>OZ010672.1:19784480-21094319 GCA_963932185.1 Troglohyphantes excavatus
GACTTTTTATAACCTTCTCTACTGATATAATTTTTAAAAAATATTCTTGTAAAAAAAGGAATGTGTTGGAAATATAAATTAAACCTTTCTGCAGTGAGAACAAACCTACAGATTAAAAACTTTAGTTATCCATCAGAGGGTTAAATATCCCTGCCAATAAATCAAATTTCGTGCATAGATTTCAATTACATAAGCTTTTATTTTTCTTACTATAGCACTTGAAAAGAAATATCTCTCTTAGGTTTACTTTGATTAGTTGATTTGTATTGACAAGAGGAATTTACAGTTGCAGTTTTTTACCTTCAAATAGTGTTTCATAAATAATTTTATTTTAGTGGAAAGATGTCAAGTTTTGACAAAATCTATGAAACTGTTATAGCTATATACTTTTGCTTAATCGACAAATATTTGTTTATTCAAGAAATAATGGTTGAAGTTTCTCTCATCACCGACTAGTATTTTTTTTGCAGTAAGACAGTTTTATTTGTTTATGTTCATGCAAATTGCTCTTTAATACTATCCAAATATTTATAAATAAAGTTCTGGGTCCTTCTCCGTTAGTTTGAAAACTTAACACTAATCATTCTGTTTGATAAATTTCTTACTTAAATATAACTTCAATAAAAAAAATTAAACTTGTGATCAAACTGGAATGGCATGAAGTGATCGTGTGTGACCCCTTCCTTCCCTGGTAGTTCCAAATTGAATGGTGTGACGTCACACCAATGGGTTCGGAACAACCATGTGTGGTCAGCTTAAATGGTGATGATCATTAAAAAAGATTAGTATGCCAATTTTTTCACAGAATATTTATGCTTGTCGGACCATAAACAATAAAATTAATAACATTTAGTTCCATAGTTCAATGAGGAAATATGTAGAAACTACAGACAATCAATAATAGATGGCCATGTATAAATTAGGCATATTTTTTAATTTATCTACTGCAAATTGGTAATTTTATGCAATTTTACATAAATGTATGTATAGATAGAGGCAACATCTATTTAGAGTATAGTTACATAGAAAGGTAACATCTATACCCAATAAGTTTTTAAACAATAACCTTTAAATAAATTTGTACTGCAGGGTTTTCTTGTGCACACTCTTGTTAATTTGCAAACTTGAAAATTTTTGGGGTGTACCTATTTGATTACTTTTTTATCAATTTTGAAACAGTATCCGATCGAGTTATTATTTTCTTTAGATCCTCACGAGACTGAAAAGATAACAGCTGATGGTGTGATGAGGTTTCTTGAAGACTTGAATCTTTCACCGGATAGTAGACTTGTTCTGCTGATAGCATGGAAGTTTAAAGCTGCAACACAATGTGAATTTACAAAAGAAGAATTTGTATGTGGAATGAATGATTTAGGGTAAGGCTCTTTGTAAGTTTTCTACTTTATTTGTTATAAAAGGTATTGTTTTAATATTTGCTTAATACAATAGATTTGGGGATTTTATTAAGAATTGCAATTTAAAATTTATAATATTAAATAATGCTGTGAGTCGCACATAAAAATCAACTACCACATATTTATTGAATATATAACTGGAAACAGAGATAAAATTTACCCCATTGAAACAAATGTAACCCTAATGCTTCTCCCATAGTATTTATTTGTATTTTTTAAAGTGAGCATTAAGAAGGCAACATACACTTACACTGAATTGTTTTTAGAAAACTGTCCAAGAAGGGTGGGAACGAATTGACAAGAAAAGGTATAATTTCATAGAAAATTCAATACACAGCTATAGCCAAGATTCAAGGCTATCTAATAAATGCCAGTCATTGCCAAAAATATTACCTTTACTCATATAAATTAAATATGAAAAAAATCTTTCATTCAATTGCAAATGACCTTCTACATACATAAAGAAACATGATTATTAACACAAAACAATAAGCAATGCTTTTCAAAGTTTTGCTGGCATTGATTATACCTCTTTAATATTGCAGTCTATGGCAATTTATTACTGTTGTGTCACTTAATAGTTCATTCTATTCAATAAATTCTTGCTATATTCCATTTAATAAAACGCCACCTGAACACTTCTTTAAATCCTTAGACTGTTTCATATTTGCTAATGCACCTATTGTAGATAAACTGATGATTTATTTTTTATGTAGTTATTGTATTTTTTTTATGTAGGTATTTTCTTATAAGTTTGGCATAAAAGGGTTTTTGATAGATTTTTATAACTCTTTTTAATCTGTTTATTAAATTAACTTTATTGAATTTGTTTATAGGTGTGATTCAATAGACAAATTGAAGCATAAACTTCCATCCCTTGAAAACGAATTAAAAGATCCATTAAAGTTTAAGGATTTTTATAATTTTACTTTTAATTATGCCAAAAACCCAGGACAAAAAGGATTAGGTGAGAAAACTTCTTTATATTTCCATGCGATAGATTTACTTTAGATCCTTTTTCTTAGATGTCTCTAGGTTCCTTCTTTGATTCTTTTTCTTAGTTTCCTCTTCTTCTTAGATCCTCGTTAGATTTCGCTCTAGTGCGACGTTAATTAACCAAACCAAACCTCGTTAGATTTCCTTCAGATCCACCTTCAGATTTCCACTTCAATTGTTTAATTGATTTGTAATAAGGAAGTACCATAATTTAGATGTCTTTGGTTGGTGCTACTTCTTGTAATAAGTTATAATGAGGTTATTACTATTATACTGATTGATTACACTTTCAAGTGAACAAATGATTGCCATAGTTGTTATCATTTCAGAGGGAAAGTTTGATTGTGAATGTTTTATTGTCACTGAGCTGTCGACTGAGCCTTTCTTAATGTTTTACAATTAATGTGTTACATAAATAACTGCATTTTTTTTTAGTGAAATAACTTGTGGTATTGTTATTTAGACACAACCTCAAAAACTAGGCTCTACAAGGGGTGTCAGGTTTAACATACAATCTCCTACTATTGCCTCTTATCCTGACACCCTTGAGCAAGTTTATTATTATAAATTAGCTTTCATAATTTCTATAAACTGAATGTTTTAAAAATTTGTCCGGTATAGAAGGCTGAAAACATGCTCCATTCGCTGACACAAGGATGTGAGGATAAAGTGCAAATTGTATCTTGATCTGACACTCCTTTTAGAGCCTAGTATTTGAGATTATTTGTCTACATGACAATACCACAGGTTATTTCACTACAAAAATAAATACAGTAGTAGCTCTTTATATCATACTAATTAGGGGCTAAAGGTGTCCGGTTTATAGAAAAAAAAATCTAAAACAGGTGTAATGCATATTGCATTATATATCAAATAAAAACAGCCTTAACATAAGTGGAATCGAAAAGACGTGTACTTATACATTGCATAAGTCTTTAGAACAAGACGGTCCTGGTTCATGTTGATTACACATTCAGTAGTTTGAAAATATAATTTAATTTTTGCTGGGTTTTTATTTACTGCTTATTTCTTCACTTAACATGTTCAACTATAACTTTTTTTAATGAACTAGGATTTTTGCTTTTACTATTGTTCACGTAGTTTTAAAAAAGGGCAGGGTGGATTTGTCAAAAAGGGCACTTTCTTCTTTGCAAACTGATGGTTTTGAAGAGAACGGAATAAGAGGACCCATTGTTCGAGGTGACAAGTAGCTTTATTGAGGCTAAGAGTGAAGATACAGTATAGAAGTTGGCCTTTTATAGGGCCGTACAAGGAAGTCTGTATCTAGTCCAATGACATTATTGTGATGAAATATGCTTGAAGGTATTTGAGGGTTTGGCGGATGCAGGAGACGATTTCTGGGAATTAGGTCGGTCTCATGACCTTAGTGAACTTTATATACGAAATATGTGATTACAAGGGAACTTAGATCCAGGATGTCACAATGTTCAACACCCGCCCTTAATCACATAGAATTTTCCAAAGTTTTAAAATATCAAAATACAAACGAAATCTGAAATTCTCTCCATAACCAGCCATACCCTTTACAGTGTTGTAAATATTTTAGTTCTTCTCAAAATTTATGCTCATAGTCTTGCAGTTACAAAAAAACAAATTCAAAAAATATAAGTGCATGCAAATCAGAGTACATAGTGAAAGAAAATCAAAATTAACCTGGTACCAAAATAAAGGAAGAACAAAAAATATAATAGTTCCAAATAAAATTAGTGCAAAATACCAAAAGTTTTCAAAAAATTATGGAATTTTATTTTTGCCAGGGCCTTAGTCAAGATATCTGCTAGTTGATATTCGGAAGGAATATATTCCATTTTAATTTTCCGTTTTTCGATTTCATCTATAATATACTTCAGTTTTATACCTGAATGTTTAAGTTGGCCTTTATTATTTTCGTTAGATAAAAACTTAATGCAAGACATGTTATCTTCATTAACAGTTATGTTCAGTTTTACTTCGGAAGTTTGTTTTATTACTTTCTCAAGCCAAATGAGGTCCTGCAAGCCCTTGCTTAGAGCAATTATTTCAGCTTCAGTAGAGGACAATGCTATAACCTTTTGCCTAGTGCAGGTCCAGAGAATAGGGAAATTACAATATTTAATGATGTAACCTGTAATAGACTTTCTATCTCTCTGATCGGAACCCCAGTCAGTATCTACAAATAGTGAGAGTTCCTGTTCTGAACTATTCACTTTGTTATAGGTCAATTCCTTTTAAATATCAATAGTGAGAGGTTCCTTTTAAATATCTGAGAATCCCTTTTAAGGCTAACCAAGCCGCATCAGTAGGATTCTCCTGTAGTTGACTTACGCAATTTATCGCGAAGGAAATATTAGGACGTGAAATGTATGCTAAGTACATCAAAGAACCTATTAGTTCCCTGAAAGGACCTTCAAATTTATTTCCTTGCTCAAAGTCAGCTGCAGTGGCTTTGGGTTGTATGGGAACATCATAAGGCTTCGAATCATCCATGTTATATTTACTGATAAGTTTATTTATATAAGATTCTTGATCCATGGATAAAGACTTTTCAGTCAAATTTATGTTAATGCCTAAGAACTCAGTTAAATTTCCAGACCTTGACATTTTGAAAACTTTAGATAGAAATTTAATGATATTATTTATATCAACTATGTCATTTCGACAAATTAAAACGTTGTCTACATAGAGTGCAATATGTGTTTCACAATGTTTTACTGACCTGGAGAAGATGCAGGGTTCATTTTCTAGGGCTAGAAAATTCTGTTCAGCCATCACTTCGCTGAACTTGGAATACCAGTTTTTCGGAGCTTGCTTGAGTCCGTATATACTCCTCCTGAGCCGTCATTGAACCCATCTGGCTGAGTCATGTAAATAGTCTCTGCAAGATCGCCGTATAGGAAAGCAGTTTTCACGTCTAAAACATATGCGTGAAAGGATTTGAGGAGGATTAGAATAAAGATTAAGCGAAGAGTAGGAAAGCCAATTACAGGGGCAAAGGTCTCTTTATAGTCGATTTCCTTTCGCTGTTGAAAACCTCTCACAACCAGGCGAGCCTTGTGTGTGCCGTCTCTTTTGTTTCGTAGAAGCCACTTACATGAAACAGGTTTCTTGCCCGAAGGGGGGAACTTTAGAGTCCACACGTCGTTTTCATCCATAGATTCCATCTCTTCTCCCATCGCCTTTCTCCAGGGGGCTTGTTCCGTAGCTGGGAGTGTGCAAAGGTCATCGAAAGTGAAACTTCCGTCGGGTGTGGTCATGGCTGCAAATACTTCCGGGTCGGGGTATCTGGAAGGGGGCGTTTGCTGGCGTGTTGTTTTCCTTCTTTCGGTGGGTTCCGAAGTATCTTCGATATCGTTGGGTGGTTGTTCCTGCTCGCTTTTACCGCTGTTCCACCAGCATTGTGAAGTAGCAAAAAGGAATACAATTAGAGGCATTAATTTTTTTTAAAATTACGGAGCATAAAAAAGATACTAATAAAAAGGCAGTTATTCGCTTCTAAAAAGGGCAGAGCGTTTGCATCAACACTTACAAAGAAAAGGGCTGGGCGCGGCTCCCTTTAAAAAACGCGTAACAGGAACACTAGCATTTACTGATGATACTTGTTTTAAGTAAATAGTTACCATCTGCATTCACAAAGCTAATTCACAAGCTCCTTGCTTATTTTTTTTGCCAGGCATAGTTTTATTGGCTTTTGAAGCTTTTGTATTGACGGGTAGATTTATTCAAAACAAACCAGTCTCATCAAAATAATAAATTTGCTTCACCCTAATTTTTAATCACATAATTTTTTTTTCTAAATAAGTTCAACAGCTTCAAAATCTGCATTCAAACTGTTCAATGTTTAATCTCTTGATTGGAAATGTTAAACTTGTCAGATAAATCCTCTATTATAATTTTGTTAACTGTCCGTTATAAGCGGCATCCATTATAATGAAGTTCTACAGTATCAATATTTGTTGTTTCTATAACACATTAACTGTATAATCTAAACCTTAATAAAACTGCACTCGCCTCTTAATGATTTCATCAAGAAAGGCACAATAGCTGAGTGGCAACAGAACATTCACCTTGAAACTTTCCCTCTAAAATAATACCATAAATAGTCCTAACTCGCTATTAGTTTGAATTTTCGAAAGTATTTGTTAATTATCTACTGTAAAATGTAAAAAAAAAAAAATAATAATATTTTATTTACAATAACTTTACGATGTTGAATGTTTTTAAACTTCTTTAAATTATAATTTAATTTGTTATACATTTATTGTAATAATATTGTATATAGAAAAGCCGTATTATAATTAGAGAGTTGCAGTATTGCTTGGTTTCCTAAAGTAAATTAATTCACCTTGCTCCATTTTTTTTAAGTATAAAAATAATTTGAATCAATAAATAATTTAAATTTAATATACATATATCTTTTTTTTTGTATCTAAAGTCTTAAGCTAAGAACAATTTCTTTTTTGTCAATAAATTCCAATTAAATAAAAAAATTAGCATGTTTTTACATTAATTAGTCGTTTTGTAAAACATTTAGTTATATAACTACAATTATATATTCTTAAAAAGATAATGTCAGATTTTTTTTTTAAATAACTTATTCTTTCCTTAAAAGTATTATGCTTTCTGGATCATGACCCATATGCAACATTCACTTTAGAAATCAAAAGAGGCAAGGCGCTATTCTGAAAAATGTGTAATTTCCCCCCCCCTTATGGCGACTTTAATGAGGACACAAAATCTATTTTTGCTAAAATCAGTATTAAATTGCAGTTTTTTTAAAGTTTTTTTTTTCTTGGCATAGTTGATTGGCTTTTAATATGTAGTGAAATAACTATAAAACCTAATTAAAACTGAAGAAAAACTTTCATAACCTGAAAATGTGTTTATTGATTCAGAAAATCTTTTTTCACCTTTGAAATCGGAAAGACTGCCACTTTGCATTAAAACTGGTAGCTGATAAACGGAATTAAAACTGAAATAAGCATGTAGCTCTAGAAAAACAGCTATAAATCTGAAAAAAGAATTGTCCTTCATCGAAATCAGAGTAATTGTGGAGAAAAATTGCAGATTATTTAAAAACATCACATCATTGATTATTTGTTTATAATCAAATATCTAATGAATGTAATCAATGCTAAAATAGTCCCATTAAAGCTAAAAAAGTTTATAGTAAACCTTAAAGAAAACAAGCTTTTTTCAAAAGTAAAAAAAATCATCGTTAAAAATTCCTTTTTCAATAGTGCATATTCCTTTCTCAAAGGAAGAGAAAACTTTTTTGCTACTGAAGAGCAGGAAGTGTGGTGGTGATTCGTTCATAAAAGGTGTACAAGGGCACAATTTTCACGGAAAAAGAGCGGGTTATCCTTCATAACACACCACATGTGTGTAGACACATTTAAAAAAAATCCAAATCAGTTTAGTAGAAATCCACAACTGTTGACACAATGTCAAAGTTTTTTTTGTATAGATGTTTATAGTTTTCTCACTGACTATCCTGTCTGTATACCTAGAAAAACTATGAACTTTGAATATTTGAAAAGTAGCATTGCTGTAGTCAACTTTTATTACTTATTTAACTTAGCAATTATGGTTAATCTTGATTGGAGGGTAAAGGAGTGCAAGTTTAACTGGTATCACATCATTACTTTAAATCCTGATCAGAGTTCTATATGATTAATAAACAAGCCCACTCATTGGTATTGTCTAAAGTATGTAAATACATTACTAAAATTGTAATGGCTATGTGCAAATTTTTTAAAGATGCTAGCAATTTTATATTATCATTGCTTTAAGAATTATATACACGAGTTGAAATATGTGAATGTTTGGTAATGTTGCCTTAAATATTTTGCAACAAAATATGAAAACAGATCAATATTAAACCATTAATTTATTTTATTAGTCTACTTTATTTATTACTAGCTGAAATGGTCCTGTGTTGCTGGGAACACGTTAAGGCATATATTAAAAAATAGATTACCCACATCGGTTTTTGAACCCATGACCATTTGTTCAGAATTGCAACACTCTACCCACTAAGCTGATGAAGCTTGACTAGTTTCTCTCCGAGTTTGTTCCTTGTGCACTACCGACTAAGCTACAAAGGCACATTTCATATCTTGGAAGTATTTTTTAAGATGTTTCTATACAATATTTATAAAATTGTTAAAATCATTTAAAAAAAAAAAAACTAAATGAAATTTTCAAATTCGACTTTTGGGCTGAGAATGAGTAATACCTATATATAAATTTTCAGTATTTTTTATGAAGAGGAATTGGGTGTTTTCTTTCCGACAGACTCTTATTATTATGTTAAGCTAATTGCATTATAAATTTACATGTAATGGATAATAAACATTTTCAGATTTAGAAATGGCTATTGCTTATTGGAATATTGTCCTTCCTGGTCGATTTAAATTCCTAGATATATGGTGTCAGTTTCTTAAAGTAAGTATTTTGCTTGCACTATATATTTTAAATTTGGATATTTATCTGAATCATTGTAAGTGTAGATATAATTTTATGTACATTTTATTTTAGTTTCTATTAAGTTTAATGAAAAGATTTTCATCTAGTTTCTTCATTATTCTACTTATGATACAGTCTTCAAAATTAGAATAAATTCAGTTATCTTATTACCTAAATTTAATAATCTATACTTTTGACTGAAAGCATAGAATGTGATGCTCATATTGCCAAGGTTGGAATAAGTCATGAAAAAGTTCTATCTAACTATAGGAATTTTTTTGGGCCATTACTGATTTTCTTGTTTATTTAGGTTTACTTTCATTCCCAAATTTTCTTGTAGTTTAAACAGTATCGTATTTCCATATCAGCAAATACAGCAACAACCAAAGGCCTCTTATTGCACTTAAATGTCAAAAACTTTTTCAAAATTGTGTACATTAAGATTTTTGAAATTGCTATTAATATGGTGTAAATAAGTAATGTTAATATTGTTAGTCATTTCTTTTAATTCTAATCTAATTTTGTTTCCTCATGTCAATTCTTAATATTTTTTTGTACAGTGTGTTTCCATTATAATTCGTAGAAAATGTATTTGTTATGGTGTATTACCAGTGGCGACGAGGCAGGTCACTAATTGATTTGATGATGACCACAGAAAATTTGCATACATTTTTCAGTGCAACACAAATATGGAACACAGCATCATGTTATGTTTTTTTCTTTTAATAATTAGTATAAAAGTTGAAAAATTATTATAAAAATTGAGGAAGTTAAATAGTCATTAGTATGATATTTAATTATTAGTACTGGAAGAACCGAGCTAAGCACGCTTGCATATTTTATTGTTTAATAACGTCTTCATTATAGAAATAGAAATTATTTTTAAAATGTCCATAGAATCAGTTGGACATGTCAAGATATATTTTATCGCCTTATAATATCTTCATTATTAAAATACAAATACAACGTTAAAATACGCAATAAAAGTCCATCAAATCTGGACATGTTTGAGGAGATACATCTCCCTTCATCAGCAGAAAATGAAAAGTCTGTGTGTAATAAAATATAAATAAACCCAGAATTGAAAGTGTTGTCAAAGAACAAAAATCTATTTCAATCGGTTGGAGTTAACTATTGTGTGCCAACAGGCGGGGAATACTGGGACCGCAATTGTTGCATTGACAATCGAATCAATATTGCTAAAAATATGAAACGCCTCCAGGAAGTCAAGTTCAAATGGAGATTTGGGTTTGCAAATTAAATGTGGGTTAGAAAAATCAAATATATGACCCAAGAGTGCTTGGCAATGGAGGACTTCTTTATTTCTTGTTTAACAGTATGTGCTTGGTGCTTCTTAATACGAAATCTTAATGCTCTCTTTGTTTTACTGACATATGACATTGACATGAAATACTGTATATGCCCCAGTTATTAAGGTCGTCAATAGGGTCTTTAAGTTGTGTGAAGGTGATCTTATTGATAGGTGAAAAAATGGAATGTATGTCAAACCTACCGAGAATTTTAGAAATTTGATGACTGATCTGGGGATAATATGGTAAAACAAACAAAGCATTAGAATGCTCAGATAGACTAGAATTTTTAGGTGGATTTTTAAGTTTATGTAGGGCCTTATCAACGACGTTGGGTGAAAAACCTCGATCCACGGCGACAGCTCTTAAATAATCAAGTTCAGCCTGCAGTGAATCGGGTGTAGAACAGATGTTAAGAGTACGGTTAACAAAAGTGTAAAAAACAGCCATTTTTTGTTGTATAGGGTGGAAGGACTTAAAATGAGGGGGTTGACAGGATTCTCACTGTATTGAATTCCATAGATCCTAATATACAATTCATAATAATATACGAATCCAAATTTAACAATACTCTTCCTTTTCTTGATTTTTTAATTACTCGCACAGATGACCATTTGTCCACCACCGTATACAGAAAACCCTTCTCTGTTTCTTTGCCCCCTCATTTTAAGTCCTGCCATCCTGTACAAAAAAAATGGCTGCGTTTTACACTTTTGTTAACCGTGCACTTAACATCTGTTCTACACCCGATTCACTCCAGGTTGAACTTGGTTATTTGAGAGCTGTCACTGTGGATCGAGGTTTTTCACCCAACGTCGTTGATAAGGCCCTACATAAACATAAAAATTCTAGTCTATCTGAGCGTTCTAATGCTTTGGTTGTTTTACCATATTATCCCCAGATCAGTCATCAAATTTCTAAAATTCTCGGTAGGTTTGACATACGTTCCATTTTTTCACCTATCAATAAGATTACCTTCACACAACTTAAAGACCCTAATGATGACCTTAATAACTGGAGCATATACAGTATTTCATGTCAATGTGGCATGTCACATATTGGTCAAACAAAGAGAGCATTAAGATTTCGTATTAAGGAGCACCAAGCACATACTGTTAAACAAGAAATAAATCCTACATTGCCAAGCACTCTTGGGAACGTGGTCATATATTTGATTTTTCTAATTAACATTTAGTTTGCAAACCCAAATCTCCATTTGAACTTGACTTCCTTCCTCATATTTTTAGCAATATTGATTTGATTGTCAATGAAACATTTGCGGTCCCAGTATTCCCCGCCTGTTGGCACACAATAGTTAATTCCAACCGATTGAAATAGTTTTTTGGCATCACTTTCAATTCTGGGTTTATTTATATTTTATTACACACAGACTTTTTATTTTCTGCCAATGAAGGGAGATGTATCTCCCGAAACATGTCCAGATTTGATGGACTTTTATTGCGTATTTTAACGTTGTATTTGTATTTTAATATTCTTAACGCAATGTTCTATAAGACCATTCATTGTCGCAAAAAAAGCAAGTTCTTTCAAATACCCATAGCATTGGAAAAGCATGCAAAGAATCTATAGAAATTCTTAAAAAACCAACTTAAAGTAATTCTTAAAGGATCTTTAGCCTCTTAATACAACTATTCATACATGTGCACATGGTTCTCACAATTATTTATTTGTATTCTAAGCACTGCCAATATTCTTGCCATTCAGTGTTTAGTATTGATTTGAAGTGATATTTAGTTTTATCTAATTGTGTACTTTTAAATGTTATCTAAAGTAGCCTTTGTCATTATGAAGATAATGCTATTTGAGGTGAAATTATATAATAGATACTGTTAAATTTTTTCAATGTTTTGTCTTCATGCTGCATTCACAAAAAAAGAAAGAATAACGACCAACATTTTATATTCTTGTTAAATGTTTAATCAATATTTTTTAATTTTTTTTTTTTTAAAACAAAGAAATTAGTAACAATTTATACTTATAGGCAATTTGTTTAAATTTTAATTTAAAAACAAAATTAATAAAATAAATAAGTATATATAATTAAATTAGCTTTCATTTAAAGCAATTTTTGAGTTAATCGAATGAAAACAATAAGAGATATGGCATATTGAAGAGTTAAGTCCATCGCCATTTTGAACTTTCGCACAAAGATTATGTTACATATTTCATATCTGCCCATCAACAAATCAGATTTCACTGCTGTTTGTTTTAAATAAAAAGTAATAATGTCTCTCATGGTATATATAATAAATTATATTGTTATATAAACCTATTGTTTTACAAAAAAAATCAATAATTTATATTTAAATGTAATTGAATAAACACAAACTAATTAGCTTTAATTTGAAATAAAAGTCAAACTAATCGGATAAATGGAATGCAAGATATACAGCCTCAAAATATTGCAGTCTTATGCCTTTTGAATGGTTCCATTTTTTTTAAGCTACCCTCCTGAGAGGGCTATCAGGTTTTTTTGTACTCTATATAATCTAATAAACAAACTGTAGAAATTTAGTCTGGTCCCGCAAAATTATTCCTCATAGTTGTCTAACACACGGACTACATGCTTTAATAAAACCTTTCAAAGTTACCTCTCACTTTGACTCTCAAAATGGACAAACTCAGAATATGAAGGAAGAAATTCTGTTTCTACAATAACGTTATGAGTCCTTTTCCGTAGTGAATCGGCTTTTCCGTAACAAATCAGCTGGTTGGCAGAGTGAAGGGAGACTCCTTGGCACACAAAATGGACAAAACTTTAGTTTTTACATTGTTTCTAATGCATATTTTCGAAATTGGAAATTTTTCTCAGTTTTGTTTACTATTATTAGAAAAAGATAGTTGCAAGAAGATATTACCACATGAGCATGCATGCCATTTAAACCGTGCAAAGTCATCTTACTCCTTGGCACACAAAATGAACAAACCCAGAATGTCTTGAATGTTAAGAATTTCAGGACATTTTCAGTAATATTTAGTGATGAATCTGCTTCTAGGGAAAGTGGAGGTTAGGTTCATCCTGTAGACCTTTATCCATATAAACCTAGTAAACTCAACTCGCTCCTTGGCATACAAATGAACAAACCCTGAATGTGTTGAAAGTGAAGAAATTCCGTACGTTTTCAGTAATATTTCTATGACAATTCGGCCTGTGGGGAGAGGTTTACTACATGAACTTGCATTAATTAAACCTCCCGAAGTTATCCTATCTTCTAAGCACAAAAAATCCATGTGTGGAATGTTAAGAAATGTTCTGCTACAATAATGTTATCTAGCATTACTGATTAAACAATTCTCTATGCATTCTGGTTCCTATTAAAATAATGGCTATTAACTATTCCCCCCCCCCTCTAATTTAGTTATTTCTTTAAATCATTTTGGTATCCATGTTAAAGAAAATTGAAATTTGAAGTGGGAAATTTTAATTTTGCACAGAGTATGGAATGTTAATGGATATTGTGATGATCTAAAATCCAGAATTGCTAAAGTTCCGGAGATTCCGGATTTGGGACTTTCTAATGTATTTGATAATGATGTTATGAGATTAAATTAATTTTAACTTATGTTTTAGTCGCATAATTTTTTTAAACAAAAATTTGGAAAATCCATTCTATATAAGTTTTTTTATTTTGGCATACGTTTGAAAAAGTGCCAGTTGTGGAGAAATATTTAATTTCTTTTTCATAAGAAAAGCATAAACTACATAAATTAAAAAAAAAACTTTACTTTTACACTGTTTCTAATATATATTTTCAAAATTGGAAATCGAAATTTTTTTTCAATTTTTGTTTACTATTGAAAAAGATAATTACAAAAAATAAAATATAAAACAAAACTTGATTTTAAACAAAATGAAGATATTTTTAACCTTTATTAGTAACAAACCCATTTTAATTAATTCCATTGGATTATGCTTAACACAGGTTGCAAAGTGTCATAAAATGTGCTTTTTTTTTGTTTAAAGGGACCTTAAACATGCTTATTTTTCATCAGGAATTTGTAAAAAGTGATATCAATGACAGTTGCGGAAAGGGAAAGATCCTTTGCATTGCGAGATTCAATTCTGTTTAGACATTTCTCCTACAATATATATATTTATAATGCTCTGGTCTTTAGCTTCATTCTGAGAGTTTGTTTATGTGAGAGGAAAATCTCGTTCCTTTAATACCAAATTTTGATATATTTTCATTTAGGCGATCTTGCTCAGTTATATTCCTATTCCATTTATTCAATAAGGCATCAAATTATACTTATGATATTGATGAAAAGTATTAATTGGTAGTTCATGTATTAATTATTTTGTGACAATAATTTTGTTTTTAGGAAAATCATAAACGTTCCATCCCTAAAGATACATGGATGCTTCTTTTAGACTTCTGCACTGTAATTTCTGACGATATGAGTAATTATGATGAAGAAGGTATGCTTTTATGAATCATAATTATTTTCTTTTTATATTATATATAGCTTCGTTTTTTTTTTCCACTTAATGTTATATAAAATACTTTTCAACAAGTTTCTTTCAAATTTTATTGTGGGCCCTCAGTAACCCAGTGGATAAAGGCATTCAGCTGGTAATCGGAGGATTGTTGGTTCGAGCCCGTGCGATGGACTTGACAAAGAATAATAAAATAAGTAGTGATTGCCAACTTCGCTATAAAAATACTAAAAAGTCGTCCAGAACGTCCAACAAATTATACAGGCGTGTATACGAGACTAGTACACGATAAATCTGATCGGGGTTCAAAGTTTAAAAGCTTGTTAAGTTTAGCTTTTTTTTGCATTTAGCTTGTATCATGTCTGTGCAGTGTATCTACAGATATACTAGTGATTTGCAGATTTGAATGCAGAGACTTTTGCACTTACACAATAACTTTATGAAATGCAGGGATTGTCACTGGCACACAGCGATAAATGCCCACCCTACTCTGTTAACCGTATTTTAAAATAATTATTTTTAATGTATATTGTAATGGGTGTAAAATAAGTAATTTTGTCAGTGTGTTTTCAAGTGAATTTTTAATCAATGTCAGATTTTGTTGTTTCACATTTGTTTTTATGATTGTTTTTAACCAGTTTCGGACTGATTTTTTATATATTCTTTAGGTGCTTGGCCTGTTTTAATAGATGATTTTGTTGAATGGGCTAAACCAATTCTAAATGCTGGCCGCAGCACACAAGTATGATATTCATTACATACAAGTTAATGCCAAGTCTTTACATGTACACATTGTTATCACTATCAAATATGACATCTTTTGTTTATTAAAAATGTACATAATATTAAGCATTGTAAATAATACATCTTGTACATTCACTTAAGGGCTATAAAATTGAAAAAGTTGGTTTCTTAAAGGCATTAATTGCTGTTTTTCAGCCACAGTTTTTGAAGTTAAAAAAATATTGTAGTTTTTTGCTCTGTCTCTGAATCTAATTTTTCTTTCTTAATTGAAGTTAATCTTATATTTTCTCTGATTTTATGCTCCTATAAAGTTTATTTTTGTTAATTGAATGTTTTATTTTTATCTGCACATAATCAGTCTTTCTAAAATTATTTTATATTTAAATTCTTTGTAGAATCTTAATCCTTAAGGTCCTGGCACCAATGAACTTGAAATTCTTAAAACAAATTTATTTATTAGAAATGAATTGATGAAGCAATTTTTTTTTACATTTTGTATATTCAAATCTAAAGAAGACTTTTATAAGTTTTCTCAAGGTAAAATTACCATAAACTGCCAATATAAATATTTTTAAGTTTTAAATTTTTTAAAGAGATTTTACATTTAAAATTTATTATTTTGTTTGGTGAACCAATTACAATAATTAAATTATAATTTGTATGCCATGAAATACTGCTGATAGTTTATCTTCTGAGAAATACAAGTACTTTTTTAAAAAATCTATCATTTTATTTTTCAGAATTTAATCTTTAATTTCTTTTCTGTCTTTGTAATATCTGGAGTACTTGTTTGAATAAGAATTATTCCATATTCTGTCAACCCTTGTTTACTTGTAACTTATTTGATCAGTTGATTTCTAATGTGCATATACAAGCCCAGTTGTCTTAATTTGTTTTTTACTGTGTATGTTTTTCATTGTAACAGGATATATGGGTAATTTACTGTTTGTTTTGAAATTTAAATCATTTTATACATAAAACATTCACATAAAATAAACTTTTATTTTTGGTTTTGACATTCTGTAGAAAAATTAAGAATTAGTTTATTATTTTTAAAGCTGCTTTTTAAAAAAATATACTACAAAGTTTTTGTTTGTAAACAGTACCAAGCTTAAAAATTTTGATAAGCATTAAAATAATATAAATGCTTATATATATATATTTTAATTTTGTAAAAATTTGCAATAATTAAATAGTTGACGGGGACTATTGAAATATCTTTTACTCTAACTTTAGTATGTTTATCCTCTTTAAAAAAATCGAAGAAATAAAATGTATTTAAAATGAGAGAGATGGAGATGTAATAATTTAAAATGTCTTTCATCCCAAATTGAAAAAGCTAAATAATCTAACCATGGTTGAAAAATTAGGTTTTCAACAATCATCATCGATTTAACATGAGGTAATTAGAGATTGTATAATTATAGATAATTTTTAGATTAGCATAGTATCATTGTTTATAAGGGTTTGGAAATTAGGTAGAAAAGATAATCTAACTGAATAAAAAAGAATGAACATTTGTTGAATCAAACATATAAAACGTTGAAAGTAAATTGTTTATATAATGCATTGTGTAAATTTATATAGTTCTAGAAGTTTTGAATGTGTTAAGTTTGGCGTATGTTTATTATATTTTGTTAAGTTTGTATAAAGTTTAAATATAATGTTTCAAAATTTGTATATACATTTCAAAAATAGCTTTATGGTGTCAATTTGACTTAATTTGTTTAAATGTTTTATATTAAATGGTTAACATAATAAGGGTTGACAGTGTGAATTTTGCTTTATTCCCTAATGTTAAATGTACTAAAAAAATTTAATATTTCAAATGTTCTTATTTGTATTGTCCTGTAAGTTTTTTAATAAAAATTGCTGAATGGTACCTTTTGAACCCATAAAAATTAGTTGCACAAATGTGTAAATTGCTTATTTTTTCACTTCATTTCAATATTTGATCAAGCAACTTAAACTATTTGTATTCAAGTATATAGGTGTAAACTGGTATTGGACCCATGAGCCCAAGGTAATTGACAAATTTATCTGAAAAAGTACTGAGCTGAATGTAATATAACTGCAAAAAAACTTTACTTCTGAAATATTTTAATAAATTGCATGTGTCATATTGCACGATAAAATATTATAAATGTAAAAATTATACTGGCAAAGAAAACTTTTTTTTAATTATTTATTACAAATTTGAAAAAAAGTGAACGTGTCTTTTAATTAATACCATTCATTTAAATCATAATATCCTCTAAAAGTAAGTTGGCAATATTATAGGGCCAGAAGAGGTAATTGGAAACATGTTCTGAAAGAGATATCTCGAGGTATACAACTGAACCAATAGATCCAAATTACAAGGCATGTAGCAGTGGTCCCTTTTGTCCCCCTTTTTCAGCATTTGGTCTCTTGTGTCTTTTTGTTTTTAAAGTTAAAGGTAATTCTTTTTTTGAAATTCAATATTAGTGTACAAAATAATGAACATTCATAAAAAAAAAAATTGCCCCCGATAAATTATGTGCGTGTGTGCAAATTAAACCTTTTTTTTATATATTTAAAGTGCTATTCTATTATTTTCAAACACAATATCTAAATTTAGAAAACAAGTTAGTGTTTATAAAACTTGAGATCAGCTTCAAAATAAAACATTTAAAATTGGGTTCTACCATTGTTCGAAATTTTTTTATCACATTTCATGTGTGAATTAATTAGGGAGGGGACGAATATTTGGTTGGTATTCAGCCTGTTTGGCCCTTATGCTGAATATTCGGTTAGGCCAAAGTCTTCTGATATTCAGCCTATCGTAATTCAAATAGCTGTCGTAGAAGCAGGACCTGAAATTTAGTATTTGGGTGGAAAAAAATTATATTTATAAATTGTTTACTTGTAATTAGTAAAAAAATCTAGATGAATTAAAATAAGTTTCTTTGAAATGTACAATTTTTTTAATCACTTTCTGAGATATGTACCTTTTTTAATCAGTGATTAAAATTAACCTAGAGTAGGTTTATTAATAAGATATTATGATTATAGGTCATAAACTATATTTATGGTTGAATATTTATATTAGGAAAATGGCTAATTTGGTATTGGAAATTTTTAAAATTTAAAGATTTTTACTGGAAAAAGGTTTTATGTATTTCAAATTCAATTGGCTATAGATTTAATATTTATTATTATTAATATTTATAATAAATACAAATAATTACTATTCTATAATAAATACAAATACTAGACAACACTTATATTATGTTAATTTGAAAGGAAGTTGTTATTCGGCGCTGAATATTCTGTATTAGGCCGAATCTGTATTCGTTGCATCACTTGAATTAATCAATACATGAAAGCGCAATACGCCAAACACAGTTTGGTAAGTTGAATAAATAATTTAAATGTGCTTGCACATGCTTCGCTAAAAAATGGCAACTCGGCTCGTGCCATTGATGATTGAGCTGTCATTACTTAATGTTTACCATAAGTTTACTTCTTAAATTTTAATGTTATATAGGTGATTTAATTTTGTTTTATCAGGCTGTCCATAAAACAGGGAATTTGTTGCCGTAACGCTGCTGTTTCTAGAGTTGGTACAACAATTGGCTGTCATAAATACTTGGGCACTCAAGTAATTTTAATAACATGTTTAATATTGCTACATTCCTAGTGAAATTCCAATTTTTCTTGAACATTGCTAAAATATGTATATATATATATATATCTTGCCAAACTGTTTAACTGTTGTCAGCAACACCTCTAGGTTATTTTATTCTTTGTGAGAATTAAAAGATTATTTGGGAAATTTGTAAAACAATATGTAGTGCTGAATGTTGTATAACTTTTTTCCCCTGTTATCCGTAATATATGTGTGAATTTTCTTATCACACTGAAAAAACTAAATGACAGAGAAATATCAGGGAATTTCCAATTGTTTTTTTTCACCCTGTGGACACCTGTTTATACCTTATCTATATTAAATTTAGGAAATGAGTTAAAAAAACATATGGAATACAAGAAAAAAAGTTTTTTGCAATATAATTTTTTTCAAAATTTAAATTGTCCCATTTAGAAAAAAAAAGTCAATTGAAAATTTATCACAATTATTTTTAAAAAGTTCTATGCCATCAAATTTAATAAAAATTTGCACTCAATAAATATGCTCATCATATTCCTTTTTTATCATCAATGATAATAATTAAAAAAAATCAGTGTAAAAATATAAATTTATTTAATTGTAAAATTCTTGTTTTTATACACTTTACTACGTTATTAACTAGCAGTGCTACATTTTTACAGGCTTTAATAATAATATATAAAAAAAGTAATTTAGTTCTGTTGCAAAAAAGTAGTGATCTTGTGATCGGAGGGTTGCCAGCTTCCCTACAAAATACTAGAAAAGTCGTCCAGAACATACGCAAAAATTAGCGGCGTATACGGGACTGGTGCATGATAAATCTGATCGGGGTCCAAAGTCCCGACGTCTATTGAAGGCGTTAGGCGCCAGTTCAGGTGTTTCCTCGTCATCTGACCATGGCTCTAAAATAACGAGGTGATGTATGAATGTGTTCCCGGGTCTTTCCTTCGAGATAGACCCCGAACCGTCGCCAGTAGCCCACTGTGCAGCACTAGTGCGAAGTTAATTAACGAAACCAAACTCATTCTGTTGCTATTTTTCACATTTTTGCGTAAAATTTCCTATATTTAGTTTCTTTTGTCGACATTTGTATCCATATGGCAAAATATTGGCTGTCCCCTATGAGCATATTCTAAAGAAATTGGCGATATTGATCTTTTACGGTTTTTTGGTTTGGTTAATTAACCAAACTAGTCTAGTTGGCCATGCCTAGGCTCGAACCAGGAATCTTCGAATTCCCAGCTGACGCCTTTAACCGCTCGGCCTCTTATCTTTTAAGGAACTCCTGAGAGAATTAGTCAATCAGAAGGCGGCATTATTTATAACTCGTAACAAACTTGTCATAGTAACATGTATCGTTGCCACTCAATACAACTTAATTATGTAGCATTCCAATATCGTTCAATTTCCTTAAGTCCTTTTCATTAAGGAAAGGGAGGCAACGATCACAGAAACGGGTCCATTTACAAAAAAAAAAAAATGTCCAACAACAAGCAAATTCTAATAAAATTGTTCTTGAAGGTTTTTGCTTCTGATTGGTCAATACATCAATCAGAAGCAAAAACGTTTAAGAACAATTTTATTGGAATTTGCTTTCTGTTGTATATATTTTTTCGTAAAGCGAACCGTTTCTATGATCGTTTGCCACCCCCTTTTGAATCTAATGAATCGATTAACAAAATTTTAAATAGCGGACGGAAATGAATTCCTTGACCTTTAAAATCCTATATTAAAAAAAAATATGTATTAATTTCGACATAATAATAAAGAAGATACAACGAATTGTAATGGGTAGTGGCAGCCATTTTGAAACTATCCAGTTTTAAACCACTTCCAGTAGTCAAAAACGTGCAAACTTTTTTTCTGTGGGTCAGCACACCTATATGGGTAAAATGTTGAAATTTTCAAAACTTTACCCACGATTCTCAAAGGTCAATTATTGCCCGATGGATGTCGAAATTCCTTTTTACTTTCGTCTTCTAATTACTATAGACAAACTTTCCGCACAATGGGGGAGTTTCACGCCAAGAAGAAGACAGCTGTTCCAACGGAACATGGAGAAAAATCCGCGACGCCGAAAAAGTTCCTTAGGATAAGCATGGAACTCCAGTTCCTGTACTATAATTTTAAGTTTTTGTCATTAAATAATATCTCAATATAAAAATATTTACTTCAGATACTGAGATAGATTTTACTCATCGTTTTTGAAGCATTTTATGTGGTGAAATAAAAGTATTTTTCCGTATTTCGTTGTAATTCTAATTATATACATATATAATACAAGTATTTCTCCATTTAAATTTATTCACATATAGACTAAAAATATTACTTATTTGGAAAAACAAATATTATTAACAAACTTTCCCATAATTGCAAGCGTAGCGGCTAAACAAACAAAAGCAAAGTTGTCTGCTGTAGGGAAGAAATCGAAACTACTAGTAAGTTACCATGTTGATACGTCACGTGAAATTCCCGCATTCCATTTCAATTAATGTTTTTATTTTCATTTGAAGAAATGGGTAAAAAAAAAATTGAAAATTTCAAAACTTTGACCACGATGCGCAAAAGTCAAATATTGTCCGAATTAGAATTTTTTTTTGTCCTTACGCTTCTATTAATTGGTACAATCTTTTCCGCACTATTCTATTTTGATTTGAAAACTTTCGCTTTTTTTCACTCCACTCTACTGTTTATAGCCCATTTATTTGTTTTTTTCTCCTTCTGCACAATTTTTAAATTATCAGAAATCCTCTTTTAACATCAAGCTATTCACATATAGGTGCATTTTGGCATGTCATTTAAAGTGTTGTTAGGGAAAATGTGCTGCTTATTAAAATTTTAATTAGCTTTAAAAAAATGAAATTGACGGGAAACGATAGTGTGAAAAAGCTTTCTTTCCGAATTTACAATTTTAACACTTCTTTTGTTGTCACATTCTGTGCCATGGACAAACATTAAATAACTTGTATATCAATTTGAGATTTATTCTTTCTTGGGATATTATGTTCAATGAAACACATGCAGATAAACATACCAATTAAAATAATTTAAAAGAAAATTGGACTCACGAAACCTGGCACGTAGGTAAGGGGGGGGGTTTAGGGGGTTCAAACCCCTCCCATTGTAAGTAAAATAATAAAAAAAAATTAAAAACCGAATTACTGTAAAAATCATAAAAATAGAGATTTTATTGGGGGGGGGGGGGTGCTTCACTGTGGGCATGGGGTATTGAGACCGAAACACGATGACGTCATGTTAGGTTTAATTTGAAATAAAGATAACAAAGGGAATAGATCGTCAAATGGGGTCGTAAAATAAGACTTAAAAATGACAAGACTAAGATGCTCCAAGACCACATAATTTCGTTAATCTTAAAATACTTCAATATAGGTTGCCAGTTTATTCTAAAACAAAACCATCTTCCATGTTTTCTATAACGGTTTTTAATTTATTGTTTTTGTTGGCCCGTGAAAATACCTGCTCTTTGAGTATTTTTTTTTTAATCCGTCCGTATTATCTAAATTTCGCGAAAAACAATCGAGCGTTTTTTACTTTTTGTAGGAATCTACCCAGGACGCAGACCAGTCGGCTCGTATCGCCTTTTTTATTTTTTATTTAATTCTAAAAATAGATCAGACACTCTTTCTTTCATCAAATATGTATATGAAACTTTTTACATTAAAATGCAGTATTGCGTAATCTATAGGCGCCGAACGTCTGAGCATTTTCCTTCGGTCCTGGCATTTTCAGCGTTATTTCGTAAATAAATCTTGTTTTATTACTCTTTGCGGTTCTGTTCCGGTCGACACTCCCCCCCCCCCTGCACCCCCTGGGGAAGTTTGGAATTGCGAGTTTTAAAAATCTCTGATTTGGGAACATTTAAGCCCAAAGAAATAGCAAATGAAAGCGAGGGAAGATTAAATTGCCCAACTTGTAAGATTAAACTTAAATTAGACCTCCGAACGGACACTCCATTGTACGTCGCTGCATATTGGAATATTGGCGACAGTTCGGGGCCCATCTCAAAGGAAATACCCGGGAACAATGCCTCGTATGTTTGAACCATGATCAGATAACGAGGACAATATCTGGCGCCGTTAAGTTGATAAAATTTTTGTTTCTTTTAGATCTTTGAATTAAAATGACCTTTACAATTTAAATTTAATTAATAGAAGTTAATATTTATTGGTAATAAGTAAATAATTTTCTCTGTATTAAATTATGTATATTTAATGTTTAATTTAAAATTAGCAGTGGCGATTGGATTGCACAATTCCATGCAATTTTGAGTGTTTTTACTTCCACTATACTTTAGATCATGTAGCCTTTATAATTTATATTATTCTCTACTAGTTTTGGTCAACTAAAACGCTTATTAGATCTTTAAACTATCATAACTATAAATTATCTAACTAATCGTTACCACACATTTTATAAGGATTCTCAAACTTTAAATTTGTTCTCTAAAATTATTTCATAATTAAGGAGTGAGTTACTAATTTTAAAAGTACAGTTATTGACAACTGTTAAAAGTAGTTAATGACAGTGATAACTGTTTCTGCCTCGATATTCAAATGCCAACGTATTCCTTTTTACTAATGAAAATTTATAAAAATTTTTTAGAAAAAAAATAGTGGGGGGGGGGGGAGAATTTGTTGATGTTTTTTTTTAGGGGGGGAGGGGGTTTAAGTATTCCCCCCAAAAAACGGATTTCCTTACCCCCCCCCTCGGGAAGGGGGGAAGATTAAGTAAAGAAATCCGTTGCTCAGTCAGTGACCCCCCCCCCATGAAAAATCTATACCTACGTGCCTGCACGAAACCTTGTCACATTTTTTCACATTGAAAATACGATATCATAATTGACGTAATTAATAGGAAAGTACTAATGGAGAATTGCCACATTTTTTTCTTGTTTTAAATCGATTGAAAATGTTCTAAAATGACCAAAAAAATTTAGTTTTACATTTTTGTGACATATTTAAAAAAAAATTTAATATTAAAAAACAAGAGTTTCGGAATCGCTCTGAAACCGGAAGTCATGTGTCAAACGACAGAGTGACGTACTATGATCCTAAACAAATCAACGGCATTCCTTCGACTACGGTGTTTTCCTTCGTAGTTTTGACGTTTAGAAACTTTGCACAAAACATTGAAGCATAAACTTATTTGAATAAATTCCCTTTAGTACTTAGAGAGAAGACTAAATAGTTTCAAGTAGGACATGGCAACGAAGTGGCCTTCGCCTCCAGTCAAGCTAGTATTCAGGCACGTAGGTAGGGGGGGGGGGGGTTCAAACCCCTGCCATTGTAAGTCAAATAAAAAAAATAATTAAAAACCGAATAACTGTAAAAATCATAAAAATATCGATTTTTTGGGGGGGAGGGGGGAGAATACCACTGTGAGCATGCGGTATTGAGACATAAACACGATGACGTCATGTTAGGTTTAATTTGAAACAAATATAACAAAGGGAAAAGATCGTCAAACGGGGTCGTAAAAACAAGATGCTCCAAAACATGTTATGGAAACCATATTGTGGGATGGCTCTTCGAACCAAGACCACATAATTTCGTTTATCTTAAAATACTGCATTATAAGTTGCCAGTTTATTCTAAAACAAAACCATCTCCCATGTTTTCTATAATGGTTTTTAATTTATTGTTTTTGTTGGCCCGCGAAAACACATGCTCTTTGAGTATTATCTAAATTTCTGGAAAAGAGCGATTTTTTTTACTTTTTGCACGAAACATCTCAAACCCAGGACGCAGACCAATCGGCTCGTATCGCCCTTTTTATTGTTATTTAATTCTAAAAATAGATGAGACACCCTTTCTTTCATCATATATGTATATGAAACTTTGTACATTAAAATGTAGTATTGCGTAATCTATAGGCACCGAACGTCTGAGCATTTTTAGTGTTATTTCGATGGCAATAAATCTTGTTTTATAACACTTCGTGATTTGCGGTTTTGCTCCGGTCGACTTTTGTAATGTGGAATCCAAGCCTGGTCCGTCTCAGCGGGCAATCCTTTGATGACTGCTTTGAAGGGGAGGCTGCCGGGAGCAGGAGCAAGGTAAAATTCCCGCTTCTCTGCTTGCAGATGTGCCATGATGGAAAAGTGTATGTTCTCACTGGAAGGGGAGAATACGGGTGAAATTGCCTTTGGATTTGGTAGTGTAGGTATCTCTGAATTTGGCACCCAGAGCTTGAAGGGTTTGCTCAAATCCGTTCGAAGATTTCAGGTATATTGCTCGTGGCGTGGTGTTCATAACCACTACAGGTGTGGTAGCCATTTCCACGACAACCATCTGATAAAGTTGACAATCTATTAAAGCAGAACAAATAAAACTAATAGCAAAATCTTAAAAGACGTTTTAATGCAGCAATGATTCTAAAAGAACTAAAAAGCAGGAACGCGCACATTTGTTTACAGTTTGAATTGGAACCGAAACTTTACATTTAGAGTTGAGTTGTCCAAGTACACTACATACAAAAATTAATTAACAGTAGTTCTAACACTATCTCCACGAGATCAATAGCGTCACAAGGGATAGGGTCGCTGTCCATCGGGTCCGGGCAATCAGAGGTAGATGGCTGGAGATTATTTACCACTGAATCAGTTACTTCCGCAGCTGGCGTCGGGTCTCTTTGAACCCCATTATAGCCAACCGGGGCGCTTTGATCCAGTAGGTATGTGACCACCGGTCAGATCAATCTGAGTGTTCTTTTTTTCTTTTCTTTTTCGGCTTCTTGCTCCGCCTCGTCTCAATTGGAGTGACTGGGTGCAGAGGCACAGCCGCCGGGGCGCGTTCGACCATGTTGAACCTGGTCAAATAATCATCGTCCGCATCCGACAGGATCATGTCCATGTTGAATTGCCCGGCATAACGGGGCTGCTTGGAGAAGTACGTGCAAATATTTAGTAGCTCTTTCTCCACTTTGATGTAAGTAACAGTATATGGGCGTACAATGCACTCCAGAATCTGTTTATGAGTGTCGCTATGTTAGAGGTAACTGAGGATCATCATCCGGCTCCGGGAAGTCGATGATGGGTTGGCATGGGTCACTATTAACCCAGTCTGGAATCTCATAACTTCTAGGCATGATAGAATAGTAGATCCTCGCGCGAGAGAGCTCGTCTTAACTTAACGGTGTTGTGATATGGATTGTAAATTCCTTAAATGGGGAACATACTTTAACTATCAAAATAGAATCAAATGAATTACAACTTGGAAAAGGGGTGGCACGTGATGCTAAACTAGTGGTAGTACAAATGTTGGATAACCTAATGATTTTATTTCCAGATTTGTTGATTAATGAAACTAACTAAATACACATATACACTAACACCTAATACAAACAATGAAAGTTATCTATTAACATTATTCATTAAAATATTACAATTAAAAATTAACTGTTAGAATTATCGAATTGAAATTAATTTAATGAGTTAAATGTAGCATCTAATTAATTCTAAAAATCTATCAATTCAAATACTAATAATTCTATTAATTAAAACTTGACTTTGAAGAAGACACAGCCTGGAATAAAAAGACACATAAAACAGTAAAATGGGAAAGAGTACTAGCCGAAAAGGATGCAGTCAACACGATGGTCCACGATGGTCCAGGTCAACACGATTGAAAAGCGAAACATGTGTAAACAAACAACAGCATAAACGCGCCAAGCAAAAATAAGCCTAATTGCCAACTTTTATTTATATAAAGTAAGAAAATTGAGAATTGGCACTAATAATAATTCGCCGAGATATTATATATTAAGTATATTAAGTTACGGGAAACTGGATTTACATACATGTTGGCATTTTGCCAATGTTGCCATTTCGTTCCGAAATATCTTTTAATAATATTTATAGTACTTCACATAAATAGTCACATCTACTTTATTTTTTAAGATGGAATTTCAGTATTGATACCATTCAAGAAAGAAGGATTTTACGAACATAACTATATTTTTTTAACGGGAAAAAAGTATATTTTTGAACTACTTAGAGCAGTTTTAATTTATCCCTTGTGAAGATACGCGTAAAATTAACGATTATTTCAGACATTTCGTCAATTATTTAAAATTGTATAACTACAAAACTAAATCGAAATTTCACAAACGCTCTGAATCATTTGTAGCCAATAGTTTAATCTATATCCCTATTTTTTTTTTTTTTTTTTTTTGAAAATTGGAAGACAAGTATCCAAAAATGTATGAATTGTTTTCGAAATTTTCTAAAATTATGACTTTAACATAAAATAACGTCTAATATACTGATCGTATTGAAAAAAAAATATATTCACCTTATTTCCCAAACATTTCTTAATACACTGACATAATTTCATAATTTTAGGAGATTTACTTTTTGAGATGCAAGCGGAACAATGAGACAAAAAGTCCCAAATTAAAATTTGCTCGAAATATCCGACATTTTTATCCTTCTTCACTATTTTTTATACCTATCTTAATTGACCATATCTAATTTAATTGTAAAGATAGAAATATAATCTTTATAACATCGGAAAGCGGAAGTTTTAACGAACATTAATATATATTTTTGAATAAGAAAATATGTAATTTGAAATGACTTATAGTAGTTTAGAAATCACGTTTCAAAAATGAGGGTGAAAAAACTTCAAAAAGTGGAGCGTGTTTACAAGTTTAAAAAATTTATAAATCCAAAACTAATTTGAATTTTAAAAAATGCTTACGTGGATTTCCAGTTCAAACCTATTTGTACACTCCCTAAAAAATTGGATCTCTCCTTTTAATAGTGTTTCAGAAACTCGACGGACAAAATTACTAGTAAGCGAAATTTTATCAACGACGACTTTAGTATTAAATAACTTATAAACTAATAACAGTATTGAAACAAAATTATATATTCTTTTTATTTATCAAACACTTTTTAACAAATTCACTTAATTTCGTAATTTTAGGACCTTTACATTTTGAGATACGATCTGAATAACCTTAAAAGAACTGAAAATTCCTCTAGGGCTTACTTTTTCCCCCCTAGGGCTTACTTTTTTTTAAAATAGAGAGACAGTATTTTTACTTTCGACATTCTGACTTTGGATGTAGCAGCGTTGCATAGTTAGGTAAATCGTTATTGGTTTAGGAAATTCTTCCTACATATTATTCCTCATTACAATTAACAACAAATTAAATTCCGTTGCACATTAAACAAACATGAGAAAAATTTAAAATATGCGGTAATTCTTCATTCTGTTTCATTTCCTATAATAGAAGAATATAACAACAATTTTATAACAAAATTATATATATTAATCTCAAGAGGGAATAACTGAACTGTTCATTTACTTCAATATAATAGTTAATCGGATCTGTGAAAAATTAATAAACATATGTATTGTACAAAGCGTCACCAAAATATGCTAAATAATTTCGTAGTTTTACTTTCAACAGCTGTTTAAACACTAATAGTTACAGAGACTGGATACTTCAAATGACGACGAATAATCTTGTACTCTACTTTCTACTTTCAATGGAAGAATTTACTTGTTTAGACTTAGACGAATTTACTTGTTTAGTAAATACGTTCATCGTCTGTAGTAGTGGTAGGGGAGAGTATAGGATGCAAAATTTTTCTTTGGTTTGGCAATGCAGTGAAACAATTGACTTATATTTGATTTTTAAAAAGCTCTATATTAAAAAAGTGCGGGGGCACCTCCCTCTTCCCACTCCTTGCTCCCCGAATCCCCTCCACTGTGGTGACCATTCTATCACTCAAGTCAGCTCTGATCCTGCCTAGACAACCAGGCGTCTTTCGGCTAACCAGACGTTCTAGAACTATGAGGCATGCTTGACTACCCGGGCAGCACTGCTTTTGCTGGCTATGCTATATATAGACAACCAGGCGTATTACAGCTAATCAGGCGTTCCCGAAGACAAGGAAGGCTTCCTAGGCAGCGCTACTGTTGCCTTCCTGCACGGCAATAAAAGGTTGACATCAGGACTGAACACTCCCTCTCCCAGCTTCCATGCCCATCCATACGCTGGCGCACTCAGAAAAATTTATTTTGTTAATTTAATATTCTAATGAAATAATTTGATGTTTATCTTTTAATGACTTTAATAAACTTTGTTTTACGTTTCATTTTAATCATTTCTTATGGAGTCATATACCAAGCGAACATACACAAGTGCTGGAGTCGCACACAAGTACTAATAAGTATTAACATTGACCACTTCCCTATACCATCAAAGCGACGGCGTCTGATAATCGCAGTTACAAATAGAAATATATATCAGTTTCAGCAACAGCAAACTATACCAGAGAATCATTTTTCTGGATAGAAGTTGATTTATAAAATAAATATTAATAATGCTGGCAGCAAAGTACCGGCGTTTACTGACCCCACTACACCCCTGCTTCCGACATCTTTCGTGACATTTGGGACAAGTACTATAGCATGCAACACGTACGTCAAGCGCACACTTTGACATCTTTTCACTTGGACAAGCAAGTAGCATGCAGAATCCCATAAGTGTAGACCAGTTTTTCTAGTCATGCACCCAATTTTTAAATTCATAAAAATACTTCTTTTACAATATTATTTTTAATTCAAAGGGTTGAGGTACAACTTACAAGCTATCTTTTTACAATAAAATAACATGACCAGAAAAAAATATTTATATTTCAATACAACTTTACAATTGCTAAATTCGCTTGAGCATCAGTGGGTTAAAAAAAAAAGATCGACTTTTTAATCCTCAAGTGGAGACGTGCGGTAAAATCTACATGTTAGCGGTCTCTGAAACGGCACATCTCCATTTACGGGTTAAGAAAAAATGGCATTTTTTCTCTCCAATTAAAATTCAGCATAAACTCTTAAATTCCACACATTTAACAATTTTTATTATTGATTTGAATATACTATACACATGGAAATTTTTTTTACTTGTTAACTAAAAATATGCTTATATTTTTAAAAAACTACTTTAGCATAAAAACAAACAAAAGATTTTAAGTGGTTAACATTGGCGACCAAAGCAAAATTCTTCAAATAGTGCCTTTCAATGAACTTTTATTACTTCCTGTAATCCAGTAGCGTAATGGACGGGACCGCAGAGACAACAATGCGGGGAGGTAGACCCATCATACCAAAGGTGTCCCGCAGAGGCAAGGAATAAATTATTTGCAAAATTTTCAGTACAAAAAGTTCATTAAATCCATATTTTGATCCTGATCAGGAATTAAAATAACTTTTTAAATGTAGCAAATTGAACTAAATATCGCATCCACTATCAACATTCCCCCCCCCCCTACAACCGTTTGATACTCTAAAAAATTTCTATTATTATCTGTTTTAGTTTCCACCAAAAGTTAAATAAATTGCAATTTTTCATGAAATCTTAGAGAGTTAGTTATTGATATGATGACAGACGTATGAAATATAATTGGAGACGTGGCGACACGAACCAGACAACTTTTTTCTGATTTACACCTATTCCTAGAAATAAAAAAATCCTCCTGTAGACGGTAATCTATGTTTGTTCGACTTCGGAAAAACTCTTTTTTCTATTGCATATCCCATTTGTACTCTAATAACTACACACACTATTTTATCACTTTAACTTTATCACATTTGTCAGTGCTACTTGCAAAATCGCTCTACTCTGCCTAAAAACATGATGTAAAAACATGAACCTAATTGCTCAGGAAAAGTTGCCTCCCATTTGTTAGCAAAATGTCACTGATAATGCCTTTCTTTATATATTGGAAAGAAACTTTTCAACCGAGCAAAATTTATTCAATTCCCTTCCATAGTTCTAGAGATATCCAAATCATAAAGAATTTGCAACCGCAAGAATTGTATAAGAACCCCACTCTTTTTAAATTTTTCCAAAATTCAAAGCCGTATAGCCTACGCAAAAAATATAACCTCTCGGGATCCACAGTTTAAAAAACGTAAATTTGTAAACTATATTTTTTGTGCTATTGTATTATACGATGCAATAAACGTTGAGTGTTTTTCGTCCTTCCTGAACAATTTTGAAAACTGGAGCTGCCTTATTCTTGCACCCACGTTTTCAATTGATAAATGTCTGTTCTACTGAGCGCATCAGTGGCGCCGGAACTGGTATGGCTGCCGCCACCAAAATAATGTGTTGTAAAAAAGATTCCACAAAAATTGCTCAATTGTAAAATAGCAAAAGATTCGATTTTTTTTTCTGTCATACCTCTCAGTGGTGGCCCGTGGTCGAAAATGTTAGTGCAGCCGAAATCATTTGAATCCCCCCCTTATTTTCCACAACCCATACATGAACGGAAATTCTTTATTATTTACTATTAAAATCAAAGTTTCCTTTCAATTTTTACGAAATGATAACATGCGAAAAAAATAGGAAACACTTACTTATTTTTTTTAATTAAAGCAATCCTCCTTTCTTTTAAACATGCGAATCGGTCAATTTTAATATTAACTTAAATAACAAAACAACAGCAGGACCATGTCCCGAAACAACAGCAGACAGTAAATTTATCACGAAAACTATTTCTGTTTGAAGATATTCTCGTAAGTTATCGTTTCACCCACCCATCCCAGCGTTTCACGGACGAGCCAATCAGCAAATCGAATCTGTAGTGCAGCTAAAACAAGAACATTCATTTCAGCTGTACCTTCTCTCAAATGCAGTGCATTAGCATGGGGAGGAATCTCCATACGACGTAGAGGTTGTCAATAGCAACGATGCAGCCGATTTCGAATTTCGCTTTTTGGCTGCAGTTTTGATTGAATAGAGTTTTTTCCCCTCCTGAATTGTACATTACGGTAACAGGCTTGCTATTTAACAGAGATTTTGTTTACTACCGTAGAAATTTCATTTTCAATTCTAATCTTCATTTCAGAAAATTAGTAAAATATCTGATTTTAGTTTTAAAATAATGGATTTAGGTGCAGCCCGGCTGTACTTGCTGTAGTGGACTGGACGAACCGCCACTGATACCTCTTTGAAATAAGTTCTGGCGCCACTGCCTCAAAAACATGAATGAGCTAAGACATTTTTGTGTAGTATTTTGCACGTTGGCGATCCATCTTGGCGACTGTTGCTATTCCCGGCAACCCTGCGCCCGCTCCTCCCGCGCGTTGCCGGCCGGCGCGGACTCTTCTTCGTCGCGAGATGTGTTCGTCGATGGTAGCGTGGTGCGCTGCGGCGGTGTGGTGTGCGGGGGCGGCGGCGAACAGCGGCGGAGCAGAGTGCGCGGAAGTACGGCGAGTGTTCGCGGCGCGCGGGATCGGGCCGCCGCATCTGGTGCCGGACATCGGGACGACAGGTAATCCGGCCTCTCTCGCGCTTCCGCGGTCGATAGTCGGAGGGGGAGGAGGAGGCTGAGGCGCATCGATGGGGGAGTGCAGAAGCACTGCCTGTTCTATGCAAAATTTTCGACTTCCCAATCGCGATTGCAGATTTAATAGAAAGCAATCGAAAAGCGTCAAACATAATTTTATTTTTCAGAAATTTTTAAATTTTTTTAATACTTGTTTTATGCTGATTAAAAAATATTTTTTATACAAGAGTGTTTTTTTTCTCTCGTTTTATTCGCTTTCTACATAATCGATTATATATCAGCAAAATTCCATTTCAACTACCGTCGAACCGGGTGTATGGAAGCAGTTTTGAACTTCCCAGCTATATAAATCAATTTTCTTGAACTCTTAAAATTAGGAGTAATACCTCAAACTTCCAGGGCGTCCTATACTTTAAGCCCTCATGGTCAATTTTGAAAATTTTGACTGTGAGGGCAATTTTTGTATGTGTACTGCTCTTATTCACTCGCAATTACGGGTGAATAGAAGCAGTCGCCTGGTTTTCATTGTTTCGATTTGGTTTATCTCTGTAGGTGATTAGAAGGGGATTATTATGTAAAAAAACAATTTTTAAGATTTCCAAAAATAAAACATTATAAAAAGTTTATTTAAAAAAAAAGAAAATTAGGAACAATGACTCTGAAAGAACAAGTTAATTGAGGGCTCATTTATTGTTCTTGATACATTTGCTTCTTTAAACATATTTAACAAGACACAAACTATATTAGAACACGACTGATTGAGAATTTTTTAAGCGTTACAATTTTTAACATCTAAAAGTAGGTACCTTAAGTAAATAGAAGTAATGTTTCTATTTACCCGAAAAAATTACTAAATATAATTAAAAATTCTTAATAAATTAACGGCAAATGATAAAAAAAATATATACTTTCAGATTCTATGAGGTATAAGTTTGTGTGAAGTCGAGCCAAAATCCAGAAATGTATATTGCAAACACATGTTGTAATTGGGATCCTCTAATCAAGGATGTCGGTCAATAGTCATTCATTTACTACTAGATCTTTTTATGAATGAATTTGGAAAATTCATGAATGGGATGACGTGTTGCTTCAACTCGATGTTACTAGAAAGGGGATCATGATTCCTCTATTACAAAGGATGCGTGCTCGAATGAAAATTCCACTAAATTTATGTCCAAGCCAAACAAATAACAGTCTGCATTATTTGTAAATGATTAGAGCTGAGATTTTGAAATAACATATCCAATTTTTTAAAAAGTTCAACACGAGTTATCTTTTAAACTTTATGTTACACTAGATCGCTAATTATACAATAGAAGGGATGCTTCAATTCTTTGTAAATAACAAAAAAAAAAAAAAACGTTTCGACCCCGCTGGTAAACTAAAACAATAAAAACAAAGATATTCAACAGTAGTAAACTGTTTATTGGGTTATGTCGTTCAATATTAACAAACGTCGGTTTTTGTATATGAGACAAATAGAAAAGCTACTTTTTATCTGAAAAGTATTGAAAATGTTATATTTTTAGGAATCTTGGTGCGTTGGTTAATGAAGCTTTAAAAATGAGGCATCACAGTAGTATAGCTTGTAAAAAAGGAATAGAATGTTGAAAAGTATTAAATGTATCATCTTAATCTAAGGATGTAATATTTCCATTGTGTAAAGGGTTGGTGAAGCCTGATTTTGAATATGTAGTACAATTCTGGTTACTTTATCTTAAAAAAGATATTGATTTAGAACGGGTTCAACGTAAAGCTAAGAAATTGGTTCAGAGTACTTCGGGAATGAAATTTGTAGAGAGTCTTAAAATTTTAAACGTGTATAAACTCAAGGAGAGAAGACTATAGGGGAGACCTTAATTATCTATTCAAATTGGGTGATGTTGAAGGCAGAAGGTATGCCATTTAATACAGACAATGGGACTAGAGGTCATGGGTACAAGTTATATAGAATATCACATTTTAATCAGGATGGTAGATTTTTGTTTTGTAATTGAGTAATAGACCACTGAAGAGGTGGTTAATGTGTCAGGAGTATGTAAAGGCAACTGGATTGTTAGGTTGTGTTAAACAGGATTAACCTTGCTGGGCTTAGAGCATGTAGTTGGTAGTCATTGTTTGTATTAATTAAGTTAGAATAAATTTTTTACAATTATTATAATCTTGTTCCTGAAAATATTATGTTTAAATCTAAAAAGAATGTTTAAAAAATAACTAAAATATTGAACTAATAGTGAAGGATTTTTGCCGTTTCTAGTGTACCTTGTGTCTAACTGTCTGGTCATTTTATTTTTGTTTTGTGTATATGTAATTGTATGACATATTTATATTTTATGACATACTCTGTGTATTTTATGACATATGTTTAATCAATGTTTGTAAAAGTTTTATTCTTGCGCTGTCTGGACGGAATTTAGGGCCCGCTGACAATTAATATGTCTTGCTCAATAAACTATAATTTTTAAATACATTTACAAATACATTTATAAAAACTATTTATTATTACAACAGAATATAATAATTTTCAAGTTTTTAAACGAATGGATTCGTTTGATTAGAAAATCTCTCTTTTTTTTTTAAAGAAATTATCATCATAATTAATACAAAAGGATTTTCGTTCGAACAATTATTATTTTAATTTAAAAAAAACTTAGGTTGACTACAATTCATTGAGTGAAGATATAATATAAGAAACATAAGGATATTTAAAAAAATCTTGAGTGGCTGTGTCGGAACACGAACAGAAGGGTTTTACGCGAAGCAGATTATAAAGATATAGGGATTGGTCGATTACACAAACTTTACTAACAGAAGAAAGACAAACAAGCTGTTCCATCTGTCTACGCACCGCATGGTTTTAAGCGTAACGCAGTGTTTCTATCCTAATACTCCATATAGCTGACTTTTTGGTTAAAATCCGTATTCTTAAAAATATTTTGTCTATTAAACCAAGCTTTAATTTTTACTCATTTAGATTGTTTTGGATGTCAGATTACAGTCACAACCATGTGTTTAAATATACTTTATTTTAATAACCATAATAAAATATCTACAGTAAGAGCTCGTTTGAAGTAACAAGTTTTGAAAAAGGTTAACTTAAGAAGTCGTGTGTTCAACTGCATAATTGAAATATCAAATTAAACGCCGTTTCGGGACATTCCAATGAACATAATAAGCAGAAAGGTCGAACACAAATACCAATTTTAATTTCTAGTGAATTCCGTTATTTCAATTTCGCAGTGTTCAAAATACTGAATAATTTCACTTTTGAAACAACAAAAACAAAAACAAAAAAATGGTAACGAAAAAAAGTCAGTATTCCGCGGACATATGTCGCCAATAGTCTGAGTTGACATAAAATAAAACGCTGCCTGAATAATAAATTTCAAAGACTCGTATTATTTAATAACGCTTTCGAAAGATTTGAAAATACAAACCGGTACTTTTATTGATTAAATTTGCGGCATAGAAATATAAATTTATAAGAGAAACAAATGAACAGGCTCTTGAGTATAGAACTATTTCAGTCAAACCCAGACGTGTGAAAAGCCTAAATTTACTTGATTGATATAGTTAAAATTTATTTTCCTCTTTTCTCAATTTGTGATTATTTTTCATTCGGTAAAATTGGGCGAACTCCTCAATTCGCTGCACTAAGTAACCTTGTGTCGCTTGAGTTTTAAGCCGCCGCTGTGAAAAAATTCTGTATTCATTGATTTTCCATATATTATATTAATGTAGTAAAAAGGAGAATTATTAAACATTGGTGACTAAGCATGAGGATAAAAATGTTTAGAACATTTAAAGAGATAAATAGATGAGAAACACACACACACACACATATATATATATATATATATATATATATATATATATATATATATATATATATATATATATATATATATATATATATATATATATATATATATATATATATATATATATATATATATATATATATATATATATATATATATATATATATATATATATATTATCTGTAATGATTAAAACTCAACTTTTACTTTCACCGTATCTGGTCAATAATGCTCACACTTCATTTCTGGTTTAATATTTTAGGTATTTTATGTTTCGTATATAAATTCAATTTCACATTTAATCTCATATAAAAAACTAAGATTAAAAACACTTTAAAAAAAAGCCTGTTTTACACCAAAGAGTTTTTTAATTATCAATTGAAATTAATTAAATTTTTTGAAACAGGGTTGTTCTAATCCTATGGAATAATGGATAACATTGTAGTAATTAATTGCAAATAATATTATCTTTTATCAAGAAATTATTTAAAAAAAAGTATGATCTATGTACTTCCGTTTACTCCCAACAACATGAAGTCACACATCTCGTTATTATTTAAAACAGAAAAAAAGTAAGTTTAAAAAAATTGGTTTAAACAACAAAAATTACTTGGTTTAAACTTACAAAAAAACACCCGATTTTTCGCCAACTCAAGGTTGAATGACATTTTTACTAAAAAAGTCTCCAATTTTATTTCTGAAAGTAGTTAGAAGTCACACGGCCCGCAATACTTCAAGTTCACCGATTTTAAATTGTTCTTATACGATTTTGAAGTTTCTGGAAGTTGATTTTTACTATAGAGAGATTAACAATAAAAATGCAAAAACTACTTTAATTTGCTCTTGTATATTTACAACAAAAGCTTAACTATATGAAAATATAGTTTGAAGGCAAGTCAAAACTTATTTTAATATTCCGTTGTGCGGTGAATTATTTTATTGAGCGGAATTTTTATTTTATTGAAAAAAGAATTAATTTCGAGTGAAGTGGAGTGAAACTGAGATAAACTGTGTTTCTGCGCAGGGTATAGTACCTTGCAGGAAAGAGGGTTCTACAGAGTTTAGTGATAAAGGCAGCTAAAGAAAGTTACAAATTTTTGACGCTTTTAAAATCAGCTACATAGGTTATCAGGATAGAAACATCTTTTTATTATTTTTGACGGATTCATTCCGATACTATAATTCTGTGACAAATAGTTCGATGATTGACATTAATTTGGTCTCTCTTTCGAAATAAAACAAGGCATGTATGTATGGGTTGTGGATGGAGATCTGTGTTGTCAGGGGAAAAAGCCAGTTTTTCTTCCTTTATTATAGACTAATCCCTATTTCTATAATCTGCTGAAATGATGTTTCATGTAAAAATCGTTTTCGACGTGTTCCGACACATTTTTTAAAAATCTTTTCCCAAGACACTTCTCCCCATGTTATACAGTTAAACCTCCTGATTAATTGTTATTAGGCGCTAGGGAAAAAGAAACCAGTATTAAACGGTGTCTACGATAAGTAACAGGGTTTATGAGAAGTATCTTTACAACTTTGACACGCAATAAAATCTAAAAGAAATAAGATATCCAAGTTTTGTTGCTTGTACATGTAACAGCAACTTATGAAGTTTTATTTATAATCAGTTTAACAAATTAGAATTTTTGTAATCCGTCACCTTCTGGAGAGTTAAATTGTATTTATAACAGATACTTTTATTCTCTTTGAAACGAATTTGCTAATAGTAGCGTATAAGACTCTTTAATCTAATTGAAATTAGATTTTATTTTTAATTCATATCTCTATGTCATATTGCACAAATATCATAAATTTGATCACATTCGATATTAATTATTGATGCGTGTAAAAACTTAAAATAAAGGAAAGTACATGCAAGGTAGGGATGGGTCCCACGAAGTCAAACGTCAAAATTCAAAAGACCAAATTCATACTTAAAATCTTAAATATTCCCTGCACAGTAATTGAAGTATTTACAATTAAATTTGCAGTTGGTGCAGTTTAATTTTTATTAAAGAGTCTATATCAGTTATCTACTTTTCGCCATCACCAATAGATGTTTGTTAAAGTTATTTAATTATATTTATGATTATGTTCTTATAAATTTAATAGCAGAAATACCCGTTCTACGCACAGGAAGAAAATAACTTACAAAATAAATACAAATACAATATTTACAAGCGAAAGAAACATATTTTTATTTTCTCGTCCGTCAGAGGAACTCAAAGAAGTAAAAGTTCAAATTTTCAACAACATTTTATTAGCAAGATCCGAAGAAAATGGAAAGCTTCATAAAACGGAGAAGATGGCGTTAAAACAATATGGACATCGATATGGTATTCCCGTTGATTAACATTCGACATTTAAACTATAGTAACATCCCATATATATGAAAATGAAAAAATATAATAATTATTAATAATAATTATTCTAAACAACTTGCATTAGACCCTTATATCAACAAAAGCTTTTAAACTTAATAAATTAGCAAGGATATAAAAATAAAAAGTGGGAAAAAATTAAAATGTTCCTTGTGAAGAATTGCGTATGCGAAACTAACGTCGAATAAGGATTTCTCAAATCTTAAAATCGTTCGATAAAATAAAATCTTAATTTTCCTATTTAAAGTACAAAGACTATTGCCAAATTTCATCTTCCTGAGAATACAAGAAAATGGAGAATTAGTGATGACTGAGTGAGTGAATAAGTGATCAAGGCTTTGTATTTACATATAGAGATAAGACATAGTAGATTTTTAAAGTTTCCTAAATTTTCCGATTTTGTCCTTTATATGTATGGTAAAATCTATCAGTATGCGATATTCACAATTTTAAGATTTCTAAGACATTCCAAAGTGTACAAATCTTTCGTTCCGTAAAAAAAAAATCGCAACCGATTTTTTTAAAGGTTCCACTTGCAAAATTTTATATTTTCGAATATTTTTCCTTCGTATTGTAAATTTTATCAGTATGCGGAGTTTTACGATTCTAGGGCAATCAGAAGGATCCAAATTAAATATATCGTAAAAAAATCGCTACGGATTTTTAAAAATCCCACGTACAAAATTCTAGATTTTCGAATATTTTCCTTTGTTTATATGGTTAACTGTATCAGTATGCAAAATTTAACGATTCTGGGACCATCGGAAGTATCGGAAACTAAGGTCGCAACAAACATAGAAAAAGCGGTTTTACACTCCTTAAAAAGTTCGAACCGAAACAAAATAGCTTAATTTTTCTATTTAAAGTATAATGAACAACTAAGGCAAATTTCATTTTCCTGGGTATACGAAAGTTGAAGAATTATTGATGACTGAGTTACTGAGGGGATGAGCGGCCAAGGCTTTTGTATTTATAAGATAAGACATAGTAAATTTTTGAAAGTTCCGCATGCAAAATTCTAGATTTTTTTATTTTGCTTTTATGTATATGGCAAACTCTATAAGTATGCAATATTTCACGATTTTAAGATAATCAGAAGTGTTCAAAAATACGTTACATAAAAAAAAATCACAAACGGATTTTTAAAGCTTTCCACGTACAAAATTCTATAAATAAATATTTTTTCCCTTTGTTTGTATGAGAAACCATATCAATTATGCTGCATTACGCAATTTTAGTTCAATAAGTACTGTCCAAAACTCGTCAAAAAATAGAAACCGAGTTTTAAAGGTTTCACTTGAAAAACTCTAGATTTTCGAATTTTTCCTTTGTTTTTATGGTATGCTCTATCAGTATGCAAAATTTCACGATTCTAGGACAGTCCGAAGTATCCGAAACTAACATCGTTACTAACTTTAAAAAAGGTGTTTTACAGCCCCTTGAAAACGTTCAATTAGAACAAAAATATTACTTTTCCTATTTAAGGTTTAAGGAACAACTTTGCCAAATTTCTTCTTCTTGGATACGGAAAATTGGAGAATTAGAGATGAGTGGCGAGTGCTTTCGTGTTTATATATAGAGATTAAAATGTTAATATAAACAATCAAATAAACAACACAAATATTACAATACCATAAAATTATTAAAAATAATAAAATAAAGGAATGAAAAAGAACAAAAAAGGCTAAAATAAAACAGTGAATACAAACATCCAACATTTCATAAGGCCCAGGAAAAAATGCCTGTTAGAGCAAATTTATTAAAAAGATTAAATAAGGTTTTAATTTTTTATTTGGGCATTGTTTTATTACACATTTTTCACTGGGCCACATGAAGTGTTGGAGGCTTGAATTCAATGTTTTATTTTAGCCTTTTAGCCTTTTTGGGACTTTTTCGATCTTTTATCTTTCTTATTTTTAATATATATATATATATATATATATATATATATATATATATATATATATATATATATATATATATATATATATATATATATATATATATATATATATATATATATATATATATATATATATATATATATATATATATATATATATATATATATATATATATATATATATATATATATATATATATGTTATTGTAATATTTGTGCTGTTTATTTAATTGTTTATTTTAATATTAATATTGCTTATTTATATTCTAGTTTCAACTGTAGCTATAGCGCGGGAAATTACGAATTACCTTCTTTTCCTTAATATATATATATTAAAAATTATATTTATAACTTTGACACACAATAAAACCCTACAGGAAATAAGGTAGACAAGTTAGGTTGCTTGTCGTGTAGCATCAACACTTAAAATTTTATTTGTAAACTTTTTTTTTTTTTTTTTTTTAGTTTTTTAAAAATGCGTACAAATAAAATTTCATGTGTTGGTATCACATATACAAGCAACAAAACTTAACTATCTTACTTCTTTTATGTTTTTTTGCGTGTCACAGTTGTAAAGATAATTCTCAAACACTCCATGTTGAATCAGAAGTTTTCTTCAATTAACCTAACTTTTGCTATTTCTTTTATCTCGGAAACATGAGATTTCCATGTGAAGAATCTGAGACCATTTGCGTTCAAAACGAAATTAAGAGAAAATAACCGTTTTTGCTCCAAATTGTTTCTCCTTTGCTTGTATACCTAATCGCGAAATTTATAACGATTTGTATATTTACTTTCTCAATAATCAAGTATATCTTGTCCCCAATCGAATAGTACCTTTAATCGTTAGATGATGCAAAATGTTTCAAATGGGAACAACTGAAAATCATGTTCATTAAGGAGTATCGGATTTGGAAAGATGCCAAGACATCCGAATAATGCGTGCTACCAGTGTTGCCATACTTAATATTTTCAATACTTCGGTTGTATGTATATTTTCACAAGAAAATTGTGGTGTAGTATTTTTTCTAAGTGTGGTTTGTATATATTTTTTTTGTATACATATATATGTATACAACCCTCCGATCATAAACTCGCTTCACTTTTAAAATCGACATTCGAACCAATAACCCTCCTACCACGAGCTCGCTTTACTCTCAAAGTCGAGATTCGAACCCATAACCCTCCGACCATGAGCTCGCTGCAGTCTCAAAGTCTAAATTTGAACCCATAACCTTTCAACCATGGCCGCAGTCTCAAAGTCAAGATTCGATTGTTTCTTAAATTTATTACTGCAGGGGCAACACTGGGACAATGCTGCGCAAGTCGGCATTCGAACCCACAACCTTACGATCATGAGACCGCTACACTCTCGAAATCGAGATTCGAACCCACAACCCTCCGATCAAGAGCTCGCTTAAATCAAATACAACCATAAACTGAACATTTTAAAAATGTGCCAGGTTTAAAAGGCTGAAAATACATAGTGCTCCTTAATCTGACACAATGGTGTCAAGTGAAGGAGTAAAGGTAGGGAATTGTATCTTAAACCTGACACCCCTTCCAAAACCTAGTTTTTGAGGTTATATGCAAGTTATTTCAATACCAAAATTTATTTCACTACAAAAATAACTAATATCAGTGTTTGTTGTTTTTATAACACATTAACCGTACAATCTAAACCCTAATAAAAACACACTCGCCTCTTAATGGTTCCATTAAGAAAGGCCCGACACATCTCCGTGACAACAGAACATCCATCATGAAATTTTCCCTCCAAAATTATAATAATTATGACAGTCACCCGTTGACTTGAAAAACAGCTCAGTATAAGTTATTATAAAAAAAGGTACCAACCTAAAATATCTAAATTATTTTATTTCCTTATTTTAAATCAATTAAATAAAAGGTGTTAGCTTTTGGAGCAGTGTCAGGTTTAGGCGCACTTACTTTATAAAAAAAATATTTTTTTCTTTATTTTAGTTAAGTTGAAATTTAATTAAATTTTTTGGTGATGACTTATACTCAACAAAAATCCATTTTGAGTTTTAGGTTCATAGATGAATTGAGTAACTTTATTGCAGTAACTTTTTACTATTACTACATTTTATTATTTCATTATTTTTTTTAAAAAATATTTATACATATTTTAAAGGATATATATTTATATATTATTTTCTTACCAGTAAAATTGTTTTTCATTAGGCTAGAGATTTTTCATTAGGCTTTTCAAATTTGTATTCAAATAAATTGAGTACTAGAAATAGAAAACGACCTAAGTACCAAAACAATCGAAAATCTTTTTTTTTTTTTACGGAAAAATGTCCTAAAGCTAAACAAAGTGGAGAACGCCCAAAGTGTGAACTCCAGTAGTAATAGTTCAAAAATTTGAGCGAAATAGAGAAACCCCTAAGTACCAAATGCGAGTGTTTTTTTATTTTTCGGCTCTCCTGAAATTTTTTCTTTTTTTTGGACTTAGGTCGTTTTCCATTTCTAGTCCTCAATTATTAAATGTAATATATTATTTTTGCTAGTTATTTTAAAGTATTCAAAGTAAAATTATATACTTAGGTTATTTGATTGCCTAGAAATGTTATTTTGTGCAAAAGAAAGAGGGGTGTCAAAATTAGGATTGCTTGTTGTAACGAAATTCCTTGAACCGTCCTGGCAATATCTTCAGCTACAATATCGATAATTGAAGACGATAAGTGCAAGAACCAGACAGCTCCACCTTTTTTATTTATGTTTATAATTTATTCCTATAAAGAAAAAATCCTCTATCGCTTGGTGCAAGAACCAGACAGCTCTACTAGACAGGAGCTGTAATGGTGTTTCCTACGGGGCCATTTTGTACGATGTTTTTTGTCCTCCCTGAAATTAAACTGGAGCTGTCTGGTAATTCCATAATTAATTTTGTATTTTTTAGAGAAATGTACGTTTGATAAGAAGTGATTTTTGCTACATGAGTGAGCGTTTAATGCAAATGCAAATAAGAAAAAAAATATTTAAGAAATATCAAATGGAATTTTTAATTCGATCTTCATAGAATTTAAAGAGAATCATTTCTGTGTTCTTTCATTAAGTTACAAACATTGGTTTATTTGGAAGTCGGTTCTCAATACGTGGAAGAATCTCGCGTATCTCATGACTTTTTATACAAAAAGCAAAGTAATTGAGCACATTTTGAAAAATATAAAAACAAATTATAAAGAAGAATAGATCGCTTCGTTGCAACACTTAGTAGATAGTAAATATATTTAAATTAAGAAATTTGTCTTGGTTGTTTTTGAGATTTTTTCCCCTAATGATCATGAAGTATCACTGAAAAATAATCAATTTGTCAGTAATTAAATAATAGCTTATCTTTCGATAATGTATTTTAAATACTAGTTACAAATATTTCTAGAATACTAAATTCTAACTATTTACATTTGAAACCTTTTATGATATATTATTTGTTTATAGGTAGAAACTTAACGTTATGTCCATCAGTAAAAACTTGCTGTACGAAAACTATGGAGGACCACTACGAAGAGGCTGGAAAGAAAGATTTCAAAATTATGTTAAAAGGCGCTGGATCATATTTAAAAACATTCCTTTCAACGAGTGCTACAAAGTTTCGAGGTACATTTTGCACATATTTTAATTATTTAACAGTGGAGGCTTTGTTATTTATTACGTTTATTGCATTTTTAATACAAATTATACACCCTATTTGGATTTAATTAAGAAAAGCGAGTTCGGAACATATACAATTGTTCTCTATTTTCATTCCTGTCTCATTTTTTTCCATATAAAATTAAATATTTTAAATATATATACACTTTTTATTAGATTTTTTTGGGGGAAATTTTATCTCTAATTTTAATATTTTTGATATAGGATCATTTTGTTTGGAATTCCCCTGATATTTTTTATAAAATTATGATATTAATATTAAAAAATATTTAAAGTTTATCAATCTTGATATATTTATTTGTTCTTTACCGCTTTTTGATTTAAAATGGCTAATCCTTACTAGACGCATTATTAAATAAAATTAAATAAAATTAAAAAGACTTTGAACAAGCGAGGCGTAAATTATGTAATGGCGTAAATAATGTAATTAAATAATGTAAATTTTTAAATCTGAGTAAAACATCTTTTTAGTATCCCAATATAAATGTGAATTTATTAAAATAGTGTGTTAGTTGTATCCCATTCAAATTGAATTGAGAATAATAGCGGTCGTTCCAGAACCTGTTTTATCCACATGTATGTTTGTTCTAAAACTGCCCCCCCCCCCCATGTTGCATGATCAATGCTTGTGTAATCCAATATATAATCAACCTGTATATACTTGTCAACTTCTCCAAACGCTCAACTGATTTGTCAGGTTATTATATCATTAAACTCTTTGTAGATGGAGTGGCTAATCAAAACAAATATAGTATTATGATAAGTGTGCTGTGTTTTTGCTTTCAAACTAATGCACCAAAAAATATAAATCGAATTAATTAAATATTTCCAGTGGTCGGACACTCGGCGGCTCCGGATTGTTCGACCGCATTGAAAAGCTAATTAAAAGAAAGGATACAATCATTTGTCTACAAGAATAAATTTACATTTTTTCAGATACTGGTACACTTTATGATTAGAAAAAAAAGGAAGAAATAAAGGTGTTAGACTAGAAATGTGGTTATATATATATATATATATATATATATATATATATATATATATATATATATATATATATATATATATATATATATATATATATATATATATATATATATATATATATATATATATATATATATATATATATATATATATATATATATATATATATATATATATATATATATATATATATATATATATATATATATATATATATATATATATATATATATATATATATATATATATATATACATATATATATATATATATATATATATATATATATATATATATATATATACTTTATATTACAGATACATTCCTCGAAATGGTTCAAGTTGCTGCCAACAGCACCAACGCCTTGTTTTTGGATGTGTATCAACCCTTTGAAGCCCAAGCCCGAGTTCCACTCAGCCAACTGTATGCTGATTTGTTGGCTTACATGAGTGGCAAAGATGTGGATTTGGAGGAACGTGTAAGCTCTTTTTTCGACTCCATGTTTCCTGTAGCCTACCAACATTCTGTGAATACAAACGAGAAAGCCTTCAGCGAAGCTTTCCAAGAGTGTTTGCGAGATGCCCAACTCGAAGTTCGGCCTTTTGGAGACTTGTCCGCAAGGATTGCCTCTCAGGTGAGCCGTTCCTTTGAAGTTGCCCGAATGTTCTTGGAAGCTCTTCAGCTTGGAGTGGAAGTCATCAATACTACGGAACACATGGACTTCAGGGCCGATTGCAGCGAGGCCTTTGTGAGGATGAGCTATTGCCCTCACTGCCTGGGCTTCTTTCAAGCCAAACCCTGTTCCGGCATGTGCCTGAATGTGGCCAGGGGTTGCCTGTCGAGTGTATCGGAACTGGATGATTTGTGGAGTGAGTATGTGAGTGCTCTGGAGAGACTCACTTCGGGGATGGTAGGCATCCATAACATCGAGCATGTTTTGAGTACTCTTGACACAAAGATCTCTGAAACAGTCTCTTATCTTATGGCCAACTCGGTGGAGGTGACAAAGAGGGTAAGTTTGAATTTTTCAATTGGGTGGATGGCTATTTAAATTTTTTGATTGATATAACAGTACAATCGTAGCTAATAAGTCGTTGAATAGTATCAATCACCTCTATTATTAATTAGGAAAGTGTTTGTTTGAAATAGTGGAAAAACCTGATCACAAAACAGAAAAACCTGAGTTAGTTTCCGTCATCACTGTTTCATGATTTTGAGTTAAGGTCGTTTTATTTAATTTATTTGAAGAAAAGTACACTTTAAAAGGCTTAAAATTAAAGTTCTTCTCTTTAAGTTTTATTAAATTTATATATCCAATAATTCACACGAGATACAGTGACGGCTACTGAGAGCCTATACATGAATCTCAGAACCGAATGACCGACATATATTTAATTAAAAAGAGATTTAATGCATAGCAAAATAATCCCGGGATTAAGTTTTGTTTCTATATCTTTTATATTAAGCTGCAGACGATTACTGCGTTATAAAAGTACTGACCATCTTCTTCTATTGACCAATGATGAAATAATAGTGAGTTTTTTTACTTGCGTAAAAATTGACTGAATTTAATGGTAAACTTATCATAAAAATGTAGCAATATAATATTTATTTTCACTATTACAATTTTTTAAGTATTACTAACACTGTACGGTCGGCATTTTTTATACTTTTTTTTATTTTTTAAAAATATTAAGAATAAGTATTTTTTATTAGGATTTACTTCATTATAAAGTTCAATCTTTTTTTATTAGATGTAAAGCTCTTCACTGTGCAAAGATTAAACAATTAAAGAGCAATTTTTAAATAAGTCACGTTTCAGCCAAAAACAGTTCTACGTAAGAAAACATCATTTCTTAAAATACAATTTGTTTATACCAAAAAAAAAGTTACCCAGAAGTACAACAAAATATGCAGGTCATTTTATAAGAAAAATTACATAGTAAAATGGGCTTCTATATGATTAGAGTTCGAAACTAATCTTTACGTATGGGACGACGATCTATATTTTACTACAGACTAAATTTATTTATAGAAAGTAAAATGTAGATAAATGATTTGTGGGAATATTACGAGCGAATATAAGAATATAATCATTTGTATTTTAATTCAGATGGTTAGAAATCAGTAGCGTATCCAGAAAATATCTGAAAAGCTTCGTTTTTAAAACTAGCACTTGTTAATCGCAATTAAAATCACAAGCTGGGCTTCCAGTGGCCCACAGGTCTCCGTGGCCGAGTGGATTAGGCGTCTGCTGGGAATCCAAGGGTCCCCGGTTCAAAACCTTGCGATGGACTAGACTAAAGAATAGTAAAAAGTGGTGATATTACGATCGGAGGGTTGCCAACTTCGCTACCAAAATACTAGATTGTCGTCCAGAACATCCAACAAATTATACTGGCGTGTATACGGGACTGGTGCACGATAAATCTGATCGGGGTCCAAAGTCCCGACGTCTATTGAAGGCGTTGGGTGCCAGCTCAGGTGTTGTCCTCGTCATCTGACCATGGTTAAGAAATACGAGACATCGTTCCCGGGTCTTTCCTTCGAGATAGGCCCCGGACCGTCGCCAATAGCCCACTGTGCAGCTCTAGTGCGACGTTAATTAACCAAACCAAGCCAAAATCCAGTGGTCCACTAGATAAAGGCGTTCATCTAGCAATCAGAGGATTGCTAGTTCGAATCCGTGCGATGGACTTGACAGAGAAAAGTAAAAGAGTAGTGATCTTGCGGTCGGAGTGTTGCTAGCTTCGCTACAAAAATACTAGAAAGTCGTCCAGAACATCCAACAAATTACACTGGCGTGTATACGGGACTGATACACAATAAATCTCATCGGGGTCCAATGGCAATCAATCGGGGTCCAACGAGGCATCGTTCTCGAGTCTTTCCTTCGAGATAGGCCACGAACCGTCGCCAATAGCTCACTGTGCAGCTCTAGTGCGACGTAAATTAACCAAAACCAAAAACCACAAGTTTAAAATGGATTAACTTTATTTAAAATATTGAACGGGAAAAGCAAAAACTAAAAACTACGGTTAAAAATATACTTCGCGAGCACACACTAAAAATTAGAGTCACGAGCTCTAATAATTAGTCACGAGCTCTAATAATTAGTCACGAGCTCTAATAATTAGTCACGAGCAGTAACTGCTAAATATAGAAATAAGCACACAACTCTGATCAACCACAGCCATATAAAAATATCAATCCCGAAAAAAGCCAGCATAGCACTTTTGGATTTAAATTGCGGCACCCACCGCACAAGTTGGGCAAGTCTTGACCGCAACATACAGCTCTGTAGAATGTATTGGGGGATGAAGTGCGGGCAGCTTCAAAGCTGACGGCCAAAGAGTTGCAGCGAAGTGTCGAGAGGTGTTATCGCGACATGCCGCTGTAAAGCGACGACAAATACGCGCGATAGCGATATCTTTAGCAATAGAGTGCGAGTTAGTATTTAAATGACACGGGCAGGGCCGTTGCTAAGAAATCTGATTGGGGGAGAGAGAGATGCTGGTTGTTTCTACATTGTGGCATACAGTTAGAGTTTATTTACAGTTAGAGTTCAGTGGAGTTAACATTGCATTAAAACTTCAACTTTGATTCCAATTTGAAAAGGTGAGATGCCTTAATAATTCATGTAGAAATTTTTTTTAATTAAATTTTTTTTATTTATTCCTGATGACTACTTAATATTATATTTATTTTGTTCAAAACCGAGTCCTACATTTTATTGAGTTTTATGTTTTCTGTATTTAGAAGAACTATGTAAGTTTTGCCAATAAATAAAAATATAAAAAAATATTTCACTTTTTACGTAATTAAATTTTCTGATAAATATTTAATACTATAAATATAACTACGGCGCCAGCCCTATGCTCTGAAAAGAATTTCATTGAAAATTAACTCAACTCTCAATTTCGTTTCAGGCGAGACAGCCTTTTACAAGTATTTAAAAGCGTTCTCATTGTTTTTAGATATTTAAAAAAACCATTACATTAGATGACAGAAAAAAATGCTAAAACGTAGTACCGTTCTAAATTGTATTGCTACCAAAAAAATAAATTATTTTGGCAAAATCATGGGGATTTTACAAAAACCACATGCATAATATAGTGATTTATTACATTTCGTTTCACCTTCACTATTACTTACGTTTTATTTATTTTATTTGTTGCTTACCTTCTCGCCCTCCCTCCTTTGAATAACCCAACCTCTTCAGATGGTTACATTTCTAAAGGTTTTGAAAGAATTTTGAGTACGATTTGTACTCAATATCACATTGAGTGAATGTTTTCTTCAAGGTTCAGAGATCTAATTGTATTGACCACAGAAGTAGCCGTTTCCTTGCCTGTCCAGCTGCAAAGTGTTGGTACCGTTCTTTTCTACCCCCTGATCCAATATTGAAAGTCTGTGGATAGTCTCTCTTCCACATAAATGACATTTTTTTAAAATTGTTTCTTGCCATATTTAATCTTTGATGCTGATTCAAAATAATTTTTTTCGAATTCTTCACAAACAGAAAATCCTAATAATAAAATTAAAATTGCAATTTTTTTGTAATATACTTACATTATTCTGCAAACCAAAACATCGAGGTGTTTTTTTAATAACTAGTCCGTTTTTTTTTTAAATGCACAATTTTCTGAAAAAATTTCTAATGTCAAACATATATATTTTTCTCAAAAGGATTATTAAACTATTAAAAAAACGCAAGATGTTTTGTTCGTAACAATATACTGTAAAAACTTCCAAAACTGTAACTGAAAATTTAAAAAATAAGTAAATTTTTTAAAATCTTCAATTTATTTTACAAATATGTAAATTAAAAAAAAATTATGGTGGTTCTTTTTTACGATTAGGGTACTTAAATTGTATAATAAGTTTTACATTTGTAACACAAGAAATAATAAAAAGTAAAAATGCCTACGGGTCTACCTTAGTCAAGTTGCACTTATTAAATATACATTCATTACGAGCATAAAATCGGTCAATAAGGTTAATTATTTAATTTTTTTTATAATATTGCATCGCGGGTTTCGGAACGGCAGTTCAAAACAAATTTATGGCCTGTTTGAATGTGCCACAACGCGTTGTGGTCGATTTTACAAGTTCCACAATGCAAATTACAATTTGTGGTCGATTTTTTTTTGCTCAATGAGTGTTTTTAGTCTCTGAGCCTAACATATACATAAGTATACATAAAGAAAATTAAGAAATAAAAAAATTCACGATCATGAATTGAATTAATTTAATTCTAATATATAATTTAATTTAAAATATAAATCAAGGAAATTGTCCAATGTTGACAACGAATTTCCAATCTACATTATTTATATTTTTGATTTTATATTTGCGATAGCTCATATAAAATCATATCAAATCAAGTCAACAATCGCGGATCCCGTTCATTTCATGGATTTCAATTTCATTTTGATTATGACTATTTGACTATTTGACAATGCAAATAGTCGAGCCTGCGTTGCAAGTGCTGCTCCAAATCAGGCTGCGTGAAAAAAAATCGAAAATAAAAGTGGAAGAGGTTCAAATTTTAGTCTATTTAAATAATTTTTTTCAAAGTAAATAAATTTTTAAATTTACAAAAAAAAACTTAATAATAAATTAGTCACTAATTCTAATAATAACAGTACTTATGAATTTTAAATCATTAATAAAAATTTCATTTGATTTAATTTACAGTATTTATTATTCAGATTCTTTTGTTAAAATGTATTTTTTTACATCAAAGCAAATGGTTTTATTAATATTTTGAGCACGTTACATTGAAATAATCTAGTCGTTATACAAATTATTTTTATTTTGTTATCGATAGAAGATAATACTTAAAAAAATACGGATCAAATTGCCAAATGAACTTTGGAGGGTATCCAGGTTATGTCAGTCAACGAATTTTAGGATTTCTGGACTTTTAATATTTTTTTATTTATTTTTGGCATTGGGATATTGTAATCCTTTTTTGTAATGTTATCTATTTAGTGTAAAGGGATGTTATTTTACATAATTGGGCCTGGTAGTTTATTTTTTATGAAAGATAAACGAAATTGGAGGAACTTTTCTTTTGAAGACTCGGTAGCATAAGTAGCTACCGTGCTTTATCTTTCGTCCACTTGAAGTCTTTATCGTACATATATCGCAATAGTAACTATGTGTTTGAATTATAATGACTCTTTTGATTCATCTTTTGATGTTTTTTTTTCAAGTGAGAGAAGACATATTTATTGCGCGAGAAAGAACAAGTATTTTTTTTTATCTAAACTTCAGAAATTTGGATCTTCTACTGTTCCAAAAATAAATGATGGAAAGTTATATTATTTCTGCTTTTATATATCAAAGAAAAATTGTTAAATGAATCAGAGAGAGCAGGCGATATTTTTTATACATGAAAAGATACGGAATTAAATCCATTTCTTTTCGCTGATGACTTCACGTGAGCAGAGTCTGTAATAGATAAAAAAGTAAATATTTCTGAAAATTTAATTCACTTCACTTGAATTTTTTTTCCAACTCCAATGATGGCGCCCAGGACTGTTACTTTCTTTCCTATTTAAAAAATTAGCTGTTCACGTGACGACCACTGCAATACACTATGCGAACTATGTGGCATGGATCCTTTTCGGAATATGCGACGGCAACAAGTTAATAGGAGGAAAGTGGAATTTCAAATAGAAGTGTGGGAAATCGGTATTCCTGTCCTACATGCCTGTAGCGCCATCAGGGTCCATACGTGCCTGGACCTAGGTGGCTGACACAATGGTAAGCAGATATCTCCCATCTCAATGGACTTTGTATAGTACTTCAAAAATGCCGCTAATACAAAACTTTCGTCCATGGACTAACAACATCGTTAACGGAGATGGCTCCTGGGGTGGGAATTATAAGTAGTCTTTGAGTTGTGTAAAATAATCTTTTTTTTAAAAAAAAAGGAAAACCGACGTTAAGAAAAATGCGCTAAAAAGTATAATATAATTTTTCATTTTACATAAGAGTTGAGACGATGTTAACTATGACTCGGTGAGCTCGGGTAAACGGCGGGAGTAACTATGACTCGGTGAGCTCGGGTAAACGGCGGGAGTAACTATGACACGGTGAGCTCGGGTAAACGGCGGGAGTAACTATTTTTTTGAAAATTAAAGCAATCCTCCTTCCATTAACTTAAATAACAAAAGTTAAACTAGCCATAAAAGAGTTTATATGTAGGGTCGATTGTTGAGACGATGTTAACTATGACTCGGTGAGCTCGGGTAAACGGCGGGAGTAACTATTTTTTTGAAAATTAAAGCAATCCTCCTTCCATTAACTTAAATAACAAAAGCCATAACAGAGTTTATATGTAGATGTCGATTGTTGAGACGATGTTAACTATGACTCGGTGAGCTCGGGTAAACGGCGGGAGTAACTATGACTCGGTTAGCTCGGGTAAACGGTGGGAGTAACTCTTTTTTGAAAATTACAGCAATCCTCCTTCCATTAACTTAAATAACAAAAGCCATAAAAAAGTTTATATGTAGAGGTCGATTGTTGAGACGATGTTAACTATGACTCGGTGAGCTCGGGTAAACGGCGGGAGTAACTATTTTTTTGAAAATTAAAGCAATCCTCCTTCCATTAACTTAAATAACAAAAGTTAAACTAGCCATAACACAGTTTATATGTAGAGGTCGATTGTTGAGACGAAGTTAACTATGACTCGGTAACCTCGGGTAAACGGCGGGAGTAACTATTTTTTTGAAAATTAAAGCAATCCTCCTTCCATTAACTTAAATAACAAAAGTTAAACTAGCCATAAAAGAGTTTATATGTAGGGTCGATTGTTGAGACGATGTTAACTATGACTCGGTGAGCTCGGGTAAACGGCGGGAGTAACTATTTTTTTGAAAATTAAAGCAATCCTCCTTCCATTAACTTAAATAACAAAAGCCATAAAAGAGTTTATATGTAGAGGTCGTTGTTGAGACGATGTTAACTATGACTCGGTGAGCTCGGGTAAACGGCGGGAGTAACTATGACCCGGTGAACTCGGGTAAACGACGGGAGTAACTATGACTCGGTGAGCTCGGGTAAACGGCGGGAGTAACTATTTTTTTGAAAATTAAAGCAATCTTCCTTCCATTAACTTAAATAACAAAAGCCATAAAAGAGTTTATATGTAGATGTCGATTGTTGAGACGATGTTAACTATGACTCGGTGAGCTCGGGTAAACGGCGGGAGTAACTATTTTTTTGAAAATTAAAGCAATCTTCCTTCCATTAACTTAAATAACAAAAGCCATAAAAGAGTTTATATGTAGATGTCGATTGTTGAGACGATGTTAACTATGACTCGGTGAGCTCGGGTAAACGGCGGGAGTAACTATGACTCGGTTAGCTCGGGTAAACGGCGGGAGTAACTCTTTTTTGAAAATTACAGCAATCCTCCTTCCATTAACTTAAATAACAAAAGCCATAAAAGAGTTTATATGTAGAGGTCGATTGTTGAGACGATGTTAACTATGACTCGGTGAGCTCGGGTAAACGGCGGGAGTAACTATTTTTTTGAAAATTAAAGCAATCCTCCTTCCATTAACTTAAATAACAAAAGCCATAAAAGAGTTTATATGTAGAGGTCGTTGTTGAGACGATGTTAACTATGACTCGGTGAGCTCGGGTAAACGGCGGGAGTAACTATGACCCGGTGAGCTCGGGTAAACGACGGGAGTAACTATGACTCGGTGAGCTCGGGTAAACGGCGGGAGTAACTATTTTTTTGAAAATTAAAGCAATCTTCCTTCCATTAACTTAAATAACAAAAGCCATAAAAGAGTTTATATGTAGAGGTCGATTGTTGAGACGATGTTAACTATGACTCGGTGAGCTCGGGTAAACGGCGGGAGTAACTATTTTTTTGAAAATTAAAGCAATCCTCCTTCCATTAACTTAAATAACAAAAGCCATAAAAGAGTTTATATGTAGAGGTCGTTGTTGAGACGATGTTAACTATGACTCGGTGAGCTCGGGTAAACGGCGGGAGTAACTATGACCCGGTGAGCTCGGGTAAACGACGGGAGTAACTATGACTCGGTGAGCTCGGGTAACCGGCGGGAGTAACTATTTTTTTGAAAATTAAAGCAATCTTCCTTCCATTAACTTAAATAACAAAAGCCATAAAAGAGTTTATATGTAGATGTCGATTGTTGAGACGATGTTAACTATGACTCGGTGAGCTCGGGTAAACGGCGGGAGTAACTATTTTTTTGAAAATTAAAGAAATCCTACTTCCATTAACTTAAATAACAAAAGTTAAACTAGCCATAAAAGAGTTTATATGTAGGGTCGATTGTTGAGACGATGTTAACTATGACTCGGTGAGCTCGGGTAAACGGCGGGAGTAACTATTTTTTTGAAAATTAAAGCAATCCTCCTTCCATTAACTTAAATAACAAAAGCCATAAAAGAGTTTATATGTAGAGGTCGATTGTTGAGACGATGTTAACTATGACTCGGTGAGCTCGGGTAAACGGCGGGAGTAACTATTTTTTTGAAAATTAAAGCAATCCTCCTTCCATTAACTTAAATAACAAAAGTTAAACTAGCCATAACACAGTTTATATGTAGAGGTCGATTGTTGAGACGATGTTAACTATGACTCGGTGAGCTCGGGTAAACGGCGGGAGTAACTATTTTTTTGAAAATTAAAGCAATCCTCCTTCCATTAACTTAAATAACAAAAGCCATAAAAGAGTTTATATGTAGAGGTCGTTGTTGAGACGATAGTAACTATGACTCGGTGAGCTCGGGTAAACGGCGGGAGTAACTATTTTTTTGAAAATTAAAGCAATCCTCCTTCCATTAACTTAAATAACAAAAGTTAAACTAGCCATAAAAGAGTTTATATGTAGGGTCGATTGTTGAGACGATGTTAACTATGACTCGGTGAGCTCGGGTAAACGGCGGGAGTAACTATTTTTTTGAAAATTAAAGCAATCCTCCTTCCATTAACTTAAATAACAAAAGCCATAACAGAGTTTATATGTAGATGTCGATTGTTGAGACGATGTTAACTATGACTCGGTGAGCTCGGGTAAACGGCGGGAGTAACTATGACTCGGTTAGCTCGGGTAAACGGCGGGAGTAACTCTTTTTTGAAAATTACAGCAATCCTCCTTCCATTAACTTAAATAACAAAAGCCATAAAAGAGTTTATATGTAGAGGTCGATTGTTGAGACGATGTTAACTATGACTCGGTGAGCTCGGGTAAACGGCGGGAGTAACTATTTTTTTGAAAATTAAAGCAATCCTCCTTCCATTAACTTAAATAACAAAAGTTAAACTAGCCATAACACAGTTTATATTGTAGAGGTCGATTGTTGAGACGAAGTTAACTATGACTCGGTAAGCTCGGGTAAACGGCGGGAGTAACTATTTTTTTGAAAATTAAAGCAATCCTCCTTCCATTAACTTAAATAACAAAAGTTAAACTAGCCATAAAAGAGTTTATATGTAGAGGTCGATTGTTGAGACGATGTTAACTATGACTCGGTGAGCTCGGGTAAACGGCGGGAGTAACTATGACTCGGTTAGCTCGGGTAAACGGCGGGAGTAACTCTTTTTTGAAAATTACAGCAATCCTCCTTCCATTAACTTAAATAACAAAAGCCATAAAAGAGTTTATATGTAGAGGTCGATTGTTGAGACGATGTTAACTATGACTCGGTGAGCTCGGGTAAACGGCGGGAGTAACTATTTTTTTGAAAATTAAAGCAATCCTCCTTCCATTAACTTAAATAACAAAAGCCATAAAAGAGTTTATATGTAGAGGTCGTTGTTGAGACGATGTTAACTATGACTCGGTGAGCTCGGGTAAACGGCGGGAGTAACTATGACCCGGTGAGCTCGGGTAAACGACGGGAGTAACTATGACTCGGTGAGCTCGGGTAAACGGCGGGAGTAACTATTTTTTTGAAAATTAAAGCAATCTTCCTTCCATTAACTTAAATAACAAAAGCCATAAAAGAGTTTATATGTAGAGGTCGATTGTTGAGACGATGTTAACTATGACTCGGTGAGCTCGGGTAAACGGCGGGAGTAACTATTTTTTTGAAAATTAAAGCAATCCTCCTTCCATTAACTTAAATAACAAAAGCCATAAAAGAGTTTATATGTAGAGGTCGTTGTTGAGACGATGTTAACTATGACTCGGTGAGCTCGGGTAAACGGCGGGAGTAACTATGACCCGGTGAGCTCGGGTAAACGACGGGAGTAACTATGACTCGGTGAGCTCGGGTAAACGGCGGGAGTAACTATTTTTTTGAAAATTAAAGCAATCTTCCTTCCATTAACTTAAATAACAAAAGCCATAAAAGAGTTTATATGTAGATGTCGATTGTTGAGACGATGTTAACTATGACTCGGTGAGCTCGGGTAAACGGCGGGAGTAACTATTTTTTTGAAAATTAAAGCAATCCTCCTTCCATTAACTTAAATAACAAAAGTTAAACTAGCCATAAAAGAGTTTATATGTAGGGTCGATTGTTGAGACGATGTTAACTATGACTCGGTGAGCTCGGGTAAACGGCGGGAGTAACTATTTTTTTGAAAATTAAAGCAATCCTCCTTCCATTAACTTAAATAACAAAAGCCATAAAAGAGTTTATATGTAGAGGTCGTTGTTGAGACGATGTTAACTATGACTCGGTGAGCTCGGGTAAACGGCGGGAGTAACTATGACCCGGTGAGCTCGGGTAAACGACGGGAGTAACTATGACTCGGTGAGCTCGGGTAAACGGCGGGAGTAACTATTTTTTTGAAAATTAAAGCAATCTTCCTTCCATTAACTTAAATAACAAAAGCCATAAAAGAGTTTATATGTAGATGTCGATTGTTGAGACGATGTTAACTATGACTCGGTGAGCTCGGGTAAACGGCGGGAGTAACTATTTTTTTGAAAATTAAAGCAATCCTCCTTCCATTAACTTAAATAACAAAAGTTAAACTAGCCATAAAAGAGTTTATATGTAGGGTCGATTGTTGAGACGATGTTAACTATGACTCGGTGAGCTCGGGTAAACGGCGGGAGTAACTATTTTTTTGAAAATTAAAGCAATCCTCCTTCCATTAACTTAAATAACAAAAGCCATAACACATTTTATATGTAGAGGTCGATTGTTGAGACGAAGTTTACTATGACTCGGTAAGCTCGGGTAAACGGCGGGAGTAACTATTTTTTTGAAAATTAAAGCAATCCTCCTTCCATTAGCTTAAATAACAAAAGTTAAACTAGCCATAAAAGAGTTTATATGTAGGGTCGATTGTTGAGACGATGTTAACTATGACTCGGTGAGCTCGGGTAAACGGCGGGAGTAACTATTTTTTTGAAAATTAAAGCAATCCTCCTTCCATTAACTTAAATAACAAAAGCCATAAAAGAGTTTATATGTAGAGGTCGTTGTTGAGACGATGTTAACTATGACTCGGTGAGCTCGGGTAAACGGCGGGAGTAACTATGACCCGGTGAGCTCGGGTAAACGACGGGAGTAACTATGACTCGGTGAGCTCGGGTAAACGGCGGGAGTAACTATTTTTTTGAAAATTAAAGCAATCTTCCTTCCATTAACTTAAATAACAAAAGCCATAAAAGAGTTTATATGTAGAGGTCGTTGTTGAGACGATGTTAACTATGACTCGGTGAGCTCGGGTAAACGGCGGGAGTAACTATGACCCGGTGAGCTCGGGTAAACGACGGGAGTAACTATGACTCGGTGAGCTCGGGTAAACGGCGGGAGTAACTATTTTTTTGAAAATTAAAGCAATCTTCCTTCCATTAACTTAAATAACAAAAGCCATAAAAGAGTTTATATGTAGATGTCGATTGTTGAGACGATGTTAACTATGACTCGGTGAGCTCGGGTAAACGGCGGGAGTAACTATTTTTTTGAAAATTAAAGCAATCCTCCTTCCATTAACTTAAATAACAAAAGTTAAACTAGCCATAAAAGAGTTTATATGTAGGGTCGATTGTTGAGACGATGTTAACTATGACTCGGTGAGCTCGGGTAAACGGCGGGAGTAACTATTTTTTTGAAAATTAAAGCAATCCTCCTTCCATTAACTTAAATAACAAAAGCCATAAAAGAGTTTATATGTAGAGGTCGTTGTTGAGACGATGTTAACTATGACTCGGTGAGCTCGGGTAAACGGCGGGAGTAACTATGACCCGGTGAGCTCGGGTAAACGACGGGAGTAACTATGACTCGGTGAGCTCGGGTAAACGGCGGGAGTAAATATTTTTTTGAAAATTAAAGCAATCTTCCTTCCATTAACTTAAATAACAAAAGCCATAAAAGAGTTTATATGTAGATGTCGATTGTTGAGACGATGTTAACTATGACTCGGTGAGCTCGGGTAAACGGCGGGAGTAACTATTTTTTTGAAAATTAAAGCAATCCTCCTTCCATTAACTTAAATAACAAAAGTTAAACTAGCCATAAAAGAGTTTATATGTAGGGTCGATTGTTGAGACGATGTTAACTATGACTCGGTGAGCTCGGGTAAACGGCGGGAGTAACTATTTTTTTGAAAATTAAAGCAATCCTCCTTCCATTAACTTAAATAACAAAAGCCATAACACATTTTATATGTAGAGGTCGATTGTTGAGACGAAGTTTACTATGACTCGGTAAGCTCGGGTAAACGGCGGGAGTAACTATTTTTTTGAAAATTAAAGCAATCCTCCTTCCATTAGCTTAAATAACAAAAGTTAAACTAGCCATAAAAGAGTTTATATGTAGGGTCGATTGTTGAGACGATGTTAACTATGACTCGGTGAGCTCGGGTAAACGGCGGGAGTAACTATTTTTTTGAAAATTAAAGCAATCCTCCTTCCATTAACTTAAATAACAAAAGCCATAAAAGAGTTTATATGTAGAGGTCGTTGTTGAGACGATGTTAACTATGACTCGGTGAGCTCGGGTAAACGGCGGGAGTAACTATGACCCGGTGAGCTCGGGTAAACGACGGGAGTAACTATGACTCGGTGAGCTCGGGTAAACGGCGGGAGTAACTATTTTTTTGAAAATTAAAGCAATCTTCCTTCCATTAACTTAAATAACAAAAGCCATAAAAGAGTTTATATGTAGATGTCGATTGTTGAGACGATGTTAACTATGACTCGGTGAGCTCGGGTAAACGGCGGGAGTAACTATTTTTTTGAAAATTAAAGCAATCCTCCTTCCATTAACTTAAATAACAAAAGTTAAACTAGCCATAAAAGAGTTTATATGTAGGGTCGATTGTTGAGACGATGTTAACTATGACTCGGTGAGCTCGGGTAAACGGCGGGAGTAACTATTTTTTTGAAAATTAAAGCAATCCTCCTTCCATTAACTTAAATAACAAAAGCCATAAAAGAGTTTATATGTAGAGGTCGTTGTTGAGACGATAGTAACTATGACTCGGTGAGCTCGGGTAAACGGCGGGAGTAACTATTTTTTTGAAAATTAAAGCAATCCTCCTTCCATTAACTTAAATAACAAAAGTTAAACTAGCCATAAAAGAGTTTATATGTAGGGTCGATTGTTGAGACGATGTTAACTATGACTCGGTGAGCTCGGGTAAACGGCGGGAGTAACTATTTTTTTGAAAATTAAAGCAATCCTCCTTCCATTAACTTAAATAACAAAAGCCATAAAAGAGTTTATATGTAGAGGTCGTTGTTGAGACGATGTTAACTATGACTCGGTGAGCTCGGGTAAACGGCGGGAGTAACTATGACTCGGTTAGCTCGGGTAAACGGCGGGAGTAACTCTTTTTTGAAAATTACAGCAATCCTCCTTCCATTAACTTAAATAACAAAAGCCATAAAAGAGTTTATATGTAGAGGTCGATTGTTGAGACGATGTTAACTATGACTCGGTGAGCTCGGGTAAACGGCGGGAGTAACTATTTTTTTGAAAATTAAAGCAATCCTCCTTCCATTAACTTAAATAACAAAAGTTAAACTAGCCATAACACAGTTTATATGTAGAGGTCGATTGTTGAGACGATGTTAACTATGACTCGGTGAGCTCGGGTAAACGGCGGGAGTAACTATTTTTTTGAAAATTAAAGCAATCCTCCTTCCATTAACTTAAATAACAAAAGCCATAAAAGAGTTTATATGTAGAGGTCGTTGTTGAGACGATAGTAACTATGACTCGGTGAGCTCGGGTAAACGGCGGGAGTAACTATTTTTTTGAAAATTAAAGCAATCCTCCTTCCATTAACTTAAATAACAAAAGTTAAACTAGCCATAAAAGAGTTTATATGTAGGGTCGATTGTTGAGACGATGTTAACTATGACTCGGTGAGCTCGGGTAAACGGCGGGAGTAACTATTTTTTTGAAAATTAAAGCAATCCTCCTTCCATTAACTTAAATAACAAAAGCCATAACAGAGTTTATATGTAGAGGTCGTTGTTGAGACGATAGTAACTATGACTCGGTGAGCTCGGGTAAACGGCGGGAGTAACTATTTTTTTGAAAATTAAAGCAATCCTCCTTCCATTAACTTAAATAACAAAAGTTAAACTAGCCATAAAAGAGTTTATATGTAGGGTCGATTGTTGAGACGATGTTAACTATGACTCGGTGAGCTCGGGTAAACGGCGGGAGTAACTATTTTTTTGAAAATTAAAGCAATCCTCCTTCCATTAACTTAAATAACAAAAGCCATAACAGAGTTTATATGTAGATGTCGATTGTTGAGACGATGTTAACTATGACTCGGTGAGCTCGGGTAAACGGCGGGAGTAACTATGACTCGGTTAGCTCGGGTAAACGGCGGGAGTAACTCTTTTTTGAAAATTACAGCAATCCTCCTTCCATTAACTTAAATAACAAAAGCCATAAAAGAGTTTATATGTAGAGGTCGATTGTTGAGACGATGTTAACTATGACTCGGTGAGCTCGGGTAAACGGCGGGAGTAACTATTTTTTTGAAAATTACAGCAATTCTCCTTCCATTAACTTAAATAACAAAAGCCATAAAAGAGTTTATATGTAGAGGTCGATTGTTGAGACGATGTTAACTATGACTCGGTGAGCTCGGGTAAACGGCGGGAGTAACTATTTTTTTGAAAATTAAAGCAATCCTCTAACCATTAACTTAAATAACAAAAGTTAAACTAGCCATAACACATTTTATATGTAGAGGTCGATTGTTGAGACGAAGTTTACTATGACTCGGTAAGCTCGGGTAAACGGCGGGAGTAACTATTTTTTTGAAAATTAAAGCAATCCTCCTTCCATTAACTTAAATAACAAAAGCCATAAAAGAGTTTATATGTAGAGGTCGTTGTTGAGACGATGTTAACTATGACTCGGTGAGCTCGGGTAAACGGCGGGAGTAACTATGACCCGGTGAGCTCGGGTAAACGACGGGAGTAACTATGACTCGGTGAGCTCGGGTAAACGGCGGGAGTAACTATTTTTTTGAAAATTAAAGCAATCTTCCTTCCATTAACTTAAATAACAAAAGCCATAAAAGAGTTTATATGTAGATGTCGATTGTTGAGACGATGTTAACTATGACTCGGTGAGCTCGGGTAAACGGCGGGAGTAACTATTTTTTTGAAAATTAAAGCAATCCTCCTTCCATTAACTTAAATAACAAAAGTTAAACTAGCCATAAAAGAGTTTATATGTAGGGTCGATTGTTGAGACGATGTTAACTATGACTCGGTGAGCTCGGGTAAACGGCGGGAGTAACTATTTTTTTGAAAATTAAAGCAATCCTCCTTCCATTAACTTAAATAACAAAAGCCATAAAAGAGTTTATATGTAGAGGTCGTTGTTGAGACGATAGTAACTATGACTCGGTGAGCTCGGGTAAACGGCGGGAGTAACTATTTTTTTGAAAATTAAAGCAATCCTCCTTCCATTAACTTAAATAACAAAAGTTAAACTAGCCATAAAAGAGTTTATATGTAGGGTCGATTGTTGAGACGATGTTAACTATGACTCGGTGAGCTCGGGTAAACGGCGGGAGTAACTATTTTTTTGAAAATTAAAGCAATCCTCCTTCCATTAACTTAAATAACAAAAGCCATAACAGAGTTTATATGTAGATGTCGATTGTTGAGACGATGTTAACTATGACTCGGTGAGCTCGGGTAAACGGCGGGAGTAACTATGACTCGGTTAGCTCGGGTAAACGGCGGGAGTAACTCTTTTTTGAAAATTACAGCAATCCTCCTTCCATTAACTTAAATAACAAAAGCCATAAAAGAGTTTATATGTAGAGGTCGATTGTTGAGACGATGTTAACTATGACTCGGTGAGCTCGGGTAAACGGCGGGAGTAACTATTTTTTTGAAAATTACAGCAATTCTCCTTCCATTAACTTAAATAACAAAAGCCATAAAAGAGTTTATATGTAGAGGTCGATTGTTGAGACGATGTTAACTATGACTCGGTGAGCTCGGGTAAACGGCGGGAGTAACTATTTTTTTGAAAATTAAAGCAATCCTCTATCCATTAACTTAAATAACAAAAGTTAAACTAGCCATAACACATTTTATATGTAGAGGTCGATTGTTGAGACGAAGTTTACTATGACTCGGTAAGCTCGGGTAAACGGCGGGAGTAACTATTTTTTTGAAAATTAAAGCAATCCTCCTTCCATTAACTTAAATAACAAAAGTTAAACTAGCCATAAAAGAGTTTATATGTAGGGTCGATTGTTGAGACGATGTTAACTATGACTCGGTGAGCTCGGGTAAACGGCGGGAGTAACTATTTTTTTGAAAATTAAAGCAATCCTCCTTCCATTAACTTAAATAACAAAAGTTAAACTAGCCATAAAAGAGTTTATATGTAGGGTCGATTGTTGAGACGATGTTAACTATGACTCGGTGAGCTCGGGTAAACGGCGGGAGTAACTATTTTTTTGAAAATTAAAGCAATCCTCCTTCCATTAACTTAAATAACAAAAGCCATAACAGAGTTTATATGTAGATGTCGATTGTTGAGACGATGTTAACTATGACTCGGTGAGCTCGGGTAAACGGCGGGAGTAACTATGACTCGGTTAGCTCGGGTAAACGGCGGGAGTAACTCTTTTTTGAAAATTACAGCAATCCTCCTTCCATTAACTTAAATAACAAAAGCCATAAAAGAGTTTATATGTAGAGGTCGATTGTTGAGACGATGTTAACTATGACTCGGTGAGCTTGGGTAAACGGCGGGAGTAACTATTTTTTTGAAAATTAAAGCAAGCCTCCTTCCATTAACTTAAATAACAAAAGTTAAACTAGCCATAACACAGTTTATATTGTAGAGGTCGATTGTTGAGACGAAGTTAACTATGACTCGGTAAGCTCGGGTAAACGGCGGGAGTAACTATTTTTTTGAAAATTAAAGCAATCCTCCTTCCATTAACTTAAATAACAAAAGCCATAAAAGAGTTTATATGTAGAGGTCGTTGTTGAGACGATGTTAACTATGACTCGGTGAGCTCGGGTAAACGGCGGGAGTAACTATGACCCGGTGAGCTCGGGTAAACGACGGGAGTAACTATGACTCGGTGAGCTCGGGTAAACGGCGGGAGTAACTATTTTTTTGAAAATTAAAGCAATCTTCCTTCCATTAACTTAAATAACAAAAGCCATAAAAGAGTTTATATGTAGATGTCGATTGTTGAGACGATGTTAACTATGACTCGGTGAGCTCGGGTAAACGGCGGGAGTAACTATTTTTTTGAAAATTAAAGCAATCCTCCTTCCATTAACTTAAATAACAAAAGCCATAAAAGAGTTTATATGTAGAGGTCGTTGTTGAGACGATGTTAACTATGACTCGGTGAGCTCGGGTAAACGGCGGGAGTAACTATGACCCGGTGAGCTCGGGTAAACGACGGGAGTAACTATGACTCGGTGAGCTCGGGTAAACGGCGGGAGTAACTATTTTTTTGAAAATTAAAGCAATCCTCCTTCCATTAACTTAAATAACAAAAGCCATAAAAGAGTTTATATGTAGAGGTCGTTGTTGAGACGATGTTAACTATGACTCGGTGAGCTCGGGTAAACGGCGGGAGTAACTATGACCCGGTGAGCTCGGGTAAACGACGGGAGTAACTATGACTCGGTGAGCTCGGGTAAACGGCGGGAGTAACTATTTTTTTGAAAATTAAAGCAATCTTCCTTCCATTAACTTAAATAACAAAAGCCATAAAAGAGTTTATATGTAGAGGTCGTTGTTGAGACGATGTTAACTATGACTCGGTGAGCTCGGGTAAACGGCGGGAGTAACTATGACCCGGTGAGCTCGGGTAAACGACGGGAGTAACTATGACTCGGTGAGCTCGGGTAAACGGCGGGAGTAACTATTTTTTTGAAAATTAAAGCAATCTTCCTTCCATTAACTTAAATAACAAAAGCCATAAAAGAGTTTATATGTAGATGTCGATTGTTGAGACGATGTTAACTATGACTCGGTGAGCTCGGGTAAACGGCGGGAGTAACTATTTTTTTGAAAATTAAAGCAATCCTCCTTCCATTATTTTAAATAACAAAAGTTAAACTAGCCATAAAAGAGTTTATATGTAGGGTCGATTGTTGAGACGATGTTAACTATGACTCGGTGAGCTCGGGTAAACGGCGGGAGTAACTATTTTTTTGAAAATTAAAGCAATCCTCCTTCCATTAACTTAAATAACAAAAGTTAAACTAGCCATAAAAGAGTTTATATGTAGGGTCGATTGTTGAGACGATGTTAACTATGACTCGGTGAGCTCGGGTAAACGGCGGGAGTAACTATTTTTTTGAAAATTAAAGCAATCCTCCTTCCATTAACTTAAATAACAAAAGCCATAACAGAGTTTATATGTAGATGTCGATTGTTGAGACGATAGTAACTATGACTCGGTTATCTCGGGTAAACGGCGGGAGTAACTATTTTTTTGAAAATTAAAGCAATCCTCCTTCCATTAACTTAAATAACAAAAGTTAAACTAGCCATAACACAGTTTATATGTAGAGGTCGATTGTTGAGACGAAGTTACCTATGACTCGGTAAGCTCGGGTAAACGGCGGGAGTAACTATGACTCGGTTAGCTCGGGTAAACGGCGGGAGTAACTCTTTTTGGAAAATTACAGCAATCCTCCTTCCATTAACTTAAATAACAAAAGCCATAAAAGAGTTTATATGTAGAGGTCGTTGTTGAGACGATGTTAACTATGACTCGGTGAGCTCGGGTAAACGCCGGGAGTAACTATGACCCGGTGAGCTCGGGTAAACGACGAAAGTAACTATGACTCGGTGAGCTCGGGTAAACGGCGGGAGTAACTATTTTTTTGAAAATTAAAGCAATCCTCCTTCCATTAACTTAAATAACAAAAGCCATAACAGAGTTTATATGTAGATGTCGATTGTTGAGACGATGTTAACTATGACTCGGTGAGCTCGGGTAAACGGCGGGAGTAACTATGACTCGGTTAGCTCGGGTAAACGGCGGGAGTAACTCTTTTTGGAAAATTACAGCAATCCTCCTTCCATTAACTTAAATAACAAAAGCCATAAAAGAGTTTATATGTAGAGGTCGTTGTTGAGACGATGTTAACTATGACTCGGTGAGCTCGGGTAAACGGCGGGAGTAACTATGACCCGGTGAGCTCGGGTAAACGACGAAAGTAACTATGACTCGGTGAGCTCGGGTAAACGGCGGGAGTAACTATTTTTTTGAAAATTAAAGCAATCCTCCTTCCATTAACTTAAATAACAAAAGCCATAACAGAGTTTATATGTAGATGTCGATTGTTGAGACGATGTTAACTATGACTCGGTGAGCTCGGGTAAACGGCGGGAGTAACTATGACTCGGTTAGCTCGGGTAAACGGCGGGAGTAACTCTTTTTGGAAAATTACAGCAATCCTCCTTCCATTAACTTAAATAACAAAAGCCATAAAAGAGTTTATATGTAGAGGTCGTTGTTGAGACGATGTTAACTATGACTCGGTGAGCTCGGGTAAACGGCGGGAGTAACTATGACCCGGTGAGCTCGGGTAAACGACGAAAGTAACTATGACTCGGTGAGCTCGGGTAAACGGCGGGAGTAACTATTTTTTTGAAAATTAAAGCAATCCTCCTTCCATTAACTTAAATAACAAAAGCCATAACAGAGTTTATATGTAGATGTCGATTATTGAGACGATGTTAACTATGACTCGGTGAGGAGTAATAACGGCGGGAGTAACTATTTTTTTGAAAATTAAAGCAATCCTCCTTCCATTAACTTAAATAACAAAAGCCATAAAAGAGTTTATATGTAGAGGTCGTTGTTGAGACGATGTTAACTATGACTCGGTGAGCTCGGGTAAACGGCGGGAGTAACTATGACTCGGTGAGCTCGGGTAAACGACGGGAGTAACTATGACTCGGTGAGCTCGGGTAAACGGCGGGAGTAACTATTTTTTTGAAAATTAAAGCAATCCTCCTTCCATTAACTTAAATAACAAAAGCCATAAAAGAGTTTATATGTAGAGGTCGATTGTTGAGACGATATTAACTATGACTCGGTAAGCTCGGGTAAACGGCGGGAGTAACTATTTTTTTGAAAATTAAAGCAATCCTCCTTCCATTAACTTAAATAACAAAAGCCATAACAGAGTTTATATGTAGATGTCGATTGTGGAGACGATAGTAACTATGACTCGGTTAGCTCGGGTAAACGGCGGGAGTAACTATTTTTTTGAAAATTAAAGCAATCCTCCTTCCATTAACTTAAATAACAAAAGCCATAAAAGAGTTTATATGTAGAGGTCGATTGTTGAGACGATATTAACTATGACTCGGTAAGCTCGGGTAAACGGCGGGAGTAACTATTTTTTTGAAAATTAAAGCAATCCTCCTTCCATTAACTTAAATAACAAAAGCCATAACAGAGTTTATATGTAGGGTCGATTGTTGAGACGATGTTAACTATGACTCGGTGAGCTCGGGTAAACGGCGGGAGTAACTATTTTTTTGAAAATTAAATCAATCCTCCTTCCATTAACTTAAATAACAAAAGCCATAACAGAGTTTATATGTAGATGTCGATTGTTGAGACGATGTTAACTATGACTCGGTGAGCTCGGGTAAACGGCGGGAGTAACTATGACTCAGTGAGCTCGGGTAAACGGCGGGAGTAAATATTTTTTTGAAAATTAACGCAATCCTCCTTCCATTAACTTAAATAACAAAAGCCATAAAAGAGTTTATATGTAGAGGTCGATTGTTGAGACGATGTCAACTATGACTCGGTGAACTCGGGTAAACGGCGGGAGTAACTAGAACTCGGTGAGCTCGGGTAAACGGCGGGAGTAACTATGACTCGGTGAGCTCGATTAAACGGCGGGAGTAACTATTTTTTTTTAAATTAAAGCAATCCTCCTTCCATTAACTTAAATAACAAAAGTTAAACTAGCCATAACACAGTTTATATGTAGAGGTCGATTGTTGAGACGAAGTTAACTATGACTCGGTAAACTCAGGTAAACGGCGGGAGTAACTATTACTCGGTGAACTCGGGTAAACGGCGGGAGTAAATATTTTTTTGAAAATTAAAGCAATCCTCCTTCCATTAACTTAAATAACAAAAGCCATAAAAGAGTTTATATGTAGAGGTCGATTGTTGAGACGATGTCAACTATGACTCGGTGAACTCGGGTAAACGGCGGGAGTAACTATTTTTTTGAAAATTAAAGCAATCCTCCTTCCATTAACTTAAATAACAAAAGCCATAAAAGAGTTTATATGTAGAGGTCGTTGTTGAGACGATGTTAACTATGACTCGGTGAGCTCGGGTAAACGGCGGGAGTAACTATGACCCGGTGAGCTCGGGTAAACGACGGGAGTAACTATAACTCGGTGAGCTCGGGTAAACGGCGGGAGTAACTATTTTTTTGAAAATTAAAGCAATCTTCCTTCCATTAACTTAAATAACAAAAGCCATAAAAGAGTTTATATGTAGATGTCGATTGTTGAGACGATGTTAACTATGACTCGGTGAGCTCGGGTAAACGGCGGGAGTAACTATTTTTTTGAAAATTAAAGCAATCCTCCTTCCATTAACTTAAATAACAAAAGCCATAACAGAGTTTATATGTAGATGTCGATTGTTGAGACGATGTTAACTATGACTCGGTGAGCTCGGGTAAACGGCGGGAGTAACTATGACTCGGTTAGCTCGGGTAAACGGCGGGAGTAACTCTTTTTGGAAAATTACAGCAATCCTCCTTCCATTAACTTAAATAACAAAAGCCATAAAAGAGTTTATATGTAGAGGTCGTTGTTGAGACGATGTTAACTATGACTCGGTGAGCTCGGGTAAACGGCGGGAGTAACTATGACCCGGTGAGCTCGGGTAAACGACGAAAGTAACTATGACTCGGTGAGCTCGGGTAAACGGCGGGAGTAACTATTTTTTTGAAAATTAAAGCAATCCTCCTTCCATTAACTTAAATAACAAAAGCCATAACAGAGTTTATATGTAGATGTCGATTGTTGAGACGATGTTAACTATGACTCGGTGAGCTCGGGTAAACGCCGGGAGTAACTATGACCCGGTGAGCTCGGGTAAACGACGAAAGTAACTATGACCCGGTGAGCTCGGGTAAACGGCGGGAGTAACTATTTTTTTGAAAATTAAAGCAATTCTCCTTCCATTAACTTAAATAACAAAAGCCATAACAGAGTTTATATGTAGATGTCGATTGTTGAGACGATGTTAACTATGACTCGGTGAGCTCGGGTAAACGCCGGGAGTAACTATGACCCGGTGAGCTCGGGTAAACGACGAAAGTAACTATGACTCGGTGAGCTCGGGTAAACGGCGGAAGTAACTATTTTTTTGAAAATTAAAGCAATCCTCCTTCCATTAACTTAAATAACAAAAGCCATAACAGAGTTTATATGTAGATGTCGATTGTTGAGACGATGTTAACTATGACTCGGTGAGCTCGGGTAAACGGCGGGAGTAACTATGACTCGGTTAGCTCGGGTAAACGGCGGGAGTAACTCTTTTTGGAAAATTACAGCAATCCTCCTTCCATTAACTTAAATAACAAAAGCCATAACAGAGTTTATATGTAGATGTCGATTGTTGAGACGATGTTAACTATGACTCGGTGAGCTCGGGTAAACGCCGGGAGTAACTATGACCCGGTGAGCTCGGGTAAACGACGAAAGTAACTATGACTCGGTGAGCTCGGGTAAACGGCGGAAGTAACTATTTTTTTGAAAATTAAAGCAATCCTCCTTCCATTAACTTAAATAACAAAAGCCATAACAGAGTTTATATGTAGATGTCGATTGTTGAGACGATGTTAACTATGACTCGGTGAGCTCGGGTAAACGGCGGGAGTAACTATGACTCGGTTAGCTCGGGTAAACGGCGGGAGTAACTCTTTTTGGAAAATTACAGCAATCCTCCTTCCATTAACTTAAATAACAAAAGCCATAAAAGAGTTTATATGTAGAGGTCGTTGTTGAGACGATGTTAACTATGACTCGGTGAGCTCGGGTAAACGGCGGGAGTAACTATGACCCGGTGAGCTCGGGTAAACGACGAAAGTAACTATGACTCGGTGAGCTCGGGTAAACGGCGGGAGTAACTATTTTTTTGAAAATTAAAGCAATCCTCCTTCCATTAACTTAAATAACAAAAGCCATAACAGAGTTTATATGTAGATGTCGATTATTGAGACGATGTTAACTATGACTCGGTGAGGAGTAATAACGGCGGGAGTAACTATTTTTTTGAAAATTAAAGCCATAAAAGAGTTTATATGTAGAGGTCGATTGTTGAGACGATATTAACTATGACTCGGTAAGCTCGGGTAAACGGCGGGAGTAACTATTTTTTTGAAAATTAAAGCAATCCTCCTTCCATTAACTTAAATAACAAAAGCCATAACAGAGTTTATATGTAGGGTCGATTGTTGAGACGATGTTAACTATGACTCGGTGAGCTCGGGTAAACGGCGGGAGTAACTATTTTTTTGAAAATTAAATCAATCCTCCTTCCATTAACTTAAATAACAAAAGCCATAACAGAGTTTATATGTAGATGTCGATTGTTGAGACGATGTTAACTATGACTCGGTGAGCTCGGGTAAACGGCGGGAGTAACTATGACTCAGTGAGCTCGGGTAAACGGCGGGAGTAAATATTTTTTTGAAAATTAACGCAATCCTCCTTCCATTAACTTAAATAACAAAAGCCATAAAAGAGTTTATATGTAGAGGTCGATTGTTGAGACGATGTCAACTATGACTCGGTGAACTCGGGTAAACGGCGGGAGTAACTAGAACTCGGTGAGCTCGGGTAAACGGCGGGAGTAACTATGACTCGGTGAGCTCGATTAAACGGCGGGAGTAACTATTTTTTTTTAAATTAAAGCAATCCTCCTTCCATTAACTTAAATAACAAAAGCCATAAAAGAGTTTATATGTAGAGGTCGTTGTTGAGACGATGTTAACTATGACTCGGTGAGCTCGGGTAAACGGCGGGAGTAACTATGACCCGGTGAGCTCGGGTAAACGACGGGAGTAACTATGACTCGGTGAGCTCGGGTAAACGGCGGGAGTAACTATTTTTTTGAAAATTAAAGCAATCTTCCTTCCATTAACTTAAATAACAAAAGCCATAAAAGAGTTTATATGTAGATGTCGATTGTTGAGACGATGTTAACTATGACTCGGTGAGCTCGGGTAAACGGCGGGAGTAATTATTTTTTTGAAAATTAAAGCAATCCTCCTTCCATTAACTTAAATAACAAAAGTTAAACTAGCCATAAAAGAGTTTATATGTAGGGTCGATTGTTGAGACGATGTTAACTATGACTCGGTGAGCTCGGGTAAACGGCGGGAGTAACTATTTTTTTGAAAATTAAAGCAATCCTCCTTCCATTAACTTAAATAACAAAAGCCATAAAAGAGTTTATATGTAGAGGTCGTTGTTGAGACGATGTTAACTATGACTCGGTGAGCTCGGGTAAACGGCGGGAGTAACTATGACCCGGTGAGCTCGGGTAAACGACGGGAGTAACTATGACTCGGTGAGCTCGGGTAAACGGCGGGAGTAACTATTTTTTTGAAAATTAAAGCAATCTTCCTTCCATTAACTTAAATAACAAAAGCCATAAAAGAGTTTATATGTAGATGTCGATTGTTGAGACGATGTTAACTATGACTCGGTGAGCTCGGGTAAACGGCGGGAGTAACTATTTTTTTGAAAATTAAAGCAATCCTCCTTCCATTATTTTAAATAACAAAAGTTAAACTAGCCATAAAAGAGTTTATATGTAGGGTCGATTGTTGAGACGATGTTAACTATGACTCGGTGAGCTCGGGTAAACGGCGGGAGTAACTATTTTTTTGAAAATTAAAGCAATCCTCCTTCCATTAACTTAAATAACAAAAGTTAAACTAGCCATAAAAGAGTTTATATGTAGGGTCGATTGTTGAGACGATGTTAACTATGACTCGGTGAGCTCGGGTAAACGGCGGGAGTAACTATTTTTTTGAAAATTAAAGCAATCCTCCTTCCATTAACTTAAATAACAAAAGCCATAACAGAGTTTATATGTAGATGTCGATTGTTGAGACGATAGTAACTATGACTCGGTTATCTCGGGTAAACGGCGGGAGTAACTATTTTTTTGAAAATTAAAGCAATCCTCCTTCCATTAACTTAAATAACAAAAGTTAAACTAGCCATAACACAGTATATATGTAGAGGTCGATTGTTGAGACGAAGTTAACTATGACTCGGTAAGCTCGGGTAAACGGCGGGAGTAACTATGACTCAGTGAGCTCGGGTAAACGGCGGGAGTAACTATTTTTTTGAAAATTAAAGCAATTCTCCTTCCATTAACTTAAATAACAAAAGCCATAACAGAGTTTATATGTAGATGTCGATTGTTGAGACGATGTTAACTATGACTCGGTGAGCTCGGGTAAACGGCGGGAGTAACTATGACTCGGTTAGCTCGGGTAAACGGCGGGAGTAACTCTTTTTGGAAAATTACAGCAATCCTCCTTCCATTAACTTAAATAACAAAAGCCATAAAAGAGTTTATATGTAGAGGTCGTTGTTGAGACGATGTTAACTATGACTCGGTGAGCTCGGGTAAACGCCGGGAGTAACTATGACCCGGTGAGCTCGGGTAAACGACGAAAGTAACTATGACTCGGTGAGCTCGGGTAAACGGCGGGAGTAACTATTTTTTTGAAAATTAAAGCAATCCTCCTTCCATTAACTTAAATAACAAAAGCCATAACAGAGTTTATATGTAGATGTCGATTGTTGAGACGATGTTAACTATGACTCGGTGAGCTCGGGTAAACGGCGGGAGTAACTATGACTCGGTTAGCTCGGGTAAACGGCGGGAGTAACTCTTTTTGGAAAATTACAGCAATCCTCCTTCCATTAACTTAAATAACAAAAGCCATAAAAGAGTTTATATGTAGAGGTCGTTGTTGAGACGATGTTAACTATGACTCGGTGAGCTCGGGTAAACGGCGGGAGTAACTATGACCCGGTGAGCTCGGGTAAACGACGAAAGTAACTATGACTCGGTGAGCTCGGGTAAACGGCGGGAGTAACTATTTTTTTGAAAATTAAAGCAATCCTCCTTCCATTAACTTAAATAACAAAAGCCATAACAGAGTTTATATGTAGATGTCGATTATTGAGACGATGTTAACTATGACTCGGTGAGGAGTAATAACGGCGGGAGTAACTATTTTTTTGAAAATTAAAGCAATCCTCCTTCCATTAACTTAAATAACAAAAGCCATAAAAGAGTTTATATGTAGAGGTCGTTGTTGAGACGATGTTAACTATGACTCGGTGAGCTCGGGTAAACGGCGGGAGTAACTATGACTCGGTGAGCTCGGGTAAACGACGGGAGTAACTATGACTCGGTGAGCTCGGGTAAACGGCGGGAGTAACTATTTTTTTGAAAATTAAAGCAATCCTCCTTCCATTAACTTAAATAACAAAAGCCATAAAAGAGTTTATATGTAGAGGTCGATTGTTGAGACGATATTAACTATGACTCGGTAAGCTCGGGTAAACGGCGGGAGTAACTATTTTTTTGAAAATTAAAGCAATCCTCCTTCCATTAACTTAAATAACAAAAGCCATAACAGAGTTTATATGTAGATGTCGATTGTGGAGACGATAGTAACTATGACTCGGTTAGCTCGGGTAAACGGCGGGAGTAACTATTTTTTTGAAAATTAAAGCAATCCTCCTTCCATTAACTTAAATAACAAAAGCCATAAAAGAGTTTATATGTAGAGGTCGATTGTTGAGACGATATTAACTATGACTCGGTAAGCTCGGGTAAACGGCGGGAGTAACTATTTTTTTGAAAATTAAAGCAATCCTCCTTCCATTAACTTAAATAACAAAAGCCATAACAGAGTTTATATGTAGGGTCGATTGTTGAGACGATGTTAACTATGACTCGGTGAGCTCGGGTAAACGGCGGGAGTAACTATTTTTTTGAAAATTAAATCAATCCTCCTTCCATTAACTTAAATAACAAAAGCCATAACTGAGTTTATATGTAGATGTCGATTGTTGAGACGATGTTAACTATGACTCGGTGAGCTCGGGTAAACGGCGGGAGTAACTATGACTCAGTGAGTTCGGGTAAACGGCGGGAGTAAATATTTTTTTGAAAATTAACGCAATCCTCCTTCCATTAACTTAAATAACAAAAGCCATAAAAGAGTTTATATGTAGAGGTCGATTGTTGAGACGATGTCAACTATGACTCGGTGAACTCGGGTAAACGGCGGGAGTAACTAGAACTCGGTGAGCTCGGGTAAACGGCGGGAGTAACTATGACTCGGTGAGCTCGATTAAACGGCGGGAGTAACTATTTTTTTTTAAATTAAAGCAATCCTCCTTCCATTAACTTAAATAACAAAAGTTAAACTAGCCATAACACAGTTTATATGTAGAGGTCGATTGTTGAGACGAAGTTAACTATGACTCGGTAAACTCAGGTAAACGGCGGGAGTAACTATTACTCGGTGAACTCGGGTAAACGGCGGGAGTAAATATTTTTTTGAAAATTAAAGCAATCCTCCTTCCATTAACTTAAATAACAAAAGCCATAAAAGAGTTTATATGTAGAGGTCGATTGTTGAGACGATGTCAACTATGACTCGGTGAACTCGGGTAAACGGCGGGAGTAACTATTTTTTTGAAAATTAAAGCAATCCTCCTTCCATTAACTTAAATAACAAAAGCCATAAAAGAGTTTATATGTAGAGGTCGTTGTTGAGACGATGTTAACTATGACTCGGTGAGCTCGGGTAAACGGCGGGAGTAACTATGACTCGGTGAGCTCGGGTAAACGACGGGAGTAACTATGACTCGGTGAGCTCGGGTAAACGGCGGGAGTAACTATTTTTTTGAAAATTAAAGCAATCCTCCTTCAATTAACTTAAATAACAAAAGCCATAACATAGTTTATATGTAGAGGTCGATTGTTGAGACGATGTTAACTATGACTCGGTGAGCTCGGGTAAACGGCGGGAGTAACTATTTTTTTGAAAATTAAAGCAATCCTCCTTCCATTAACTTAAATAACAAAAGCCGTAAAAGAGTTTATATGTAGAGGTCGATTGTTGAGACGATGTTAACTATGACTCGGTGAACTCGGGTAAACGGCGGGAGTAACTAGAACTCGGTGAGCTCGGGTAAACGGCGGGAGTAACTATGACTCGGTGAGCTCGATTAAACGGCGGGAGTAACTATTTTTTTTTTAATTAAAGCAATCCTCCTTCCATTAACTTAAATAACAAAAGTTAAACTAGCCATAACACAGTTTATATGTAGAGGTCGATTGTTGAGACGAAGTTAACTATGACTCGGTAAACTCAGGTAAACGGCGGGAGTAACTATTACTCGGTGAACTCGGGTAAACGGCGGGAGTAAATATTTTTTTGAAAATTAAAGCAATCCTCCTTCCATTAACTTAAATAACAAAAGCCATAAAAGGGTTTATATGTAGAGGTCGATTGTTGAGACGATGTTAACTATGACTCGTTGAGCTCGGGTAAACGGCGGGAGTAACTATGACTCGGTGAACTCGGGTAAACGGCGGGAGTAACTATTTTTTTGAAAATTAAAGCAATCCTCCTTCCATTAACTTAAATAACAAAAGTTAAACTAGCCATAAAAGAGTTTATATGTAGGGTCGATTGTTGAGACGGGTAAACGGCGGGAGTAACTATTGCGACTATAACTATGAGATCCACATATAGGGATCCTTTATATTCATATGTTGTACTCGTCATCTGACCGTGGTTAAAAAATATGAGGCATCGTTCTGTACATTGGACTTTTTCTTTGTATGGAGTTGTTTACGTATTTTTTTAGGGGTAAATTGGAAATTTTATTTTTAGAGTTCCTTTGCGTAAAGGAGTGCACTTTTTGTACTACAATGGGTATTTGTTGTAAACGATACACATTGTTCATTGCTTTTTAACCAATACCACCAATCGAGTCAAAGTGGAGATTATACAGGTTTAACTATCATTTCCTTAAGTCATATTCTATTATGTTGGCTAAAAGTAGGCATTTAGTCTTGGGGTGGATGTTTTTGATGCGTTAATTTAAAATAAAAGCAAATATTGGTGCAAAATCACACTTTTACAAAAGAGTACTATTGTTGTGAGGTTAAAAAATAGATTTTGTTCACTGTGAATATATATATATATATATATATATATATATATATATATATATATATATATATATATATATATATATATATTATATTATGCAATATATTTGAGGAAAAAAATGAGTATAAGTACATATTTAGATTTGTCTAAAAACAGTGAGAAAAATTAAAATAATCTCAATTTGTAGCAATACTTGCATTTATTAGAATGCATTTGTCGCAATTTGTTTAATGTTTGTCGCAATTAACTGCTTTTAGTAATCTTAACTAAATATATGCATATTTGAAGAGACTATTTAGGCTACTATTTTTCATGTTTGAGGATAATAAAGATACTATTTTCAAAGGCACAACTCAGTGGCAGGCCTGTAATCTCAGAACTTTGCAGATAGTAAGATTCTAATAATAAGATTCTATAATAAGATTTTTTCTATTTTTAAGTCCCATGTGCAAGACCTGACATTTTTTAATATTAAATGACATACCCTAATAAACAGCCAATATTTTTCACTATCTTTAAAAGATATATATTTTTATTTTGGCGAAAATTTCATTAAATTTGGCCAGTAGAAGTCCGCAAATTTTCCCTGAAAGAATTTGCATTTATATGTATATGAAGGTCAAATTTTTTTTATGTAGAAGTACAATTTAATATCAAGATTATCACTTCGAAACCGAAATTTTAACATTTCAGTTAGTTTTAATTGAAGCCTTTTTTAAATTTCCATTTGAAGAGCGGTAATTAATATTCTTTTAAGATAGTGCCAATATTTTTTTTATTTAAAAAACATCGGTTTGTTTAAAAAACGATTTTTTTCATGTTATCTTGTGCTTTTTATAATTTTTTTTATTGCGCATCGAACGTTATAATACTTTAATAATGTAAATTGCATGATGATTTTAATTAACACAAGTAAAGCTTTTTTAGTTAAAACATTTAATTACAAACTAAATTTTGTAAAAAAAATATTTTTTAAGGCAAGAATTAAGTTTTTCCAACACGACTAGTACATTTAATTTTTCCTCTATTTGAAATTTTTATGCCAAACACTTTGCTTAATAATGGGGAGTGGAATGACCCTTCAAAATTATAAATGAACAACTAGAGTTTTTTTTATAGAAAAAAGTTTTAAAAAATCCCCTTAAGCGTTTTTTTAAACTTTTTATTTTTAAAAAATATTATAGTTAAGTCAGATTTTAAAAGTTTAGAAGATTTTTGAAGTTGGTTAAATAAAAGGTCAGAGAATATAGTTCTGATTAAACAAAAATACAATCATGTAAACAGCATAGATCTTATATTTAACATTTAAAACAACCGTTGCCTCTGTATAAAAGATTTTAATTAAATATTTATTACGTTTCTTAAAAAAGAGTAGCTTGAAATATAGCTCATATAAGCAGGGCGTGTTCTAAGAACATTAGCGACTTCCCACTGCTCTATAAGTTTTGTCCAATTGGGATCACAATTTTAAACTTTGTATGTCGAAAATTAAAGCGTTACGTACACTCTTCTTTTGATAATAAATATATTTTTTCAATACATTTTTTATTCATTTAATTTAGGAACCATTTTGTATTAATGTGGTATGGGATAGTGATTTTGCGAATTCGCAAAAAGTAGATTGCAAAAAGTCACTTTTATCCTTTGATCAACTTGGGAAATTCAAAATTAAAGAGATGAGTGCTAAATAGAAGCCCAAATCGTCTGTGTTTCATGTGAAAAGAAAATAATGGCTAAAAAGTTTGATATATTTTTAAAATCGACTCAGTTATGGATTTAAAAAAATAGAAAGATTCATACTTTTTATTCAATTGAATTGTTTGCATTTTTCATATTATTTTTCATATTTCATAAAACATTTCATGTTTCCTATTCATAATTTTTCATATTTCACAACACATTTCATGTTTCCTATTAATTATTTTTCATATTTCACAACACATTTCATGTTTCCTATTCATTATTTTTCATATTTCATAAACCATTTCATATTTCATATTCATTATTTTTCCGATTTCATATTCGTTATTTTTCATATTCATTATTTTTCATATTTCATATTCATTATTTTTCATATTTCATATTCATTATTTTTCATATTTCATATTCATTATTTTTCATATTTCATATTCATTATTTTTCATATTTCATATTCATTATTTTTCATATTTCATATTCATTATTTTTCATATTTCATATTCATTATTTTTCATATTTCATATTCATTATTTTTCATATTCATTATTTTTCATATTCATTATTTTTCATATTTTATATTCATTATTTTTCATATTTCATATTCATTATTCTTTATATTTCATATTAATTATTTTTCATATTTCATATTCATTATTTTTCATATTTCATGTTAATTATTTTTCATATTTCATATTAATTATTTTTCATATTTCATATTCATTATTTTTCATATTTCATAAAAATCAGTAAAAACAAATGAAAGTGTAAAAATGGATCTAAAATGCTTAAATTTTTTATAGATAGATAAATTATAATTTCTAATTCAGATTTTTTGGATTAGATATTTGTAGATTGTAAAACAAAACAGGACACTTTAAAAACGTTTTAAAATCAAGTAAAATGGTAATGGAAAATTTAGGAATAACTTGGCCGGGGTAGACGTTCCTTTACTTCTTTCATTCCCTTCAGCTCTCGACGAGGTCGCATTGCTCATAGTTAATTCGTCTCTTCATCTTGACGCTTTCCTTCTCTTATGTTCAACATCACTTGTCAAAACAGGAATGGTTCGTTGGGTACTTGGTATGATTTCTTTCATTCTGACGAATGTAATTAATGCACGTCGGATCTTGGTTGCAAGTCTGTCCCTCAGATAGGTGCTTTTCTCTTCCACAATCACAGCATATTTCTTGGCTGCTTTCACAGAACTTGCCAATATGGTCATAGATTCCGCACCTGTAGCAAATATTCGGCCGGAAGAACTCTTTAATCTCTTGATTCTCTTCTTAATTTTCTTAACTCTTAATTATATTCTTGTACAGACTCCACCGGAGTCTGATTTTCCTTCGTTTGATAAACAGGTCGGAGGGGGTTGGGCGGATCTTATGGTTGAAGTTGTATCGACTGTTCTTCATTTTCACCAGGAATTCAATCTCGCCAGGTTTGTTAATTTCTTCATTCCACATTTGCAACTTCTCAATGAGTTTCTTCTGTTCCATGTTTTCCTCCACATCATAAATGATTATGGTTTTCGAGTGGTAAACACTTGATTCAATTTAGGACGTTCATAAATCTTTTTAAGAATTGCATCGGCATTCTTTTATGATTTAGACTTGATGAAAATTATTCCGCCTTTACTGATCTTTTTGACGTCAACGACTTGGATATTTATCCCTGCTAGGTTGATGCTCCGTTGGATCGTGATCTGAGTTTCACTTGAAGTTTTACTCTTTTTAGGTTGGGCAGTCACTGAAAAGATTTTACTTTGATCTTTCTTCTTTTCGTCGACTTTCTCATTCTGTCGAGTTACTTCTGCATAAGTGGGCTTGTCGTCCTCAAGTTTCCGAAGTGTTCCTTTGAGGTTGTTGATGACGTTCTGTTGCATACTGATGATTTTAATAAGTTTGAAAACTTGGTTGATGACGTCCATTTTGAATCTCTTTAGAGTAATACGAAGTGTCTTGATAATTCCTGACTGATGTTTGACTGCTTTTTCAAACAGGTTGAGGTACCAATTGGTTTCTTTATCCACTAGCCCTCCTTCTTCATCATCTTCTTCACTCGCTTCAGTTTCTTAGTTCACCCAGTCTGTTCTTTGGCATTGGATAACTGCATCGTCAGTTTCGTCAATAATGTCTGGCGAAGAACTGCTACCCACATTTGAGCCAAAAGCACTATATGGATTCTTCATTTTCTTTTAATCCCTTGTTCACTTTCTCTATTTTTCTTCGTCTGCCTCTCAATGGAGATTTTCCTATCTTTCCTTCTCTCGCTCATATGAAAATTTCGGACGAGAACCTGGTGAACTTCTTTTATAGGGGAACCAGCAGGTCCTCTGAACTGCGGTTCATTCCGACGTACATCATTATTCTTTCAATTTGGTTTTAACGCTTTCATTTTGTCCTTTTCTAACTGAGTGAACTTTTTTTTCATCTCAGTCTAGCTTTACCCTTTAATAATTTGAGATATTATCAGCTTCACCACCAATTCGGTGTTTCCCAGGCGGGACCACGAGGAGGTGGGATAACAAGGCCTTGCACAAAAAATTGTCTCAAACAGAAGTCAATGACAGCTGCTTACTTTACTCCGGAAAGAATATAAAGATCAAATACTGGCAACTCGCATACAAATATATCAATCGTCCTCCGGCCTAAGTAAAGGTTAATTTTTTTTAATGTGGTATAAACATGAATTCCTGGACCCGAAGGACTATGACTCATTAATTTAAATTATGCCTCAAAGGCCGCTCAACTAGGTAAATTTGACTTTAAAATCATGTCGGGTGGGAAAAGGAAAGACGACAAAGGAAGGACAAAATGTAATATGATGTAAGAAGTGTATCTGCGTCCTCGGCTTGTTAGCCAATTTTTCCAACATTTTCCCAGAGAACATAGAATAAAACTAATATATGGAAAACGATATTTTGGATCAAGAACTGGACTTAAATTGAATCAATAAATTTACCATAAACTCAACCTATTATTACATGGATAAGCATTCCAAATTGCGATGGTTGGTCTGATCTGTGCATCCTCAGTGCAGTGATAGGGAAGAATGTTGGAAAAAGTATCAGGCATTTAAAATAAGTGGTAGGGGCGGAGATTTAGACCGGTCATTAATATAACAATGATAGAAAGTGATGGTTTAAAATAAATTAAATGCTAAATAAATTCTAGTATATAACAAAATTCCTAATTTTTGCAGATATACGATTTTTTTTATTTACTTTGATTCATACTCAAGGTATGTAACTTACTTGTGTCCTCTCTTTTGCAGGTGAAGGAAAAGTGTGGCCTTCCTCGTCGAGTGAGCCGCCAAACGTCTCCTGTGGTGCGTCGTTTCCAAACCCGACTTCCCTCTGAGCCGAGTCTGTATCTTCTCCTGCAGAATGTCGTGCACAAAATGGCCGATTCCAAGGAGTTTTACGCTAATCTGGCCGACCGCCTCTGCACTGACGGGAATCAAGTTGGCAAAGGGGAGCAGAACTGTTGGAATGGACAAAGTTTTTCCCAGTAAGACGAAGCTCTTCCACTTCACCTATTATCTGGGTTTCCCACCCAGTCACCATGCCTCCTATAAGCAGCACTGGATTTAAGATTTTGGGGCCATAAAACAGTAAAATGACTTTGTCAATTAATGAAATTTCTGAAACAGCTGAATTTAGTTAAAACACAGGAAAAGCATGAAATCAACGTGAGCCAAACGAGATTGAGTAGGATGTAACGGGGAGCAATCCTCCAGGGGTTGACGAGCGTAAGCGAGTAGAGGACGAAACCCCTAACTTTTATTTAAAGTCTAAGTATTTTTTTTTTAATATGATTATTTTGACACTTTTTAAAGAGTGCTAGACACAAAAATAAACTCATACACAAGATCAAAAGGCAAATTAAAAATCTAGCTTCCCATATGCCCATTACAGAATTAAATAAGTTTTCTTGTGAGTTTTTGAAGAATAAAATGAGAAAAAAAAGCTATATATAGATTTGACCTAGAACTTTTAAAATGCAAAACTTGATTTAACCCTTCCCTGCATGGTGGGTCTCAAAAACTTAAACCAGAAAATAACTTTTAATGATAGTTAAAACAAATTCATCCTTTACTGGACAGCGTTTGTTCTGGTCCTCAAACTCCTGATCATTTATTTATAGTCTGTTTTTCATTCGCCAAATCCCAGCTAATGTCCGGAAAAGATCACATTTGGCTTGCGACCCCACCTTGAAGCAGGTTATATAACGTAAATCAGCTTTCCTTACGTTGCCAAATAAAACCATTTGATGGAAATCCTTAATAAAAGTATTTAGCCTATGAAATATTAAACGAAAATCATTTGAATTAAGTTAAAATTTGTTATTTCATTTGTTGCGTAGTTTTGCCGTTCCTCTTGAGATCAAACCCCTTTTTTAGGTTTTAGGGATATAGGGTCAATTTGGCTATCGAATTTTTTTAAAAACATTTTTCATGTCTTAAGAAGGCTTTTTACACGCACACCATTTTTTCTCCGAAATAAAAAACATATGTGCAGTAAATGCAGGAAATACTTACCTATATCGGTAATTGTATGTGCATGCATGATTTATTCTTTTTTAAAAAAAATGTATTATCATTTTTTATTTTATTAGTTTGATTAAAAATAATAAGTAACCTAATATTGCTAATCCATGTTGTATAAATTCCGCCTGTGATCCTAAAAGTTTATGTCATAAAAAACGCTAAACCTTCTTCCGGATGCTATTTTATGCTTTTCAAGTTTCAGGATGATTAGATACTGAAACTGTCGTAAACAAAATTGAACTTTTATGTCAATTAGGGGGTGAAGGGGGGGAACATATAGAAGAAACATTTTTATAGTTATACAAGTTATCTTTCAATTAAGATAAAAAAAAATTAACCTTAAAATCTTTTCCTCATGTCAAAATCAGATCATTAACTGAATTTTTATAACACATCTTCTGTAACTTTATTACTAAATGTATCCCTATACCCGATAAATTAAATATTTTTGATTAATTCTCGAATTTATTTTTCTATTGATAGCTATCAGATTGTTATATACCACTTGATAAGTAATTACTTTAATAAACATAACCGATTTCAGTGTCATTATTTTTTTCAACATTTTTCTGTTTTACATTAATAATAATTTTATAGGTATACCAAAACTGTTGCTGGGATCGGAGTTCAAGCTCAAAAATACAATCCAGAGATGAAACCGCCTCAAGTTCGAGACGTTACGGTCAACACGTTGGCTGACAAACTAAAACATGTGAAACAAGTAAGTTCTTAAATTTGCAACTGCACAAAAATGGCTTATGCAGTGAACGTTATAAGTATACGTGCACCTACAGTGTGCTGTAGTTACAAAGCTGCATCGTACTAATTATTGAATATAGAGCCATTCGATGAATACCATAACAAAAAGTTTTATAGTAGTAGATATAAGGAAGAAATATGAAATTTTCACAAAGTATACGTATAAGTAATAAGTCGAAAGTTTTCGTACATGCATATTTCGTCCTAAAAATATTGCAACAACACTGTTGACGCACCTGAAATGATATATGGGAATACACTGTCTTTGTTTTCTGACAGAAACAAAGTGAAAATGAGTCACAAAGGCAAGAAACAGTTAAAGAAGGAAAAAATGTCGTTATGGCGTCGTCCCATTAACAGTGTAAATCTTTGTCAGAGATTTTACAGCTTTGTAGGAAAATCAGGACCTACTATTCCATTCAAAAATTACCTGTATTGTCAAAGCTGTATCAAAGTATCAAAATGTGTCGATAATCGAAAATTTAAAGAAACTAACAGTTATGTGCAGGGTTCAGGCGTTTTGTAGTGGGGTTAAAAGAAAAAAAAAACGTTATTAAATGCTCCTAACGATAAGGAGTATACTTTAACAGTATGACTAACTAGGAATACTATACAGTATTCCTAGTATAACTAACTGGACATCGTTAACTCGAACTTAACACAAACTCTTTATAAAATATTAAACTTTGTATTCTGAATAATTTCAAGTATTCGAGGTGGGTTAAAAAATATCCCACCATGCATAAAAAGGTGATTAAAAGGTGGGGTAGTCCTAACTCTAACTAAAGAGTTAAAAAGACGTCTGTCTCGTATGACTAAGCTTTTCCTCGCTCGCTAATAACTAGCAGGGTGGTTCTATACGTGAAAACAGTAGCTCTTACTTGAAAGAGAACATCACTTCCACTCATCTTTATGTGTTTATACTTTGCAGATATACAGTGATCATATTTAGGCTAGAATAAGCCTTTAAGGGGTGGGGGATGATTTTGTGCGCCATCCCTGCCCCCCCCCCCCCTTTAGGATTCTTAAGGGGGCGGGGATGAGACACAAAATCTTCAAAAATATTCAAAATAATTTATTGTTTTAAAAAATAGTTGATTTTATTTTTAATCTTACGACACCAAAATTATATTTCTAAGTACACCTTACATTTCAGACACCCTGAAGTCCTCAAAAAAGATTTGAAGAAGTTTGTTTGTTATTCGTTGATATGATATGACCACATAAGTTTTATGCAAGTATTTGTTGCATGCAAGTTTATGCAAGTAATTCTGCAAATACTTATAAGGAATGGCAGATGTCAAATGTAAAGAATTTAAACAGTTTGTATTTCCTTTCTATTTCCATAAAGTTACAAAGCAAATACTCTGGGAAATCTATTTGCTATCAAGGTTCTCTGAACGCGTGCTGTCAAATTCCATTAATATATTACATCAGAATGTTTTTTCCACTTTCAACTTGTTTTCTAGTACATTAATTTTCTAATACATCCTTTGAACAGAGTTTGGAGACTTGATGGCAATTTAATTGCACCCATTATATCTGATATAAATGCTTGCACATGACAATCTTTAACATTTAAGCAATGCAATAGGTTGCAATGCTTTACATGGCATGGCAGTTGGAAAAATATATATATTTCTGTATTGCGTGCTTTTACAATTGTGAAATTTTTCATTAATAAACAGTGTTTGAATAACCATGAGAAATTTATGCCATCTAAATTTTCTGGGATTAGAAGGAGTCGGAATTATTTTTCGCAAAGTATCTTTTTTCGTAAATCTAATATATATGCGTAATACTGTGTAATGCAATATGCGTAATACTGTGCAATGTGCGTGTATAAAACAATATTTAAAATTAGTGGATACTTTGGTGAATCTTCTTTGAAATTGTATCTAAATAGGATGCTAGTCTATAATGGATAAAATTTATAAAAGTTTACAAGAGGGAGAAATATGCTATATAAATAATATAAGTAACAGCGGCGGGCCGTGGTCGAAAATGTTAGTGCAGCCGAAATCATGTGTATTCCCTCCCCCATCCCTCTCTACTTTCCACACCCATACATGAACGGAAATTCTTTAATATTTATTACTCTAATGAAAGTTTCCTTACAATTTTTATGAAATGATAACATGCGAAAAAAATAGAAACACTTATTTTTTGAAATTTAAATCAATCCTTCTTTCTTTTAAACTTGCGAATCGGTCAATTTTAATATTAACTTCAGTAATGAAACAACAACACACGTGTAAACTTATCACGAAAACTATTTCCGTCTGGAGAGATTCTTGGAAATTCTCGGTTCCCGCCCATCCCCGTGATTCACAAACGAGCCAATCAGTTTATCGAATTCACAAGTACAGCCGAAGTCGGAAAATTCATTTCGGGCTGAATCTCATCACGAAGGCAGTGCATTAGCATGGAGCACAGTTTCCATACTACGTATAGATTGTCATAGCAACGATGCAGCCGATTCCTGACTTCGCTTTGTGGCTGCGGTTTTGATTGAATGGAGTGTTTTTTCTTCCTTTTTTTACTTTCCGTACGTTTTTTTTTATGTATGTTTTTTTTTACTTACCGTAGAAATTTCATCTTCATTTGCAATTCTAATCTTCATTTAAGAGTAAAATATCTGATTTTAGTTTTAAAATACACTAATAAATTTAGGTGAAGCCCGGCTATACTTGCTGTACCCCACTAGCCGCCACTGATAAGTAATTTAAGTTTAATTTTCAAAGATGGAACAGATAAAAACGGTCTGGTAAATAGTTTTATATATTTGTGGAAAAGTTTAGTATTTTAAAAAAAATTATCTATATTTTTTATATATTTGATTTTTGTAAACTTACGTAAGATTTGAAAAAAAAAATGAGTTTAATGCTTGTAAAACATTGAACAGTTTTAAACGCTGTTTAGATTGCATGTTAATATTTAAGTATATAAACATTATTCAATGCTCATAAACTACAACACTTGAGTAGAATTGAGCGATTGACAAAGAAAGTTAACTTTGCCTCTATCAAACAAATAGTAAGGTATAATATATATAAAAAGTTAAAAAAATTACACCGAAAAATTAAGAAGCATTATATTTAAATACTTCGGCTTATAAATATGTATAAAATTACTCCATTAAACATGGAATAAAGCTTTTATTTAATGGTTGACATGGGCGCCTGTCTTAATTATGAGTGTTAGTTCTACGTTCTTTTACGTCAAAAGTATTTGATATGAACCCTGAAAAGACTTAAGCGTTTCTTTTTGTTCATAAAGTAGTAACTACTTTGTAATGTAACTTCTGTGGTGTTTATTATTTACAAGATTGGGGCCGAAGTTGGGACTTATAATCATCGGTCTCTAATGATGGCTGGTTGCCATTTTGATTTTACTGATTGTTAGACTAAAGATTGTTAGACTTTTGATATATATATATATATATATATATATATATATATATATATATATATATATATATATATATATATATATATATATATATATATATATATATTTAAGTCAATAAGAGTGAAAAGTTCATCCAGCCAGGGATCGAACCCGGAACCCCTTGTTTAGCGCACAAGCGCTCTACCAGTGAGCTATACGGATGACACCAACCTTCAGAAACTTTTCACTCAGAACACAGATCGGAAGAGTAGAAGAGTAGACACACTACATAACACGAACTCTTGTGAAGCGCTTACAGCTGCATTAACACACGGAACTGTGCATATATTTATTAACATCAACTATGGAACAAATACACAGAATAAAATAATAAGTTATATATATATATATATATATATATATATATATATATATATATATATATATATATATATATATATATATATATATATATATATATATATATATATATATATATATATATATATATATATATATATATATATATATATATATATATATATATATATATATATATATATATATATATATGAAATTTTTGACCCTTACAACCTAAGTTAGAAGCGAAAACTACATTTCTACGTCTAATAACGAAGAACGCCTAATAGCTGGAGATGCATCAGCTCTACTGACTTGTTTAGGGAGCGGCGCGGCGGTCATCTTGAATCTATTCCCGATTTAATCAACTTCCGGTTGTCAGAAAGATGTAGATTTTTTTTCTGTAGATAAGAACACCGATAGTAGGAGCTAAAAACATCTTAACACCTTTTGTCGGAATTTGTTCCGGGTCAAACCCTATATCTACCCATTATAATATGCTTTGCCCACATATGTAAAAAAATAAATTATAACAATATCTGCAAAATTTAAAAAAACAAAAAACACGAAATGTGTGCGAGCGGATGCTCTGATCTGTTTGCATTTTGTACCGCAGGTGTTGAGCCACCGCATGATGTCAGTGCCACAGTCGGACTCCTCTGTGGTAGTGGCGGAGGGCAGCGGGGGAGGCAGTGGCGGCTCCTGGTGGCGATCCTCGGACGACGAAGACGACGCAGGGGCATCTGGCAGTGGCGACTTCCACAAAGGTCAGCTGCATTCCCGCTATTTTATGATTCCGCTAGATCCTACCTTTAGACATTTGTAGACCACCTAGTAAAAAGTTTGACAGAGTGTGGACCACCACCAAATTTAGTTGTCAAATATTATGTTGGTGCTAAATATAATTCAAGTATTAAATATTGTTTTTTGGCAAATAAAATTATTAATGCCCAGAAATAGTCTGGTATTTAACTTAAATAATTTTAAATTGTTTAAGGTAACATTTAAAATCCTGCACGCGTTGCACACCCCTAAGGGTGGCCCTGCTCTCTTACACAGAATAAATTATTCTATCTGATAATGAATAATATATTTATCTTTCTAACCCATCTCTGTGTATTCATACAGTAAAAGATTATTAAGCAATGAAGTATTCAATTAAATAAAAAAATTTATATTGGATTAAATCATAAAAAGAGACAGATGGATTTTTAATGTAACATTTAATGTTTTTTTTAATTATATAATGTAATAATAATAATTTAATTACGCAAGGGTTTATTTAACATTTATACTAACAATATTACGATCAATGTACTAAATGTCGGTAAGGAAGATTTACCTTTGGCTTTGATTTTGCATTTAAAGCGGTTGGGTATTCAGTGGCGTAGGAACTTTTTGTTTCAAGAGGAACTGACCAAATTTAATATATTAATAATTTAATATAGATGTAACTATAAAATTTTTTTGGTTAAACTTAAGTACAGGGTGTCCATAAAATAAGTTTCCCTGTTTAGAGGCATCTGTAGCTGAAACTAATGAACGAAATTTCATATTAAGGATATTGAAGGCATGGAGAGAAGATCGTCCTAAAAAAACATTTCCGAAAATCACCGATAACAGGAGTTTTGGCGCTGTCCAAGCTGAAAACGGTTATAATATATGTAAAAATTGTTTTGATAGACACATATAATAATTAAGTGATTAAACTTAAAGGAAATAATCTTTTATTCATCAGAATTAGGGTATCTAAAACTGCATAGACTATTTTCAATGTGCTGTCTGTTCTTGTGTACAACAAATTGCATCCAATGTGGGTCCTGAGTCTAATGAATAAAGGATTATTTCCCGTGAGCTTAATCACTAAACTAATTCGTATTCGTGTGTCTATCGCAACTTTCTTTTACATATACTAAACCTGTTTTCTGCTCGGACAGCGCCAAAATTCTCCCTACCGGTGTTTCTTTGCACTAATTTTTTTTCGCTGGAAATCTTTTCCCCATGCTTTCAATATCCTTAATATCAAATTTGGTGTAATTACGTTCATTAGTTTTTAGCTACAGATGGCTCTAAACAGATAAACTTATTTTGCGGCCCCTCCTATATTAAGACACACCGCCAAAGCATGTAAATCATTGCCACCAAGATCAATTTTATTTTCATTTGGTAACTGAATGCAGTATGCATATATATTTGCAGTTCAGGTACATACACTGTTAAAAATATATACTCAAAAATAAGTAAATTGTACTCATTTTTGTGTACATTCGATGCTTATCATGGCTTCGAATACATGAGTTTCAATTTTGAAAAGGACATGCACTCAAAAATGAGTACAATGAATAAAAAAATGAGATGTTTACTACATAGGCTGCCTTCATAAATCGTTTTCAATAAATATCGACAAGTACAACCAAGACTTACCGGGAATCGAACCCAGATCCTCAGCACTGCAGTCCAGTGCTTTATACATTGAACTACCAGAGCGACATTAAGACGTTTTAAACATAAAACACGTTAAAAAAGGTGTTCCAAAAGAATGAGAAGTAAAATAATTGAGTTGTGTAATAACTTAATTTCTATTTAAGCAATCGACATCAAATATAATGTGGAAAACTGTCTTCTGAACAATTATTTTAACTTTGTCAGGTTTCATTAAGATCGCTTGAACAGAAGCTGATATTAGCAATAATAAATCATATTGCTCATTTGTCATAAATTTACGGTTTTTTAAATTTGTGTACGTCATCGCTTATTTACGATGAAATTGTACTTAAAGAAAAACGAGTAGATTCAGGTACTCGTTTTTAAATACATTTTTTTTACAGTGTAACATTTGTGAGGGTGAGCAAGAGTATTTCTTTAAACCTGCACACTTTTATTAAATACCATATAATTTATATTAACAAGTAAAGTGGAATTAAATTAAAGTTTACTTTAACTATTCGGACTTAATTTTTTATTTCTGGCTGCCAAGGTGATTAAAACTAAAGTTACCGGTGTCGGATAGTTACGATCATATGAAATATAAAAAAATATATTGAACTAATTCCTGTCATGGGGTAGATGGTTTTATTGTCCATATAAAAGGCTGAAATTTATATAACCATTTTAGAATTTTGTTAGAAAATAAATTATTTACAAATTATTATTATTATTACTATTTCATTTTGGAAACAAAACGCCTTGAATACTCTGACTTTAATTTCCGGTTTTCACTTATATAGCCTGTATTTTATGAAGTTCATGTTGTGTTTACTTTAGATTAAAAATCATTAAAATATCTTCTATCGCTGTTTTTCAAATGCAGGTTACAGAGTTTATTCGAAATCATTATAGCTCTAAAATGATTTTCAATTATCTGGCGCCTCTTGCTTCCTGAACCTAGCAATTTAGTTTAGTTTTGTCGAAAAAAGTAATTACTGTTAGAAAACATAGCAACCCTAAACTCGGAAATGCGCTGGGATCGGTGTTTTTTTTATGGTTTAAATTACATACATGACCACTATCCCAGACAGGACAGAATTGCTTCACTGTCCCCCCTACCCCTCTCAAAAGCTAAAGTTTACATTGAAAATTACTCCATTTTAATGACACGCTCTTGCATCTATTACACCTGTAATTTGTGCGATTCTTGAGAACTTTTTCAGGAAGAGGTGTGGAAGCAATCGGTGCAAAGTGACCTCACCTTTCCAGCTTCCGGAAAGGAAGGAATACTGCTATTACCTAAAAATAATTATTTGATTTCCTTCGACCTACCCCAGTGTTGTTGCTCAATCGAAGAAAACGTACAACCCTTTTATTTTAATTTATTTTTGTGAATCTCTGTTCATTATCTACAAAACTTTGTTAGATTGCTTTTTAAAGCTATCAGGTCATTGCTATTCTGCGCCAATTGTACAAGGTGTTTGGAAAATATTAATCATTGCATTAGTTCCTTATACGTTAGAAATGGATAAATGAGTACATTATGCTTAAAGAGGTCAGATTAATTTAAAATGAGAAAATAAGATTTTTGAAGATTTATGAAACTGTAATTTCTTTCAATATAAAAATAGGTATTATTTAAGTTTAACTAACGGGAATATGACATAAATGGTATGAAAGTTTTAGCTTGCTATAAATCCATAATTTTAGTCTTTAAATTTTTATTTTAAATTGTTTAAAATGTAGGAAATGTGTTCCGTCTTGACAGTTTAAACAGTTACTAACATTTTACGAAAGCTTATATTTAAATGTGCTCTGATTACAATTTTGTCCAGAATGATTAAATACTTTTCGTCAGTTTCTTATAAAAATTACGAATTGACAAAAAAAAGGTTTGATTTTTGGTGAATTAATTGCAATAAAATTGTGACGAAAAAATCGAACGAAACATAATTTAAGACTAAAAATAAGGGAGTTATTGCAAATTAAAAGTGTCATAGAACAGGCTTTTATCAAAAATTAAAATATTATTATGTATAGCACGAACTAATGAAACAAAAAAAAACAAAGAATTAGTACGTCATTTAATAAATACAAGATTTTTGTAACAAGTTGTTAAAACAAATATAACCTATTTTTACTGAATGTTGGTAGCGTTATTAAGTTCAAATTTATATACGAGCAATGCTTAACTTAATTAAATATTTAAAAAATAATTTCAGTTAACAGCCAAGAAAAATGGAAAGACCTTCTACTTTTATTATTTAAAATTTTTCTTACTTTAATATGAACACCTATTATTAAGTTGCATTGTTAAGATGGCTTGAACAAAAGCTAATATTAGCAATATAAAAAATCACACTGTTCATTTATGAGAAATTACGGTTACTTCAATTTGAGTACGTCGTAGCTGATTTATGAAGCAATGTACTCAAAGAAAAACAAGTGGGTTCAGGTACTCATTTTTAAGTAATGCCCCCCCTTCCCCAAAAAAAATTCTGCCCCCTATCCCCCCTTTAAATCCAGTTAACTATACAACTTAATTGGAATTTCAAATTTTTCCGCCCGAATCCATACAAATCTCTACGTTTCGTATTTTGTAAATCAGTTAAGAGATAAAATCAAGAGATACATTTGGATTAGATAAATAAATTCAGAACAGCTAGAAAAATTAACAGTTTATATTTGCAACAGTAATTTCATGTATAAACGATGATATTACGTACACTGCAAATAAAAATAACTATAATATAGTAAAAATAGTTGTTTTGAAAGATTCTGAAATCTGTATGAATAAAACAAATATTTATCCTTGACCTTTTGTATAAGAATAAATTTTATATTTATAAAAAACTCTAAAATTGAATGATTGGAAGAACAGAACAGTGGTTCCTAAAAAGTGATCAGCGGACCCCCGGGGTCCGTAAGATAAATGACACTATTACAATGTTTTCCTGAGTGTAAAGGAGTGTTAAATTTACAAGAGACTATAAAATTAATTAAACTTCTGATTGTGGTAATATCTTTTCTATGTATTCGTTGGAGAAATTTGTGTCCATATTCTTATAAAAAGCTGTATACAATTAAAAGACATTATAAAATTAACTTCAGAATTTTTTTCCTTTCCTTCACTTTCATGTTAAAAAATTTAAATGTGTACATGCCAAGAAATCAAGGGGGGGGGGGGGGGGAGGGAGGGAGGGATTTAATGAGGATATATGAAAAAAGGGGTCTTCGGTCCTATTTTAATAATAACTAGGGGTTTGTGGCTTAATGCTAATTGGAAACCTCTAGAATAAAATATAAAAAGGTACAGTCTCCACTGTACCATAAGGTTTGATACATGTATTCTTTGTATGCACGCCTGCTCTTTCTGGCGTTTTCGGTAAGATTCTCTTTGCACTTTTCAATAGATTAGAATTCTTGGTATTATGTTTTTCGTCTTGAGCCTTTCTTTCAACATGTTTAAGTTTCTTATGCCGCAATTGAACTTTAATGAGATATTTTTGGGCTCCAAAGTTAATTCTTCGACAAATCGCCACCGTCCGCTCTATACAATTTTTTCCCAAATGAATTAAACTGTTAACTATAGCAATTCCTGTAATATTTCAAACCGGCGCCTTTTAACGAAATTTATGGCGGTTTCACCGGAAATTCTGCCGAACTCCCTTATGGCCAGTTCGACCCTGCCTGGAAGTGGAATGGGGCGGTTACTAGTATCCGTTATGACGATCAATATGTGATGCTTTTAAATTGTGAATGAATCCAATTCTGTGAACTCGTGAGTTGCTATTCTTTCTTGTCGTTATAAAGTGTGGATGGAAGCCGTGAGTGACTTGTGTGTATTCTCTTTTCAGATTCCAAAGAAGACTTCGAGTTTGAGCCAACTGAGCCGAATGCGAGCACTCCCTTGAGCAGCCAGGTATGCGTCGTGATGCTGGCCCTGTTCGGCAGCTTTTTGCTCGCGAGAAGAAAATGAATGAATTCCTCTAGCAATCAACAGACTTGCACGGGAACTCGAGAATGCGCACATTTCCAACAGCTCCCCCAGTTTAACCCCAACAAAAACTCATTCCGCGCCGCTTTGAAGTAGCTATAGAGTTTTTCGCTCTCTTATCAAACTAATCAAAAGGTCTACTTCGGGTAATCTATGACTTCAACATATCAAATTACCAAACTAGATCAAAGCGTACCAAGTTATTTATTCAACAATATATGCTAATGTTTCTATTTTTGTAAGCAAGATTTTATATTCGATTATTGGCAAAAATGTTGTTTTTCCTGTTGAAACTATTGAAAAGTGTTTTTTTGTTGCGGGTCTTCTTACCCTTTTCTTATTTAGCTAGGTTCGTTTACACATTAAAAAAGAGTAATTTAGTTAATCGGAGCCTTGTCAGTAAAGTGTTTTTAGTTGTTAATTTTTCAGTATGATTACCTTTTATTCTCTATTAATTCTTATACTAAAGAATATTAATGACATTTTTTATCAATTGTTAATGCGCCATTTTTTGCATTTTTATTGTAAAAACTATTATTTTATTGTTTTTATATAATATTTACATTATGTTTCATTTGCGATTTTTAAGATAGGTATGCTTTTATGTACTTCTGGGAGTTGAAACAATCGCTTGCGATGGGTGTTCACTCTAACAGCTATTGTGATAATGCGAAGCGAACATAATTGAATTGGTTGAACTGAGTGAAGGCATTTGGTCAGGGCAGAAATGCATATGTGTGTGTTACCTTGTCACCTCAGATTCGCTTGTTATAATTCTAAACCAAACCTATATATATTGCCCTTGTCATTGTCATTTTTATTTTCGAAAAGATTCATAAAAAAGAGTGAAAAATGGGGTATTCACAGTGGCGTAGGAACTTCTTTTTTTCAGGGGGGGCTGAATTTTTTTTCAATATATATATTGTTATACAATATAAAATAGTACAGAGCTATTAAACAATTAAAAAACAATCAATGCTTTAAATTTTTACAAACAAGTGTTTAACTTGTTAAATGTTTTAACTTGTATCCGTTTTTGTTTGGACAGCTTTAGAACATAAAGTGACCAGGAAAAGGTTAATAGTAATTTCAAATGTCCGTATTGTACGCTAAAATATGAATTTTTTCAGATTTGAGGAATTCGTCTCTATTAAACTTTCTTTAACAAAATCTAATTTTCTAAAAGAAGAAATTCCAACTATATAAGCTGTTTAGAAAATAGTGCATGAATCTGATGGTTTATTATTTCAAAGGGAATAAATTTCGGGAAATACGATTATAATTTATGAAATGTCCACAAATAATATTTTTTTATTTAAAAGCGTATTTTTTAGATTACTCTTAAAATTACACTTTAAAGCTTTAGCGTTGTAGCTTTCAAAGCAAATTCCCTCACTTTAAAACACGTTTAGAATAAATAAGGGACGCTTCCTTTCGAATGCCTCTTTGTAGGAATTCTCTATTTCTAAAATTTGTTTTTTTTAAGTATTTTTTTTTAAAAAGTAGTATAATATTAGGGGGGGCTGAGCCCCTTCAAAATAATTCCTGGGGGGGCTCGAGCACCCCCAGCCCCCCTACTTCCTACGCCTATGGGTATTCACTCCACATCCTTTGCAGCCGGTTGTTCCAATTTGTTTCTCCTATAACGGCGAGCTGATTTCTTTCTTTTAGCAAAGGGAGGAGAAAAATCGAATCATAATTGATACAATTCCACTCGCAATAATTCGCCTTACTCTGTTTTCGAACAAAGATACCAAGTAGATGATACTGGACCTCTATTTTAAGTGTCTTCCGCCATAGATGTGATAAAGAACGTATTTTTATGATGTATTGTTGGTTTGTCCTGTCAGCATCGGAAGACGACTGTTTTACATAGCGCATGGCTTCTTGCGAACTGCATCAAATAACCTATCCAGATGTTTAACGACGAAATTAAACGCGATTCGGTTAAATTAAATTATTTTTTTAAAGATTTAATGTAAAGATTACAACCTTCGTTTGACCTCTTTTATTTATCACAGTCATCTAAAATTATATGATTACAGACCAGATTTTAAGAAAGAGCATAAATGTAATGTATTATTCAGAAATTAATATTCATATAATTTAAATGTAAATTTCTCGGATTTTTTACACAAACGAAAACTTTTTCTATCTTTGAGTAATTGTTGGGTATCTTTAGTAGAATATACAGCATTAATAGAGTCAACGCATTCTCATTTATTACTTGCATCATAAATAACAAATAACAACTAGAGAAAGTAATAGTAGCAGACTATGTCTGAAGTAAATGTGTTCTCAACCTCGGTGTAAAATCTATCAGACCTATGTGTTATTGCATCATAGTAATTTTGTACTGCATTCCGTCAGAGCGTAATCAATAATTTCATTCTTCTAGTTATTATGACATTTAATTCCACAGAGAAAGTGATTCTAATCAATTCAAGTTGTTTTCGTAACGCACTTCATTATTAACAACTGTTGATTTCAGTCTACCAAAAGGCAAACGGGATAGACTGAAAGAAGCGTTTCATTCGTTTCTAGGCAAAGAGTCAAATGCAGAAACTTAACCAATAAAGAACACAGCTGTCAAACGAATACTATGATAGGGTGGCAGGTATAGTCTTCAAATGCTATCCTGATAACAACCTTTGTATAAAATCTGCGGTTCATCTCAAACTGAAGATACTGCAGAAATGTAACAGTCGTTATGAACATTGCACTAAATAGAATCTCGACACCGCTTTGTCTTTTATCGAAGTAATAATTCCACCTTGCAATGTGCCTATTAAATGAATTCTATTTAGTGTGTTGTTACTTATATATACATGCTATATTTAGAAGTAAACTATAGCTATATAAAACTGATTTCAGGGATCTGATATAGCAATAAAAATGAGTATGCTTGTTCCTAACAAATTATATACTTCCTTTCAATTTACAGAGTGATTACAAAAGAATATCACAACTTCGAAAGGCCATATTTTCATAACCAATTAACTTAGAATGCTGTTATCCGTATAATTTTCAAGAAGTTTCAATTGGTTGGCGTAAGATATCACTAAGAGTTTTTTTTCTTATCCTACTTTCGATTAGAAGAACTTTTGCCTTTGTAAATGCACCCTTTTTCACTAAATTAACGAAATGAATCTACGATGCTTCATTCTGAAAGTTTTTTGTTGAGCGGTTGTCATATCAACGGGAAAACACAAAAACAGCAAACTCTTTTGTAATGCAATAAAAAACGCTTCTAAAAATATTTCTTGCCAACGAAATAAAATTTTCAGAATATCTTCTTTTCAATGGTACGTAGAACAGCGCTCTAACTTAATTGGCTGCGGAAATATAGCTTTTCAAAGTTGTGTTATCACCTTGTATGATTATTGTTATCTATTTATAAATCTGTTTATTGTGTAAAAGACAATACTTTTTGGACTAATTTTATTATTAATTTTATTTGTCCAATACTATTTGGACTAATTTTAATAACGTTGAATTATGTAACATTATTAATTATATTATTGATTGTTTAATATCGTCCACCTTTTTATATTTTATAAACTTTAAAATATTGTTTCAATTAATAATATGTGTTTTCTTTGCACGAACAAATAATAATAGTATTTGTTAACCCTAAATTATAATCAATACCAATAATATTTGTAAAAATGTTGCACCTGCGTTTGTTTAGAGTATGTATCTGTATTAAATATTTTTCTATTCAAGGAGTCTTCCTGTTGGGCTTTTTAAATATTTATTTTGTTTTGCATAAAAAGATTTAACTAAATATTGGAAACTGGAAGAAGAAAAAAATCATCTTTGGATCATATTACCTTGATTGAACATTTTGTCGAGTTAAGAAATAATGTTTTATTGTTAAATATATAATTTCTCTTCAAGTGTAATATTTTTCGTGTCTTTTTTTGTGAAAATGAATATCTGTACGAAGGTGGTCATACGATTTTTTAAAAAAGATTTTCAAAGATTTATTTGGATGTGTACGAAATATTTTTTTAAAGCGTCTGTAATAATCTTTTGATGCTATTCATATTATATGTTATTAATATAATTTTTATGAATATTAATATTATTATAACTGAAATAATCGAATTTGTGTAAAACAATTTAACAGTGTAAATTTTTTTTACTTGATTTGCATTTGTGGTTCTAAAATATTCAGTCTGTTTTCAAGGCTGTATAATGTATTATTGCACTTCCTTGAAAAATGAATGACTCTAATGACTTCAACAACTCGTGTTTTAGTTCATCAATGTCACGAATATTACACTGACAAGAAATATTAAAGGGACACCATAAAATTGAATGTAGCTCATATTATTTTTGAGATATGAAAATGAAAAGTTTACAATACCTTTATTTTGAAATTTCTGATTTATCGTAATAGCCTATATTTCTGTAATAAATTATTTTTAAATAATAAAATAAGAAATCTTTAAAAAAAAACTGTGACATTTAACAATGTGAGCTATTTAAAAAAAAATAGATGGAGTTTGTTAACAGGATGTATAAACACCCCAGATTGATATGCAATCTTTGTAGTGATTTCGTATGTTTTGGATTACTCTGCTGAGGTAACAAAGCATATACACGAAAAATCGAGTTTTGAAGCTCCCGGAAGGTGCTATATAGCGACTATAGTGATGTAAGTCCACATTCTAGTTTGTCCCATGCATTTTGTATCCGATTTAAATTTGAAGAATATGCAGGTCAATCCTCCCGCCGGATCCCTACACTCTCAAGATAGTCAGAAACCGTTGTTGAGCAATGGGGAGCGATTATCGTTCACTAGAATACCTCTTTTACCTTTAAAAAACTTTATAAGGATCGAAAACCTCGTATTTGTATCATACCACATTCACGGATCCATGTGTAAAGAAGTGAAGGTCAGTGCTATCATTCAATATTATGTCTGCTCAGACTATGAATCCACTACCTTTGCACCCGTTGTCTTTCATATAATTTTTTCGGTTCTATTACACGTGTTTCACTCCCTCCTGATTGTTTAATAAAGTCTAGAAGAACTATTCAATCCAAATATAGACACGGCAGTAAAGAAAACTGAACAACAGTCAATAGATCTCCAGTCCAGTCACGATATTTTTTACACTCCTTCAACGAAGCACATTTCACAGTCAGAGTCAGACACAAATAATTGGTTTTCTTGCATACCAGCACATTTTATGCAGCCTGTCACTGATTGTGTATCTGGATCTATGAGTACTCGTTGTTGTAGAAAACTTCGTTACAATCTACGGGAAAGTCCTTTGTCTATTCTTTTGGACATTTTAAACAAAAAAAACGGTCTTTAGACGCAGTTGGGGCACGTGTTAGACCTTGATCGGGTTGTCGAGATACATCGCCAGTATCTAAAATATTCTAGACAGGACACTTTTGGCTAAGTTTAGGACTTTACAAACCTGTGTCTATGTCTGCCCAGTTTCCATACTCCCAATCTCACGCCAATCCTTACAATCACTCAAATGTTTTTTCAAAAACGCATTTCACCATCGACACACTAATATTTTTTATTTAACTTCCCGCATAATGTTCTCAATCTGAATTTAAAGCATCCGCATACATTCGTTTCAACGTGGTAGAAAGGCGTTTGCGCAAAAATTTGCATATTCCAGGGAGGAGAAGTTGATTTCTATTGTATTAAGTAGTGACTTTGACTATAACCTACCCTACCAACTTTCATTGGATTTCAATCAATATTACTAAAAAAAACTTATTTTATGGTTGTACCTTTAATTTTTTTCGCCAGTGTATATGTCACTATTTCTGCACAGGTTCATCAATCGCAGCTCTGTTAATTCTTGGGAATCGCTACATTTCAACAATTAGTACCATTAGTTGTCGGTTTCTCCCTATCCCTTCTCAGTTTTAGGGCCACGTAATCGAAGCAAGCTAAGGCTAGGCTTTCCGCATAATATAAATCAGGCTTGCGTATGTACTCTATTTAAAAATCCACATATACTTGCGTAACGTTAAACTCTCGAGTGAATAAGATTGGCATACACTTGAGAGAAAATAACTTTCGAAAAATTGATATTAATTGCGGAATTTCCTGGTAAAACTCGATGAGTGTTTATATCATAGTCGAATTACTTTCTGAAATCAACTGGGAGAAAGTCTAAGAAAATATATAACTGTCATCAAACAATAAACAAAAGGATGCTATATTTGGATTAAATTTAAAAAACAAACAGGTTTCCCTGTTCATGTTCTTTTTTTTAAAAAAGTGTTGTTTTTTTTAACCCGCTCCGCTTAAGAGCTGTTTTTATTGATATGCTTGGGTATCTTATTTAAAATTTTTGAAACGTTAATCATAGCTCTATCTCAATATTTATTCTACCAATAAATCTACAAACTTTAACTTATATAGTATACAAATTGTAGTCAAACAACAAATAATAACTTTATATTGATATCTAAAATAGTTTGTGAGATAGATATTACATCTGAAAGGAGAGTTGTGCTTCAATCGCTTAAAGGCTTCTAGTTGAAAAACCAAATATACAGTATTTATATTTACAAGAAAGTATTCTTATGATCAGATATAGAAAAATATACATATATTTTACTTTTTAAAAATATGTCGGAAATCGATGTTATAATAAGGGTCGCACAAATAAATTTTAAATATCCAATGCGCGTGAAATATCGAAATTTTCAGCTAATTGAGAAAGTTATTTACTCTAAATTGTATCCCTGGTTTAGGTGTCTCAAATATGTGCTCAATTAGTTATATTATCATTCCGTATTTTAGTTTTAGCTTGATTAAAACAAGATACAGTGGCTCTTAAATATTATTGCACTTTTACTACTTTGTACTGCAACGGTAAGTAATGCAATTCTTTAGCATATGATGGTGATTCCTACTTCCAATGCTTTCAATCTTGTCACATGGGATCTCTTCAACTGCTGGACTCCAAAGAGGACATTCGAATTGCATTCCTGAACGTGTGTCTTCCAATCTGTTTGGATTTGTGAAACATAAGATGGGAATTGCCTTTGCCCGTGTGTGATTACCAATGTTGTCTCTTCTTTGTTTAATGCTGCAGCGCCTCATGTGATGACAAAAAAAGTTGTTTTAAATTGTTAATCTTCAGAATATGATTAAAACCTTGCAAACGGATTTCTCTTGTTTTCTCTTTTTAATGTGCTTGTCATATTTATTTTTGTCGTTAGGCAGTAATCTTTTTTAGTTAAAGATGTGCACGTGAAAAACCAATTGAGAGAGTTATTGTAGTATAAACAAAATATTTTAAAATATTAAAAAGAATTTACAATATCACTAGTTTGTTTAAAAAAAATATCAAAATTTGAATTTTTTTTTTTTTTTTTTTTTTTAATTACTTAAATGTTCTAATAGGCATTATTAAGGGCAGATGTTGTACCTTTAAACCAATTTAGTCTTTTTGAATTTTCTATATATCATTTTTGTTTTTAAGAGTCTGATTAAAGTTGTATCTAAAAATAATTGGTTTATTTTAGATACAATTTATAATTTGTATTTTATAAAAACTGAAGTTTGATTTTAAATGTCCATTTATCAGTTTTTAGGAGCGACAAAAATTTGGTCAAAGGAAGAATATGTGATTGTTCCTTTGACCAATTGGTATTGTATCTTAACCAATAAGTGGAAAATACTAAAAAATTAAAAAATATTTATTAAATTTGCGTATTTCACAAAAAATATAATAAATATTAAACACATACAGGATTTTATAATGTCTTAATATTTATAATAATAAATAGTAATTAAAGTATAAGCTTATTCCACAGTGTAGTTAGCTACAACAATTCCCAGTAACAAATATTGTCGTTTGCCAAGCTGAACTCTTCTTTCTCTACTACTGCTGTGATATAAGTAATCTGAATAAAGCAATATTTTTTTTTATTTTGCTTGAAATTTCTGAGCATCCTATTTATGTAAAAAAATACAGAATCAATGACAATAAACCTTTTTGGAAAGTCTGGAAAGACCAAAAACTTATTTTAAAAAGAAAAAAAGCCCTTTTTTTATTTTTCCTAAATTTTATAAAATTTTTTTCATTTCAATAACCCTCCCCCACACACCAATTTTTTTTAATAGTTTCAGTTTCAAAGGTAATACCATACCATAATTCGTTTCTGATAAGTTTTCAAGGAGAACACAGGTGTGGTGCTTAGACGAACGGTCTATCTAACATATACCTGTGCCGTATAAAAATTCAGTCCAATCCATTACATTAAGAAGATGTCACATAAAAATGTCCAACAATGGCATTTGTCATCCTGGTTGACGGTACTTAAAATAATTCGAAATTTTATTGAGTTTTAAAATTAAAAAAAAAATGACTTAGTGTTTTGTATAATTTTTTTATTTTTTTTACATTTAGTGCATTGAAAGTAAAATTTGTGGCCCAAAATACGATAACTAAATATCGAATACGATAACTAAATATCGAATAACTAAACATTTCCAAATAAAATGTACAGAATCAAGATTTTTTTTAATAACGGCAGAAAAAAGTTTCATAGAAGTAGATTTATTAGTTTACATGAAAATCGCATGCAGAAAGAAATCCCGTTCCATTTTTAACTAGATCGATTAGGAATGTCCAGATCAAATATTTAGAGATGAGCTGAATCTCCAGCATTGATTGCACATTAAATGAATAAAATTTTGTTTAAATCGTTGCATTGCTTGTCGACATAATCACGTGATTTTATAAGTTCCTTAACAGGGAAATCCGGGCATTGACGTCTCATAAGTCAATTTATAATCTTCTTTATTGTACCGACTGAATGACGAAAAATGACATAGACGGTAACTTCCTGAAGATGTTATTTTACTCCAGAGATTTCTTTATAAAAAGTTAGTACTATGATATGAGAAGATCTGAAGTAAGGTCGATCTTATTTTTTATTTGAAAGTAAGACATGAAGTGAAGTAATAATTCAATAGTATCTATGACTACTTAATATTTCTCCAGTGTTGTTTACTTTTTTCTCAAGGCACTATATTCGAAATAATAAATGCTAATTCTGTATAATACATTTTAAATACTTCTAAACAGTTAGGACAAAAAGCACTTTCAGATAAATGAATAGAGAATTCTAAAATTAAAAAAACTTGTTATATTTTTAATGTCATAGTGAAACACGAATAGAAATTTAACGTGAATGAAAGTTCCCCCAAACTTAAAAATTGACCAAGTATAAAAGTATTCGTATAAATATACATATCTTGATACAAAGTATAATATATTTTGATAACAGAATTCTACATGTACCATAAACAGTTTTCTTTACATTTAAAAACTTTAAATCGCTTTTTCTCAGTGTTATTTGTTTTTGCATATCACTGCATCTGAAATCCTAAGGCTTTTTTATAATATAAAATAGAGATAAAGCTTTAATTTTTAGAATGAATGTACACTGTAAAAAGAATGTGCTTAAAATGAGTACATGGACGTACTCGTTTTTCTTTGAGTACAATTGCATCTTTAAATGAGTGATGCCGTACTCAAATTTAAGTAATCGTGCTTTCACAAAAATGAGCAGTATGGTTTAATATTGATAATATCAGCTTCTGTTCAAGCCATCTGAACAAAGCGCCCTGGCAAACTTAAAATATTTTTTTCAGAAGATGGTTTTCCACATTATTTGATGTCTATTGCTTAAATGGAAATTCAGTTATTAAGCTCAATTATTTTACTTCCCATTCTTTTTCCATGCCTTTTTAACATTTCTTCTTAATAACTTCTTCACATCGCTCTGGTAGTACAACGGATAAGGCCCTGGACTTCGGTGCGGACGACGTTAGGTAGACGGATTGGCTTCGATTCCCAATAAGTCCTGGTTGTAATTGTTGACATTTATTGAAAGTGATTTATGAAGACAGCCTAAGTAGGCAAGCAACTGCTTTTTTTTAATTCATTTTACTCATTTCTGAGTACATGTCTTCTTCAAAATGAAACTTATGTATTTGGAGCTATGATAGCATCGAATGTAATCAAAAATTAGTACAATTTACTTATTTTTAAGAACCTATTTTTAACAGTGTATTATCATATAATGACTGACATAATTCTGCATGGAATAAATCACGGGACAAATAGTTATATTAAAAAAAAACCCAGAAAATTTGCGATTTTCGTGCTTTTTTTGGTTATGGAGAAGGAAATAAGTTATATAAAATCTAATTTTAATTTTTGTACCATCTAATATTCCATGCACAATTTTGTGTTTAATGTACTGCAAGGGATGTAAAAACTAAAATTTAATATTAGTACTCTAGTAATTTACCCTTACGGAAAGGTCACATTTAATTCATAATTATATAATTTTTGAACGCTTAAAATATATTAAGCATGTGCTTATTTAATTGTCTAATTAGTAATATTCACAATTAAATAGTTGATCATAAAGATTATTAATTATCTCCCTATTATAAAAAAAAGTAAGCTGCCGCTGTTGGAGTTATATTGAGTCATATTTTGAGTCTTATCTGAAAATGTAAATATAAGATATTTATGAAATTTTCTGAGATCTTCTCAAGATTTGTGTGGTTTTCAATGTTAAAAAAATTATTACACCACTGTGAAAACCTTTATTAATCAGGGGGAGGGCGCACGTCTCCTGCGCCCTGATATTAGTTTTTATAATAATTTTTTTTATTCTAATTTATATATTCTTTTTATACATATAGTTTATATTAAAAATATATTTGTCTTAGAATAGCTAAATATTTTTAATATATTATAAACTAGTTCAGACGCGAGAATGGATATTTATTAGTTTTATATAATTAATAATAAGAATGTTAATGTTTTAATTATTATTTAAAAAATAAATATTTTATTATATGATTAAATTTTATTTGAGTAGTAACTTTTGAAATTTTCTATTCGATTTTTTATAAGTATATTATTTGTCACTTAAAATAAATGGAATTATTTAAAATAATTTTTTTACTTTTAAAATTAATTAATTATTTTAAATCCATTAAATATTCTTATTTATAGTTGAAGATTCCTAAAAATTTTATTTTTAATTTGTCACGAAATTCTAAATAAAACCATGAAAAGACTGTATTTTCGGGTTAGTAAATTTAATAATTATATTTTCTTTTAAAAATCAAAATTTTTAAGCATTTTTAGATTTATCAAATATTCCTTAATTGTTTAATACTTTTACAATGTGTGGGATTTTAAGAAAAAAAGTTCTCAAATTCGTATTTTTTCATATCAAACTTAAATTCGAATAAAAAATTTAAATCCATATAGTGTTACAAAATATATTTTAGTATTATGAAACGTACCATATTATTTATTTAATTTAAACTTCAGTAAGTTTAAAAATTCTTTTTTAACACTATTGAAAATATTAAACATTCCAGGCATTTACCTGCTTATTATATATATATTCTTAGTTTTGCATTTAGTGTAGAGTCTGCATAAATGTTTAACTATACCATTTTCCTTCTCCATAAAAAACGTTTAAAATTAGCCGAAGATGGCGCTAGGTGATGTATGGTAAGTTAAGAAAAATTTTGAGTTCTCAGTCCTGAAATACCAGACGAATCGATCTCAAAATAAAAAGAATCGCCTACGAATAAGTAGAATCGATTCTTCTATTTGTTTACGTTTTAGTCTATACTCGGGGACAACCTAAGTTGAGCCTAAAGCTATTGAATATTTATACATATCCTAGCTTCCGATTCAGGTTCAACTTAGGTTATCCCCGAGTATAGTCTGCCATTTTGGCAACCCGCCAAATCTTGTGCAATCTTGGCGCGAGATTTGACAGCTATAAAATTATTAAATCCGTACACAGTTTCCCTGTCCAAATCAAATGACTCTGATGGTTCAATTTTAGAAAATGTATAAAATTTATTATGATCATTATTAATTTCTATTTTAATGAATAAAGAAAATAGAATAGCATTGGTACATTTTACAAATCCACATCTATTAGATATGGCACATTGTTGTCTTGTCTCTTTGGCGTATAAAAATTGAAAGGTATTTTGCTCAATATTTTTAATGTATGTTCCATACAACAAATTTTGCTGCTAAATTACAAATTAAATTTGTATTGATATTATTCAGAGGACTTACGTTTTTTAGTTTCATTTTCAAACTTGTTTTACAACAACATTTAAGTTTTCTACCAATATGTTTTTTTATTAGGAAATTTAAATTATCCAGAAATTTAAATATAAAATATGATTTATATAATAAATAATATTTATTTCATAACAGTTTGCTAGTAATCATAAATGAATAAAATTGCTCGTAAAAAAGATAATTAATTTTTTTTAAAAATTAATGTTTTATACCATACAGCATACGGTATATGACGGGCTAAAGGACGTGTGTATATGTCGTAAGTATACGCGTATATGCCATAAGTATACGCGTATATGCCGTAAGACCTCGTTTTTTTTTACGTTCAGAGTCAAATAACTTTGTTAATATTCATGGGATTTACAAAGCAAATATACCATCTGAAAACTAGAATAATTGCGCTAAAACTTAATTTCAAACATATAATTTTTTATATGATCTTACAATAAAAAAAAACGTAAAATTTAATAGCTTAAAAATATTAAAAATGAAGTTTTGTTCTATTTTTTTTCAATAAAGGTATTTTTTTTAGACTTAAATCTTATAGAGCATTAATTTGTGAAGGGATTAGTATACTTTCCGAGTATTTTTATTTTTGACCAAACTTGAACGAGTAATAGAGGATACTAAAAAACAGTACGAAGTGTCATCTTTGAGCATCATTTTGGAGGTCTTCCGCGCCTCGGAATTTTGGGAACTTTTTTTTGGACACTATTCTCTCACAAAAGTGTAACATATTAAAATATCAGCTTGTTATAAAGTTGTTGAAGTGCCGAATAAAAAAAAATGGGGGGGGGGGGGGGGTGGAGAGAGAGAGAGAGAGAGAGAGACATAGGCGTAGGAAGTAGGGGGGCAGGGGGTGCTCGAGCCCCCCCCAGGAATTATTTTGAAGGGGCTCAGCCCCCCTAATATTATACTATTTTTTATTTTTTTTAAATACTTAAAAAACAAATTTTAGTAATAGAGAATTCCTACAAAGAGGCATTCGAAAGGAAGCGTCCCTTATTTATTCTAAACGTGCTTTAAAGTGGGGGGAATTTGCATTGAAAGCTACAACGCTAAAGCTTTAAAGAGTAATTTTAAGAATAATGTAAAAAATACGCTTTTAAATAAAAAAAATATTATTTGTGGACATTTCATAAATTATAATCGTATACCCCGTAATTTATTCCCTTTCAAATAATAAACCATCAGATTCATGCACTATTTTCTAAACAGCTTATATAGTTGAAATTTCTTCTTTTAGAAAATTAAGATTTTGTTAATAAGTTAAATAGAGACAAATTCCTCAAATCTGAAATAATTCATATTTTAGCGTACAATACGGACATTTGAAATTACTATTAACCTTTTCCTGGTTACTTTATGTTCTAAAGATGTCCAAACAAAAACGGCTACAAGTTAAAACATTTAACAAGTTAAACACTTGTTTGTAAAAATTCAAAACATTGATTGTTTTTTAATTGTTTAATAGCTTGCAACTCTGTACTATTTTATATTGTATAACAATATATTAAAAACAAAATTCAGCCCCCCCCTAAAAAAAAGAAGTTCCTACGCCACTGGAGAGAGAGAGAGAAGAAGAGGGGTTGAAACAAAAAATATCCCAACTTAGCGATTCGAAATTCCCAACTTAACGGCGTCGGGTGCCAGCTCAGGTGTTGACCGTATCTGACCATGGTTAAAAAATACGACGCATTGTACCCGAAACTTTTCTTCGAGATAGGACCCAAACCGTCGCCAATATATCAAGCTCTAGTGCAAAGCCGCCCTTAGCTGCCGCGGGGCCCTGTGCGAACCTGACAGGGGGGCCCTTTACTTATGAGTGTTGACATAAATATAAGTTTATAAGAATTTTTTGGCTGATTTAAATATGACTATCAAATACCAAAACTCTTTATCGAATTTTAACAAACTTTAATTTAAAAGTGCCGTATAATATTTATTCAGCTACCAGTACAGTTTTTCAGTAAATAATTTTCATTAAGTTTTATTTTTACAATTTAAATATTTGCAGCTTTGCTTCACGTTTTAACTGCAAGCATCATGAATTCTGAAATATATATATATATTTATACAACCATCTGCGCTTATACTAGTAAACAAATGTATGAAAGTAATTAGTTTCTTGTGGAGATATACATAAAAAATGTAATTAATGTTGCAAGTATTATTGGTTTGTGCTCCATTAATTTTTGTTTTATTCGTGCCACGCCACATAAGTCAGGGTTTTCTTTTCCGAAGTTTGGAATCGAATCAAAGAATCGACCTTCATCTCTTGGGAGAAAAAAGTACCATAATATATCAAAACAATTGCTTAAATGCTTTGTAGTGTAATTGTAATTTATGATGTAAGGATATCAATTATTATTATTTTGCATTCTTTCGAACGGAAAAGTGGTTGTCTAGCAGCGTTTTTAATTGAAATGTCAGCATTCAAGTGTATTCTGAATGTATCAGATAAAGATCAGTAAACGCTGTAGATATATGAGTAAATACAAATTAAAAAAAAAAAAAAAACGTCTTATGGAGTTTTAAAAAATTGAAATTAAATTTTCTTCAAAATACTTTTATGATACATTTTTTTACTGAGCGCAATATACCTCCAAAGCGCGAGGCCCTGTGCGGTCTATCACGAAGGAAAGTTCCGGGATGCGAACTATGGTCAGATGAAAAGGACAAGTGAGCTGGCACCCGACGCAACTTCAATAGCCGTCAAAATCTGATTGGGATCCAATGCTCTTACGCCTATTGAGGTTGCGTCGTGTGCCAGCTCAGGTGTTGTCCTCGTCATCTAACCTTGGTTCAAAAATACGAGGCATTGTTCCCGGGTCTTTCCTTTGAGATAGGCCCCGATCCGTTGCCAGTACCCCAATATGCAGCTTTAGTACGATATTTTTCCAAACCGCCAAAAAAATTACTAGGATTCCGAGGTTGCTACTTGGCGCTTTATTCTCTCTGCACCAAACAAGTTTTGTCGCCATCAAGAGCCATTCCTACTTCGAGAGCCAGACTAACGTCTCTAGCCTGATCCGGCTGATAAAGGAAAGGCATCTTGGCGCGATAATTGTTTGGCAATGAGGTGATAATGCGCCAAATGCTGCAATCTTGTATTGGTTGGTTTTTTTGGTTCCATGAGCTCTTATCCCGGGAGATTCAAGATTTTACAGATAGTTGTTTTAAATTGCTGTAACTTTTTATTACGAAATTTGTTATTTTTTATTCTTAGGGTTTTCTACAGCCGTATAAGTTGTAGTGATGCAAATATTAAGTAAAATACACTGTTTTACCTTGTATATAAATAAAAAAGTTATTATTTTTAATATCGCCCGGTGCCAAAAGCGACTACTCGGAGGGGATAAGTAGCCTCAAACGACTGCTCGCAAGGGGTACCAGCTGTTTTTATAAAGTAATAAAACATTTTGAATATTTAGAGAGGAAAAGTGATAAAGTACATCATAATTAAGAATATATTTTCTATCGTTCATAAATATCGAATTTTTATCTCTATTTTATTATTTTCTTCCTGTGCGTAGAACGTTTATTTTAGCAACATATTACATATATAATACACTCTAAATATATCGGATCATCAATACAGGTTTTAATGTAAACAAAACCATAGCTCTCCTATGCTACAATGTTATTTATAAAAAAAGTAATCACTGTTAAAAAGTACAACTCTCACCGTACTCAGCCATTCTTTTCACAGGGTTGCGAAATAGTAATCTTATCAATATCGCCAAGATTCTTTTCTTCCATCAGCCGGATCAGGCTAGAGACGATTGTGAGCGCCAGTGGCACATACCCGTTGGTGGTATGGTAGTGTAGTAAAACAAGCCCACAACATCGACTTCTGTGTTTTTAACTGAGCAGATGTTTTCGCACGCAAGTTGCACAAAATCGTTGCATAGAACATCAAAACTACTGCAGGATTTGAATTGTTCCGTTTGAAATTTTAAACAAATTGAAATTTTTATTAATCGAAAGGAAATGATGAAAGTAAGAGTACATAAATAGGCCATGGATTTTAATTGGAATGAGGTAAACACGTGAGATATCATTATAGAAATTCTCAGGTGAATACAGTGTGTGTGCAAAGGGTGATCAAAACAGTGTGAACTCTTTATTTTCCAGCGCTATTGAAAATTATTTGTTACGGTAAGTTTTTTCTTTTGTTAAAAACAAAAAGTAAGTGAGAAAGTGTGAATATTGCCTGAGGAACAATACCGTTCAAACTTAAAATATTAGATGAATATCTCTTGTTAAAAGGTCAAGGTTTCGAAATTTCAGATTAAGCTATAGATTTTAAAAGTTTTAGTAAGAATCGAAGATACCGCTAGCCATATTGAACTTGTAATCTGTTGTGTAAATATTATATTGAAGTGGAAAAGTTTTTGGCTTGAATTCTATTAACATAACGATTCTAGTCGAGGAGCTCCTGAAAAAAAAAACATCTGCCATCGCATAGATAACTAACTCTCTAATATTTCAGGAAAATTACAATTTATTTCACTTTTAAGGGGGGCTAAAACAGATAAAATAAAATAGAAATTATAGAATTAATGATAGTAGAGAACAATTAATGATAGTAAAGGTGATATTTAGTTTAATTTAATATTTTTAAAAGGTTAGTTTGATTCCAGACAGGATCTACCTCTTGATTTGGTGAACTTTTTTGGATCTATAAATATACAAATAATTTTTATTGCCACCTGACAGGGCAATCCTTTGCTACTTCAGAACCCTTTACGAACATAGCAGCGAGGGCCCCTTTTTATTCCCTACAATAAATTATGAATAAGTTTGATTGAAACTTCATATAGGTTTGTAAAAGTTCCCATTGAGATATTTTCTGTCATATATATTGAATGAGACAAAAATTATGTTAGAATGGAGTTAGATTGTCATAATGGATCACCTTAAAATGTAATATGGTGTTTATATCCCGATACTCTTTGTTTTTAAAGATGTTTCGCATAAAAAAGTGAAGAAAAAGTAATTCTTATCAGTGATACTCCTTGTGCTGTGGTACACTTTGCATACCCCTTAGTGGGCACCGTTCCTCCCAATATTGCAGTCCCTGCGGCCCGTACATTATGTAATTATTGAATTATATTGTAATAACAATGCACAAGGTGGGTGAAAAACAGATCTGTAATTAGAGAATACAAACCACATAGTTTTTATTTTCGAATCACAGATCCATTTTTCACTCTGCATTTGCTTCGTCTGTAACAGCCCTACACTACAGCCAGGGTTGCAGAGTTGCAAACTTTAAACGCTCTTGTCTCGAAACTCTGGTTTTGGACTTGAACCACTTGGGGGCTAAGTCTGCCATATGAAACAACCAATTTTCTCTTTACAAGTTAATTTTAACATTACTAACCAAAAAATTATTTAAATATGACTTTTTACCTCGTTATTTTCAAGAATTTCAGTATATTTTCTGTAAATAGGCACCAAACAAATAAAAACAATAGAACTTTGATGAAATTTAAAATATGGTTTTGTGTCACAATTTCATAGAATTCGAATTGCATTGCACATTTTTAAATCCAATATATTGTACTTGTAAGTCTAAAGGTTAATTTTCAACTATTGTTATAATTTTATTTTTAAATTCCTTTTAGTTATTATTGCTATACTACATAAATTATTTCCTTTTAACAGGTGAATCTTTTAAAATGGAAGTTATGTTACAGAAAGTATTCTTAAACAGTCAATATGTTTAATGGATAAAATTGAGGTTAGTATTTCAAAGTATTATATTAAAATTTTTGGTTTATCATCAAATAATTCATATTTGTTTCATATCTTAAAAGTTGTAAATTTAACCTTTACAGGACGGGTGGCCGATATTTCAGCCAAAATCCCATGTTAAAATCAAACAGCCTTCTAAAGGTTAAGAAAATTTTTTGTCTTATAATTTTTGCATTTAGAAAGGAATATTACTATTTTAATTGAGAATTTTTATACTTTTTATTTATTAAATATAATTGTGTCAATTAATTTTCAAATTTGAAATAAGAGAAAAAACCATCAAGAAATATTTACTTTCATATGTACCAGTAGTCGAGAAATAGTATAATATGATATGATATCTCTTGTTTTATTTAAAATATGTATAGTGGTCATATGGATAAAAAAAATATATTTGTGGAAATTGCCAAAATTGACGATTTTGATCGACTTAGTGTTTCCATTCTGGATCCAAACACTTTAAAAATGGTGACTTAATTTGAAAATAAGCAGTGTGTCAAGATACTATTCAAAATGTTATGTGGAATAACTTATGAACAGCTAAATAGTTATTTTAATAAACATGTATAAATTTTTCAAGTATATAATGTATTTGGATTTCTTGTCATCAGCTTTGATCAGGTCCGCTCTTATAAAAGTCTATCAGGATTGGTTGGTGTTTAATTTACACACGTCATCTCTGTGTAATGTGATATGTCATTTTTAAGACATAACTAATAAGACTATCTGGGACTTCTTTTGTGGTAAAAGATGTCATGTAGGGACTATCCTCTCATTGTTATGTCATAAATTAAGAACTATGGCCCTAAAACTCTACTATAACCCTCTCTTATGACAATTGCCTTGACCGTAGCTTCCCTCCTTAATTTTCACCTGCCACTGCAACTTTGTTCAGTCGAAGGTTCCCTCTTGTGTTTGGTTATTGTGGGAAGCTTATTCTAGTTCCTATACAAATAACTTTGTTCCATCGGGAAAATCCAAACCCCCTATAAAATCGGATAGACATTTGAGTAGGCTGTAATTTTTTTTTTTTAGAAATCGCTTACACAATAGTAGCGAAAAGCTGCCATACCTGAATCATGTATGGCACCTTTTAGCTACTATTTCACTATCAGTGATGTTGAAATAGCAATAAATTTTTTTTACTGATCTTCAGACTAACCAAGCTGTTTAAAATTGCAAATGTAGCTAAAAATAGTGTGTGTGTGTGTGGATGTTTTTTTTTAATATTTAAATTATTTTGAGAACTTTTATTTAAAAATATAAATTTTTATCTTTTATGTAGAAATGTTTCCAACATAAGGCTCTTACAGTTAATTTTTTATAAACTATACTAAGATGAAAACCGGAAACTTCTTTTTGTAGTTCTTTGAGAATGAAATCGGTTTTTAAACTAGTATTGTTTTTGCAGTATATTTTGATAAATGCGTTACGTTTTTGCATTTTTGAAAGTGTGTGAACTATGAGCTTAAGCTTCTATGCTACCCACTTATGCAGATGTTATCAAGGGCTATTTATTTTTCAAAACTATCTAAAACATGCTGTATCTGTCAAACATTCAAGTGTTCGTAAAACTAGTCATAATTGCTCAAAAAATAGAATATATACAGTTGAAAGCATCAATTCTAACTATTTCTTATGATTTTGCATTAGGGCTGATTGGTATATACCACAGTAAGTATCAGAAATTAGTTTGATAATTTAAAGCAAAAAGAAAGGACATTTACACAAAATTTATAACTTTAAACTTGATAGAGAAAACCAATTATTGATATTGCATCTTGCAAGTGCATGGATTTTCATAAACGCTATTGTGAAAAGTTGCTTTGTGTGCCAGCTCAGGTGTTGTCCTTGTCATCTGACTATGGTTAAAAAATATGAGTCATTGTTCCTGGGTTTTTCCTTCATGATAGACCCTGAACTTTCGGCAATAGCCGATTGTGTAGCTTTAGTGCGACGTTAATTAACCAATCAACTGACTGGTGGATGGACGAATGACGAAAACATCGACTCGGTACTTGTGAGGGCACGGATTCGATTCCCGGTATGGATGTAGTTATCGGTAGGATGCGTAGGAGTGGTCCCTTTCTCCTTTAAAGTCCCTTTTTTTTTCTTGTTGGTCCCTTCCCCCCCCCTTTTTTTTAACATTTGGTCCCTTAAGTCCCTTTATTTTCTAGTAAAAGGTGATATTTTTAAATATTCACTCGTGGTGTAAAAAGTGATTAATTAAGTTTTTTAAAAGGTACGTTAGATCTTTATTAGGCATTGTGACTAATTTTTTTTATCCCTAGTAAATCTCAAATTCAACCTTTTTTTATATATTTAAAGTATCATTCTCTTATTTTCAAAACCAATATCTACATTTAGAAAACATGTTTGTGTAAGACATGATATTTTAATTGAAAATTGACGGCTGGTGTTGTTCGAAAAAGTTGCCGAAGGTTAATATAATAAATATTGTCAATTATGAAATTCTTATCATTTCATTTGTAAATTAATCAATACATGAATGGACAATGGGCAAATCATACTTTGACCAAGGCCGAACTGGATCATGACACCACGGACTGCACACAATCCAGTTCGGCCTTAGTTTGACAAGTGTTACATGCTTTTCACAAAAACATGGCAACTCGGCCAATGCCGGCGATTATTCAGCTTTCATTGCTCGATTTACCTTGTTACATAAGTTTACTTTTTAAATTTTAATGTTATATAGGTGGTTTCACTTTTATTGTTTTATAGTTTACAGATACTTAATGTATTAAATTTTAAAATGAGGTATAAATAAAACATGGAATGCAGATAAAAGTATTTTTTTGCAATATAAAACATTTAAAATTGAGTTGTATCCCATTTTTTTAGATAAAAAATTTCAATAAGAAATTTGCAATCACAATTATTTTCAAAAAATCTTCATTGTCCATGCCGACCAAATTGAATAAAATTATGTGCCCGACGAATTTGCTTATCATATTCCTTTTATCATCATTGTTGTAAAAAAAAAATCAGCATAATAATATAAATTTATAAAATTTAAAATTCATGTTTTTATATATTTTGCTTCTGCTAGGTTATTATTCAACAGCGTTTCATTTTTATAGGATTTAATATGTAAAAAAATAATTTAATTTTTAGGCATAGGCGTAATTTTAAAATGATTTTTTCCTCTAAACTTTCTAAAAATTATGTTGCTTCTGAATTTTCTATCGAAGTAAACTATATTATTTGTTAAAGTCTTATGTTTTGTTCCATTTAATTAACTTGCAAAGATTGGAATCTGTACATGAGTCAAAACATTTAGAAAAGTTATTTGTGTTTTCTTAAGAATATTTTTAATGTGACAACACTTGTATTAAATGTTTGTGACTCAATTATTCTTATTTTTCAAAATTTCACGTTTTACTTTATGAGGCATTGAACTAGTGTAATCGAAACTTGTATATTTTTTTTTGAAAAAATTTGTTACCAAGAATTCTAAAAAATATTGTAAAATTTTTTACTGAATTCATTCTAATTTTAAATCTTTTTTTATTTTCTGTTTTTGACTAAAAATTAAATATTTGTGTGCATTAAGAGCAGGATTATTAGACTAAAATTTAACAATTTGCCACATTGGAAACAAATAAAAGCTTGAACATTATTTGTGTAGAATATTAATCTTTTTTTTATTGTACTTGTTTTATTATATAAATGGCTTGGCTGCCTAGTAGTACAAGTCCAAAAGCAGATTTTCGAGATGAGAGTGTTTAAAGTTTGTAACTTGCTTTGGCCATAATTTTAAGGGAAATCACATTCAATTCATTATTGAATAACCTTTTGAACTTGGAGCCACACTACTTGTCCAAATGATAGATCTAGCTGCCAAATAATGGAAAATGATGTAATTCATTTTCAAATTTTGTTGACTTATACCACTTGAGCCAAGATGCCCATATGAACGAATAATAAGTTATCCAGTCACTGAACCACCCCCATGAGAAATCTATTTATACGTGCTTGCCTGTCGGGGAAAATTATGAAGTTCGTCGGGGAAAAAGCGTTAATTTAATTGTTAAAAACAAGTTTTTGTGAAACATTGAATAATTTTTTTTAATAAAATGGATCTGTGTCATCCCGACAGTCAGACTTCCGACAAGGTTACGGTTAATTGAATTCAATTTTTCATGTGACGAACCTGCATTTGTTTATTTTTCAATTTCGTTTGAACTTTGTTAACTTGCAATTAATGTCATACATTTTTTTGATAATAATACCTTTAATTTTCGGATCAAAAACACTTTATATATGAAAAATTTCAACATTTTTGTAATTTTTCAGATGTAACATTAATGTACAGCCGGGGGAAAAAAAACGAACTACCAATGATTATTTCGTTAGTTTTTATAGTAGAGCTAAACTTAATATACCATTTTGTAGGGAATAAAGTCTACTACACATTTATATACAAAAAATAATTTGCATATGGGACTATCTTCATATTAAAATCCGCACAAACTTTAAAATTTCCATTAGCAACGCCCAATTTTGATTCAATATTTAGAATCTACGACAAAATTTATCGTTGAATATCAATTTGCAAGTCATTTAGTTAAGTAGTTTTTTAATTATGAATATCGAAAGTTTAGAACTCGTAATGTTAAATGAATTTCTTAAACTTTTAATCATATCTTTCGAAATAATAATTTTATTAAGCTGATATTTTGATCTGTGTTGCTTCTAAATGACCCAAATAAAATACACTAACTTTCATTACTTATATGTATATCGTTTAATTTTATTTAAATTAGGATATTAATATTCATAAAATTTATGAATAGCAACCATGCTATATTTTGATAGTGATGGATTCAGAATAACGCTTTATATGCATATCTAAAATTTCATGATATTCCTCTTTGTAGCTTTTTAGCTATATTAAAATGTGCATCAAATGATCGTTTCAGGGGTCATACACAAATTTAAAATCTACAGAACTTAACAGAAATCTTCACTAATTTTGAGAATTAAAAGCGCTGTTATCGCGTTGGCATAAAATTCTAAATTCTTATATTAAGGCGAGGGGTGTACGGGAGTAGGGGAATGAATGACCACGGGAAAAGAACCACGGCTAACGCCAAAACATTTTCTACCCGCGTCCTTCATTTCGTAGTACAACTAATACTTTGTTCTATGTGGAGGTAGCCCCTCAAATAAGATCGATACATATTGTCTAATATCTCTGAATATACATGTAGGAAATTATCGAAAATTTATATTTAGATTATTTTGAGGGCGGGGAACATTTCTGCGCTATCAAAAGTAGGTGTTGCTATTGAAAATTTTAAAATTGTTGCGGATTCGTGTATGAAGATAGTCCCCTATGCAAATTTTTTGTATATCAATGTATAGTAGACTTTATTCCCTACAAAATGGTATATTAAGTTTAGCTCTACTATAAAAACTAACGAAATAATCATTGGTGGTTCGTTTTTTCCCCCCAGGCTGTACATACTGTGCTGCATTCTGGGGTGCTGCTGTTTTCACTTTCTATCGGATGAACCCCCACAATTTTTTTTGTTTCCACGATTTGGTAAAAGTTCTCGGGTGGACTTCAATTTATTTTGAGGATAGGCAAAAAAAAAATCTGCAATTTTTGGGTGAATGTGTCGTGGTAAAGTTTTTCACCACACTTGTTTTATTATATAAATTTGAACATTTAATATAATTTTGGTTTCGATTCAATTCAAACGGTGTATTGTTAATTTTATTTTTTATTTATCGCTATCCTTTCCGTTGCTGACTTGCACCATTAGGTTCGTATTGTATCCTATTTCTTGTCGAAGTACAGTCGGCTGGAAAAAAACGGACCCCTGGTTTCTCGGCCACTATTTACTGTAAGGCTAAACTTAATATACCATTTTGTAGGGAATAAAGTCTACTACACATCGATATACAAAAAATTTGCATAGGGGACTATCTTCATACTCGAATCCGCACCAACTTTAAAATTTGCAATAGCAACACCTACTTTTGATAGTGCAGAAATGTTCTCCGCCCTCAATATAGTCTAAATATAAATTTTCGTTAATTTCCTACATTTATATGCAGTGATATTAGACAATATGTATCATTTTTATTTGAGGGGCTACCTCCACATTGAACAAACTATTAGTTGGACGACTACGAAATGAAGGACGCTGGTATAAAATGTTTTGGCGGCAGCTGATGTTTTTCTTATGCGTGCTGAGACTCGCCTAGAATTGTTCTAATAATACGATACAGTATGTTTTATACTTAAAGATAACTTTAATGTGATTTTATATAGTATTTTTGATGACGTCGAATTTTATTATTTGTATTCTTAGGATGTTTTGAAATTATGTAGGCAAATAGCAAACTTAATATTGTAAGAAAAATCAAAACTAATTGAATATATTTCGAAAAATTATATCAGGTTTAAAATTCATATACCAATGATTTACTTTAATTATAAAATTCAGAAGGAACAATTTAATTTTTTTTTAAAATTAGGGTTTTACCAATACGTAGTTTCTCAATTCTAAATATAAATGAAATATTGTAAATGTTATATTTACACACCGAGTTTGAATTGAGGTTATGTAATTACTTATTTTTTTTTCATAAGATCGTGCTTGTCTTACGTTATACAGGGTGTCCCATAAGTATTTTATTACTTTCAAAACTCATTTAAAAAACAAAAATATGCACATACGTTTTTTTTTGTATTTAATAAAGAAATAATCAAGATTTTTAACAATGTTTACAGCACTTCAATGTTAGCAACATTTTTGCACCTTTAAAATATCAGTTTTTAAATAAAGCCACATATGGTGTTGTGGTCCAAAAACCTTACAATAGCCAATATTCAGGTAATAGCAAAGTAAAGCAGATTAGGGGTGACGAGCGGAAGCAAGTGCCACCCTACTTTTTGAAAATTTAAAACTAGCTCATTGTTTTGTTGACTTGTTCATTGTTTGTTTGGTTGAATTAACTAGAGCTACACAGTGGGCTATTGACGACGGTTCGGGATCTATATCGTAGGAAAGACCCGGGAGTGATGGTTCGTATTTTTGGAACATGGTTAAATGACGGGGACAACATCTGAACTGGCACCCGACGCAACCTCAATAGACGATAGGACATTGAACTTGGGTCGTATTTAACGTGCACCACTCCAGTATACCCATCGCCGGTATATCAGAATTTAAAATTTTATGCCAACGCAATCACAGCGCTTTTAATTCGCAAAATTGGCGAAGATTTCTTTTAGGAACTGTTGATGTTAAATTTATGTATGACCCCTGAAATGATCATTTGATGCACATTTTAATATAGCAAAAAAACTACAAAGAGGAAAATCACGAAATTTCAGATATGCATATAAAATGTTTTTCTAAATCCATTACTATCAAATTATAGCATTGTTGCTATTCATAAATTTTATGAATATTAATTTCCTAATTTAAATAAAATTAAAAAATATACATATAAGTAATGAAAGTTAGTGTATTTTATTTGAGTCGTTTAGAAGTAACACAGATCAAAATATCAGCTTAATAAAATTATTATTTCGAAAGATATGAATAAAAGTTTAAGAAATTCATTTAACATTAGGAATTCTAAACTTTCGATATTCATAATTAAAAAAAATGACTTGCAAATTAAAATCCAACGATAAATTTTGTCTTAGATTCTAAATATTGAGTCAAAATTGGGTGTTGATTTTAATATGAAGATAGTCCCCTATGCAAATGTTTGGTATATCAATGTGTAGTAGACTTTATTCCTTACCAAATGGTATATAAAGTTTAGCCAGTGACTTAGAAACCAGGGGTGGTTCGTTTCCCCCCCCCCCCCCCCCCCCGGCTGTATATTGTTTGTCGAATCTGCCTGGCACTCCTAACTATTCCTTTAATGTCTTTTTCTCAAATTTCGTCTTCTTCGCTAAGTGTCTGGAAGCTAAATTTCGCGATCGGTCAGAATTTGTATTTAATTTTGTTCGATGCGTTTCAGCACTGGCTCAGCGCTCCTCAACTCTGTTCGATTTGAATTCTTTCTGGTGTTCTCGCACCATTTTTCTCTCTCTTCCACTTAAAAACTGCAACATGTGAGCACGCTCGAATTGCTCGTCGCGTTATGCGACAGCCCATGTGGCTGATCGTTATTTTCATATCTACAGTTACGTAAAAAAAATTTAATAATAATTGAAGTCTTGCCTTAAATATTTACTCTGCTCATCATGCGCTTCAATCATCAATAATCTACAAGTCTTTTGTCTGTATTTTAAAATTTTGAACTGTGCCTATCTTCTTCAATACTGGAATGTGTCAATTTCGATTTGGAACTCTTGATACTCGACAACGGACTTCCTTTAGCGGAACTTTTGACACTCTTCTACTTCATTTTCTTGATATGCTGAATTTTGTGATTTCGCGGTTTTTATTATTATGAAGATTTATATTTATTCGAGTACTACGTTATTTTTCAAGAAGAATTATTTAAAATTTTGAGTACCACGTGTTATGTTTTTTAAGAAAGAAATTCTTCGTTACGAGTTGTTCCATGGAAGAACATTTTCATTTTGAGTGCCACGTTGTGTTTTTCGGAATGGACACAGATTGTTCCATTTAATCGTTTTTTTTTTCAATTTTCTTCCTGCTTCAAGTTAATCGATTAATGCACAATGATTTTCATTTTTAAAGAGCTAAGCGAACTAGTGTTATCTACATTGCCCATCCGAAGGAAGTGAGAACAGCACCATCTCCAGTAAACCAACTCTCATAATCCATTTTACCTATATTCATCGTACAAAATTCCAGATGTGAAAATAAACGATTTGAAGACTCGTACTTTCTTTCGTCAGTGGGACTTTCCTTTTTCGCATTCCAGTAACCAGAACTTTGACTTTGACTGGGGCGGCACAACCAGGCAATGTCAAACCCACTTTTACGATCACCGTCTCGGCCTACTTCTTACTCCTGACTTCACCCTCAAATTTAAGAATATTGAAATTTCTTTACAACAGCATTTCCTCCCATTTATTATCAATTGATTTTCAAATCCATACGACACCTATATTTCCTAAATTACTAATAGGTTAAACAACAGTCAAAATATGAGATCCATTTTCTATGTATTAGACACAGGCGATTCCATTGTCAATTCAGCAGGGATTTTCCAGGCTGACTAAAAACTTAAAAATGACCCTTTTTCTTATGTAACAAACATTTGATTTAATATGTTCACTGTTCCATATGACATTAAAATTTATAGAAAAAAAGTAGATTAATTCTAAAATTAAACGAAATCGCTTCAAAGGTTTTTTGAAAAACCGATATGATGAAAATGAAATGTTACGGATAACAGATCGGATTGATTTTAAGATACATAGAAAGTTAAGTATTAAAAAAATCTTTTTATTATAAATTTTTCAAAACAAGTACAAATCCAAAATGTATTTGAAAAATTAAAATATTTCTTTAAAAAATTTGTAGCACTTTCTATTTTTTTGTGGACTTTTAAAATTTGTTATCTCAATCGGACAGTCGTAAATATATTTTTAGAAAAGGAAGAAATAAACGAATGCTTAAAAAATGTTTTTAAACTTTTTCATTTTCAACAATGATTGATCTACAGCCGTATGCTATGAAAAGAATTTCATAAAAAAATAACTCATCGCTCATTTTCGTTGCCTTTTATAAATATAAATGTTTTATCATTGTTTTTAAATTAAAAAAATACTAAGTTGAATGACAGAGCAGTATGATTTTTACATTTTTTTTACTTATCTTTTCCCCGCTATACTTCAGGTTTGCGAAAACTGTAAACGAGTTAGATAGTAATTATTCCAACATAAAAATAATACTTGTTGATTGCAGTCCAGAATATTCGAAACTGTGCAATTCTTAAGTAATAACCCATTAAATTTTGTAAGCATTTAGTTTAAAATATTTATCCTCGACATACTTGTTGTTTATGGAAATTTTATACGTGCATTTTACGTCAGGGATATTAGATCCCCTGTCGGAGAAGACGCCCTCCGTCGGGCAATTCCTAGCGCCACTACTGATTCTCCGTATTGATGGCTAGTATCACGTGATTTTAATACGTTGTTTTTGCATGAATTATTAGTATTTTCGGCACAATTAAATTTTTTTTATGCAATTGGGGCTATTATGTCCCTAATTGTTCCAATTCTTCCAATCATGATGATGTTAGAAAAAGAAAGATTACTTCGTTTTCCGACAAAACCAAATCGACACCAACCAATAGATGCAGAATAAAGAGTTAGAGAAAGTCATATATGCTATATGTCACTTTATCTAGTTTCTTTTCCTATTGTTATAAATAGTTCTTCGATAAGAAATGTTTTCTAGAAATGCAATGAATAGCCTGAACAGGGAAAATGTATTGCAAATATTTTTAATAAGGAAGCCAATTCTAATGCCAAATGCTGTCCTTTTTCTACGAAGCGTGTAAAAAATCCCATTACATGATCAATGTCGCACTAAGAGCTTATTTATTTTATTGTTCGGTGTAATGAGGCATAAGTTTTTCCATTGGCGTTCTAAGAGTGGAGTCGCTTTTTTCCCCAGTTCCAAGGAAGTGGACATTCTTCGTATTAGACAATGTATTTCAATCTCTCTGCAGGCATAATTGTCGTATTCTTCCGCGGTTTTGTATCAATTATTCTTATTGGTTAAATTGAATTAATTTTGGTTAATTGTAATGTATTAGTTTTCATTATAACATAGGATTTGCACGGTCCTTAGAAACGTCTTAATTTCAAGTTTGGGGGTAAACTTAGCAGTTAATGTGAAAGAGTCCAGTCCGGGCGCTTTTTAAGGACGGACCGCCCTGCCCGCTCTTTTTCCTTAAAAATTGTGCCCTCCTGCGCTTTTATGCTTGAATCTTCGCCCTTCTTGACCTCCCCAATTCCGAGGCTATTTTTCGACTTCCGAATGTGAAAAAAAGCTTGTTTCCTTTCAGAATTACTTATATAATTTTAAGATTACATTCGTTAAGTATTTGGTTATCAACAGACAATCAATGGCGTAAATTAAAAAAAAAAATCAGCAATTGGACGCCGCGATTACTTTGACTTTAATGACGGATTTTTTTATTTGAAGGTTTATTGCCTTTTTCATGTTTACATGCTTTTTTTCAAATTTAATTAGGTTTATTAGGTATTTGAATATGATTAACTAACTAGATTTGCCGGTTTTAGCGAAATTCGGCATTCTAGCACGATGATTTTTCTTATTTTAAAGATGGAAAATTTAATATTTTCTGTAAATTAGAATGAGTTTTCTCGTTTTAAAGTCTTTTTAATTCAGTTCTACAGTTATTTGACTGAATTTAACGTCGCGATTATTCCGAATTTGATAACACAATATTTTTTTTTAATTTCTCAAGATTTTCATACTTTTCTTCAGTTTTGATTAGGTTTTTTAGTTATTTAATTATCATTGCCGCTGAACATATATTAGCAAAACTTGATAACTTCCTTATTAAAGTGCTCTTTTACTCGTAATAGCACCCTGTCTCTTTTCATTTCTAGATTGAGCACTGGTAAAGATACGGTATTCGAAGGAGTTCGAGATAAAAGATAATATTGACATGTTTCAGCTTTCGTAATTTGAAGCAATTATAACAGTTAAGGTCTTACATGTCAAATCAACACACTCATTTGACCTCACCATCTCGGATTTTGATCAAATTTGGCACATGGGTAGCCTCCATGTAGACTAAGAAAAATATTTTTTTAAATTCAAATATATCAACCCGTTTGAAAAATACGGCTATCCAAAGTAAAAACACACACCAAAAATCGCAAGACTTACGTTTAACTTGCCATAGCAGACCTCCTAATTAGGCTAGAGAGGTGGGTGATGTGCCATATTTTTATTTCAGTATTTGTTATGGCATTTATTATGTTATGCAACACAATAATGGTGTTAAAGGGGAAAAAATAAAAATTTTAAATAAAAATGTAAATTTTGAAAAATGCGTATTTTCAAATAATTTAGAAAATAGTGTATACTAATGTTAAATGATATACAAAGTTTCAAAGTGGGCTGATAAAGGGTTCATAGGTAAAATAATTGAAAACCAAAGCAGTTTTTCATCAAAATTCTGACCATATAACAAATAAACAGCAACAGAAAAAAATTGTTGAAATAAGGAAAATAACTCTGACATACTTGATATTTTATTGTTCAATTGTAGTTGATTAATGCTTCATTTGTTTTGAAAGTATAATTTTCAGATAACACATTAGTTCTTCCAGTCCATGTTACAGAATTTACTATACATAATAAATCTGTGAGAGGCATCCATCTAACACATCTGGCCTCCTTGTATAAGAAAATGGTTAGGATGGTCCAACTGGATGAAGAAATGTTACTTTTAGTTTATCAAGTTTTTCATTTTTCTCAAGAACATAAACTAGCCACCAGTTCTTGTTATATACAACAGTGATGTAGCTATTAACGTCTGTTAATTTAAGTTTCTCTTGTGATCTTACAATTACTTGTGGTGATTGTGTAGCTTCAGAAAATGTTTTCACAGTTAATTTCGATGTGTTTAAGTCAATAGGTATAAAGGCATGATACAGTTAAGTCCCTTGGATGGTAATTGTCTGGTTGAAACGATCGTTTAAGAATGTTCCTGACTGTACATAATCCTCCTGTGTTGTAAAAGTGAAGTTAATAGCAGAAATATTTCTACTGCTCATTCATAAAGCTGGAGAGCTTAAGATTTGGTTTTCGTTGGGTCGCTGCAAGCTAGCTCTAGTTCTACTTTTTTAATCTTGCTGCCAACTCCATCACAAGGCCCTTTTCCATGTGATGTTGCTGAAAAATGCCAATTGGCCACAATATTGAAGTCTTGCTTGTGAAAACACAAGTTCTTATTTTTATATTGTGCAGCATACCTATCTGAAAAGTAAAAGGATTTTTCTAAAACTTTGCAGTCAAAAAGGAAATTAGTTTTCTTCGAAAGGTGTAAACTACAACTGTGTTGTGTTCTAGGCAATCAGAAATTACAACATAACTTAAATGTTTAGCTTTTGTTTTTCCTTTATAATATATCACAAAAATGTGAATTGTGGCTTGTCCACTATCCCAGTGGTAACACTGGGACTCATCTGGAACAACCATACTGTAGTTTTCTGAAAAGTCGAAGGTCACTGCAAATTCAAATTCTTTTAAATTTTCCTTTATGTGGTTCATGAAAGATGTCTGTTGTTTTGGAATAAAGTCATGTCTAACTAAAAGTAGCAGTTCATTGCAAAGTAAATCTATAAAATCTTCTGATGATTTCTGCAGAGTCTCTAAATTGCAACAGTCGAATGAAATCCACTGCTGAAATGTGATCTTTTATATTAAGTTTTCTTCAAATGATATTTCAAGGATTGTTCGTATTGCAGTATCACCGGGACAAGATGTACTGCATACCGGGACAAGATGTACTGCATACCGGGACAAGATGTACCCATACTGCAATAGTATAATATTATTGACGGATTGCATATAATTTTTGATAGGCAATATTTGTAGGTTTTTAATTCACCATTTGCAGTACTCTCATTTTCAATCATCAGTTTTACATTTATATGTAGTGTACATACATACACACAGTGTGCATACCACTTGATCCATACTTGCTAAAATACAATGCTAGAGTCTTAAATTTGGAAAAGTTAATTTTAAACTCCAAATTCGTTCTTGAATAATAAGTAGGTTTTTTTCAGGTTGCACAAAATAAGTTTTTTTGAATTTTTTAATTTGTTTCCATTTGGTTCAATAACTGTTAAGCAATCATTAGCGCCTGGCATCGCTCTACTAACTTTGTCATTTTTGTCAAACAAATTAACAGTTTCAACTACTTCTTCCGAGAGGCTTTTTCCCGATTTTAGGTTGGGACTTTCCGAAATTCCTTTTCCTCTAAGTTACCATGTTGTTTGGTAGCTTTAAACTCGCACATGATTTTTATTATTCCCCAGTTTTTTGGTAGGCAGGGTAAAATCATTCATTAAGTAAAAGTAACATTTCTTCATCCAGCTGGACCATTCCAATCATTTTCATATCCACGGAAGCCAAATGTGTTTTGGATGCCTCTCACAGATTATGTATAGTAAATCCTGTAATCTGGAAGAATTTATATGTTATATGAAAATGACACTTTGAAAACAAATGAAGCATTAATCAACTACAATTGAACAATTTGAACAATACCATATCAAGTATGTCTGAGTTATTTTCCTTATTTCAACAATTTAAAAAAAAAATAATGTATTACGAGTATGCTTTCTGTTGCTATTTATTTGTTATATGGTCAGAATTTTGATGAAAAACTGCTTTGGTTTACAATTATTTTACCTATGCACTCTTTATCAGCCCACTTCAAAACTTTGTATATCATTTAACATTAGTATAAACTATTTTCTAATTTTTTTTTGAAAATACGCATTTTTCAAAATTTAAATTTTCATTAACTTTTTTTTCCCTTTTCAAACCACGATTGTGTTGCATATCATAAGAAAGGCCATAAAAATGCTGAAAAATGACACCTCACCCACCTCTCTAGCATAATTAGGAGAGCTGCTATGGCTAATTAAACACATGTAAGTCTTGCGATTTTTGGTGTTTTTTTTAAGCTTTGCATAGCCGTATTTTCCAAACGGGTTAATATATTTGAATAAAATTTTGAATATTTTTTAGTATACATGGAGGCTACCCATGTGCCAAATTTCATAAAAATCCGAAATGGTGAAGTAAAATTTTTATTAAAAGTGTTGATTTGACACGGAATGACCCAGTACTGCCAAGTTGGACAATTCCAAACAGGCAGCATCTCGCCCCAATGTAACATTTAAGAGGAGAAGGACAGAGTTCGCATTGTAAGACAGTTGTATCCCATACGGTCAACAAGTTTGTATTCCCAAGCAAAGTTGAACGTATTCAAGACTTTAGTGCCAAAAGTACGCAAGTACATTTGCTGTACTTGTTTATATAATTCCTTTTGGCAATATTTTCACTTGCCTCAAGCGCTGGGGATCATATATAAGTGCGGCAAATGTAGATATGCACTTTTGTCACTAATGTCTTTAATTACATGATGATCATCTAGTTTTAGTAAATATATAAGACATCACTGGTTCTTATGTTTAGTGGAAGGAACATAAGACATGAAGGACAGGAGAAGGAACATAAGAAAGGAGTGTAAAAAAATTCCAGTGATTATGCCAAGTATAAAGCCGATCCACACAAAATTCGAGTATACTATTGTGCACGTTAGGGCACTAACATTAGGAAAGGATCCACATTGATTTCTTTAGATCACTCTTTCATCATGTTTCTTGTAGTGATCGACGCTCATTCCAAGTGGTTGTAGGTGTTTACTTTCAAATCGACTTCCACTAATATCCATGCGAATTCACCTTATGAGAATTTCAGACCTTCCTCAAGAACAATATAAAGAAGCAAAAGAGGCCTGATTGGATGAAACTGAAATTTGTAACTATGTTACGTACGCAAGCAAAAGGAATGAAAGATTGTAACTTCATTTTTTAATTACTAACCTAAAATACAAAACCAATCAAAAGGCAAGAACTACTGAATTTGTTTAATTTAGCATTGGGGGTATAAGTTAAAATGTATAAGTTACAAGCAGAAGTGTGTATTATTCTGAAAATGACTTTTTTTGTCGCGCCTTGTTTAAAGCGTAAATAAAAAATCTTCCCTAATTTCGTTAATTTTCAATTGAAGACGTAGGTGTAAGAACTAGACAGCTCCAGTTTTCAAAAAAAAACACCACTGTTTTTCTTGCATACAAGATCAAAAAGTACAGTTCATTTTCCTTTATATCTATAGCCATTGTTTGGAGCTGTCTGGTTCTTGCACCAATCGATAGAGGAGTTTTTTTCTTTATAAGAGTAGGTGAAAAAGTATAAATCAGAAAAAAGGAGAGTTATTTGGTTTTTGCCTTACGTCTTTAATTAAACTGATATCTGTAGTAATACGTTGTTGAATCAAATGCAGTGTTTTTGTCTTGTATTAATTTAGTCTTAATTGCAGCTCTGTCATCCTTTACTATTCTGAATTTTTATCAATGTAATTTTTTTTTACCTTTCCGAAGGTGTCAATGGCCAATATGTTGGATAACGTTGCTGTCCGAAGCATCTCCAAGCATCGGAACAAGCTGATGTCTTTGGTCGAGAGCACAAAAAAGCGCAAGAAAAAGAAACAGAAGAAGTGGTCTGTCCCCCCGAGTAACATCGAGCATTTGGTCTTCAAAAAGATCCCTACTAGTCCCATCGATCCTGGTCCAATCTTTAATGGCACTCGCCTGGATTTCTCTGACGACACTCTTGCTCACGATGGGGAAGAAGAAGACGACTCGGAGGATGAGCTCGAAATCGTGAGTACAATTTCTTTGGTTTAAGGTGGGGAACATGTCCACACTTTTGTCTTCTTGGCGGCTGCGTTTCTCTTCCGAGACGCGCTGGCCATCGAATCAGAAAACCGCAGCCCATTTCTTTCAATGGAAAAAAGCCGAGGTTGCACATATATGTGCGGTTTTCCTCCGAACGACGCATCAATGAACATCATATAGCAATTGGGGTCTGATTTTAAGAGTACAATTGTTATTTTTCACCCGTTCTTTAAATTGATCGTGGAGGTAAGAATAGGAAAGGAGTCGGCGTCTAATTGCAAAATTGAAGCTTTCACTGTAACCGCGCTGTAACCATTTGCTTTGACCAATACGATCTTGCCAGACCCGTCGCACCGGGGGGGAATAATCTGGAAACCCTGAAAGTTAAGAATTTCAACTTCTAAAAACCCCCAGTTGGGAAAATTTATGCCTGAAGAAAATTAATATTATTACAAATGAAATCTAGAGAAGATTAGAAATTGCCCAACTTGTAAGATTACATTTAAATATGACCTCATAATGGACACGGCATTGGGTGCAACAAATCAATGCTTGTGAGAGAACTGTTTAATATTACCTAAAATATATATAAAAAAAGATGAAAAATGTCGATGAGTTGGAATTGGGAATTTTCAGCCCTGTTGAGTTGGGAATTTCGAATAGTCGAGTTGAGAATTTCGAATCGTTAAGTTGGGAAATTTATTGTTTCAATCCCCCCTCTCTCACCCCCCCCCCCCCCCAAATATTTTTTGTGTAACGGCACTGGATCTTACTTGTTTGCATTGCTATTGTAGTTTTTGGCGTATAAGCGGAACGTATGAATTATTTTTGTTGTGCTCATGTGCGTAAATATATTCTGAAAATTTTCTTGTAGCAAATAAATTTGCTTTTTAGTTAAAAGCATATAATGAAAAATATAAGTATTTTTATAAAATGCAAGTTCTTAAAAGTCTAAAGTAACGGACTCTTCAAAATAAGTGTTTTCGAATAACGCTTCCCAAGAGAATACTTATCTTATTTCTTCAGTGTATGTTCTTCATTAGGAAATTGATAATTTATGTAGCTTGGACATTGAACTCCTAGAACTGTCAAATAGCAGTTTTAGCACTTTTAAAAAGTTTAATTAACAAGTTGAATAGTTTACGAATATTCCTGGGATTTGTATAGAATACTTTTAATATATTCCAATGAAAAAATTCTTATTTATTTAATTTTTTTCTTCAATATTTTGCATAGTGAGAAAAATGGATTTTCGAATTATTAATGTTAAGGAATAGGAAATTCGTAAACATTTACTAATCTTCGGCAATAGTGCAATTCTACAAAAAAATATAAATTCCAAAGTTATAAATGACAAGAATTAACTGCGATGTTTAACTCTGTTTATATGTTAATTTAAGGGAGTTGCATACCTGACATTTTTCAAATAAACTATCACTAAAAGAACATATTTCGATACAAAAATGGCTGTCATTTGCTTGTTTTATTCGAAGTTAAATATAATGTTTTAAATGAAATACAAAATCGTCTGCGGAACAAATTAAAATAACGTAATTATATAATAGGTTCCTGAATAAAAATAAATCAAGAATAATATTAGCAGGTGTTCTGTTTCAAATAATAATAATAATAAAAAATACAATAGTAGGTTTTTCAAAATGGCGGATTACAGCTTTCTTTTATGAATAATACAGTCCATTAATAATCAATATATTGATTTGTTAAAATTTAAAGGTTGTTATTTGTTCTCTTTTATTCAAGTTATTAATTTGATTTAATAGTTTGTTCGAATAATGCCTTTTTATACAAAAAATTCCGTAATTCCCACAGGGTACCCATTTTACCCCATCTATGAATCGTATAGTAGGTTACCCTAGAAAATTATTAAAAATATATACCTCAGAATTAAATAAGAATATACCATTTTTCTTTCGATAAATAAATGCACAGTTTTATAAAAAAATTGTAATTTTCCAATTTTTTTGCCAATGAGAAATTGGACTTGGAACGTTAAAAATCGAATTTTAAGACCCATTTTCTCCTATTCAACCATAATATTATATTAATTAATAATATACTTGTATTTCCTTCCGAGATGGATAAAAACAAATGCCCACCCGAATTTATTAGCGACAGTGAGTGATGTCGACAGAAAATTAATTGACATTTTCTTAAATCTTTACAAAACGACGTTAGGGATTAGAAATTTTACATTTTGGTTTATAAGATTTTATTATGATATAATGGAGATTTAATTTAAGAAGTCCGATGGAGGTTTGAAAGACCAGAGAGAGAGAGTGGTGCATACTTTTATTTATGAGGAATCGTCGCGAAGTTTGGGAAAAGCATTTTCTGCTGCCACATTTTCTTAATTTTTGATTTATCGGTTTAACTATTTATTTAAAAAATTGAAATGTATTTTTTTTCGATGATTTGTCGATTTGAATCTGAATTTTCCATGTACAAAAATACGACTCGGCTTCTGCGCACATTTTCAATTATGGATAAAAATGTTAAATTTGTTTGGGTCTACTACTTTTAAAATCACTGCTAGACCTGAAGTCTAGTGTACATTTTTCTTAATTTCGCGCCCTGTAACCTGTTATTTTTTTTTATCTCCTAAAATATAAGTTCATATTCAGGGTATTTAAGAATTATATTTACAACTTTTAAACGCAATAAAACCTAAAAGGAAAAAAGATAGCCAAGTTATGTTGCTTGTACATGTAATATCAACGCACCATTCCAAAACTATTATCGTAGCAATATAACGTCAACTCAATGAGCTTTCTCCTGAGAATGGGTATATGAAAGTTATATTTACGACATTCACACACAATTAAACCTGAAGGAAATAAGGTAGGTTAGTTATGTTGTTTGTACATGTCACAGCAAAACATAAAGTTTTATTTTAAATTAACATTATTTAAAAAGTTCTTTTAAAACTGCGTACACATAACACTTCATGTGTTGCTATTACATGTACAGCAGGGGGAAAAAAACGAACCACCCCTGGTTTCTCGGCCACTATTTATTGTAAGGCCATTTTGTAGGGAATAAAGTCTACTATACATTGATATACAAAAGATTTGCATAGGGGACTGTATTCATACTCGAATCCGCACCAACTTTAAAATTTTCAATTACAACACCAAATTTTGATAGCTCAGAAATGTTCCCCGCCCTCAAAAAAAATCTAAATGTTAATTTCCTACATTTATATGTAGATATATTAGACAATAGTATCGATCTTATTTGAGGGGCTACCTCCACATTGAACATAGTATTAGTTGGACTACGAAATGCTGGTAGAAAATGTTTAGCCGTTCTTATGCGTGCGTGGTCAGACTCGCCTAGAATTGTTCTAATAATATGATACATTATGTTTTATACTTAAAGCTATGTTACTACTGTAATGTGATTTTATATAGTATTTTTGATGACGTCAAATTTTATTATTTATATTCTTAGGATGTTCTGAAATTATGTAGGCAAATGACAAACTTAATATTGTAAGAAAAATAAAAATAATAGAATATATCTTGAAAAAATTATTTATTCCAGGTTTAAAATTTATATACCAATGATTTACTTTAATTTAAAAATTCAGATGGAACAATTTTTTTAAAAATAATTTAATTAGGGTTCTAGTTGGGGTGGTAGTTTTTCAATTCCGCATTTAAATGAAATATTGTAAATGTTATATTTACACACTCAGTTTGAATTGAGGTTATGTAATTACTTATTTTTCCCCATAAAATCGTGCTTGTCTTAGGTTATACAGGGTGTCTCAAAAGTAATTTAATACTTTTAAAACTCATTTAAAAAACCAAAATATGCACATTTGTATTTAATAAAGAAAGAATCAAGATTTTTAACAATGTTTACAGTTCTTCAATGTGCGCAACATTTTTGCACCTTTCAGTTTTTATATAAAGCCACATATGATGTTGTGTTTCAAAAACCTTACAAACCTTTAATAGCCAATATTCAAGTAATAGCAAAGTAAAGCAGATTAAGGGTGACGAGCGGACGCAAGTGCCACCCTACTTTTTGAAAATTTAAAACTAGCTCATTGTTTTCTCGGCTTGTTCATTGTTTGTTTGGTTGAATTAACGTCGTACTAGAGCTGCACAGTAGGCTATTGACGACGGTTCGGGGTCTATATCGTAGGAAAGATCCGGGACCGATGCTTCCTATTTTTGAAACATGGTCAATTGACGGGGGACAACACCTGAGCTGGCACCCGACGCAACCTTAATAGACGACAGGACATTAGACTTGTTTCATATTTAACGTACACCACTCCCGTATACCCCTCGCTGATATATAAGAATTTAAAATTTTATGCCAACGCGATCACAGCGCTTTTAATTCGCAAAATTGGCGAAAATTTCTTTTAAGTACTGTTGATTTTAAATTTATGTATGACCCCTGAAATGATCATTTGATGCACATTTTAATATATAGCAAAAAAATTACAAAGTGGAAAATCACGAAATATCAGATATGCATATACGACGTTTTTCCGAATCCATTATTATCAAAATATAGCATGGTTGCTATTCATAAATTTTATAAATATCAATATCCTAATTTAAATAAAATTAAAAAATATACATATAAGTAATGAAAGTTAGTTTATTTTATTTGGGTTCTTTAGAAATAACACGGATAAAAATATTCTTTAGAAGTAACACAGATAAAAATATTCTTTAGAAGTAACACAGATAAAAAAATATAAGCTTAATAAAATTGTTATTTCGAGAGATATGATTAAAAGTTACATAAATTCATTTAACATTACGAGTTCTAAACTTTCGAAATTCATAATTAAAAAACTACTTGACCAAATGACTTGCAAATTGATATCCAACGATAAATTTTGTCGTAGATTCTAAATATTGAGTCAAGATTGGGTGTTGCTATTGGAATTTTTAAAAGTTGGCGCGGATTTTAATATGAAGATAGTCCCCTATTCAAATTTTTGGTATATCAATGTAGAGTAAACTTTATTCCTTACCAAATGGTATATTAAGTTTAACCCTACAATAAATATTGGCCGAGAAACCAGGGGTGGATCGTTTTTTTTCCCCCGGCTGTACAAGTAACATAACTTGGCTAACTTTTTTCTTTTAGGTTTTATTGTGTGTTAAAGTTGTACAGATAATTCTGAAACACCTCGTGTAACTCGCATTAATTCCATGCCTTTGCTGCGGTTTTGTTGAATTCAGAGCCTGTTTGACAAAGTTATTTTACTGTTATTCAAATTTTGAGATATAGATGGCGCCACGATGCAGGGACGGGAATTCTGCGCCAGAGAGTGCCAAAAGTGGTATCCTGCGCCCACCTGCTACAAAACCACATTTATGTGCGATTCTGCGCCAATTTTGTTTTAAATCCTTGTTAAACACGTGCGCCAAGTCTTGGTGCCCGTTTGTCTGGCCATAATTGAAGTTAAGGCAACCTTAGGAAGAGGAAATGGGAAAAAATTTAAGCACATTTTTCTCAAGTTTAAATAGTATTTGTAAAAATGTAGAGTACGAATGGAGTATAAGCATGCTATACGTCAAGCAGAGAAATGGAATAATTCGCGTCATTAAAAAGGACTTGATTCCTGATGTTCAACTTTTTAGACAAGGGCATTTCATTGTCATATCAAAAATTTCATTATTGGAATATCAGATCGTTTGTTTTTTTGTACACAATCGATGCTCAATCTTGAAAAACTGAGAATTTTAAAAGAATAGAGCAACATGTAGGAATATTTGCGATCTTCGTCAAACGGTGATAATTCACTCGAAAGTTGATGGTTTCTGTTGATGTCTTTCGTTGCATAATGGCATTCACTGTTTAAAGAAATTTTTTCGGACTTGAAAACTAAGATATTCACTAAACGCGGTCGGCTGCTATCTTCGTTGAAATGCTTACAATCCTTTTGCATCTGATAAATAAGTAATTATTTTTCATTATTTTCTATTTCATCGTGATTTGCTTTGCACTACCCAGGGGTGGTACTTTTCCGTTTTGTTTTTTTTTAATTTTCGGAACCCGAAATGAACGGGGTTTTAAAAATTTAGAATTCAAGATTTTAATTTGATTAAAAATTTCGTGAACATTTCAATTTAAGCATATTTTCTAAATTTTAAATATTTGTAAAATGTAAGGTAATAACTTTTTGAGATTTGTCCGAATTTTTAGTCAAGGTTATTTGATTAAAAGACACTTGATCATTGGAAAATTTCAGATAGTTTGTTGTTTTATGAAGAATCGATGCTCAATAAAAAAAAAACCAGATAATTTCACAAAAATTTAGCATCTTGAATATGTAGAAATATTTGCGATCTTCGTCAAACGGTGATGATATCACTCTGAAGTTGAGATGAATGATTATAACTATAATTACGTCTCATCTGCCGAATGCAACTTTCATTTGGCACTCTTTTGTTATATATTTTCATTCATGGAAACCTTGAACTTGTAGAAATTCGTTAAACGCGATCTGCTGCGATCTCCGTTGGGAGACTTTCAATCCTTTTGCATCCGATATACAAGTTCATTATATTTCACTGCTTCCTGTTTTATCATGATTTGTTTTGCACTACTTAACAAAATTACATTACATTTTTCAAAAATATAATTTAATTCACGAAATTGAAATTTAGGACTTGTAATTTTCAGTAATAAAAATGGATTTTTTTAAAAAAAAATCTAGTTTGGATGGTATTAAAATTTCCAATTTAATCCTTTTTTGTTTAAATGTTCATATATTTTATTAAATTAATTATTTTTATTGGAAACTTTTCTTTCTAACAACCCTCCAACTTAAAAAAAAAATAAAAAAAAACTTGCTTTTATTTAGTTTTTTGAAAGTTTTCAAATTTCTCATTAAACTAATTTTTAAGATAATAACTTAAGTGTAATTTTTAATGATTTAGATTAACATGCTTAAAATATAGCAAGGTATGTTTTCTATAAATTTATTACTATTTAATAAATCTAGTTTGTGTGGAAAAGTTAAGGAATTTTATATCCCTTAGACAGTGGTGACATTCTAAATTGTCTTTTTCATGTACATGGTATGTGATATTGTAGTTTGTTAGTGTTTTGGTTTATTGATAAACCACATTTTACTAAAAAATTCAAAATTGAAAGTTAAGTATATATTGTAAAATATTGTGTAAATGGGTTAATTCTTAATTAAAAACTCTTTTGATTAAATATTTTTAACTGCTTTAAATGGTCTCGTAAATCTTAAGAGTATAAAAAAAATGTAAACAGCAAAATTCAGTTTTAGGGTTTTTCACTCCTTAGTTGAAAATATTATTTATTTACGAAATTGAAGTTTGTTATATTTTATGTAATAACAATGGACACTTTGAAAAAAGCTTTTTTTTAAAGGATTTGCAATTCGTTTTGGCATTAATATTTGATTTAAATGTTTATATACTATTTAATAAATCTTTTTGTGTTTGAACCCCTCACCCCTACGCTTAACATGTTTAAATTAAGTAGTAACATAGGTTTTCCATCAAATTATTACTCTTTAATTCTAAAGTTTGTGCGAAAAAATTAAGTAATTTTATTTCCCTTAGACAGTAATAACCTTCTTCATAGATTTCATGCACAATATATGCAAGATTGCAACACTGTTTTGGTTTTTATAAACCACATTTCAGTGGGGGAAAAAATCAACATATGAAAGTTAAGTATATATTGTAAAAAATATTCAAAATTCAATAATTCTTAATTAGAAACTAATTTTTGTTGAATATTTTCAACTGTCTTTAAATTGTCTCATTTATAGCCTCTACTGGTTTTGATTTATTGCATAAAAAATGGCATAAGTAAGCAATAGAGACCTTCAGGGTTTTTACACCTTGGGTAGTGTACCACATCTGATTTAAAATCGCATGTTACAAATTTTAATTGCTACAATTATTGTTTAATATGCTAAAATTCACTGCTACGTTTTATTGCATTCTTGCTACAAATCTACAGTTTTCTGCTACAATTTGTCGCGTTTCTGCTCCAAAACTTAAATTTTGCTGCACCAAAACCCTACAATTTATTGCGTTCCTGCTACAAATATTCAGTTTTGCTGCTACAATTTGTCGTGTTTCTGCTCCAAAACTTAAATTTTGCTGCTCCAAAAATTGCTCCAAACTGGTCTTTAGCACTTCCCATCCCTGCACGATGATAACTCTTCGGGTTTTTATTAAAGCGTAATTAACTAATTGTTTAGTATTTTTAAGTTTTGGCACACCTACAGTTCACTCCCTTTCAAATGCCACTTTGATTTTAAAAATTTGTCATACTGTAGAATATCTTTATAACGGAGTATTGGGGCGAAAGGTTATTCATTTTAATGAAAGTCCTGTTTATAAAAAAAAAATCCTAAACGGGTGTGATGCAACAGTGAATGTATAACAGTAAAAGTGCAACGGTCAATGCAAGTACAGTAGTTAGCTATAAATAACGTTTGTTATATGTTAAATAAAAAACTGCCTTTAACATAGGTTGAATTGAAAAAGATGTGTACGTATACACTGCATTTACCTTTAGAACAAGAAGGTCCTGGTTCAAATTAATTAATGACATATTCAGTAGTTTGAAAACAAAAATATTTTCTGCTTTGTTTATTTGCTGCTTATTTTTTGAGTTAACCCATTCAACCATCATGTTTTTAGTGCACTAGGATTTCGGGTTTTACCGATATCGTCACAAATGCTGTAAAAATTGTAAATATAAAGTGATTTGTTACTATGATTAGTGTCTGTTATCCTTTGCAAACACACATGTTAAAGTGTTTTATAAAATATAACTTATTTTTTATTTTAGTAAAGTTTTAAAAATAATAAGCTAAAGTACGAAATCTGTTAATGTTTACATTACCTAGTTATTTTTAACCTTACTTATTTTGTTCCGTTAAAGTATAGAATCGTCTATAAAATAAGAGTTTTCACTTTATCTTGGTAATGTAAACAATAACGTATTCCGAAACACTAAAGCTCAAAATGACATGTTTTTTCATTGGCTATTTTTTTAAATTTAAGTTTTAATTATAGTATTAAGGATCCAATAAGTGAGTTCCATCTTTGGCCGCACGTGATTAACTTGAAGAGGAGAGGAGGATTGTTAAGAAGTCTATTACATATTAGTATACATTCAGGTTTGCCATTTCATGAATAGCTAGCACACTTACCGCATAACTGCTTAAAAACAGAATGATACCACGTGGAATGAGAAGCGTGAACGTACTAGATGAAATATTCTAATACAGTTGATTTAATGAACGTCGCGCTAGAGCTGCACAGTGGGCTATTGTCGACGGTTTGGGATCTATCCCGAATGAAAGACACAGGAACACTGTCTCTTAATTCCGAGCAGTAGGTTTTGGTATTCGAGCAGTCGGTTTGAGAATATTGCATAATAACTGTTCTGTTTAAAAACAGCTGGTACCCCTTTGGAGCAGTGGTCTCATCCCCGCCGAGCAGTCGGTTTTAGTATTTCAACCCCCTTTAGGGCAGTGGTCTTTAGAATCACCCATCATAATAAATGTTAAAAAATACCTGGTACCCCTTTGGAGCCTTCGTTTGGGGCTTCTCATCACCTCCAAGTAGTCGCATTTAGCATCCAAACCATGCCTTTTTTTCACACATGCAATTAAAAAAATGATTATACAATATTGATCCATAGGTCGAATGAGTTGTCTATCTATCCTTGGACATGTGATTACTTTAAATTTTTAAAAAAAGTTATAAACTTGTTGTTTGAGCAAACATTGTAGTTTAACGAGAGCCAACTAGGTAATGTTGAGATTATCTAGGTAATTTCCAGATTAATTAGTCAATCTAAGAAATGAAACAAATTTCCGAACTTGAACGCATCGGCTTATTTAATGTTGAGATTACTTAGCTAATCTCAACATTAATTGATTTCCGTACTTTAGTGGTGACATATACTATATATACGTGCATGTGTTGCACAAAGTAAAACAACAATGTAATAATTAGTTGTTAAATTCGTTTCAAAACCCAATATGAATAAATATGTAATTTCTGCTCGTTTAATAGTATTGTATATTTTAACTTATTGAAGTATCTGTTTACACAGACTGAAAATTGGAATCGAATTTTTAATATTTTAATATGTTTATTTCACTACTTGATTACTTTTTGCGAAGTTGAAACCTGTCTAAATCGAATGTTCTTAAAAAGTGGGAGTACATCAATTTTTAATAAAATCGTTAGAACAGTATCTGAGATAAAATAGATTGAGAGATAAATAGAAAGAAACATATTTTTTTTATAAGACGTAAAATAAACTTACCACTATTGCTTTATATTTAAAACACTAAAAAAAAGGTATGCTTCAACAAGAGATCCTTTGATTATTTGATTACCTTTGATTATTTCCTCTACAAAATCTTTTTGTCTATTAAAAGACAGCTGAGTACTGACGTTCACTGTGAGCAGCTTACTCCAATTTTGCGTGGAATTTTCGTCTCTGAATGGACTTCTAATAAAAATTCAAACCACCCCCTTCAACTTGCCCTCCCGTGGGTATTGAATCTTGTTCCCGATCGAGCATACTAGACCAGCTAGCTGACTTTGCAGCTGGCCCACTCCCTCCCCGTTGTGTCCGCGCGCGAACTCAGAGTGGACTTTCTCTGCGGAACTGGTTGACCCTTCCTCCCCAAAACAAGGTGCCTCGCGGGTAGGCGGCTTGAACCTCTGAAACCTCGCCGCCGACCGACCTCCAGAGTGCGTGCGTGCACCCAGTGTGCGGCCGGGATTTGTAAGGTTTCAGAACTCGATAGAGAAGGCGATTCAACCAGTCGGAACGGTTTGGTGTTTTTTTTCGGACGGGAAACCTTTGCTATTGCTCACTTTTGACTAGTGGTTGTTGAAACTGACTCATTGTTGATGGAAATACTTCAGAGAGATGTGTAGTAAAATGGATCAGTCCTGTGTCTGGATACTGCTAGTGTGTATTTCATAATTGCTGTCGTCGGAAATGTGCCTAAATACATCCATATATGTTTACTTCCGTTCTAGTATTTATTACGCTGCCAATAGTGAAAGTGAAAAGCAAGTTAAACAAAAATTAACTGTTATTTCCAGTGACAGGAAAACTGTAAGTCTTCTTTTTATTTTTTATTAAGCAGCGGTTTTTTACTGGTCGTATTTAACTGAGAAGATACTGTTTTGATTTCGACCTCTTTCTTGATATATTTAGACGTTTTGGAGCATTTTAAATAGTACGTTTTTATGAATATTCACTTATGACTGTGAAGTTGAATTATTTCCTCGAAGTTTTATTTGAATCATGAGTGAATGGAAAGAGACATCAATTACAATCAAAAGCACCACAAATTGGCTAATACATGTGGTTTGACCAAATTATCTTTGTTGTATTTAGTTTTCGAATTAAAAAAAATCTTTTAACTTAACATACTTTCTTATGGAAACTGTATTTCCTTAAGCTTATACTAATGAAGGATTCACACTCAGTATGTTATATCTCTATTATAATTTCTATATGAAAAAATTCTTGTGCACCGTTTGATTCAATGATTTTATCAGAATGCTCTTATGTGTGGCTGGTGGTAGTAGTGTTGAATTCCTGAACGGGGGCTCGCGCTGCAGTTCTCTGAGTGTCCCAAATAATGTCCACCAGCAGGTCATGGTAGAAGAGCGGTGCTCTATGACAAATTCAGCCGCGTCAAGCGATCACGTAGCGGCTCGAGCAACATTGTCTTTGCAACTACGGCCACACAAAGCTCATGATAAGTCACATCCGAAAGAATCCAGCGTGGCGTATAGAAATAAGGCTATCATAGTTAGTAGAGATGATACGGCTTTCTATGCTTTAGGTGGAAATAAGTTTTCCACGACTACCACTTTTAAGTCGAGCTTTGTAAATGGAAAGAGAGACATCGATACAATTCTAGTACGATATAAACCCTCGAAAACAGAGGATGAATTGCAATTTGAATATCCACCACTGAACAATGTATCTTGTAACTCTTCTACGACTTCGTCCGATGGTTCTAGCCAAAATGACAAAGCTTCTACTAGTGCTTGGGCTCAAATTATGGAATTAGACGGTTATCGAAGCCCAGCAATTGGATTAGATAATGGTCCGCCTAAACAAAATGACAAGCTAACTAAATTATCCAAAAATGATTCTGGCAGTAATTTTCCTTGCCTGCAATCTCATTGCAGTAAATACTCACTTGCAAATCTTAATTTATGCAGCAATTGTACTCCAAAACAGTCTGAAAATTCGTGCAATGACGAACAGTTTGATTTTAATGTAGTTATTGGTTGCGAAGGGCAAAATATCAGACATGTTTTAAAAGGTGACAACGTGAATTTGTCGACATCTTTTAGTTTGGAGGAATCTCCTCAAATCAGTAAGGAAACAGTCTGCGAAGTAACTAATCAATCTGTTAATGAAAGCTGTTTAAATCGTGATTATAGTCAAATTCAGACTGTTCAATCGCAAAGTCTGTTACCTTATTGCTATGGTGATAATATTTCCAAAGGATTTCTTTGCCATGTAGATAGCCAATTTCACGGCACGCCTGCAGCCAATATAGTAAAGCCGCCTACGCCTACAGCCAATAAAGTAAAGACGTCTATGCTTCGATCTCAGTCATCTCGGTCATCAAAAATGCATTTCCATGAGCGCAACAAAACTAGAAGAAAAACTTTGCCCGATGGAAATATATCGCTGCATCCTGCAAGTTCTAGGGTATTAAATAATCGGGTACCATTAAATGACCAGAAAAGTCCTGAACGCGATCCCAATGCTTCTTGGGGTAGATATAATTCACGAGCTATGAGAGATTCTGTACGAAAAGTCGCTGAACAATATGCTGAAACAGTGTATCTGCGACGTCAAACGCGTTCTAAATTGTATTCTTTACCGAAAACGCAAGGATTCCAAATAACTAGACATGTTTCTCCCTCTACTGAACACAGTCACTGGCCTAAACAGTCAATACATTTACCAAAAAACTTACATTGTTCTAAACAAACAAGCGTTACTTCTCATTTGCACGAAATACCGCACGAAACAGAATCAACTTTTTCATACCGAAAGAGTTTGCAACTGAAAATGCCCATTAATACTCACCATGATCATCATAAAGTGCTTGAGACCAATACAACAGAAATACATCCGTTAGCTCTAGAAACTGTACTTTTAGAAGTGAATCAAACACAAGAGAAGGACAGGAGCCTTGATGTGATCGATAACCCTTTATCAAACTATACTGTAGATTTAGTTTCCATAAACACTTCTAGTGGTAGTCAAACTGTACAAAAAAACAATCAAAGCATTGAAAAATCTAAAATTTCCTCTTGTGATAGCAGTGAATTTGGAATAATCGGCAACTGTTCTACTGCGGATTTCAATCACAATTCTATGAAGGATAGACAGCGAACTTTATTGTCTCGTGCACATATTTATGAGACTTGTTCATTCAGCTCTACTAAAGAATTAAGTAAAACTATTTCGTCTATTGAATGTAAAATTGCAAACAAAACTAATAACCCTGTACATCTTTCTGTTTGTATGCAAGATGTCAAGTCACAAATGTGTATTAATTGCGCTACGTCTAGAAATTTTTCTCCTCCGAAAAAACAGTCCTCATGTCGATCCAGTCCCGGCTTATCCGAAGACACCTATTCTTCAAATGTTTCAGCTTCTCAGATTTCATTGTTAAAACTGAATCACGACCTTGTTATTAATGAAGGGGATACAATCCCACTCCTTTCGAAAAAGCAAGTGTCGCCTGCGAATAACTCTAAAAAGTGCACTATTCTGACTGCTCGTGAAATGTCCGAATTGGTTCATGGAATCAGCAGTGACAAAGCTGGCGACTCGAAGTTTAACCATGCTAGCGTTACTAGCATAGTTAGTGGTTGGATTCAGAAGCAAAAAGATAAAAGAAAGCCAGTTTTCTTTATAGGAGACTCTCCATATTTTTTTACTCCGAATCCCAGTGAAACTAATCACGGTTTGAAGAGTTCTGGCCATATGTCAAGGCGATCTTTGTCTTTGTCGAGTGTAAGGGAAGGAGAAGTCTCCTCAGGAACGGATGGACAACTGCGACTGAATTCCGAGGATAAAACTAGCGAACATAAAAGCTTGTTCATTAAGCGGGCATCGAGCAGCTGTAGCAACAGGGGAACGGCTCGCGGGAAACAGCGTCAAGGTTCGCCGGTTCACGAAGGGAAAACTATATCCAATCATCGCAATCGGGTCGACGGATGCATTGCATCATGGAGTAATCGATTTCACAGTAAAATTAAGAATAGTTGCCCTCAACCCTGTTATTCGGACAATGCAGTTCTTGATTCTGAACCTCATTCCACTGAAAACGTCCACAATGCACGAGATATTATTGAAATTAAGCACTGTAATTCACTTCAAGCAAAGAGTTTAGAACCGTGTGTTCGGAAATCAGGAAAATGCCTCAAAGTGGATGCGTCAGTAAATCTTAAATTAAGGACTAAAAGTAGCGATTCGGAACCCAACGTTTGTCTAACATCGTCACTATCCGAGAATTCTAACCCAAAAGATTCACATTTAATCCTTTCTCCCCAAAAGCGAGACAATACAGATTGGGATAAACCTGAGCGTTCGTCTCTGTCAAAGAAATTACTGCACTTTAAACAGATTACTCGTGCCTTGTCTTTACACTCCTTAAAAAAGAAGTCTAAAGAAACGCCGAACCAAAGTACGTCAACTATCACAGGTGAAAGTGAAACGTCTTCATCCTCTTACTTCTCTAAATGGACTAGAGAAAGTAAAAAGAAGAATAGAAATGTGAAATATGGACCCCTACGTAAAAGTATATCTTATTGTGAGTTAACTGCTAGAAGAGTGCAAATCTCTGGTCAACTGGAATCTTCATTGCACGCACTACCGGAAATTAAAACTCGTCTTTTATCTAGGAAACTTTACATGCGATCCTGTTCTTGCTCATTTCTCCGACATTCGGCTTCACTGTCTTGGCAGTTTCCTTTGAGCAAAACTCAGGAATATGCAGTAGAAGATCCAAATAGAGATATCATAGCAAAGCTATGTTTTTCGCGATTACATGGACGAAATACTATTTTACCCTTTCTCAAAAAAGACACAGGGGCAAAATTAAATGACGTGGTAGAGCACACTAAAAACTATCAAGATATTTCTGAATTTCACCAATTGGATTTAAGAGGCAATTATATCTTCAATCAGTCAACATTTTTGGTAAGTACTTTTGCTGTTTTTGAAACTTAAAATGTATTTAAAAATTACCGGAAAAAAAGTAATTGATATTTTATTTTTAAATAATGAGTTTTCATTGCGTTTAATTTCTACATTCAGACTATTAAGTGCATTTAAAATGTTTTATTTATCACGATATTTAACATACAAAATTATTACTAGAAATTTCAAGAATAGACTTGCATTATTTAAAATGTTTATGTACTCATATAGTAGTATTATTTTTGCTTAGGCCCATTCTACGCGGACGTTATTTACAAACCACGTGGTTTGTATTCTGAAATCAGTCATCTGGAAAAGCTAACGTGTGTCAATAACGTCCTTGTAGAATGGACCTTAGATATTTCAGAACATTTTTATGGATTTTAAAAGCATTACATTAATGTTTTTATTCATAAATATAATATAAAGTAATTTAAGTTAAGAAGTAAGTCTTTAAATCCTTTTTAATTTTGAATATCTATTACGGGGTTTATGATTTTATTCCCATATAAAATTTATTTGAAAGTTCCATAGCTTTTGAAATTTAATTATTAGTTTAATATAGTCTTTAATATTTATTTGAAATATGTTGGCATAAAATATACTACATATTAACAAATATTTTAAACTTAAATAAGGCCAGGTGTTTAAGCCAAATTTTTCGGATTTTCTATATTCCCCCCCCCCCCCCCCAAAGTATAAAAAATTAATGCAAGTTGAAATTGAAGGTTTAAAGCTGAGAAATTTAGCCTTTAAATTTTTGAAGCGGAAATGCATGTGTTTTTTTATAGGTTTTATGTAGGAAAATTAAGATATATAAAGGAATTTGAAACAACTTTCCTGTTGTATAAAGATTTTATGCTGATTTCTTTTCTGGGTTACTTTAGCTTTTTTGTCACAATAGTCTAGGCAATTCATCAAATAACCTTCAGCACATAATAAGCTGATTTTTTTTAATTTGTCAAACTTATGGGTCACAGTAGTGTTAAAAAGCTCCCAAGTTTCCGAGGTGAATTCTTAAATTGCGTGTTAATAAGAACCGAAAAAAATAAAATGTATGAAATTAAGCTTTCAAACGATTTTTCTAGTTTGAGTCGTAATTCTGTTGTGAAATCCCATAAATATATTAACACTGCATTAGCAACATTTTCCCGCCGCCAATGTTATTTTAATACAAGTACCTGTCCTTTCGACGGGTATTACTAATGCAGTGTTAACGGAGTTATTTGACTTCATAAAAGAAGGGTAACGCGTTATATACTGTGGTATCCCTAATACATTAATTTTTTATTATTTAATTATGTTATTTTATGAGAAATTTCATTCATTTATGAACACTGACGAATAAATAAAATAAGTACCAGGGTACCAAGCCCAGCTCGCTCGCATATTTTATTATTTAATAATATTTCTAATGAATCGAATCAAATGCAAATGTTTTGAAATGTCCATATCAATGGTTAGACGTTCCGTGATATATTTTATCGTCTAATAATGTCTTCATTATCGAAATAAGTTAAGTTCTTTGAAATGCTCATATGACTGGTTAAAAGTGTCAAGATTGCAAAGATACCGTATCAGTTCTGCAAAAGTAATTTAAATTAATATTTTTAATGATCCTGAGCGTCTAATACAACCATTCGCACACTTGTAACACATAGTTTTTTTTGGGGGGGGGGGTTGCACAAATTGACAATTCTTTTTGAGACGGGACAAATTTTGATGGGTCTGTAGTTGGTCACCAGTATTTTTATTTGGTTGCTCTTTGTTTGAGTATTTTTGATCAAAAGGGACTGAGTTATGGATAATAATATACAAAACAGTACATCGCTGTTTTGGAGGTCTTCCACCCACGAAATTTTTTTAGCCCTTTTTGTACACTATTTTCACCTATAAGTTTGACATATTAAAAAAAAATCAGCTTATTATGCTTGCTATTTGCTGAAGATATAGTAATTCTGTTACTTTATCTGGACTATAATGAATTAAGAATTTATTGAATAAAGAAAATCTTATCTTAATTGAGTAGTATAAAAATCCCACTCATCGCAGTTTCTTTTGCGTTTATCAATAGTTTGAAATTTTAAGTTGTATTATCATATTTATTAAAACTGTTTTGAGTTTCAATATATGCCAGTGTTTTAAAACCGGGAAATTAATTCGACACATGTGCTGCCAAAAAGGACTATTTAATTTCTGAATTTGGAAACTGAAGTGTACGAGTGGAATACATCGAAAATAAATGTTTTAAAACGGTACAAATAGTCAATTGTCATGCAAATACTATAAGGAATGCCACTTGTCAGTGTTCGTTTGGGCCAGTTTCAAGCAGGACGAGTGACACTCGTTATTCCCGGTCAAGGGGTTAATCGTTACCTGATTTGAAGTTGTATAATTCCAAGCGCATATCGACAAATCCGTTTCACGGTATGAACAATGAATATTCTGGACAAACCTATGGATACAAATAATGTGAACAGATATCTGGATCGTCTTAGAAAATGGATTTGCCCTCAAAGGTAAGAAGTTTTTTAATCATTTATATAACTTATACTATAGTTAAAATATGTGTTTCAATTTTATTTCAAGGTGTCTAATTTTACAATTTTTTTTTAATTCCAAATAACTCACAGTGAAGAATCTGCATCGGAAAGTTGGGCAACATTATATTTGTGCCCTGATATATTACAAAAATTATTTAAATGCAATTTGACCTATAAAATGAAAACATATACATTTGTTTAAAAAACATTACTGCAAAACTAAATACATGTATACATACATATTAGATCGAGGTTCTCCAAATTCTACGCTTTACCAATACGATACAAATTCCATGCTTTAACTACCAAAACAAATGTATATCTGGTGTTACTATCTTCTTGCAGAAATGAATATCTTCGCAACGAAAATAATTAGCTTCCGCAGTCGACGATCGGAATTTTTTTGCCTGTTAAAAAAAAATGTAAAAGAGAGTAGTCATCCTTGAAATATTACCTTGTTTCTTTTCCCAAACTAGTTAAATTAGATTGTATTTAAGTATACAAATTTACATATTGAAGTTGTATGCATTGAACGTTGATAACAACAAAAAAAATATGTGAGCATAAGTTGGCTTTTTCGACAAAACAGATTTGTTAAGGGAAATGTAGCATATTTATGCAGCGTTTTGATCACTTCTGTTTTCTGTGAAAAAGGTTTTTGTTTGTTTCGATGGTATTATAATTATGAAAGCACCTTAGCACAAAATCATTCTATCCGGTACAATCTCGATTGTAATCCATTCTCGAAAATTTTCTTGCACAATATAAATTTTGTAATACGAGGAAGTTTTTTTTTCTTTGCTTTTTTCTTCTTCTTATAACTATCAGATTTCAGTAAATCATTTCCAGTAATAATTAGGCTCTTGTATAAGAGTGTTTTGTGCTGTTTGGAAGTCATTAAATGCAGTGAGTAATATTCTACATAAAGTTTTATTTTATGTATTGTTTAGCTAACACTTCTTCTATCAAATTTATGCACTACTAGGTAATGTTTATAAGATCTCATTCGAGGAATCAAAAGCATTTTGCATAAGAAGTACTTCGTAATATTTTTTTGGTCTCAAACTCTCAAACTATATCAGGATATTCGTAAAATAACATTTAAAATGCTATATTCTAACACAAATTATATTTTAGAAATCAAAATTGCTTTTGCAATTTCAAACATTGTGATTTTTTCACCCCCCCTCCCGATATTTATCTGAATAAGCATCTTTATAATATTTATATTCTTTTGAATAATTTTTTTTTGGCATGTTTTAAATATAGCTTTTTTAAAAGTTTTATTTAAATAGGATTTGGTTATTTTATATTTTTCTTCGTTTCCTCCGTTGCTTAGGTAATCTGAGTGTAAATTAATAAAATCTATATTGACACAAGTTTTAAATTGAATTAATTTTTTATATATTAAATGGATTTTACTAACTTAAAATTATTTTCTTATTTTTCATTGCCAACATAAATCTAAATCTCTACTAATCATCCACTTTATTCTTCCTAATTTTCAAGATTTTATTTTAAATCGAAATTATTTAATGCCTTTCTGCCTTAAAATGGTGTTATACAAATGTTTTCTTGACATAAATGTTATTACTAATGAATTTAAAAAATACAAATAATAATATTTTCTGCGTTTTAATCGTTAACACAGTAACAATAAAAAGTTGCAAAAAGAGCAACCTTATTTTCATATCTAAACTGAGTACACTATGTTTTTTTTTTATTATTTTGTCTCTTTATTGTGTAAATTATTGCCTCAGTCGAAAAATCCAATTATATTTCCTCTTCCATATTTTGATTCGCACCTGAAAAAGTAATCATCAGATAATTATAAAATTCAACGGGTTTATTTAGAAATGTTTGCAGTACGCGATGAAGATATTTTTGTCCCAGTAGAAGACTTATGTCAGAAATTATTTTATGTTAAAGTTGGAAAATGTGGAAATAAATAAAGTGGGAACTTAGAAATTGACATTGGCAAAACGCATAAAAACAAAATACCCCAAAATTATATTTTTTTAGCTCAATAGTAGCTATATTTCTGAATTTGTGCCAATTTTTTAAAAAAAATTCTTAAGTTATAACAATTTTAAAAAAACATAAAAATTCTCTGCCATTTTTTCTCAATCGCAATAAATGCATTAAAATACATAGTTCTTCATTTTATTAATTATCATAGTATGAACTAATCCAAGCTTTCGAATGATATATTAAACTATATACCTTAATTTTTAGGGGATGTTAAATAAAAACAAGGACATTAACCCCCAAAAACCTCCGAGAACTTCCAATGTTAAAATTGCATCCGACAAACAAACAACAATTAACAAAGGGAAAAATGAGCATGAGTTTTAGGGTAAAGTTTTTTGATGTTTCCAGTATTCGATATCTAGTAATTTAGACTAACAAGGTTCTCCATTGCATTTTAAGAAGGATCCACTTTTTGATGGAATCGAGATCTCAAGACTTTGTATTAATTATATAGCTATACTTTCATTGTAACAAGAATTGAAACTAGAAGAACGATAATAGAAAAAAAAACAACCAAAATCTGTGTACGTCTTTGAGATACAAAACTTTGATTTTTGTTATCTGGCAAAATCAATCCGGGTGGACTGTCATCGCTCTTCTCCAAGACTTAATTTTTCTTTTAAAAAAAAAACCACTGTCCATATTTACATATAAAATACATTCTCGTATATCTTTTATAATTTACGGTTTAGGATGTCACGACTACAATCAAACCTAAATTACTGTTTGACTTGAAATGAAAACCAAATGATAGATTGTTTTTTTCCCCTTTTCAATCCGATTCCTTCATTTCTAATCCCCTGAGTGTTGCTTCTCCAGCAGCGTGCATTTGCACCGATTGCCTGCAACGAGTACGCGAACAGTTGCACAAGTGTCGGATTGATTTTGCAGTAAACAAAAAACGAAGTTTTGTATCTCAAAGACGTTGCATGTTCAATTTTGTGAGGCTGCATTCCATCTCTTAGTTCGCGTCGAACGAGTTACTTGGTTGACCCGATGGCCGAGACGTGCTGTAGGGCATCGGAAATGTTTCTTTAGTGTTAGAAGAAAAGTCCGTTAACCTTTCTTAGCGGTTAATGCATTTATCTAGCGACAATCAGTACTTGATGTTATATTTTTTTTCTTGCTGATTTTAACTAAACTGGCGGGATATTTGTTGCGATCATGTTTGCGGAAATGAATAACAATTTGGGGAGTTTCTCACTGTTTATATGACCAACTTACAACTGAAATGTACCAACTTACTACTGCTAAAGTATGCAAGCACTTCTAGTATGCTACTGTTATTTGAATAAAAATTTCCAAGTAGTTATTTATATATGCCGAAATGATTTATAAATTAATAACTATTTTAAAATGTGTTAACCCTCAATTATATTTTATGTAGGGATGACCGTTAAAAATTACAATTTTTAATTTTATTCAATACTCTATTACAAGAGCGTGATGTAAAACTTTTGCTTGTCTAAAAGTTTGCCAAACATAATTCAATATTCACGTTATGGATGTACCCATCTTTCAGTCAGCGAAAATAAATCTTAACCGTGTAGGGGTCGGGCTACTCAATGCAAGGTGAATCGAATTGGAGGTGAGACTAATTGAAAATATACTTATAGAATGACATACCTTACTATTAGGGACCGTTTCTTATTACGTCTGTGAGGCTCGGTAAGAATTAAGAAATAATCTATTCGACTCGACAATTTATCTTATTTGGGGTGACCAGAGGTTCGAGTATTTGCTTAATTTCTTTAATGTTGATGTGCCGCTGAGAAAATAAGAAAAAAATATTTTACCTTGACTGAAAAGATTTATGAAAATCGTACATTATCTTTCTGTTGTTTAATATATAAATTTATTCATGTGTTAAGATATCGTTGCTTATTATACTCTCGTCGAGTGTGTACTTGTTCGTATATAAACGTTATTTTAAACTTTCGTTAATAATGTTCGATTACTTTAAGTTCCACTCCCATACTCTGCTGCCAATAGGCTTTATTGAAGTATCTCAAAGCTTCGCTCTACACGTAAGTAGTAAGAAAAACAAAACGCGGTCCCTAGAGGCAGATATAGGACCTTGAATTCCGCATAAGGCTTAATAAAGGAATGAATCCTGGACTTATTTCCTTTTTACACCTAGCGAGTCAATTGTGTTGGTAGATGACAATCCCAATTTGTACTCGAATATAATGGAACGTGAAGACGTACAGCTGCGGAAAAAAAAAACGAACCACCAATGATTATTTCGTTAGTTTTCATAGTAGAGCTAAACTTAATATACCATTTTGTAGGGAATAAAGTCTACTATACAACGATATACAAAAAATTTGCATAGGGGACTATCTTCATACTCGAATCAGTACCAACTTTAAAATTTTCAATAGCAACACCTACTTTTGATAGCGCAGAAATGTTCCCCGCCCTCAAAATAATCTAAATATAAGTTTTCGTTAATTTCCTACCATTATATGCAGAGATATTATACAATATGTATCGATCTTATTTGAGGGGCTACCTCCACATTGAACAAAGTTGAACTAAGAAATGAATGAAGCGGGTAGATGTTTTGGCGTTAGTCGTGGTTCTTCTTTTCGTGGTCAGATCAGAGATAAGACAAGGCTGGCATATAAATTGTTCAAATAATATGATGCAGTATGTATTATTCTTACAGATATGTTACTACTTCAATGTGATTGTATATAGTATTTTTGATAACGACAAATTTCATCATTTGTATTCTTAAGATGTTCTGAAATCATATAGGCAAATGATAAAATTAATATTGTAAGAAAATTTTTAAATTTTAGAATATATATTTAAAAAATTATTTATTCAAAGTTTAAAATACATATACCAATGATTTACTTTTAAAATTCATATAATTTTTTTTTTAAATCCTATATTTAAATGAAATATTGCAAATGTTATATTACAAACTCATTTTAAATTGAGGTTATGTAATTCCTCATTTTCCATAAGATTGTGCTTGTCTTAAGTTATGCAGGGTGGTCCAAAATTATTTTAATGCTTTTAAAAATCCTTTAAAAAACAAAAATATGCACATAACGTTTTTTGTATTTAATAAAGAAAGCATTGAAGTTTCTTAAACAGCATTTAGACCACTTCAATGTGCACACAATTTTTGCATCTTTAAAAAAAATAGTTTAATAATATAATCGCATATGGTGTGTCCAATCCGGCTATGTGAAATATTGGAAAATTTGTAATTTCAATTGCCGCTGTAATTCAATTCGGCTTTTCAATTAGTCAGTGACACTGATTGTGTTTTAAACTCCGTTTTTCACGTTACCGTCAAGGGGGTTACTTTACACCTTGCAGGGTAACTTTACTCCACCTCTTAAAAAAAAAGTTTCATATTTGAAAAAAGGCGGGGCATTCAGCGAAAGAAGTTCAGTAATATATTTTTCACGTGAGGATTAGCAATTCTGCTGTCCAGCAGTTGGCCTTTTTTCCCCTCTCTTTCTTTAGGGAACGTTACAGCTAAAAGTGTTTTGTAGGTAGTACCAACACACCGGTGTTGGTATAACACTGGTTTTCTTCCAGTGGAAAAAGTTGTATTTTTTACATAACCACGTGTACCCTGTATAAGGTTAGGGCCCAATTCTGTTATGAAAGAATTTAAAAGTATAAAATCTATTTTCTTCTTCTAGTTCAGGTTACAAATCTTTTGGTTCACTAACCTCATTCCAGTCCAACATTCGGGGTTACTTTACTCCACCAGTTAATTTAAGTAAACCTTATAATAGTAAATAAACCTTAGTAGAGAGAAACCTTGTTATTATGTAGCGGTTGTTAAGGATGAATCGTTTTTTTGTCCTTTTTCATTCAAAATTTGATTTTCACTCTAGGAATCTGATTTTCACTTTTACGAATTATATTGTTAACTTAAAGTCCTTCTTCTAAAAAAAATACATCTCTAGTTATTTTTAATGGATTTATTTAAAATAGTTAAGACTTATCCATACTACATTTATTAATTACTACCTATTTTTTTATTTACAAAACGTAGTGGCGGCTCATATAGTGGTTTGGTTTTCTTTAAAAGACATGGGACAAAGGACATAATTATTATATAAAAAAGTTTAAGTATAATGAACTAAAATATTCACATTCTTTAAATATTTACATGTAGTATTATCAACTTAAATCAATGATTCTCAATTTTTCAATGGTCAAAAATATGAGGCATCGTTCTTGGATCTTTACTTCGAGAAAGGCCCCGAACCGTCGCCAACAGCCCACTGTGCAGGTCTAGTGCAACGTTAATTAGCCAAGTTCATATTTTTTAACCATGGTCAGATGACGAGAACAACGTATGATTTGACACCCAACGCAACTTCAGTAGGCGATAGGACATTGGACTTGGATCATATTTAACGTGCACCATTCCCGTACACCCCTCGCCTTTATATAAGAATTTAGAATTTTATGCCAACGCGATCACAGCGCTTTTTATTCTCAAAATTAGTGACGATTTCTGTTAAGTTCTGCTAATTTTAAATTTCTGTATGACCCCTGAAATGATCATTTTTTACACATTTTAATATAGCAAAAAAACTACAAAGAGAAAAATCACGAAATTTTATATATGGATATAAAGCGTTTTTCTGAATCCATCACTATCAAAATATAGCATGGTTGCTATTCATAAATTTAATGAATATTAATATCCTAATTTAAATAAAATTAAAAAAATATACATATAAGGAATGAAAGTTAGTGTATTTTATTTGGGTCGTTTAGAAGTAACACGGATAAAAATTTCAGCTTAATAAAATTATTATTTCGAAAGATATGATTAAAAGTTTGAGATTCATTTAACATTACGAGTTCTAAACTTTCGAAATTCATAATTAAAAAACTACTTAACCAAATGACTTGCAAATTGATTTTCAGCGATGAATTTTGTAGTGGATTCTAAATATTGAATCAAACTTGGGTGTTGCTATTGGAAATTTTAAAGTTGGTGCGGATTTTAATATGAAGATAGTCCCTTATGCAAATTTTTTGTATATCAATGTGTAGTAGACTTTATTCCATACAAAATGGTATATTAAGTTTAGCTCTACTATAAAAATTAACGAAATAATCATTGGTGGTTCCTTTTTTTTCCCGCAGCTGTACATAAATAACCCAGGGTAAAGTGAGGTAAAATGGGTAGGAAAAGTGCCAATTTTTTAAAGCTAGTTTTCAATTTTAAAAAGTTATTAATATGACACTTTATTTGGTGTATTATTTATTATTTTTATATTGTTAAATTTTTAGTTTTTTTAATCCTTTTTCAGCAACAGATAGAGTAAAATGTGTAGTCAGTGGAAATCATGGTATTTTTCGTGTAAAAGGCATATTAAAACAAATTGTTTATTTAAATTAGTAACTTGAATAAAATAGAATAAATAACCTCAACTCTTAAAACAGTATATTTGATTACCGTATATACTCGCGTATAAGCCGAGAAATTTAAGTCAAAATTTTCATCAAAAAATAGGGGGGTCGGCTTATACGCGGGTCAGTAAAATTTATAATATAATTTGCCTAAAATGGGAAAAGGAAAGAAATTGAAATGAAGCGGATTCTTCTAAAACGCGCCGATACATTTCCGAGATCTAGAATGTGCGCCACGTGCTGACTAAAGGCCGTTCTGCGCATCGCATTGCACTACTCACATAAATAATCAGTTTAACTAAATAAAAAGTATATATTTTGATAAATATTTAATTGGTTTATAGAATTTATGAAGCTAGTATACGTTACTTTAATAGAATTTTGGATGGAAGACTAAGAAGTTGACATCGTGCATAGCGAATGACACCACTTTAAAGTCAATGTCTTTCTTGCTCGATTGCAATAATTAAACAAAATTTATTTCCCCAATACAGATTTTATTCCTTGATAATATTACGTACAGATATTAATAGTTGTTTTATTAAGAATTTGGATGGAATTGGCTTTAAAGCGGTAAAATCGGGACGTTGCTAATCGGCGAATTCAAGTTCTACTTTCAAGTAATTTATTTCGTAATTAAAAACTAAATATTTTAATAAGTATATATTTATCCATAAAATAGTAGTATTTCCTTCCGAGATGGATTAAAAAAATACTCATCCGTATTTAATAGCGACAGTAGTCGACGATGTTGACAAAAATAGTAAGTTTTTAAACCTTACAAAACGATGTTAAGGATTAGAAATTGCACATTTTGATATTTAAGTATGTGGTTTAAAATATTTTATTTGATAATAAGGGAGATTTAATTTAAGAAGTCCGATGGAGATTTGAAAGACACCAGAACATCGCGAGTGGTACATGCTTTCAAGCCCGATGAATCATCGCGAACTTCGAGGAAGGTCGTTTCTCCAGTCTAGCCACTTTCTTTAAACTTTTAATTTCTAGGCTTAAATATTTATTTTTCTAATTAAAATGTCACTCTTTATTCGAGGCTTTGCCGATTTTAATCGGAATTGTTCATGTACCAAAATACAATTCGGCTTATACGCGAGTTTCCGATTTTGGACAAAAAATCGTCCTAAAATTAGGGGGTCGGCTTATACGCGAATCGGTTTATACGCGAGTATATACGGTATATCTTTGATTTATTAAAAAATCTTGTTAATCGTGTAACTGAGCTGTTCGTTTTAAACAGTAAATAAACGGTTAAGAAAGACTAGTACATGCCTTTTAAGTGAAATTATTCATTGTGGTTCACTGTTTTACTTAAAACGTCTTTACTAGTCTTTATTCCTTTCCGGCCTATCCTATCTTAAAATGAACACCAACTCACGGCATGACGGGGCCGTACCTTTAGTGTCTCAACAGCAGCGCTCATGATCCCATATACCCATAAAGTTTGACTTCTTACTGACCTATAGAATAACTTTTCCACACTATTCCAAAATCAACATAATAAAATGTTTTAGAATAGGTAAATTTTTTTTTAAATAATTATAATTAGGATTTTTATCCTTTTTTTACTTTTTTTAATCGCAGCTTGGCACTCACTATTGGGTATTAAACAAATTTCATGATATTTTTAGTAGGGCTGAAATGACTCTGTCGACCAGTTTTTTGTTTTGTATAAGTGCTTATGGCTTTTTTGAAAATTATTTCTAAAAAACATTTTAAACAAAATTAAATTAAAAAAAAATATTTTCAATGTTGCAAGTGCACAGTTAGATACTAATAAAAGTTAATGACATATTTTATAATATTTATATACCTGAGTAATTTAAATTTCCGTGCTATTTCAAGAAATATTCGTGAAAACAATTTCCGCAGAAGAATTCTCATACTTAATATATGACATGGGCGCTATTTTTAGGGAAAGTTGCACAAGGTAAAGGAAATCGACAATGAATATTTGAGGCAAATTTATAATTTTTTAAAAGTGGTGTTTATATCCCAAAAATGGGTTTTTCCTTGTGAGGTTCTAGAAAACTATTTGCTCTATGCAGGGGGGGGGGGATTTATTCATTAAATTAACCATTTTAAATACATGTAAATAAATCATACAGCATAAATTAAATATTAAGTATGCAGAAAAAATACTTATCTATTTTACTTTCAAAAGCGAATTCTTCTTTTTCTATTGCTTCGCTGTGAGTCGTGATTAGGTGAAATCTTAATGAGAAATAATCAATAAAGTTATTGATATACTCATTTGATGGGCATAATATTTTACTACATTTACCGCTAATTTATGGTTCCAATCCATGAACTCTTCATATGAGCTGATACAAATTTTTTCGATTTGTAAATTATTTTTCACAAATTTCGCATTTTATTTTAACGTTATTCATTGGGAAGAGCGACAACAAAAAAGAAATGATGAAATTCGTCCAAGTTGGCACATACGGTCTGATACTAAAACGGTCGTAAGTGCGGCCCACATTCATGCGTGACAGTAAAACGCAAGGAAAATTAAGTTTTGCGTCTTTATTTTATGTTTAAAAACAGGGAGTAGATTCTGTTATTATGCACGCATTGTTGAATGCCAACCTATCAGTGACGAAAAATCCAGTCAACATCGCGAGAAAAAAAAATTAGTAACTCAATATTTTTTTTTCAATTTAAAAAGAAAATATTTTGTCAATTAAAAAAGTTTTTAAATGCATTTACTTTATTTAATTTTTCTTTTCTTTAAACGTTTAAAACATACCAAAAACTAAGCCCGTTAAATCAATTCAACTCGAAAACACTCGGAAACAAAACCCGCACTTTCTAATCTTGTCAAGAATCTTGCGATTAAAGTACTAAAGAAGAGCGTACTAAAGAAGAGCGTAGTCGCTAAAGAAGAGCGTACTCAAGAAGAGAGCTCTTACTAAAGAATAGCGAATCCCGTTTATGAGCGTCAACCAATCAGATTTTTGGTAAAAAAAATCCCCGTCAGTATAGAGACTATATTCGGTATTAGAGATTGTCCTTAATTTTTTCGACATACTTAGTCTATTTTTTCATTAAATAATCTAACTTGTCATTTAGTTTTAAGTTAATTTATTTTTGTGTTTTAGTTTTTTCGTCGTACTTTTCATTATTTTAAGGAATTGTTTTTTTTTAAAAATCTTTTTACATTATGGAAAACCGTTTTTCTGTATAATAAAAGTAGCAATCAACTAATTACCCAAAATAAAAACATTACCAAATTTTTTTTTCCAAAAAAATATTCTGTGTAAGATTTAAAAAAAATTAACCAAATTCAAGGAATATTTTGAAAAAGTTCCTTATAGATTGACAAAAAAGCAAGTTCACTTTTTATTACGTTGTACACTGCTGAACTAACAGTTTTGTTTTGAATGAACATTATTTCTACGTCCTAAAAACTCATAATCTAATGCTATTTTAAATATATATTCAGTCGTACAACATATTTCCTGTGCTATTTTATTTATTTATGCATTTATTAAAATTTATGCATTTAATTGAAAAGATCTATTTTTTAAATTTATTTAAACCGTATAACTCAAAATTAAAATTAAAATATGTATATAAATGAACAAATATAAATTATGTAAAAGATTGCTTGGTTTATGAAATCGGTTGATAAGATAAACAATTGTCCCGTTGTCCATGCACCTAACATGCTACTGATTAGATCATTTATCGCGTCATGTTATTTTATTTTTGGTCCTTTTGCACTTCCAACCTTCCCCATGTCAATTTTCAATTTACTTGAACTTCTTTTGAAGTGCTAAGTTTTAAATTAAAAATTTATTAACAATGTTTTGGGATTTGAAGACATTCATTTAAAAAAAATACTTTTTAGAAACATATGCTAATTTCTTTTTTCATTCTGTGCTTCTTTCAACGTAAATACTGTACGTTATATTTTTTAGTGATTTTCCTGGGATTTTTTTTATCAAAAATCAGCTTCATGCATAACTTTTCTATTTATATAATTATTCACCCTAAACGTAACAAAAACCCACTAAAGAATACCTCTTTAAAAAGAACAGAATTGGATGTAACTGTTCCATAAAAAGAACGTAAATATCAAACATGTTCCTCGAGTGCAAAGGGTTAATGAACGAAAAATTTCAACAAATTGTTTCTCTATCTCTGTTCTACCTGAATTGTTTGCGATTTTTTTCCTTTTGCAACGGGCAGCCGCTCAAATTGCTGTGATCCTTCGAATCTGTTTAGACTCTGGCGCCGTCGATTGGCGAGTGTCTCTACAGCAACCCTAAACTCCTTTTGTCAGCAGCGCAGACGCCTGCCGAGTTGGTTTTGGTATTGCGAGTGCGTGCGTGTCAGTCGGTGCGTCAGGTTGAGGCTTCGTTCTGCCCAGCATGTAAGTCTGAATACTTTTCTGCACCCTTCTGTTTGATATGGCCATTGGCGCCCCAAATATCTTCGGGAAAGACACACATGTGCGATGAAATGGGGGTTTGAAGGACGGTCAAGTTTGTGTTGCAAATGAGTCTGGCTCTCGCACTCCATTGTCGAAATATCTCTCTCTCGATAGTTTGAATTGCAAATTCTGAGTTTTAAGGCTTACACGAGTCGCATCTACGGTGTTGACATTTGAACGTGTTCATTGTTTAACTGAAGTATTTGAATTCTTGCGATTAGTTTTGATATTTTCAATATACGGTTTTCTTAGACGCTTATTCTATGCATTGCTAAAATGTTAGACAATTATAGTCATTTAAACTATGGAAAATATGAGTTGCTTGCTTTTGATCTTGGTGTAATTTACGTATCAAATGAGATAATATTCAAGTTTTCACTTGTAACATAACATGAAATGTGAACTCTTGTATATATATTTTTTTATGAATTCTAATTTATAGCCATTTTTTGTTTATTTTTAGGTTTATATAATCATTTTGCAATTTTTCACTTTCCAATATATTTTTGATATTTAATCATATTATTCATTAAAAGTTTCAGCCCCTTTGGTTTTTTTTTTACCTTACCATCTGTCATTTATTAATAGGTATCTATAAATCTACATCATTTTGGTCAGAAGAATTTGAAATTTAAATTTTCATGTTTTAAATAATTAAACATCGTAACCTCCAATAAAACATTTATACACTGTTTGACAATTGCTAAGGAACATATATATTTCTCGTAATAACTAATAACAAACATTGCTTTAAGAAATTATACTTGTTAAATATTGAGAAATAAAGTTGTACATTTTTGAACAAAATAGTCTGATTTCGATCCATGGAAAAATAAGTTAACGGAAGCAAGAAAAGTGTTACTTTAATTTAATTTATGCAGTACCATACAGATTGCAAGATCCATTTATATGGTAGGTACGACAAAATACAATACTTACACAACAATGGAATCGTATCAAAAGAAACAAAATTATATAAAAAGCATAAAAACATAAAGAAATATTCACTGTTATAATGAAATTATATTGGATTTAAAGATATCAAATTGATTATTAGAGGGTAGGCTATTGGCAAGTTTAATAAATTGGGTTCATTGGTCATTATTCGCTTCCCTAACTATTTAAAAAAAAAAATGCGTCGATTTAAACATTTTTTGTGTAAATCGGAATTAAGTGAATTAAGATAGTAGAAAAACAAACTTCTTTTTAACTACGCGTGTTGCGCAATTGTGATGAATCCGCTGTAATGTCAAGCACGAGGCATTCTATTGAATAGCTGTGCCCGCATATGAATTACTAAGGTGTTATTTTTCTGTGTAATTTTTTAAAGAGAATATGGTTTGGGGCGAGGTTACCAGATAAGTAATTTTATCACCAAATATTGGATTGAAGTAGCCTTCATCAGTTTTGTACAGGGGCCTGATACTTATCGATTTGGTTTTTAGAGAAAACAATTTTTAATATTTTTAATTTAGTTTTGAACTATTTGCGCTAATTAAAAAGTTGTCAAATATTATTGGTTCTAACCTTAAACCAAACCTTCTCCTATTTGGCCCCTAAAACCTTTTATTGAAAAGTGTTATGTATTCTTTTATCGAAGCCGCATAATAGACAATACATTTAACATTTTCACGGCCAAGAATTTTTTCGAAATGGCGAGGCAGGTACTTTTTAGTTAAAACGTCCGTAATTACCGCCAGGAAATAATGGTTCAAAAATAAGAGGCAATGTTCCCAAGACTTTCCTTCGAGATAGATCCCGAACCATCGCAAATAGCCCATTGTACAGCTCTAGTGCGACGTTAATTTAACCATCCATCTCGTCAGGAAATATGTTGTTGCGTTGCGAAAGTTTACATTTTCAATCATCTCTGGAATTGTTAGTTAGTTCACACTGGAGCAGAGCTACACAATGCGCTATTGGCGGCATGGATTTAAGAAATAACTAATTGGGTGGTTGAAACGCACTAGATCTACATAATGAGTTATCGGCCAGATCACCAGGAAAATACCTAGGCTGCACTCCGCTCACCAAAATTGGAAACAATAAAAAAAAATTAAGAAATATGATCTCATTTTTCAAGCCAATACAAAGCCCGCGGTAGCTGAGCGCATAAAATAACGAGCTATTAATCTGAAGATTCTGCGTTTGAACGTTGGATACGAACACTCAAGAACACTGCCTCGTAGCTTTTAAACATGGTCAGATAACGAGGATAATAATTGAACTGGCACACAACGCACCTGTGTAAGCTTAAGGATATTTAGACCATGAAAGACTTAACGTGCACCCGTCCCCTATAAACAGTGGATGTTCTTTTTAAATTACAAGGTACAAGCTCGCTGCCCTTTCCTTTGGGATAAATACCGAACTGTCGCTAAAAGTCTTGTGTAGCTCTAGTGTGACGTTTTTTCAACTAACCTATACATTGCTGATGTTTTTTGGTTGTTTTTTTGCATTTGACGATTAACGAAACGGCAAACTTCCGATCGCGAGGTCGCTGCACTGTTAAAGTCTATATTCGAACCCACAGCCCACCGATTATGAGTCAAATACTCTATTACACTGTTGGACCAACCTCTAGTGCGACAATTTCTAATACTAGAAAAGTCGTCCAGAACATCCGCAAAAATTAACAGCGTGTATACGGGACTGGTGCACGATAAATCTGATCGGGGTCCAAAGTCCCAACGTCTGCTGAAGGTGTTGGGTGCAAGTTCAGGTGTTTCCTCGTCATCTGACCATGGTTCAAAAATACGAGGCATCGTTCCGGGTCTTTCCTTCGAGATAGTCCCCGAACTGTCGCCAATAGCCCACTGTGCAGCTCTAGTGCGACGTTAATTGTTAAAACCAAACCAAACCTGTACATGGAGGATTATGTTTGGCTTGCAATGGGTCCCCACTCACACACACCCAGATCAGATCATTGCACTCATTCTATGAATAAAGCAAACATGTCTCGTGATCATTTTGAAGAAAAAGTAAAAAAATTAAACTATTTTAAATTTTAATTAAGTTGTCTTATATTATAGAACATTATTATAGGTACACTGCAAAAGTCGAATATTTTTAATAAGTTTATGTACAACTATCTTGTAATTTTACGAGTCACAAACAGAATACTCATCTGACCATGGTTCAAAAATACGAGGCATCGTTCCTGGGTCTTTCCTTAGAGTTATTCCCCGAGCCGTCGCCAATAGCCCACTGTGCAGCTCTAGTGCGACGTTAATTAATCAAACCAAACCACAAACAGAATAACTACTTTTCTTGGTTTGTTTATCACTGTGCAGCTCTAGTGCGACGTTAATTAACAAAACCAAAACCAAACTTAGTTTGTTTATACCGTAAATGGTTCAATATCACAGTATATCGTAGAACAGATGATTATTATAATATCTGTTGTTGAATAACAAAATATATTTTAAAAGAATATAAAAATGGTGGGTCACGTATCCCGTAGGATCAAACGTCTTAAGTTTCTCCTACTCATGTATCATTTAAAGTATTTTTTATATAATTATGTAAAAACCTTAAAATAATAATTTTTATTTATCTTTTTTGAAACTTGAATTATGATGTTTGTGTATATATGTATGTGCTTGTATATTATACATCTATATTATTTAAGCAAAACCTTTTTATAGAGTAGAAACAAAGAATTGAATATATTAAAAATACAAATGTTGGCAGGTTTGTTATAGCTTACCATAATGTATTACTTTAATTAATTTACATTTTATACTAAAAAAAAAATTCTTGCTTTTTAGAAACATGAAATTGATAGAGAATCTGATCAAAACAGAACCTTAGATGGTGAAGAAGAATCACAGAAGTTAAACACAATAATGGGCTTAGGCAGAAAACATGTATGGAATGATGAGATTATTAACAGTAGCAGTTTTGACATATTAGAGGAATGTTTACCATTTGATAATTCCTCTTGTAGATTAAGAAGTGAAAATTCTATGTCCATGAACAAAAATAACACACCCATTGATTTTCGACTTTATTCAAAGGCAACTAGTGGACATGAAAGGTTTGCCAATGGAACAAGTGTTTTAGATTTATGTGAAAGAAATTTACCTAAAAAGTCAGATGGTAAATCGGAAATTAAAAAACGTCCTTCTTCACAGTTTTATGATATTGAAGAATTTGCTTTGAAAGCAAAGAATGAATCTAGTTTTGGGCGATTAAGCAATGTTGTTAGTAGTTCACAGCCAACATTATGTGATATTGACCAGGTGTCTGTTTTACCACAGACATCAAGTTCAACTAATAAACATTTGCCCTTGCATATTTCAACTCCTCAGCTTTTACCAGCTGAAGGTTTTTTAAGAAGATTTCGTAAAAGTATTGCTGTTCGTTTAAAAAAAAAATCAGAAGCATCCAAATCTTCTGATTTGGAAACATTTAAATCGTTTTCAAAACAATCTCCAGATAATGCCTCAAATTATGCATCCTTAACAGAAACATCAACGGAAAAGCAAATTAAGAAAATTGAAAGTAATTATGTATCAATTACAACAAGTGATAAAAGCCAAGTATTAACAACCAATATTCAAGATCGTAAAAAAAATAGTCCCCACTATCTTCCTAAAGAACTTCAGAGAACACGCTCTAATAATAAAAAGAGTTATAACACAAAATTAAATTACTCTGCAAGTCTTTTCTGTGATAGTATTGATAACATATTTGACCCTTCAAATAAATTGAGTATAGATAATGGTCATTTGGTAAGTACAGTCCCAACTAAGATGTTTAATTGTGTTATTTATTCATAATATTTTTAAAAGGTTTAAAAATTATTGTATATGCAAAAGTTTTACTTATTTACTATTTGTTATTCTTCATTTATATCCAAATTTCAAATTTTTTATGTAGTAATTGTTATATTTTAATCAGTTGCGTAGCTAGGTTTGTCGAATGAGGTTAAGAAATTTTTTAGTTAGGAATAAAGACTTAATTTAATTGATATTTAATAAATCAAATAATTATCTTTTTATTAGTACTTAATTAAAATAAATTTTAATTAATATTTGATTATTCATAGTTTATTAAAGTGAAATTAGTTTTAAATATAAAAATTGATATCCTAAAGTTTATCTTCAGTCGTTTTTTTACTGCCTTGTCCAAAACTAGCTAACACTTTATACGGTGTTCACTCTAGAAATAAAAAAGGGGCAGGGCGCTGATGGCGGTAAAAGGGCACCCCGTTTTTGAAAAGGCACTTCTTATTTTTAAAAGGGCACTTTAAAAAAAAAATTTAGTGCAGGCGCGGCCACACATTGACATATTGGACACTTGACCCCAAAAAAAATAATTCCGATTTATTGGTTGACATTGCGCTAGAGCTGCATATTGCGCTATTGTTCACAGTTCAGGGCCTATCTCGAAGGAAAGACTCGTATTAAATTAAGATATTACTTAAAATGAAATTTTAACATTTAAAAATTAATGTGTTTCATAAAAACCAAATCTGTAAGTAGCCCTAATCAGACCCCTTACGAAACTAATAAAAAGGTTACTGAAATCCGAAGTTTGGTAATAAAATGCCTAGTCTTGCAACTTTGCTCCAAACCATCTTCTCTTTAAAAAAAACTTAGCATTTCATAAGCGGGGAAAGGCAACCAATAGAATTCATGGAATGTCCCGTGCTCGAAATTACCCCAGAATCGTTGCGATTTCACAACACGCATAGTTAAAAAGGAGTTTGTTTTTCTACTGTCATAATACATTTAATTCCAATTAACAGACAAAATTTTTTTAATCGATGCCTTTTTAAAAGACCCCTAGGGAAGCAAGGACGCTTGTGCTTGACTGAAAAGGGGAAGATTGGCGGTATTTTTCAAAAGAGGGCGGCATTTTATAAAAAGGGGCATAGGAACTATCGAGATGAAAAAAAAAGATGGGGCCGCCCTTCACAAAACGCCTAGAGTGAACACTGTTTTATACCAATCTCTATACTGAAGGTTATTAGGGTGGGTCGATTTAAAAAAAAAAAAAAAAAAAATCTAACTCACCTGGGGTGGGAAAAGCTGAGTATTGATGTTAAACGTTTGTAAAAAAAATTAAACTCAATATCTAGGTTTCCCCAAATTTTAATAAAATTTTTATTTTTCGTATCCGATTTTTAATTGCCTGTTCTGAAAATAATTGTCTACTGTGATCATTTGTTTGTAAAAAAAATTCAGTTTAAAATCGCATAATATTTAACCCAATGCGTTAGGCCCCCAAAATTTTAAATATTTAAAAAAATAAATATTAATATTTCTTTTGTAATATTTACTGGCCATATTTTTAGTTGCCTGTACAGAAAATAGCTGTACAATAAGACCCTATTTTTGAAAAAAAATAATATTTGCATTGTATTCATTCACATTCATTCTTTAAAATTTCGACAAAAATAAAAAATTTATATTTTCAATTGGCCTGTACTGTAAACGATTGTATAATAATATCCTTTGTTTGTAAACAAAAAGTATTTGAATATTTCATAATTTATAACCCTCCCACTAAGCACCCTCAATTGTTTTAATTTCTTTAAATATAAATAAAAAAATTTTGTGTAAAATTTACAAATGAGGTATTTAATTGCCTATACTAAAAATGGTTGCATAACAAGACCTTACGTTTGCGAAAAATATTTTAGTACCGCACAACACATACCCCCCCCCCCCCCCTCTTTAAAATTTTAATGATAACGCATTAATCTTGGTAAACATACAAGTTGTATTTTTTAAAAAAATTATCACATTTTTAAAAAAATATCGTAATAACTCTTCTTTTATTGTGCCAATATGTTGTCAGAATAGCCCAGAATTCACCATGAGAAAGGTGACTGCAATCGAATTCCACCCTTCCTCCCAACTAAATATGGATAAATTTTTATATTACATGGTGTCTTTCACTTTGTAATGTGCCTTGTTTTCAAAAGTTGGGCGGATGGTTTATAAAAAAAATATATTTCAGGATGCTTGTAGTTAAAACATGACACAAAGCTACAAATACTTAAATTGTCAAAATAAAACTTAATTAAAATAATTTATTGAAAAACTGTACTGGTAGGTAAATAAATATTATACATCATTTTTAAATTAAAGTTTAATTTTATTAAGGTTTGTTAAAATTCCTTAAAAAAAGTTTGTATTGATATTTAAAATAACCAAAACTAAGAATGGAGGATCTGTGATTAATATCTATAGTAAAGGGACTTGTAAAATTGTGAACTAAATTGCAAATTCTTTCTGATTTAGATATCTCTAGAAGAAAAAAATGAATAAATTTTGCTCGGTTGAAAAGTTTCTTTCCAATATATAACGGAAAGCATTATCAGTGATATTTTGCTAACAAATGAGAGGCAAATTTCTGAGCAATTAGGTTTTTCAAACATCATGTTTTCAGGCAGATTAAAAGAATTTTGCATATAGCACTGACAAATGAAAAAAAAAATTAAAGTAAAATATTGTGAGTAGTTATTAGAGTACAAATCGGATATATGCGATAGTAAAAGATTTTTTCTGAAGTCGAACAAGCTGTACAAATGTAGACAGTAATCTATGCAACAATTTTTTAATGTATCCGAAATTCAAAGCCGTATAGCCTATGCAAAAAATATAACCTCCTGGGATTCAAAGCTTAAAAAACGTCAATTTCTAAACTATATATTCTGATGAATATAATAATAACACCTTTCCTATATCGATGTTCTATAGAAAACACTAGATTTTTAATCCAGAACAGCATTGTGGGAATGGTATGTATTATGAATTGAACACCTGTTTTAAAAATTTTCTTTAACATTTTGTAGGATCTCTACAAAACAAGCCATGTATTCAATTTCGCCATTGGTGTTTATTTCCTCTGATTCAATTCCATGTGATTTATCAGGTTAAAATCAAATAAATACTTATTTATAGAAATTTCCATCCCTCCGCCCCCCCCCCTTTCCATTTGTTATATTCCATTTGTCATTTTTTTTTTATCTGCAACGCATTCCGTTGGGAGCATTATAGCAAATGTTGGTAAGAGTTCTCATTGTCCTATCTATTTCTTTTCAAGGTCCAATTACTTATGTCATTAGTTACACTTTTAATTTCACCCTTCCCAGCACCTGCGGGTTGTGATTCTTTACTTTTTAAATGATCGAGTTTAACACTTTCTTCTTGATCAATATCAGACTCATTCGAATCCTCCTCAATGAATTTTGGTTCTTTTTATAAAACTCTTCGATTTTAAACTTGTCTATTCCTAAAATAGATTCGTCAATTTTAATATGCATTGTCTCAGTCACAGTATTTGTATAATTGTATAACTAAATTAAAACTTTTAGCAGGTTCCAGCACCTGGGCCTAGGCACATAGGTTGGGGGAGGGGGGGGGGGGGGGTTCAAACCCCTTTAATTCAAGTGAAAAAAAAAATTAAAAACTGAATTAGAGTAAAAATCATAAAAAAATGAGGTAAATTTGAACTTATCGCATGCTTCTTCGCAGGGATCCATTGGGAGGAGGAAAAATAGGCAAAATCCGCCTTACCCCCAAATTAAAAAAAAATACCCAAAATTAAAAAAAATTCTAAAATTCAAATGTTTTGAACTGTCAACTGATTTTTCGCCAAATTTGGCCACCCTTAACGGCAACCCAGCAGGGGGAAATGGAGAAGTTATTTGATTGAGGACAAGAACGTATTAAGCATTGTAAATGTCATTTTTTTAGAAAAGCTGCAGGGCCCAGTGCGCACCTATAAACAAGGACCCCTTTTAATCATCCACACAGACTTATGAATAAGTTTAAATGGAATTTATAAACAATATACGTTTTAGCTTTTTAAAAATTCAAATTGCAATTTTTATCGACAACAAATGTAGTTGACAATTAACTACAAATGTTCGATGCGGCTACGTTTCATTTATATATAATTTTTATTAAATGCTTTTGAAATAAAAAAAAATGGAGATATTACTTTGTTCTTTGTGTTGAAAATTAAAATTAAGCCTTATTTACTATCAAATATGACCTGATATGTCAATAGAGCTATTTATCACGGATTTATAGTGTTGGAATTAACCGAACTTTAAAACCTCCCAATTTTTTACGATTTCAAAATGCTTTCATTGTTGGATAGGGATTGTCCAACAATGAAATTGTGTTTACCCAGCATTATTAAAGCGAATTATTTCAAAATGTACTATCCGGTACGTAGGAAAAAAATGAGCAAAAACTTGAGCTTCCTGATGAATAATAGCAGAGGGCAAAGCCCCCTGCTAAATTAAAAACTAAAAAGGTAAAAATAAAATCTTTTTTAAAAAGCACTAATTAAGAAAAAAAAAACACTTGTAAGTAAAAAATAATTTTTAATTTTACAAACAAGTTGAAACAGTTTTAATTTTTAATATTAAATTTATACTTATTAAATAAACTTTGAAGTTGGTGACAATTTTTAATAACCATATCTAAAGTTTGTCACTGATGATTTCAAAAGGTTGAAATAAGTATAAAAGAATTTTTAATTTTTTAGCACTTTTTTGTTAAGTTGGTATTTTTAAAAAAAAATAATATATTATTATAAAAATGAGTAAATCACTACCTGATTATGAAAATAATGTAAATGATAAATAAATGTTGATTAAATTTTGAAAATCTCTGTTTAAGTTTAGAGTATATATGATTTTCATAGCATATTTTGGAGCAGCTTGTTTAAACAACTATTTTTGAAGCAGCTTGTTTATAAAACCTGTTTTTGGGATCTTTTTTTTTCTTTTCGCTAAAAACAAAATGACGTTGATTGAGATAAAAATGACCTCAAAACATTGTTTTTGAAAACACTATTTCCTACACTGGGTCCTACACTGGAAAAGAGTTTTCAAAAACATGTATATCATTTTTATCTCAAACTAAGCCTATTTTAATTTGATAAATTACTAATTCCAGTTTTGTTGGAGTTTTATAAAATGTACGAATTATAGATAAAAATAAATAAAACATGCTTTTAAAAAAGAATATGTTCTGAGATTTCAGTGTTTATATACCTCGTTTTCAGTTTTATTCAGTAAATTTCATTTAAATACTTGACATTTTCTTAATCTTATTATTTCACATTATTAGCACAAAGAAGAATGTGGTTTGATTTTTTTTTCTTCAATGGTATATATGCTGTTTGATTTTTTTATATGGGGAAACTAGCAAAAATATTTTTTTTTTTTTACAAATTTATCATGTATTCTGTAAATATTTTCGACTCTATCTATCTAAAGTTATAAAAGTGAAAAGATATTTTATTAAATGTTATGTTTGTTTATTATCTTTTTTTACTTCCCATGCAATAGTTTTTAACTAAATTGCATTTTTAGGATGTAAAGCATGATGTCAATAGAACACCCCTAAACTCTACAAATTCAACAGAACATCAAACAAATTTAACTAGTCTTGATCAGGTATTTAATGAATCCTTAATAAGTTGTTAATTTAAATATGATTGTAGTTTTATAATATGCGATCTTCTAATGAAAATATATTTTATTTTAATATTTAGATTTGGAGAGCAAATCCTGTAAAATTGTGCAGGGTGCATTCTCGCTTATTAATGTGTCGTTCCAAAGGTAGATATCGACTAAGGCGCTCAATTAGCCAACCTGTAGAACTAGAAATGACTGGGTCAATTCATAATTTCAGAGAATCTACTCATGGTAATAAACATTTTTAAAAATATCTGATTGTCTATCTAAACACAATGTTTTAGTCTATCAAAGTTTAGAGGGTTATGTTGCTGTCCTTTTAAATTTAATAAATTGAAGCTTTTTTCATACAAGTCCTTTATTGTGTAATGTATTATTTAAGATAACTGTTGTGTGTTTGTTATATTGTCAAATAACTAGGCAAATAATTTAAATATTGGCAAGTATATTATTTAGGTTAGATACCTACATAAAAACATGGCACATGCTTATTGACATGGAATAAAGTGAAAGTCACAGTTATACATTTACAGTTAACACATCTTTTTCTTTAAAATCTGCATGTTCAATTTATTTGGTCTTTTAATTATTCTTCCTTACTTAGAACAAATAACTTTATTATTGGACCTAGAACTAAGTTTGGAGAGGAATTGTTCTGTATTAGTGTGAAGTTCTGGGAGTCCTTGAATTGTAGCTATTGACAAGGAGCTTTCAGAGAAAGTTGATGTGCTTGGGATTGAAATTTCATCTTTCTTTTGTGTGTCTGATAGAAATCATCAATCAGACCCACAATAGACCTTGCAAAAGAATAAGATGGAATCTGTTCTATGAAGACCATTTTTAGTTTGAATAATGTATGAGCAAGGTGTGCTGGTTTTGCTGGTAACTCGATCTTCATCTTTCAAATAAGATTTTTGTAATCAGCATATAACTGTAGAAAATTAACGAAAATTAAAATCTTGGTTATTTTGTAGGTGAAGAACATTTCTGCTTTATCAAAAACAGGTGTATATGCAGACAACCCCCTGTACAAAATTTTTGTATAATAATGTGTTTTTGCATCTCAATAATTGCATCGTATGCCCTTATACTGCTTGGAACATTGCTACATGACGTTGCAAGCGAATTTTTTTTATATAAAATACCCTTCAGTTCCATTTTGTAAATTTTAATAGGACAATGCAAGCTTTTATGTTTATATCTCATCTTGGAAATGTCTACTAAACTGAGAGCAGGTTATGAACTGTCCCTCTTGTTCTTATAGTTTTAACCACTTGGAGAACGTCTGGTGTATTTTAAGCGAGTGGAATACATCATTCAGAAGCAGTGTGAAATTTTTCAACTTTTGAAAGCTGTTCTTGTATTATAATGGGAGAATATCAATCAAATACATTACAAGTGCTATTAGACAGCATGTCATATATTAAACAAGTCTTCATATATTAAATTTTAATTAATAATTTTATAAACATATTAAATATCAAAATGTTCTTAAACAAAATGTATACTTAACCTAATGAAGCACCGTCATCAATATTCCATTCTGTAGCTATAGTGCAACTTTAATTCAACCAACCTTATGAGGGATAATGTCTCATATATCTGCCTGTGTATCTGTAGTTTTCCCAGCAATACATATAGAATTTTTTAATTAAAAAAGTACTCTTGTTGAAATTTTTTTTAAAAAGCATTTTGTCTTAATGTAATTTAAAAAAATCATTTTTTAGAATGTAAATTAAATTGTCATGCAGTAAAATCTTTTTGATATTTATGCACCTGTTAAAGTGTTAACATAAATATTTTACTTTAGAAAAAAATTAATCAACATATATATTAATTTCATTATTAATTTTGAACAGGCTCTGCGGATCATGAAACTTTTCAAAAAGGTAGTTTGTCCTCCGAGGAAGACATTTCTTCTGAAAGTGATATTTATCACAGTTATTGTTGTAGTCCTACTCGGCGTTCCAATACATGTTTGGAGGTAACTTATATTTTTATAATGTTTTCTATGTATTTTTTTTATTTCTAGAAGTTTTTCCTGAATTTTTGTAATTGTTCAAGTTTGAAGAAATCTTATATAATTGAATTTTACATTTGTCTTATGTGCTATAATCTCATTTTTAAATGTCCTTTTTTAAGCACATTCATTATTATTTTCGTTTTCATTATAGATGTCAGAAGAAGGAAATTTGTATGCAGAAGCACTCTGGGATCATGAAACATTAGATTCTGAGGAGTTACCATTCCATGCTGGAGACGTAATTGAAGTTACAGATACAAGTGATCAAGACTGGTGGTGGGGAACAAAAGATGGTTTTGGTGGATGGTTCCCTTCTGCTTTTGTCAGAGTAAGTTTTATTAAAACAGTACTGTTTTAAATTATACCGAATATTCAGTTTAAATTTAAACCGAGAATTCAGTACTCTGCAAAATTTTGTATTTGGTGTATTCCTAACAAAAATCATACTGTTCGATTGCAACAGAGAATAAAAAAACTTCGAACTGAAACAATAACTGTAATTTCTATTCAAAACACTTGAATACTTTTCGTTTTATAAGCAATAAAATATTATAGGCATTTAGTCCCAAAACATTTATCATAAAAAAAAATTAACTATTTTTAATATTACTTGTTTTTTTTATGATAAAATAATATTATATGCTCACTTTTCTTCTGATACCAGCCCCCTGCCATGAAAGTTTAGCTTTGCTGTTTTATCAATACTTAACACTACCATTGTTAATCAAGTAGTATTTGCCAGTTGATTGCTGTTTTTCAATGAGTACTTTTACTCCTTCTTTATTTTTTAAGGAGTATTTCCAACATATGAGGAGTATTTGAAAATACTCCTTCTTTATACTTTAAGGAGTATTTCCAACATATGAGGAGTATTTGAAAATAATGAATGAGTATTTTTCAGCTTGCATAAAAACTTCACATATAACACATTAATGAAAAAAAATCATTAAAAATTGAAAAAAAAATTATCAAAAAATTGCCATTTGCTATGTTTTTATTCGCCAGATGCAACGAAATGTAGGCAGACTGAACATGTGACAATTGGGGTATTTAGTAATCTTAAAATTTTACAAAAGTTAAAATATCTAACAATTTCGAATAGAGAGGATTTTCTAAACGATTTAATTGGCAAACTGTAAAGTAATCTGCAATCGCAAAAAAGTAGCGCATATTTAGAGTTATAACCATCTTAAATCAGAATTTTCCATGTACAAAAATGAACTTGGCTTATATGCAAATTTTCATTTTTGGATAAAAGATTTGAAATTTTTTTACGTCTAGTAAACATTTTCGAGGCCTAGTGCTTTTAAATCAGTGGACTGGAAGTCTAGTGTACATTTTCGTAATTTCGCACCCTTCCATCAATATGGCATATGGAGCCTAACACATTTAATGTTCACCAGGTAAAAGTTTAGGTTCTCACATAGCTTAAAAACTTAGTTTATTTAAAAAAAGATTCAACTTTACATCTTGAACACTAGATGGTTCAATATGGTCAGGGTGTTAGGTTTGAGTGTATATAAATTTTCTGATTTAAATTATTAGCTCAAAAAATACAAAAGTACATTCAACTTATTTAAAAGTAGTTGAAGAGAAAATAATTGAAAAGGCAAGTGGTGAAGGGGTTATTTTACAAAATTAAAAAACAACAACTTTTTGTTGCAATTTGTTTGTGGTTAGGCTACTTTTGTTGTAAATGAACCCCACTATTAAGTATTTAACTTGATACCTTAAATAAAATAATTGTGGTGGCACCTTATGTTTTTGTTTCGTTAAAATATTATTTATTGAGAAAGGTTATAATTTTTTTATTGTTTATGTGCTTATTTTTTCAGTTATGTGTTAGTCATAGAGGTCCAGTCTTTCATTTGAATGGTCAACAATCCAAAGATATCCAAACATCTTATTCTCCTTGTAAAGTCAACATGAATAATCTTAGTTGTGAGCAAGTTCGAGCTAATATAGTTCGAGAAATTGTAGCTACTGAAAGAGATTATGTAAAACATTTGAAAGATGTTGTTGAGGTAATGTATAATAACATTTCCTTTGTAGACAAAAATAGTTGTGAAATAGTTGAGTGTTAAGGTATACTATATACCAAACTATATAACTTTTGTCATTCCCTTGTCTACGAAAAAAATAATTATTTTAGCTGCAAAATCTATGTTGTTTAACCGTTTGAGTCCCAGGGGGCATTGAAAAAACACAAGAATCCCAAACAGCGCAACCGCGCTTTCTCTAAATGAGTATGAAAAGACCCAAGCAGCGCGACAGCGCTTGTTTTTTTTTATGTCGAGAAATACCAAGCGGCGCGATAGCGCTTTGTTTATTTTACATCGATGAATCCCAATCGGAGCGAGGCCTCCGTGGCCGAGTGGATTAAGGCGTCAGCTGGGAATCCAAGGGTCCCCGTTTCAAACCTTGCGATGGACTAAACTAAAAAATAGTAAAAAGTAGTGATATTGCGATCGGAGGGTTGCCAAATTCGCTACCAAAATACTAGAATGTCGTACAGAACATCCACAAAAAATTAACGGCGTGTATACGGGACTGGTGCACGATAAATCTGATCGGGGTTCAAAGTTCCGACATCTATTGAAGGCGTTGGGTGCCAAGCTCAGGTGTTGTCCTCGTCATCTGACCATGGATCAAAAATACGAGGCATCGTTCCCGGGCCTTTCCTTCGCCTATCTCGAAGGAAAGAGAGATAGGCGAAGGAAAGGCCCGGGAATAGCCCACTGTTTCCGTCGCCAATAGGCCACTGTACAGCTCTAGTGAGACGTTAATTAACCAAACCAATCAAATTTCTTTTGAGTTTAATCACTACATTTATTTGTGTCTATCGCAATTTTTTTGTGATATGTTATACCGGTTTTCTGTTTGGACAACGCTAAAATCCCCCTATTGGTGATATTCAGTATGCAGCAAAAGAGTTGTGTGATGCACTTGCTTCAGTAAATCTGAGCGTGCGACTTCAACAATCGGTAACGCACCGTCAGTTGTCCACAATGTTCGAAATGTACTGGGTTTTCCCGACATAAAATCTCAACAGCACGATCGCGCTGCTTGGGACTCAAACGGTTAAAAACGTTTGAAATTTTGTTCTTAAACTACATTTAAAATTTTCTGTGTTAGGTTTATAAAATTATTTAATTGGACAAACAAAACTAGAAGTTTTGTCATTCCTCTGTTGGTGTCTACAATGATATGACAAAATATGGTTATTTTAATTTTATTTACTTTATATACATGTTAAATATAATTTTATATAAACTATTGATATTAATGTAATATAGCAAAAAAATTATACTATATATAAATACATTAAAATTATATCATCCTCAAATTGAATTAGAAATTGGAAAAAATGAATATTTCGAAGAAAAAAATATTTAATGAATGTTAAAAAAATCAAAAACTTATAATATATTTATTCATACATTTATTTGATCATCTTAGAAATGTTTTATTACAATTGTTTATGAAACTCCTTAATTAAAAAATTTTATCAAATATATATTAAGTAAAAAAAAACTAAACTTTTATTTTAAATAAAAGATTCTAAAAAGGTTAAGGGTTGTTCATAACATAATATCCAAATAATTGTATTTAGAGACGTGATCCCTTTACTGCTTATTAAAATGTAAAACAAATGAGTGTTTTTCTTGAAATTGTATTGTTCAAATAATGTTCATATAAAACAATATGTTTTAAGAAAATATATTTTCATTTACTACTGTATTTTGGGGGTTTATTTTAGTATGATAATATTTTTAAATTATGCCATAAAATTATAGTTAGACAATATTTACAGCATTTTAACAGCCTAAGTTATGCATGTCATGCCCCTTTCAGATTCAAAATGACAATTTTTGATAATTAATGTTTTAAAGAGTAAATATTTTGTCTGAATAGCATTTATTGCTCTAAATGATAGTAAAACAGTACCCCAATCTTCAAATTTAAATATATAAGAAATTAAAAATAATAATAAACCAGAACAGAGAATGTTTAGAGAAAACAACCCATAATTAAGTTTGTGTGAGTCAGTAAAAATTTAAATATAAGTTTTAAAAAATTAAATAAATGTTTTAACCCTAGTAGGGTGCTGGCGGTGTTTGAGACCCCCCTCCCCCAGGTTGGTTATATTTTAGTGGCGCAAGGTCCCGCCCCCCTTAAGAAATATTTTAAAGAAGCTCGCCCCCCTAACATTTTACTATTTGTTTGTCTCACTGCATTTGAAAGATGAATAATTTTTGTACTTAAATTAAATTTTTTTAATTTCGACTATTTTTTAAGAAACATTAAAAAGAAGAAAAAAAAAAGCAATTAATTAAAGCAAGGTAAAAAAATTATTAAATAAGATTTTGTTTTAAATTCATTATTTCCTTAGAAAAGTAAAACCAACCAAGATTTATACTTTATTTTCTAAACTGATTAGTTGAAATTTACTATTTAGAAAATTGCATATTGTTAAAGAAAGTTATATTTAAATAAATTCCTTCAAACAATCAATGATCTAAAAATCAGTACATTTATAAATTCATATTTTAGGTTACGGTATGTTTTCGTGGTTATTTTATGTTCTATAGGTGTCCAAACAAAAACGAATACACGTTAATTTATTTTTTGTTGATCAACTCCATACTATTTTACCACGAAAAAAATATCAACATATTACATGTTTGTAAAGAAAATTTTCAGCCCTCCCTTGAAAATAACAAGTTCCTACGCCTCTGTCTTAGAGTACAGTTTTTTAAGAGGTTACTCTAGTTGCCCAGTAAATTTGGATTGCAAAACAAGTTTAAATTGGTTTGAGGTAGATTAATTATTTTTGTGTATGTCCATGAAAAAATCACAGATTTTAAAATTGTTTGCTTGAATTGTACATAAAGTTTTACTTTTCAAGTGGTTGCATATTTACTATGCAGATTTATTTTAAATTTAAATTAAGGTAGAATAAGTTACATTGCTCACAAACAACTTATAGAAGATGATTATTTTATTTATAAGCATCATCTTCTTAATTTAGTAATTAAATTAAATTCCTTGACAGTTCCCCTCAGGGGGCTCGCATCTTGCGAGTACGGGCTTGGCAACCCCGAGGTTCCCTAGCTGGGCCTTAGCTTTTTTCGTTCTTTCCTTTTTAGCGCAGGCCCTACCAAGTGCACGATTTTTAGTTTTTATATTTTGTTCTATCGTTCAGTTCTTCATCTTTTTATGATTGTTGGGTTTTCCTTACTTATATTTCAGTATTGTTTCGTGGGTTCAATTTAGTTGTTTCACTTTTTGTATTAATTCTGACAGTTTATATTGGTTTCTGTCAGATGATCTGACCTGCACGTTTGCCGTGTGCGGTAACTCGTATCGTAGGAAAGTGGAGTCCTGGGGATCCTGCGACGTCTCGTTTTAGGAAGGGGTTTTGTTTCCTAGAGACGTCGTTGCGTTCCCTTTGGTCCATGCTTCGACGTAAACGAGAGGCCAGGAGTGAGCCCGCTTTTGGTCAACCGGCTCGCCTAATATCACTGTGGTTCAGTACGCCATGTGAATTTTTCCCCTGGCGTGCTGGACACCACTGTTATTTGACATTTAAGGGCTAGTACTGCAGCTAGGAGTGCCCTTGTGGATCCACACTTCGAAACTGTAGCACTATACCCCGGTTTTACCCCCGTGGCAGTGTGGCACTGCCTCCCCTTGCAGGGCTCGGTGGTGGGCGGGGCTGAACCGGGATGAACACCTGAACCCTATATGGATCCCAAAAACCATGCCCTGCCGGAGGCTTTGTATCCGGCGACCCCATCCAGTTTTACAAACACAACAAATCAAACTGACAATTTATCCAACACAATACAAAATGCAAAATTTCTAATTATTACCTCTCCTGACCATATTCTCGGCACCATGTCTCCATTCTATATCCAAAAAGGCTTACAAGGTATCTGTGGCAATCCAAAATCTGTCAAAAAATTAAAATCTGGCGACTATTTAATAGAAACTGTATCTTCCAACCAATCCAAGTCGTTACTTTCTGCCATCAAAATGGGAAACATCAGTATATCTGTATCACCCCACAATAGCTTGAACTCTTCCAAAGGTGTCATCTCTGAATCAGATCTTTTGGCTGTTCCTGAAAAGGAAATTGAAGCCGAGCTGTCATCGCAAGGTGTGACTAACGTCCACCGGATCACGATGAAAAGAGATGACGCCATTATCCAAACCAAACATCTAGTTCTTACTTTTAATACTCCAGATTTGCCAACAAACATTAAAGCTGGGTATCTTAATTGCCCAGTCCGACCCTACATTCCGAATCCTTTGCGCTGCTTTAAGTGTCAAAGGTTCGGTCACTCAATAAACACATGTAGAGGAGTAGAGACTTGTTCTAGATGCTCCAATATTAGCCATTCCTTCCAGAATTGCGCCCTTCCACTTAAATGCACAAACTGCGAGGGTGAGCACTCTGCCAACTCTCGCATCTGCCCAAAGTGGAAGGAAGAAAAAGAAATTCAGGTTGTGAGAACAACCCAGAAACTTTCTTACATGGATGCCAAAAAGCAAGTCTCTATCACTTTGCCCAAACCTAACTTATCATATGCAGCCGCCACTAAAAAATCCACATCCTCTATCGCAATTCAATGCGAAATATCAATAGATCAGCCAACTACAAGCAATAGTCGTCAAACTATTTCTAAAACTCCACCCACTCCTGTTTTATCCAAAGGTACAACTACAAATAACAAAAATAATGCTGTTGAAGTTGTATCTCCTCTTACAGCTCTCAATAAATCCCTTAAAAATAAAAAAGCACAATCTGAAAACAACAACACTAAAAAACCAAAGAAACCCAGAACCCCCATATCACACAATATCCCTTCAGACTCCTCTGATGCTGCTGATATGGAGGTAGAGCCTGGTATGGAGACGCCAGGCAATCTCGCTCCTAAAATAAAACCGATCAAGCAGCCTTCAAACCCCATAACCTTCCCTTAATGGCCTGTGTCTTTTTGTGGAATTGCCGCGGTTTTCACCAGAACTCGGTAGACGTTAAAAATATTATTGATGAATACCATCCAATCTGCTTTTGTCTACAAGAAACTCTGTTAAAACCAACTCAGAGCTCTCTTGTTAAGGGTTATAGTCCCCTTAGAAAGGATTACGTTAGCGGAGATAGAGCCAGTGGTGGAGTTGCTATTTTTATATCTAATAGCGCTCCCTTCACCCCACTGAGTCTCACAACAAATCTGCAAGCTATCGCAGTTAGAGTCACTGTAAAATCTATCATTACAGTGTGCTCTATTTATCTACCGCCTAATGATATAATTCTACAAGCAGATCTAGACAGGTTATGCGACCAGCTTCCGGTCCCTTATATCTTATGTGGCGATTTTAATGGGCACAATCCTCTTTGGGGAAGCCCAGATACAAATCGTCGTGGAAGTCAAATTGAGAAATTGATACACGATCAAAATCTTTGTGTACTCAATAATAGGCAACCAACGTACTTCCACGCCCCATCGAGGACCTTCCATTCCATTGATCTTGTCTTGTGTTCACCATCTCTGTTTTCTTCCCTGACGTTTCAGGTGGGAAATGATCCATATCATAGTGATCATTTCCCCTTGTTTATTACATTTCCGGGGAATGCGACAACCCCTGTATCTCGCCTGCCTCGATTTAAATACGAGGCCGCGAATTGGGATCTGTTTGCATCTATTGCTGATTTGTCAGACGAGATGGTGAATCAAGAGGACATTGATCAATGTGTAGAATCTGCCATTAATGTTATAATGGATGCTGCTCGTATATCTATTCCTGTCTCATCAAAGTTACCAAAACTACCGAAACCGTGGTGGAATCAAGCCTGCAAGATAGCCCACAAAAAGAGAAAAAAGGCCTGGGATAAATTTCGGAGGTATCCCACAACCGAAAATTTGACTCGGTTTAAATTTGCAAAAGCCAATGCGCGATGAATACGTCGTCAGAGCCAAAGAGAATCATGGCAAAAGTATGTCTGTAGTATAACATCTGCCATTTCCTCAAAGCAATTATGGAACAGAGTTCGGAAAGCCATGGGATTATATTCCACTCATTCTATCTCGTTGGTGGAAGAAAATGGCCAGTTGGTAACTGACACGGTAGAGATCGCAAATTCTATTGCGAGAGCATTTTCTGCCGTGTCTAGTTCTACCACATATCCTGGCAATTTTCAGCGTATCAAACACCGCGCAGAATCCCATGGTATTAATTTTTCTTCTGATAGAGATGCCGAACTTGTATATAATTGCCGTTTTACTGAAAGGGAGTTGACGCGATGCCATCAGAAGACTCGGATGACAGCACCGGGTCCTGATGGCATCACTTACAGTATGCTAAAACATCTGTCTAGTCACTCTCTGAGGAATTTATTGCGCCTTTATATTCGCATATGGTAAGAGCATGCTTTTCCTTTGTCTTGGCGACGGGCCATAGTTATTCCTTTTCCTAAGCCTGGAAAAGATCCTAAAGATCCAAATAACTATCGGCCAATTGCACTTACCAGCTGCCTGTGCAAGCTTTTGGAAAAAATGGTTAATTCTCGCCTTGTACATATGTTAGAGACGACCAAAGCTCTAACGCCCTTTCAAAGTGGTTTTAGGGTCGGCCGCTCTACGGTAGATAATATCTTGTACCTCGAAACTCAAATACGCCATGCCTTTCTGCGCCGAAACCATCTCGTTGCTATATTCTTCGATATGGAGAAGGCGTACGATCGGACATGGCGATATGGTATTCTTAAAGATCTGTATTCCCTTGGGTTTCGAGGACATCTACCGATATTTATTAAGAACTTTTTGGCATTGCGAGAATTCAGCGTTCGCATTGGCTTTGCATTTTCGGATACTTTTATCCAAGAAGAGGGCGTTCCTCAGGGTAGCGTACTCAGCGTGACTCTTTTCGCCTTAAAAATAAACGATATCCTGAAACAGCTACCTCCTTCTGTCCAAGGCAATTTATATGTGGATGACTTGAGAATTTTTTGCCAAGGAAAGGACATGCTATTCGTAGAGAGACAACTGCAAACAACTGTTACACGGTTGACAAAGTGGAGCGCAGAAAATGGTTTCAACTTCTCTATTCAAAAAACATCCTGTGTACATTTCTGCCGTCTACGAAACCTGCATCCTGACCCAGACATTTTTCTGGGTGGGAATAGGATTGCAGTAGTAGACGAAGCGAGATTTCTAGGTGTTATTTTTGACAAGAAGCTTACATTTCTACCGCACATTAAGGACTTGCGGGTGTCATGCATGAAAAAGCTCAATTTGTTGAAAGTTCTATCCAATACTTTTTGGGGAGCAGAGCGATTCACTATGCTGAATGTCTATCGAGCTGTAATTCGCTCCAGATTGGACTATGGCTGTGCTGTTTATGGTTCAGCCCGTCCATCTGTGCTGCGTAAGCTCGATACGATTCATCATTCGGCACTAAGAATCTGCTCTGGAGCTTTTCGCACATCACCCGTCGAAAGCCTTTATGTTGTATGCAATGAATTACCATTGGCCTCCACACGCAGTTTGTTATCTCTGCGACTGTATTATCGCATTTTGTCGCATCCAGATCATCCTTTACAAAATTTACTCTTGGACAGATCTAAGGATGTACTTTTCAGGAATCGCCCGTCCTGCATACCATCCTTTGGACTGCGAATAAGAGATACTCTGAGTGGCACTCCTCTTCATTCAATGGAAGTTGCGGAACGTCCTCTTTTTGATAATGTACCTTGGAGAACTTCGAATATTTCAATTTTAAACTTGTTCCCTGGATATGAGAAATGTAACACTAATCCAGTTATTTTTAATCAACTTTTTAATGATCATCGTAATAATTTTAATTCTCATACAGCCATATATACAGATGGATCAAAGTCCATTGATCATGTTGGCTGCGCATTTGTATGCGGCTCCGAAAATTTTAGTTTCTCATTACCACTATTAATATCTGTTTTTACGTCTGAATTTTTAGCCGTGTACAAAGCATTAAAATACATTTCTCATCAGACTGTTGGCAATTTTATAGTTTACACCGATTCAAAAAGCATATTGGAATCTCTGTCATCAGATTCCTTAAATCATCCTTTAGCTTTTGAGGTGTTTACTATTTATAATAAACTTATTCGACGGGGCTATGGCGTCATATTGTGCTGGATTCCTGGGCATGTTGGCATAACTGGCAATGAGTCGGCAGACCATGCTGCCAAAAATGCCACATCCCAGCTTAATATCAGAATCCCATATGACGACCTACGTAATTATTTACGGGACCTAGTGCGGAAGGACTGGAGCGATGGCTGGAGGTTACAGACGGCTAATAAATTAGCCTCTGTATTTCCCAGCATCCCGTTCCTACCTTCCTTGTCATCTCGACGGTGTGATGTGTTATTAACCCGTCTCCGCATAGGTCATTCGTGAGCAACACATAGACACTTATTGCTCAATGAAACTGCCCCGATGTGTCACCATTGCCAACAACCTCTCTCCATAATTCATATTTTAACTTCTTGTCCTCGTCTTAGATTTTTATATAATCGTTTTTTTAATACTTCATCTCCCACATTGTCTTATTTATTGAATCATCCACCTCATTCATCACTATTTATCTTTTTAAACTACACAAGATTTTTACCTTTGCTTTAAAATTTAGTTTGTTTATGTGTAATTTTATAATTTTATTGTTGGTTTAAAAATCTAGTGTTTGGCGCAGCTTGGCCATATTTGGCCCTTGTGCCAATAAATCCCAAACAACCAACCAACCAACCTTGACAGTTAATATTACTTATTTGGATTCACTTCACGAAATTCGCAATACAGCACTTGTAAAATCGACCATAGCATGTTCTGGCAAATTAGAAAAAAACCACAATGTGTTCTGAACGGTACATGATGCAGCTCATGATACAATATTATAAAACACCTTCATAATTGACCGATTTTATGTTTGAAATTAATTTGTATTTGCTGAGAGCAACTTTAAGAAGGTTTACCATAAGCATTTTTACTTTTTTATTATTTCTTATGTTACAAATGTAAAACAAAAATTTAAGTGCCATAATATTAGCATTATTCTGAAGAAATAATTGTTGCACTGGTAATTTTTTTTAATTTATATTTTTGTAAAATAAATTGAAGACTTTAAAAACCTTGCTTCTTTTTTAAATTTTCAGTTACTACTTCGGATTTTGTACAGTATTTTGTTATAAAAAAAAAACATCATGAGTTTGTTTTTAAATATTTGAAAGTTTTTGAGAAAAAATATATGTTTGACATTAGCCAAATTTGACAGAAAATTGTGCATTAAAAAAACACTAGTTAAAAAATTCACGTTTTGGTTAGTTATACTTGAATTGTATAATAAGTTTTACATTTGTAACGCAAGAAATAATAAAAAGTAAAAATGCCTACTGTGTAAACTTTAGTGAAGTTGCTCTCAACAAATATGAATGCATTGCGAGCATAAAATCAGTCAATTATTTAGGTGTTTTTATAATATCTCATTGTGGTCTGTGTCAGTTACCATTCAGAACGCATTGTGGACTTTTCAATTTACCAAAATGCATTGTGGTAAATTTTACAAGTGCCACAACATGTATTTCACATTGTGGTCCTTTTGAATATGCCACAACCAGTTGTGGTAGATTTTTTTTTTTGTTGCTCGATGAACATTTTCAGTCTCTGAGCGTAATATATATATATATATATATATATATATATATATATATATATATATATATATATATATATATATATATATATATATATATATATATATATATATATAATCACCAAAATATTCTTATGCAATTGTTAAAAAATTGAGTTTTATTTTGTAAGGTTTGACTTTCTCCTCTCACCTTCTCCAACCATTGCTTCAATTTTTTAAAAATTCTGTTTATTAGAAATGTATTTAACACAAATAAAATAAATTTGGATTTAGCGTAGTTAGCTTTGAATGGTTTAATTTATATTAAAATTGAATGTAAAAGTTATTCTATACTAAAATGTACTTTTTTTACAGGGATACTTAAAACAAGTCCTTGGGCGTCCTGATATGTTTAGTAAAGAACGAATTGAAACTGTATTTGGTAATATAGAAGAGTTATTTTCATTTCAAAGCCAGTTCCTTATACAGTTAGAAGAGTGCTTGGAAGAAGAGTCCCCACATTTGAGTGAAATTGGAAATTGTTTTTTGAACCATGTAAGAATACTTGTTTTCAATGAAATGTGTTTTAGTAGTTTACCTAGTTCACCCTAACTTGTGATGTGCAACATTTTTTTTTATTAATTGGTAATTATTTATTGACAACTAACATCTCAAGTAGATCTTTCAGACCGGTATGAGATTCTTTTGCTTTTTCTAAAAAAGAAAATTGCTCTTTTTTTCTGCTTAATATATCCTTGTATACTTTCTATATTTAGTAGGCCAAAAGTATTATTATTATTAAATCTTGAAACACAATACTTCTAGTTTTGTGTGAGTTTCCTTGTGTGCTAAATGAGGTGGTTTAGCAAAAATTTGCATTTCCTCATAAATAATATATTGAAATTGTATTGTCAAGTTAGTTTCATATTAAATATATGAATTAAATCCTTATTTTTCCTCAGAAGTAAAAAACTGAATCCTATTTTTGTTTTTGACTTTTTTTGCACCTGGCGTATAATGTTAAGTTTTGTTTCCAATTCTTTTGCCAATTGCATCCTTTCAAATTACATGTACTTACTTGAAAAACTAGGTTCTCGACCACTTTATTTTTTTTTACCAGATGTGATGCAGAAAAAATTTATATGCAATTTAGTTATATATTTGTTTGCACATTGAATGTGAAAGTTGCTTGGTTTATATTGTCCTATAGATGGGAACAAACATGTTATTACAATTAAATTCAGAGCTTTTTACCCAAAAACCTTCTGTAGGGAATTTAAACAACACTATAGTTCTTTTATGTTGTGCAATTTTTTCACGTACTGATTTTTATAAAAATTTATAGCGTACTTGCAAAGATTTTCTTTCCCTTTTTACTTGTTTTATTTTAAATTAAACATTTTCATAATTATAAATAAAATATTTCTCACTTTTAAACCTTTTTCATATAAAAATAATTTTAAAATCATAGAACTGTTAAATCAAAACTAATAGTTGAAAATACAGTTTTTAAATTTTATTCTCATTGAACAAAATATTTTCATACTTTATTCATTATAATGCTAAAAATACCTAGTAATAGGTGACTTGTTTAATTTTTATACTAATTACAAAACCGTTTTCATGTAGCAACTGAAAAACAAAATTTAACTATTGCAGATATTTTTGAACATATTCGATTTTAGTATTATTTTTAACATAAAATGTTATGGTATATTAATTACTTATGTAATAAATTACGATTATAGCATCAAAAATAATTGTAATTATAAAATCAAGAAACATTTAAATATAAAATGCCATATAGGCAAATCTAGATTATTAATGTTTTTTTTTGTCCCTATCAACTCTTTCAGCATCAGGGATGTACCTGCCATACGTCAAGTTATATACATGCTGAAATGCCAATAACGTACATGTCGTACGTCACAACATTGTTGTTATACAAAATTTGAAATTTATTCGTAATTTGAAAAATTATCTGGTATGGAAAGGGTTGTTCTATAAAAGGGAAACTTAATTTGTTTGTTATTGTAACATGCTTAAAGGCTAAATAAATCTCAGAATTGACATGAGAGAGGGGGGATGTTGGATACGACTTTAAGCGGATTGGTCATGTTGTCCGATCAGAGCGTGCACCATGTATAATGATTGAAGACTGTACTACACATTGCGACAAAATTGTTACAAAAAAATCATATTAACTTGATTGATAATAAATATATATTTTGATAAATATCTCATTGGTTTGTAGAATCTAAAAAAAAAGTTGTAGCTAGTATATGTTGATAGGATTTCGGATGAACACTAAAATGTCGATATGGTGCGTAACTTTGGTCATCATTTTGAAGTCACATTTTCTTACTCGATCGCTATAACTAAATAAAATTCTTTTCGCCTATATAGAATTTATTCCTTGTTATTAATATGTGAAGATATTAATGATTGTTTGGTTAGGCTTTCGGATGGAACTGACTTTGAAGTTATAAAACTTGGACAATGCTACACTTCACAAATTCAAATTACTTTCAAGTCTGTTATTGTATAATTTAAAACTAAATATTTAGTATATTATATTATAATTTAAAAAATGTCATCTACTACAAAACATTCTTTTAAATTTTAATATACTATTATTTCCTTCTCATTCATATAAAAAATTTAAATGTTATAGGGAGAGGGATCAACTAGTTCCATACCCGGAATATATTCCAATATAAAAATAAACTAATTAGCAGTTATGTTGCAATTAGTTCTTAATGATCAATGATTAGTTGTTAATTATCTATTTTAATTATCAAATATGAAATTTTTGACTTGAATGCCTGTGGGGGGGGGGGGGGGGGAGGATTTTTCAGTCCCCTCGTAAGCCTATAAGTTTTGAGTGGATTCAACCAGATCTATGGGTTGGCAACCCTGCATTTTTGCTATTGTTAGATCTCTCACTTTTTTAAATTAAATTGGTGGATACAGTGTAGTTTATTTTCATTGCCTATTTGTTCATCGTGTATTTTATTAAATTATCACAATTTTTTTTAAATAGTTTAATATCTTTGTTGAATTTATATTTTTAGTTGTTTTATCCAATATTTTAGAAAGAAGAATTCAAGATGTATTCTCAGTATTGTAATAACCATCCATTAGCAGTTAGTGAATTGCAAGAGCTTTATTGTGACTCACAGTATATCCACTTTTTCGAAGTTAGTAAAAGTTAACAATTTTAGACTTTCTATCATATCTTTTCAATATTTTTACATTATAAGTTTTTCCATTTACTTTTATCTTTAAGGCATGTCGTCTATTGCAAGAAATGATAGACATATCATTAGATGGTTTTTTGCTAACTCCAATTCAAAGAATTTGTAAGTATCCTCTACAACTGGCTGAGTTACTCAAATTTACTGATGTAAATCATCCGGATCATGTTCCTGTTACTAATGCATTAGCTGCAATGAAAGATGTAGCCGAACTTGTAAATGAACGCAAACGACGAATGGAGTGCTTAGAAAGAATAGCAGAGTGGCAGAGTACAATTGAAGGATGGGAGGTTAGCTAAACATAAAGTTTTATAGTATACATTATTAAGAACTTAAAATACATGTTTTTGATATATGCTTTTGGTTTTAAAAGGGTCCTGATGTTCTTGATACAAGTTCGATTCTTATTCATTGTGGAGAAGTCACAAGAGTTTCATCATCATGGTCACGCGATATTTCTTTATTTATTTTCGATCATCAACTTATATATTGCAAAAAGGTAAATATTGTAATTTTTTTATTATCAACATATAGACATAAAAAAAAGAATTTATATGAATTTATGTACAGTGTTGTTTCATTTCAAACTTAAAGAAAACCCTTGCTCTCAGCTCATAATAAAAAATAACCAAATTAACATTCCACCGCAACCTGGTTTTCGTAAAATGCGTGCGACATCAAATTCTGTGTGCACTGGAACAAAGCATTGCAATTGTGAATATATGGCATATTTATTAACATTGTCATATGTTCTTAGTAGTTATTGAGTTGTTCAAAAAGCCATTGTAATTTTTCAAAATGTTTTGAAGACAGGTTATTTATTAATCAATCATATACATATACGGTAATAGCCTGTTAACACCAGAATGCTTGGGAAACCGGAGTTCTTGGATAATTGAATATAAATATTTGTGAAAAATTTCGGTTCCCAATTCTGACGCTGCTGCAATGCTCATGGTTTTGTTAACAGTGTACATCCCCCCCCCCCCCCCCCCCACACACACTAGCTCTTTCCATCGCAGCAAGAGAGAACATACATAATAAGGTTGTCGAATTTTCATCCAAGTCTGTTCTGTGATTTCGATCAGACTAACTACATTTTGCCTACCCAGCATTGGTATGCTGATGCAGTTTATTTAAAAATGCTTTACGGTATATTAACATTCTTCACTGAAAATTTAAAAATAATTATAATTATTTTAAAAATATGCTTTTATTATATTAAATTTATTGTAAAGTTCTTTAAATAATACTGTTTTTTACTGACTAGGGCCTGATTTAGAAGATTCAGTACTATATGCACAGTGTCATGGATGGGGGCCCTCTCACAAAAATAGTCTGTAATAATTAAAAACATTGCATATTAAGTGTATACTAAAAAACAATGAACTTACATAAGGTTTTTGAAAAAATTGCCTAATACTTTTAAGAAATTGCAAAAATAACATATTTGTCAAAGTATAGGCAATTTTGTGCAATTAAATCAAAGTTGGGGACCCAAACACTAGGGTTTAGGGGTGATACTGCCTAAAAATAAAATCTTGCGAGTGCTCAAGCACATAGCTTTAGGATTTCATAGTGTTTAGTAACCACACTTTTAATTTTAGTTAATTTAGAACATTAGTGTTTTTTAATAAAACTGTATTTTTTTGCAAAAGTTATTTTGTATTTTATGGTTATGGCATTATTACAGGATCTTCTGAAACGCCATACATATGCTTACAAAGGAAGACTTCACCTTGACCATTGTGATATTGTAGACGTTGAAGATGGCAAAGGTAAATTTTTTTTTCTAAATGATTAAACTGTTTAAATAGAAAAATATGGAGCTTTTTGATGTAGCTAGTGTTAAGATGTTAGCTAATGTTTCGACCCAAAATGGCTTTTGATTCCACACTCCCCTTAACTATTACCACCCTTTCCAGTAAACCTTTTACCTCAGTTTGCACATTTCAAGAAAATTCTCTGTTTAAAGGATTTTATTTTTGTAAAATAATTTTTTAAACAAGTAAAGCAAATGTGTTAAATTTTTTTTTAAAAATTAGAAAACAAATTAAGTATTTCTTAGAAGAAAAAATTATGTTTTGCAACGCTGATATCTTCTATAATCACAAGAACCGTTTGATTACAACCACTATTTACAATAATATTTTTTTTATATAAAATTGATATTATAACAGTTCTCTTTCAAAACTCTCATTCCCCCTCATGTGCAAATTGCCCCAATACAAGATTTCTTCTCCAAGCAGCTCCAAAACACTTATTTGAAGCCAAATTGCGCCAATTTTTCGTAATTTTATCACTAATTTAAATTGTATGACCCTATGTATAAACTACAATTATTCCTCTTCTGTAAATATAGTCCTCTACTTAACTATTATCTATAATATATTGATACTTGGTCCAATTCACAATTTCTGGAGACTTAATTGGTGTGTGTGTGTGGGGGGGGGGGGGGGGTGAATGATTGCAAATTTTCAAGTATTTCGATAGTAATGTTACAATAGACTTAAAAAGTACATTGATTTCATTGCAAAGCTACACTTTTTTGCATACACTCTAATCTATCATTTGTAAAGACATATTGAAGTTATACTTTTATGGGTTCATTGTACTTTTGAACTTAAAGGGTACATGATAATTTTCGTAGTTACAATTTATATTTCAGAGTACACTTCGTTTTAGTTTTTAGAAGACATTGAATTTTAGATGTTTGGGATATATGAAAGTTTTGGAATGTAGAGTACATTAATACTAGAATTACTTTTGCTTTATAGGGATACATTGATCTTTTGCTTTAAGACTGATGTCGAGCTTCAGGTTTGGGGTATATGAATTTTTACTTTAAGAATTGCATTAAGCTTTTACTTTTAGGGTACATTGAACTTTTCATTTAGACATAAATTAAAAAAAAAAATCTTAAGCACATTTGGCTTTTTCTTTTGGGGCTTTTTGAACTCTTACTTTTAGGGGCACATAGGGCTTTTACTTAGAGGTACCTTAAGCTTTTACTTTTAGAAGTATATTTGGATTTTTTTAGAGGTACGATACACTGGGTCTTTTCCTTTTAGGATACATTAAGCTGTTACTTTTAATTGTTCTAATTGTTTTGTTTTAAGGGTACATTCGGCTTTTCTTTTGGTAGTACACTGGGCTTGTCTTTATGGGTGTACTATGGCTTTTTGTTTTGGGGTATACTGAGGATTTTTTTTGTAGGGGGGGGGGAAGCATATTTCTGCTTCTCTTTGGTTTTATTTTAAGTGTACTTTGAGTTTTCTTTTAGATGGACATTGTACTTTTTTTTATTGGAGTTGTTTGGGCATTATTTTAGGGATAAATTGAAAATGTTCTTTTATGATTTCATTTGCTTAAAGAAGTATGTTTTTGAAGAACAATTGGTGTTTGTTGTAAAGGATACACATTGTGCATTTGTGTTTTAGCCAACTTAAAGCCCACCAAACAATACAGCCAAATGCGGCCAAGTGGTGATTATCATTTTGACTGTTATGTGTATTTTTTTTCATGTATGTTCATACATGATTTTTGTTCTAATTCAGAAATTTGGAGAGAAAAAAACTGTTGGATATAGGATGTCTGACTTGGGAACCTTTTGTAACAAATATCCGGTTATTCGACATTTAACTCTCTATCAGGAATTCCCAATAACCAGACAGTTTGAAAAAAAAGTTGTCCAATTTCGAATATTCTTTTTTGTTGGATACAGAAAAATACACTTTGGCAATATTGAAAAAACAGTTATCTGATCTTTTTTTATCCACAAATCTCTTTTCTTAATTCTCTTTTATTTGAAAGCATTGAATATAATCTTTGAGAAAAAATGTTTTCACTGCTTTGTACTGTTATGCTAACTGCATATTTTTTTTTACCAAGACTAAACTATTAGAAATTTCTGTTACCTGATAATTTTACAATTTATAGAATTTTTTTTACTTTTATTTCTTTTCGATACTATTTATACACAATATTGCATTTAAAATATTTTAGTACTAAGTATGTGAATTTGTAATAATCACATTTTTATTCCTTCTTTTTCAAATTGTTTTTATCATTTCATTGTTTTTTTGTGGTGGTGACAATGTTCACATTTTGAGGAAAATGGCATGCATATTGTGTTAAAAATATTGCAAATTCTTGATTTCCAAGTTCAATATTGTTTATATATTTTCTTTTTTAAATGGTTACTTGTAAAACAATTTGTTGCATAGATATTTTTACATTTCTTTAGTTATGAATAAACATAGATATTTTGATTGGTTGCATTTCAATAAAATATTCAAGTTGAACTTTTGAATTTTCTTGAAAATAATAGCAATTTTCTTGTTAAAATAACTAAGAATTTGCAATTTCAAATTTTGATTCAAAAGCAATTTTTTTATTGAAATTTCAAATATTGTTCTAATGATATAAAATGCCTTGGTATAAGTTATCATATTAAACTTTTTTGTATTACATATTTTGCAATATTTACAATGGCCAAGAGTGCTATAAAAATTATCAATATTCATGTGTTTGTTTCTTCAGATCTATTTTGCTGCAGTTATTATAATACTAATAAAGTGTTATAAAACTACATTTATCTATATTCTGTTTTTATTTAAGAAATATATATTTTCCTTCAGCACTGTGTTTTTATCGATGTTAACTGCAATTTTGTTTTGCAGAGCTCAATTAATATAATGTTTTTTTTATTGTAGATTCACAGTTTACCGTTAATGTAAAAAATGCATGGAAGATATATTGCAAAGATAAAGATAAATGGTACTTGTTTTATGTTAAAACTTTACAAGAAAAAGATCAATGGCTTTGTGCTTTTAAGTCAGAAAGACAAAGAGTGAACGATGATGAAAAACAAGGTAAATATAAATATTATAATTACATAATTTGTAAAATTTATGTTTATTAAGTTGCTTTTATAAATAATTTTGTTATAAAAACAACTAGTTTTTTATTAAAGCTTTCACTTTATAACAATGCAACATTTTAGTTTTCCAGAAAATATTTTTTTGACTTGTATATAAAAAAAGAAATGCTATTTTTTAAAAAATTTATTAAAAAAATTTAATATAAATAAAAAAAAAACCTCACCATTGAAAATGCTTTGCGTACATTTATGAAAAAATTATCTGCAAAATGAAAAAGTGTTCCTTGTCCATTTAATTTTAACATAATTCAAGTTTGCTTTATATCTAATTCTTCATTATAATTATTAGCATACATTGTTACTGAAGAAGCCAAAAGGAGTGCTAGATTAGCTGTACAGAATAAGCAGAAGCCCAAACGACCAAGAGGTAAATAAAAATTTTTGCAAAAATGTTTATACTTTTAGCATTAATATATCGTCGCTTAAACCATTGTGCCACTTAAATTAAAAATCAGAAAATTGGACTTGCTTGGTCTGATATCATTGCTTAAACGATGATATGTTTCAACTGTGGTCTTTTAAAATTGAAAGTTTAGTTGTAAATTAAATAAAGGTTAATTTAAACTGAAAAAGACCATTTTGTTCTTAAAAATCATATGCAAGATCATATTGGCTTGGAACTAGAACAACCAATGTTAACTTTAACCCTATTTTTAAACCTATTTTTTAAACTATTTTAAATATATTAATTTTAAACTATTAAATGTAATAGAAACCACTGTCATCAGACTTTTTTAAACCTTCAAATCAAACGATTCTGTTATTTCTGTAATATTGCAACAATACTGAGTGAATCTCGAACTTTGAAGCCATTTTTTTTAAATTGTCACTATAACATTGGTTGATCTTGTTCCAAACCACAGATATACCAGGGACTACTGGTACAGATATACCAGGGAATACTGTCTAATAATTTTAAACTATGATTAGAAACCTATCACTAGAATTAGATAATTAGGGCAGTTCAAGATTTATTTTGAAGGAAGAACAAGAACAACAGGCACTTAATTGTCAGGTCTTATTTACTCTCCAGACTAAAATGAACGATTGTTAATGAACATGATTCAACAAATGAAAGATAATGTTTTTCAGTATAACATTATCAATTATCTTTTCATAAATGTCTGCAATGTAACAGTTAAGAACACAGCCCCCGTCCTCATTTGTAGTTGAGAAAATACTTTATTTTTTAAATAATTTTTCATATTTGGAAATATAAAAATAAATATTCTTCTACAAATGTGTTATATTAATAAAAAAATTCTCTTAGTGTATAAATTAAATTGAGTGCATACATCAGCCTTTTATTTATCTTTCAAAATATTAACGGCTGTTTTTTAAGGAATCCATATATTGGTCTCCATGATAATAATTTCAGCACACAATTTGTTTGACCAGTCACATGTCTATGAAAAGTAAAAAATAAGCTTTTAATTGACTAAGAACGAAAAGCATGGGTTGATAAAGTAAATTTTTTTTAGAATTTCTTAATGTGAGCACACCATGTGTTTTAGATTTTGAACAATAGGTTTTTTTTTACCTTTAAGTATGTTTAGTAAAAAATATTTAAAAAGAAATTCTTAATTCCCCTCTCTTATATTTAAGCGACTTAGCCAACAAGTGGTATAGGTACAAAAGAACGAGTTTCGAGATAAAAGTGTTTTAAGTTTGCAACTCGTCTTGGCTATAACAATACGTTGAATTACATCCAACTCATTATTGAGCAACCTATTGAACTTGAAAATACACCACTACAAATACATTTGTGACTTATACCACTTGGCGACCAAGCCTCTTTTTTAAAAGCATTAGTTATCTTTGTTGCTAACAAACGTTTGTTCTTATGGGTTTATGAAGCTTGGTATCTAAACTTCTTTATGATACTTAGTCAAACAAAGCAATTAAAAATTTAAAGATAAATTACGGTTTTTTAGTTTTAACATAGGAAATAAATGCTAAATTAAAGGTGTTGTGTGTAACTTTTGTGTGGTAAATTGAAGTTAATAATTTTACTAATTTTAGTTGTTTTTACTGTAGCAAAATTTACAAAAGGTCGGCGTTGCCACCCTGATGTAGCAGTTACAGAGCTTCTTCTTGATTTGCCAAGTGCCAAATCGCGTAGTGGAAGCCTTCCTTCAAATATACATCCAGAACTAGCTATAATGGCAGGTTCTAAGTTAGTACCTACCAGAAAAAAAGGATCTGGATGGTTTAATTTCGGCAGTGGGAAAAACCGAAAAGTTAAAAATGACCTTCCTTTCAAATTGCATTAAAACCCTACTCTTAGGTGCCATACTCTTCTATTGTATTTTCTGCTGTTTCATAATTTGGAGTTTTAAATGATTTAATCACATTTTTTAATTCTAAGTTATGAACATTTAAGAGTTCTTACATTGTAACTCTACTGTCATACTATTACAAGAAAAATATATACTTAATCACCTGTTCACATTTTTTCCAAAGAATTAACTTCTAAAAATTTTATTGAAAAGATGTTAATAGACCATTGTAAAATGTCTTTAGTAGTTTATTGTTATTAATATTTTAGTTAATATATTTATTTTGTCCGTGCATATTACAATTGGACTTTTTACCAGACATTTAAAGAGTGTGTATTTTCAGAATATGCTATAATTTTATTAGAGTATTTTTATATCAAAATTAATGTAAATTGTTAATTTTACATTTTATGTTAATAATTTATTAGTAATTGAATCAATTTTTACAATAGTTTCCCTTTTAGTAAGTTATAAATTGTAAAAACCTGAAATATTTCATTATAAAGAATATTGCAGTTGTAATATGGTGCTTGTTGTTAGTAATTTTGTACTTATCTTTTCTTGAGATAAAATTTGTCAGATAAAATATCTATGACCAAGTTCCATTTTAAATTATAATATTCTCCTTTCCATCTTATAAAATTATTATTCGAAACAGTCAGTTTAAAAAATGTGACAAAACATTTCCAAATGGAGCTTAATAAGTAAATGCAGTTGGCATATTAACAGAAATTATACATTTGAATTAAGAAGTGAAATTATTATCATATCATTTTTTCTGCTCTCAAGAGTTATTACATATTTATGGTAACAGAATGAATTTTTAATGGCTCGGTAAAAAAAAGGCATTTTATATTCACCTTTTAAATTAACATTTTTAATATTAGCAGATGGCCTTTATACAAATATAGTTTATGTTCTAGTAAAGTACATTTGTGTAAGTGCCATTTTGAAATTAAGTGCTGTTTTAGCCATGTAGAAATAAAAATTAAAACATCCAAGTTTTAGTAAGAAAATTTTATTGAATACCAATATTAAAGTTGTGGCTTGGAACAAGGACTAATTTTGCTTTGGATTAACATTAGATATTGGTCCCTCTTGTTCCAAGCCATAGAAATATTCATTTGTGCTAGATAACTCTTGTTATGAAGACATAAATGTGTATTGACTGACAATACTACATATCTTTTAATTTCTTCGTTATACTGCTAATTATCAAATTCAACATGATTTACTTCAGTTATCTTACCCATTTCGTCCGTAATCCAATCCCTCATTAAGTATATATATAAAAAAATTAATATTAATCTCAGTATCAACACTTCTTACATTTAAAATATCAACAAACATATCTTAGTATGATTTCTTAAACATACTAAGTATGAATAATTAACATTAAACAAAGATTTTTCTCCCTTAAAATTGAATATGTAGCATATCTATCTCAAAATTAATGAGTCATGGATGGTTGAAGCCTACTGGTCACATATAGAATTGAATATGAATAATATATTTTGAATTTTTTTTATTATTATCAAATCATTTGTAATTATTAAATGTGTCATTTAAATACCACAATTTAATGACTTATGCTTAAAACATGAAAATTCATTAAGGCATAACACATTCAATGTATTCAAGAATTGCATGTTGTTATGAAATGAAAAAATGTTTGATATCTAACTTTTTTTTATTGCCAGCTTAATCTTTATTTTGGTTTCTTAATTGGTAATTAATTTGCTTTCAAAATAATATAAATTGTATAAATGTGGATCTAGCATTATAAATTAAGGATAATTTTATTAAAGGTAAATTACATTGTTGATGGCCATAATAAAATAGTGAATGCTTTAAGTTTTATGTAAAAAAAAAATCTGATTGTTATAAGTTTTTAAATTGATATATTTATTTCCAATTAAAAATGTATATTACATTATTTCATTAACCTTGGAGCAGGCGCACCAAAACGGTACATAGGAGAAGTCCCGCTGAGTATCACATACTCAAAACCTTTAATGATGCTTGACAGGTTTAATTGAATTTGCTAAATACATATCTGCAAACTACTACAGATTGTCCATAGTTTCTATGAATTGCTATACCAAACCACAGAGTTATAGAAACCTTATTCAAAACTATGGATAATGTATATACTCGTGTATAAACTAATAAAATGTAAATCAAAAGTTGGTAGATTGCGATGTGACCAACTAAAAATTAGGGCGTAAGATACCCAATATGAGAAGATAGATTCGAACTAAACTGTACTGATTTAAAATTGTACTGGTAACATTTCCCAATCTGGAAGGACGCAAATGTACTCATTGAAGTCTATACGGCGTAATGTAATCGTAACTAAAAAGTAGTTCTCTCTCAAACAAAAGAAGTAAATAAAAAATATATATTCATAAATGAATCATTGATTTGTAGACCCTATGCAGCTAGTATACGTTACTTGAATAGAATTTTGAATACAAGATTAAGAAGTTGACATAGTGTGTAGTAATTTTTAGGAATTTTTCTCATTGTACGTTCTCCAATTTAGAGTTAAAAAAATGTATCGCAAAGTTAAATTGGACATAATTAAACTTGTCAATTAAGCAAAATTTATTTCTACAATTAAGAAATTATTCTTTGATAAAATTATGGAAACATATTAATGGTAATGTTATTACTATTAGAAAGAATTAGGTTGGAGTTCAGCATCTATAGCTCTTTCAAAATTTAAATTGTTTATTTTAAAAGCTTGATAAACGGTTAATTTTATATTTACATGAAATTTAAAGTATAATCTATTTATTAAAATGTGTACTTTAGTTAAAAAACAGCTGTTGAAATAAACTTGTCAGGAGTATTTCTGATTTTTTTTACTTTTACTTTCCAAACCAAACTAACATTTTATTCAGTATCAGTATCACTTTCTGTAAAGGAATTATGATTATTATTTTTCACCTATAACCTCTTCAAATTTACAAAATGATTCAATATGCATCGAAAAATGATCGAGCAATCTTCATAACCTTTCTGTTTTAGCAGCGTAACTCTAGTACTGCACCATGAAAGACTGCAACAAAGAAATGGACACTAAATTATAATAACTTTCAATAAATAACTATTTATTCCATAACCATGTGATACAATTCCAAGAAATTATACTTTTTTTCCTTCAAGAATGTGACCTTGAACTCAGCCACACAAAGTTTCGTCCATCTTCACACAAATCTAAACGAGATAAATTAATACAAAAGTGACATCTTTTATGGCATGTCTGATACGCTTGCTCCTGGGTTAAATTAGTTCCAGACTTGAATTTTTTTTTAATTTATTTGTTATCGTAAATACATTTTAAACTTGTGTGTTAATATTTGGAAAACGTAATATTTCAAAATAGCAATGCTATTATTTCTTTATTTTATTTTAGTCATTATTTTAATATTAAAACTAAAATCAAAGTGTCTGAACTAGCGTCAGATGACAAACGTCTAACTTGTAGGTATTTTGTATTTTTAAGCATATTTCTAAGTAATTTCTTGAAAAATTTCATCATACAATTTCTTGGTAGAAAATTGTTTTTTTTTATGTTCTACAAAATTTATATCTGTATAAAAACCTTCGATTTTCCTCTTCTGAGTGGCAACATAACCTGGAAATCAGGGAATTATCATGGAAGTTTTAGTTCTGGAAATATTGGGAAAAATTTAACAAAATATAATGGAAATTTTCAAATTTGATCACTAAAACAACAATTATTATTGTCTATTCTGTACGGTTTAATTGACAATATTTCCTTTGTTCTGAAAAGTATTTTCTTTAAAAAGCATGGCTGTGTGTTCAGTTTCATTGTTTATAGAAATGTGGACCACTGCTGAATGGAGAAAGCAAAGCACATTGGACTTTGGATTGTAAACAACTCTTTCGCAGCAATGAATATGCGATTTATTGAAGATTAAAATAGGAAATACGAAACATATAAAACATTAAAATTACCTACAAAAGAAATAATTTGAAAAAACTTGCTTAAAATCACCAATTTTAGATAAAGAAATTAATGCTCTTAGATCTCCTATACAAAAGAGATAATTCTATAAATATTTCAGTTTAAAAATCTAGTGTTTGGCGCAGCTTGGCCATATTTGGCCCTTGTGCCAATAAACCCCAATCAACCAACTATAAATATTTCACTGCTTTATTGCATTCTTTGCTGCCAGAGAACATATTTAATTACTATTATGCCTCTCACACTTGCATCATTTTGTGCTGTATCCATATATTTTTAAAAAACTGATTATAAGTATTGCTCATCATTTTTCATTTATAATACAATATATTTGCTTTATTATCACAGTGTGGATACTTAGTTTCTATATAAAGCATGTATTGCAAAAATTCTTAATGTAATTGTAAAATCAGGGAAATTTATTTTTGTGATACCATCATGGATTTCAGGTTAATATCAGTGGACTTTTGTTCCAGGATTGTGTTGCCACCCTGTATTTTTTCACATAAATATTTTGACCATGCAATGAAATAGAACAAAACCTTATTGATTCAAAGTAGGATATAATAGAGATGTGTAACACAATGCTGACTATTTCAGTTACTTTACACAAAGAATTCAGCTCAATATATATGTACATGACATTTTTTTAAAATGTCAATTTTCAACCCAAAAATATTCTTAGAGACCTGTTTATTACTGGGCTTCTATGGAATATCCAGTAATTAAGTAATGTTAGTTATAAATTATTTTTCATTTGTATGTCACTCAAAAATTTTTATTACATGTGATTATTAGTAGTCAAATTAATTTAAGTTATATAACGGAACATTTTCTCAACATTTTAGGGATTTTAAAAATGAAACAAGGTTTATTTTACAAACCATAACTTATTACAGCATATGTAATACTTAATATAGTTTTTAAATAAGTGGTACCAGAAACTGGAGAAAGCAGAACTTTGAGATAAAGACTTTTTCACATATTTAGACAAATTTCAAAGACATTCTACAAAAAAAAATATTTTTAAATACTTCTAGTTCACAAATTTATAACAAAAAATATTCTCTTTAAAATTTCTTTACATTTTTGTATGTTAAATAATCATTTTTCACTCTGAAAGTAATAACTTGGGTCTCTGAACTCCATGAGCTGCTACATTCCACCTCCTACTTTCCCTCTTAATGTTCAAGCTCATCTGCCATGTTATTCCTTAAAGAGTGCCTGTCGTGTACACTACATCCCTATATTCAAATCAACATATCAGCATACATATATTTAATTTCATGTGTAAAAGATGTTTTAAAAAGTGTTACTTTCACATGGTGAAATTACTCCAAGGTATAGATGGACCTGCTTAGCATTAATCACTCGTTATTATATATGCCCATACATTTGCTCAGAAAATAAAATTTCTTATTTTATGGATACATGTAAAAGTTGTATACAGTTATAATACATATTTGTATATATCAACAAAATGTTAATGTTATTAGAAAATATTAAAAAGACACAAGAAAGGAATAATAAGAGGAAATGAATCAAATTCATAGTATTTCATACTGAAAGATGCAGTAAAAACTAAAATGCAAATTAAAAATACAAAAAAAATCATGAAAAAAATTGTTGGAAGATTAAATAGCCTTAAAAAAGGCTAAAATAAAATATTGCATCCAATCATTCAACATTTCTCTAGGCTTAGGAAAATATACCTTGGTGTATTTGAGGACTAGATTTAGACCTATTTGATATTTTATTCATTTTTCCTTATTTTAATATATATATATATTGCAAAATATACATCTAGTCCAATAAAAGATTTCTATACAGTAGCAATTCTTGAGTATGAAAAGTAAAAGGACCTAAATTACAAATAAATTCAAGTATAAGGGTGTCATTAAATAGTTAATATGAATAAACTATTGTAAAATCTCAAAGCTAAAATAAATAAAACTGATAATTCAAATTTAAGCAAATAATTAAAAATAAAAGGTATAAATATTAGAAGAAGCATGAACCAAAAATTTAATTGACAATAAGGGAAATGTTTTAAAATCAGAAGAAAATATTTGAAAAAAGTTCATTTAACTGGTAAAAGCGTTATTTCATTAAAATTTGACAATTTCCCCCCTTAAATTATTATAAAAGTATTTAAAAATTATTGGGGCCAGGATCTGAAAAAGTGACAAGGCATGGGGCCCCTTCTTGCCCCATACACAAGTATTGAAACATTGGGATTTCTATGAAACAAAATGTCTAAAATTTAAATAGCTAATTGTAAAATAATGCAAATTTTAATTCACAAGTTGTTTTATATTGTTAGATTCAATTTTTAATATATAAATGATATTTTATATATTTTAACTTGATTCAATTTTTATTCTTTGCTTTAACAAACTTAAAAAAAAAAATGCAAATGAGTTGTAAAGTTCAGGTTTGTATCAAAATGGCTTTAAATCAAATTTGTTTTATATGTAATTAAATAATCTGTTAAAAAGTTTATTTTAAAATATAATAATGCTTTAAGTTTATATAGTTTAAGTATGTAGTTCACATGAGAAAATAATTAAATGATACTCAAAATAGTTAAGGTAAGAAATTGTTGAATACTACAAAAGATTCTAGTAGATTTTCATAAAAAAAAATCAACTTTAAAAACTTTGTGTTTATAAGGTAATTATTATCTTTATAAGGTTTATTGTTAAACTTAGTCTTAATTGTTAGGTGTAAAATGTTATACTCTGTTTAAAAAGCATTAATATGTTTAATACTAATGAACTATTAGTGTGATGGGAGGAAATTTTTGAAAAGAATAGTTCCATATCTTGCCTTGTCCATATGAAGTGCTTTGTAGTAAGTTTATAAAAATTCGTATAAATAATTCATGTTTTTATTTCAATCTAATTCCAGTTGATATACTTAAAATTCATTACAATAATTTTTAGAAATATTTGAAAGTAACTACAAAAGTTATTTCCCATTTATTTTATCCGTTTTAGAATAATAGAATATAAGTTTTGTTAAAATAGATAAAAGATGAGGCTAGTTTTAGAAAAACATTATGAAATCTTTCAAAATTATATCATATTACTAATAAAACTGTCGCATTTATTGTGGATTATATTGATATTACTTTTTTGTATAATAATTTTTATTAAAAAATGCATTTTTATTTTTAAAAAAATCAGATTTGTCTTTTTAAACTGTGCAGTTTGCTATGTTAAGATGCTGTTCCTGATTTTCTTTAAAAATTATGTTTTTATTGTTTGTTAATTGTTTTCTTTATAATATTTTAAAGAAGGGTCATTGTACCAAAATTTGTTTTAAGGATATAGTGAATATATTTCTTGAATTTACAAAAAGTTGCTCTTTTCTATCATTGTTATGATCATGTCATTTTTTTAATGCGCATATGCTATTAAATTGACTTGTATCCTAAATTAGAAAAAGGTGGAACTGTCTGGTTTTTACACCCAAGTCTTCAATTTTGAAACAAACATGTGAATAAAACAAGTTTTGGAATGACCACTAATATTTTCAATTTAATTTGAATAGTATACAGCTAGTTATGGAACTAACATTTTATTTTACTGAATTCACATAAAATTTTGCAAGTAAATTTTTTTTCTATAAATTAATGTACACTTAACCCATTTACAACACTGAAAAATCAATTTTGGATATCTTTATACTTAATTAATGGTTATTATTGCCAATTCGCACCATCCAACACATTTTATACATTTCATAGTACAAGACATTTTAGACATGACAGTAGTTATGACAGAAAATAAATCAGAAGAATAATGGCACGTTGTCATGAACAGAATTATGTAAACTATCTTTTCCAAAGGGTTCTAGGATTACATAATATTTAGATGATAAATGTAATAGGGAATACAAGTAATTAAAGTACAATTTTTTCCTTAATTGCTTTTTATAAATGTCCCTCTAGAACAACAAAAATAGGCTATTGATAAGGATTTAAGGTTGCTCTTAAACAAAAAAATAAATATAATAAGCTATTGTGTAGCTCCAGTGCGTTCAACATTTGTTCAACCAACTAGACAACAAATATAGGATGCGGCTATGTCAGAGCATGACCCAAAGGGTTCTGCTTAAAAAATATATTTCACAAACTTTGTAGTTAAAGGGTTAGATAACCTTTGGTAATAAGGAATATTCTTTTTTTTTCATGAAGTTTTTTTATTACTTTAAAGTGTTGATTTTGCCATACATCTCTAACAATGTGTCATTTTATTTTATTTCTAAAACTTTTATTATAAAATTAGTGTAACAGAAAACATTTTCTCAATTAATTTTAAAGCATAGTGAAATTACACCCCACAAATAATCATTTTCTGAAATTATAATTTACATGTTCTTCTTTTTTAATTGCTAAATAAAATCTGTATATAAATTCACTGATTATTTGTAAGCAAACATAACATAAAAGAATATTTACTATATTTGAAAATTTTAGTGTCAAAAGTGTGTATGTACATTTTCTGTACTTGTTTATGTGATTTGCTTTGATATGTTTTAACTTTCCTTATCTTGTCTTCAAAAAAGAAAATAATTGGCATAAACCAAAATGCTAGATAATGTATTGATGGAAGAAATAAGTAAGCATTGGTGCCCCATCATGCTTTCGTTTTGTACTATTTGTTCATTCAATTAATTTGATTTGTTCTATTTATTTGTTTGGTTTGGTTTGTTTCGTTCGATTCATTTAGTTTGTTCTTTTCATTCTTTTCAATTAACTTGTTTGTTTTATTTGGTTCGTTTAGTTACAGTTTGTGGGTTTGTTCGATAAATTTGTTTTGTTTATTTTGTTATATTTGTTAAGAATGAACCATCCAAACTAACATTTGTTTGAACTGAACAAAACGAACCACCCATATTCATCGAACAAGTTGAGCGACTCAAATAAACCTAATGAACCATACTAACCAAACGAAATAAAAGAATCGAACTTATGAAACAAACTAAATGAATTGAATACTGTTCAAACTAAATAAATTGATCGTACTGAATGAAATCAAGGAATCAACCGAAGAAATCAACCAAACTAAGAAATAATCAAACATCTTAAACAAATACAATTAATCAATAGATCCTAATAAATCGAAGGGAATAAACTAAATGAACACATGAAGGAGGATTGGAACCACTGCTCGCCTATTTCTTCCATGAATTCATAATCTAGAATTTTTGTTTGGTAACACTTTTATAGCCAAGATGCGGCAAATAAAGCATTGCCAGGCGGAATCATATAAACAAGTACAGCAAGTGTACAAGCATATTTTTGGCACTAATGTCTTCTCGTATTTTAACAGACATTTTATTTATAGAAAATCTGGTAAATTGAAAAGGGGTTATGTAAAATGCAATTTTAATAATGGCTGCAAGAAATAGTTTAAGAAATTATAACAGCATTTTAAATTTTTGCTAGTTTATAATTTAAGGTGTGGCTATTTAATTATTTTCCCAAAAATTCTTAGGTTTTAGTGTTCGGTAAAATATAAATCAGTAAAAAATATACTTACAAAGATCTACCATCTTAAAAGATCATAAAGATCTGTATTACTTGTAGAATTAATTAAGCATTATTTAAACAACTTGCATAATTATATTGCCTGCAAATAAGCTACCATCTCTTCAATACTTAATACTACTATGAATTTCTAGTTAAGTATTCATTCACATAGTTAAAGCTCTATAGAGAATTGTGTAGGTATTTGTTTGAAACAGCCTACTTTTATTAAATCAAAAAACTTGAAAGGTTTTTTTATAGAAGTTGTCCAATGTTTTCAATTTTTTTAAAGGGTTTTGAATGTTTGTATTATATATATACCAAGGGGGCTTGTTTATATACTTTACATTTGAATGAATATGACCGGCATATTAACTATATCAATAAAATTTTTGTAATCCCTGTACACCTGAGCATTTAAGTAATATTTATATTAACTTTTCTTGTATGAAACTTTTTAAGATTAACTTACTATAAATACTATTGATATGTAATTAAAGTTATTACATAATATTCTAGTTTATTTTGTTTCCTCAAACTTAATAATTTTTCCATTAAACTGAACAGTGTTTTCATTTAATTGGCCTAATATTCAATGCATTATTATAATTAAAAACTGGATTTTGTAGATCATGTTATCAAAAGTTATTTTAAAAAAAATATTAATTTTCATGCTTCAGTTAACTTGTATTGAGATCAAGCCGTTGAAAATTTATTTTTAAAATTCATTATTAGAAATCCTTATGAGAATTTGTTTAATGTTTGTATTTTTACATTTATATTTTTAATAAACATTGAAATTAAATGGATGAACAATTTAAGAAAGTTACATTATAAGAAATGTTCAATTATTGAATGGAATATTTAAATTTATTTAAACTTGATATTAAAATTATAAATAAATGTATTTTGAACTTATATAACAGTGATTCCATAAAAAAAAAATTAAGATTATTTTAATGCTATTGATATTAGATATCCATTGTATTCAACAAAATTATGCAAATCGACACAGTGAATCATAGCCTTTTAATTTATATTCTCCTAATAACTCTGGCTAACTCAGTTATATACAGTGTGTTTTAGAATTATCTTTACAACTAGATGGTCAACTTGGTTACATAGTGGACCGCCATGGCCAAATGTGTTGTTACCTGTCAAAGTTGTAAAGCTAATTCTCATACACCCTCTTTAATATATTAACTAGTTTTAAGATTGTCACGTTCCTTTATTGTTTGTTATAAAAGAATGATTTTAACTTATTAAATGTTAATGTGTATAAAATGCAATCCTGTTTAAATGTAAAATTGTACAAATATATTAGCAGATATTGTGTAAATGTGTTAATGTTAATATAAATTTTAATTCAAATGGTGTGTATATATTCAGAGAAAAGGTACAACCAACTGTCCTTTAGTTTCAAACTCTTATTATTTGTACAATATTAAAATGAGAAAGTTACCAATTCATCCTATTGTTTTAGCGTTCAAAACAGTAAGTATTGTTGAATTTTTTTACATAAGTTAAATTTGCATATTTTTTCTGCATTGCAAAAATATTTTTATTGTAATTTGCACTGGATTTAAATATTATCTGTATGTATAGTATATAGATGTGCAATCAATATGTATATAATTTAATGTATAGAGTCTGTTATGTTTTATTTAGTTGGGATCTTCAGAAAATTTATTCAAATAAAAAAAAATTGTTGCACAACATATTAAGAAACAAGTTATAAATTGTATCTGATGTTTTGGTTTTTAATGTGTGTATATGCTACTAAGTTCTGTATTGTTTAAGGATGGCACATGGATATTAATAGAATGTATACACATTTCGATAAACTTATGCTTGTAACATATCATTTCATATTAAATGTGTTATTGTTCATAAACTTGCCTGTATCTTTTTTTAACAATCAAGGACAAGCAAGTTGCTTTTTACATGTTCTGAACCTTAATGTTGCACCCTTTTTCTTTAATATATAATCTCTAATTTATTCGATAAAAAAAAGTAAATTAAAGTTATAAAAGTCATTTTGAAAGTAGTAGATGAATATCTGAAAAGGTTATTGTAAAAAGATGTGATATAGGCTTGCAGAAAAGGTTTATTTTCAAAATTTGCCACTTCAATGTTTAATCCCATAAAGTGGAGTTACCAGGAAGAAGATTACGAAGGCATATATTATTAAAACGCTTTTATATATACTAGCAAAAGCACCCGTTCTTTGCACAGGGATAAATAAAATATCAACAAATTATAGATATACATTTTCTCTCCTCCCTGAAATAATCGCATATACCAGTTTAAAATTTCCATTTAAATAGGTTCCATTATTTTGTTATAAATTAAAATTTAACACATCTTTATTTTTTATAAATTAGTAATTAAAAAAGAAATAAAATAATATTCCTTCAAAATTTATTTGCCAAAACGCCGATAAAAACCTAATAATAACTTCTATATTATCTCTCATAAGGTATGCAGTTTTAAGCAATTAAAAAATGCTCTTTCTGATGCAAATGAAAAATGCTCTTTAATTTAATGCTCTTTCTGAAACATTTCCAGCAATGTTAGTTTTATCTTCTGACATTTAGTTCGCATAGACGCGACTTTCCCTATCATCAACATTAAAATTAGGAAGTGTTAATAATCGATTGAAAATTTGGCTTCTTACTACCATGGCGCTGGATTCTGAAACCCTAATGCAAAAATTTAAGATATTTAGTGCAATTTTTCTCCCTGTGCGAAAATGATATTCTATTGTCGTTAATAATATGTTAACTCTTCATAGCACATTTTTTCTCTTCTTGAAAAAAGTAGTGTGCACGCAAATTGCCTAAACGGAAGCGATAAGCTGTTGACTAGTTTTTTGGGGAATTCTATATTTATTAGATGATTTAATAATACTAAAATTGGTACTTAGAGGTACTTATTAGTACACTAGTTAACTTGGAAGTGTGTACCAGTGTTCGTAAAAAGATTTTAAATGTATTCTATTTTTTTAACAACTTAAAAAAAAAAAATTCCACGACTAAATAAAATAGAAATTATATTTACTTGTACAATACTCCCTAATAGTATTAATCCATCCATGTCCCATGTCAATAGATTACTGCAGCGATTATCAACCTGTTTGGCGCGAGCACACTAGAGGGGAGGTGCGAGAATATCCAAGAGAAAATATTATTTAAAAAAAAATTGATTAACTGACTTAAAGGAAAGCACACATACACATATAAAACAAAATACATTTCGACATTTTTAACAAATAAAGTAAAACAATTTACTAAATCAAAACTTACTTAATCAAAACTTACTAAATTAAAAATAAATTTAATAATTATTAGTGACTTCCTTGGGCCTGTCTTGCAGAGCAAAGTTTTTCAAAGGAAGGCTTAATATTAGAAATAGCCACTCTCAGTTCTGTTTCTATATTTAGCCGAGATCTATATTTTGTCTTCAAAGATGCCACAGCAGAAAATCCAGTTTCACAAAGGTAGGATATTGAAAATGGTAATAGAATGCGAAATGCCCTTGTTTTTAGAGCAGAAAAATCATCCTCTACTCCTGCCCAAAATTCAAATAGTGATTTATTACTAAATTGTCTTTTGGTCTCGCCACTTGTGGTGAAGTCTATGAATTTTTCTTCCTCCAATTGAGAATCCTTCGTGAGTCTTATGAAATGGATCCCTAACCCACTCGTAACTTGCTATCAGTTTGTCGTCAGCAAGAAAATACTTTTTAAAATTCGTTGCCAGCATGGGTAAATGATTTTCAATGGTTACAAAAACAACTTTTACATGTTCTTCATTAGCCTTGTAAGTTTTAGTACAATCGTCGACATTTGCAAACATTGTTAAGTTTTTTGCTTTAAATTTCTGCTCCTCAATTCCAATTTTCTACAAAAAGCATTAACTTTATCACTCGTATCCAACATATGTGTATTTGTTCCTTGGAGTTGAAGGTTCATGTTATTTAATTTCTCAAATATGTCGACCAAGTAGCTCAATTTCATCACAAATAAACCATCGCGAAAATTCTCGGCTTCCGGTCTGTTTTCTTCGTCTAGGAAAATGGCGATTTCTTCTCTTAATTCATAAACACGTTGCAAAAATTTCCCACGTGATAACCATCTTGCCTCGCAATAAATAGTAATAGTAACGCTGAATGTACTGAACCCATGTCTTGACAAAGTGCTGAAAATATTCTCGATTTCAGGGGTCTCAATTTTATATAATTTACTACGGTTACAACCGTAGTTAACACAATATTCAGACCAGGACTCATTTCTTTCGAAGCCAAAGTTTCTCTGTGGATCATGCAATGTGTCCAGACGTACTGAGGCGATTTTTGTTTTACAAGTGCTTGTATACTTTGGAATCTTCCGGACATTGAACGAGCACCATTGGTGTATATTCCGACGCAATTTTTTCATTCTATGTTTGCGTCGTTCATAAAATCATTTAAAATAGAAAATAATGCGAGCGCTGTTGTTTTGAGTTCTATTGGTTTGCAGAAAAGTAGTTCTTCTACTACTGACATATTATCACAAAATCGAACATAGGCAATTAAATGAGCATCTTTATTACTATCTGTTGCTTCATCAAGCTGTATTGAAAACAATTTGTCACGCAACTTCGAGAAAAGCTGACACTGTACATCTTCAGCTAATTCACCAATTCGACGAGCAACAGTATCATTTGAAAGAGGTATGGACTGCAATTGTTTTGAAAAATTATCTCCAAACATAGTTTCTACAATCTCAATTGCTGCTGGCAAAATAAGCTTTTCACCAATGGTGTGAGGTTTTTTACATCTGGCTATTTTATATGAAACTTTGTAAGATGCAATTAAAGCTTTTTTATTCACAGACAAAGTTTCTTTAAAAAATGATTTTTGCTTTTCATATGATTTTAATTTTAATTCGAAGAATTTTCTGGGTTTGTTGACGTACTCACTATGAAGCGTTTCCAAATGTCGTTTAAGTTTATTAGGTTTCATACTGTCTGCGGCCAATATTTTTGAGCAAATGATACACATGGGCCTTTCTTCTTCATTTACTTCAGTACTGGTAAACCCAAAATGTAAGTATTCTTGATTTTATTTTCGGAACCACGCTCATCTGTGTACTTGTTGATACTTGACTATCGTCTAATGCTAGCTTACTTTCGTTTAAAAATTTATCCATGAGTCTGCATAAATCTGCTGCCGTGAATATTTAATGTGGTGAATTGTAATTAACACGAAAACATATATGACATACACATTCGCGATAGATTCGATAGCGATAGAAGGATCGACTCGAATGAGACTGGCTGGAATTAAAACTTGTGTTATCGAACATTTTCCTTCTTCCTATGAGAAAACATTTGCTCTGCGCATGCTCGAGACGGCAATAGTCGTGTGGATTCCCTTCCACAAACATTACTTATTTTTCTCTTTTGTTTAGTCATGCTACTGTTTTATTTCTTTTATTATTCGTAAAAATGTATCCCCAGTTTCTAAATTTAGCTCACCCCGTCTAGATTAACTTTCATTAACGAATTTTTCTACTTTCATATTCTTTTAACGTTATCTCCCTGTTTGGCTTTCATTTCAAATATAATATTTAAATTTCTCTCGCTTTCATTCGCTTCATCTGTTCACCGCCCGCTTGGCAAAATGCCTGATGTGATTTCTCGCCAACGTTGGCTCGCTTTTACTCTTGTTTTGGCAATTAGTTAAAAATAATTTAAAAACAGAATCCAAAAATACTCAATATGCATTATTGTTGTATACATTTTATTGTAAGCGGGGGGCGCGATGAAAATTATGATTGAAAACTGGGCCGCGAATACTGAAAGTTTGAGAAACGCTGGATTACTGTATTACATAACCCCCAAAAAAACTTTAGAAAAGTAAAAAACGCTAAGCGCCCCTCCCCCCCCTAAAAAAATCTTCGAAACTGTTGCTAAAAAAGTTGTGATATAAAAAACAAACAAGCCAAGAGCTCAACCGTGCACACCTACTCACTAGCCTTTTCCCGGAAAAAAGCTGCGCTTTCTTTTCTTAGCTCGATTAAAATTTTATACACACTTTTTTAGCCACAGTTTCGAAGATTTTTTTTTGAGGGGGGGGGGGGGGGGAGGCGCTTAGCGCTTTTTACTTTTCTAAAGTTTTTTTGGGGGATATCAGTCCTTTTTTTCAACCCACCTTTTAAAGGATGTCAGACCAATCACCTTTTAAACTTTTTAAAAATTACTATTTGTTTTCCCATGTCATTAGTTAAATCCGATATTTCAAGGAAAAATTAATCACGCGCACTGTATTTATAGTGGCTGGAGGGGGTAGTGTTCCGTTCGTATGTTAGCGATTCTTCCCCGAAACCGACGAAATCCGCTGGTGGCGCTGCGGTCGCCTCCGCTGCATGAGATGGAAGAAGCATTTTGATGGGTTCTTAGTTTTATAAAAATGAATTTAGAAAAAACGGCCCGGAAAATTAAAGGTGTATATTTAAATTTTTAGACTGTTTTCTGTTGATGGATAACCATCTAGTTTAAAAGCAGCACACTATGGATTTGGTTTTCGTTTCAATACTAGGCCCTTTTCAGTTATTGAAGGCTTTTGTAGGTAAGAAGATATTGCCGACTTTCCTTGAATGTTTTTTTAAGGAAAATGATACACATATTTGTCTGTTGGTATCAAATATACATGTTTTAATTCAGATATTTGGATAATCCCTTCTAGCCACTATACTGTATTAAAAGACTGCTGAGAATAAATATTACCTCAATCCCCCCCCCCCCCCACTCCTTCTTTCAATGCTTTCACCCTGTTAGAAAATGGTTGCTAGTTGAGATGTTTCTTCCTTCTCCCGCGAATGAACGATAGGGGAAAATATTCAATAATATTAATTATTTCAAATGCTTCTATCTTCATTAATAATTATCCAAGTTAAATGAAAATTGATCCAACGATTAAAAGGATTTTTAATCTATCGAGTGGTATAATTTTTATTTTGTAGAGCGTATTATTTAATCTATAATTTTAACTTTTATTAAGCCGCTCTAAAACATAATTTTCTTTGGCGACTGGAAAGTGAAAAGATTTCATATTTAGGTAAAAATCGCCTGACGGCGTAAAAATTTGGCTTAAATTATTTAATAACTTTTTAAGCTAATTAAACATATAAATAAATTATATTATAAACAAAAAGTAACAAAAGGCACTTGTGATGCCATAAAGTTATCATATAAGCTTCTAATCAAAATAATCGGTTGAAAAATGTAGTGTCTAGCTTGACTTACAAATTTGGGCTTCACAATTTGAAACAGTGACAAATCAACTAACTTTACGCAAATTAAAAAACTTCTTATCTCCGTTAATTTTCAATTAAAAAAAATATTCTTGTATTAAATTAAAGGTTTTACAGATACGGTTCCACCAATACTGGTTTATTTGTTTACGAAATGTAGTTCGGTTTCTGGAATATATTTTACGGACGCGATTTAACATTACAAGATGCGCAGAGCAGCTTAAGTCCTGTCGGGCGTTCGTTTCTTGTTGGCTGCTTTGACGAGTTGGCGTTATTTCTTCTTTTTTGGCTTAGCGTTGCGAGCCCGACCAGGTCGCTTGATGAGGACAATTAAAATTTTCCTGAAATAGATTCTAAATAATATAGCTCCAAAACAATATAATTTTAGCAATAGAAGTTTAGGAATAAATTATGTATAATAGTCGGATTGTTTATAACCATAACTACTTTCTGCCCAAGTTTCGAGAAGGAGTGTCCTTAACATCCCTAATATACCTTTGGGATATTTTCTCCGAGGAGGCTAATAACGTTTCTATATAGAGTTTAAAATTGGTTTTACAAAAGCAAGTTTTCCACTTGACTCGTCACTTTCAGAAACGACAATACACAAAACGTTTCACTGATAATCAGGATCAAATTTTTGATTCAAAAATATTTCCCTAAGAATTCGGATAAGAATGAAAGAGATACGGAATCTGGTTTCATCTAGAAACATTCAGATTATGTGATTGCGGAGGTAGGATGCTTTTGGGAGCGTCTGTATTTTTAGGCATAGAATTTTGAGGTTCATTCCAGTCCAGTGGCGGCCCTATGGCGGTACGACCGCACTGGTGCGTTGTCTTCTTTCTCCGTGCAACGCACGGAGAAAACTAGAGTTGTATACATAATATAGTTATATATATATATATAAAAATAAATAAATAACATACATATTAAAATCTTACAGCATGTATGGGAAGTACAGAGAAGCTAACCCTATTTTCGTGGTTCAATCTGGCTGTCAATATCTGTTTTCGCCTCTTCTTGTCGTCAATCAATTGCCCTGCTATTTTAATAGCTCCGTTGTTGAACGTATTTGTGTCGACAATTTCGCCTTGCAATATCTGTATGAAATGACGTTTTCTTGTTGTGTATATGTTTGTTCCGAAAGACAAGTGAAATGAGGATTTGTATTGTTTCAGTGATATGTACAAATCAGTAATTATTAGTATGTTTTAAGTTGATATAATAATGATAGTTTGTTAGTCGATACATACTTAACTATAATTCTCGATTTTTATTTAATAACATTATCCTGCACATTATTAAACGATTTTGTACGAATGACATATATATTTATGCGTTTTGTTATATTTTGTCATAACTATGCAACAATATTGTTCAATTAGCTTAAATCCCTTTTTTATGCCTGTGTTGGGTTTGTCGGCACATTTTGTCGCCAATTTTTTGAAGATCTTTTCGATTAATTATTAGATTTAGTTCTTTAATATATATCTGAATAATTTTTTTTTCATCATAAAGTTAGTAATTTAAAAAATATAAAACCGCATACTATTTTAACTTAACTTTTTTAATTGATAAATAGTGGTCAATTTCTGTTTATTAGCAATTATTTTCATAAAACGTTGTGTTTTTTAATAATATTCTATCAATATTTGTAAGTATGTGTAAATGTTTGTTTTCTAAAAGCACTAATTAAATATCTTAAATGTTTCTTAATTTTGTGACACACATTTCAATATCCTTTATTTCCCTCGATTTTCTTCGTTATTAAAAATGCGTGGCTTAATAATATTCAAACTGAATGCCAAGCAAAATAATCTGCAAAATACAAGGGCGGCTGAAGGCTCAAGCGCCAGACTAAGAAGGGCGAGTATTGAATTGATATTTATATTTTTTATTAATTTATATATTTCAGTTAAACTTTTTTTGTGTATCTGTCACCTTAATATATACCATGCCTGTAGCCAGACAATATATCCAGGGGGGTGGGGTGGGGGGCAGACACTACTCCAGGTAGGGCAAGGGGAAAAGAGGGGGAGGGGGGCAAAACATTTGCATTTTGTATTATGCACACATATATCTGCCAACTTTTACGGTTTGACAGTACCACGTGTGTATTCTAGAATTTTTTTATGATTAACTTATAAAGCATGAATAGTTCTACTATAAAATCAAATTTTAATGAAACATTTGTTGATAGCATAATCTGCAGATTGGTGCAATGCAGAAGCGGTTCCAGAAAATGTTTAGAGTGGGGAGGTGCGTATACATTGAAACCCAGTTTTTACATCTTAATAAATTTATTGAAATATTTCGTTTCAGTCTCGCGTTTTATGTTTTGGTTTTGTCAAAAAAAAGGTGGGGGGGGGGTAGGTGCAATTAGCGATGCGGGTGGAAGAAATTGATCCACTGAGTTTCGGCATCTCTATTTCCAGATACCGAGCACTGTGTATCAGTAAATGTAAGTGCATCTGTGTGTGTGGGGGGGGGGGGGAGTGAACACTCTCACAGCCCAAGCCAATTATAAATGTGATTGCTATATAGTTATAAATCTCTCATTTATTATTTTCTTTTCTTTATGAAAGAAAAAAAGTTTAATGTGCATTAAAAAAAATATTCCAGGAGAGGGGGGGGGGGGGGGTCTGAATGTCTCTGCTTCTGGGGTGTCTGGCGAGTTGGGGGGAGGGGGTCCGGAACGTGCCAAATTCCCTTTTAGTAGTAGTATTTTAGAGTTTTAAAGTAGAATTATTATTATTTGGTCCAACAAAATTTTTTTTGACCTCAAGGGGGGGTAAATCCGGACCTTGACCTGAAGGGGGGTGGGGGGGGGGTCCTCTTTGGCTACGTCCTTGCTTCTCCCCTCACACACACTAGTTTTCAAAGGGACCGATGGAATCAGACATAATGAATTGGCGACAACACATGTTGATAATCACTTGTCTTGCAAGGTTCAATTGCTTCAGTGGTTCGATACTGGAAGTAGAATCAGAGGAGTTGGGGTCGAAAAAGGTGGGAGGGGGGGGGTGGAAAGTGTGTCCTTTTGTCTCCCTAACGAAGCTTTAAAATATAATTAGCTAGCTTTTTCCGCGTGAGATTGCAATAAATCGAATTTTCAGACCGCTCTAGAAGTGTGTGGGGGGGGGGGGAATTTCTAGGACGAGCAATGTCCTTTGGCCCTACCTAGCTACAGGCCTTCATCCCCTTACATGCTTCTGTTGAAATGGAAATGCGAGAGTACTGCGCTTGTGGATTTGCTGGTACATACCAAATTTTTGGGGGCTCGTTCCCATACAAGCATACCACTAAGTTTACGCCTATGGCGCTCTCCCACCACAAGGCTATCTGACTGATTTTGGAAGAAGAAAAAAAACTTAATGGAAGTTTTACAGATTGTTATACAATTTTTTTTAATTTTTTTGAAAGCTTTTTTTTTTGTAAAACCAAGGTTTTACATTCAATAAAAAGGATTTCATTCAAGGAGGGGCAAATTTTTTCCAGGGGGGGCAAGTAAATTTCCAGAGGGGGGGGGGAGCAATACCCGCCCTGGCCCCTGCCTGGCTACAGGCCTGGTATAAACAATACATGTTTTTAAAATAACAAAGTTGGCATGCGTTTATCACGATTTGTAAATCATGATAAACGCGAACAATAAAAAACATTTTATAAACATTGGGCGCCAACTCATGGAGGTTTTTTTGTTGACAAACTTACAAATCACGACAAACATACCATAAAAATTATTTGTGAAAATTGGGCACCAAACTCATGTTTGCTTGTGTCTCAACATTCCTTGAACCATCCATGGCAAAATATTATGTAAAGCAACACAAGTTAAATTAAGTATTTTGCAAACAAAATTTTAAAAAATTCTATTCTGAAAGTACTAAATTAAGCTATCAAATTGGAAAAGGATATTTTTCAAACAAAATTTAAAAAAATCCGTAAAATTCGTGGCCGAATATTTCGCATTTCGACAATCGAATTTGTATGCTATATTAAAATTTATTTTAAGTGTCAATTTTTTTTTTAACTGAGTATGAATAATGGACTTTATGCGCCGTGGATCGTTATCTTGTGGATAAAAAAAGCACCTGGTTTTTATTCCGAAACAATTTTGTTTATCTTAATAATACAATTTGCTTACTGTATTAGTGCATTAAAAATAGTGTTTATTGAATTCTTTGTTTAAAATTATAATATAATAATTTTACATTTTATGTACTTTAGCATTTTAGTAACTTTTCAGAAACACTGAAAAAGAAAATTTAGTGTAATTAATGATTTATTAAATTTCTTGTTTAAAAACCAGATCCGACGCTTGTAAATACTATTATCCGATAATTACGTAAACTGCTCGCCAACCAATTCATTTTCACTAATACCCTAATAAAAACTCTAATAGTTAAAATATTCATTTATCTTAAATCGGATGTATATTTTAAGTTTTTTCATTAGTAGAAAAAAATGTAGGAATTTAATTCATTTCCATAAATACAAAGTATAAAGTTTCAAAATAAAAATTCTAATACTTCATATACTCTTTTATCCAAAATTGAATGTATATTAATTTTTCAAGATTTTTGCATCAGGGGAAAAATGGGTAGGCTTTTATTTAACTAGCCCTGCTCTCTTTGGCTGGATATTTTAACGCATTTGAATGAATTAACCAATTGATATTCACGCAGTTTTGGAAAATGTAAAATTGTTTTCACTGCTTTGATATTTAAATAATTTTTCGTAGGTGTGCACTTTTATTTTTTTTACAAACTTTTAACTTATTGTGAAGAAATAGCTTTTAAAGTATACTTCAAATAATTAGATTAAAAAAAATCTACATAAAATGGAGTATTTTGAATCCCTGCAAATCCCTGGACGTGATAACACGTCTATGAGCGTCAGAGGGTGCAACAATTAATCGAGAAAAGAGACTTTTGCTAACTTTATCTGAGAAATTACAAGATATCAATATGAAAAAAAATATTGAAATGTTAGATATCCCTATTATTAAAACAACATGCAGAAGGACTTTTATACATTGTCATTTTATATTATTCGTTAAATCAGTTGCATAGATTGCAAGTCATTTTTCATTTTATTTCTATTATTTTAAAAATGTATATAAACAGGATTTTTTTCCCTTATGAACAACTTCAAAACAGCCAATGATGTAATAATAGATCAAATTAAAAAATAATAATCAGCTGTATTTGAGCTTTAATTTGAAAGTTTTAAAGCGATAAATATTTATGTTGCAAAACTTACAATTATTTTTGTAAACTTAGAAAAGCCGATATGATTTTTTTTTCTGCGGCCCTTGCGTTGGCCAAAATTTTTGAAATTTAAATTTCAGACTGGTTGAAAAAGGTTGCCGACCCCTTGGTTAAGAGGAGCACACTAGGGGGGAGGGGGGGGGGGGGGAGGGCGAGGTGCCGCTCAAAAGAACTGTCTAACTGGCATCTCCTGGTTGGAAAGAAAAGAAATGGAGGGCGGGCTGTCTTTGTATCTCATATTATCTATGCTTTTCTTGAAAATAGAGACGTTCCAAGGGGAGTACTGTAGTTGCTGAGAGTTACTGGTACAAAATGAATAAAAAAAAAGAACATTTAGATCGACATGGAATGAGAAATTGTTTTATTCTACGCAATTTAAACAAGAACTTCAGAATTATTTGAGGGGATTAGCCGAGTTCTAAAATTATTCTGTGTGTGTGTGTGGGGGGGGGGGGGGGGTATGGGCCCAATACAAGTTTTTGTCTAGTCTACGAACACAGTACAGCCTTTCAGTCTTTCTGATGTTGGGATCGGGTAATGAGGTCTACGAATAGCTTCATTGATGGCATCGGCTCAATACATATACAAAGTTTCTTTAGATTATCAACCACGACCATGTTGCTCATTCCACTCTGTACGTTCTCACATCATAGTGGAACTGGTACAACCTTTTGATGAGACTCAAGTACTTTCATGCATGAAGGCCTATTATGAGACGTGAATTCGGGCTGGTAACAATAAACTTTAGGTATGTTTAGCCTTTGAAGTTTCACACTGCAATTAGCAAACACCAAACAGAAGAATTGAATTTTCATTGTTGTTCAGCATAGAAACATCACTTGAAAGAAGGTCTGATTGCACCTCTAACATTTGATAAGTACTGTTTGTTAGCATATTGATTTGTGCTCTTGTATCAAGTTTAAAGGTAACTATTTGCATGCACTTCTTGAGAAAGATTTGAAGATAAGGAACATATAACATAGGTTGTTTATTTAATACATTTCGATAACGGTAAATTTAACTTACACTGGTCCTCTATACAACGGATCTGTTATTTTCGAGACACACATTCTTACCAATACAATTAATTCTATTACCCCATTAACGTCTCTACAGTAGGAATTTTTAAAAATTTAAAGGAACCCAGTTTAAAGTGATTTCGACTCTTCCGATCTTTTAGCAACATAAAATGTTATTTATACTCAGTGAACAAAGTTTTTAAAGTCTCTCCTTAAACAAATACATTAATACAATGTTCTAATCATGCTCAACGTTGAGTCACAGAGCTAATTTATAATAAATTTTAAAATTGTAGTGGGTAACTGTATGAAATTAATTAAACATTTAACAAATTTGGCTCTTTTTTTTACTAAGATGAAAAATCGTTGCCTTTTCATTCATGTTTTCCTTTATTCATTGTTGTTCAATTTATTAACTAACCTTGAATAATTTGACTCCTGTATCAGCAATTGCTTTGTTTTTATTGTTTTTAAATGATTCTTATGTTGGCACAATAAAAGTTGTAACGATGGAAACTATCTACAGACTTTTGAGCTTAGACTTATTGGATAAATATCGTCAGAGTTTTGTTGATGGTTTGAGAAACAATAGGATGACTGACAAGCTGGCTTATCAGAAATGGGATAACGAACTAAAAGTGTTATTTCTCTACAATTTTTTATGTTTTCTAGTTGATGTTTTGTTCACTTCTGTTCTGGAGAATGTATGAATGATTTTCTTTCTAATTTCATACTCTCTAATTTCGCACTTGGATGTAAATCAGATCTCATTAATTATAACGTTTTAAAACGTTGTATTAATGATATCAGTGTACAGTTTCAGGCATGGATGTAGTTTAAAAATGTTCTTGTGTTGCAACATACACATGATTTTTCCTTGATATTTTTTTTAAAGAATTTCTTGGTAAAATAAAATTAAATATTTAAAAAAATTAATACATTTGTGCTTATTTATTTAATTGTGAAAATTTGTCAAAAAGTGTTTATAAGTTATGTTTATTATATTTGTACTTAAAAAATGTAATTTATGTTACACTGTTACATTATTTTTATACAAAAAACCTCCTAAGATAAAATGTTGATATATATTTTTCTAGCCTCATTTTAAGATAAATTTGATATATTCAATATATAATATAATTAAGCATCAATCGATTAACCAATAGTTTGTTTTTTCTATAAACATTTACATTGGGGTGCTTCAGTACCTCTATAACAAATTCAACAAACATGGTTTTACTCAAATTTGTTCTTTTTATTTCCAAATCTTTAAATTTTTTTTTAAATTAAGCAGCATGAAAATAAATAATCATATAATAAACAACAAGATTCAATCTTCAACACCATAAATACCATATTACAAGTGGGATTACATCGCAGTGGGGTTATTTGAAGTCCAAGGTCTATTAAAGTTGGTCGATGTCCTCTCCAGGGATATCGACAACTTTAGCGATGCTGATTTAAGTGATGCCGATTAAACGTGATGTTTTAATGCAATTTCCTTCATTTTTTATTAATTTGTCGGATAGATTTTTGTAACTTTTTTTTACATGACACAGCTCCCTATTCCTCCATTGGTGACTTTTGGAACTATTTTTTTTGTTGAGTTAAAATTCCTATGTCGTTATTAGTTCCATAGGGGAAAAGTATGGTTCTATTCCGGTTGTTAGAACAAGCTACAGATGCCTCTGAAATGCGTAGTTTAATTAGAAACACTATGCATATAAGAGTTGTTTAGTTTCAAAACTAGATGGATAATTTTCAAAAAAAATTCCCAAGAGAAACAAAAATCTAATTAATTGCATTATTTATGAAAGAATTTTTTCTTCTTTTTGTTTACAAATTTGAATTAGATAGACACAGGTCTTTACTAAATTTTTACTCTGTATAAGTATTACTATGAGAGAAAAAAATATTTCGGATCTATCAGGTTTTGCAACCAAGTTATGGGATACATATGGTTTTGCAACAAAGCTATGGGATGTAGCTAGACTACTGCGCTGCAATCGGTGCGCAGTTACCTACGCTCATCTTAAATCTATCTGAATTTCGGACTAATTTCTTGACTTATCTGGTTTTACAAGCAACTTTTATTTTCACACCACAAAATTCACCAACTGATAGATCTGTAAAAAAAACTATACATAAATCTTCTTTAAATTCGCATTAACTTTAAAATTTCAAACAGCAACAGCCAATTTTGACTTAATATTTCGATTCTACTTCAAAATTCATCGTTGGATACCAGTATGCAAGTCATTTGGTAAATATTTTTTAAAATACGAGTACACATAATATGTTCATTGTAGGCTGGCATCTGCAGCTAACTTGTTTACAAAAGCTCCTACTCCATCACAAGCTCCTTTTCTGTGAGCTGTTGCTGTAAAATGCCACACGGCAAGTACTGCAAAGTCCTTTGCATATTTGCAAATATTTATAATTTTTTATTTTTGGCATCTTATCCTTAAGAAAACTTATTAAGAATTTTTGAAATAAATGAACAACAACAACAGTGTCAAGAGCCAAACATACTGAACTAATTAAAAAATGAATCTCCCTTCCTCATCAGTGAAATACATAACACATCGATGGATTGTTGCCACATAGATGAAAATATTTTACAATATCGTCTGCGGTTAAAATGAAATTTAAGAATTAAAATAAATTATAAATAAACTATTAACTCATTTTAAAATATATTTTGCAGCAGTATTATTTTATGTGTAAAGATAAATTATTGTGCATAGAAAAAGTATTATTATATGTGTATAGGTTAAAGGATCATTTTCAAACCGACTTTCATTTGGATTTCACATAATGCTTAATAAACATGTCCATTGAATGTCCATTTGTTCATTTGGTGAACTTCTCGATCTAGTGAGAGTAGATTTAACCAATAGCCTACTTATGTCTACAGTCCCGTGCCCCGATCTATATCGAAGGTTAATAGGTAAGACTGCTGCGGTGTTTTATTTGACACAAATATTAGCATATATAAATTTAAAAAAATTAGTTCACTTCTCCTTGGTTAAACAATGGATTACTTCCACAATAGACCCTCGTTACAGCGATTCCTCACGGGAATAGGTTAGGTCGATATAAAAAGTTTTATAAAAGAAAAAATATATATATACACAAGGCACTTATCATTTAAACTAGTTAACTGTTCAAGTGTTAGTAATGGTCTTACAAGGAAGTAATCGCTAGATCGTGGAGTCAACGCAAAGTGGGTTCACCGTATAGTGGATATTATATACAACAATATTATTATGTACAGATTATGGGTTATAGTGCAAAACTCGCTGCTTTTGTCTTGTATATAGTCCAAAATTTGTATTACCATTCTCGTCATTTCTCTGTGAGAAAGCAGAAGGCATCGCTTCCAACTTCGATCCTGGGTGACGGATGTGCCACTTAGACGTCAGTGGACAGTCGAAGATATAGTGATCCATATCCCCCTCTGATTCACAAACACATTTTCCTGATTAATCAATTTTCCGCTCGCAGAAGTATTTTGGACATGGCCCATATCCTGTGATGAACCTGGTGAGACGAGCATCTCTTACTGTGAAATTAGATTGACTTTGTTAAAGTACGAGTATGTTCGTTTTCCATGGGGGCCATTCCTTTTGCCATTTCCTTAGATAAATACATCTGTGCAGCTCTAGTGCAAAGTAATTTAACCAACCAAACTTAAAAAAACAAAATGCAATGTTCCCGGGTCTTTGCTTCGAGATATACTCCGAACCGTCGTCAATAGCCCAGTGCGAAGCTTTAGTGCGAAGTTATGTAACCATGCATTCAAAAATGAGTAAAATGAACAGTTGCTTGCCTACATAGGCTGCCTTCATAAATCATTTTCAATAAATTTCAATAGTTACAACCAGGACTTACAGGGAACCCAATCCGTCTACCTGATGTCGTCCGCACCGAAGTCCAGGGCCTTATCCGTTGTACTACCAGAGCGGCGTGAAAAAGTTATAAACAGAAGCAATGTTAAAAAGGCGTGGCAAAAGATGGGAAGTAAGATAATTGAGTCGTAATAATTCAGTTTCCATTGAAGCAATCGACATCAAATAATGTGGAAAACCATCTTCTGAATAAATATTTTAAGTTTGCCAGGTCGCTTTGTTAAGAGGGCTTGAGCAGAAGCTAATATTAAAAGTATTAAACTATACTGCTCATTTTTACGAAAGTGTGATTACTTAAATTTGAGTAAGTCATCGTTCATTTACGATGCAATTGTACTCAAAGAAAAATTAGTACGTCTATGTACTCATTTTTAAGCACATTTTTTGTACAGTGTAGGCTTTAAATTATTCTAATCTTTATTTTGTTGAGATTTTCAACGTCAGAGGTATGCGGCTGGATAAAAGTAAAAATGGATGAAATTTTTTATAATATTTAACTTACTCAATAATTTAAATTTTGATGCTTTTCAAGGAATTGCACTGAAAATAATTTAAACAAAAAATTCCCATAATAACATAAAATCTAGGCTAGTTTGAGAGAAAATATTATAAGTAGAAATGTTGTAAGATAAGAAACTACAGGGAAACATTTTTACCCACATATTAAAGCTAAAGTGCGGTCTGACATGTATTGTAAGGGAAGATGAAAAACATTTAAAATTTACTCAAATAATAGAACAAAAATATTATTTAATATCTTTCTTTAGGCGTATCTTTCGTTGTATTGAAGATAAAGCAACTTGGTTTAGCAAATACAGTAAGATGCTTCTTGTATTCAGACATAAAAAAATACATCTTAGTGCACTTTGGGGGTCTCTTACTTCTCCATCAACCTCACAGTCGTAAAGATAGAACAGTCTTGTGTTTGGTTGGCAAGATTAGGAGGCGTTTTTTCTTTTGAAGTTCCAACGCCTCAGGAAATTCAAGGACGCGTCCTCAATTGTCTGATTTATGTGACAGCGGAAGACCCTTTTAAAGTAAGAAAATAACAATATAAACATGTGTTAGGAAAACTATTTAGAATAGCAAGAAATACATTGTTATCATGGACAGAGAAATATACCGTCAGGTCAGTGCTGCAATCAACTAAATAACTCCATAGGAAGATTGAGGTATTACAAACAGTCACATATATACCTTATATGTAATTGCATGTAATACCTTAATTTTTCCTATGGAGTTATATAGTTGTAGTACTAACCCAGACGATATTACAACATTGGTGTTCAGGTTGAACACATGAGACGCAACCCTTCATATATTAAAATTGAAAATCTTTCTATTTAATTTTTTGAGCATTATCAATTGCCAAAACATTCTTTAATTTATAATGATTTTTTTTAAAAAATGCCATGAAAATAAATATTTTTCCAAAAATAATGCTCTTTGAGACAAGCCATAGTTTTGTGCCCCAATATTTTTTACTAGTTGTTTTTGGAAAAAATAAAAAATAGGAAGACTTTAACGAAGTTCTTTCAAGAAAATTATTACAATATGTTATACATTAATATATAATTTAAGAGATAATGCTTGACATAATGCACTCTATAATTTAAGAATACTCTTTGTCAAAATATCCAAATGGCTGTTAAAATTTCTATTAAAATTATGTTGTTAAAGCAAAATTATGTTGCTAAAGTAATTACAGAAATTAATTTTTGCAAACTATTTCATTTCATCGTAAACTTCCGGTATCAACTGATTATGTTTTTGTTGGATATCATACTAACAAAAAAGTTCTCCTTTATATGTTAGAGTTAGGATGCAATATCAAACGATGGCACATATAGCTGTATGGGCATAATAAAACATTATTTTTGCCCAACTATTTCACTTATAGTTTGAACAAGTCGATTATTTTCACTAGAAATAAAGTAGTTAAAGTATAGCAAAATGAATGGTTTGCTATGTGTAGCTAAACAGCCAACCATTACTTTGTATTATTCTAGTTAGAAACTTATTAACACTTTATGTGATATGCCTTTAATAACGGCTACATGGGGTATCGTCATAGAGACATTATATTATACTTTTAGGGTTATCCATTTCGGCTCTTTATCTTCGTGAAAAATACTCGATTGACATAAAATTTGTCTCAATGATGTATAGCGTACGTAATGTCGCTCTAGGAAGGTCTCTGATGCCACCACCACATCCAAAGAAAGTCATTCTTAGTGTATTCTAGTCCTCTGTCGGTATCACTTACCGTTTTCTTCTGTGAGGTCAAGCCATCATAACAGACATGTCCTGTGCTGATGAGTGGGAAATGTACAAAGAGTTGGTTAAATTTTATGAAAGTTAAACCGTTTTGAATAAAGCCCTATATTTTGTGCTATTGTATAGTTATTTTATTAAAAAAAAACTTATAAAGATTAGTATCAGAAGAGGGATATTGAAATAACAATAAATATTTCTGTGATTTGAATGGTTATAACTAGAGCGAGATGAAAGATCAATCGAATGTCATTATGAGCAATGATTTCCAACGGGCAATTAACTATATTTGAACGGAAAAGAGAAATGGCTTCATGTCTATCTGAACTGATGTCGGAATCTTGGCTGTGGTAGGAAAAAAGTAAGCCAATATCCAGAATTAATCTAAAGTGAAGTAGAAGCTTAATGCGGTTGTCGAAAAGTTCGCCAATGCTTCTTTTTGGTTTTATTTTGTTAAGATAAGGACTTTGGCGTATTCTTTCGTGAAATGTTGTGTTCTTTTCAAATTGAACAAAGGGCAAACCATCCGACCATTTATTTGTACCGCTATCGTTCATTACCATTATCTGAATGTAATTTTGCTGAGGCACCAAATGTTAAAAATATTTAACATTTGGTGAACAGGAATCATCAAGGGGAAAAGTGGTGAACCGCGATCGTACATCGTAGAGACCAGAGAGTTGTAATATTAAATAGAGAGCGCCTTCAATACCAGACTCTCATAAGGCCGCGGTGTCAACATTGAAAAGAAAAACCAACATTACGTGGTTATAGCGCTGCCACATTTGGCGTTCAGACATCTGCATGAGTTTCAAATTTGGCGCACTTTCTTATTTTTTGGTGATAAGGAGTTCTGTCCGTATTCAACTTCTTAACATATATGTACGTATTTACTTATTTTCAAACAATATGCGCTAAATATTTCCTCTTTACTAACGAAACGAAAATATTTTATTTGTGTTCAATACTCGAAGAAGCGAAACTCTTTATATTTCTAAGCTTTTATTGTTTATATTTTCTTATTGAAGTATACAAAATAACAATTGAAAGAACTTCGCTTATGGTAAATTTTTTACATAAAAACGTAATGCAATTATTTCAAAACTACAAAGTAAGAAAAATCTCCTTAATATATCTGTTAAACTCCCTTAAATTGTGCCACTCGTTCAAAAAAAACGATATTTAAATACAAAATTAAACACAAAACCATATTACAATACTTCGATCTCGTTTAGTTTTTAAAGTCGCCAAGGCCTGCCAAGTAATATTGGCGCAAGTATGAATTGGCATTTTCACATATCACGTGGTTTCAATGATGGACACACGGAAATCAGCATTTTTATTCCTCTATTTGTATCATTACTCTATGGTAGAGACAGAGAAGAGAACGGTACGACGAAACCGTTTCCACCTTCTTGTTTTCCCAGGTGAGAATGAGGCTTCTGATCCTTTCAAAGATGTGAATCAAGAAGCAGGCCTTGATAAGGCGTCAGTAGTTCCCCCAGCCCCAGCAGTAGATGAAACATGGACAATATCAAGAATCCAAGAACATATCCAGGTCAAGACCCACAAGTTAGAGAAATCGGAAGACAGCGAAAGAAAACTGAACAACTTATCGAACAGTATTGTACTCATACCTTAACTAACTTAAGAGGGGAGATGCGTTCTAGATGTACTTCCAAAGATGACCGCTAGATGGCGGATATTGCATTATGGGTTGAAAGTACTAGAAAAAAATAAGTCTTTGACTGGCCTCCGTTGTCGGTACTCGTCCATAAGATTGATGTTAAAAACACAACTAATTAAAGAAAAACTTTACAAACACATGAGAAAAATTTAGTCATGACTTCTGTTTCTAATCTATTCGAGCATAACTTAATGAACAACATTAAAAATAATTAATAAAATATTTTATTGTTATAAAAAGAACAGGGTATTTTCTATGACATTAAGTATCACTAAAATTTTATTTTTGTAGACTATCAAGTGTGAAAAATCGTGTGATACATGATCTTTAGCCTTTTTTTTATCAACAACTATAAAAAATATTTAAAAGTGTATAAAATGTTTGTAATGGTCGTATCAAAGAAATTGTCATTCAAAGGTTTACTTTAGTGATAAGCAACCATTTAAAAGATTTGTGGTCGATAGAGATGAACGTTTCTATTCACGTGGACAAATTTTTTTTAATCGCTTATCTTTTTGATAGTTCTTGTGAGTTATAGCAGAGCACATTGTCATAGACGCACTCGTATATCTAGAAAAAAGTTGTATAATAAGTTCAATAGACACTTTGAATGTCTGAAAATTAGCATAGTTTATAAAAATATTCAAATACAGTCGAGGAAAAAAACGACGTTTGGAAATCATTCATCGTAGTGCAAAATCAAAGATACCATTTTGAAAAGATTAAAGTTTTCTACAAACTGATTAAAAAAAATGCTAGAGGCCGTCTTCATATTAAAATACGCAGCAAAATACCCACTTTTGATAGTTGTTCTACACTCTCAAAATAACCTAGATATAAATTTTAATTCATTTCTAATCATTATATGCTGAGATATTTAATTATTGCATCTCTTACCTTTCAATGATTATATCCATATTGAAAATCGAAATTTTAGAATCGAATACTCAGAAATTTTCTAATAATATGTGGCGTTGCAAATTACTTAATAATACGTTACTGTTACAACACGATTTAACAACGTGTATTTAAAGACTTCAACTCTTTATTGATTTTTATTTTTTATGAGATTCTGAAAGTGGACAAATGAATTACAAAATTAGACAAACTGATAAAAGATTTAAAACTCTGGAATGGATATTGAAACAATGATTTACTCCAATTATTGTTTGTACCTGATTTTAAAAGGGTCTGAATTAAAATATAGCCCTAAAATCACAAATTTTCAAAAAAGAAAAAAAATTGTAATTTTTTAAAATATCAAATTTTGTTCGTTATTTTTTTTATTAAATTCGCATTATATATATATATATATATATATATATATATATATATATATATATATATATATATATATATATATATATATATATATATATATATATATATATATATATATATATATATATATATATATATATATATATATATATATTATAATTAATTAAATACAATGGCATTGCATTTAATTGAAAAAATATATTTTTTTAAATGTATTTAAACCGTATAGCCTAAAATCAATCGAAGTATGTAAATATACAATTATAAAAAAGGTTGCTTGGTTTATGAAATGTCAACAATTGTCCCGTTGTCCATGCACCTAACACACCGCCACTGATTTGATAGAAGGATAAGGGTGGGGGGTATTCATTTATTACGTAGTGTTATTTTTTATCCTTATTTACTGTAACTTGTTGTATTTCAATTAATTAAAAATGTATTAACAGAATGTTTTGGAATATAAGAATATAAAGACTTTTTTTCTCCCCAACAAGGGGGGGGGGGGGGGGTGAGAGGAGCATTTGCCGCTCGGGGCGATGACCATCTCAAAAAGTCACGCCTCGCCACTGTTCTCCGTCCTGTGGTGAAAAGAGCTTTTCTTGATTCATTTAGTGACTGCAAATCACTTGAAAAAGAATAGCAATCACTGATGAACCGCTGAAGAACTTGAAGAATATTCCTTCTGGGATTGCGATATAAATGCAAGTGCACCAGTTACATTCGTGTAGTCTTTCCAGTTTTTCCACATCATTACTTTACCACGACCTGAAAAGAAAGACGTGGTGTCACATTATGAAAATGAATAGAATCCTCTTGGTTGCAACCGATTTTGTGCGCCAAGTCATGTACTATTATAACACGAAAGTGTTTCCTAACATCAAATTAAATCCATATCTTTGTAGTTCTTTTTTATTTAGCTATGGAAGAATGCTACGCCTAAAATTACAGCTTCAGTGTCAACTGTTCTTATGCATATACTCTTGTGTCATCCAACGACGCGACGCACTATTGGTCCTGCTGGGTATACCCCTATTTAGCCTTACATAAAAAACCGCATTTATTAAATGTAATTAAATTATAAATAAAATAAACATAGACAATTTAGAAACACTCAAAATTGATACTCGCTGTCCGTTCATTTCATATCTAAATAATCTGAAATTTTATATTCCGCCAGATAATTCAGCCTCTAAACCTGACGTTGACATATATTTACAGATGGATGAGCTTGTGGGATTGTCTGTATGTATAATAGTGTGGGTCATTTTATTTTTGTTTTCATTTTTAAGCTATATTTTAACGTTAAGTAACACTTCCCAAAAATAAGCTAAGAAACACTTCAAAAAGGAACGCACCCCTGGACCTCCTACATCCCTTCTTTCTTTTCCATTAATTCCCTTTGAAGTTTGTTTAAAAACCACTATAAAAACAATCAGCACTAACTCAATGAAAATTTTCCGTCTCTTCCTCATTTAACACCAATTTCTTCACTTCAACTTTATCAGGAAACAAGACAAAAAGTATATATTTAAAAAAAACCATCCTGCTCCTTAAACTGAACGAAAACAATCCCTACTTTTGTCAAGTACAGATTGTTCTCACTTTCTTGCCAAAATAACCTCCTTGGGAGAAAAATGGTTTTCAGCTAATTCTCACGTCACATTGGAATAGTTGGTTTTGCAAATTTTTAACTAGCAATGAACTTGTTTATTATTAAACAATTTATTTTTTTAATTTTCTAATCGTCGTGAAATTGTTACTAATAATAATACTCTAAGCACACGCACGTACGCACGCACACGCACACGCACGTACGCACGCACACGCTCACGCACCCACCCAACTTGTCCTTGTTCTTCAAATTGAACGGGACCAACGGGCATACCATGAACATGCCGGTTCTCGTCAGATCACATTAATATGGACTTTGACCACGTGGGAGCATCACGTGCTGTTGTCCTAAATAGGAACCCGGTGGCTCCAATGAACAGTATCCGACTAGCAATCAAAAGATTGTGAGTTTAAAACGAAGTGGTTCTTACGATCGGAGGGTTGCCAGATTCGCTCCTAAATTGTCAAAGTCGTCCAAAAATATCCTCAATTTCCACCGAGGTGTATACGGGACTGGTGCAAGTAAAATCTTATCTTGATCCATTTTCTTATTGAGGTTGTGACTGGTGTCATCTCGAGTATAGTTATCGTCAACTGACTATGATTCAAAAGTTCAAGGAGGCCTCCGTGGCCGAGTGGATTAAGGCGTCAGCTGGGAATCCAAGGGTTCCCGGTTCAAACCTTGCGATGGACTAGACTACAGAATAGTAAAAGTAGTGATATACCGATTGGAGGGTTGCCAACTTCGCTACCAAAAATACTAGAATATCGTCCAAAACATCCACAAAAAATTAACGGCGTGTATACGGGACTGGTGCACGATAAATCTGATCGGGGTCCAAAGTCTCGACGTCTATTGAAGGTGTTGGGTGCCAGCTCAGGTGTTGTCCTCGTCATCTGACCATGGTTCAAAAATACGAGGCATCGTTCCCGGCCTTTCCTTCGAGATAGGTCCCTAATCGTCGCCAATAGCCCATTGTGCAGTTGTGGCCGAGCGGTTAAAGTAGGAAGCTCATAATTTGAGGGTTATGGATTCGAATCTCGACTTTTGGAGAGCAGCGACCCAATGATCGAAGATTTGTGTGTTCGAATCTCGAACCTTGAAAATGCAGCGACCACATAATCGGAGGGTTGTTGGTTCGAATCTCGACCCTTGAGAGGGCAGCGGAGGGTTGTGTGTTCAAATATCGACTTTAAGAGCAAAAAAAAAAACCATGTTGGTTACCTTAGGGATACATGCATTTGGCGCAGGGTACACGGGTTCCAAATTCACCTAAGTGGCCATCTTAAATTATTAAGTGTTGGTTTTGTATTAGACCCATGTTTTTCAAAATTGTGCTTGGGGGCCGATCTCAAAAATTCGTGATCGCGGATCGGACTGCTTAAAGGTAAAAAGAATACTATAAAAAATACCTCTTTAAAAAGAACAGGCGTGGGAATTAACTGTTCTGTAAAAAGAGAGCCACGCAAACGTTACCCTAATACAAAGGGTTAATAAGAAAATATAATTTAGAACTCATAATGTTAAATGAGTTTTCCAAACTTTCGGTCATTTCTTTTAAAATAACTATTGGATCAAGCTGATTTTTTTTATATTTTACATCTTAATGGCTCAAACAAAATACACTCAATTTCGGCTTTTGAAATTTTTTAAAATATTTAATTTAAGTTATGATATGTATTGTGGAGATAGCCTAGTGCGGATACACACCACTAGAGGGAGTTACTTTGTAATGTGTTCCAGCGCCACCTGGGTGTCGCTGGCAACACTGGTCAGTTGTAAGGCAGAGCTAGAGAAGTGTTGATGAAGGAAGGTGGATTTCTATCCACGGGAGCGTGGAATAAAAGCGTTATAATCTTAAACTGCCCCTTATTTTAGTCAGCATCACTCATCTCTAACTCCACATGGGGGCTCGAGGCCGTGTGTGAAACACTGAGCAACAGAGGATTAGTGTTGCGGCAGAATCGGAATACGGAAGAAACCGGAGGCTAAGCCTAACGCACCACGAGACAACTGCGGTCGTCATCGAGTACGGGAGCGAATGCCGATTCGCAAAACAGCAGAATCCGAAAGCATCGTCGTCAGTGAAGAGCGGATCAGGATGTGCGAAAGCCATAGTGGAGTGTACAAAAGTGACTAACTTTTGCTCTCGATATGTCGTACCTGGCAAAGACGCGTAAGGTGGATTTGATGGTACTTTTAGACGAACTGGATCTGACTCCACCGGAAAACTCAAAGGTTATACAAATGTGCAAAATCATAACTGGGCACACAGGGTATGATGAAGAAATTACCAAAAACCTGTTATACGCCATAGTAGCAGAAAGAGAAGAAAAAAAAACTAACGAGAGAGAAGCTCTAGAAATGGAAAAAATACAAGAGTTCGAAATAGCGAAATTAAGAATAGATGCAGAAAACCGTCGAACAGACTCGTCGACAACAGAACAAACAAGTGTCTCCAGTCGTAACGTGATAAAGCCCTTTGAAGGAGGCGACATTAGCATGTACCTGGCTTTATTCGAGAGACAGATAGTTCGACTGGGAGTGGACAAAAATACATGGGTAAACCACCTGATTTGTCTACTACCACTCGAGGTCGCAAATGTCATTACGAGAGAACCGGAAAATGTGACGAGCGACTACAAACAGATCAAGACCATCCTACTTAGGCAGTTTCGTCTGACAGCGGAACAGTTCCGACTAAATTTTAGTTTTGCTAGAAAAGAACCAAGTCAAACGTGGAGAGACTTTTCGTACGTTTTAAAGAACTACCTAACCGAGTGGCTAAACGGAATGGAAATAACCACATTCGAAGCGCTTAAAGAACTCATGTTAGTCGACCAAATCAAAAGAAAATTACTGAGAGAGATGCAGGAACATTTCATAGATGAACTACAAAAAATCAAAGAAATAGCAACTCTGACGGACAAATTAGATGATTTTCAAGCTGCACGAACCTTTAGAAGAAGCACAAAGCCATACGAAAACAGAGCGCACGAGGAGACAGGTAGAAGTCTTCGAAACCGAGACGGCGCGGCGCCGGCACACAGACGGGAGGAACGTACGCGAAGGACCGTACACCGGAGTCGACCCAGCAAAATCGACAGGTGAATAGAAAACTAGGAATAATATGCTATTCTTGCGGAGATATCGGGCATAAATTGTTCGAGTGCAGGGAAAATAAAGACGACAGCGAAATCAATAGTACGAATGTGCTTAGATGTGGATTGATACGAGTGAAATCACCGCAGAATACAAGCGAAATAGGTTTGAGAATCGTTTCGAAAAAAGAAAACCCGAACATTTTCTCACAAAACCATTTTGAACATTTCGGAAAAACAAAACGAAATCGGAGAGGTCAATCAAAATACAGAATCCATAGGAACAGAAGCGGCAACTACAATTGGCGAATTAGCTCGGAATTTGATCATCAATATTCAGCTAAATACAAACCAAATGCAAGCAAACGAGTTGGCGATGAACGAGGTTGGCGTCGGAATACAACAGGCCAAGTCTACAATTGGCGAGTAAGCCCAAATCAGCGGAACGGAATTGGAAGAAGCAACATCCAGCAATTTGGAAGCGAATGGAATTGGCGACAGAATCCACTATTTGGCGATCACCGATCCATGATTGAGAGCTGCGGTTCAATCATAAAGCAGGATCAACGCACACCTTGGCGACAAGCGTGTCGATATACCGAAGCCAGCTGGAGAGTGCCAATGCGCCAAACAAGGAGTGAGCGACCTTGGCGTTAACTATCTTTTTTTTCTGTGTAGCAACCCTTGAAAGTGAACCCTCAAAAAGTGAATCTTTATTTTTTTTGTGCTTCGAAAAAGTTATGCAGAATTGTAAAATATGCTTTTCGTCTTATTTGTGATTTTTTTATTTTTTTTTATTTGACGTTGCGAAATTTGTTTTTTATTTTTATTATAGGAAATTGAATAGCCGTTTTAATATTTTTATCAGTGGAAAGAATTTTTTTCTGAGAGAAGCTTTATTTTTATTTGTTTACAACAGCGGTGAAGTAATAAAGTGTTGTAATCATTTGCATATACGAGTGAAGACTGAAAGTTGTATATATTTGAAAAGTTTTGTGATTTAATTTTACTATTGATGTTTATTTTTTAAAATTTAATGGTGATGTTTACATTAGTGAAAATGCTTTGAAAGGAATCTATTGGTGAAAAGTGAAGAACTTTTTTTTGGTGTTAATTATTTTTTAGGTTTGAACATTTGAATTTTTGAGTATTGAAAGACTTTAGAACATTTTGAATTTGAAATTTTGGAACACTTATTTTTAGGACATATAGAACTCTAATGATAAAAAGTGATTTAAGTATTTAAATTTTTGCAATAATAAATTTGATAATGCTTACGAGATTTTAAATTTGAAGTAAGATAATAGTTGATTATTAGATGTTATAAAAAAATAATTTTAAGTTCTAATAGAATAATGATTAACATATCAATATTGTGTATGTATGTGTAATGTCATGTATTGTAATATAATGTATTGTATTGTAGTATATCATTGTAATTATGTGATTCCGAAGACGGAATAGTCGAATGGCCGAGTGTGGAGATAGCCTAGTGCGGATACACACCACTAGAGGGAGTTACTTTGTAATGTGTTCCAGCGCCACCTGGGTGTCTCTGGCAACACTGGTCAGTTGTAAGGCAGAGCTAGAGAAGTGTTGATGAAGGAAGGTGGATTTATATCCACGGGAGCATGGAATAAAAGCGTTATAATCTTAAACTGCCCCTTATTTTAGTCAGCATCACTCATCTCTAACTCCACAGTATTAATATTAAAAAAAAATAACAGCAACTTGATATGTTTGCTTAGAAATTATTTCAAAAGAGCGTTCTATAATAGAGAGCGAAATTCGTATTTTTCGTCCCATTAGTTCATCTTATAAAATTATAAAAATAAAAGTTTGTCCACTTGTGTGTTTGTCTACTTGTTGCTAAAAAACGACAAAACGGATCAAGGTGAAATTTGGCGCAGGCAAAAAACGTGACCAGAAGCAGGTTTTAGGTTTATTTTTAGAACGCTGGAACACCGGGAAGATGCAAAATATTCGAAAAAATAGTTATTTAATTTTGCGAATAAAATCATTGAATGCTAATAAGCTAAATTTGTTAAAATATATTTTTTTCCAAAATATTTAACGTTGTCATGGAAACGATAATTGTTTTTAAAATATACAATAAGTAATATGGAACCGCGTGATATAAAATTTTTTACTTTTAAAAAAACAAAAGAAACCTCATACCATTTGTTTGTAGAACGAATTTTTCCTTCCTGTCTTTACACTAATATAAGAAACTGTGTAATGGGGCTGTACGATCTCACCATGGATTTTTTTTGTCGCTGTAGCCCTTTAATGACTTCGGCTTCATGGTGCAAGTTGTAGAAAGTCAGTCCCGAAGCCTATAGAGAACTGTCTACAGAAGCATACACGGGTCATTCACAATGGGGGAGCATCTATCAGCTAAAATCAATTATCGAAATGGTGAGAGCCATTAAATTATAAACAAATGGGGACAAAGTAGATTATGCAGTTCCAAGCTTTGTGCCCCTTGACAGATGTCTTGAAATGAGCTTGCTACACTATTTTCAAACGAAGTTTGGCTGTTGACGGCAGAACTGATAATTGCAGGTGTTTCGGGGACATTTGACTAATGATATGTAGAAGTCGTCTTCAATTTGAAACAGTTGAAAAAGGATTGTATACGATTTCTCTGTCAAAGTTTCGACAACTGATTGTGCTCCTGTACATTTCAAAGCAAAATCCCCCCCCCCTTCCACTTTAAAACACGTTTAGGAATAAATAAGGGATGCTTTCTTTAGAAGGCCTCTTTGTAGGAATTCTCTATTATTACGATTGGTTTTTAAATACGTATTTAAAAAAAAGCATAAATAGTATAAAGTTGGGGGAGGGGACTGAGCCCCTTCAAAATATTTTTGGGGGGCTCAAGACCTCCGGCCCCCCTACTTCCTCGCCTATGTGTACAACGTTGGTTCAACCAACCAACTGACATGATTTGAAATTACGAGACATTGTTCCCGAGACTTTCCTTTAGGATAGATATTGAACCGCCGCTAATAGCCTATTGCATAATTTTAGTACGATGTTAATTTTTTTACTAACTAAAAACCATTCAATTTATAAACTTTCACGACGTTTTGCGCGATTCGTAGTGACAGGATGTTCAGCTTGGCACATAATTGCTCGTCTGGTATTTGCATACGACTTATTGCAAAGTACCTTTGATTTCGGCTGGATACGGCCGGAATGATAATTAAAGTGTTAAAATAATTATGTAAATGGAATTCATTTGCAGTTTCAGGATTTTAAACCACTAAATTTTTTTCATTAATACGTATATTTACAAAATTAATAAAATTTATATTTAGTATTTAAATTTTGTTGAGTGCTTTAAAAATTGGTGATCCGCATCATGGTAAATTTATGACCCAGTGGTCCATGACTAATTAAAGGTAGGGAACATGTCCTCCCGTTTTTATTTCGTGGCGATTGTGTTTTCCTGTCGAGACGCTGGATTGGTGGGTTGATTCAATTAAAGGGTTTTCCTTTAACCCTTTGAGCGTTTAGTAAAATGTCAAAATTGTAAAGTTGTTTTATTTGCAAGGTAGTTTACTTTATATTTCCAAAGCATGCATATTATGTATACTTTTTTTAATTTTTTATTATTTTAATAAATATAGTTTCCAAGAAACACCTCAACGCTTTACATTTGAAAAATATATCAACATCGAATATTTTTAATAATTAATAGTTTATGTGTATAGGCCAGAAAAGCCGGAAATCCATGGACCACTTAAGTCGTTCAGCTCCGCCCGATTGATAGCCACTGTTTGAAAATATCGGAGGATGGTGTATCTAGTAAGGATAGGTCGTTGTACCAAAGGCCAAAGGACACTTGAAAAAGGTTTCTTAATTCAATTATTACGAGAAAACAATCTTTTTGATAAAAAAATAGATCCAAGAAGTTATAGTACATGATACCCTCCTTCAATTTTATATAAAACAAAACGAGAAAAAACAACGGAAATTTTACTTATGGATTTGTTTCTTGTTTGAATTGCAATCGGTTTTCTTTAAGATTGATTTCAACAAAAACCAACGTTCCTCAGGTGGGGCCTATTCTGTTATGTTTTAGCAAGGTGTATTCCTATTAGAATACGAACGGAATGTCAAACTAATTTTGAGAAATGCGATAACATGTGGGTGATAACAGACAGAAAAAAGTCGCAGGTGAGGGTCTTTATACAGTAATCATTGTTTATCAAACCTGACATCCAATAAAATTGCGCAAGTCTGTTTAGGGCCCTTTGACTTGCATCTCAGATAAGACGATTCCCAAACAAAAGGGAGGATCTCTTTAAAAACCGAAGCCCAGTATCATCTCGTTCATATCAAATTTATCCTCATGTGATGTATTCACCGAACGCGTTCTGGACCCCCAATACGAGAAACAAGAACGTGGTACGCCGACGACGTAAACTACTATCCTTGACAAACAGAAGGAAAGCGTTCAGTAGCAAGAATAAATTTCAAGTCAGAAGATATAGAAGACGGTCTCACTTCAATTGTCTAGAAAAAAGAATTGATAGATACTTAAAAACATTTGACACGGAACACTTTCGTTGAAAGGATGGCAAGCTCTTGGATGACAAATGTTTTCAGTGCTTTTCAAGCGGAGACTGGAAAGTTGGAAGACTGCACAAACATCAACGGTTCCTGGCTGGGCCAAAATTATACTTATTTCGACGCTATTGAGGTAGGCGTTTAAAATACTTTTTAGAATTCATTTAGGGATAGATACGTATTTTAATGTTGTAATTGGGTATAATAAATAATGTCCAATATATGTCTAAAATTACTTATTAGTGTAGTTTAATGTAAAAGAGAAAAGATGGAATAACATTATTTTATATTTTTATAGTATTAACGAACAGTTACAATGGTTTTAAATTATGTTTTGTAATTTAATTGAAAATATTTATGCACTATATGCAGCAATTTCTAATTTATTAATTGTTTGATTTAAAGCCGAATGCTTAAAATCGTTGTAATATAAATTATATATCTAAAATTATTATTTAATAACTTTTTTAATTTATAATTAAAATGGGACAATTTTAAAATTCTTTGTGTTTGTTATATTTGAATTAATATTTGAGGTAACAAATTTTTATACGCTTAAGGTAGGCAAACATCTAAAACTATCGAAAAACAGATTTGAGATGTTCAGAAGTTTAGCTAGCCCTACCATTTTTATATTTAAATACATAAACATTTTTATAATCTATTTAATAATTATAAAACTAGAAAAACTTTCATGGAAGGCAAAGTCATTGTTTCTCTCACAATGTAAATAATTTCTTTTTTTATTTTGTCAAAACTATGCTTTTCAACTTTTTTTTTACCCCTAATATCTCTAACAATGGATTAATTCTTTTTACTAGAAACTTTACAAAAATGTTCATCAATTACACTACTGGACAAGAAACCTCTAAAATATGATTTAATTGTAACATACTTTTTTTTAATTAAAAATTAAGTGAAGTAAAAAAAAGTTTTTTGTGGGATTTTTAAAATTTTTTGTTTTGATAAAATCATATTTTTTTCATTTATAATTCTGGAAGGTCATTGTACTCTACAGCATCAAGCAAAAAGTTTGGTATAAAACATTTATAAATAGGAAAAAAATTGAATTAAGGAAGACAGTTTTTGCCTTATAGAAGGTAGTTTTTTAATAATTGTTTTGAAAAATGTAATTATTTTTTTTACCCAAAATGAGTTACTGAAGTTAGTTAAAGTCACCTTGCGAAATTTTAAAATACGATAAATATTAAATTAAAATTGTTTTTGGTGATAATGGTATGGGCGCTAAGATGGCTGCTTTCATCTGTAAGAGATCGTAATGTTGCAAACGCACAAAACGCCACAGGACACCACCACCAGTCCATAGGACATGAAGTCTAATAAAGTTGCATAAATGTACTTGCCTTCCAGCACAATGACGTTTGTTGCCTATGGCTGAATTCTATCATGTATCAGAAATGTGGGCTTCAACGTATTTACAACTACGTTGAATTTCTTTCTTTTGATTTGAAGCTTGAGAAATTTATCATTTCACTGCATTACTTCCTAAAATACTTCTTATATTTATTTAAAATAGAATATATTTCAGAATGCGCTGTTTATTGGGATATGTCGTTCAATATTAATAAATGTAGTGTTTTGCGCATGGGACGCAAAATTAATGTTAGCGACATTGTTAGGAATCTGGGTGCGTTGGTTAATGGGACTTTGAATCCACATTGCTATCGTACATTGGGATAGCAAGTAAAAAGGCGAATAGAATGTTGGTCTAATCTTGGTATTGGTTGGTTAGGTTTAATCTTGTGTATGCAGTTAAATTTTGGTCACTACTTAAAAAGTATCATATTTGTATCATATCATAAAAAAGGTATCATATCGCACCATGGCAAGAAAAGTGACATAACTGAAAAATGCTGCATTTAAGAAAAATATAATTAAAGAATACTCTAAAACTTATATTGAAATAATAAGCTTCTTTTAAACTTCAGGTAAGTATTTATGGCCTTAAATTCTGTCATATTCTACAGAATAGTAATATGGATCTATTGATCTGCTCTCGTCGAATGTGAGGTGTTATCAGGTAAATATAGGTGAAGTCTTTAAGTTATGTCACTTATCTTTGCTTTTCTAAAACTAAAATCAAGAATATAAGTGTTACACAACACAAAATACTAACACACTCAGTCAGGAAAATTGGGCACAAGTTGAAATAACACTGTAAACAATATGTTAAGAGATAATTTGTTCAAGAAAAGTATCACATTTTGGATTATGACGCTATTAAAAATTACATTCAACTTGCCTTATTACATGAAAAGTGACACAACTCAAAATGTGCCGCTCTTCTTGATTGACTTATGCACACCTTCCCATAGCAACGCTGAAGTCATATTGTTCTTACCATGATGAATCATGAGAGTTTAAAATAAAATTGACCCAACTGCCCTCAGTTGGATAAATTGCGAGGTAGAGATGTGACGCTTTTCGTGCACGCTGGGACACCTCATGCAAATTTTTCATTGCAAAAACTCAAAATTGCATTTTTTTTTACTTGTGTCACTTTTCTTGCCAGTGTGCGATATAATTACTATAACATATTTGTTAGAACGAGTTTTACGTAGGGCTACAAAATTGGTTCAAGATACTTTGGAAATTAATTATATTGAACTTGAAACATGATAAGAGGTGGATTAGAAGTGGACCTAATTCAGCTATTCAAATTTATCAAATTGGGTGGTATTTAAAGTATAAAATTTAATACAGCTATTGTAACTAAAAGTTATTTATGCAAATCACAACTTAATTGGGAAGGTAGAAATGATTATTTTTTTATAATAGATTAATAGCTAAATATTATAGTTTGCCTGAAGAGGTTGTTAAGACTAAGTAGTTTTAAAAGACAATAAAATCGGCATTTGGGGATTGTTAGAAAGCGTTAAACAGGACCAACCTTGTAATTAATCGTCATTATTTGTATTGTATTTGTATATTTGTGAGTTTTATTTCGCATCCGGATCACCAGTTAAAGTGCATGATGTACAGTTCATACCCACATTCTACATTTTCCATGATATGAAAACTAATCTATTTGAAATAAATATCAGAAGCAGTTTAGGTTAAAAATGAACGATTTATCATCAGAAATCAAAACAATCAACATCTCGAACTATATAAGTGAATTCGAAAATAATATGAGTTCTTGCTTAGTACTTTTGTGGAATCGCAGCGTGTGACAATCGTGTGGGCGCTAAGATGACCGCTTTTATCTGCGGGAGATCGAAATTCCTCAGACACGACAAATAAAATAATCTCAACTACGGGGATGATCCTACAGAAGCGCCCACTTTCTTTCTCAGCCTTATCTTAAATTACTTTTTTGGACTGAAATCAACTTGAAAGAAAATAATATTTAAAAATATTTTTCTATAGGATTTTATGAAAACCATGCTGCAACTTCATTTTTATACCTAATTTCATTGACATTACTTGGTCTTGGAATATCAGCCTTGAGTAGCAACATAAGGCTTGTCAATATTCCCCATATATCGCGACAAAGTGGGGTCAAAGTATCCAGTTATACGCCTCAATTCAAAATAGCCTTTTTGGCATGGCCGATAGAGCACTAGATTTCGGAAAGAGGGGTTGGCGGTACGAGTCGGCCCGTCGACATTTATCTGAAAAACGTCTATATTTTTGTCGAAATAAATTTCGTCAACAAAAATGGCAAAATGAATTTCTTCAGTTTGACGAAATATTTAACTAGAGCATATAGCAGACGTCTGTTTCGCAAAAAGGAGCATTCATTTTTAGCAGTGTCGGCAATCTTGCGCATTATCTATCGTTAGTCAGTTTCATTTAAAATACCTGTTAAAATACTATATGAGAATTTCTATGAACTAGTAATTCTAAAATTAAATGGGCTCTATAGAAAAGACTTTTGTAATTTAGTTCACATTTTTAAAATTTCATCGGAAAGTACCTATTTATTATAGTTTTTCATTTTAACTCACAATATCACATTCTATTTTTATTTACCTTCATTTATAAGTATCAATAACTATATTATTAGTACCTAAATATTTTTAAATGGTTTAAAAAAAACTGCACACTAATAATCAATGGTGCAAGTCCCACCTGTACTGTGGATCACAAACTAATATGCCTTGGACCACTCTAAAAAAAATAAGGAAGAACCACATGTTTTGTACATTTAGCTTACTCTCTCAGCTCCAGATGTTTTGAATGATTTAATTTGCCGCCCTAAAAGAGCAAATTTTAAACCTTTACACTCTTCTCGAATAGAAATTATCTTCTCAGGTGATGCTGTAACAGCTTTCTTTAAAATCTATGCATTGTACTTAAAATAACACGGGCGAAGCAAATGTATCAATTTAGCCTTCAAATAGTACGATGGTTTTAGACGAAATAAACGGTACAGACGAATCAGATCCGACCCGATCTCTTTTTGTGTGATGAGTTTTTGGTAGAAATTAGTGCATCATAAGCATTTTTATTGTATAATAAAATTTCTTGATAATATCTTACATGAAAAAAAAGTCCTTTATATAGAAAAAATGGCCAACGAATTTTAATTTCGCTAAAAGAAAAGAAAAAAAACTTTATCTGACATTTACAAAGAATGTTGTATATATTTGTTCTATTATGTAATTTAGTTATATGTGTAGTTTTAGAAGTCCGTAAAACAAACTTTAAGAGTTCGGAAACACGATGTCGAACGATAAGGGAGAGGGAAAATGAACCGTTGGTACACAAGGGTTACTTACAAAAGCATTTCTTTCATGGTTTAAATTAATAATCTATACATTGCTGCCTTAATAAAAAAAATATTTTTGTGATTGTTTTTTTTATTTAATTTATACTACAATTGTTAGAGTTTAAGTGACAACTCTCTAAAACTGTAGTAGGAATGATATAACAATAGAAATATCTTTGTTAGAAAGCGCTTTATAATTAAAAAAATATACAATATCAAAGTTTAGCTATGAAATTTTGTATATAACTTCTTTATCAAAACTATCTATTTTGTATTTACACCGTTTTGCTTTAGAGAAAAGGCATTACATTTTATAATATAAGGAGCGCGTTAACTAGTTAATATTTAAATCAATACAATATAAGATGTTTTAGTACTGTAATTTTATTAAAATGTTAAAGTTAAAATTATTTAGTTCTTTTCAGTGTTTTTTATAATATTGTTTATTTTTTTAATTCGAATTTCTAATATAAACTTTAAGCAAATAAATAATTCATATTTTCTAGTATAATCATTTTGTAATATGATTATAATTTTTTTCTCTCTATAATATGCAGATGTTATAAGTTTATTATTTTATTTCTCAACTTGTCACACTTCCACATAGATAAATGGATTCGTAAAGTTATTGCTTAAAAATCATGATTATAACTGAAACTAAACTAATCCTTTACATGCAATGAAATAAAAACAATAATCTTATTTATTAGCTATTTTGTACTGAATTTTTCTGTTTTGATTATTTCTTTCTAACTATTCTGAGTACTTTCTTTAGTACTGAATTTTGTTTAAAAAGCGCGAACTAATTGAATAGATACCAGTGAAAGTCCGACAACATTCGTAATTCTGTCGTCGATTGCAGTTGCGCGGCTGACTAGTCTGAACAGGCCCTTAAGGGATTAAAGATATTATCAAGATAATTGCCTTAAGGGGACATAGGTTTGAGGGGACCATGGTCTACCATGCGTGAAATATTTTATTAGAGGGGTGAAAATGTGTCTCGAGTTTTTTTTTTTTTAATAAAAACTCTATTTTAAAATTTTTGATAAGAATGGAGGGTTTATGAATGATTTTTAATAAGGCCACTAACATTAAGTATTTCGCATTACGTAATTTTGTCGAGAAATAATTTCTTTTGTGTCTACATGTCTCTTTTTACTGGATGGTATTTCATGAAACTTTCATCTGTTTATTGTTACTTAAAACCTGTATGTTATTTCATGTTGATATATTTAACTGTTCTAAGATTTCGAATTTTTTCTATATATAATTCGGCTCTTTGTATTACTTTCTATATAAAATAGTGTCGCTTTGTTTATATAATTAGATAAGTGAAAGTGAACTTAAGATAAGAACTCGTCTTATAGACATTGCGTTAAGAAATTAAAATACAAATGCAACGTTAAAATACGCAATAAAAATCCATGAGATCTGGACGTGTTTCGGGAGATACATCTCCCTTCATCAGCAGAAATGAAAATGAAAAGTATGTGTGTACAATAAAATGAAAATAAACCCAGAATTGAAGGTGTTGTCAAAGAACAAAAACTATCTCAATCGGTTGTAGTTAACTATTGGCGTCATGTCATTTTCGATCAGGCAACAATGTCCTCGCGGGATAGTCTTGGGATAAAAATATGTTATTGAATTTAATTATCCCATTGAATGTACAAGACTTTTTGTTAAAGACTTGCACTTTTGCTGCTGAACCTCCGACTCCCAAAGGATTAGATGCTTCCTTTTGAGAAACTCCTTTTTTTTTTATTTCACTTTCTTTCCTTTTAGATTCATCAAAAAGTTTCTTTAAAAGGGGGTTCCTGTCAGAATGAATGATTGGCCCGTTATAAAGACGTCATTACCCCAGTGGGACAATATGGCGAACGTTACTAATTCACGTCTAGTGAAAACGTTTACATATAAAAAATAGGACACAGAAATTTATATGAGTATTAGTTGAATGCGTACACACTCAAATTATGGCTAATTAACAAAGAAAGATACTTACCTCGATTAAGCCATATAAGTCAGAAATTAGAACGAAGCAGTAAAAAAAATTCCTCAATAACAAACATACGACTCTAGTCAGAACCTTGAAGATACTGTGTCTTCTATTTCTCGCTACTGTGCAACACACATCGCGACCTCTACACATGTTATAGTTTGCTGTTTACATAGGATGACGGCATAACCCCGAATGGCACCATTTCCCCGGTCTTCCCAAAACTGGGCAACATTTAGTGGGTATTTTTTGGGTACTTTTAGTTATACTTTGATATAACATTTGAATTTTTTACACGGTAGCACATAATTGTTTAATTTAAAATGGCATAATTTATCCGCTTTAATGAATAATTTTTTTTAAACATCCTTTTTTCTTATGTAATGGAATGTTCCAGTGTCGAGAAGTGAACGATGTGGAGATTGACTGCCGATGCGAGTTCGTCAAGAATGTTGCCGATTGTGACCCTGGAATCGGCTACGCTGCCTACACACAGCACATGTACTGCCTATACGGTCCACATGGAGTGGCTACTGTCGTTTCGATTAGTGTGAGCAAATTTGTTTGTTTTTAATGAAAGTGTATACAATTTAATGGATTGTAAAAATCATTTACGTTTATATTATTTCCAATATTAAACATTTGTCTAAATTGATTTTTTAAAAGAAATTTCACTGTACAAAATTAATAATACTTGCAAAATAACGCAAAAGAAAACTTCTAAACTAATGAATCGTCTATGAACTAATGAACTAATGATCGAGTGCTAAATAATATATATTTTTTAATATATAAAGTTTCGGATATCAGGTACCATTTTCTTTAACGTGACAAAACAAATATTTCTTAAACATAAAAAGGATTATAATCAAATAAAAAAAAAAATATTTGGAGGAATTCAATTATAAATATTTTATACCATTATATTATGCTTAGTAAACGAACAACTTTATTTTATTTTAATTTAAGAGTTATCAAATGAAGCCTTTTTGAAGGAAAAGCACAGTAGATACGGTATTTGTCTTTCCTTCATATAAAAAATATATTTACAAAATTTAATTCTAAGCTTTTTTATGTAAGAAAGGATATTTTATTTGGGAAAAAAAGCGGAATAGAAGTAATACTACCGCGTCTTCATATTCAGGCAACAGAAAAATTTCAACAAACCATAAAGAATAGTCAATATATTTTATACATGCTTTACTAATTTTGAAAAATTCATAAGTAATTCTTATATAATATTAATAATTTCAAAACATGTAATTTAAAACAGTATTTGTCTCAAATTAAAATCAGATACCGAACGTTTGGGGAAATGCAAATAGTTTTCATTAATGAATTCTTTTCAAGTTTTTTGTTCATGTACACTGTATATAAATGACACGCGACTAAAAAAAATGCAACTATCAAATTTGAATAAGCCTTTGTGAAGAAAAGTGGGCTTCTGGGAGGGAATTCAAACCGTATAATTTTAATGAAATTTTTAAGTGTCGCCCACTAGTCGAGTGAAGGTTGATAGCATTGTAACAGTAGAATCAGTTCGTTATCCCATTGTTTTATCTGTCACCGTTCAAAGTAGACTCAACACTCAAGATTGAAATGATCGAAGCAGTGAAATACAAAAAACAAATAAAAAATATTACAGTTATTATATTTGAAAGTCAATAAAGACGAAGTAAAATAACCAAATATTGTCAAAATTTAAAAGGCTTACGTTTTTTTTGATGGACTCATTGTCCTTACTGTTTCATAATTTTGCATAACAGAAGGAGTTGGAGGTAAGGAATCTCAGCAAAATTTGGACCTTCATCGTTTTTCGAGTGGACCTTTTTGTTGATTGTCAGATATAATGGCAATTTTTTTAATAAAGTATAATGGATTAAAACTTATTGAATGTGGTATAAATATTTTTCTCAAAAGAACTACAGTTGGACTAGAAAAAGTCTAGAAATTATGGATATCATTTTGAATAAAACTGAAATAATTGATGCAATTTATTTTTGATGAATAAAAATACAAATAATTTTTTAAAAATGTGCTTAAATCAATAAATTGGAAATTAATAAAGTATATAGATGCAGTAGTTTTCCTCTCTATTTAACAAATTTGTGCTATAGACATCTATATAATGTAAAATTGTCTTAAACTGGACCTAAAACGTTAAATTCTATATTAGATTAAAGCACTGCAAATGGTTACAGTGCTTCAGCTATACCTACTGTGCATAAGCTAATAATTGAGCTAGTTGAATTAATTGTTTGGAAAAAATACAGAAGAACATTCCTAATTATCTGGAAAAATCCAGAAAAATCTACAGGTACAGTTTATGAGAACAATTAATTTCTATAATATGTCAAAACACTTCTGAAGTATTGCTGTTACCTGACAAAAGTTGTTATCGAACATTTATTCACAAGGCGACTCAACATCATGGATTGTAAAAACTCACAATTCTAACATCACACTTACGTGACTCTTTTAAAGAACTTTTCAAAACTGACTCTTTTGAAGAAACAAAAAAAAAATTGCTATCCCAAAATTCATAAATGCCCTTACATGCTTCATTTTATTAAATTAAGTAACGTACCATACTTGCTATGTTCAATGATCAACATTTCCGATTTGTACAAGTGGTCTTGATTAGATAAATGTTGATGACAAATTGAGTCAAAGGAGCATATACTTACTTCAATTCAAGAGCGTAATGAGACATTGGTGATTATCTCTGTTTACTAGCGCCAAAATAAATGCCCTTAAGAACAATGAACACTTATATATGCATAATTAACATACACATTTTACACTAAATATACTACACACATTAGTAAAAAAGATTCCTATATCTTCATAACATCGTACCGGCCCTAAAATATATCTGGCTGGACCAGGCCGAGTGATTGGACCGGACCATCCTATAGCCAGTCTGCCCCTGCTTCAATTAAACAATTACGATTGCACTCATTCGTTTAGAACTTAGCACAATAAGAATTAAAATTCAAGATATTGTACTATCTAATTGAAATTTTTTAGTATTGATAAACTCTAACATAGACCATTTTTCCGCATATAAGTTTTATTATGTAAGGGCTGTTTGATATCAATAATATTAATTTTATCAGTTGTTTCCACCTTATCACATGCACTTTTACGCTAAAGTATTTTTGTATTAATGTGCGACGTTTTATTAGCTGATATCAAGTCCCTAGAAACGATTTCAACTTTTATCATGCTTTTCTAGCTACTTCTTTATTTTTAAAGAGATTAATTACTATGACACCATTTGTAATATTTTGTAGAATTCCAAATGTTTTTATGGCTATTTTGTGCAGTTTCAGTGCGGGCTTATGAAATTTATGAAGTTATAAATGTCACCGATTTAATGCTTTTTATGTGAAACAAGTTTAGGAAAGCTTCTATTGCTTACTGTCCGCCCTTTCTTTGGCGCATTCCTTTATTTCAAAATGGTTATCTCCTGTAAATGTACTTCGAATATTTTAATATAATTGCTTTTAAAGATATGTGGTGTTTTCAAAGTAATTATTAAAATTATTCACTCATTGTTTATTTCACCACTCTTCATTTGGTATCTATTTTTAAGAAGTTAACAATGGTTGGCATCAATAAAATCTACAATGAGAAACCTATCTTAAATAATATATTTCTATGTATTTTTTTTCATTAAACTTGACTTAGCTATAAAAGTGTTATTTTAATATTTGTCTATGCAACTTTAAAATTTTAAATAGAAAAAGCCACACCATGAATGATAATTGAATAATGGTTAATAACTAAGAAAAAACAACTTAATTATTTTTAATTGAATTAATATTTGAATGACGCTAAACATTGCATTCTAACACATAACTGTTTTCCCTAGGTCATATGGCTTTTAATTCTGTTTGCAGGGTTAGGAGTTACAGCCAATGAATTGTAAGAACATTTCTTTAGCATTAAAACATATGTTTATTATTTTTATTATTATTGTTATTATTATTTGGATTTCAAAGGAAATATAAGTTTGCATTTGTTGGATTTTTCTCTTCATGAAGTATTTTGTTTATTTGCTATTTATTTTGTTTTCTTAGTATTCTTGAGATAAGCGTGAAAAACTATTCACAGAGTATCCGTTCATATTTCCCATGCCATTAATAAACCATTAAAAAATCAACCAGGTAAAAAATATAAGCAGGAAAAAGTGCTTAAATAATTGATTTTGTACAGGGTTCCGTAAAAGTAATATACTATTTAGAATGTCAAAAGCTTACAAACACATAGTTAGTCATATGTCCAAATGACAGCTATCGTGTATATTTTGAAAAAGTGATTATCTCTTCTGATGGCGATCATAAAGTTACGAGATTGCAACATGCCAATTGACAAGTGGCATGTGCATAACTTTAAAAGGGTGGTTTATAATATAGTCTGTTGGAATGTCTTGTAATATATTAATTAAAGCGGTAATAGCAACCCTATGAGAAATAACCGAGTTTGAATGTGGAAGCATAGTTCTCGACGCATAGAGCTCGACGCATTTCATAAGTCATTTACACGTTGAAGAGTTCTAGCCCCACAGTTACAGTGTGCAGAGAGTACCTTATGGCCATCCTACAACGGACAAACCAGGCCACGTCTACTGCTTTCAATGCGCCTTCTACCCCCCCCCCCCCCTTGTAGTAGGACAGAAATTTGTAGAAAATAGAAATTTGTAGAAGCAGAAATAAGACAGAAATTTGGCGTTGATTTTATAAACCTGAAGAAGGCCAACTTGAGTACCTTTACTAACAACGCATCACTTGACTTGCGAACACATACACATTACATACTCTATTATTGGCGGGATGTTACAGGATATTATTGCTATCTGATTGATCGAGTATTCCAAAAATTACAAAACGAACAGTTAATTTAGGTTTTAGGAAAACTAATAGGCATGGATTATAAAATTATCTAATAATAGCAAGATTAGTTTAAATTATAGGCTATTCCATGGCTGTATATTCCACATGGCATTTCAAAACCATACTATCAAATAACAATGTAAGGAAGTAGTAAGAAATATGCGATTATTTTTTACCATATCTAACACTCGCCCACCCGCAGCTGTAATAAAATTTGAAGCAAAACAGCACATTTTTATTAATATCCTCTGTATTAATTAAGATATATAGTTTAATTTTAGATCATTCGAAAGCTTAGATTCCAGTTTATACTATGGTAGTTATTAAAATAAAGAAATATATTGTTTTTATGAATTTATTGTTAATCAGAAAAAAGTTTCCGAATAGTAACACTGAATACAGAGATGTTCTTATTAATACATTAAAATAATTTGTTTTTATTATTATTTATAAAATTTAATGCAAGTTATTCAATTTAATTATGTATTAAACTCAAGTTTTCTTTCTTCAGTTTGTGCCCTTCTTTGTTCATTATATCAAAGACTCTGAAGATGTCTCAAAACGTTGCTGTATCCTTTTAAATACTTCGTTATTTATTTGCTTTATACATTTATAATACAATATAATTTTTTAATTCACATATATATATATATATATATATATATATATATATATATATATATATATATATATATATATATATATATATATATATATATATATATATATATATATATATATATATATATATATATATATATATATATATATATATATATATATATATGTTTTAAATACAAGACAAATAATCTTACATTTGAACTCAATTCTCCTCAATGGGATCAATTTAAAATTTGATATCTTTGAATATATATTTTGCACATGCCTTAAGTAAACACTAGGGAGTAACGCTTTTGGCGTTCGGAAATGGGTCTCCTGATATCTTCTCAGCCATCGCTGGAATCAAACAGAATAAAACCGAAATGGTCATCGGAGGTTTGATTGGTAAGTCCGTTTGATTATAGAATCAACTAGCTATTTTAAAAGGTATTTTTAATTATATTGCGATCCATTCATTTTGGTGACATTGTTTGGCCAAATCATTTTATTCTGCTTACATACGATTTAAAGTGGCCGAAACCCAAATATTTAGAGCCAAAAACCTTTTTTTTATTCCTTCTAAAATAATTTAGTAATTTCTAAATCAAATGATACACATAATTTTAGCTGCTACAATTTTTATTATATCGGTTTTAGTAATATGAAATCTGAGCTTTCTGGAATTTCCTTTAATCTTTAACCCTTTTTTTCATGCTGAATTTTTTTCTCTCAAAATTTTTGTCTGTGCTAATGTATTAATTAAAAACTACTTGTTACAATTCCACAAATTGTACTACATATATTTTTCTTACATTTTTTCGGAAATTGTGTATATGTATTTAAAATTTTCTGTTATATTCTTTTAAATATTTTATATTGTGTTTTAATGTACTTTAGAAGTAAAATATTAAAAAAATATTTTAATTGGTATAAGGATATTTCACAATAGTAATTAAAAAATGAATACGTAGTTCAATAATAAAAATATATCATTTGATGACATTTGAAATATATAAACTTTGAACATAGTAATACTTCTGCATTTTTTAAAAATTTAAATTAAAAAAAATCTTTTGAAAATATTAAATAGTAGTTCTTGCAACTACCAACTATAACATAAATCAATAATGTAACCAACAATTCAAATGGTTCCTTAAAATTTATGAATAATTTTGTTAAAAGATAAAAACTGATCCCGTATCTAATAAATATTGTGTTTTGAAGGTGGAGGAATCTTTGTGACTACAGTCGTAGCGGGTTCTATATTTCTGACTCAAAACTTTGGAATGATGAAAAGACCATTTCTAAGAGACGTATTTTTTTACTTACTTGCGGCAGGCTCGGCATTTTATCTGTTCTACTCGAGACGCATATACATTTATCACGCAATTGGTAAGTTATTTAATGAGTATTGAAAACCTATTTAAACAAACCATGTAGTATTACTGTTGTGTATCGGCACTTTGAAAGTGGGGGAAACACCTATCGAAGAAAAAGCACCTGAAAAGAGATGTAAATAAACGATTGCATTTACACAGCAATGGATTATGTTTAAAAAAAAAGCGAATAGTGGACTTTTTAACGTTGGTTATCTTTAAAAAAAAATAGTATTCCGCCTTCTCCGTATGACATTTGCTATAGGCAGGTGAAATGTTAGGGTAACCCGAAAAAACTTTTTTCCGTATTTGACTCTACAAGAGTACGGAAAAGTTGCCTACTTGCCTACTTGGGAAGAAAGAACACACACACAATTTCATAAATCGCGCCACTACCACTATGACCTTGAAAATAATGTCAAAATATCAAAATTAAAGCCATTTAGAATTTTTTTTTTGTGGAAATTGTCTTTACGAAAATAAATTTCTTGAAATAGCATGAAAATATATTTTTTTATGTATAACATTATAAAAACTTTCACAATTTTTCCTTAATATTCTTACTTCATTCCTTACCTCAAATTTGTGCAATTTTCACTAAAAATAACCGATTCTTAACAATTATTTCATATATGTTATTATAGGAATTTTTATTTGTGGAAATTGTTTTTGTGAAAAAATGTGAAGTAACACGGAACTTTAAGCTAGTGAATAAGTTAAAAACTATAAAAAAATTTCATACATTTTGATTAATAAGATTAATACAGTTAGAGATGATTAATATAAGTTACCTTGCTTACCATTTTGAAGTCAACTGGTTGACTTTATCGAGTTCATTACATGCCAGGTTCAAGAGGTATATGTAATGAACATGAGCTATAATCGGGTTTAGTCATAGGTCTGATATATAGCTGTTTTGCTAGATAGTGTAAACCAGAGAGTTATTATATTAAATAGAGAGCGCCTTCAATGCCAGACTCTCGTAAGGCCGCGGTGTCAACATTGAAAAAGAAAACCAACATCACGTGGTTTTAGCGCTACCACATTTGGCGTTCAGACATCTGCAGGAGTTCCAAATTTGGTGCACTTTCTTCTTTTTGGTGATAAGGCATTCTGTCCGTATTCAACATCTTAACATATATGTAGGTATTTACTTATTTTCAAACAATTTGCGCTAAATATTTCCTCTTCATTAACGAAACGAAAATATAATTTTCTTTGTGTTCAATACTCGAAAAAACGAAACTTTATTGTTCATATTTTCTTATTGAACTATACAAAATAACAATTGAAAGAACTTCGCTTATGGTAAATTTTTTACATAAAAACGTAACGCAATTATTTCAAAAGTACAAAGTAAGAAAAATATCTTTAATATATCTGTTAAACTCCCTTAAATTGTGCCACTCGTTAAAAAAAAGATATTTAAATACAAAATTAAACACCAAAATTTTATTACAATACTTCGATTTCGCTTAGTTCTGAAAGTCGCCAAGGAATGCCAAGTAATATTGGCGCATGAATGAATTGGCATTTCCACAAATCACGTGGTTTCAATGATGCATACACGGAAATCAGCATTTTTATTCCTCTATTTGTATCATTACTCTATGGTGTAAACCCGCCTAACACTGCAATCAAATTGGGCCCTGTACCCTTTCAGAACAAAAGATAGAAAGACAACTACTAGTTCCAATGTTGATTCCAGTATTACTGGAAGTGGTTTCAAAGCACATATGCATTGAACTTCTGGTCTTCAATTTTCCAATCAATGAGTATTTGTAATATTGCATTTGCCATTGCTTCCTTAGAGCCAGTTGGAAATTTGGAAATCCCTAAAAATTTCTTAACATTGTGTCCTGTAACAAGAATAGGAAGACACTCGACTTTTACTTGTGTTATATGTATATATGTATGTATCATATGCATGTACTATATGTAGTATGTACAGCCGGGGGGAAAAAACACCAATAATTATTTCGTTGGTTTTTATAGTAGAGCTAAACTTAATATACCATTTTGTAGGGAATAAAGTCTACTGTACATTGATATACAAAAAATTTGCATAGGGGACTATCTTTATACTCGAATCCGCACCAACTTTAAAATGTTCAATAGCATCACCTACTTTTGATAGCGCAGAAATGTTCCCCACCCTCAAAATAATCTAAATATACATTTTTAGTTAATCTCCTTCATTTATATGCAGATATATTGACAATATGTATCGATCTTATTTGAGGGGCTACCTCCACATTAAACAAAGAATTAGTTGGACTACGAAATGAAGAACGTGGGTAGAAAATGTTTTGGCGTTAGCCGTGGTTCTTCTTTTCCCGTGGCCATTCATTCCCCCACTCCCGTATACCCCTCGCCTTTATATAAGAATTTAGAATTTTATGCCAACGGGATCACAGCGCTTTTCATTCTCAAAATTAGTGAAGATTTAACAGAAAGTTCAGACAGTTCTGTAGATTTTTAATTTGTGTATGACCCCTGAAATGATCATTTGATGCACATTTTAATATAGCAAAAAAACTACAAAAAGGAAAATCACGAAATTTTTGGTATGTATATAAAGAGTTTTTCTGAATCGATCACTATCAAAAAATAGTATGGTTGCTATTCATAAATTTTATGAATATTAATATCCTAATTTAAATAAAATTTAAAAATATACATATAAGTAATGAAAGTTAGTGTATTTTATTTGGATCGTTTAGAAGTAACACAGATAAAAATATCAGCTTAATAAAATTATTATTTTGAAAGATATGATTAAAAGTTTAAGAAATTCATTTAACATTACGAGTTCTAAACTTTCTATATTCATAATTAAATTACTACTTAACCAAAAGACTTGCAAATTGATATTCAACGATAAATTTTGTCGTAGATTCTAAATATTGAATCAAAATTGGGTGTTGCTTTTGGAAATTTTAAAGTTGGTGCGGATTTTAATATGAAGATAGTTCCTTATGCAAATTTTTGTATATAAATGTGTAGTAGACACATTAATATACCATACAAAATGGTATATTAAGTTTAGCTCTACTATAAAAACTAACGAAATAATCATTGGTGGTTCGTTTTTTTTCCCCCGGCTGTACATAGGATTTTAATGCAAAACTTTATATGCATTGAGAAATACCTCCAATTAAACTGACATTTTTTATACAGGGATGTTTTGGGGCGAGTACAATTAATTGGGGTTAGCAATTGAACATAAAAAAGTGTTTTTTTAAACCATTCTACTGTAGCTGTCCAAACGTCCTCAAGTGCGCGGGGTGGTATCTCAGGAAATGTTTTCAGAATCTCACCATGGTTCAAAAACTACGATGCATTGTTCTCGGGTCTTTTTTCCGAAATAGATCTTGAGCCTTCGCAAATAGCCCCATTGGGATGAACAAATGTTAAACTCAATCAATAAACAATTGAATCTGTTTTGCGGAATAGTTTGGTTGGTTGAATAAACATCGCACAAGAGCTACACATCATGCTATTGACGATGTTTCGGGGTCTACACACCGAAAGATAGACACAGGAACACTGTCTCACAATTTTTAACTATGGTCATAGCGGGTATACAAAGCATTAGTCTCCTCACTACGGCGGATTATTTGCGTGAAAAAATCTGTTCTGAAAACATTCCGATTTATCAGATCGCTACACACATGCTGCGAATCCCCTAGCTCTTTCAGTGCCGAGTCCGACGCTCTCACTATTCCGCCATCCATCGTCCGGAGAATAGTTTGGAGCTAACAGTTTAAATTAACCTTGGATGGGACTTGAATCTTAAGTTGGTTGTCAAATTTGTATTTGTATATTTAATAACGTTTACATTCTGAATTCTAAAATAAATATACACAATTTAATTGAATAAAATTATTAACTATTTGAATGATTATAATATGCATTCTTTTCAGGTTTTGTGTTGTTATACATGGTGTATATAATAGTAGTCGTTACAAGCAGGTATATTCATCAGAGACATCTCCAGAAGAATGAAAAAGCTGCAGGTATTTTTTATATATATTTATTAAAAGTCTTTTAATAAAAATTAATATTTAAATTTTAATGATGTAGCTATTGATTTTAATATAGTTAACATTGATTTTTATAATATTTGATTTTAAATATAATTATCTTATAAATATATATGTTATAAATCTATATAAATATATTTGATACTTTTTAGGGTTTCATAAGGACTACGAAACCCTATTTTGATATAATTATCTATTCTTAAATATTCTAGATTTAATCTCAAATTCTAGGTTACCTAGAAATATGATATACGTAAATAATATAGAATAACCTTGCAGTTAAACATCAATTTACAAATGTATTGATATTTAAAATAGTTAGTAATATATAGTCTTTAAATTTAAAAGATGACTGATACTTCAATCCAATGCTTCTAGTGTGAGAATGACTCATTGCTGAACATGTCTACCAAAATGACAATTATTTAGTGCAGCGCGCGAGATGCCAGCTACATAGTTTCAAAACCAGATAGATCCATATTCATTATCAGATTAAGTCATTTATTTTTAGTTTTCGTACAGATCATAAAACTAAGTTATAACATTCTACAGCAGCTAAATGCTATTTATTTTGCAGTGTGAAAGTAGCGGATGGTTGCAAAACCAGATAAGTAAGGAAATCAGTTTCAAAACCAGATAGATAGAGATGCGCGTATGCCACTGCGCTTCGGTCACAGCGCAGTAGTCAAGCTTCATCAGCTTTGTTGCAAAACGAGATAGATTCAAAATATTTTTTTTTATCTCAAAGTAATACTTATACAGAACTAAAATTTGGTTAAGACATGTGTCTATCTATAACCAATTTGTAAAAAAAAGAAGATATAATTTTTCCATAAATAATGCAATTAAATACTTTTTTTGTTTCTCTAAATATTTTTTTTTAAAGTGGTATCTGGTTCTGAAATTAGATGGTTCATGTGTTCAGGACTGATTCTGCGAACCAGTCCTGAACACATGAGCCATCTAAGTTGATTTTCCATATTCACTGGACCAGCCAATTCATAAAAAGCCAATTCAGAGAACTTTTGGGTTGCTTTGGAATTTACTGTCAAAAGGAAAGTTGAACGTCCGCAGTAACCAGTGGAATTGACTGGCGTATTGATGGAGGAGTGGGCGAAAATTACTGCAGATGTTATTCAACCCTAGGTGGACAGCATTTCCCATAACATCCAATATGTGGAGATTGTGATAAAACTAAATACCATTTTCATTACGAAATGATTTCTTAACATTTTGTTAAAGTAAAAAAAAATGAATATTTTGTCCAGGGTTATACATTGCGGTCATCTTTCGGGGTGACATGCATTTGTTGACGTCCATCGGGGTGAATCTTCTGTAGCGAAAACAAAATAGGATCGCAAAGGGTAAATTATTTATGACCACTTAAAATGCTCGTAAATTATGAAAAAGATGTTCGATATTTAGTGACAAAGCAACTATAGTACTGAAATATATTTCAAATAATTTTTTTTTATAGAAGCAGCAGCTTCAGAGAAAGGAATGAAAATAACAGGTACAAAAGCGGCGGATTATGATAATCCAGAAGCTTATGGAGTTGTACTAACAGGTACGAAAATTAAGAAACAATATTTTAAATTTTTTATGCAGAAATCACTTTTGTAATATTGATGGAACTAATTCAATACATTGTTCGTATCTACATCTCGTATACTTTCAGTTACAAAATGATACGACCACTATGTGTTTTACACCTTGTAAATTTAAAAAAGACATGAGCCGTGATACCACGGAAATCCAAACCACAGATTTAGCAGCCGTAGCGATAGCTGCTTGGCCACGAAATTCAAGGTTACATATTTTGATAACTTTTTGTTTAAACAATTCCACATTTAAAAGTGAATCGCTTGAATTTCGTCACCAAGCAGATTTCGCTACGACTGCTAAATCCGTAGTTTGGACTTAAGTAACTATATGTCATTAATTTTTTTTTGCCAACATAGAAAACACCAAGCACATAACTTCACAAAAACGAAATACAGGTACATGTTTTTATTTAGTCGTATTAAAGTAACAATATAAATTTGCTTTTTCAAAATTATAAGTCAATTCAAACTCAATACAGGGTTACCATACAATAACTTTCTCTATTTAGAGGCAGCTGTGGTTAAAACAAATGAACGGAATGACATATTGAAAATCGTAAAGGCATGGAAAAAAATTTCGGTTAAAAATATAGTTCGAAAGTCACCAATAAATTGTCCAACCTTTACCCATATATGGGCGCCGCCATTTGTGGGTACATTGTTACAAATAGGTACTCAACAATAAGTAAAATGTACTCATTTTTGAGTACATTGGATGCTTATCATGGCTCCGAATACATAAGTTTCAATTTTGAGAAATACATGTATTCAAAAATTAGTACAATATGTAAAAATTAATAAAAACAGCAGATGCTGGCCTATATAGGCTGCCTTCATAAACTACCGATTAATACAGAAATTAATATAGATCGATTAATTCAATAATTATTGACAATTACAACCAAGGCTTTCCAGGAATCGAACTCAAATCCTCAGGCACCGCAGTCCAGATCCTTATCCGTTAAACTATCAGGGCTACTGAAAGAAGTTATAAACAGAAGAAATGTTTAAAAAGTGTGCCAAAGGAATGGGATGTAAGATAGGAGTAGATAGTTAAGCAATCGACATCAAATAATAAATTGACATAAATAATGTGAAAAACCATCTTCTAATCAATTATTTTAAGTTTGTCAGGTCGCTTTGTTAATATGGTTTGAACAGAAGCTGATATTAGCAATATTAAATCACACTTATCATTTTTGAGAAAGTACGGTTACTTAAATTTGAGTACGTCATCGCTCATTTACGATGCAATAGTACTCAAAGAAAAACGAGTACTCATTTTTAAGGATCTGTTTTTTACAGTGTAAGATAGTAGAATGTTTCGCATTGGGGGTATACCGCCCTGCTTAGGATATCACAGACGATCTCTGTACAGGAGGGTTTAAATTCCAACCCTTCCAGAAATATAATCAGAAACCCTTCCCAAGACGAGTTAGCAATACCAGAAACCTCGCAACAAAAAGCTTTACCTTTCAAAAGGAATTTTTTCGTAAAAATGCTTTTGTTATATTATGACTCTGTTAGCAATGAAGAGACACATTCTTTCTTGCATCCACTTTAGTAAATGTATTATAAAAGCGTCTATTTTTTTTAGCCTTTTTCAAATACAATTGGGAAGAAGATCGACGAAGGAACTCTCGCCATCACTTCTGTTACGACAATGAAGTCTTCGCCATATCCCTGCCTAGGATTGATGAAGAGGCCCCACCACCAAGTAAGTGAGCATTGACGCATTTAGACACTGCCGGATTTACCTATAGGCGAACACGGCGGCCACCGGGGGCCTCTCTTTCTGAGGAGGCATCATCATATATACTCAGTTATATGTACACATTTCTAGATTTCGTACGAATTTGAAAAAAAAAGGCAATTTTTTTTGTTTCATTTTTTCTTGTATAATAGCAACTACTTCAAAAATGTTACGAAAAAAACCCTATTAAAAAGTGTTTCTATTCTAATTTAGGACTTCAAACTTTTTTCTGTCGTCTCAAAGACTATCATCTCCTTATTTCGTATTCTTTTTTTTTGGTCTTGTTTTCTAGATTTGAACTGTTGAGTTTTTATTCATCTGCTGTTAGGATGTTGCAACCCTCAAAATATCATTAGACCAGGCGCAAGCATGCTGTTTTGATCTAATATGCATAATTAATACATATGTAATTATATGTGGTACAAAAAGAAGAAAAAATACTTTAAAAAAAAAACCCTCTGTAAAATCAAATTCAGCAGCCATATAAGCTAGTTTGTGAGCACTTAGTACAGGGACTGGATAAAATTTATCCATGATTCATACCTAAAATCTTACCAATGGTTATTCAATAGTGCACACGAAATGTATAAATCGTTCTAAGTGGCAGAAAAAGGGGATCGTAGGAGTTCGAAAATTAAAATTTTCGAGAGGGGCCCTCATATTAAAGAACCGCTTGGGGGAAGTCGCCACAAATCGCAGGCTTCAGTTGTCATACTAATTTTTGAAGCAGTTCAGTGGCGGGTTATTTTGAAGGACTTTTAAACCAAATTTTAATACTTTAACCTTTCCTTGGACACATTTATTTGTTTGGAAAAAAAAAGAGTGTGCACTCAAAATACTTTCCCATAGATCTAAAAAAAATATTTAAAAAATAAATTTTACAATAAAAAAACCCAGACCATTGAAAGGTGTCTGGATTTCTTCATAATATATATATAAGCTTGAATCGAAAGGGGATAAGCTTTACCTTAGCCATCCCTCTGTGTCTGTCCTTGAAGCAGTTGCGCAGAAAAAGAGTTTAATGGATGTTTTCTCATGGGTGAGATAATCTCAGCGAAGGAGGTAGTTGTGCTGAGCTGATTTTTCTTACTGAAAGTCAGATGAAAAATTTACTGATACAGTTGCACATTAAAATGTTATTAGAGTTGTGTTTTTGAGAGCTGAAATTTTCGTTATTATTTTATTCGTTCTATTTTGGTAAATTCGCGTCATAATCAGTAAAAACAAAATGTAAAAAGTTATAATGCTCAAACACTGTAAAACTTAAAAACAATGCACACACTTTTTTTATTAGTATTTTACAATGCATATCACAAAACTGTTGTGTACTCGTTGAACTCGTTTCCAAAAGCTAAAAATATCACAATTTTACCAAATATATGTTACTTTTTAATTATATTTCTTCTTTTTCTTTGATGAGGAAGTAATTGGAATGTAGATTAGGGTTAATAAATTAGTTCCTTAAAAGTGCTTTATTCCCTCAGTTTCTTCCCACTTCAACCATCTATTAATTTTTCGCTTAGCGCAATTGCTTTCTTTTGTGACAATAGCGCAAATGCATCACAATCATGGTAATGGCAAGCCAATGACCGAACAAAGGAAAATAGATATTTTCAAGATTTTTATTAATGGAAAAATTACATACGAGACGACAATGTTCTGTTACTATGTAATAAATTCTAAATTCGTTTTCTTTATAGGTTATAATGAAACCGAATTGAAGCAAATTGGCAGTTCTTGTTCACCTGGCTGCGATTACTATCAAACTGAAAAACCGGAAAAAGTACCTCGGCCAGAGCAGGTCAACCAATGGCATGATTTTTTGCAAAAAGTGTGTCCAGTTAATCTTCAGGATTGGTCAAAGCAAACATGGATGGAAAGAAGCTTAGATATTTTGAAAGTAGGAACAAATATTTAAATTAAGTTGCATACGTAAACTGTTTTTTTTAACGGTAATCTTTTATAAGAATTATATTTGTTTTTGAAATGTGAGGCTTTATATTGTTGTTTTCTTTTTCAGATTTGATATGTTGTTATAAATACCATGAATCCGAGGATTTTCTATACTTTCACATCATTTTAAATATTATCTGTATAAATATTTTGAAAAAGACAGAATCGCTGCATTTAATCTTTTTCTATTAATATTTTTTTTAAAAGGAAAAATTTGTTATTTTATTTATTTTGAAGCTTTTCAAGATGAGGATTTTACTTTACATGATGTAATTAGAAATATTTTCTATATTATAAGATTAGAGAGGTTTTTACTCAGTTCATAATTTTTTTCAAAAATGCATAATCTATCCAACTTTTAATAAAAGAATTATTTGAGATGTATTCTAGCCTTGAAAGACATATTTCGCGTTTAAAAGTTTTCTTTTTAAACTTTTAAATAATATTTGAATATTTAACAAACTCTTACATTTATAACTACATTATGCGATTAAAATTTGTATTTTATTCAAAGCCAAATAAACAAATTTATCTAGGCACATATATAAATATATTTTTAATCTTGTTCTATTTTTATCATTTGTAATATTTATTATAAATTATGATATTCATATTAAAAAAAATATTAATAACAACTTTCTTTATTATAAATCTCTATTTAAAAAAATAAATTAATGCTTAATAATTAAGCAAAATATTTTTTAACAATAATCATAAATACAATTTGATATGGTACTTTCATTTATAATTTCTTGCAAGAAATTGTAGATGCTACCACTGAGAATATAACTAGTGATTCTTGCAACAACAGAGTATCAGCGCGTTAACTATTTTTGTATATATATGTTTAGGCACCTATCATGTTTTTCCTGATCCTAACCACCCCAGTCGTTGATTACAAATCTCCGAGAGATAATTGGTGCAGAATTCTGAATTGCATGCATCTCATCACTGGACCACTTTTCATCACATTTGCAATTGGGTGTAAGTTTTCTTATCTTACTAATCATATCTTAACAAAATAGAAGAAACACTAAACAATATGTATATTACTTTGTATTATACTAATGACATTCTAATTTATAATTGCATTCGCTGTGCAATGTTTTAAAAATTATTATAATAAACATTTTTTATACAAATAAACAAAATTATCCTGCAAAGTTTTTCAACGTATGTTTTATAAATACATACGTTATAGAAATATAAATATTTAGTTGCATAAATAGTTATTTTTTTTTAAGAATTACCTACGAATTTGAAATGATTTTAAAATGAGTATGGCGTTGGCGTTTTCCCACAATTAGTCGTTTAATGTAATCGGTATATAAGTCGAAAACCAAATTCTCAAATTTTGTCTTTGAATAATAATAATAAAAAAAATCAAGGATATCCAGAACGAACATTTTCTTTTACGATTGGTAGAATTCAAAATACGGGAATAAAATTAACTGTAAACTATCGCTTTGTAATTTTTATATCTATGTCAAGTAAATGTATTTGTGCGTTTCTTGTTAAAATTTTGATGCGTTGCAATTATTAAAAAGGGAAACTATAAGGTGCTAAAATCTTTTGAAAAAGGTTTCAATTTAAATATGTTTCGGCCCCAAATTTTACAATGACTTTTTAGGGAATGACTTATGGGAATAGGATAACGCAGCAATCCTCGGAGATAGAGGAAGAGAATCATAGTTGAATAAATGAAACACGAAATAGAATATTCTAAAGATTAATCGAATTTTTAACAACTTTTTTTGTTATAATTTAGGAATTTTCTAGGGTAGGATAGTGAGGTAGAATGCTATAATAAAAGCGTATTAGGCAAGTAATAAAAAATGAAGTATAGCAGTTAAATAATGAATAAATATAATGGTTTTATTAGACTAGGTAAAAGGAAAATAATGTACTTGCCACAACATCTATTTCAATGGGGCGTCACAAATCAAATGTTCTCCTTATTTACATGTGATGGGATTTAATAGTTAAAAAATCACATTAAAGGGGGTAAGGAGTTTGCGGATCAGAGGAAATGAGTAGCCCAGATACAAAATAGGTTATATCCAAATATTGAAAAATTATTTTTTGGTACCAATATGTACTTTATAACTTTTGCATAAATTTTGAAATATAATAAAAGTGCAAAAAAACATTTTTACTAATAAAAACATCAGCAGTACATCAGCGGAAGTCTGACTTATGATTGACTGGCTGTGAAGGATTTCACTGGCGGCAAATGAATAATTGCCACATGGGTCTCTGCTTCTCATGCCACTTCAAAGATCAGCTGGAGAAAAAAATATTAAAAAACTTACCTCTTCATCCAAGCTTACTTCATTAATTGAGCCTTCTAGTGCTCCAGTTACTAAACAAGTTATGTGACAATTAAAATTTAGGTTATAACTTATTCAGTAAACTGTGAACATACATATTTTAGTGAATTTTTACATAAAAAAATATGTTTGTTTTAACAATAGTTAAATTTAAACACTTTTTCGCGATTTACTCAAAAAAGTTAAAAGCACATATATCTGCGTTTCTGGGCTACTCAAATGATGTTTAGTTAAAGATGGATTTGTTGTAACCATTTTTATACTGCAGTCTCTGATTACGGTCTTGTGAGTCCCAGTATATAATAAAGGGTTAAGTACATGTCAAGTTTCACGAAAATTTGCCAACCTGTCTAGTTATGAAACAATATCAAACAAATTAGTAAACCAAAGTTTTTTTAAACACAGTAAACTTTTAGACGCCGTTAGCTGTAGTTGTAAATGTTGCATCATATATATATGTATATATATATATATATATATATATATGATGAGAACGCTTATAGCATCCCTTTGTGTAAAAGTCAGAAATTAACGCGCCCTCTTTGAAATTGAAAATTATACGAGATAAAAGAAAAACGTCAATTACAAAGTTGTAATTTGAAACACTAAACTTACGGTTTTAAAAAAGAGACTTTTAGAGTGTTACAAGAAAATACATTTGTTTATTTTCAAATATAAATGGAATATTTTTTAATCTGAATAGTTAACTATTAAAATGTTAGATGAGATATATACAATATTTACCAGGCGTGAAGTTTAATAAATATCAACTCACAACATAACTATAACATATTTAATTAAAAAATTTTTAACAAAAATATTATTTAAAAAAAATTATTTACACATAAAGTTTAAGTGAGCTTTCTAATCAAACCAGATAGATAATTTTTAAAAAAATTTACTGGAGACATCAAAACGATTGACTGCCACGTACTTTTGAATCTATATCCATGACCTTTTAAGGCATTTTTAGAAAAATTCAGACGTTTTGGATCAATATCGCTTTGCAATTGGATGTAGTGCATTGAGAACTTGTGAACTTTTACCAAAAAATTTGGATCTTTCTGGTTTTGAAACTAGAGGGCTCAAGTACCTTAAAGCAATTTAAATGGAGAACAAAATGGTTGACAATTCAGTGCAAAATAAATAAAATATAATTACAAAGCTAGTATCTAAAAACAATTGTACAAATACCTTGTATATTTTACTTCTACTTCACGTTGAAGTGAGTGGTTGTCCGAACTCAGTTGTACGTAACAGCAGTACCCAATATATACCGCAACTTACTTAGTGTATTTTCTTTACAGATGGTAGTACCATGATCGCTGGAGTTGTCCCAGTAATTGCTATTGTTGCCATAGCAAGTGCAATAGTTGCGGGTGTCACGTATTACGCAACACAACCCAATCTTGTACCCCGTTTTCATACAGCTTTTGCGTACATTGGTTTTGGAGTTTCTGTCGTTTGGATTTATTGCATCGCCACAGAAATCGTCGTTTTACTGCAAGTAAGAACATTTAATTTTCTTTTATGTAATATGAGCACATTTTTATATGGATGATGTACTGTCAATCAAAGAACCTTTAATTTAAAAGTAAATGAACCTAGAGGAAATTAGTTTTTTTCAAGTTAACAACGTTGGTTTGTACATAGAGTATTATACCGTTAGAACCAAACAGTAGTTTTTTACAAATATTTTTGTGTGTTTTAGTAAGTAAAAAATAAAAATATATCATTCAGATTTAGATATCTTCACATTTCATATTTTTCTGGTCAATGAACAGTTATGATATAATTCGAATATGATTTGCACATTTCATTTCTGTACTTTTCACCTATTAAGCGCCAGTGCCTAATTCAATAACCTACAACTGCCTCCGAATTTTGGTTTTAATTCTGGCCCATTTCATAAAAGTACCATTTATTCATTCCTACCAGATGGGATCTTTCAATAGCAGCCTCATAGTGAGCATAAAAGGACGGCGTACAACCATCATCGCATTCAGGGCGATCCTAGTCATATTCCCTACAACTGCATTTTCTTCTGTGTCATATGGACTTTTATGTATTCCGTCCTGCTATACTTAGAACCGACTTTTGAATAAACGTCTTTACATCGCTTGAATGTCCTTCTTGGTCAGTACTGTTCCCCTTTTTCATACTCAAAGATGTTATGGTGTGCTTTTAGCGGTTTAGAACACTATTGAGGGACGTTCCATGAGAAAACCTGTTCTGTCCGAAATTTTTCTGTACACCAGTGTATATAAGTTTAACTCAAAATTGTAAACCAACGAGGAAATATATTATAGCTATGTATATGTGTATTTCTTCTGTAAAAAATAATTTAAACAAAAAAAAAGACGAAATATTCATATGTATTTGAATTAATTTTGGTCTTATATTTTGTAAGAAACAGTAAGTAATTTTATTTATTATGTCTAGGCTGTTGGGATTGCATTTAATCTTAGTGAATCTATTGTTGGACTAACAATACTGGCGTGGGGTAACTGCTTGCTAGGTAAGTTTTAATATTTTACTTAGTAATATATCTAAAATGAAATTAAATTTGATTATTTTATTACACAATAAATATTAGTTAAACAATGAGTTTCCCATTAACAGTTTTTATCGTATAAGTTGATATTTGCATTGTTTTCCCATAGAGAGTTATAAATTGTTTAAAATTTTTGACAATAAAGATAATCAGAAATTTTATATATGTATACAAACTATGATATCTCTTTCTGAATATCCCATCGTTTGTATATGAATCTTTCGATTCATTTTTTTCTATCCATAATTCATTGGATTGAAAGTTAATTTATTCTCGCTTTCAATCAATAAACAGTTGTTTTATGTAACTAATGAAAAAGACAATAGTCCTATTTATATGAGCTATAAGTATATGTGATATTGATATTCGTTTCTCGAACTAAGATCCGCAAAGATACTTATTTCAAAAACACTTTTCTGAATCTGCCTAAATGTATTGTAATTATTTCTTTAATAAATCGTATTTTGCACAGCATAAGAGGGTAGAAGCTTGTCAAAAATGAATGTCTAACATTGACGAAGGTAATAACTCAATTAAAAATTGCCGCTTTTCTATATTTGAATACTATTCTACTTTTTTCACAAACTCACAACTGAAATAAATTTTGTTTGATTTATTATTGAATGCCACTTTAAATGAAGCTATTAAAATGTGCAAGTTTACGTTTGACGTTTCTTTTGTTACAAGAAAAGTTGCACGCATTTAATTAAAAAATGAAAATATTCATTATTTAAAAAACCGGATTCAACAAAAGTTAAGTATTTTTTTAAATTTAAAAGATTTGTACATATATACTAAATTTGAAGGGCAATTAATAAATTTAAACATAAATGCCAAAATTAGAATGACACATTTTTGAAAGTCTTTTTCAAGTATTTTATTGTTCGGCATGCAATTTTTGTGAGTAAAACTCTTGGAGTCTTTTTTGCAGGAAATAAGTTTTCAGAGAGAGCAAAATGTTACAGGTAAAAAAGAACTTAAGGTAACTTGATCCTGATAGTGTAATGTAAAAATCTAAAATTATAATTCGTATATAAAACCTGTAGAATGTGAAGCATATAAAACTGTAGTGCATAATGTATGTAAAAATTTAATAAATGTAATATTAAATATAGATATTAAAAAAGATAAATCGTAATACAAAAATAAATAGTAAATGAAATTATTTGTGCTTTCAGATTTTCTATCAAATCTTGCAGTAGCTAGAAAAGGTTTTCCAAGAATGGCTGTTGCTGCTTGTTTTGGTGCTCCATTTTTAAGTATCCTTTGTGTCTTTTGTATTATTTATATTGCATGTGATAATTCTGAAAATTAAAAAAAAATCCTTTAATGAACACATAAATAAATTTGTTAGCACACATTTCAACGGTCGCTCGGTAAAGAAAAATGGTTTGCATTATATGAAACTGATATTGTGAGTGTGGATTATTCAGCAAATATTTAATAATTGTAGATATTTTCCGTTTCAAAATGATACGACTATCCCAAACTGCGAAATGAAATTGTCAGTTCCAGAGATAAATAGTGGAATTCTCACACACATATAGATAAACTTATTTTCTTCAATTTAAAAACATTGTGCGTCGTAGTTATAAAGAATAAAATTAGTTACGGATTTATAGTTGTGTCCTTAAATATGGGTAGGTAAAATACATTAACAAGTTTGGTAAAAGGACAAATTTCAGATTTCGAAGAAAAAGACCATCATCAAGAAATATTTCTAGAAGAATATCTGCTATTTAGAGCATGGTATGGCAAGTATGATAAAGAAGACCTAAAAATATTATAGCGTAACAAGAAAAGGTAAGCACAAAGAAACTAAAAGCCGATGGAGCACTTGAAAAATTATCCTAAGTTCCCTTCATCAACATTTGCAACTTTACTTTATCAAAAGCAGTTCGGCCGAACGAAAATCTTAAATACATATTTAATGAAATCATAGATGTGAGTTAAAGAGCTTCACAAGATTTGACTGCGGACAGGGACAATTTCACAACCTTAAACAAATTCAGTGTTATGTTTTGCGACGATGTAGATTGCGGTTCAAATATATCGAGTTTTAAACTGGTGATGATTAATTTATTCGTTGTATACCTCAACAGTTTTTCTAGCTCTACTTCTCGGTGTAGGAGTACCATGCATCATTCAGATGGTAGGGGAAGGACCGGATGGAATGAACGTAAGTGGAATTGTCTCATTCACTTTACTACTAAGAAGCATTGGAGACTGCACCACTGCAGCTGGAGTGAAGTTAAATTATAGGTTCAAAGAAAAGATGAATTATCTAGTTGATGACGCCTCTATCACTTGTTTGACTGCCCTTTTGGCATATTGTGTTGAAAGAGCCCACAGGTTACTTTCAATAACATCTCCCGTTTCAGCCACTTTTTCTAGTTCTGCATTGCATAAATATTTGTCAGTGGAGGTTCCGTAATTGAATTCGACTGAAGCCACCTCCTCCTCGTTGTGAAGTCTGAATTATTCTACCAACATTTTGGCAAAATAAGAGAAGATCTACTATAAAATATCAGAAATTTGAACATTATAAACTTTTCAAAAGCTTGGTAATTTTGTTTTCAATGTTTTATATATATATATATATATATATATATATATATATATATATATATATATATATATATATATATATATATATATATATATATATATATATATATATATATATATATATATATATATATATATATATATATATATATATATATATATATATATATATATATATATATATATATATATATATATATATATATATATATATATATATATATATATATATATATATATATATATATATATATATATATATATATATATATATATATATATATATATATATATATATATATATATATATATATATTAGGGTGAGCCGAGAAATTGAAAAGTTCTAAAATCGAAATGTAACAGTGTGGAAAGCTTGCCGTGGTAATTAGAAGTCGAATCCAAAAAAAAAAAATGGCCACAGGACAATGTTCCCTTGCGCAATGCGGTCAAAGTTTTGAAAAATTCAATTGTTTTTACCCATAATTTTTCTATAAATGAAAATGAAAAAAAAAATGAAATGTGTTGAAAACTTGTCTTTAGTAATTAGAAGACGAATTCAAAAAGGAATTTGGACATCAGGCAATATTTTCACCCTTGAGCATCGTGGTCAAAGTTTGAAAAATTTCGACATTTTACCCATATCGGGTCGATATACAACAAAAAGTAGCTAAACAGGGAAAAAATTGCAACAAAATGTTTTTAACGGTTTTTGCTTCTACTTGGTGTGCACTTGGTAACCACAGTAAAAAAAATATTTTTTTTTGAGTACCGGATGTGGAAAACTAATAATTTCAAAATGGCCATCATTGACTATTACAATTAGCTAGTCGTTGTATCTTCTTTATTATTATGTCGAAATGAATATTTTTTTGTTCTAATCTAGGGGTTTTAATTGTCAAGGAGTTCATTTCTGCTATCAGAATTTTTTAAATCTATTCATTATTTCCAAAAAGGGGCCAACAATCCTAGAAACAGGGCGATTTAAAAAAAAAAATGTCCAGCCGCAAACAAATTTCAATAAAACGTTTCTTAACGCTTTTGTTTTTTTAAATTGGTGTATTGATTCAATATGGCAATCAGAAGCAAAAACTGTGAACCATTTTGTTGGAATTTGTTCGGTTGGACATGTTTTTTTTCGTAAATCGACCAGTTGCTGTGATCGGTGGTCACCTTTTGGATTTTGTGAACAGATTAATAAAATTTCTGATATCAGAAATAAATTCCTTGACCCTTAACCCAAGTTTAGAAGAACAAAAAATAATAATTTTGACATAATAATAAATAAGATACAACGACTAGCTAACTGTAATGGTCAATGGCGGCCATTTTGAAGCTGTCCAGTTTTAACCCACTTCCGGTAGTCAAAAACCTTTTAAATTTTTTACTGTAGGTCAGCACACGAAATAGAGACATAAACCGTTAAAAAACCTTTGTTGCAATTTGTTCCATGTTAAGGTACTTTTTGTTGTATATCGACACAATATGGGTAAAATGTTGAAATTTTCCAAACTTTGACCGCGATGCTCAAGGGTCAAATGTTGCCGGATGTCGAAATTCCTTTTTGCATTTGTCTTCTAATTACTACAGTCAAGTTTACCACACAATTCCATTTCTATTTTTTTTTTCATATTCACTCCAGGAGAAAAGGTTTAGAGGGGATCTTATTCAGTTATTCAAATTTTTCAAATTAGATGATGGGATTGATATTGCCAATGTGAATTTAATATTGCCAATGTGACTAGAGGTCATAGATTCAAATGATATAAATCATAGCTTAATTGGGATATTAGAAAGCATTATTTTTTTAATAGGGTTATAGACAGATAGAATAGTTTGCCTCAGTATGTTGTTATTTCTTCAGGGGTGGGTAGTTTTGAAAAGCAAGTGAATCGGCATTAGGGAATCATGAGGATGTGCTGGATGGACAGGAACAGCCTTTCTAGATCTAGAGCAAGTAGTTAGTCAATATTATTTGTATTTGTATACATATATTTAGTGAGAAAGTAGTAGGGGGCGGAACTCTCTTTATGCATTGGAAAAAGTTGAGGGTGTAGAAAACTCCGAATAAAAATATACATCATGCAAACAAATTAGATTCTTGTTCAAAACGATATCATGCATTCACCTTGTATTTGGGCCGAATAAAACTCAATCTAATGAATGCGCAATATTCTGATATTTGTTATTGAGTTCCCAGTTGTGCTGAGCCATAGTTCTAGTTTTCCAGTAGTTAGGCAGATAAAAGCCACCTAAATAGAATATACATAACCTAGATTGTGCTTCATAGAACTTTCCAATAAACTTTATTACACATTTATGTAATGGTATTATTATAGATAATTATACTACTTAGTACATCTACAATCAATACAAAATTAATTTCAAATACGCTGTCTCTAAATGAATCGAAAGGTGTAAAAAGAGGGTATGTTAAGTCTATGTAACAGATCCCCTCTTTACGTCTTCCGATTCAAATATTAAGACTACTTATGTGTTAATTATATTAATATTTAATTTTACAATTTAAATGAGGCGTTATAGTAATCAGCTGATTATATGATCCCATTAATGGTAGGTGTTCCTATTTCTTTTCAGCTTAATTACTCTCCCCTCACAACAATCCTCTTCTCTTCTCTGGCTGTCAGTCTCGTGTCGACTGTCCTCATGATGGTAGTTTGCCGCTTTCAGACAAAGAAGGCCTACGGCGTGTACCTCATCTGTCTTTACTTATGTTTTGTCACGATTGCGGTTCTGAAGGAATCCAATGTATTCTGAACACCAAAAAGAACTGTATTCGAAAAGAATGCACCTCAGAACGGATTCAGATCAAATCTTATTTCTACTTTGAAATATTTCTACTATTGTGTAAAAAAGATGGTAATGAAATGTGTAGCATATGTATAGAGGATCATCACTTCCAAGGATATAAAAGATGAAAAAATAAATTTATTTGAAACATATTTTGTTATCGCAACATTTATTTATAAAATAATGATAATCTTAAGTGCTTTAGAAATCCATGTTCTATCTGGAATGGAAAGAAAATTAAATAGATTACTCATTTTTTATGGAATAAATATAGTCACTGGTCGCTTCAGATTCTGAAACTTTTTGTAGAATATATGTATATATTTGAAGTAAATAAAGTTTAATTGAACTGATTATTTGATTCTAGCAATGTTCTTCAATCTATCCTTGCAAGTTGAGTAATTTATTAAAAACTAATTAACACACAATCCACTCAAGCTCCACTTAAAAACTTGAGCATTGAGTTTGAGGCTCTTCTACAGAAGGAGTTTTATGGCTTAGACCGTGGCCACGGCGGCCGAGGTCCCCATTCACCTTGTGATTTATGGCCAACAGGTAAGAAAGAAGAAGCTTGAAATACGTGAAAAGCAAGGAGAAAAAAGTGGTGTGAAATTTAATAAATCTGACATCGAGGCAAAAATTGCTTTTTACAAGCGCTCTTTACTTGATGACTGATACCGATATCAAGCTTTATAGCTACTGATATCAGGATTTTAATGTGTAATAGAAAGCATGGAAATTATATTTCAAGGTAGGTGACACATAATTTCAAAAATATTTTATATTTGTAACTTTTAAATATAAGAAAAATGTATGCAAAGTACACTGTAAAAAAAGGTACTTGAAAATGAGTACATACACGTTTTTCTTTGAGCACAATTGCATCGTAAATGAGCGATTACGTTTCTTTATGAAGCAATGGGAAAACTTTTAAATTTGCCTTTCAATTAATTTGTTTTCTAATAATTATTTAAAATATATTTTAATTAAAAAAGTACGTAGCAAATAAGTTTAATTTAAATAAAATTAAATTATACATAAAAAGTATCTAAAGGAGACACATAGGAAAGATGCATCATCTGGTTTGTCTGACGCTGTGGGCCACCATGCACGTCCCGTATATGTTTTGCTTTGTCATGAGATTTTACGCCGACCGACGTCTAATTTTCTATTGAATGATGTCAATCGTGCTATTTTTCACGAAGGTATAATGTTGGAATGCATCACCCTATAAGTTTAACATGGTGTTTCTATCCTTTAATATCCCATATATATGATTTTAAAAATGTTTCACGTAAAACCGATTTAGAATTTTATAAATAAGTTAAGCTTGTTGTCAAAGCAGGGCCTCCCTCAGACCGCGGGGCCTTGTGCGAAAGCACCTGTAGCACGCCCCCAAGGGTGGCACTGACTGGACTTTTTGTTCTCAAATCAAATAATAGAACAATTTTATTTATCTCTTTATTATTAAAAATACACATACTTTGCCACTTTTGTTAAAACATTATTACTTTTATTTTGTTTTCTAAGAATGTTCACAAATACCAGTTGTCCTTGCTGAAACATATTCTCCGTTACAGTATTCATTTCTTGTAATCATCGAACTATGTTATTTTTAAAAAAACATCGTATGCATTAACAACTATGGAAAATATAATTAAAAAATGCAACGCATCAATAAGGTTCAGTCGGTAAAAAGATTGAATATAAAAATCAAAATATTGATTAATCGTCACATTGATTAATCTTCAAAGAGATTAATCGTTAAAGCAAATAATTTTAAATCAAAATTGCGATGATATTTTACTTCCGGAATTTTGATATATATTGTTTCATCACCTAATGTTAGTCCAAAGGCTCATGAATATCAATACTTTTTTACAGCCATTGGTATTCTCATAGCATCATTTATATATTTAATGAATTATGACTACTAGGCTTAACATTTCTTACATGCGAAATCCCCATTTGGCATATAAACAGTAACTTTTCTTCTTCCTGACTTTTAGCTCCAATCTAACTCTTTTGGGTCATCATAGATTTGACAATTTTTAAATCGTTATTTGTATCATCTTTTCCATTGCTCCGTTTAAAAAGACTTTCTTCGCCGTCTCCAAACTATAGTTTTTCACCAATGCTCGATTGGAAGGAAACAAATTTATCCATAAGTTACGTGCATATTGGCCACACCCCAGAGAGAATGTCATCAAGCAGGAATCAGCAATCGATACTCTGATAGCGAGTAAGAAAAAAAGAAAAAATATATCAATATGAGGAAAATACCATTTTGTGCACGTTTTGAAATAACATAGGCGCTGCAAGGAATTGCAATTTTTGAAAAGCACTTTTTTTAATAACGTTTCTTCCAATAACTATTTAATATGAAATTAGCATTCAGTTTTAAATCGCTCAAAACGAGCTAACACGAATGGGAAAATAGCGAACACTGCATCATCTCCCTATCATATATTTTCATATATTTTATTATCATATGTTTTTCATATATTTGCCAAATTATATATTATATGTCCGATTACTTTTTAATTTAAAATACAAAGTGTAAAATACGTTTCCTTATGAGTTTGTAACACAAGGATTACGAATATGAATGACATACCGGACATGAAGCTAATAATAGTTTTGAGTTTGGTTTATTAAGCAAATGTTTAAAAAATGGAGATCTTTGCAGTTCCAAAATGATACGCCCAACCCCTACTTTGAAGAAAAATAGTCAGTCCTAGATAAGCATTTACGAATGAATTCTCACATGCATATAGAACAACTTCTTTTCTTCAATTTAAAATCATTCTGCGTGATATTTTTTGGAGTAAAATTAGTTGTGGGTTTATAGTTTTGTCATCATTTTTGGTTTCAGATTCACAATTTTAATACAATAAGTTTCAGAGTTGAACGATTGTAGAAATAAAAGTCATGTTTCCGTTTCATACGAGTCATATCCATTCAGATTTATGTATTTAAAATAACAGGTTTTGTATTACACTGTCTATTGGACTAAGTTGAATATCACAGATTGAAATTTCTTCAACAGAGAGGGTATAGACACTATTTTAAGAGTTTATAAAAGATTTGAAATAACCTCAATAATTTATTACTGTTCAACCACATTTTCATTTTAAACTAGTAAACATATCTGTCCTTTATGCAGGGAAAATTAAATTCCTCTAAGTTGTCCTTCAAATAGAAGTTGAATATCACAGATTGAAATTTCTTCAACAGAGAGGGTATAGACACTATTTTAAGAGTTTATAAAAGATTTGAAATAACCTCAATAATTTATTACTGTTCAACCACATTTTCATTTTAAACTAGTAAACATATCTGTCCTTTATGCAGGGAAAATTAAATTCCTCTAAGTTGTCCTTCAAATAGAAGTTGAATATCACAGATTGAAATTTCTTCAACAGAGAGGGTATAGACACTATTTTAAGAGTTTATAAAAGATTTGAAATAACCTCAATAATTTATTACTGTTCAACCACATTTTCATTTTAAACTAGTAAACATATCTGTCCTTTATGCAGGGAAAATTAAATTCCTCTAAGTTGTCCTTCAAATAGAAGTTGAATATCACAGATTGAAATTTCTTCAACAGAGAGGGTATAGACACTATTTTAAGAGTTTATAAAAGATTTGAAATAACCTCAATAATTTATTACTGTTCAACCACATTTTCATTTTAAACTAGTAAACATATCTGTCCTTTATGCAGGGAAAATTAAATTCCTCTAAGTTGTCCTTCAAATAGAAGTTGAATATCACAGATTGAAATTTCTTCAACAGAGAGGGTATAGACACTATTTTAAGAGTTTATAAAAGATTTGAAATAACCTCAATAATTTATTACTGTTCAACCACATTTTCATTTTAAACTAGTAAACATATCTGTCCTTTATGCAGGGAAAATTAAATTCCTCTAAGTTGTCCTTCAAATAGAAGAGCAGTTTTATTAAATTTTTTTTTAATAAAAGTCTGGATTTGGCCTACAATCATTTCTGGATTCATATTCAGCATTGAATATTAAATTAAAATTAAAAGTATAACATACAACCTAATCATAGTGATATTATGCAGTTTCTTCTAAGCAAAGAGGACCAAGAAGACGAGTGCGGACGCCTTCTACCAGCAAATCGATGTCTAAGAGCCATTGTGCACGTTATCATCCCCAAGAAATATTAAACTATATGTCGTTTTATGAGTTCAACTACAATCTAGGGCTAACTTATTTCAGTTTTTCTAGTGGCATAATAAATTGGAGAAATATGTCGGCGTTTAGAAGAATAAGAGGAGATTTCTACTATTTGAACACAAATGCAAGTTCTCGACAAAAGAAACATATAGGATCCCTACTTATTTCACATTGCGAACCATGTGGACCAGATTTACAAAAAATATAAATAGTACAACTATTATACTTGTTTACGATTTTTCAAATACATCGATTTCATTTATGCTTATTATGTAAAGATTTGAAATAGTAAATGGAGCATTCCAGCGTGACGTGTGTGACCCATTTGCTTGTAAATGAGTTACATACGTTAAGTAAAATGAAAAAATTATATCTCTGTTTCATGCAACGTAAAAAAATTCCAATGAGATTAATTGAATTTCAAGACATCAATGACATATATTAATTTGTTGTTTCCAAAATTCCAGTTATTTTAAAGCAAAAATAATTACAAATGTACTGAAAAATGTTGCTTGGAATGCGCCAAATAGAATTTACAATTCTCAAATTTACTCTTGGTTCAGCATATATAGTTTAACAATAATATACTTTTTAAATACTTTGATTAGATTTACGCTTATTAAGTAAATATTAGAAATAATAAATAGTTATAAAACATTTAAAGTATTTTTTTTTCAAAAGCTTAAAAAAAAATATTCATTCCTAAAAAAAAATATTCCCCGAATCCCTCTTGAGATCTTTAAAAACCTACCCTTCGCCAAGTGAGCGCTAATTTGGCTATCAAGGGAGCAATCGTGTCTTTTGACACTTGGAAAATTTTACATCTGCCCAAATCGATAACTATCATCCAAGCAGCAGGTTGTTACAAAGCAAGTTGATCTCTTAATGACAGCTTTGCAAAGGAAGTATCCAATATCCACAACGCACAGTTGATTGCCCCTCCGAATTGGCCACACAGACTATCGAATCGATCCTTTTTCGCTCATAACCTGTGGGGAGATATTTGACACGATCCTCACATGCTTGTTATTTCTAGAGGAGAATACTGTAAAATCGATTTCAACAGAATGACAAACCAGGACATTCATAAAATATTATTTAAAATTAGTTATATTTTAAAAGGAACGTAATTATAATGTCAAAGCTTAAAAGTAGAACTGTAACTTTTACAACTTTGTTTTTTATAGCATGAAATTCGATCGTTCTGATTCTTTTGAATAAAACTGGATTAATTCCTTTATTAGTGAACCCAGAATATTTCATAGTCTCAAAACGTACAGAAGATAGTGCTGTAACAGAACAAAAAGTTTCAAAAATCTGTAACTGACCCTCACGAAAACAAACTAACAAAAATTGGCAAAAAATATTTAAAGACAATCGGATTTCAATAGGATTCAATGCAAATACAATTTGAGGAAAATATTTAATTATTAGATTGAGAAGCTGAGCATAAAAAAGTCAAATATTCCTATTTGACTTACAGCATTACATTACAGCAAAATTTACTAGACGTTGTTTTATTTATTATTGTTTATTTCATATTTAAAAACTAAATGTGTTAAATAGTTATATACTCGTACAAGTTGTACAACGTAACCTGGATTTAGTATTTTATACTGTAAGTCCAAATAGCATTAATAAGAATAAATTAAGTTTTAATAATTATGATCTAAAATAAAACCGTATAAGTCATCAATTTGAGTCGTTTGATTGATTTGCTAGCTATCCTAAGAACATTAATGCTTAACAAAAACACAGCTTTTTTGCGTACAGGGATGGGTGAGAAGGGTTATGAGAGAAGGGAAATGAAAAGTTTTATCAAGGGATAAGGGAGAGGAGAGGTTGAGAAGGCTGGTCAATGGTAATACAAGCCTTAAGTGTCCATTGTTTTGAGAAGATATCCGTGTTAAAACTGCGCTTTTTGCCACGTTTGTAGAAAAAATTGACAAACCATCCAATACGCCAAAATCAGGTCATTGCAAGCTTGAAACAAGCGGTAGTTATAATATAAGTGGTGTTTATGAGTAAAGATTTATTTCTTCTTTCAGAGGTGGGGAAAAGTAGGGACGAGCTTAGCAGTTACTCTGAAAGAACGATAGTTATTACGATGTTACTGACAAATAACAGTTACTTTTAACTGTTATTTAAGTATTTTTTTAGAAAGGGGAAAATATATAAGTGTTTTATTTAAATAAACTAAAAAAACAAAAAGAATATATAAACTTGCGTGCTCTACATATATATATATATATATATATATATATATATATATATATATATATATATATATATATATATATATATATATATATATATATATATATATATATATATATATATATATATATATATATATATATATATATATATATATCGTATTATTTGTATTTGTATTCTATAAAATGAGTATTTTATTACTGAAACGCTTTAATTACTAAATTTTATATTGCATTTCATTTAAACAATTAATGTGATACCTCTTCCTATTACTAATTCAGAAGTTTATATATTGCTTATAAGTAATTGAGAATTAATCTAATTAATCTATTTAAAATAATTTTGATAACCAAGCTAGCTAAATTAGTAATTACAGTTTTATGTGCAAGTTAAAAAAAATTAAATTCAACATTTATTTTATTGATTATTAATCAAGACCCGTGATGTGATGCTTATTCTGAATAGCATAACACATAGAATAAAAACGTGATTAGTAAATCTGAAAAGGGCTAATATTTTTTCTATCCCCGCCCCAAGCACATTTTGTTTAAAAATCTTGTCAATTTGGCGATCGCATTTGGCGCACATTTCTTCTCAACGTGGCAACCCCCGATTGGTCTCGTTGCTCACTGGAGACCAACAGCTATTCAGCATCTGAGTGTACTGCGGGCCTGGCCACCCGCTCCTAGGCACGTCTTTTGATCTTCTCTGCGCGAAAGGTCACTTTTGATGCCTACCTTTCTGTTGCGCGTCACATGGGATCACTCTGACTAGGTACTTGTAGCTCAAATTGATATGCGCACTTTTTGCACTTTCTATTGCACCCGTGAAGGTAGTTAGTAGATGATCGTTGCACAAAACACGAGTGTTAAAAATTGACAATATCTTTTGGGGATAAAGTTCAAATTGCACCTACTCACTTTTAGCCAAGTTCATTTAATATAATTTAAATTTTGACTAATTTTATTTTTTGTTGAATGATTATACATTTTAATCGCTATTTAACATTTAATAAACTTCTTTATGCTCAAAGTTTCGCAAATATAATTTATTAAATAAATTTTTAAGAAATATAAATGCAAAAACAGGAACATCGTGTATCTTAAATTGTATGAAAATAATTTTGAAAATTTAATTAATTATGTTTAAAAGGAAATATTTTATTTTTTCTTTAATGTTTAATTTTCGTATTTTTAATAAAGTTAATTCGTTAATTTAATAACCATAACCATTAACATTTTATTTTTTATAGATATTATTGCGTTGTCAAAAACACTTAAAATGTAGTAATTGTATTATATAAAACTTGATAACTTTAAGTTGAATAAAATAATATAAGCAACGTTTGCGGATACAAAATTGCATATTCTATTCTAGAAATACCAATAAAAATTAATATATTCAAAAATTTGTAAAACTGTATCTCAGGCAAATAGACTTCATTTATCCCTGTCTATCAATTTGTCATGATAGTCATAATACTGCGTCGCTGTAGATCTCGTACAACACTGTGTTCTTTGAAAGTATTAACTTAAGCCGCGTTTGAATTTATTACAAAACAATTAATTTTAGATTATCAAAATTTAAACTTGCTTAAAAACGATATTAGTTTTAGAACAAATAGTTTCTTCAAAGTTTAACAATTATACAAAATAATTTTTTTAACGTGTTTCCACACGCAAAAAAACATTACACACATTACAAGAATTAAAAAAAATCCAACTCGATTATATGACTTTTAATATGAACCGTCTTTAGTTAATTATTATATATTTTACAAAAATAATTTAAAATATGTACTGCAATTTTCAATAATTTTAACCGCTTGCTGTAACAATTAATTCGGGATAATATGTATTTCTCATAGACACCAAAACGAGTTATCTTGGGTTAGTTATGAGTTTAGCGGTTAATTTAAAAAAAAAAGACATCACAACTTTTCTTTATAATATCAGATTCATTAAAGAATGTAAAAAAAAAGTTTTAGTATAGAAAAATAAAACATTTTTATCTACTAAAAATCAGTCCTTTGATTGGATTTTTATCTGTTTGAGCAGAGCTCTTACTTGTTTCAATAATTATTTTAAATACTGTATTTTCCTTTTTGTTATAAAGTTATCCCACTGCTGTGACATTTTATGTCATTTCTTTAATGGATTTTTTTTTAAATTCAATGTGTTAACTTTTAAACATTCAAGACGTCTATAGTTGTTCGTACATCTCTACCTTTCGAAGCGATGCACATACATTAAAATAGTACTTTATTTTCGACATATTATTTTTATCAAAAGCTTTAGGGTATATATTTTATTTTATATTCATACCTATTAAAATAATTAAAAGTTAATTTTTTTAATAGAAATATTTTGGAAATAAAAACTAGAATTTCCTTTGAAGTGAAAAATAATTTACTTCGATACTTCTCTCACTTTTCAGAGGGTTAATATAAAAAAAAACACACATTTAAAAGGAAGCATAGTTTTTTGTCATGCAATTTTTTAGTTACCTGCATTTATTGCTGAATATACAAGTATTGAAACTATAATAAAAAAATATTTTTGTATAATCAATAGAATATAGAACACATTTTTTATCAAATGCAATAACTCATCGGTGGAATATTTGCTTAATAAATGCGTTTTCGCTATTTTAAATTGCCCTATGAAGTTTAAAATAAAGAAGTATAAGAGAGTATAGTAGGTAATTGTATCTTCTTTTTCAAAAGTAAATTTTTGGAGAACTACGTTAATTTACAATTCTATTTTAAAAGAAATTCAAAAGTACTTTTTGAGATAACAAAAATAACACTTTTAAGTAAAGTAACACATTATTTGTCTTTTGTTAAAATATTTTCAGAGGATTTCCTTTACTTTCAATTGATTATTTTTAAAAGAAAATTTTTTGTTTATATATTTAAATAGTATAGTGAGCAATAGAAGCGTAACTTTAATAAAAAATATTTCTATGAGCCTATTCCAACACTCATAAATATTATTTATTAAAGGTGTAATTATTGAACAAAATATGGAGAATCATGTAAAAGTATTCTAGTACCTACTTTTATTTGCAGTCACTGCTGACTGTATTTTGATTGTACTTATACCATTTTATACTTAAGACTCATTCTTAAAACGCTAGCTTAACGCATGCTGATGCCTTGGCTAAAACAATTGTCTATTTATTTTATGAATGAACTATTTTCTATGAGCAAATGCATTCCCGGTGTAACTTTAATAATTTTTTAATGTTTTATTAAAGTGTTTTTAAAAAATAATTCATGTCTGAACGAATTGCCTAAGCTTTACTTTATAAGAAAGAAAATGAATACTTTGAATACTCTTATGCCGTGAACTTTTTAAAAGTTCGTGATACTGTATTGCTTTAACACATCAAAAAGTTATACGAAACTAACCACTTTAACATGTATCTGCCCATTCGAAAAGTAATCTGTTGAACATGTTGGAAGTAATTTCGCGATCCGAATAACTAAGTAAAATAGTGATTCTAAAAAAGAACGAGGAGTCATTCAACTGTTTTTCAAAAAATAAGTTTTATAATACGTTATTTTATTTTTATGAAACATATCTTTGTTTAGTATTTTATTATCTTATTTTAAAAATCGAAAGCATATAATTATTTTAGTTCTCTTAATGCAAATAAAATATAGAAAAATACTTTAATTCCTTATTTTATCAACGTATAAGTAAAATGTGAAAAAAGCACAAATGTTATATCCTGGCCAGTTTTCAAAGATATCGATTGGCATCATATTATTTTTTAAGGTATAATTTTAACCCACTCTTTATTTAAGGCCACTCAGTACTCCAGAAATTGTGAAATTCACTATTCTTTTTGTTTCTTAAAAGTTATAGTTTGGAAACTTTTAAATATCCTTGGAAAATTCTTGAACTGCATCTATGTTTTTTAATGTATTATTTGAAATTTTTTGTTCTTTAATATATTATCTTTTTCAAATAACGAAACTTGAAATCGTTATTTCTCAGTGTTTGGTTTTCTTTGATGTTAAGTTTTTCGAAACGCTAAGGCTTTTTTTTTATTATTAATGGAGAAATGTATAATTTTTTTTAAGCATATTGAAAAAGAATTGTACATATTAAATTAGCAAACGAATTATAGTTCAAAGAATCTGAAAAAAAATTGATGAAAAAATATAAACGGTTAAAAGAGCCTTAGTGTTTTATAAATAGCTTTAAAAAAATGAAGATGTTTAAATTTTGAAAAAATACAAACAATTATAGAATTTTTTGTATTAAATATTGTTTTCTTATATAAATTTAAACAATATACATTTAAACTTTGATTAAAAAAAGTTTATATAGTATTGTGTTTCCTTAATAACTAGAAAATGTATAAGTAGTTTTCTTTCATTTCCATTACGGGATACAGAAAATGATCCCATAGGGGCAAAACTTGTACAAAAAAAATTCCAAACAATTGGAGTCGGTCCTTCTTGAAAAATAATTAAATCATTCTGAGCTTAATACTTTAAGTACCAAAAGGTGATTGTATAATTTATTAAATTTAAATAATTTATTGATTCATAATATTTGACAATAAAAATATGGGGCAAGTTGAATTCAGTTTACTATATAACACCAAGGACTGCTATAAATATCTCACTCTAAATAATTCAGGGTAAAATAACTAAAAATTTAAACAATGAATTTTAAAAGCAATTGAAGGCGTGGGTGCAAGAATCAGACAGCTCCCCTTTTTTCTGATTTACACTTCTTCACTTATGCATACAAAGAAAAAAAATCATCTATCGATTGGCGCAAGAACAAGACTTCTCTAAGCAATGGCTATACAGATATAAAGGGAAATGAGCTGTCCTTTTGTATTATACGATGCAAGAAAAACAGGTTGTTTTCTTCCTTCCTGCATAATTTTAAAAATTGGAGCTGTCTGCTTCTTACACCCACGTCTTCAATAGTAAATTATTATACATTGATTTATTTCTGTATCAATTATTTTTTATCTTTTACTCGATGATAACGGCTATACAATATGTTTGGAACCGTTTTAAGAACCAAAATTTTAGAGACAAAATTCCATTTATATTTAAAATCGTACAAGTATTTGTGATAAATCGAATAGTCTACAAATATTTAGCACCTGATAAATAAAATAAAAATTACACATTAAACTTTAATTTTATATATAAATCTATCATTTAATGCTACATTAGCAGTTTCTGTATTCTTTTTTTAGTCTCTTGTGTAGATGAATTTTTTAAAGAAATTTATTTTAAATTTAGTTATTACTTTAGGCTACCAACAACTTGACATACTTTTTAAGTATGAAAAAGATGCCTATATATTAAAAAAAAAAACGCAATTTTAAAACTTTTAACAGATTTTTCATTTTATTATCATCGTGATCAACAAAAAACTCGCAGCCAATTTAGGAGGAATGTGTATACTTCTTGTGACGAACTTTATAAATGTATATGATACGCCACCAAAGTAAACTGTTATACCTCGAAAAATGTTAAAGACTCAAATATGCAACTTCGTCAGAATATAGTACTCGCAAAGACACCTGTTTCGTAGATATTTCAAAATCGCAAATTTGTCAGTTACGTCTTGAGATCGATATTTTGTTTTCCAGAGATTTCTTTGACCTGACGGTGGCTTAGGGGCGGTAGAGCACTGGACTCGGAGGATTATAATTCGAATATTGACATGCGATTGTAACGAACTCGTGATTGGAGAGTTGACAGGTTCGTTCCCCGAATCCACTAAAAAACATCCAACGTTAAAAATTATATTTAATATACACAATTGGTTTTATATTTAACATTATATTCGGTATACAAATTGTTCTTTATTTTATTTAAAAAATTAAATTTGTAACTTCAGTGCAAATTTTATTTGCTATTTACTTATACTTTTTTGACTTATCAATCACATACAGTAGAATACATACTTTAATTACATGAGTAAAATTCATAGAAATACAGTTTTAATGTATTTTACACTGAATTAGTAAAACTTGTTTTTTATAAAAGTTTATAAAAGTGTCTCATCAAAGCCTTCGACTACTTGAAAAAGGACTTCTCATGCGATTTCGCAATCGATTGGAAGTCAGTATTACTTAGAATTTAACGCAGGCAACAGAAAGTAAATGCGTTGGAGACAAACACTTGTAATCGAGAGCTAAGTTATGAGAAAAATAAATTGATATGCATTTTCGTATCAAGTATGTATAACTGCGTAGCGACAATGAAATTGAATTGCCATGACTACGTGGTATCGGAAAGTTCCGTTCGATTACCAAATGCACAAAGAGGTTGTATGTTTATACAAAGTATGCCGCGAGACAGATAACATATAACCAAACCTATGTACTCACAGGGAGTGAGTCAAAACAAAAGATTTGGTCGATCTAGAGTGAAAGCAATTGCCTTTTAGTCATTTCCCTCTGGATCTGGATTTCGATTTGAAGTGGCACGCGAGGTGAATGACAAGTATTGGCAGGAAGAACTAAGATTTTGTACTTAAAGGTGGATTTACACTATGTAGCAAACCAGCTATATAGGTTTGCTATATAACTATGACTAAAACTAATTATAGCTCGTGTAAAAAGTTTTGTAGTTCAAGCAGCTGGCATGTAATGAACTCGATAAAGTCAATTAGTTGTCTTCGAAATGGTAAGCAAGGAACGTGTAGCTGTTGTTGCCGTCGCAGAAACAATAGTATTCGCAACTTTAAGTTCAAGAAGGAAACGGAGGTTTTGGGTATGACCATAGTTTCATTCAAGAAATAAATGCAGTGGTAGTGAAATGTTGAACAATTTGAACTTAGATAAGGAATCGGCAACTTTTTTCCAACAAAGAGCCAAATGATGTAATTTGAAAACTTTTGACATCATCTAGGGCCGTAGTACAAAATTCATTTTTATTTATTCGGAAAAAATACGAATTCAAGTTCATTTTTTTATTAATTTGATAAGCTCATTTAAAAATTATTTTTGTTCAAATGTTTTTCGACATATTTAGAAAAACGATAACTTTTATTTACAAACCTTTCTGCGAATTAGTTAACTTAAAGAATAATAGGTTATTTTTATAGATTGGTATAATAATCATATTAAAAATACTTATTAATTCAGGAACTAATCATTTTTAAAAATAGAAAATTAAGAGGAAATGAAAGGAAAATTGCATATTCTCATTCCTAATTATACAACTTGCGTTTACTTTGTATCAATATATACTATTTTTTTTTTCATTTTTAAACTGTGTCATTTGATTTTAGACGTAGAAAATAGTAGCACAAGCAGAAATATGCATTTTACACAATAATCAATCGACCTAAACACGAAAAAATATCTCGAATTTGTAATATATTTACAATAAAAAGTTTACAATGCCCACATCATTTATTTTACAATGCATCTGTATTTTAAAGTTAATGTCCGCTGCTCATATTCTAAAATTACTAAATATACTGTAACTTCTGTAAATTTATATATAAAGTATTTATCGCTTAAAAATAGTGTGTCGGAGCTAAAATCCCCCTACCCCCCTCCCCCCCAAAAAAACAACAACAACGAGAAAACAAATAATAATATTTTTGGCAGTTTCAAAGTGGTTTATAAGGAATTAAAAAATAAATTTTACATTTTAAATCTTAGTATCGTCTTAAAGAATGGTGTGCAATTTATGCACTGTTTCATCGCAAATATTCTAGAATGGCACTATACGGATTCCTTTCTTTTGTATAGTATTTTTAAATAATAAAAAAAAAAATTTTAATAATATAATATTTACTATAGTTTTTTTAAATAAAGTAATTTAATTTGATCTCTTGTGAGTTTATAAAAAATATTAGCAACAGTTTCTTCTAATTGCTGTTTTAATAATTCAAATTTTTGCATATATCAAATAAAAGAGAACTGTGCGGAATATTAAAAAAAAATAATAATATATCTAATATAGATGTGATACTTCGTTTAAAATGCTATCATTTTTATTAATTTATTTTCGACTTATAGTTGCAAAGTTTAACCCAGATAATAAGACAAGATACTAATTTGACTTTGAAACACACCTTTATTGTTTCTTTAAATTGTAACATTGTAATTAATTATAATTAATGTAGAGAGAAAACATATCGGTATAAAAAATAGGAAAGATTATTTTTCGCTTTCGTTTTCGGACTATTTTCTATTAAACTTTCATGGAGTTTCAATTAAATCTAACCAATATTTGCCTGCTCTTGCACCATGGCAGGTGTTTTGAGCGTTAGTTTGAAAATTCTTAATATTTAAAGAGGCCTCCGTGGCCGAGTGGATTAAGGCGTCAGCTGGAAATCCTAAGGGTCCCCGGTTCGAACCTTTGCGCGGACTAGACTAAAGAATAGTAAAAAGTAGTGATATTGCGATCGGAGGATTGCCAACTTCGCTACCAAAAATACTAGAATGTCGTCCAGAACATCCACAAAAATTAACGGCGTTTATACGGGACTGGTGCACGATAAATCTGATCGGGGTCCAAAGTCCCGACGTCTATTGAAGGCGTTGGGTGCCAGCTCAGGTGTTGTCCTCGTCATCTGACCATGGTTCAAAAATACGAGGCATCGTTCCCGGGTCTTTCCTTCGAGATAGGCCCCGAACCGTCGCCACTTGCCCACTGTGCAGCTCTAGTGCGATGTTAATTAACCAAACCAAACCAAAACGTGATGAATCCCAAATAGTCTCCTTTGTGTAGCTCTAGTTCGACATTAATTGTACCAACAAACCGAACCGTCGCTATTAACCCATTTTGAATCTCTGATACGATAATATTCAACAAACCAACAAAGTTATAAATTCAGTAAACCGACGAACAAGTTCGCCGTTCTTCCGCAGACGAAGATCAAACTTAACTTTCTGAATACGAACGCGCGTGAGCTTCTCGGTGATTTGAGAATTCATTTCACGCGGTATGAATACTCGAATCACCGAGAAACTCACGCGCGTTTTACTCGTTCGTGTAGAATGGGCCTTAACATTCTGCCGACCAGACTATTATGACTCAGTATTGCTTATGAGAGTGGATCCACTGAGTAAAAATAAACGTTAGAGTAATGATTACCATTGGCAGGCAATGTACTTTATCATGACGCGCGAATGAATACTGTTCAGAAGATCAGGTTGGTTGATAAAATATTCTACCTTTTTTTGGCTTTTGGACAGTGAGTCCTGTGGCGTCGGCTTTGAGTTTTTGATTATTTAATAAATATATATATTTTTCTTTTTCTTGTAAGTAAGAAAACAAGTATGGCAAAATATTAAATGTGTAACATTTAATGTAGTTTTGAAAGCTAGAAATGTGGTTTTAAATTTAGAATGTATGCACTTCATCCATGTCAAACACTATGCGTAATACTGTATTTTTCTATCTTGGCTCAAAAGGGTGTAAAGCAGTCGCGCACGATTAGTCTTCCCTCCAGTGATTATTTTAGCTCAATGAGTGGTGATAAATCCGTGAAATGGTTTATAATTATTAAAAAAAAATATTTTGGCAATGGGGCCCCGCAATGACCTGGTCTTAAGACTGTCGTGCTCATAAACGTATTGTTGTGAGTTCGATCCTCCTCTCAGCGGTTAAAGACGTCAGCTGGGAATCCAAAGATTCGTAATTCGATGCCAGGCGATGGACTTGACAAAGAAAAGTAAAAAAGTAGTGATCTTGTGGTCGGAGGGTTGCCAGCTTCGCTACAAAATACTAGAAAAGTCGTCCAGAACATCCGCAAAAATTAACGGCGTGTATACGGGACTGGTGCACGATAAATCTAATCGGGGTCCAAAGTCCCGAAGTCTATTGAAGGCGTTGGGTGACAGTTCAGGTGTTTCCACGTCGTCTGATCATGGTTCTAAAATAATGAGTGCATGTATGAATGTGAGAGTGAATGTGTATGTGTTCCCGTGTTTTTCCTTCGAGATAGACCCCGAACAGTCGCCAATAGCCCACTGTGCAGCTCTAGTGTGACGTTAATTAATCAAACCAACCAACCGATCCTCCTCTTGGAAAAAAAGCAGCAAGCTCGTAGTGGAAGGGTTGCGAATTCGAACCTCGTCTCACAATAAACGCGTTCCCGGGTCTTTCCTTCGAGATAGACCCCGAACCGTCGCCAATAGCCCACTGTGCTGCTCTAGTGCGACGTTAATCAACAAAACCAAACCACGATAAACGAAATTCGTGTACGTCGTAGTCCAAATGTCCTCATATTAGTTATAGTGTAAAAGTTTGGAACGTGGGGTGTTAGCTTAGGTACTGTCCTTGACAATTGTCTACTGTTCAAATTTACGAGAAAAAGGTTCTACGTTTTCTCTGCGGAATATACACCCGAAATGTCTGCGAAATCCCATTGTGTAGCCCAAATAAGACGTTAATTCCACCAACTCCTTCTAAATGACAGCAATAAAAACTTTAAAAAAATATGGGTCAACTTTTTTTTACTTAAGGGGGAAAATAACCATTGTGTTAATTATTTGAATGAAAAAGCTACTTTTTGCTACAAAATGATTTTTGTCACATAACTCGTTCATCTAATTGCCTCTTCAAATATCAAAAATCAGATTGAAAGTTATTTTAATTAAAAGTTGGCTTGGTTTGATTAATTAACGTCGCAATAGAGCTGCACATTAGACAATTGGCTACGGTTCGGGACCTATCCCGAAGAAAAGGTTGGTTTGGTTTGTTTAATTAACGTCGCACTATAGCTGCACAGCGGGCTATTGGCGACTGTTCGGGGTCTATCTCGAAGGAAAGACCCGGGAACGATGCCTCATTATTTTAGAACCATGGTCAGATGACAAGAAACACCTGAACTGGCACCCAACGCCTTCAATAGACGTCGGGACTTTGGACCCCGATCAGATTTATCGTGCACCAGTCCCGTATACACATTCATACATGCACCTCGTTATTTTAGAACCATGGTCAGATGACGAGAAACACCTGAACTGGCACCCAGCGCCTTCAATAGACGTCGGGACTTTGGACCCCGATCAGATTTATCGTGCACCAGTCCTGTATACACGCCGAGGCCTCCGTGACCGAGCGGTTAGGGCGTTCAGCTACTAATCCGAGGATTGGTGGTTCGAATCCGCGCGATGGACTTGACAAAGGGAAAGTAAAAAAGTAGTGATCTTGTGATCGGATGGTTGCCAGCTTCGCTACAAAATTACTGGAAAAGTCGTCCAGAATATCCGCAAAAAATAACGGCGTGTATACGGGACTGGTGCACGATAAATCTGATCGGGGTCCAAAGTCCCGACGTCTATTGAAGGTGTTGGGTGCCAGTTCATGTGTTTCCTCGTCATCTGACCATGGCTCTAAAATAACGAGGTGCAGGTATGAATGAATGTGTGTGTGAATGTGTTCCCGGGTCTTTCCTTCGAGATAGACCCCGAACCGTCGCCAATAGCCCACTGTGCAGCTCTAGTGCGACGTTAATTAACCAAACCAATCGATCCCGTGCGATTGACTTGACAAAAAAAAATAAAAGTAGTGATCTTTTGTGATTGGAGGGTTGCCAGCTTCGCTACAAAAATACTAGAAAAGTCGTTCAGAACATCCGCAAAAATTAACGGCGTGTATACGGGACTGGTGCACGATAAATCTGATCGGGGTCCAAAGTCCCGACGTCTATTGAAGGCGTTGGGTGCCAGTTCAGGTGTTTCTCGTCGTCTGACCATGGTTCTAAAATAACGAGGTGCATGTATAAATGTGTGTGTGAATGTGTATGTGTTCCCGGGTCTTTCCTTCGAGATTGACCCCGAACCGTCGCCAATAGCCCACTGTGCAGCTCTAGTGCGACGTTAATTAACAAAACCAAACCAACTATTGAAGGCGTTGGGTGCCAGCTCAGGTGTTGTTCTCGTCATCTGACCATGGTTTAAAAATACGAGGTCTCGTTCCCGGGTCTTTCCTTCGAAATAGGCCCCGAACCGGCGCCAATAGCCCACTGTGCAAATGTAGTGTGACGTTTAACTATTAACTAAACCAAAATCTAATTGGTCAACAAGCTGAAAATTACTTTGGTACGTCCATCACTACTTTTTTATAACCTTACGTGAGATTTCAATGGTTAGGAATGATTAAACTATATATAAGTCAGTCCGAGTTTTCAATCCAAGAAGGAATGTTTTTTTTTTGCTTATGCGCACTGAAAAAAAAGAGAAGTACTTCCTCACGTCATCAATGGTTATGTAACCATTTTCGTGATGTCTTCGAAACGAGTTGTCGATTCCCACAATATCAGGATTATAAAAAAAAAATCGTGATCTAAAGGATTATAACAAGGTGAAGCTAGGGCTTCAGGTACTGAAAAATTATTCTAATGTATTTTATATTGTCTTCTGGCAATTGTCTAATTTAAACGTATGTGTTATTATAAATTAGAAGTATTCTATAGAAAAAGATATTTACTTTTTTTCTATATATTAACAAACTATTTAAATATCAAAATACCTCTTTCAATAACGTGAAGTAAAGACGTTATTTATATTTGAGGTCATTAATTTCAAATTCTGCTCTCTCTCTCATTTTTCGAAAAAAGAAAATCTATATCTTTCACAAGGTTTATGCATTATATCACTTAGTAAAGCTGTATTGACAAAAGTGACAAAAGCAAAAGTGTTTTAATCCTGTCTAAAAATGCATTCAAACTCATGGGTTTAAAAGTGGTCCAATCCAACGTTTCCAGTTGAACTTTCTTGCCGACTGTCGTTCTAGATAATAGGTTGCCTGTCAAGGTTACGTCATAAGTTAATATTCGTCTGTAAAACGTTACAATATTGGTGTATTTGCTATTTTCCTTTACGTTTGCTTCCTTCATTTATATTGGAAATCTACCCTAAAAAATTGAACTTTATCAACCTTGGATTGGTTTGGTTAAATTAACGTCGCACTAGAGCTGCACAGTGTGCTATTGGCAACGGTTCGGGGCCTATCTCGAAGGAAAGGCCCGGGAACGATGCCGCGTATTTTTGAACCATGATCAAATGACGAGGACAACACCTGAGCTGGCACCCAACGCCTTCAATAGACGTCGGGACTTTGGACCCCGATCAGATTTATCGTGCACCAGTCCCGTATAAACGCCGTTAATTTTTGTGGATGTTCTGGACGACATTCTAGTATTTTGGTAGCGAAGTTGGCAACCCGCCGATCGCAATATCACTACTTTTTACTATTCTTTAGTCTAGTCCATCGCAAGGTTTTAAACCGGGGACCCTTGGATTCCCAGTTGACGCCTTAATCCACTCGGCCACGGAGGCCTCTAAACAACCTTGGAAAAGGAATAATAAGAATATACGATACACAATACTCGGCATTAGAATATATTTTCTTTTGTTTTTCTACTAAAACTAGGTTTACTAAAAGAGATAAAGTCTTAGACCAATAAATTGAGAGTAATTTCAACTTATTCTACTAAAAAGGTTAGTTAGCTACCTAGATTGCTTCAAAACTAGCTGAATAAAAAATTAAAAAACTCTAAGTAACCTGGAAATACTACAATACTAGGAGGCTCCGCCCCCTGCTCCGCTAACGCTCCGCCAACCCCGTTTTTCAATCAGCGTTTTTCAATCACCGTGTAAGAGAAATATATATATAAAGATTGACATTATCTTTAAAAGCTTTATTATATTTAAAATTTTGTGGAGACCTTAATCTTCCCCAATAAAGCGTAATAAAAAATCTAAACCTCAAGGGCCTTATTAGCCGCGGACGATTAGCGTGGCGACTTGGACGCACAACTGTTTGCAGACTGGTTTCTGACATTGTATCAAATGTGGCCTATTAGCCTAGAACAACTGGAGCATTTTTGAACCATGGTCAGATGACGAAGACAACACGTGATCTGGCACCCGACACAATCTCAAAAGGCGTCAGAATATTGGACCCCGATCAGATTTATCGTCACCAGTCCCGTATACACGCTAGTATAATTTGTTGGAAATTCTGGACGACTTTCTAGTATTTTTGTAGCGAAGTTGGCAACTCTTTTATCGCAAGGTCACTACTTTTTTACTTTTCTTTGTCAAGTCCATCGCACGAGCTCGAATCGAACTAGCAAACCTCTGATTACCAGCTGAACGCCTTTATCCACTGGGCAACTGGTGGTCCCCGTCACTCGAGGAGTACGGGCTTTCACTCCCAAAATTCTTCATTAGCTGTTTAGTACAGAAGAGTAAATTGTTTACTAGTTCGATTGCCTGCCTTGTGTTTTTTTTAAAAATGGAAACGTCAAATAAAATAGGACAACAAATGAAGCAGATGGAAAGGCTATTTTAAAGTCAATGGCTTTTATTTAGTTTTTTTTAAATATTTTAAAATTTCTTATTAAAATATTTTCTAAGGGAATATGTTGGTGTAATTTTTAATGATTTAGATTATTTTATTTAAAATAGGTAGCAAGGTATGTTTTCCATTAATTTTTTTATACTCTTTAATATATCAAGTTTATATGGATATGTTGGATTTTTTGGGGGGATATATTGGATGTTGAATGGTGCTTAGAGATTTTGATATTCTAGAAAATTAGTTTTTCGAATTCGTTGTGCATTGCACTTTCAATTCTCTTAACTCTTGATTTGATTTTGGAGGTTCCTTTGGCCTCACTGGTTTTTTTTTATATATCAGGTTACAATGCACTTGTGCTCAAGAAAACATTAAATTTTCGCTTTTAGTAATTTATTGGATTTTCAACCGAGGGCTATTACTGTGGGATGCATTGGTATTTTACTCTTCGTTGTGCATTTAAAAAATATGCCTTTTTATATTGAAAATATATTTTGGGATACATTGCTTTTTGATTTTAGGATAAATGAGCGTTTTTAATTTTGTTTTTTAAATGGACTGTTAAGGTACATTTTTATCATAAAGTTACATTTTGTTTTTGAAGTGAATTAAAATAGATTTTTGTTATTCATTTTTTCCCATGAACATACATTAAATATTTATGCTTAGAATATACTGAATTTAAGTTTTTTTTTGGTGTATTTAAATTTTATTCTAGAAATAGACTATCTTTTCGAACTTAAAGGTACTTTTGAATCTTTGATCTATTTTAATGTTCATTTTTAAAGTGCATTGGGCTTTGGTTTTTGTGTACGTTAAACTAATCATTTTTGGCTGCACTGAACTCTCAGGGTACTTAAGATAGATTACTTATCTTTGAAGGACATTATACATTTGGGAATGCATTGTAATTTTGATCTTAAATATAGATAAGAGTAATTTTATTGTATTTAGATTTGTTATTTTTTAGAGCATAACATTGGAAATTAATGTTGGGTCATATTATTTGTTTTCACAGTTGTTCTGTTCATACAAAAAAAGTGTATGGTTTCTGCGTGGAAATATGAATTTTTAAAATATATATATATATATATACTTATAATTGTATACTTACAATCTTGTTCAAGAATCAACATATTTGAATTATCTCAAATTTGAAAAAGAAATATTTAAACTCTTGAAATAAATACTTTTCTTATTAATCATTCTTAAACTGTTTATTTATTTACTTTATATTTATTTTAAACCTTACAGTAAAATTTAGTTTAAATTTAGTTTAAATTTTTTTTAACGTCCTTTATACATGCACCGATATATATATGCGCGTGGATCCAAGTCATAGAGATGTTATGTTCACCCCTTTGAGGGATACCAGGGAGGTTGAGCTTTAACCCAAGGGAAGTGAGTCAGGCACGTAGGTATAGATTTTTCATGGGAGGGGTTCAACCCCCCCTCTCGTCCCCCCAAAATATTCAAAACTCCTCATCACCCCCATTCTTTTTAAAACTAATTAATTTTTACTGAAGTACACAGGCACATTTTTATTGAAGTACACATTGGCAGATAAATATCGAAACAGCAACATCATTTAATTTTTTTATGGAATCGTTACCAATATCAGTCATTACCTAATTTTAAAATTAGTAAATATCACTCCTAATTAGGAAATAAATTAGAGAACAAATTTAAATTTTAAGAATCCTTGTTTAGAATAATATATGTTTGGAGCATCTTGTTCACATCGCAGTTTGACGTTATTTTCCCATTGTAAAATAATATTTAATAATGAAACACGATGACGTCATATTAGGCTTGTTTTGAGTAAAAATGACCTCAAAACATGTTGTTGACGCCTTTTAAAAACTATTTTTTTAGGTAAGAACCCGAAAAATACCAGGTTTCCCCTTATGTTACTCAACAAGAAATGTTGTACGAGAAATTGTATTTTTTCTAGATTTTTAAAGTATTTTTATGATATTTACAGTAATTCGATTTTTATTTTTTTCTTGACTTTCAATGGGAGGGGTTCGAACCCCCCTGAACCACCCCCTTACCTACGTGCCTGAAGTGAGTAGGAGAAGGGACAACAGCAGCTTTTGATCATTAGAGATCTAGGATGTCACTCTCAGGGATAAACTGACAATTAAAAAAAAATTGCTAAATCTATTCGAAATCTATTTTATTTGAAATGTTCCGATTTGATAAATTTGTGTGTTGTTTAATATTGCTTTGATGATATATTTAATTTTATATCCACTATCGTTAAAAAAAATGAGGTCCTTAAAAATTATCGACAGGTCCTTGAAAAGTCTTTAAGAACTACTTAATCGTTACTTTTGAAAATCTGTATGAACGAACCATGTATTCTCCAGTGTGAATTGAGCAAATAATTAAAAGTTCCCAGTTGTGTGGTTTAAAACCATCTAGCAACTGGGGACGTAACTAGTCGTGCGACTAATCGCCCTCGGCAAATAGCGCCCTAGTACATGGTTGTAAATTTTTGGTGTCTTTTGTAAAATTTATGAAAAGGATCCGTTTTAAAACTAAACTTCTCATTATAATAACATAGTTTTAAAAATAAAATTTAAAATGTTAATATATTAATTGAAAACTCTTATTAATGAGATTCCAACCCAATCAAATGGGGATTCAAATATTTGTATTTATATAAAAAAAATCTTCTTATTTTTTTTTATAGAAATAATTCGACAAATTAACACTGAGTTAGTAAGTCCCGTCAAAATGACGAGTACTTGTATTGGAATAACATTAGCAGCGGGACGGGAACTCGTTACTATACTAATGCAGTGTTAAGGTAAAAATCAAATAAATATAATTCCAGTTGAACTTTTTTGTACAACTTACTGCGCCTTATACGAATTTTCTTTATTTTAGGTAAAGCACTGAAAGAATGTGTTTCTTCTCGCCCATGTTCCAAGTTCCTGATTCATTCCTTCTTTCAAAATGCCTTTGAATGACAAAGCTTTACTTGCAGAAGATTCTGCAATCCCGATTATGAAAATGGAACACATCTTCATTGAACTGTTTGTGTTGAACCAAACGTGACGTTAATGTTATATATGTTAGATCACTAGTATTCAATCATATCATTATATATAGAGAGAGATCATTCAATTTTTCACATATATTTATCTGTTATCGTAAACAAAGAAAAAATCCAATAACCTCTATTAATTCTGTATTTGAAATACTCGTTGATTAGCTTAGGACATTTTTACTTGTAACTCTTACTATTTGACTATAGTATGGTATTTTTAAGTGTTTAAGAACTATATCAGTATTCAGTAATTAAAATAAAGAATAGTCTAGTTTAATTAACAAGTACTAATTTATTCTGTAAGCCATTGCTCTTCTTAATTAAATACTTACAACACGTAACTAGCTCCTTTATGGCAAACCTTAGGCCGATCAAAAAAGAATGAAAGTCTTGACAGGATTGTACTTCGTGTTGGCAGCCTTTGGTGTGTTTGGAAACCGTTTGAGTGACATCGAAGAGCTTTGCACTTCACAGAAAATAGAGACAGTTCGTGTAAATGTCACTTCCGAAGATTTCCCAGTCAAGTTGTCACTCCATCATGATTTCTTACAGATCAAAAATGGTGTCATACCTGGATTGCAATACAAGGGTAAGTTTATATTTTAGAAATAAAATAGATTCATTTAATATGATTATATGTTTTTGCCATACGTTTAGATTAAGAGATATACGACACAAAAATAGCAAACCCAAATTTTGTATTCAAAAGTACTCAATTTTACATATAGTTCACAATGCTACTTATTATTTTTAACTAACTTATTAATCAAATTTCTAGAAATGAATTTATAGATACTTGAAACCAATATTTTTTTTATTTGAATGTGTTTAATTGTTGTTATAATTTAGATTCATTTGAAGAAATTCTCATGAATTCAGATACATAGTATTTATATAATTACCACAGTCTCAAAAAATATCACTTTAAAATAATAGTTAAGTAATTTAAAAGTTAAAAAAATAAAAACCATTCCTTTTTTAAAAGCACTCAAAATTGCAGCTACAAAAATTGTGATATCAAATCATATATTTTATCGGCTTTAGAGTAGGTAGGTATACGGGGAATAGAGAGAGTGAATCCTGTTACTTTGTCTTCCCAACTGTGCTCCGACGTTAACCACATGACTGTCATAGGAAAGGTTTCCGGATTTGGCGAAGGCTTGACTCGTTCGGATTTGGCTAGGTCGCTTATTTCATACAATTAAGAATGGGAATTCGATGCTGTTTTTTAACATCTTCTTTTTCGTTCGTATGTGTTTTTAGACATACTATTCCAATTTGATATCTAAATTTAGTGTTTTCAGTATGGAATTTCTATAATTTTGTTTGAAAAATATTTAGCAGATAATTTCGCTTGCCATTCAGTTTAAATATTATTAAGACAGGCATTTTTAATTACGAAGCAATTGATTCCTGTAAAAATGTTTATTTTGTATAGAGTTAATTATTGAGTTACAGAGGAATTCTCTTTGACCCTGTATTAGTGCTTTCAGTATGATATTTTTAGATTAAAATTTTAGAAAAGTGAAAAAAATATTAATTTTTTTTTATAAATACATATTTTTAGCAGATATATAAGGGTAATTCTTTCGTTACGTGTGTTACGTTTACACAACATTTTTCAACTTTGGTGGTTTTTTTTAAAAATAAGTATAGGATATTTTTAATGATTTTCGCAATTTTTTTTTATAAACTTATAAGTCTTACACAAAAAAATCCACAAAAAACTGTATACAAAAAAAATGAGGACTTTCACTGTCTAGATGTTATAATAAAATCCTGAAATTATCGGTTTGAGTCTTCTTACTTGAGACAAACTTTAATAGAACTCTGTTCTACATTTTCTAGAGGTTAAGAGCATCTGAAGCTGAAGTTTAAAAAAAATAATAATATGTGCATTGGCATAGTGTATCAGTATTACAGTAAAAATTTTACTTACTTAAAATAAGGATTACATTAATGGTCGACGACTAATTTAAAGAAATAATTTTTCTTATAGAAATATTGTTTCTTATAATTTCGCTTGGCATTCAGTTTAAATATTATTAAGACACGCATTTTTAAATACAAAGCAATTGATTCCTGTAAAAATTTTAATATTATACATTATAATGGGACAAGAAAAGTTATCTAGACAAATAAAGGATATTGAATTGCGTGATCAAACTTACGAAACACTTTAGGTTTTTAATTAGTGCTCTTAGATAACAAACATTTACACACACTTACAAATCTTAATAAAATATTTAGAAATAAAATAATTTTTATGGCGATATTAGTCGATAAATACCATTTGCTCACATATTTATCAATTTAAGTTTAATTTACAAATTGTCATCCATTTTATAAAACTTGCTTTCATTTATACTTAAAATAATTCTTTCGATAGTTTATAGGCGATAAGTATGTTTTTTAAGTGAAAGGTATATATATTTATAAGCGCATTTTCATAATAAGAGATTTAAATTGAAAATATTAAAACTTTATTTAAATATATATATGAAACATGTGTTTTTTTAAAAAATTCTGAAATTAAAGTAGTATGTGATTTTATATAAAATCATTGAAATTATTAACTTTAGGATAAAAAAAAATTGTATTAAAGTTCTTAATCTAATAATTTATAGAAAACATCTTCAAGAATTTGGCGACGAAAATGTGCCGCCAAACCCAACACAGATATAAACAAGAGATTTAAGCTAATTGAGCTAATTTAAGCTAATTGAACAATATTGTGTGACAAGATACAACAAATAACATAAATATATATATGTTATTAGTAAAATCTTATGTTATTAGTAGTCAAGAGTTATAGTTAGGGAAGTACCGACTAACAAACTTTATTATTATTATATCAACTTAAAACCTATACTAATAATTACTGAGTATACATATCAGTGAAACGTTACAAATCCTCCTTTCACATCTCTTTCGGAACAAGTATATAAACAACAAGATATTTAATAGATATTGCAAGGCGAAATTGCCAATACAAAACACTTTCAATCACGCGGCCATTGAAATAGCTGGGCAAGTGAGTGAAGGCAGTCACGCGACTTCCACGAAAGTAGGGTTACTCTCTTTTATGATACATGCTCTAAGATTACTGATACATTACATTGGCCCACTATTCTGCCAATGCCGCTTATATGGATTATTCAGCTCTACTACATTGGTCCAGTATTCTGCCAATGCAATTTTTATGGATTATTTAGCTCTACTACTGTATCAGTTCAGTTTTTATTAAGCTTAATAAGCTTTAAGCTTATAAAATTATACATTACCATTTTTCTTCACTGTAGTTAAATTCCTCTCATATCAAATTGATGCTTAATTTGTTTGCAAATCATTTAACAACATTTTGATCAACATTAAAGGTCTATTCAAAATTGACATATTATATAAAACTACCGATTTATTATTCTGGCAATGAAAATAATTCTATATTTTTATTATAAAAGTAATATTATATATTAGAGGAAACAGAATATATTACTCGAATGATATTTTTATTAAACAAAAAATAAAATGACATTTGCTTTAATCAAAGCATATAGAATATCACTAACTAACTATTTTAGATTAATAAAATTCTGAATGGGCAAATTTATCGTCTAAAAAAACAGACCAATTTTAAATGTTTTACTATTTAAATTTAGTAATTAAAAATGATTTATTTACATAACGAAGACATATTTTGCTTTAAATTATATACTTTTGTTTGTAGGTCTTTTGTTAATCTTTCAAGTTCAATTCTTAAAAACAATCACCACAAAATAAATAAAACAAAATTCTGAATTATATCATGTCTTACTAACAAATGTAATTTTTATTAGACCCTGTTTAATATTTTTTTTAATAAGAAACAAATATTTATAATTTCATAAAAATTTTTGATCGATTTTCAGTTCAGAATTAGTAAAAGTCATACTGCAAAAAAGTAAACTGTTGTCACAAAAGAAATTTTTAGGGGAATGCTAAACAACTGATAGTGTGCAATTAATTTCTGTTCTTATTAAATACATAAAAAATCTCTTTGAAAATCGCAAAGTAATTAGTTAGATGATATCATTCCTATATAGCAGTGTCTTAAGTATAATTATAATAATTTAATATACAGCTTAAAATAGCTTTAAAAATTATAAACTACATAAATTCTTAACATAGATTTTTTTTTTTGGGGGGGGGGGGATATTTGAAGAAATTTTTGTAAAGAGTTGCGCAGTGTTTTCAAATGTCGCTAAATGATCAGGTGCGATGTGCGGCATGAGTCATTTTTCTCACTGATCTTAATGGTTACTATATTTTTAATAGAGGCGAAGGTCGTAGCCATGCCAACCGCGAAGCCAATCGTATGGAAACGTGAAGTTCTGTTAACTGAACGGTTGTAAATTAGGTTATTACGATGCAAATTGAAGATGATTACTTTATTGTGAACATTTGATTTAATTTATACGTTTTCCGGCTACCTATATCTGTCCTCATATTGAGACTTATCATAGCCACATACACATTCACACACACACATTCATACATGCACCTCGTTATTTTAGAACAAAGGTCAGATGACGAGAAAACACCCGAGTTGGCATCCAACGCAACCTCAATAGGCGTCAGGACATTGGACCCCGATCAGATTTTATCCTACGCCAGTAATTAACAACCCATTTCAAATTCGAAATACACCAAAGATTTTAAATGAAAAATAAAGTAGTTACCTCTCACGCCAAGAGATGGCAGTAGTTCTTGTCAAATTAAACAAGGTATCCTGTTTTACCTAAAGTGTCCCGTTTTAGGCCACTTTCCTTTATAAGTAAAATACAATCATTTGTAATTGATGGAATATGTTTATTATAATCCTGATTATATGCCAATTATTTAACCTATATTTCTTAAACAATCGCGTTCACCTTTTCGGAATCACCCCATCTGTCATTTAATGTCTACGTTAATATTCTTAATAAATACAAATACAAATACAAATACAAATATTGACGACCAACAACAGGCTCAAGGCCCAACAAGGTTGGTCCATCTAGTACCTCTTAACTATCCCCCAATGCATATCTAACTTCTTCTTAAAATCCGTTACTCCTTTACAATTAACAATATTCACTGGCAAGTTGTTCCATTTGTCTATTACCCTATTATAGAAATAGTGTTTTCTCCCTTCCCGATTAAAATGGGATTTGTTTAACTTAAACCCATGACCTCTCGTTCTATCACTCATATTAAAATCTAAACTCTCCACATCTCCTTGTTTGATAAATTTGAATAGTTGAATCAAATCTCCCCTAACCCTTCTTTCTTCCAGAGTATACATATTCAAATTTCTTAATCTATCTTCATAATTCATGCCTGAGAACCCTTGAACCATTTTAGTAGCCCTGTGCTGAATTTTCTCTAACAATGCAATGTCTTTTTTAAGATATGGTGACCAGAACTGTACAGCATACTCAAGATGTGGCCTTACTAAACCTCTGTACAATGGCAAGATAATATCCTTAGATTTTGATGAAACACTTTTCCTGATGTACCCCAACATTCTATTAGCTTTTTTGCTAGCCACTGTGCATTGATGACTCATTTTAAAATCCTCATTTACCAACACACCCAGATCGCTTACAATCTCACTATTTTTGATTTCTGCACCCTGTAAAACATATGCAGCCTTACTATTTTTGATACCCATGTGCAACACTTGACATTTACTGATATTAAAAGACATACCCCATTTAACAGCCCATTCTGATATTTTTGTTAAATCACCTTGTAATTGCTCTATTTGTTCCCCAGAATTCACAGTCCTCATAATTTTTAAATCATCTGCAAAGATGCTGACCTTGCTCCCAATCTCCCAACTGATATCATCAATAAAAATAATAAATAAAAGTGGACCTAACACAGAACCCTGTGTCACTCCACTTTTAACTTCTGCCCACTGAGAGTAATTGCCTTTAATTTGCACCCGCTGACTCCTACCAATTAACCAATTCCTTATCCATTGTAAAATTTCACCCCCAATCCCTAACCTTTCCAACTTGAACAGCAATGCCTCGTGGGGAACTTTATCAAATGCTTTCTGGAAATCAATGTATACTACATCTACACTGTTCCTTTTATCTAATTCTTCAGTAACCCTATCGTAGAATTTTAAAAGATTTGTTGTACAAGATCTTCCTTTCCTAAATCCATACTGATTATCTGACAGCAAGCTCTCTGATTCCAAAAATGATATGATGCTGTTTTTTATAAATGTTTCAAAAATCTTGCATAACACTGATGTTAAACTAACCGGTCTGTAATTACCAGGTTCACATTTTGCCCCTTTTTTAAAAAGCGGAGTGACATTTGCTAATTTCCAGTCTATTGGTACATTACCCGAATTATACGTCGATTTGAAAATAGTTAGTACAACATCTCCCAGTTCTTCCGCACACTCCACTAGTACTTTTGGGTAAATTTCATCTGGTCCTGGTGCTTTAAAAGGTTTAATACTTCTTAAGTGATAAACTACTTCTTCTCTAGTAAAATTGCATTCCTTAATAACCGGACGCATATTATCCTCTATTTGCATGAAATCAGATTTGAAGTCCTTATTAAAAACTCCCATGAAAAATTCATTTAAAATATTAGCCATTCCTACATCATCTTGAATTAATTTACGAATTATCTTTACAAATTTAACGCGCAATAAAATCTAAAATAAATAAGATTGCTAAATTTTGTTCCTTGTACGTAACATCAACACAAAAAGTTTTATTTATAAACAATTAAAAAAATAGTTTTTTTTTAAATTTTTTAACTGGGTACAAATAAACTTTATGTGTTCAAGCAACATAATTTAGCTACCTAATTTTTTTTTCAGGTTTCATTGCGTGCCAAAGGTGTAAAGATTATTCTTATTAACACCTTGTATAACAAAGCCTAAAATATTTTTTAAAAGGGTGATCTGATTCATTTTCTGCCCTTCAAGTGGTGTTTAATAATAATGTCTTTTTATGTGGTAATAGCTAAGTTATAATATTTTTTTTTCAATTGCACATCAATTGGTTCATTCTTACTCTATAACAGTATCGGAATTGAAACACGTCAATACACAACCATGTTTGAAAATTACTGAGCCGTTTTGTCCAATTTTTCTCTAGCTATAACTTTTCTCTAGCCACAACTTTGTGTGCAACCTTTATGGAACTCACATAAAATTATATGCAACATTTCTGAAAGTGCAGGTACTTATGGAATGGGAATCAATCCATTTTGTGTAATATTCCATCTCCAGTCAGATGTTCTCAGTTCATTTCCATAATTTTTTAGTTTGATGATACATTTGAAAAAAAAAATGGAATTGAAGAGCAGCTTCCGTAGGAGGCAATGATGCTAAGTTGAAAAACCCTTCTAAATAAAACCAAAAAATATGCCATCATGTAAAATTAACTAGCGTGGGATCTTTTTTTGGGGTTGATAAGTAGAGGAGTGTCTTTAACATTAAAAAAAGTTTTTGTGTTTAATTATGTCCGTGTTTCGTTCATTTTTGGCTTAATTGCGCTGGACTGTTAGTAGATATGTGAAATAAAATATTTCTATAAAAGTTTTACAAACCGGTGTTAAATATAAATTACTGTCATTTTGGGAATAATTTTTATTACTTTTTCGATGAAATCCGTGCACTCAAACTAAAACAATTTTTTAAAAAAATTTCTTATAATTTAGGTCAAATTAGTAGTAAATCCAAGGGTTTTCTTTTCAATAAGTATTCCTGTATTTGATTGAATTGTTTTAGTTTGTCCAGATGCAAATACCATAATTCTATGTTTTGCAGTTGTCCTTTTCAATGCAGGCCTTAGAGCTGTATACTTTATTCTTATTACGGAACCCGACGGACATTTTAGGGATCTTCAAGGGGCGACTCCCTGTGACTCCGGCGAGATTGTTGGGAACCTTGCTCAAAACTCAACCCTCACACTCACGACATTCCTCGCCCACAATCAGTCCTGGCTGTTTTCGTAAGTATCCTTTCTTCTTAATCTACTGAAAAACAGTTTTGGTACTATGCAAAAAATACTCTGTAAAATTTACGGTTTAAAACAGCAGCTGGGTTTCCAGTTTACGACCGTAAAGTATACGGTTAAATTGTGTATGCAAACGGTTTAAAACTGCTACAAACCGTATTAAAACGGTGTAATAATGTTTTAAACTGTAACTCTTGGTATAGACAAACAGTTTAAATCGGAAAGTTAGTGTAACGGTTTTACAACGTAAAATATACTGTAGTTTTTCGTAAAAATTAAAAAAATTACGATTTTTTTTCAGAGTGCGGGTGACGAGCGGGAGCTGCTCCTCGAGTGACGAGCAGCTCCCGCTCGTCACCCGCATGATCAGTCCTGTCTTGTGAATGAAGTGAACTCGTAACATCCGCTGCGTAAAGGAGACTGGTGCACATTTAATCTGTTATAGTGGTAATTTTATCCGGTGTGTGGGGTGCCAGCTCAAATGCTGTTCTCATAATCTGGAAATGGTCTAAAATTACCCGGCATTGCTCCTGGGTCTTTCCTCCAGGATATATTTCAAACCGTCGCTAATAGCCCATTGTGTACATCTATAGTGCGACGTAAATTAAACCATCCATGCCATCACTCATTATATGTTTTGTGTGGTAACATAGAAATATACTTTATATTAGGTTTTTATTGTGACGAACGATTGAGGGGAGACATCAATGAAAATGTTAGTTTACTGTAGGGATGAGATCAGCAGTTACTCTGAAATAACAGTAGTTAATTAAAAAATATTTTTTTAGAAACTTGCAACATATTTTAGGAGTCATACAGTCCTATATGTTACTTGTATTGTTTCAGGAAACATCTTTTCATAATGATGTCAATTTATATTTTACATTTTAACTCTATCTTTGTGTTTTTCCATAATAATGGATATCAATTAAAGAATGTTTAGCATATTTTAACATATATATTTAAAAAGTAATATATATTTTAAAGGATTCCTTTATTGAATTATTTATAAGAAAATAATTTGTCGTAAAATTAATATATTTATTGTCAATATATTTTAATTGTCAATTAAAATACTTTAATAATATTTTGCATGACATGAATTTGTAAACATTTAAAGTGGCCGACATGTAAGACTTTGCGGAAGATTTTAAAATGGCTACCCCCCCCCCCCCTTTGAGTAAATTCGAATAGTATATTTGAATTTATTTCGTATGTTTTATGATACATATTTGCATAAATTAGACTCTCTTTAAAACTGATTATTTCTGGTTATATCTCGTTTTATTTGTTCAAAAATGGGGCCCGCTAATTATATATTGGAAATGGGAAAAATTATCAGCTTTCGAATTCTAGCAGTTGGAAATTAATTTGGGGTGCTCAATCCATTAATAATTATATGTTTTTTTTATAGTAATATATAGATTTAACCCCTTTCTGCGTATTTTTTTTATCTTAAAAAATACTTTTGTTTTTAAATTACTACTTGTTCGAAACAAATAATATTTTAGAATAAACAAAATTTAATTCTTAAATTATTTTACACAAAGTTGACTTATTTTGCAAAAGTTAACTAATTTTATACATTGTTTGAATTTTTATTATTTCTTGGTTTTTATTTTGACGAATATTATTTAGCTTCAACGCTTTTGACCTTTCACGTCGGAAAACGAGCTATAAACCGTATTAAATTATGTAAAAACTTCAATTTAACACTGCATTAGTAACATCTTCCTGCTGCAAATGTTATTCCAATGCTATTCCAATGTTATTCCTATCCTTTTGACGGATGTCATTTATTTACTAATGTAGTGTTAAAATAAATGTAGATTAATAGCACTAGAATGAAAGTTTTAGAGCTGATTGTACAGTACAAAAATTACGAATGTAGGTAAATTTGTGTAGGTAAATTATTTTATGTTGCGATAGTTAATAGTAAAGCATATTTAAGGAAATGTGAATGATTCTAGTTATTCAGATATTAATAAAAAATTGTTATACGTACAACAAAGTGTGAAAAGCTTTCTTTTGGATAATTAAATTTGCTTAGAAGTGATACCTTTTATAATAAAATCTATTCATTATTTCTGGAGATATGCGGCTTTAAATATCTGAAGGGAGGCCATTTTGAAAATGGCATTGCAAGTGGCGTAAACATTTCTCATATTGTGCCTCGGTGAATTTTTAGTTTTACGTATGTATTTAATCATTCTCCAAAGTTTGGTGCTGGTATCCGGAAGTGCAATATTTTTACGCTAATCCCACAAAATAGCAACTGTTATCAACTGATCCCATAAGATGTTAGTTACTCAAATCCAATGCCATGCCACCCATATGATGAGGAATATAGCATTACATATTAAGTTGTCTTCATTTTAAATTGCGCACCAAATATACAATTTTCAATATTTAAGTCAATCTAAGTCAAAATTTATCATTAGATTTCAATTGGCAAGTCATTTGGTCAAATAGGATTTCAATTATAAGTATGAAAATCTTAGGGTGCTTAATGTCCAAACTTTTAATGATATCTTTCGAAATAACAATTTTATTAATGACATTTCTGCTTTATCATAAATAGATGTTGCTATTGAAATTTTTAAAGTTGGTGCGCATTTTAATATGATGGCAGCCCCTTATGCAAAATGTTTGTATATTAATGTGTAGGAGACTTTATTCAAAATGGTATATTAAGTTCAATCTATGATGAACAATGCCCGAAACACGAGAAGTGGTCTTTTTCCTCCCGCCACTGTACCTCCTGTGAAGAGGTGCAGGCCAATACGATAGTACGAAATGTTGTTCACGCCATTAACCTTCCCAGTACTAGAGGTGTAGTGTTCAAGGATATTCAGGAAAAATCAGAATAAAACTTTCATAAATTACTGTACATATAAAAACTTTAGAAATATTTTACGAAACCTGAGGTGATGTTCCAAATATCTTTATATAATCTGCATGTTTTTTTTTTAAAGTTTTTATAATTTGTCTACATAAAACCTTTAAAAACCTGCATTTACCCTTAAAAAATTTCAATGGTGAATTTTTTATAATTAAACCTGCATAAAATCTTATAATTTAAACTTTCCCGATGGTTTTATACTGATTTTTTTAACTGGGACGTACCAGAGGTATAGTCGTACCAAGATAAGTTAAAAAATTAATTAGGAGTGAGTAGAAATTTCGTGTCATTGAGATAAACTAATAAGTTTAAAAAATTATTTTATGTATTTCAGTAAATAAATGAGATTATAGACTATTCACATTTATATATTTATAATTTTCTAGTCAGTTTACAGTTATAATTTATTTTGAATGTGATGTGTACAGTGGCGTAGCCAGCATTGGGTTACCTTGGGTTAGAACCCCCCCCCCCATAGCCAGTTAAAAACCGAACTATTTTTTTAAAAAAAAGTAACAAGTGCAAAAAAAAAAAAAAAAAAATGAGATTTTTTTTTTCCTCCGATTTTTACAGAGAAAACACACGTCGCATGTCTTCTGAAGGGATAATTTTAAGGAGAACTGTGGTCAAACAACCTTGAAGACAGAAAATTCGATTTTCTGTGGGGGGACGATGGGGTAGTAGGTCTGTATGATTGTCTTAGATGTCTCAATTGTACATCAATCAACGTGACATTTGTTTAACACGGGTGTAAAGAGGTCTATTTGTATTCAGTTGGCGACATAAAAGATAATTTTAGGTTGTTTGTACACGTAAAGGGTTACTTTTCTTAACACTTGAAATGGGGCGGTAGTTGTGCCAGAATCACAATGCATCAATCCAGAAATTGCTTGCTTTGATGTAAGGTATTTTCCCTGAAAAGACCCATTCATCCCCTAAGTGTTTTAAGAAAGGATTGTAAATTACTCCTGTCAAAAAAAATAACGCCCCTAATTATGATCCTCTTCGCTGCCTCACAATGCCGGTGGAATATTTTACCCTTCTCAAAAATAAGTTTTCTGAGAGGTTGTATGTCTCTCATTTGCCATTTGAATTTGAAAATCACTCCAGTACTGCTCCTGCTTGCTAAGCTTATCTGATTTACCATTTTCGCGGTATGCCGTTATCAAAATAAACTATTGGAAGATTCAAGACAAAAGAAAGGAGCATTGCGCAAAAAATTAGCTGATATGTTTAAAGTATGTACTCCTTTTCTTATTCAAATATTTTTTTGTTTATAGAGGTTAGCGTTGAAAATACCCAAAACTAACTAGTTTTTTATTCAATTACATTTACAAATTAGTTTTCTGTCACTCGGACGTGTTACTTTTCACGCGGAAACGCGGTTTTCCGTTTTTTTTCCAAGATTTATGCACATTCGTTTGAAATTTTTTTTATGGGGGATTATTAAAAAGTTATATTCAACTATTATAAATATGAAGGGCACATAATGGGAAAGTTGGCTCTATTTAAAAAGGGTGGGGTCAACAGATTCTCGTTTAAATCTGTGTTCATTACATTTTTCTGGATTTTTTTTCTGCGGCGCTGCATCTCGTGCTGATGATTAGGCAAGCTTTTTTCCATTGTCTAGCTTCACAGATTCTGCAAATCAATGTTTTTTTTTTATAATAATATATTTTTTATTCAGTTATTTGATTATTTTTTACGAGCAACACCAATTTCCGTTATGATTTTGTCCCAATGCGCCGTTTTGCTGCGTCACGCAACCAATGAAACCTCCCCCCCCCATTTCACGCCACAGTCATGGATGATAAAATTAACCGGAAAATAATGATTAATATTCTGTTATTCTTAATTTTATAATAAAGAATTATTTACAAATTTAAAATTACTACTTAAAAATTATTATTATATTAATTAAAATTACTAATTTAAAATTGCTTCAATCCGGTTTGGTTTGGTTTTGGTTAATTAACGTCGCACTAGAGCTGCACAGTGGGCTATTGGCGACGGTTCGGGGCCTATCTCGAAGGAAAGACCCAGGAACGATGCCTCGTATTTTTGAACCATGGTCAGATGACGAGAACAACACCTGAGCTGACACCCAACGCCTTCAATAGACGTCGGGACTTTGGACCCCGATCAGATTTATCGTGCACCAGTCCCGTATACACGCCGTTAATTTTTTGTGGATGTTCCGGACGACATTCTAGTATTTTTGTAGCGAAGTTGGCAACCCTCCGATCACAATATCACTACTTTTTACTATTCTTTAGTTTAGTCCGCGCAAAGGCTCGAAAAGGGGACCTTTTGGATTTCCAGCTGACGCCTTAATCCACTCGGCCACGGAGGCCCTGCTTCAATCCGGACATACCATCAATATCTAGCTACCGACTTAAATCCCAGTAAAATGTTAGCCAGGTTTGTTAGTAATTAAATTAGGAAATGACTGAAGATTTACCTGCGATTTTTTTTAATTTACATCTTATTTGTAATTTATATATATATATATATTTAATTAATTAAAATTTTAATTCTAAACTACTGCTAAAATTAAAAAAACATAAATTAAATTTACTAATTTAAAATTACTACTTAAAAATTATTATGATTAATTAAAATTTTAATTTAAAACTACTGCTTAAATTAAAAAAATATCATAAATTAAATTTACTAATTTTAAAATTACTACTTAAAAATTATTATGATTAATTAAAATTTTAATTTAAAACTACTGTCGGAAGGCCCTAGTGCGGATACACACCACTAGAGGGAATTACTTTGTAATGTGTTCCAGCGCCACCTGGGTGTCGCTGGCAACACTGATCAGTTGTAAGAGAGAGCTAGAGAAGTGTTGATGAAGGAAGGTGGATTTCTATCCACGGGAGCATGGAATAAAAGCGTTGTGGCGTAATAATCTTGTACTGCCCCTTATTTCGTTCACCATCACCCATCTCTAACTCCACATGGGGGCTCGAGGCCGTGTGTGAATCACTGAGCAACAGAGGATTAGTGTTGCGGCAGAATCGGAATACAGAGGAACCGGAGGCTAAGCCTAACGCACCACGAGACAACTGCGGTCGTCGTCGAATAAGGAAGCGAAATCCGATTCGCAGCACAGCAGAATCCAAAAACATCGTCGTCAGTGAAGAGCGGATCAGCGACGTGCGAAAGCAATAGTGGAGTGTACAAAAGTGACTAACTTTTGCCCTCAAGATGTCGTACCTGGCAAAGACGCGTAAGGTAGATTTGATGGTGCTTTTAGACGAACTGGATCTGACTCCACCGGAAAACCCAAAGGTTATACAAATGTGCAAAATCATAACTAAGCACACAGGGTATGATGATGAAATTACCAAAAACCTGTTATACGCCATAGTAGCGGAAAGAGAAGAAAAAGAAACTAATGTAGAAAAGGAAAAAATACAAGAGTTCGAAATAGCGAAATTAAGAATAGATGCAGAAAACCGTCGAACAGACTCGTCGACAACAGAACAAACAAGTGGTCTCCAGTCGTAACGTGATAAAGCCCTTTGAAGGAGGCGACATTAGCATGTACCTGGCTTTATTCGAGAGACAAATAGTTCGACTGGGAGTGGACAAAAATACATGGGTAAATCACCTGATTGGTCTACTACCACTGGAGGTCGCAAATGTCATCACGAGAGAACCCGAAAATGTGACGAGCGACTACGAACAGATCAAGACCATCTTACTTAGGCAGTTTCGTCTGACAGCGGAACAGTTCCGACTAAATTTTAGTTTTGCCAGAAAAGAACCAAGTCAAACGTGGAGAGACTTTTCGTACGTTTTAAAGAACTACCTAACCGAGTGGCTAAACGGAATGGAAATAACCACATTCGAAGCGCTTAAAGAACTCATGTTAGTCGACCAAATCAAAAGAAAATTACCGAGAGAGATGCAGGAGCATTTCATAGATGAACTGCAAAAAATCAAGGAAGTAGCAACTCTAACGGACAAATTGGATGATTTTCAAGCTGCACGAAACTTCAGAAGAAGCACAAAGCCGTACGAAAACAAAGCATACGAGGAGACAGGTCTTCGAAACCGAGACGGCGCCAGCGCGCAGACGGGAGGAGCTTACGCGAAGGAGCGGCAGCCTACACAGCAAAATCGACAGGTGAATAGAAAACTAGGAATAATATGCTTTGCTTGCGGAAATATCGGGCATAAATCGTTCGAGTGCAGGGAAAATAAAGACGACAGTGAAAATAAAGTCAATAGTACGAACGCACTTAGATGTGGATTGATACGTGTGATATCATCGCAAAACTTGCAAACACAGACGGCGCGTCAGCCTGAAAAAGACTGTGCACCAAAGAAAATAAGCGAAGTAGGTTTGAGAATCGCTTCGAAAAAAGAAAACTCAAAGATGTTCTCTCAAAACCAATTTGAACATTTCCGAAAAACAAAACGGAATCGGAAGAGTCAATCAAAATACAAATTCCCGAGGAGCAAAAGCTACAACCAGAATTGGCGAATTAGCTCGCAAGTTGATCATCTATTTCCAACTAAATACAAACCAACTGATGCAAACGAACGAGGTTGGCGACGGAATACAACATGCCAAGTCTGCAATTGGCGAGCAAGCCCAAATCATAGGAACGGCTTTAAGAGAAGCAAACCTACCATCCAACAATTTGGAAGCGAGTGGAGTTGGCGACAGAAGTCACGTTTTGGCGATCACCGATCCATGGTTGAGAGCTGCGGTCCAATCACGGATCAGGATCAACGAACACAACCACCTTGGCGAAGATATGGCCCAAATACAGAAGCCAACTGGAGAATACCAACACACCAAACAAGGAGCGAACGACCTTGGCGTTAACTATCTTTTTTTTCTGTGAAGCAACCCTTGAAAGTGAACCCTCAAAAAGTGAATCTTTATTTTTTTTGTGCTTCGAAAAAGTTATGCAGAATTGCGAAATATGCTTTTCGTCTTATTTGTTATTTTTTTATTTGAGGTTGCGAAAGTTTTTTTTATTTTTATTTTAGGAAATCGAATAACCGTTTTAATATTTTTTTCAGAGGTGGAAAGAAATAAGTTTTATTTTTTATTTACAACAGCTGTGCAGTGATAAAGTGTTATGATGTTATTGAGTGTTGCATAATACCAGTAGAGAATGAAAGTTGTATCATTGAAAATTTTTGTGATTTAATTTTATTAGTGATGTCATTTAAAAAAAAAAAATTGTGATGTTTACATTTTTGAAAGTGATTTGAAAAGAATCTATTGGTGAAAAGTGAAGAACTTTTTAGTGTTAATTATTTTTTAGGTTTGAACATTTGAATTTCTTGAGTATTGAAAGACTTTAGAACATTTTAAACTTTGAAATTTTTGAATACTTAATTTTTTTTTAGAACATCTGGAACTCTAATGATAAAAAGTGATTTGAGAATTTAAGTTTTTAATAATAAATTTGATAATGTTTTGAAATTTTAAATTTGAAGTAAGATAATAATTGATTTGTAGGTGTTATGAAAACTAATGTTAAGTTAGAATAGAATAACGATTAACATATCAATATTGTGCATGTATGTGTAGTTGTGTAATGTCATGTATTGTAATATAATGTAGAGTATTTTAGTATCGTAATTACGAGGGCGTAATATGTCAGGATTGCCCGAGTGTCGGAAGGCCTCTAGTGCGGATACACACCACTAGAGGGAATTACTTTGTAATGTGTTCCAGCGCCACCTGGGTGTCACTGGCAACACTGATCAGTTGTAAGAGAGAGCTAGAGAAGTGTTGATGAAGGAAGGTGGATTTCTATCCACGGGAGCATGGAATAAAAGCGTTGTGGCGTAATAATCTTGTACTGCCCCTTATTTCGTTCACCATCACCCATCTCTAACTCCACACTACTGCTTAAATTAAAAAAAAATACTATAAATTAAATTTACTAATTTAAAATTATTAATTAAATTTTATTCAAATTATTAATTAAATTTAATTCAAATTATTAATTAATTTTAATTCAAATTAGTAATTAAATTTAATTACAATTATTAGTTAAAAATTGTTCAAATTAATTACTAATAAAAAAAATATTTGGTTTTGGTCGGACCAAAAATAATTTGTGAATTCGGACAATCCTGGCTACGCCACTGGATGTGTAAATTTTCCTTCTGTAATTTTTCTTTATTGAATACCTCATTTCATTACCTAAAAATGTCGGAAAGTTTAGTTGAACTCAAAACGTGGACATTACGTATTAACTCTTTGGGACTTTGTCGGTTAAAAACTGTCCCACCTTTTGCTTAGCTTTTTATGCATGGTGGGATATATTTTAACCCACCTTGAAAAGTTAAGTTACTCATAGTCATAGAGTTTAATATTTAAAAAAAAATATTTTCATGATGTTGGCAATGCTATGCACCAACGGTTAATGCATAAATAAGTGATTCATAAATATGAGTAATGATTTATCTTAAATAATCGAAATGAATGTTTAAGTTCTGTGCAACTAGGGTTTTTATTTTCTTTAAAATCGTGTGCCTCAAAGAGTTTAAAGACAAGTAATACTATCGTAACAAGGAACGAATATCCAGGTTACTGTTTTATTTAACTTTTCATTATTTGAGCAACTTAGGAGTAGGATTTACAATTACTGGCTTTTGTTAATATTATTGAGCTTATTGACAGAATAAGTATTATAATGGGAGCTTTTGATGTACAAATATAAAAAAAAAATTCCTTAGTTGGTTTTTTAAGCTGATACATAATCAAACCTCTCGTAGCACTAGCAAAAATTGTTTTACTTATTTTTGACAGTGAGTGCAATAAATCTTTTTACGTTAATTTTCAAAAAAAGAACAAAAAAAAAAAAGGCCGGAGACCTCAAGTTTATTACTCGTAAAATACAATGTTCTTTGGTACCTAGAGAATATAGGTCGATAAAAGATATGTTTTGTCCCTAGAGAAGAAAGGTCGCCGCTCCAAGGAACACTTGGAAATGGTTTACTCTCTGAATTGAGTTTTCGAAAACTATCTGTCAAAACTTGTTACAGTAGACTGGACCATTGTTCCCTTGTTCGCATGATTATATATATATATATATATATATATATATATATATATATATATATATATATATATATATATATATATATATATATATATATATATATATATATATATATATATATATATATATATATATATATATATATATATATATATATATATATATATATATATATATATATATATATATATATACGCATGCACGCGCGCGCACGCACGCACTTTATCTTGCTAAGATAAATAATTTAAATATGTGTTAATTATGTGAAACTAAAATATAAAATATATATATAGTAGCTGCAATTATAATAAAGATATAGCTTGCATGACTATAGATATGCTACATATTTGAGTCTTTCATTTTTAAATTTGTACATTTTGATTAGTTATTCATTTTTTAGTGAAACTTATATTATTGAAAATTTTATAATTATTGGTCATTTTAAATATTCGTATATCAAGGGTACCCATAAGTAATTCTCTTATTTCGGGCGATGACTTTTGTTGTGTTTCTTAGGATTGAACACATTTTTTACACTTGATTGTGAAAGTGTCAATTTGTAGAGCTTTCAGTTGAAATATTTCAGATATTATTAAATATCTTTTATGAAATGCATGTCATAGATAAACTCTTTTTAGACATTCTATTATCTTTCAGTTAAAATATGTTCATAACCCCATTACGGCAACTGCGAATACCAATGCAATTTACGCGAATTGTTTACACGTTAGAAAGTGCCAACGATGATTTAACAGATTTTGAAGCTGAAATGTTGACCCTGAAGATGTCCCTAAATGATGCTTTAAGATTAACCCACTTTGTTATCCATTGTGCAAAAAGTATTTCACCTAACATTGAGAACATTTCGGATAAGATACATGTTTCTTGATCAACATTACGGTGTCACTTAAATTTGATTGAGAAGTTTTAGTATTCTGGTAGATGGATACCCCATATTATCAGTGATGAGAACAAATTTCAAAGGTCTCAACGTGCTCCAAAACCACGATTTAAAATAACTTTTTGTGACTGCATAATAACGGGAGACTAGAAATGGATAATCTTGTGATGAAAAAACAATTTTTTGTTACTGGAGAATAGTTAAGAAAAATGCCAAAGCCAAATATCTATGAAATTCAGGTTTTCCCATGTGTTTGATGGAATATTCATGGTATGATTCACTTTTAGCTACTTAATGTCACAGAAACGTTACTGCAATCTTTTATTGGGGCAACTCGACCGATAGAAAGACGCCATTGGAAAAAATCCATTCCATTTTAATCAACAGCAGAGTTTTATCATCCAACATGATGACGGGAGACTACGAGTTGCAATAATTATTAAAAAAAAATTATATAGGACACTCGGATGGAAATGTTTCCCCATTTCTATGATATAATCAAAAAACCTGATTGAATGCTTTGACTCCGAAATTCTAGAACTTTTTTAATCTGAGATTAAAAAACTTGATAACTATACCCGTAAAAAAATTTATAATTTTTTTAAATGCTGTTTTTTAAAAGTACGAACTAAATTAAAATGTTAAAAAAAACTTTATTATTTATGGATACCACTGAAGTATGAGTTAAAAAAATATTTTAGTATTAAAAAGTATTAAATTCTAAGTATAATAATAAATTTTTCCAACTTTTATTTTTTTGTTGAATAGATTTGATGTAATGATGCAAGGAGATGAAGTTTGGTATACGTCAATTTATGAATTTCCCACTAGATCTGGTGAGTTTAATATATTGTGATAATTAAAATTGTTAATATCAAATGTTCTTTGAATCAGAATCTTTATAGCAAACTGTCTTTTCTTATAACATATAGTTTTTCATCATTTAAAGTATTTCAAGCATTCACATCAACATAGACATTGAGAACAATTTTCACAATAAAAGCAATCAGATTAAAATAGTATAGTTTTGCACGTATGTTTTTATAATATGTACCGTAAACCAAAAAGGGGAGGGGGGTTGGTAAGTTTCTTAAACGCTTTTTAAAATGAATATCTGCCAAAAGAAGTACTTCAATATTTTTAATCAATAAACTTTAATACTTTTGATGTATCACTTATATAGTTAATTTTCTTATTTAAACAAATATATACAAAAATAATCAGCTCAGATGGATTGCCTGCGTTTGTCTATTTTTACCTAGAATAGAAAATGAATGAAGTCTATCTAACGTAAGAGACTTGTTCTCAAATGTATGAGGCTTCGTATGGAGAACAGTAAATTGTTTTTCCAGAATATTAATAGTTTACTCTATGAGCTATAAACTCAGAGATCTTGACTGCCATTCCATACACATTGCGAGTCCAATGTGAAACCTAGGAATCCGACGGGCTTGCCTGTTATCGCACAAAAACATAACTTCAAAAGCCATGAAGTAGAAAAATGGGAAAATTTCATTTATGCATTTATTGATCTGAGATATAGGGGGAACGTGTCAGGTCAATACTTCAAGCCACCAGAATTGCAGCCATCAGCATTAGCTCTGTTGGTTTCTATTGTATGGGATAAAATTTATTTGTTAAATAATTTATTTCGAAAAAATAATTGGTGAGGAAACTAAATTTATCAGTGTCGAAACCGTAAATCTGTTTTTTTTTTCATTGCAAGCTGTAAAGTTATTTTCTGATTGAAAACAGAATAAGTTAAAGGTTGGCACGAAAAACTTTTTCGAAAATTCGTTATATTCTTTAGAAAATTAATTTAAATATTTCAGAGGATCTTCAACAATAAAATGCGTTATTTGGCGTTCTATTGCATAATTTTAGTACAGAAAAAAGTCTGTACTTGGCAAACATTCGCATCTCTTATTTTTATTGTTTATTTTTTTTCAATGGAATTCCACCTTTGCTTAAAGTACGGAGTATAAATCGATCTTCAATTCAATTTATTTAATAGGAAGTGAACCTATATAGAAAAAGACAGATTGTATTTGCGAAGTATAGGTTTGTTTATAAATATTTAAGCTTTCTTAAAAAAAATCTCTATTTTTTGCAGCAATACGTAGCAGTAACGGTGTTTATCAAAACTTTTATAGCACAATTTTTGTCATTACAAAAGTTTTTTTTGTATGTTTTAGAAATATTCAACGTATTATAACTAAATCTTTGATCGTTTTCGTAAGTGCCAGTGATAACCATAAGATAGCAACACTATATTCATAGCAATTAAATATGGCCAATTATTTATCATATTATGAAATAGCAATATGTGATGGGTGTTATGAGAGATAAGTTTGTGGTTTTCGGGATCTGAAAAATCTAGAGATGTCTGGGTGCAAATTAATAATTTTTGTTTTCCAAAAAGAAATGTATGAAAAGGGGGATAACCATTGGTATACCTTAAAATATTTTTCCTTAAAATAAATGTTCATGTTTAGTTTTTGGTTATAATGCAACAATGAATCCAGAGATTTGTCAATTGGCTTTGACAGAGCAATAGAGTAAGGTGGGTGGAAATGGGTTTTAAAACTCAATTTTGAAGTTTGTTTCTCTCTGAAAAAAACAAATTGTAAAATTACAATTGTCTTATATTATATTGGTAAATAATTCGACTTTTCTAGTTTTATACAGAAGTTTTCATGCATCAAACTATCACAAGTATTTTTTGTAAATTCAAACAAATCGACTGTTTTTACTAAAATGTACTCCATTAAACGAAGCAAATTTTTTTCAAAATATCGCGATGATAACGTAAGTTTAACAATGTGTAATTTAATATTTAATTAAAAAAAAGTTATTTTCCCATAACCCATTTCCGTACCAATATTTGCTATTCAGAAATTTAAAGCTACACTTAAAAACTTAAAGTTGTAAGCTTAAGTTTTGGGTAATTTTATCCTTTTAATTTTAATTAAATAGTTTTTATACGTGAATCAAATTTGTAGAATTCTTGATTTTAATTAAATATCTATGTGTAATCACCGAGTTAAAATAATATAAAAACCAGAGCGAGGACTCCCATTCAACGACAATGAACTTTACTGTGTTACGCGGATGCATACTATTCGGAAGAGAAAGTTGAGAAAATATTCTACCTTGAACATGCGGAAGTCTCACTAAAACTTTTAAAACTGTTTTGCTCGGTTCCTTTTGTTTTCTTTTTATTGGAAAAACATTAAATGGGCAACATTTGATGTATTTTTGAAAGCCAGAAATATGTTTTTAAATCTGCGCAAACCTATGCAAAAGGACTATTTTTCTACCTTCGCTCAAAAAGGTGTAAAGTGGTCGAGTACGCTTAGTCTTCACGCAATTGTATATATTATTTTAGCTCAGTGGGCGTAATTTAATAATTATAAGATTTAGGCTATCTACTATGCGACACTTTGACATACTTAATAGTAACATTTGAGAAACAGCAGTAAAATTTACATAATAAACATTTCAAAAATCAAAAAATACGATTATTTTTAAATTCGCTTTACTGTCTGAAAATATAAATTACAAAAAAAAAAAATCTAGATTTTTATTTATATTATATGCATATTTTAAAGATATCGAAGTGCATATCAGAACATATAACCCCTTTAAAAAGAAACCTCGAAATTGTGGCTAAAAAAGTTGTGTTATCAAATCAACAAGCCAACTGCACTAGGGGGCTCAACCCTGCAGACCCTCTCGCTAGTCTTCTCCCGCGAAAAAGCTGTGCTTTCTTTTATTATCTCTGTTAACAATTTATAAACATTTATAAATTTTAAAGGGGATTAAAAAAGAGGGGGGGGGGGGCGTTTAGCATTTCTTACTTTTCTAAAAAAAAATTTGGCGGGTAGGAGTGGGGGGGGGGTGTAGAATAAACTTTTTAACCCACCTTTTGGAGAATGACAGACCAATCACTATTTAAATTAAAATAACACGTTCGCTGCCAACTACGAGATATCTCGTAGTATTAGCATGTAGTTCCACTAAATCGTGGCACTCAAGGTGTGAGAATATGATGCAAGCAGCAGTAAATCCCCCCCCCCTCCCTTTCCATCCCGTATATTATCTGTCAATGGGAGAATTGGCTTCAGTGTTCCTTATTATTTTAGCTCCGTGCTAGAAAGTAGTTGTTTATATTTATTTTTAAAGTATTATAAATGTGTAAATGTTCTTTTTATGATGCTATTTTCAAGTTGCGTAATATTTTTTTATCTTAATGGAAAAAAGACTATTAGCTAAATTTAGATTTTTAATTATTTTTCACCAAATAAAATAAATTGAGATTAATATAAATGTCAAAAGGATTCAATTTCAAGTACCTTTTTTCCTAATAAATAACAAATATATAGTCAATTATGTTGTTGCTTTTTTTTAAATGATAAGATCGTTTTCTTTGTAAATAAGTTCTTTTAAATTTACTTTGATAAGTATCGGCTCTTTTTATTTGTTCCATCATTTGAACAACAAATACATTATAATATACATATTATTTTACCGTAATGGAATCTCTTTACAAGTCTCATTAGGGTCCCCATAATATATTTTCTCATGATAGTATTTGTGGTTTGAAATCGGTGTGGAATGCAACGTGATTCGAATAAAATGAAGCAAACACTTGGAATGCAATCTTTCTGTGCATTCCATGCGATCTAATTCCGCGCATAATCCAATGAGACGGATCGATTTTCAGTTGCCTCAGATTACACTCCTGCTACACATAAGCAGCTGGAAAACAAAGAGTTTCGTGCGATAACTTGAATCCAAAACACATTTTTGTTACATTTTTTCTGTTTTCTTGTCTTTCTTACGTTCACTATATTAAATCGATTTGCGTTCCAATAAGTACACAAAGCATTGGATGCGTTTACTCTAGCGTGCGTTAGGAAAGTTTCATTTTTCCGAAAGAACTTGAGGATTTCCAAAAACTGAATGAGGATAGTAGACTATTTTATGCTATTATTCAAAAATATTAGTAGTCTAAAATTCACTGTTGCAATTATGTCTTAATATAAATTCCTTCGCATAAAAACTATTCTACTTTCGAAGATATTGAAATAAATAGCTGCGGTGACTAGTTTTGTTCAAATATTTACTAAAATAATATGTGCTAAAATATGCCGAAAATTTATACTCACGCTTATTAAATAGTCTTCTTTTGAAAGTTATCTCTTTAGAGGACAGAGTAACAGAACAAATCATTTTCCAATGAAAATAGATTTTTTTTATTCATTTGAATAAAAAGGTTACTTTTTTGTTTAACTTTCGCTTCTCGTCGCTAAGGAAAATGTTGACAAGAAAACATTTTTTTTAAAAACATTTTCAGTGTAGAAACTTGTGATGGACATAAATGACTATACACCAATAAATATCTAATGAGTACTCTTGAAGTTTCGATTGTATAACTCATGTTTCGAATCAAAAGTTCACTGTACCGTAAGGTTTTGTTTGGGAATATTTTATACGCACTCCTGCTCAACCTGCTCCTTCTTGCGTCCTCAGTAAGCTCTTTTTCTCTTTGCACTTGTCATAAGTTTTGACTTCTTGATATAATTTTGTTCGCCTTGAAATGCTCTGCTATTATGTTAATATTTCCTATGCCGCAATGGGGGAAGTTGGACTAGACACGAAATGCCGTACTTTTTGAAAATGCAAACAACGGCCATGTGACTTTAAACGGTCCGTGATTGGTCTGCCACCACAATCCGTGATTTTCGACCTCTTCAATGCCTGCTTTATCACCTTTGTAAGGTTTTTGTCATTCGCGTAGTAAAAATTACTAGACTGTGTACTACTTTCTAGTTCTTCATGAGAATTTTTTTTGGTTATCATATTTAGTATTATATATGTGACATATTTTATTTTCTGTTGTCTATAAAAAGAAAGTCACAATAATTTTCCATGATTAGACATTTGAAGAAACATTTACATTTGGAAAACATTTCCAGAGTCTTTATCTGGGCAGGTGTTAAAGCAAAAAGCAAGCATACTTTTAAAATTATATAATTTTCATATTTAAAAAAACAGTTTTTATTTAACAACAATGTAGGAGGTTTTGAAGTAGTTATGTTGTATTTATGTGGGCTTTGATACCAATAAATACATAATTTTTCGCTCATATTTTTTGGAAATATAACGTTATTCACACTCAATTTTTAAAATATGTATTGTTTTCCTACTTAATATTTATATGAAGTATAGAATAAAATAATGTTTATTTTTTTAAATCAAATTACCTATATTGTACTTTAATAGTAAGTACAATTTGGGAAACAAAAGAGGGGGGGGATGCTTACTTCTAAACAAATACTTAAAAGCATAATTATTTCATTAATTTTGTTTTCTAAGTTTCTAGTGTTAACGGAATGTGACGACATATGTATCGACTGACGGTGAATTTTCAATGCTTTCAATAGATCTATTTAGATATGTTCAGTGCTTGTCTATAATTGACACTGAAGAAATCCGTTTTTTAAGTGACGAATAAAACGGGGATAAAACATTTTTTAAAGCCCCCCCTCCCCCCTCCATAATTCTACCTTTTTCCGAATTCGTAGTAAAAAACGACAAACACAATTGTAGGTTCAATTAAAGGTGCAGAAGTTTGGCGAAAAAAGCAAAATAAGGCTTCGTTTAAATATAAAGTTATGATTATCTAAACGAAATGAACTGAAACGCAATTATGATACTAAAAATGTTGACAAATCAAATAGAACAAGATAGTTATGTTAAAATATTCTGTGACTAAAATAAACTACAAAAATCTACACAGGTATTGTAATAATAAAATGTTACCTGCATAATTTTCGCTTTATATAGCGAGTTCCTAAAATGTTTTGCTGTGAGAATTTAAGAACTTCATATTACTAATACAAACATTTTGTTTTGATTTATTTAAAAAAAAAAAAAAAAAACATTTCCCAGGACTTGTTGATTATTGCTTTTTAAATTTTACCTTTGTGGATTTTTCCATAAAAAGTATAATTCTCTAAAATACATTTATTTTGGTTTCTTTTCATCAAATTAAATTAGTTTATTTGGCGATTCTTGAAAGGTTACCATTCGAAGATGAGCTTTGCGCAACTCTCCTAGCAATAAGCGAAAAAAATGATGTTTTCGCGCAAATCCCTCTCAGCCGAAAAAAAAAGCTGCTCCGTCTGACGCCATCTATCGAAATTTTTGAGTTCGATCCTCGTCTTGAGAACAGCAATGGGCTCATAATCAGAAGGTTGACAGTTCGAACCTCGTCTCCTGCGCTAAAAATTCGCAATATAGCTGGTGAATGTGAAACTACAGAAATATTAAAGTAAATCATTGTTTTAATATTTACTCCATAATTTTGGATTTGTCGACATTACTGATTTTGTTATTCGACTGTACACATTCAGAATCACTTAAAAATACAAGTCGGTAACGATTTGACGTTTTAGAACTTACATTGTAAAATTATATTGAAACAGTTACTTTTTTATAAATAATACGTGCAGCGTCACTTTTCATTAGTACGTTTCTGGGTATTAAAATTGAGATTTTTAATATAGAGATAATCCCTGAAATACGAGCGATACAAATTAATATATATCTCCGCGTATAACAATAAGAAATTAATGAACATTTTTATCTATATTATTTTGGGGGTGTACAACATTTTCGAATTATCAAAAGTGCGTGTTGTTATTGAAAATTTCAAAGTTGTAGTGTATTTAAATATAAAGACAGCCCCTTGCGCATTTTTTTTTTTGCTAATAAACTTTCAGAAAATTATATTCCCTTTAAAATGTTATCTTTAGTATTGCTCTATTTGAAAAGATACTTGAATTCGTTTTTTTTCCACAATTGCACATGACGCCATTATTCAATTGCATTTAATAGAAAAAAGAAAATCAAAAACCAAGTTTTACCTTAGGTATGTATTACTTAATAAATCTAGGATATTTTAAGATTTTCTATTATTAATTATAATATATTTTATATTCTAGATTGTTATTTAATTTTACCTAGAGAAGACATTTCTATATTATCTGAGGAACTTGAAAATCAAGATTTTAAAACTGTATTAATACAAGCGCCTCAGACTTCAGGTCTTAAAATAAATGTAAGTAACTTAGATTTTTTTTTTCACTTATATATTTATTAGATGCTATTGAAATATAAATTAAATAGCCTAGAGATAACATATTTATGATTCCGGTTGTATTAATGTTTTTGAAAAATGTTGTATAATTTCGGCACAATAAGCATTTTTAATAATTTATTACAAATAATATATTTATTTTATACATTTCTAACTTAAACTTGTTTAATAAAGCATGTAGCAATTAGAAAAGCGTTCAGTATGTCTTTATTATTGTATTTTGGTAACCGAAGAAACGTTGGTCTAGACCGTTAAAATTAGGAAATATATAATTATTTATAAAAATTAAACAATAATTGAATGCATATCTCAAAGAGGAAAAGAGAGAACAACGCCCTTGCAACTTGACATAAAAGTAATTTTTTTTAGGGAGGGGGGGGGGCCTCCCCCAATGCGACGGTCCTGCTTTTGCCTCTTGCAGTGAAACATTAGACAATTTACTTAAGACCAATCGATTCATTACCACCTAAATGTTAGTATTAATAAAGATGTATTGATAGGATCCTACTTAGTGTAGTCAAGCTTTTGATGTAAATTATTTTAAATACAAAACAATAAAGTGAATTTTTCAGCATGTGCTCCATATGTGTTTCGTGAAGGCCTTACCAATACACGGAGAGAAACATGTGGATTTAATATGGGTAATATCAACATCAGGAGGTTTGACAAAAGGTGCGTTTAGTCCAAAGTAACAGAATCAAGAAACATGACTTTTGCAACTGTTGTCGATGAAGAGTTGCATTTACACCGGTGATTCCATTGTCTCGATTCTATTTGCAACTACTTGTTGGGGTTCTTTGCAACTGCGCAATTGCTACTGGAAAACGGCTTTTCTCGCTCTTATAGCGATTAGCTTTTATCATGACTTATCGCGAGCTATATCTAATTAATAAATGGAGATTGAAATAAATTTCATATATGTATAAATACAAGAATTGATCAACCTGCACACAATTACAATTGAAAAAATATATATATACTTAAACCATAATTATTTCGTTATACACACTCAACGACCATATTTCGAAGAATAGCAGTTAAACAGATCATGTCATACAGCTAAATAGGAATACCGAGCCAAAACGAACATCAAATGCGTCCCGCTAAAAAGCCCCCCCCTCACCCCCGCCCCTCCAGAAATTTCCAGAGGGAGTTGATCGTTAGCACACGTACCAAAAAATGTTTGAAACACCATTACCTCTAAGATGATACCAAAAAATAAACTTTAGCGGAAACCTGATGATTCTTTGATATCACTCTTCGCATAATTATAGATGAACAAGGAAGTTTCGAATCGTTTGAAATTCGATCCAAAAGACATTTTTATTGCTAGCACGCCTTATGGCTTGTGTCCTTTAGTCGAAATGTTAAGGAAGCTATCCTATCTGTATTTCGATTTTAAACATAAATGCTGTAAGTGATTATGAACTACTGGTTTGGACGGTTGATTTCAAGTGGCAAACTTTTGTACACAACCCAGATTGCTCCGATCTGAAAATAAATCCTCCTTCCTTTTCCCGGTAAGAATTTGCTTCTTCCAATCTTCACAAAACTTTCTTTCACGAAAAAAAAAAACGACATAAACGGATTGTGTAACTCTGCAACATGACGCAAAACTTCGAAGATATACACATTTTTCATGTAATGTCAGAAAAAAAATAGCGGTCTTATCATTTTGTACACATTTTAAGAGATTATAATTGAAATAAAGCATATATATTGATTCTTAGAATAACATTGTATTTTCCATAATTGTTACAATAATAATATATACATAATAAAAATTGTCTGCATTTTTTTCGTGTATTTCTTCTATTTTAGCTATTTTTTTAATGTCTCTATCATTTTGTCCAGGAGAGTATATGTGCCCAAAGGTGGGCCGAAAAATTGAAAAGTTTCCAAATCAAAATATAATAGTACGGTCAAAATTTTGAAAATTTCAATTTTTTACCCATTTCTCCTAATGAAAATGAAAAATTAAATTTAATTTAATGGAATTGTGCAGAAAACTTGTCTTTAGTAATTAGAAAACCAATGCAAAAAGAAATTTCGGCACTGGGAAATATTTGATTTTTGCACATCACCATCAAAGTTTTATAATTTCACGGGTCCATTTCCGATAAAAGTAGCTTAACAAGGAAAAATGGGAAAAAGGGTGTTTTATCGGTTTTTGCCTCTACTTGGTATACTGACCCACAGTAAAAATGTTTACATGTTTTTGACTACCGGAAGTGGGTTAAAACTGGACCCGTTTCAAAATGGCCGCCACAAACCACTAACATTAGCTAGTCGTTGTATCTTCTTTATTATTATGTCGAAATTAATATTGTTTCTTCTAATCTTGTGTTTTAAGGGTCAATAATTTCTTTTTTTCAATCAGAAAGGAAATTTTGTTAATCAATTAATTTTATTTAAGGGGGGGGGGGGGGGTAAAAAAAATGTTCAACCGCAAACAAATTCCAATAAAAGGTTTCTTAACGGCTTTTTTTCGGATTTTTGTATTGCCTCAAATCAGATATCAGAATATCAGAATCAAAAACCGTTAAGAGTAATTTTATTGGAATTTGTTTGCGATTGGACAATTTGTTTTTCGTAAATCAACTCGTGTTTGTGATCGTTGGCCTCTTATTGGATCTACTGTATTTATTAGCAAAATTGCAAATTTCTGATGGCAGAAATAATTTCCTTGACCCTTAAAACCCAAATTAGAAGAACAAATTATTAATTTTGTGACCTAATAATAAAGAAGATACAACAACTAGGTAATTGCATTGGGTTGCGGCCATTTTGAAAACGTCCAGTGTCAACCCACTTCCGTCAGTTAAAAACGTGTATATTTTTTTTTCTGTGGGTCAGCATACCATCGTTTAAAAATCTTTTGTTGCAATTTGTTCCCTGTTAAACTATTGTTTGTCGTAAATCGACCCAATATATGGGAATTTTTTTGAAAATTTCAAAACTTTGACCACGATGCTCTAGGGTTAAATATTGCTCGATGTCGAAATTTCTTTCTGCATTCGTCTTCGAATTACTAAGGACATTTTCCCCGTGCAATTCCATTTCAATTAATTATTATTTTTCATTTTCATTTGGAGGGATGAATAAAAAATTGAAATCTTCAAAACTTTGACCTCGAAGTGCAAGAGTCAAACGTTGACGAATATTTTTTTTAACATTTGACTTCCTAACTACTAAAGGCAAATTTTATACACAATTACATTTCGATTTGAATTTTTTTTATTTTTTAGGCCTACTCTAGTGTGCCTTCTTTAGTCTTTCTGATATTAACAAAATATACTCACGTTACCAAGATATATTATGAAAAGAATTGTCTAGCAGTTATGATTTCAAGAAATCTGATTTTACTTTTATATTGTGCAATAGATAATTCCACAATTTTTGTGAAAATAATGGGATAAACATATATTCATATGACAAAGCTTTAAACACACCATTTCTGCCCATATAGAGCATTTTGCAATGTTTTTTCGTTATACGCTTCGAGTTCTGTAAGTGCCTCCAATGTTGACAAACTATTCAAACAGCAAGAAACGAGAATGGATGTAGCTACCCAGCATTCAATGTGTTGTACAAACAGCCTATTGAGGCTAGTTCTAAATAACGTACCCAGTAACCTTCTTGATAGAGCCATGCAATACAAGTTGAAGCGTTATTCTTAAAAAAATTCCAATAAAAACATTGTGACAGATAAAGCAGGAAATAACTACATTAAAAACTTTTGCAAGGGGAAAAAAGATGACAGTTTTGTTTAAAATTCAGGCATGGGGAATTTCTGCGTTCCCGCAAAATTTCACTAGATTCTTAGTATAAACTCTAGGGAAATATATTCTTTTGATTTCGTAAACACCCTGAAACTGGTAACTGCTGGTAAGTTTTTAATTATTGATAAATACATATTTTACCGTAGCAGATGTCTCACCATTTACAGAGGCTTCTGCTAAGCGTAACGTGCGTTTATAAAGTCTATGTAGTATGTGTGAGATTTTGTATTATCAATATAATAAATCCGTGCTTTTTCAGTTTTGACAACATTCTTTCAACTTTGTGTTCCCCACAGATTGATGATCTAATAATACAAGAAGACAAATCATTGTTTATATTCAATAGTTCTGAATCTTCAGAAGCTGTGACATTATCATACATAAAACAAGAGCCACTGACATTCGTAGTTTTAGAAAACCATCTGCTTTTAATTGATTATCATTGGTGCTTTGGTTGTAGATTTCAGCTCCTTATAAAAAGAATATCAACAAAATATGGTAAGCTTCTATTTAGTATATTAGTTTCATATTACCTAGTGCAGTATAATCCTCATAAAATATTAGATTTTGTATGTAGAAAGAGCTTTTCTTGTAAAAGTATTAATTTTTTTTTATGAATTGATAAATTTGTATCCTAAACTTTGCATTTATTACCATTGATGTTGCTAATTTAACCATGGACTGATAACGCTCTTGTCCGATGACAATAACAAAATAAGGTGAGGATGGGGTCACTGGTGACCCCATTGTGATTCCAGGGTTAGCAATACATTTGTTCTAATTTATAAAGCTTATATTGCTTATAATATAACTTATTAAAATTAAACTTATATTATTAAACTAAAACTTACCTACAAATTAATCTTATAAATGGGTATCAACGATAAACTATTTGTCACTTTGTTAAAAATTCACCTGATTTTGAGTAATCTAGTTTAAATTAAAAGTATATACATATTCAAATATATTGCGTATATGTACTTGCAATCCGGAGATGAAAAAAAAAGCCAAGTTTGTAACTTTTCTTCTTCTCATTTTCTCACTTGGCGTTCTTTCGACTCGTATTTCGGAAAATATTCATTCATTCTGAAAATAGCTCTCGTAGTGGGAAAATTTACTGAATTCATACGAGTTTTTACTTGTATTTAATAGTGTATATTGCAACCCCATCAATTCAATTGCTTATTCTATTTAAACACTTATGTATATTATTGTTAAATTGAATTTTATAAATTATGTATATTAGTGTCTAATTTATTAAATCATAGCTTATAGAGCAATAATAAAGAGTAAAAAAGTTGTTAATATTGATAATTCTGTTTGAAAGCTAAGATTAAAAAATAAGAGGAAACTGGTCAACGCTGTCTAATTTTGAAACAATTCAATCCTTGATTTTGATTATTTCGTTGTTTTTGTATTCGGGATTTTAAGTAGGAGAGACATTTCACAAAATATTAATAAATCTTCTAACATTACCATTTCTCAAATCTTCATTATCCAACTGAGTTCATATAATAATTATGCATGTCTAAGAGTTTAAACAACACGGCGATATACAAACAATAACGTTCATTTTGGACGCAATGATTTTAGTTTACAAATACTACCAAAAGCTAATGTTAATAGTCAAAAACTTGTTTTTACTGAAACTACCGAGAAATATTAAATATCCAACTATATAGGAAGAATCCAACTATATATGTATCAGTCAATTTTCATTCTTTTGGTTAAGCTTTAGTCTTTACAAAAGTATGATACTCCCAGAGCGTTATTAAGAAGAATTTTTATAGTTTGTGGTTTTGTATTTGTGATTGTCAGTAGCAGAGACTTTTCCCAAATTATTAATCCTCTACTATTACTAATTCTCAAATCTTTATTATCCAACTGAAATATAATGATAATCAAATGTATCTAAGAGTTTAACAACTCGACTCTATACAAATAAGAAGGTTCATTTTGGATGCAAACATATGTATTAAACTACTGAATGACAACACATCTTACACCGCACATTTAAAAAAAAAATTCTTCAAAGGTAAGAAAAGTTTCATTCTCAATTTATATTATTTACATTAATGTAATTATATTTCGATTTATTGCCTTTTTAGATTGTAATTCCACTTTAAGACTATCTCAAGGATTTCTGAAGCTATCGAAGCAGATTCCTCCTAGCGTTTGTGAATTGCTTCTTCAAGCAAAGCCTTTCCATAGAATTATTTTAAAAGTAATCGATAGGTCATCAATCAGAAGCGAGGATTGTTACCTAAAAAAACTTGTTATAGGACCATTAGCTGGAGTTCCAAACCAAAAAATCTGGTATGATATATTTATTTCAATCTACTAACTTTCATTCATATTTACATATTGTATAAATTTAATTGTGGTATAATTAAAAATATTACAGTAAAAAAATACTGTAATTTTTTGTGAAAATTGCATTTTTAATTTCAAATTACTATTTACCAAAAATCGTAAAAATAAAAAAATGTACTACTTCGAATAAAATATTTAAAAAAAAACATAACTCCTAAAGAATCAATGGAATTATATCTAGTTAAAACATTGCCACTCCTGCAATGTGTAAAGAGCAATTCTAGAAGTAGTACCTATAGTCCGGTCGAGATACCAAAGCCTGTGCACTTTTTTCGGGGGACCTTTTTTTCTGATTGCTATTCATTTTTGATATATTTGTTTGATATATGGTAAGGAAGCAATGTAGCGTGTGTGCCACTTTTACATTTTTGGCGTTAAGCCGCCATTTTGAAAAATGACGGCTGACTTTAGCGATATGGGAAAATACACATATCTCCCAAACTACTTGGTCGATTTTCTTGTTTAAGGTATCGTTGCATAGTTATTAAAGTAATCTATACGTTTCATTTTATAAAAGGGGACAAATCTAAAAAAAAAAAGGTAATTGTATTTGGAAAAACAAAATTTTAATATGAAAGTAGAAATTATAACATAGATATTCTGTAGTAACATAGATAAGAATTCCTTGTATTGGGTTTCAATCGAGATACAGACGAAACGAGTTATTACATTTTTTTTTTCTCTCGTCAGCACGGAGGAACATATGTCGAAAGTGCTCATGACAGTTGGGGTACGAATATCTTTAACTTAATACAAAATGTTTCCAAAATTCTTCACGTTGAGTATCGAAAAATGCCTGGATTACCATAGCGCGGCTAGATTGAAGAAATGCAAAAAGCCGGTATCCCTACGATATTCACAACTTAATAACTTTATTTTCGGATCCTCATGTTGAACAAGAAAAAGACTGCGCAGTGGTTGTGGCACAATTTCGACAAGCTGTTCGTTTTCTTTCTGAAAGTATAATGCATTTAATCAAAGAAAAACGGCAACAGCTACAAGTAAACCTACCAAAGTCTGTGCATAACTTGACTGGCAGCAAGAAAATTATTTCTATCCTTAAAAAATTGAAAATAGGTATTTCGTATGACGACGTACTCGATGTGATGTCAGAATTGCCGTTACAAGAATGAAATAAAAGACAATCAAAATCAAATAGGTACAGACGTCTTATTATGTCCACACCATATTGTTTCAGGTAAGCCTGGAACAGTTGTTATGGATAATAACGATTTCCGTAAAGACGGACTACCAGGTTTAGTCATTACACGAACATAATAATGGCACAACCAATATCTTCTCGCAGCGAAGCAAATACCGATGGAACAGTTTTAATTATAACAACGCCTGAAGTCAGAAGAACTCAAGCTTGCCCTGTTGTCTTGTTGGTCGCCATTTTTCAAAATGGCGGCCAAACGCCGAAAGTTTAAAAGTGGCACCCACGCTACATTGCATTCTTAGCATATCAAAAATTAATAGCAATCATAAAAAGAAGGTCACACTAAAGAACGTGCACGTGCTGTACGTCTATGTCATCAATAAGGGTTTAAATATCTTACCTCCACAAATTTAAAATGCTATAAATGTATTTCATTCTAAAACGGTTTTAATTTTAAAAGAAACTTGTATTCCGATTGTTGTTATATATAAATTCGGGAATTGATTAGAGACTACCGGTTTGAAATTTGTTCATAAACTTGAGGATATTTAGTAGCCAAAATTAATATAATCAATTTAAAAATAGAACAATTCAATCTACAAAATTTAAATTTATTTAATAAGTTATACCTTAAAAAGGCATTATAAATGTTAATAATTATAATTTTTATCACTCTGAACAAAGTTAGACTTTCTTGCAAGTCCAACAGTGCATTAGTTAAAATTTGGAAAAACAATTTTAGTTAGAATAACGTTCGATATAACAAGTTGTTGATATAACAAGTTCGGTATAACAAGTTATGTACATTGCAATCCATCTTGTGCGCCAACATTTTTCTTTCAGGATGCTGCACCTATCTTTTTGAAATATGACATATAAAAAGGTTTAAATTTTATGGCATATCATGCGCAATAAATTGAATGATGGTATACAAAAATGTCAACTTATTTTTAAACGAAGCCTGAGTAGCACCTGTAATCTTCTCTTAACCCTCTGAGTGTTAAGGAAAATTTCAAAATTATAAAGTTGTTTTCTCTGAAAAATAGTTCATTTTATATTTCTAATGCATGCATATTATATATATTTTTAGTTTTTTTTTAAATTTTAATTGATATAGCTTCCAAGAACACCCCAACGCTTTAGATTTGGAAAATATTTCAACATCGAATATTTTTATGAATTTAAAGTTTATGTGGACGACTTAAGACACTCAGTCCCGTTAGAGGGTTAAAAAAGAAATATTAATGTTTATGTTTCTTTAGTAATAAATCCGTACTCTGTGAAATTGAAATACTCATTTTAAGATTAAAAAAAAAAAATTCGACGAATTTCTTCTTTAACAACTGTATTATTAAAAATTACTAAATAACCGAAACGTAATACTCATTCTGTATCTCTTTAAAAGCTCTAATAACATTTTAACTGGCGTTATTTATTCTTTTTCCTCTTTATAGGACATCTTGCAATAATGCGTCTCGAGCACAAACAGGAATATACATATCAGAATCAAATCTATTAAAAATAGACTGGAACAGCAGTATGGATGGCGTTTTGCTCAACTATGAATTTTTCCTACCGTGTTCCAATCAAACATACGGTGAAAGCCCAATCGGTTATTTTTGTAGTACAGGCTATCCTGATATTATCTTTGGTTGCAATCAAACTTATTCCATTTACGTGCCTTTTGGATATTCAATTGAACTGAAATTGAGTGTCCTGGGAATGACAACTGGTGCCTTCTGCCACAACAATACATTTCAAGTGGTAACTCGTGATGAATCCAATCTTGAAAAACTCTTGCTTGTCCTCTGTATGGATTCCACCGAAGAGCAAAATGAAGTGTTTGCCTTAAGATCTTCGGGGAACTCGGTTGAATTCCGAATCACAGCGACTACTGATTTCAAGCATGGGGGATTCTGCGCTTCTTATAACGCCGTTCCTCTGGAGTCTGCGTCTTGTCCTTACAGTTGGACCCCCGGCGAGAAGTTCTGTTATCGGTTGTATGGGGAGAAGATGCAGTGGTCTGAGGCGGAGAGGGCGTGTCAACTGAGAGGAGGACATCTAGCGAGCATTACGGGCAACGACGTAGCACTACTGGTGGATCAAGTAATTAAGAACAGGTAAGTGCAGGGCCGCTCTTAGGGATGTGCGACGCAAATACCCTCGTGCTTTTAGAGGGGCCCCACGTTCAGCAAAAAAAATATTAAATATTAGGGAGTTAAATGAATTCTTATTTCTAAAACTGTTATTGAAGACGTGGGTGCAAGAACTAGACAGCTCTACTTTTTTTCTGATTTACACTTATTCCTATGAAGAAAAAAAAATCTATATCGATTGGTGCTAGAACCAGACAGCTCTAAGCAGTGGATATAGAGTTATAAAGAAAAAGGATATGTACTGGTGTCTCATATGATGCGAGAACCGTACAACTCCAGGAGCTTTCTTGAATAATTTTGAAAACTGGAGCTGTATGGTTCTTACAGCCACGTCTTCAAATGCATTATTTTTATTTGCGTTTATTTATATATAGGATATATTCTATCACCGATTATAAGTTGCCTGGCGTCCAGAGAATTAACGAATGTTTTTTTTACCGTAACAGAGAGCACGTAATAAATAGATTTGTTCATCATCATTTTCTTTTACAAATTTATCATCTATCAAAATGCAAATTTGGCAAAAAAAATAAATAAAGTTCGTATTGTTTTTGGAAATTGGTTAGTATAGTATAATATAGAACATGGAGATGTTAAAAAATTGAGGATACCGATTAAAGGGCCCCGCGGCTAGGTTTACATTCGGCCCCGCTGTTGCTAAGGACGGCCCTGGATAAGTGCATAACATGGGTTAGTGAATTGTCTTTCTTTCTTTCAGAAGACAGGTCGAATTCTTACTCTGTAAGCGGTGAAATGTTTTGTTTATTTTTTAACCTTGACACATTCGTTGCAACGCTAGAAAAAAAAATGGTACCTGTATGGCTACATTTTTTTTTTTAATTCTTGATTGAAAAGTTTAAAAATTCTCAACACTTATGGAAATTTGGAAAAAATTATATGACGTTCGTGCGTAAGTTGTATGTAGCGTTCCGAGATATCCAAAAAGTTATCTTTCAAGGAAAAATTCAGACCAAGTTAATACACCCCAAAAAATTGTTCTTTTTTTGCGACTATTAAAAAAAAGTGTTTCTAATATCGCCTACGACTAAATTGGGTTTACATAAGTTTAATTTATGTTATGATCTTACTTTCTTTATGAAATAAGAAAACTAAGATGCAGCAAAATAGAAAGTAACACAATATAGCTTTTTTGTACAGGGTTGCCATAAAATAAGTTTCCCAGTTTAGCGGTATCAGTAATTAAAACTAATGAACAAAATTTCATGTTTAGGATATTGAAGGCATGGGGGAGAAGATTTCCGGGGAAAAAATAGTACTAAAAATCGCCGCTAAGAGGAATATTGGCGCTGTCCGAACCAAAAACAGGTATAAAAATATAACAAAAAATTACGGTAGACACACAAATTAACTTAGTGAATAAGCTCAAAGTACGTAATATTTTAATTATTAGAATTATCCAGTAAGTTTTATGCACATCGGATGCAAATTGTTGTGCACAAGAAAAGTCAGCACATTGAATCCTATGGCTATGATCCTATGGCTCTGGGGACCCTAATTATAATGAATAAAAAATAATTTTCTTTGAGTTTAATCACTAATTTTTTTTGTCTTACAGCGACAATGCAGTTCGTTCACATATTTTTTCTGTCTCAATCAATTCACAGGAAACTTTTCCACTTTTTCAGTGTTTATATTCCGGAACCAATGGGAGATCTTCTACTTTGAGGCCCTCTGAAAGGAGCGGCCGATTTCTATAAACACTGACTCAACAGAATCATTCCTAGATTGGTTACAAACAGAACCATACGCGTTTCTCGCGAGCTCCTGATCGAAATTGTAATGTTTTTAATTACCTTTAAATGCAAATCTCTAACTGTTATATTTTCATCGTAAAATTTTATTTGTTTTCTAAATACTATGACATTTATCAACTTATTTATTTTCTTTAAACCTAACTTCTGAGTCATAAACTAAATGGAGTCAACAATAGCGTGGCCGATAAACCTACAACGGCCACCGCAGTCTATTACAACGTTTTTTAAAACATAATTATAACCGTTTTTAGCTCGGACAGCAACATATTCCTCATACAGCACCATATACATAACTTTAATATAACTTATTTTTGTGGGATTTTGGAATATTGTTTGTAATTATTAAATTTAAATGAGGTTCTTCTATAAAATTACTTCTATTCTACATATGTATAAAATATGTTTTAATTAGAATAATAATATATATTTAGCTTTTTTCGATCATTGTACAATATTAAAAGTTATATTTATTTTAATCGTTTTATCAATTCCATAATTTTACCTAAGATATTCAAAATGATTTCTGTATTATTCCAAATATATTACATAGATAAGAAAAAGGCAAGATTTGAATATATTTTAAATCAAAAATAGTAAAATAGTTTATTTTAAATAAAAATAATTAATAAAAGGTTCAAGTTTTAGTATTATCTTTTTAAACGCTCAAAGTAGTTACTGCGTTAACGTGGAAAATGTAAAAATATTGTTGACTTTACTTCTATGTTTTCAATATAACGTTGCCACTTAATGTTTAATGTAAAACATTATTAAATACTCTTTTTTTTTAAATGTGCGACTTTTTAAATTAAAAAAAAATAGTCTAAATTGTATTTTGTTGTTACATACTAAGTTTCACTGTTTTCTGTCAAGCCGTTTAAGAGTGGATTGGTAAAAAATTAAAAATGTTCATTTTATTAATTATATAATATTAACGTCTTTTAACCCTATTTTTATTTTTACACCTTCTTTAATTTTATTTTCCAGTCCCAACTACGATAGAAGTAATGCTTTTTGGATTGGGGCTAATGACTTAAGATACGAAAACTGTTATGAATGGACAGATGGCCAACCATTTGACTTCTACCGTAAGTACTAATTCAAAAAATTTTATGGGAAGAGTTGAATCAGCTCCATAAATATATAGTGTGTTAAAGTCTATTAAATTTAAACAAATTGTCTCTAAAATTTCAAAACTTTAAAAACATATTCAAAATTAGTGGTAAATGCTATATTGAACTGTTTTAAAAGGAAAGAAGAAGGTTTGTGTGATTCAAAACAGCCACTGTAACAATTGCAAATCAAATGGTGTGGATGAGGCAGCATCTATAAGTTGAGAACCAGCTTTGCGGACTCAACCTTATCTGACGAAAGTTCATCAACTTATACACGTCGACAATGAGATAAAAATCATAGAATTAGACAAAATACAAATGGATGAGATATTTGAGAATCGAGATTTGGAGTAAAATATGTCCTGTATAACACATTCAAGTCAAGCGACGAACGTCCTAACATAACTGTTACAATTTATACTACCGAAATTAACAGATAAATATATGTACCATTTTATTTTGTGTTAACACCGCTGTACAGCAGTAAATCAATGTAAGGTGCTTATATTGAGGAACAATAACGCCGTTAAGTATCAACCGAATCCAATACATTTGTTGCAATGCATACCCATTCCACGATTCAGAAGGGATTAAGCAGGGATTAAGAAGTGATTAAGCAGGGACTAAGTAGGGATTAAGATGGGATAAGGCAGGGATTAAGAAGGGATTAAACGGGGATTAAGCAGGGATTAAGCAGAGTTTAAGATGGAATTAAGCAGGGATCAAGAAGGGTTCAAGATGGGATCAAGATGGGATAAAGATAATATCAAGAAAGGATTAAGCAAGGATTAAGAAGGGATTTAGATGGTATTAAAACTGAATTAGGATCGGATTACGATGGGTTTAGGAAGGGATTAAGAATGCATTAAGATGGGTTTAAACATGGTTTAAAATGGGATTAAGCAGGGATTACGATGGGATTAAAAAAGGATTAAGAAGAAATTAAGTACGGATTAAGATGGGATTAAGAAGGGATTAAGATGGGATTGAGAAGGGAATTTAAGATGGGATTCAGATGGAAGTAAGAAAGGGAGCAGGGAATAAGCAAGGATTAACATTGGAATAAGATGGGATTAAAATGGAATTAAGATGGAATTAAGAAGATATTGAGATGGGATTAAGATGAGATTAAGAAAAGATTAAGCTGGGACTAAGCAGGGATTGAGTTGGGATTAAGATGGGATTAAAATGGGATTAAATCGGGATTCAGAAAAGATTAAGAAGGGATTAAGAAAGTATCAAGCACGGATTAAGATGGGATTAGGAAGGGATTAAGATGGGTTTAAGATGGGATTAGGTTGGGATTAGGAGGGGATTAAGAGGAGATCAACAGGAGATTAAGGGATTAAAAAAGGGATGAAGTAGGGATAAATATGGGATTAAGGAGGGATTAATCAGGGATCAAGCACGGATTAAGATGGGATTAGGAAGAGATTAAGATGAGATTAAGATGGGATTGTGATGGGATTATGATGGGATTAAGAAGGGATTCAGAAAGGATTAAGCAGTGATTAAGAAGGGATTAAGATGGGATTATGATGGGATTATGATGGGATTATGATGGGATTATGATGGGATTAAGATGGGATTCAGAAAGGATTAAGCAAGGATTCAGAGGGGATTTAGATGGGATTAAGAAGGGATTAAGAAGGAATTAAGCAGGGATTAAGAAAAAATAGACAGGGATTAAGACGGAATTAGCAAGGGATTAAGAAGGCATTAAGGCGGGATTAAGGTGGGATTTAGACGGGATTAAGAAGGGATTAAAATTGGATTCATATGAGATTAAGTAGGGAATAAGTAGGGGTTAAGAAGGGATTAAATGGGATTGAGATGGGATTAAGAAGGGGTAGAGAAGGGATTAAGACGGGATTAAAGCGGGATTAATTAAGGATTAAGCAGGCATTGAGATAGGATTAAGATAAAATTAAGATGAAATTAAGATGGAATTACGAAATTAATTAGTGAAAAAAATCTAAATTTGGCGAAAACTGCAAACCGCTGAAAAACCCTCTGGACAAGGATTAAGCAGGGACACAGAAGGGATTTAAAAGAGATCAGGAAGAGATTATTATGGGATCAGGAAGTGATTAAGCAGCGGTTAAGCAGGCATTAAGATGGGATTTAGATTGGATTAAGAAGGGATTGAGCAGGGATTAAGAAAGTATTAAGGTGGGATTAAACAGTGATTAAGATCGGATTAAGATGGGATTAAGAAAGGATTTTGATTTGAAAAAATGGGATAAAGATCGGTTTACGATGAGATTAAGAAAGGATTATGAATGGATTAAGAATGCATTAAGATGGGATTAAACAGGGATTAAATCTGAATAAGATGGGATTAAGAAAGGATGTAGATGGGATTAAGAAGGGATTATGAATGGATTAAGAATGGATAAAGAATGCATTAAGATGAGATTAAACAGGGATTAGGCAGGGATTAAACAGGAATTAAGAAGGGATTAATATGGGATTAATATGGGATTATGATGGGATTAAGATGGGATTAATAAAGGATTAAGCACGGATTAAGATTGAATTAGGAAGGGATTAAGATGGGTTTAAAATGGGATTAAGATGTAATTAGAATGGGATTAGGAGGGGATTAAGAGGAGATAAAGAGGAGATAGAAGGGATTAAGTAGGGATAAATATGGGATTTAGGAGGGATTCAGCAGGTATTAAGTAGGGATTAAGATGGGTTTAATGAGGGATTAAGATAAGATTAAGATGGGATAATGATGGGATTAAGAAGTGATAAAGATGGGATTAAGAAGGGATTAAAATGAGATTAAGATGGGATAATGATGGGATTAAGAAGGGATAAAGCAGGGATTAAGGTGGAAATAGACAGGGATTAAGATGGAATTAAGAATGGATTAAGAAGTCATTAAGACGGGATTACGATGGGACTAAGACAGGATTAAGATGGAATTAAGAAGGGATTAAAATTTGATGTGATTAAGTAGGGATTAAGAATAGATTAAGCAGGGATTTTTATAGGATTAAGCAGGGATTACGATGGGATGAAGCAGGGATTCAGAAAGGATTAAGCAGGGATTAAGAAGAAATTAAGTATGGATTAAGATGGGAAAAAGAAGGGATTAAGATGGTATTGAGAAGGATTATGATGCGATTAAGATGGGATTCAGATGGGAGTAAGAAAGAGAGCAGGGATTAAGCCTGGATTAACATTAGATTAAGATGGGATATAAAATGGAATTAAGATTATATTGAGATGGGATTAAGATGAGATTAAGAAAGGATTAAGCTGGGACTAAGCAGGGATTGAGTTGGAATTATGATGATATTAAGAAGGGATTAAGATCGGATTAAATCGGGATTCAGAAATTATTAGGAAGGGATTAAGATGGGATTATGATGGGATTAAAAAGGATTAAGATGGGATTAAGAGATGATTAGGCACGGATTAAGATGGGATTAGGAAAGGATTAAGATGGGTTTAAGATGGGATTAAGATCGGATTACGATGAGATTAGGAGGGGTTTTATTAAAAGGATATATAGAGGAGATTAAAAAAGGATTAAGTAGGGATAAATATGGGATTAAGAAGGGATTAAGCAGGGATTAACAAAGGATTAAGAAGGGATTAAAATGAGATTTAGATGATATTCTGATGGGATTAAGCAGGGATTAACATTAGATTAAGATGGGATATAAAATGGAATTAAGATTATATTGAGATGGGATTAAGATGAGATTAAGAAAGGATTAAGCTGGGACTAAGCAGGGATTGAGTTGGAATTATGATGATATTAAGAAGGGATTAAGATCGGATTAAATCGGGATTCAGAAATTATTAGGAAGGGATTAAGATGGGATTAATATGGGATTATGATGGGATTAAAAAGGATTACGATGGGATTAAGATGGGATTAAGAAGGGATAAAGATGGGATTAAAATGGGATTATGATGGGATAATGATGGGATTAAGATGGGATTCAGAAAGGATTAAGCAAGGATTCAGAAGGGATTTAGATGGGATTAGAAAGGGAATAAGAAGGGATAAAGCAGGGATTAAGGTGGAAATATACAGGGATTAAGACGGAATTAAGAAGGGATTGAGACGTGATTAAGATGGCATTTAGACGGGATTAAGATGGGATTTAGACGGGATTAAGAAGGGATTAAAATTGGATTCAGATGATATTAAGTAAGGATTAAGTGGGATTAAGATGGGATTAAGAAGGGATATAGAAGGGATTAAGACGGGATTAATTAAGGATTAAGCAGGCATTGAGATAGGATTAAGATAAAATTAAGATGGAATTAAGAAATTAATTGGTGAAAAACAACATCTAAATTTGGAGGAAAACTACAAAACGCCCGAAAAACCCTCGGTGTTTATCGCGGGGATACAGAAGGGATTAAGCAGGGATACAGAAGGGATTAAGCAGGGATACAGAAGGGATTAAGCAGGGAGAAAGGAGGGATCCCAAGGATTAAGCAGGAAGGGATTATTATGGGATTAAGCAGCGGTTAATCAGGCATTAAGATGGAATTAAAATGGGATTAAGATGGGATTAAGGAGGGATTAAGAAAGGATTTAGATGGGATTAAACAGGGATAAAGATCGGATTAAGATGGGTTTAAGCAGGGATTAAAATGGGATTAGGCAGGGATTAAATAGGGATTAAGAGAGGATTAATATGGGATTATGATGGGATTAAGATGGGACTAAGAAAGGATTTAGCGCCGATTAAGATGGGTTTATGAAGGGATTTAGATGGGATTAAAAAGGGACAAAGCAGGTATTCAGGTGGAAATAGACAGGGATAAAGCAGCGATTAAGACGGAATTAGGAATGGATTAAGAATGGAATAAGACGGCATTAAGATCGGATTTAGACGGGGTTAAGGTGGAATTAAGAAGGGATTAAAATTGGAATCAGATGTGATTAAGATGGTATTCAGTAGGGATTAAGAAAGGATTATGATGCGATTAAGATGGGATTCAGATGGGAGTAGGAAAGGGAGCAGGGATAAAGCAGGGTTTAACATGGGATTATGATGGGATATAAAATGGATTTAAGATGGAATTAAAAAGATATTGAGATGGGAATAAGATGAGATTAAGAAATAATTTAGCTGGGACTAAGCAGGGATTGAGTTGGGATTATGATGGAATTAAATCGGGATTAAGCAATGTTTAGGAAGGGATTAAGATGGGATTAATATGGTATTATGATGAGATAATGATGGGATTAAGATGGGATTCAGAAAGGATTAAGCAAGGATTCAGAAGGGATTTAGATGGGATTAGAAAGGGATTAAGAAGGGATAAAGCAGGGATTAAGGTGGAAATATACAGGGATTAAGGTGGAAATATACTGGGATTAAGCAGGGATGAAGACGGAATTAAGAAGGGATTAAGAACGGATTAAGAAGGCATGAAGACGTGATTAAGATGGGATTTAGACGGGATTAAGATGGGATTTACACGGGATTAAGAAGGGATTAAAATTGGATTCAAATGATATTAAGTAAGGATTAAGTGGGATTAAGATGGGATTAAGACGGGATTAAGCAGGGATTAATATTGGATTAGGCAGGGATTAAATAGGGATTAAGAGAGGATTATTTTTGGGATTAATATGGGATTATGATGGGATTAAGATGGGACTAAGAAAGGATTAAGCGCCGATTAAGATGGGTTTGGGAAGGGATTTAGATGGGATTAAAAAGGGACAAAGCAGGGATTCAGGTGGAAATAGACAGAGATAAAACAGCGATTAAGACGGAATTAGGAATGGATTAAGAATGGAATAAGAAGGCATTAAGACGGTATTAAGATGGCATTTAGACGGGGTTAAGGTGGAATTAAGAAGGGATTAAAATTGGATTCAGATGTGATTAAGATGGGATTAAGTAGGGATTAAGAAAGGATTAAGAAAGGATTATGATGCGATTAAGATGGGATTCAGATGGGAGTAGGACAGGGAGCAGGGATAAAGCAGGGTTTAACATTGGATTAAGATGGGATATAAAAGGATTTAAGATGGAATTAAAAAGATATTGAGATGGGAATAAGATGAGATTAAGAAAGAATTAAGTTGGGACTAAGCAGAGATTGAGTTGGAATTATGTTGGGATTAAATCGGGATTCAGCAATGATTAGGAAGGGATTAAGATGGGATTAATATGGGATTATGATGGGATTAAGATGGGATTTTGAAAGGGTTAAGCACGGATTATGATGGGATTAGGAAGGGATTAAGATGTGTTTAAGGTGGGATTAAGAAGGGATTAAGATGGGATTAGGATGGGCTTAGGAGGGGATTAAGAGGAGATAAAGAGGAGATTAGGAAGGGATTAAAAAAGGATTAAGTAGGGATAAATACGGGATTAAGCAGGAATTAAGAAGGGATTCATATGGGATTAAGTAGGGTTAAAATGAGATTATGATGCGATTAAGAAGGGTTTACGATGGGATTAAGCTGGGATAATGATGGGATCAAAAAAGGATAAAGATGGGATAAAAATGGTATTATGATGGGATTAAGATGGGATTCAGAAAGTATTAAGCGAGGATTCAGAAGGGATTTAGATGGGATTATAAAGAGATTAAAAATGGATGAAGCAAGTATTAAGGTGGAAATAGACAGGGAAAAAGACGGAATTAAGAAGGCATTAAGACGGGATTAAGAAGGGATTAAGTAGGGATTATGACAGGATTAATTAAGGATTTAGCAGGCATTGAGATAGGATTAAGATAAAATTAAGATGGAATTAATTAAATGGAATGGATGGAATTATTATCTAAATTTGGCGGAAAACTGCAAACCGCCCGAAAAACCATCTGGGTTTATCGCAGGGATTTAGCATACAGAAGGGATACAGAAGGGATCCAGAACGGATACAGAAGGGATCAAAAAGGGATCAGGAAGGGATTATTATGGGATCAGGAACTGATTAAGCAGCGGTTAAGAAGGCATAAAAATCGGATTTAGATTGGATTAAGAAAGGATTGAGCAGGGATTAAGAATGTATTAAGATGGGATTAAAATGTGATAAAGGTCGGATTACGATGGGATTATGAAGGGATTATAAATAAATTAAGAATGGATTAAGAATGCATTAAGATGGAATTAAACAGGGATTAAAATCGGATTAAGATGGGATTAAGGAGGGATTAAGAAAGGATTTAGATGGGAATAAACAGGGATTAAGATGGGATTTAGGAGGGATTAAGAAAGGATTTAGATGGGATTAAGAAGGGATTAAAATGGGATTAGGCAGGGATTAAACGGGGATTAAGAAAGGATTAAGATGGGATTAATATGGGATTATGATGGAATTAATATGGGATTATGATGGGATTAAGAAAGGATTAAGCACGGATTAAGGTGGGATTAGGAAGGGATTAAGATGGGTTTAAGATGGGATTAAACAGGGATTAAGATCGGATTAAGAAGGGATTAAGCGGGGATTAAAATGGGATTAGGCAGGGATTAAACGGGGATTAAAAAAGGATTAAGATGGGATTATGATGGGATTAATATGGGATTATGATGGGATTAATATGGGATTATGATGGGATTAAGAAAGGATTAAGCACGGAATAAGGTGGGATTTAGGAGGGATTAAGAAAGGATTTAGATGGGAATAAACAGGGATTAAGATCGGATTAAGAAGGGATTAAGCGGGGATTAAAATGGGATTAGGCAGGGATTAAACGGGGATTAAAAAAGGATTAAGATGGGATTAATATGGGATTATGATGGGATTAAAATGGGATTATGATGGGATTAAGAAAGGATTAAGCACGTATTAAGATGGTATTTAGAAGGGATTAAGATGGGATTCAGAAGGGATTAAGATGAGATTAAGATGGGATTCAGAAGGGATTAAGATGAGATTAAGATGGGATAATGATGGGAAAAAGAAGGGTTAAAGATGGGATTAAATCGAGATTCAGAAAGGATTAAGCAGTGATTAATATGGGATTAAAATGGGATTATGACGGGATTAAGAAAGGATTAAGCAAGGATTCAGAAGGGATTTAGATGGGATTTAGGAGGGATTAAGAAAGGATTTAGATGGGATTAAAATGGGATTAGGCAGGGATTAAACGGGGATTAAGATGGGATTAATATGGGATTATGATGGAATTAATATGTGATTATGATTGGATTAAGAAAGGATTAAGCACGGATAAAGGTGGGATTAGGAAGGGATTAAGATGGGTTTAAGATGGGATTAACTAGGGATTAAGAAAGGATTTAGATGGGAGTAAACAGGGATTAAGATCGGATTAAGAAGGGATTATGCGGGGATTAAAATGGGATTAGGCATGGATTAAACGGGGATTAAGAAAGGATTAAAATGGGATTATGATGGGATTAATATGGGATTATTATGGGATTAATATGGGATTATGATGGGATTAAGAAAGGATTAAGCACGGATTAAGGTGGGATTTAGGAGGGATTAAGAAAGGATTTAGATGGGATTAAACAGGGATTAAGATCGGATTAAGAAGGGATTAAGCGGGGATTAAAATGGGATTAGGCAGGGATTAAACGGGGATTAAAAAAGGATTAAGATGGGATTAATATGGGATTATGATAGGATTAATATGGGATTATGATGGGATTAAGAAAGGATTAAGCACGGATTAGGATGGTATTAAGAAGGGATTAAGATGGGATTCAGAAGGGATTAAGATGAGATTAAGATGGGATTCAGAAGGGATTAAGATGAGATTAAGATGGGATAATGATGGGATAAAGAAGGGTTAAAGATGGGATTAAATCGAGATTCAGAAAGGATTAAGCAGTGATTAACATGGGATTAAAATGGGATTATGACGGGATTAAGAAAGGATTAAGCAAGGATTCAGAAGGGATTTAGATGGGATTAAGAAGGGATTAAGCAGGGATTAAGGTGGAAATAGGCAGGGATAAAGCAGGGATTTTGACGGAATTAGAAAGGGATTAAGAAGGCATTAAGACGGGATTAAGTTGGGATTGTGATGGGATTAAGAAAGGAATAGACATGGATTTAGATGGGATTAGGAAGGGATTAGGAGGAGATTAAGAGGAGATAAAGAGGAGATTAAGAAGGGAGATAAAAATGTTTTAGTAGGGATACATGTGGGATTAAGGAGGGATTAAATGAGATTAAGATGGGATAATGATGGAATTTAGAAGGGATAAGGAAGGGCTTTAATCGGAATTCAGAAAGGATTAAGCAGTGATTAAGAAGGGATTAACATGGGATTAAAATTGGATTATGATGGGATTAAGATGGGATTCAGAAAGGATTAAGCAAGGATTCAGAAGGGATTTAAAAGGGATAAAGCAGAGATTGAACGGAATTAAGAAGGTATTAAGAACGGATTAAGAAGGCATTAAAACGTGATTAAGATGGGATTTAGACGGGATTAAGATGGGATTTAGTCGGGATTTAGAAGGGATTAAAATTGGATTGAGATGGGATTAAGGAGGGATTCAGAAGGCATTAAGACGGGAATAAGATTGGATTAATTTGGGATTATGATGAGATTAAGAAAGAATTAAGCATGGACTAAGATTGGATTAGGACGGGATTAAGACGAGATAAAGAGGAGATTAAAAAGGGATTAAAAAATGATTAAGTAGGGATAAATGTGGGATTCAATAGGGATTAAGATGACATTACGATGTGATAATGATGGAATTAAGAAGGGATAAAGATGGGCTTTAATCGGAATTCAGAAAGGATTAAGCAGTGGTTAAGAAGGGATTAACATGGGATAAAAAATGGGATTAGGATGGGATTACGATGGGATTCAGAAAGGATTAAACAAGGATTCAGAAGGGATTTAGCAAGGATTCAGAAGGGATTTAAATGGGATTTAAATGGGATTAAAAACGGATAAAGCAGATATTAAGGGGGGAAAAGACATGGATTAAGCTGGGATTAAGACGGAATTAAGAAGGGATTAAGAATGGATGAAGAAGGCATTAAGACGGGATTAAGATGGGATTTAGACGGGATTAAGACGGAATTAAGGAGGGATTAAAATTGTATTTAGATGCGATTAAAATGGGATTAAGAAGAGATTAAATGGGATTACGATGGGAATAAGAAGGGATATAGAAAAGATTAAGAAAGGATTAAGCAGGCATTGAGATAGGATTAAGATAAAATTAAGTTGGAATTAAGAAATTATTTGGTGAAAAACATCTAAATTTGGCGGAAAACTGCAAACCGCCCGAAAAACCCTCTGGGTTTATCGCAAGGATTTAGCAGGGATACAGAAGGGATCAGGAAGGGATTATTATGGGTTCAGGAACTGATTAAGCAGCGGTTAAGAAGGCATAAAAATGGGATTTAGATTGGATTAAGAAAGGATTGAGCAGGGATTAAGAATGTATTAAGATGGGATTAAAATGTGATAAAGGTCGGATTACGATGGGATTATGAAGGGATTATAAATAAATTAAGAATGCATTAAGATGGAATTAAACAGGGATTAAAATCGGATTAAGATGGGATTAAGGAGGGATTAAGAAAGGATTTAGATGGGAATAAACAGGGATTAAGATGGGATTTAGGAGGGATTAAGAAAGGATTTAGATGGGATTAGGCAGGGATTAAACGGGGATTAAGAAAGGATTAAGATGGGATTAATATGGGATTATGATGGAATTAATATGGGATTATGATGGGATTAATATGGGATTATGATGGGATTAAGAAAGGATTAAGCACGGATTAAGGTGGGATTAGGAAGGGATTAAGATGGGTTTAAAATGGGATTAACTAGGGATTAAGAAAGGATTTAGATGGGAATAAACAGGGATTAAGATCGGATTAAGAAGGGATTAAGCGGGGATTAAAATGGGATTAGGCATGGATTAAACGGGGATTAAAAAAAGGATTAAAATGGGATTATGATGGGATTAATATGGGATTATGATGGGATTAATATGGGATTATGATGGGATTAAGAAAGGATTAAGCACGGATTAAGGTGGGATTTAGGAGGGATTAAGAAAGGATTTAGATGGGATTAAACAGGGATTAAGAAGGGATTAAGCGGGGATTAAAATGGGATTAGGCAGGGATTAAACGGGGATTAAGAAAGGATTAAGATGGGTTTAATATGGGATTAATATGGGATTATGATGGGATTAATATGGGATTATGATGGGATTAAGAAAGGATTAAGCACGGATTAAGGTGGGATTAAGAAGGGATTAAGAAGGGTTTAAGATGGGATTAAAATGGGAATAGGATGGGATTAGGAGGGGATTAAGAGGATATAAAAAGGAGATTAAGAAAGCATTATAAAGTTATTAAGTAGGGATAATTATGGGATTGAAGAGGGATTAGGCAGGGATTAAGAAGGGATTAAGTAGGTATTAAGATGAGATTAAGAGGGGATTAACATGAGATTATGATGAGATTAGGATGGTATTAAGAAGGGATTAAGATGGGATTCAGAAGGGATTAAGATGAGATTAAGATGGGATAATGATGGGATAAAGAAGGGTTAAAGATGGGATTAAATCGAGATTCAGAAAGGATTAAGCAGTGATTAACATGGGATTAAAATGGGATTATGACGGGATTAAGCAAGGATTCAGAAGGGATTTAGATGGGATTAAGGTGGAAATAGGAATTGATAAAACAGGGATTTTGACGGAATTAAGAAGGGATTAAGAATGGATTAAGAAGGCATTAAGACGGGATTAAGTTGGGATTGTGATGGGATTAAGAAAGGATTAGACATGGACTTAGATGGGATTAGGAAGGGATTAAGATGGGATTAGGAGGAGATTAAGAGGAGATAAAGAGGAGATTAAGAAGGGAGATAAAAAATGATTTAGTAGGGATACATGTGGGATTAAGGAGGGATTAAATGAGATTAAGATATGATAATGATGGAATTAAGAAGGGAAAAAGATGGGCTCTAATCGGAATTCAGAAAGGATTAAGCAGTGATTAAGAAGGGATTAAAATTGGATTATGATGGGATTACGATGGGATTCAGGAAGGATTAAGCAAGGATTCAGAAGGGATTTAAAAGGGATAAAACAGAGATTAGACGGAATTAAGAAGGTATTAAGAACAGATTAAGAAGGCATTAAAACGGGATTAAGATGGGATTTAGACGGGATTAAGACGGAATTAAGAAGGGATTAAAATTGGATTTATATGCGATTAAAATGGGATTAAGAAGAGATTAAATGGGATTACGATGGGAATTAGAAGGGATATAGACGAGATTAAGAAAGGAGTAAGCAGGCATTGAGATAGGATTAAAATAAAATTAAGATGGAATTAAGAAATAAATTGGTGAAAAACATCTAAATTTGGCGGAAAACTGCAAACCGCCCGAAAAACCCTCTGGGTGTATCGCAGGGATTTAGCAGGGATACAGAAGGGATAAAGAAGGGATCAGGAAGGGATTATTATTTGATCAGGAACTGATTAAGCAGCGGTTAAGAAGGCATAAAAATGGGATTTAGATTGGATTAAGAAAGGATTGATCAGGGATTAAGAATGTATTAAGATAAGAATAAAATGGGATGAAGGTCGGATTACGATGGGATTAAGAAGGGATTATAAATAAATTAAGAAGGGATTAAGAATGCATTAAGATGGAATTAAACAAGGATTAAGATGGGATTAAGGAGGGATTAAGAAAGGATTTAGATGGGAATAAACAGGGATTAAGATCGGATTAAGAAGGGATTAAGCGGGGATTAAAATGGGATTAGGCAGGGATTAAACGGAGATTAAGATGGGATTAGGAAGGGATTAAGATGGGTTTATGATGGGATTAAAATGAGATTAGGTTGGGAATAGGAGGGGATTGAGAGGAGATAAAAAGGAGATTAAGAAAGGATTATAAAGTTATTAAGTAGGGATAAATATGGGATTAAGGAGGGATTAAGCAAGGATTAAGAAGGGAATAAGTAGGTATTAAGTTGGGATTAAGATGGGGTTCAGAAGGGATTAAGATGAGATTAAGATGGGATAATGATGGGATTAAGAAGGTTTAAAGATGGGATTAAATCGAGATTCAGAAAGGATTAAGCAGTGATTAACATGGGATTAAAATGGGACTATGACAGGATTAAGATGGGATTCAGAAAGGATTAAGCAAGGATTCAGAAGGGATTTAGATGGGATAATGAAGGGATAAAGCAGGGATTAAGGTGGAAATAGAGAGGGATTAAGCAGGGAATAGGACGGAATTAAGAAGGGATTAAGAATGGATTAAGAAGGCATTAAGAAGGCATTAAGAAGGGAATAAGATGGGATTAATATAAGATTAAGGAGGGATTAAGATGAGATTAAGATGGGATAATGATGGATTTAAGAAGGGATAAAGATGGGCTTTAATCGGAATTCAGAAAGGATTAAGCAGTGGTTAAGAAAAGAATTAACATGGAATAAAAATGGGATTATGATGGGATGACGATGGGATTCAGAAAGGATTAAGCAAGGATTCAGAAGGGATTTAAATGGGATTAAAAAGGGATAAAACAGATATTAAGGGGGAAAAAGACATGGATTAAGTTGGGATTAAGACGGAATTAAGACGGGATTAAGATGGGATTTAGACGGAATTAAGACGGAATTAAGAAGGGATTAAAATTGGATTTAGATGAGATTAAGGAGGGATTAAGAAGGCATTAAGACGGGAAAAAGATGGGATTAATATGGGATTAATATGGGATTATGATGGGATTAAGATGAGATTAAGAAAGAATTAAGCATGGACTAAGATGCGATTAGGAGGGGATTAAGACGAGATAAAGAGGGGATTAAGAAGGGATTAAAAAAGGATTAAGTAGGGATAAATGTGGGATTAAGGAGGGATTAAGATGAGATTACGATGGGATAATGATGGAATTAAGAAGGGATAAAGATGGGCTTTAATCGGAATTCAGAAAGGATTAAGCAGTGGTTAAGAAGGGATTAACATGGGATAAAAAATGGGATTATGATGGGATTACGATGGGATTCAGAAAGGATTAAGCAAGGATTCAGAAGGGATTTAAATAGGATTAAAAAGGGATAAAGCAGATATTAAGGGAGAAAAAGACATGGATTAAGCTGGGATAAAGACGGTATTAAGAAGGGATTAAGAATGGATTAAGAAGGCAAGACGGTATTAAGATGGGATTTAGACGGGATTAAGACGGAATTAAGAAGGGATTAAATGGGATTACGATGGGAATAAGAAGGGATATAGAAGAGATTAAGAAAGGATTAAGCATGTATTGAGATAGGATTAAGATAAAATTAAGATGGAATTAAGAAATTAATTGCTGAAAAACATCTAACTTTGGCGGAAAACTGCAAACCGCCCGAAAAACCCTCTGGGTTTATCGCAGGGATTTAGCAGGGATACAGAAGGGATAAAGAAGGGATCAGGAAGGGATTATTATGGGATCAGGAACTGATTAAGCAGCGGTTAAGAAGGCATAAAAATGGGATTTAGATTGGATTAAGAAAGGATTGAGCAGGGATTAAGACTGTATTAAGATGGGATTAAAATGGGATAAAGGTCGGATTACAATGGGATTATGAAGGGATTATAAATAAATTAAGAAGGGATTAAGAATGCATTAAGATGGAATTAAACAAGGATTAAGATCGGATTAAGATGGGATTAAGGAGGGATTAAGATGAGATTAAGATGGGATAATGAGGGGATTAAGAAGGTTTAAAGATGGGATTAAATCGAGATTCAGAAAGGATTAAGCAGTGATTAACATGGGATTAAAATGGGACTATGACAGGATTAAGATGGGATTCAGAAAGGATTAAGCAAGGATTCAGAAGGGATTTAGATGGGATAATGAAGGGATAAAGCAGGGATTAAGGTGGAGATAGAGAGGGATTAAGCAGGGAATAGGACGGAATTAAGAAGGGATTAAGAATGGATTAAGAAGGCATTAGGAAGGGAATAAGATGGGATTAATATAAGATTAAGGAGGGATTAAGATGAGATTAAGATGGGATAATAATGGATTTAAGAAGGGATAAAGATGGGCTTTAATCGGAATTCAGAAAGGATTAAGCAGTGGTTAAGAAAAGAATTAACATGGAATAAAAATGGGATTATGATGGGATGACGATGGGATTCAGAAAGGATTAAGCAAGGATTCAGAAGGGATTTAAATGGGATTAAAAAGGGATAAAGCAGATATTAAGGGGGAAAAAGACATGGATTAAGTTGGGATTAAGACGGAATTAAGACGGGATTAAGATGGGATTTAGACGGAATTAAGACGGAATTAAGAAGGGATTAAAATTGGATTTAGATGAGATTAAGGAGGGATTAAGAAGGCATTAAGACGGGAAAAAGATGGGATTAATATGGGATTATGATGGGATTAAGATGAGATTAAGAAAGAATTAAGCATGGACTAAGATGCGATTAGGAGGGGATTAAGACGAGATAAAGAGGGGATTAAGAAGGGATTAAAAAAGGATTAAGTAGGGATAAATGTGGGATTAAGGAGGGATTAAGATGAGATTACGATGGGATAATGATGGAATTAAGAAGGGATAAAGATGGGCTTTAATCGGAATTCAGAAAAGATTAAGCAGTGGTTAAGAAGGGATTAACATGGGATAAAAAATGGGATTATGATGGGATTACGATGGGATTCAGAAAGGAATTAAGCAAGGATTCAGAAGGGATTTAAATGGGATTAAAAAGGGATAAAGCTGATATTAAGGGGGAAAAAGACATGGATTAAGCTGGGATTAAGACGGTATTAAGAAGGGATTAAGAATGGATTAAGAAGGCATTAAGACGGGATTAAGATGGGATTTAGACGAGATTAACACTGAATTAAGAAGGGATTAAAATTGGATTTAGATGCGATTAAAATGGGATTAAGAAGAGATTAAATGGGATTACGATGGGAATAAGAAGGGATATAGAAGAGATTAAGAAATGATTAAGCAGGTATTGAGATTGGATAAAGATAAAATTAAGATGGAATTAAGAAATTAATTGGTGAAAAACATCTAACTTTGGCGGAAAACTGCAAACCGCCCGAAAAACCCTCTGGGTTTATCGCAGGGATTTAGCAGGGATACAGAAGGGATCAGGAAGGGATTATTATGGGATCAGGAACTGATTAAGCAGCGGTTAAGAAGGCATAAAAATGGGATTTAGATTGGATTAAGAAAGGATTGAGCAGGGATTAAGACTGTATTAAGATAAGATTAAAATGGGATAAAGGTCGGATTACGATGGGATTATGAAGGGATTTTAAATAAATTAAGAATGGATTAAGAATGCATTTAGATGGAATTAAACAGGGATTAAGATCGGATTAAGATGGGATTATGGATGGATTAAGAAAGGATTTAGATGGGATTAAACAGGTATTAAGATGGGATTTAGGAGGGATTAAGAAAGGATTTAGATGGGATTAAACAGGGATTAAGATGGGATTAAGCGGGGATTAAAATGGGATTAGGCAGGGATTAAACGGGGATTAAGAAAGGATTAAGATGGGATTAATATGGGATTATGATGGGATTAATGTGGGATTAGGAAGGGATTAAGATGGGTTTAAGATGGGATTAAAATGGGATTAGGATGGGATTAGGAGGGGATTAAGAGGAGATAAAAAGGAGATTAAGAAAGGATTATAAAGTTATTAAGTAGGGATAATTATGGGATTGAGGAGGGATTAAGCAGGGATTAAGAAGGGTTTAAGATGAGATTAAGATGGGACAATGATGGGATAAAGAAGGGTTAAAGATGGGATTAAATCGAGATTCAGAAAGGATTAAGCAGTGATTAACATGGGATTAAAATGGGATTTTGACGGGATTAAGAAAGGATTAAGCAAGGATTCAGAAGGGATTTAGATGGGATTAAGAAGGGATTAAGCAGGGATTAAGGTGGAAATAGGCAGGGATAAAGCAGGGATTATGACGGAATTAAGAAGGGATTAAGAATGGATTAAGAAGGCATTAAGACGGGATTAAGATGGGATTAATATGGGATTATGATGGGATTAAGATGGGATTAGGAGGAGATTAAGAGGAGATAAAGAGGAGATTAAGAAGGGAGACAAAAAGGATTAAGTAGGGATACATGTGGGATTAAGGAGGGATTAAATGAGATTAAGATGGGATACTGATGGAATTAAGAAGGGATAAAGATGGGCTTTAATCGGAATTCAGAAAGGATTAAGCAGTGATTAAGAAGGGATTTACATGGGATTAAAATGGTATTATGATGGGATTACGATGGGATTCAGAAAGGATTAAGCAAGGATGCAGAAGGGATTTAAAAGGGATAAAGTAGAGATTAGACGGAATTAAGAAGGTATTAAGAACGGATTAAGAAGGCATTAAAACGTGATTAAGATGGGATGTAGACGGGATTAAGATGGGATTTAGTCGGAATAAAGAAGTGATTAAAATTGGATTCAGATGAGATTAAGTAGGGATTATGTGGGATTAAGATGGGATTAAGAAGGGATATAGAAGGGATTAAAACGGGATTAATTAAGGATTAAGCTGACATTGAGATAGGATTAAGATAAAAATTAAGACGGATCTAAGAAATTAATTGGTGAAAAACAACATCTGAATTTGGAGGAAAACTGCGAAACGCCCGAAAAACCCTCGGGGTTTATACCAGAGATTTAGCAAGGATACAGAAAGGATTAAGCAGGGATCAAGAAGGGATCAGGAAGAGATTATATGGGATTAGGATGTGATTAAGCAGCGGTTAAGTAGGCATTAAGATGGTTTTTAGATTGGATTAAGAAGAGACTGAGCAGGGATTAATAATGTATTAAGATGGGATTAAACAGTAATTAGTATCTTATTAAGATGGGATTAAGCAGGGATTAAGAAAGGATTAAAAAGGAATTATAAACGGATTAAGAATGGATTAAGAATGTATTAAAGTGGGATTAAGCAGGGATTATAATGGGATTAAGAAGGGATTTAGCAGGGACCAAGCCGGGATTAAGAAGGGATTAAGATTGTATTCTGAAGGGTTTATGATTCGATTAAGATGGGAATCAGATGGAAGTAAATAGGGATTAAGCAGGGATTAACATGGGATTAAGTTAGAATTTAGATGGAATTAAAAAATATTGAGATGGGATTAAGTTTAGATTATGATGAGATTAAGAAAGGATTAAGCTGGGACAAAGCAAGGATTGAGATGGGATAAAAATGGGATTAAATCAGGATACAGAAATGATTACGAACGGATTAAGATGGGATTAATATGAGATTATGAAGGGACCAAGATGGGATTATTAAAGGATTAAGCAGGGATTAAGACTGAATTAAGAATGGATTAAGAATGGATTAAGCAGGATTAAGCAGGATAAGGATTAGGATGGGATTTTGAAGGGATTAAGAAAGGATTTAAATGGGATTAAGATGAAATTAAGAAATTAATTGGTGAAAAACAACATCTAAATTTGGCGGAAAACTGCAAAACGCCCGAAAAACCTTAGGGGTTTATCGCAGGGAATAAGCAGGGTTACAGAAGGGGTAAAGCAGAAATCTTGAAAGGATCAGGAAGGGATTATTATGGGATCAGGAAGTGATTAAGCAGCGGTTGAGCAGGCATTAAGATGGGTTTTAGATTGGATTAAGAAGGGATTGAGCAGGGATGAATAATGTATTAAGATGGGATTAAACAGTGATTAAGATCGGATTAAGATGGGATAAGAAGGGATTAAGAAATGATTTAAATGGGATTAAACAAGGATTAAGATCGGATTAAGATGGTATTAAGAAGGGATTAAGTTGAGATTAAGCAGGGATTAAAATCGGATTAAGATGGGATAAGAAGAGATTAAGAAAGAGTTTAGATGGGATTAAACGGGGATTAAGATGGGATTAAGAATGGATTAAGTTGGGATTAAGCAGGGATTAAAATGGGATTAAGCTGTAATTAAGATAGGATAAAGCAGGGATCAAGTATTGGTTTAGCAGGGATTAAGCAGTGATTAAGAAGGGATTAAGATGGGATTTAGAAGATATTAAGTACGGATTAAGATGGTATTCAGAAGGGTTTATGATGCGATTAAGATGGGAGTCAGATGGATGTAAAAATAGATTAAGCAGGGATTAACATGGGATTACGAAGGAATTAAGATGGAATTAAAAAGATATTGAGATGGGATTAAGATTAGATTAAGATGAGATTAAGAAAGGATTAAGCTGTGACTAAGCAGGGATTGAGATGGGATTATGTTGGGATTAAGAAGACATTAAGGTGGTATTAAATCGGGATTACAAAAGGAAAAAGGCAGGGTTTATGAAGGGATTTAAATGGGATTAAGAATGGGTTAAGCAGGGATTAAGATAGGATTAGAATTAGATGAATGAGGGATCAGGAAGGGATCAAGATGAGATTAAGATGAGATTAAGTTAGGATTAAGAAGGGATTTAACACGGATTAAGCATTAATTAAGCGGGGATTAAGAAAGGATTAAGCTGGGAATAAGATGAGTTTAAGATGGGATTCAGATGGGATGAAAAAGTGATTAAATCGGGATAAAGAAAGGATTAAGCAGGGGTTAAGATGGGATTGATTGAGATGGCCGTCCTTAAACCTTAAACCGTCCAAAAAACCGTCGGGGTTTTTCGCAGGCATTAATCAGGGATTAAGACGGGATTAAGCAGGGATCACGAAGGGATCAGGAAGGGATAATGATGGGCTTAAGAAGGGATTTAGATAAGATTAAGAAGGGATTAAGAGTGGATTAGCAGGGATTAAGATCGGATTAAGATGGTATTAAGAAGGGATTAAGAAGGAATAAGCATTGATTAAGATGGGATTATGCGGTGATTACGAATTGTTAAGATGGGATTATTCAGGGATTAAGAAATGTTAAGAAGGGATTAAGAAGTGTTAAGAAGAGATGAAGCACATATTAAGTAGGGATTAAGCAGGGATTAAGAAGGGATTAAAAAGGGATTAATATGGGATCAAGAAGAGATCAATCAGGGATCATCAAGATGGGATAAATTGGGATTATGATGGGATTAAAGTGAGATTAAATCGGGATTAAGATGGGAAAAAAGTAGGGATTATGATAGGATAAGGGAATATGATGAGAGGGAATATGATGGGATAAAATCGGGATAAAGAAAGGTTTAAGCAAGGATCAGGAAGGGATTATGTTGGGATTAAGAAGGGATTAGGCACCGATTAAGCAGGATTAAGGAAGGATTAAGATGGGATTTAGAAGGGATTAAGAAAGGATTTAAATGGGCTTAAGATGAAATTAAGAAATAATTGGTGAAAAGCAACATGTAAGTGTGGCGGAAAACCGCAAACCGTCTGAAAAAATCTCGTGGTTTTTCACAAGCAGGGTACAAACAGGGATCAAGCAGGGATTAGGATAGAATTATGATGGGATTAAGGAGGTATGAAACAGGGATTAAAATCGGATAAAGATGGGTTTTAGAAGGGATTAAGAATGAGTTAAGTTGGGATTAAGCAGGAACTAAGAGGGATTTAGCAGGGATTAAAATGGTATTAAGCTTGGATTAAGATGGGATCAAGAGGGGATAAAAATGGGATCAAGAAAGGATGTTAATCCCATATTAATCCCATATTGATCCCTTCTTGGTCCCTTCTTGATTAAGATGAGATTAAGAAGGGATTAATAGGAGATTAAGAAGGGATTAAGAAGCGATTAAGTAGTGATTAAGATGGGATTAAGTAGTGATTAAGACTGGATAAAAAAGGGATAAGATTGGATATTTTGACCTTAAGTAATATACTAATTTGTAAATATGGTTTAAAACCACTTGGTTCCACCACTTGGCTTTTGTATGTAACTTAGTGGTTTACATATTGCACCCGACGGAATGTTAATTTGAGTTGGCGATTAGAAACTTACGTGTTGTTGCTAAAGTCTTTTTTAGCCGTATTTCATATTTTAAACAGTATCGTTGAGTTAGTTCAAGTATCGTGCAGTAAACATTTCATACTGGATTTAGAATTTAGTACACGCAGCATTCCAGGATGGTTATATGATGGTCCAAGAATAACCACGTGATTGCCACTCTACTAATTTAAGTAAGAACTTGTCTGTGTTGTTTCTTAGTCTTCATATGTTTGTATTCGTTTCTCTTAGATTGGTTTCCTGGATGGGCGAATTACGGAGGTTACAGCGTTCAGCCCAGCGACGACGGATTGTCCCAACAGAACTGCGTAGAGCTACGCAATGTGTTTCGCTACCCAAGCAAAGGGGAGGGAGTGACTGACCGCTTCTTTTGGAATGATCGGGACTGCCATGTGCGAAATCCGTTTGTGTGTCAAACACTCAAACCAGGAGGCAAGAAACTTATTATTCAGGGTGTATGGGAATTCGGGGAGGCCGGGGGATTGGCGTTATACGGGGTAATTCCGACATTTTACATAAACTGCAAACTATAAAGTTCCTGTGAGGACGTCATAATAAAGATGGTCCCACACGAGCTATCCAAATCCATGAGGGGTAATGTCGCACGATCCATTAGAACAGCTAAAAATTGGAACGGCCAAGGGTGGGTCACACACGATCAGTCCAAGCCCCACCGTTGTGGTTTGGGAATTCGACAAAGATGGACGACAACTTGGTGCTCTTTATTTCCACGGTATTTTGCTTGTAGATGAAAATGAAGAGATCTAGAAAAAAATAAAAGGAAGGGCTTCTAAAAAGACATACACGTAGCCATTAGGGTGGAGCGAAAAAATCAAAATTTGATTAATGTAAAGTAATAGTGCGGAAAAGTTGCCTTTCGTATACATTATTTGTCATGTAAAAGGATTTTGATAGCAAATAATATCTAGAGGTTCCCCTCGGGCCTTGAAGTTTACCAATAATAGTGAAAAATTGAATAATGTTGTAACGTAATATAGGATAAGAAAAATGTATTAGAATTTAATACTGTGGATATTTTAGCTTTTATATAGGGTCATTTTTTTTAAACATAAGCAAGTTAACAAGTTCTGACAATGTTAAAGATAATCTGAGGCTCCGCCCGTAGTACGAACTTTACAACAAATGTTAAGTTTCCATATACTACAGAACAAAGGTGAAGTAAGTATGAAATTGTGAATCCAGCTTAGCATTGTTCACACAAGTATCACTTAAATCTAAATATGTTAGTAAAACATTCCTCTGTTATTCAGAACTAAAACTGTAACCACAATGCAAACAACTGAACATAGTTTAATGGGTCACTTGACTTGATTATTGACGATATTCTGCTTTGGTGTTAAATTGTGGCATAAGTTGTCTAGACTTTCAATCTGACTCTAATAAATCTATCTCTATTGCTTGCACCACAAACCGCTCAAACCGCAGCTGATGCTTCTGTAACTAATTTAACGCATCGTTCCACCAATTGAGTATGACATGGGTAGTTTGCAAAATCAAACACTTCAGGTACGCCATAAAGCACCATTTCTTTCAAAGCTTCATCTGAAATTCCCATGGTAAACGGAGGTTCAGTTGTTTCCAAACTCTGCCAATATATGAGTTCATGGTAGTCTTCCGCTTTAAAGTTAAAATCTGGAATTGTAAATTTTGCAGAGTTCAATGGATCTTGCCGCCAAGATCCTATGCAAATGAAGCTCCCTGATGGATTTTCGATCATCTGTCATCATTGCTAATAGTATATTTTCTGGACTCCCAAAGAAACCATTGCGCTGAATTACAGGATCTATGACAGTTTTCATTTCAGAAGAGAGATAACGAGATCTTTTTTATGGTTTCGAAGACGTGTTTGGCACCATCTTTACAGGAGTGGTGAATCTTAATACTAAACCACATTGGTGCATAAACTTTCATAACGTATTCAGCTAGAGTGTATTAATTCTGTGATGGATTAACGGTTGCGATATACAAACGCAAAATTCTATTTGCAGTCGTTAACCACCTTGAGTGGTTTAATGCACCAGGTTATCGTCTTGACAAATTTGTTGAACACTGGCCGCTAGCCACTGATTAGCAAATATCAAAAAAGTACTGTTAAAAATTACTGTACTTAAAAATTTTCTACTTATTTCTGGAATGTTAACTTGAATTGTGTCAAATAATACAACTGGCAATTGTTCACAATTAGCCAATGTTTTTCCAATAATACCAGAGAACGCACGAGGACCTGTAGTTTTACCGTCTAAGTGTTCTAGTAGATTTCGTAATGGAAGCTTGTTTGAATGAAGCTGACATACCAACCACTGTAAGTTTTTTTTTAAATAAACTTCGAGAAACCTTATTACTCCTTCATTTCTTCCAGTGTTTATGTTGGTTCCGTCACATCCGACGGCTACAATATTATCAGCAGAAATTTTGTTTTCTGTTAGATAGTCAGTTATGCTCTTGGTGATGTTTTTTGCTGAGCCACTGGATGGAGTCGCATGACCAAGATACGTTCTTGAATCAAAGTAACGTGCTCTTCAACTAATCTTTTGCAGTACTTTTTTTCCATCGAAACTTGCAAGTTTTAATGTCTTGTCCTTTCTGCCATCGAATTACAATCCACGTAGTATTGTCGGTGTTTCTGTCTCCTGTATGTTCTTCCTTTTCTTCTTTTTCTCTCGCATGATTTTGCTGTGGTCAATCACGTTTGAAGAATCTTGTTCCGTAACTAAACCCACATCTTGAAGCACAGCACTTGATATTGCTACTGCTGCTCTGTCGGACACACCGTATCTGTCACATTCCCTTGCCAATGTTGGTAAAGAAAGTCGCATTTGTTGTGAACTATGTCGTGGCTTTGCTAGTGAATATGATGGTTCATTAACTGTTGCTCTAAAAGATGATGTGTTTGAAGTAGAAGCCATAAAAATGTCATCGTTTATCTCCATTTCTGATGAATTCGAACATGAGAACACTAGTGTTGTACTTTCATTTCTTTTAGCATTTTTAGAAAGTCGAGCATTTTCTTGTGCTTTTCGTTCGACCTTACGTCGGAGGACTTGTGTTGCGGTTATGTCAACAGTACTGATGACCATTCTTCTGACAGTTCTTTGGTCATGAAGAAATGCCTGTTCTTCAACAGGAACCTTACGATACTTTTCACAACAGCAAGAGAAAAATTCACATTTACAGGCCGAAATATCGAACAATTTTTGTTTAGCTTTCTCTCTGAATGCTTTGAGCTTTGCCTGGTAATGATCACTGATTTGTTTCCCTTTACATGATTTTTTTAACAGAACTTTGTATTTCGTATGATATGAACGAATCAGCTGAAGAACTCGCATGTAGGTTACTATAGGTATTTGAGCTTTGATCCACAGTATCAACGTCACATTGTTGTAAAAAAACCTCAATTTTGTAGAATTCAAGGCCAGAGGGGAACCTCAAGATGAAAAGATAGAATAAAATTATGTTAGGTATGTCATTATGATACCAAATGACAACTTTTCCGCACTATTAATAGTTGAAATTCGAAAAAAAAATATTTTTGCCTATACTTTTACTCCACCCTAGTAGCCATATCAATTCGATGGAGGATTTAAGACTGGAACCTTTAGATTCAAGAAATTATTTGCGAATGGACCGGAAGCTTATTTACATATACTTTAATTAGTAACTCCTTTGATTCAGAAAAATTATTCAAATATGAGGCAGAGTATAACCCCTAATTTTTTTGTTTTATAAATACACTAATGTAGGTTTCGCTTTATATCCAGTAAAATAAAGATAAAACATACATATAAAAATATTTTTAACAATTACAAATTTTAGCTATTAATTCTCAAACATATTTTAATGGATGCTTAGCACTCCAAAATATTTATAAAATAATTTAAATTCTTTGAAAAAACATTTAAAATTATACTTTAATATTTACTTTTATGATTTTTTTATATAAAAAAAAGTTTTTAAAATTGATCAACAAGGACACAAAAATTACTTATACAACTATTTCCCAAAATATTTTTTCTTCTTAATGTAATATTGTTTCCAATGAAGTCAGAAAAACTGGGAGAAATCTACGTAACACAGTTATGGGCCCGTTTCCCCAAAGTAGAAGACTTTGTTCGTCTGGGGCCGCTGAAATATCAAATTTATTTTTTCTGGAGTGGAATCTTCGTAATGCCATGGCAGAGCTAGAAACGAACTTCTCAATTGGGATTCAGAAGTTAAACGCTTTCAACTACAGCAGCTGGAAAATTAACATGAAGGTTTTGTTAATTGATCTTGGTTCTTGGGAGTTTATTTCGGGAGAAACGATTCCGTATCAAGCGGACACAGCCAGAAGGTGATAAGTTAGCGTAGAAATCGAAAAAAAGTTCGAGCCTACACTACAATTTTACAAGGCGTGGAATAACAATTCCAAACTTCAATTAGCAGCACAGCAGCACAGAAAACAGCTTGTGAAATACTAATGACGGATTTTAAACCCGCCATTAGAGCCAGATTTGCTGGAAGTTTCTAAAAAATCTAAATTTGTTAAAGTAAATTTGATAAATATTTTCTATGCCTCTAAAATGAGAAAAATTTAATGAGTGGGCTAAGATGGATAGCGCTGGATTAAGTGTTAAATGGGTAAAAATAAAATAATAGTGTATATTATCGCCTCACAGCAACAGTAAGACATCTAAAAAAAACGAAAATGAGTTTTCGGTCCTGCTAATATTAGCAAATTTATTTAGTATTTTTATGTCTTCACATCAAATGTAAAGACATAAAAATGTCCGAGTGTTCCATTAAATAAAGGCACATTTGCTAATATTAGCAAGGCCAAAAACTCATTTTTTTTAGATGTCTTACTGTTGCTCTGAGGCGACGATATATCTGATGGTACTTATTTTTATACTGTAAATAGAGCTGATAAGTTGTACATAGTTTCAGGTTATGGAGAAATTAATAATGATAAGTCTTGTAATGAAAGTGCATAAAATGCTAACTTAAGTTCTGAATTAGTTCAATTACCTGGCATTTGGTGCAGCTTGGCCATATTTGGCCCTTGTGCCATAAAACCCCACTCAACCAACTAACCAACTGGATTAGTTCAAAAACGCTTCTGGCATATTAATGCACCTTTGTTAAAGCACATGAGTGACCATAATATTGTAAGAGGCATTGAGAAGTTAAGTGGGAAACTAGAATCTTGTGACTTTTCACGTTTGTAAAGTAACCAAATCTACAAAAACCAGTCTAAAAGCAAATTATGGGATAACCACTAAAAATGTGTTGAGAAAGTGCATATGGATTTATAGGGTAAAAGTCGAATAAAGTCATTGGTTAGTGCTCAATACTTTTTATCAATCATAGACGATTATTATCATTATGTAGAAGTGTTTACGATTAAAAATAAATCTAACGTATTTTCTAAATTTAAGAAACATCTAACTAGAAATGAACGGCAATTAGGAGCTAAACTAACAATAGTGAAAAGTGACAAAGGCCTAAAGTTCTGTAACGACGAGTTCGAACGTTATTTTAAATATATAGGGGTTAAAATGGAAAGAACTTTAAAATACACACCGGAGCAGAATGACGTAGAAGAATGTTTTAACAGAACAGCTGTAGAAGGAGTTATGCTTCACGATAGTGACTTACAAGCAAAATGTTGGGCTGAAGCCTTGCATTGCTTTGTACATGTGAAAAATCTATCCGAGCATGTTCCAACTAAAATTAAAACTCCTTACGAATTATGGACGGGTTATAAACCTCCTGTTCTACATTTAAGAGTTTTTGGCTCGCTAGCTTATGTTAACATACCAAAAGTAAAACTTACCAAGTTGCAAACAAATACTGATGCGGGAATAATAATTGGGTACGTTGCCAGAACTAAGGGTTATTGTGTATGGTTACCTAAGCACCGACGGACGTACGGAAGAAACAATTCATGTGAGAATAATTAAAAAATATGTTCAAGATTTTATAGATCTTGACTATTTTAAAGTTTTATATAAAACAAAACAAAAAACGAAAAGAAATCAAATACTAAGTTTTGTCCTTAGATGTACGTCAATCTCCTCAATAGTAAATACTTCTTTTAATATCCATTCAATAAGCTCACTGTTTTGAAATATTTTGAACCTTCCTACAATAGTAAGTTTGCCATTTGTCGTTCTAGTTTCATAACCTTTTAAAAATACCAAATTTGAAGTCCTTAAATATTCGATATAAAATAATAATAATGCAGTACCATATTTGTAAATAAAAATTGCACCGATATTGAATATTCCCGTATAAAACGAGAAATTAAAAAAATTATCCAAACCATTATTATGGTGTAAAACACCACATAAATACTTATAGAAATTGCATTTCCTATAATACGGTGTATTTTTGGTTTTGATTTATAATGAACGTGCTCGAATATAAATCGAGGAGTGGTTAGATTGTAAAGCTTTTGGACGATATGTATTAAGCATTATTGTAAACTTATATCATACAGAATCGTAGAATAATCGTTTATACTGCTATATCATAACAATAAGTTATTGTTACAATTTACAAAGTTGTAGAATAGGTATGAATCTAAAATTGAGTTAATGAGAATATGACGTGTATACTTAGTTCAAAATCTTTAAGTTACATAAAATTAAACTATTTATTTTCCTGTAAAACAGTTTTCAATTAAGGATTTTTTTCTAAATTTTCAAACATATACCATGACACTTATCACCCATTTTATAATAATCGATTGCAATGAGATATAAATAATTCTTTAATCCGTTATGAGCTTATAGCAACTTTTCGAAGATGGCTGTATTGTATATTTTGAGTTCCGCAATTTAATAATTTTCTTTACAGTCAACCTGGATCCAGTTGATCTGCCAGCCTGTAACCGCACAATCCTTTTGACTTGGGAGCACTCCCATGAAATCCTCACTTCACCTGGATTCCCCAGCAACTATCCCAACAGTATAGAATGCCATTATGACATTTCCGCTCCACAAGGACAAAGGATTGCAGCACTTTTTACAGATTTCATCTTAGAAGAGAGTGACAGGTAAACGACATTTTTGAAAAAGTTCGTTTTATGCAGAAACTATTTTTACAACGCAAGGGAAGAAAATGACTGTTGAAACTATTTTATTTTTTCCGAAAGGATTAAAAAGTAAATTAAAAGTAGGATGATTCTGGAGTGGATAGTGGAATGGATAGTAGAATTGATATAGAACGATGCATATTTAATGTGTTAAATATTATTAAAGTTTTTGACTTTTATTAAAATATCGAAATTTTACCACACTACTCTTGATGGATTCTTTTAAAAAATAATTTTTTGGATCAAAACTAAAAAAAAAAAAAAAAAAAAAAAAATAACGTAATAATTTTTAAAAATAAATTTGGATAGATACTTTGTTTGAGAGCATGCAGTACTGCAGAACTGAAGGTGTTCTAAACAAGGAGGAATATTTATAAGCCCAGCAACTTCTATAGTATCTTGCATTGAAAATATTGCAATGAGCGATATCCAACTCAACTGGAACACAGCCCGGTAGATAACACCTGGGAAAAGTGTTCAAAAAGGCACCGATACCTGCACCGGCACAGTCACATATTGTGGTATTTCCGGCGTGTGAAAAAAAAACACTAATACCGGAGCTGTTGCCCTCAAAGTCCCAGGCTCCGGTTTTGCCGGTGCTTAATAAAACGTTCTAAGGCTCTTTTAAAAATAGACTTAAAGTAAAAATAAAATTTGTAATACACTTACAATATTCTGTTTAACAAAATAACGCAGAGTTCGTTTAAATAAATAGTCTTGTTTTTTTAATACTTTAAAGTATAAAATGCACAATTATCTGAAAAATTAGTACATACATATTCTCAATAAGTTTTAACTATTTAAAAAAACTATATTTTTTAATAAAAATAATATTCTGTTACTAAGTAAAAAATTCCAAAGCTGTAACTGAAAATTTAAAAGTGAAATAAGCTTTTAAAATCTTCAATTTATTTTATAAAAATATAGATTTACGAAAAAATTACCAGTACAATAATAATTTATTTTCCAGAATATTGTTAATATTATGGTACTTAAATTAATTGTACAGTAAATTTTACATTTTAAACACAACAAATAATAAAAAGTAAAAGTGACTACGGATCTATCTTAGAAAAGTTGCTCTCAGCTCAGTAATTATGAATTCATTCCTATAATAAAATCGGTCAATGAGGTAAATTATTTAGGTGTTTTTATAATATCGTATCATGAACTGCATTAATTACCGTTCAAAACGCTTTGTGACCGTTTTGAATTTTTCAGAACGCGTTGTATTTTACAAGTGCCATAACCCGAATTTCGCGTTCTGTCCGATTTTTCGCTCAATGAACGTTTGGGTCTGTGAGTCTGACACTTTCAACTGACTGAACTGAACTTTTTCTGACTTAAAATCAAACTTCTTCGACTGGTCTCTCACAGACATTCTCTGCGTCTCGCCTTTACATCCGATTTCTCGCATGCATATCAAGGATTTAGAATGGAATTAAAAACAAACTTATCATTTACTCGTTATTTGAAACAGACTCAATTGATTCTGCTAAATGTTAAAGTTCTTTACTTGCAGCTGTGAATATGATGTTCTAACAATAATTGATGAAGAGACAAAATGGTATCGATGTGGTGACTGGGGAAATAAAATCAAACTTCTTCGACTGGTCTCTCACAGACATTCTCTGCGTCTCGCCTTTACATCCGATTTCTCGCATGCATATCAAGGATTTAGAATGGAATTATCTATTCTTACAGGTAAATATTAGGCATACTAAGTCGTCTTTATTATAATTTATTTAAAATTACAATTTTATAACATTATTATAAAAATTAAAAACCACTTTTATAATTTTAGTAAAATTTAGTCATAAGTTTTACATTATGTTTAACGCTGTAAAAATACGTCAAGGCTTTTTTAAATATTTATATTTTTTCACCTAATTTTTTTCACATATCCTATATACTATAATAGAACTATAATACATTAGAATCAGCATTAAAATTGTGTATATACATTGTTGATTTGTATATATAAATAGTTATTCATAATAACACAATTTTTTTCCTTAAAACTAATTATTTTTTATTTTAGTATTTAAAAAAATAATTATAGAGCTAATTCGAATGTCAATTTATAATACACTAGTATTTTACAATATGCATTAATTTTAATGATTAAATTTGTTAAACGACTTAAACGGAACGATTTCGTTCCTTAAAAAACATAATATATCATCCAGCATACAATCTCAAATAACTCATTAAAAGCATAAATATAGTTCTAAAATTTTGCAAGCATATTTAGAAGATTCTAAACTACAATTTTAGATAAAAAATAATCTAGAATTTTAAATTTGTTTTAGTACTTGTCCCCTTAAATGATATAATGAAATTTATTTTTATAATAATAATTATCGAATGATTTGTATTGAAATAAACCTAAGAAAAGGTAATGGTTGACTGCGAAATTTCCATTTTATCAGTAGCTGACAAAACGAGTTAACAATGTAATTGAAACAACTCTTAGGAAAATATGAAAAATAAATAATTTTATTTAGTAAAAGTATAATGAAGGCTGAAAACAGATTTTCCAACACTTTTTAAATATTGCTTGTGAGTTTAAGTTATAAAATGTTAAAAATGTTTTGCAATAGCAACAAATATTGTTTCAAAATTATCTTAATAAGGATGTTCTATTTCTCTAAATTAATTTCTAGTTTGTCTTAAAATTTGAGACTCAATTGCATTCACGGCCGTTAAAACTTCACCAACCTCTCCCTCTTTATTTCCGAAACAACGTTTTCAATTGCATAAATATCAAACAATTGGAATCTATAATTGATTTCGAAAATTCTCACCATACCAAAACATGTTTCTGATCTCCAGTCATTTAGATTCAAAGCAATTGAATAATAACTACGATGGCTTATAGTTAGGAAAATGCAATAATTTTGGCTAAAAAATATGCTTTTTTTAGATTTAGTAGACCATATAAGAAAACATCCCTGTATGTAAATATTTTGAGTGTAGCTCCGCAACAGGACGCAAAACTTCGAAAATATGCAAATTTGTCATGTAACATCAGTAAAAAATAGTGATCTTATCATTTTGTACACCTGTTACGAGAAATTAGTAATTAAATGAAACATAATATTTGTTCTAATTATTTTTCAGACAAAACCAAACAGAGTATTTTGTGTGACAACGACATGTTTCAATTGAAAGGAAGCCGTTGTTATTTAGTAGTAAATTACCCAGAAACCAGCTGGGGCACTGCTCGACAGATCTGCTCAGAAGCCAAATCTCAATTAGCAATAGTGGAGAATGTGGAACAAGTCAGTGTTTTAGATGAATTGGTGAGATCGACCTACGGATATATGTCAGGAGTGATATATTGGGTTGGAGCGTACTCATCAACTAGAAATAGCACGTGGAAATGGCTGGATGGCTCATTGTTAAATCCACAACGTAAGTACTCTTTATTTTAACTTCCAAATTATTTTTCCCAAATTAAAACTAACACGGCCCGATAAAAACATTGAAGCAAGAGAAGCTCGCTTTTAATTGGGGGTCCCATTGCTTCAAATAGACCCTGGAGCGATTTCGTGCTGGGAGTGTCCGTGTTTGACGCGCCCACCTCAATATCGTGTTTGAAGAGCTCTTCTAAGAAGTGAGGGAGGGGGGGGGGGCAGACGACTTTCTTTGTACTAACACCTGTTCTAGGCAAAATTAAAAAATGTAAGAAGCAACAGCGAGTATTTTTGGACAACGATAAGAACTATAATTTCTTTGAAACGCTATATATAAACCACAATTAGTCTATTTGTGTGCATTTGTCAAGTATTTATATTTATGGAGCGAATCATTGGTTTAAGTTAAGTAGTAGTAGTATTTTCAAACAATTATTAAGATTAATTGATGAGTGGGTGAATTGATGAAAAATAATAGAAAATAGAATTTTTGTGGAACTGAAAAACTATTTTCTGTTCATACACAATTTTTTCGAATAGTTATATTGCTTAATTTTGTAAATGCTTAGAAGAAAATGCAAAATTTGTTTTCATAAATGTAATGCCTTAATTATTTGTAACTACAATAAGAAAATTTCATTGCTACCGTAATGTACCATATGTAACTTGTCCCTTATTTAATAACATTCAACTTGAAACACGTTTTAGAACCTATTGTTACTTCAATAATGTCGGATAACTCGTTAAAAAGACATGTACGAATATAAACACAATTTCTAATACTAACAATCAATATGTGTGATTGATTTTTAAGTATTACCATTGTAAGAATATTTGTAAGTATTTCCAGTATTACTATTTACTGGTACTTTTTAAAGGCATTTTTTGAGGTTTAACTGGATGAAGTAAACACTATTTTCATCTCATGTGTTGTTATGATTATATATTCCCAATTATCCCCTATAAATTTCCAAAGATTGTAAATATATTTTTGAAATTGTTAACAAATAAGTCGTTAATTGTTCTAATTAAAAAAAATAGTGTTGGTTTAATAAAAACCGTCCAAAGACGTTATCATAATCCGTCAGTAAGCCGAAATTGAAATAAGAATCAGTTTAAAATCTTACAACGGAAAGTCTTTATTGCATATAGTCTTTATTATAGTCTTTATTGCTTATTAAATATGGAGATGGATCTATATTAAAAAAAACTTTAAACTGTTGTAAATATAAAAGAAATTGGTGCGGCATTACATACAGCATTGATGTAGCAAATTTAATCGAAAATTGGTTTGACATAAGCTATGTTTACTTTATGATATAAATATAAATAATGACGACCCCCGATTAAGTTGTGATTTGTATTATATATATCAGGTTATTTTTTATATTTATAAGATATGGACAAACGTGCGTTTTGAGCAACCAAAACGCCTTCGATTTAATCAACTTTCTAAATAAAATTTAGATTTTCAACTGTGTTTTTAGATTACCATTTTTCAGAGCCACTCGGAAACAAATCAAGTAAGGCATTATGTAATACATGTGCATTCAATATATATGACGTCCGTCACCAATGATTACGTGTCCACGTTTAGGGAGATTTCGAATTGAAAATATATTTCCTGGTAGATATTTCTGCTATTTTCCCAAGTTGTTACAATTTTTAAGAAAACGTCGCATGACTCAGAGTTCCCAAGAGCGAAATTGATTTTAACACGATGGTGATAGAGTTTATGGTAACGTAAATGTGACCGAATATGGCCATTTGTTAATGATTTAATAATATGTTTTATCATTATCTGTATTATGAGCGCTGTCATTTATTAAACCTTTAAAATACTGTTTTTTTTTTTTAAATGATAGTATTAATTATCGGGAATTAAAAAATTATAAATGTTAATTGTTATTGAAATATCGCTTATCCCTACTCAATACTGCTCCAAATGAAACCTGGTTTTTATTTATTTAATTAGATATGCATGTTTCAAGAAATGATGGTGCACGGGGCTCATCTTGTTTGGCAATTCAATGGAAACAATTGAGGAATGCAAATGCACTAAGGTGGACTTCGAAGAACTGCAACCATCCTGGTAGATTTATTTGTCAAAAGGCTTCTGTTGGTAAGTTTCATTATGTAGAAATACATAAGTTTTCTAATTAAATTAAGGTTTAGCAAGACATTACTAAGAGTAGAGTGGGAGTAAAAGCACGCAATTTTATTTTGTTTTTCGATATCTAAAAAAAAAATGTCATCAAATTTTCAAAGATTCTACGTGAAGTTTATAAATTAGAACCTGCACTAAATCTTGTTGAAGAGCCAATTCTATTGGAGCATTATTAACAAATAAATTGAAATTTTTACAAACGCTTTCTTTGGGAACTTTTATCTTATCCAATGGGATAAAAGTACGCAATGTGTTTAGATGCAAATAATCACAAAATTATTAGTCTCCAAATCATAATTTTTTCATAAAACATACAGAAAATATTTGCATTGATTTTCTCAAAATAGAAACCCCTTTTGAAAAGAAACAAAATAGGAAAATCCTTTCAAAAAGGAACAATCACGGAAAAAAAGGGAAAATGGTAATGGAAAAAAAGAAAAGTTTAAAAAGTAATCTCCACAATATCGATTTTTTCTTCTTCCGAAAGCAGTCATTAACTGGCACGCAAATAGTACCTGGGAAAGGTGTACGGTGAAAGGGGAAGGTCATTATAAGTAGTTTATAACTTGTGAATATTAATTGTTTTTATATGTCTACATTGATGACTTCCTGATTATCTCTATTTTGAACAGTGATAACACAATGTTTTATCAATTTTTTAAAAAGAGAATAATCGCCCGAAAAACTTTAAAAATTGTTAAACTCTAAAATCTTATCGCCAAATGACCCCAAAATTCTCCAAACCTGGGATTCCTGCAAAAATTTAATCATAATTTGATAAATATTTCTGTCAAATATTTGTTGCGATATCTGTCACACACGTCACGGTCACAACGTCTCAAATATCGGCGTGTAAGACTAAACCAAATTTCATTTATTTTAAGTAAACTTCCAGTTTTTTTTATAGGTTTCCCGCGTTGAATAAGCTTATAATAAAAAAATTCAGTATGATAAAGTTCAAAATTAGGTTATAATTGAAAAATATTAACTTTGTGTGATGTGTGTGGCACTGAATCCAGAACACATTCTTTTAGCTTGGTAAAACTTTAAACATAATTTAATAATTTGTTCTGCCAAATATTTTTTGTCAGAACAGATGTTCTGATCTTTGTTCTTGTTATGATATAATTTAGTATTTTTCATGTATTACGTTTATTGCATTTTTTAAATACACATTATACACCTGATTGTGATTTAAGCAAGAAAAGCGAGTTTTGGAACATGCACAATTGATTAAAATTTTCACCCCTGTTTAATTATTTTATACACAATTTATAATAATTTTCAAATATGCTTTTTACTATAAAAAAATTGGAGGGGGGAGGAAATTTTATCTCTAATTTTAATATTTTTGACCATGGGACCATATTCATTGTTTGAAATGCCCCTATTCTTATTCAGCACTATTCAAAATGTATGTTCTTTTTTTTTCTATGCAGGAAAAATTCATTTTCCATTACCCATAAAATCAATTTTAAACCAGAGAAACCTCTAAGTGATTCCTAAAGTTCCCCTTTTTTAAAAACACATTTGTTCATCCAAATTATTGTTCGTATACTTCAGTGGAATAAATAAATATTCATTTCTCTTTCAGTTATACCTGGAGAATTGAATACGACAATGAGTCAACTGAATGGAAACCTAACATCGGTGAATTATCCATCGAATTACTTAAATGACTTGGATTACAGAGTCGAAATTCTCGGTCCTCCGAACTCCAGAGTAGTTGTGACTTTTCATCATTTCCACCTGGAATGGCAAGAAGACTGTCTCTATGATTACGTCCTCTTGCAAACCAACCCCATTGAAAAGGGTCTCAAAATATGTGGAGAACAACTCACTCATAGGTGAGTTCTCTTTATAGGCTGAAAGTATTTTGTTACTACTCGGTACTTTAGGAACAATTACTCATTTGAATTAATTAACTTTATTGACTTCTGCTGTAGAATTGATTGAAATTTTTGATTAGTCACTTGGCTGCCGAAACTTAAATAGTTTTAACTAAATTTTTAATTTGAGATATTAACCAGGTCGGTCATTATTCCACTTCCCATATTTCCCCTTTGTACCGCGTGGAGGTTGGAGGGGATGAATAAGTCTAATTTCGGGTATACTCTGGCCTGTTTAACTGCTTTTACTTCAGTTCTAATCGATGGATCATAGCTAGTGTGTGCTTAAATTGTAGAGAACAACAAATTCAACAATTCCGTTAACTAGTTGATATTTTAAACTACTTGTGGGAAAGTTATGTGGAGTTGAAAATGACGGTTTGTCGAATATTTCACTATGAAGTCAAAATATCTCACTAAAATTCAATTGACGCATAAGAAACTTTAATAACTTAATAACAGATTAAAAGAGCGGTTCTAGACAAATAAAATGCTACCCAGAAGTCAAAACTATGACAAGTGCTGCGGAGATATCTAGAGCTTGCTGCATACGGAAAAACATAAGACATTTGAATCAAAATTATTTGCATAATTTTTTTTATAACTTAAGATATCTAACGAACACTACAAGAAATATTCAAATTTTGAAAGAATTCTATACAAACCTGTAATATTTAATAAGCCTATCCATTTTTTTCCATTATATAATAGTTACGACTAACAATTAATATAAAGAAATTAATAAAATATTTATTCAAAACTTTCCACTTTGTTATGAAATTATATATAAAATGTAAAACAAAAATTTACATGACATTTTTATTGGGGTGGGGGGTGGAGGGGGGGGGGGGGCCCGCGGCTAAGTTCGCACTCTGCTCCGTGGTAGCTAAGAGTGTTCTTGGCTCTGGGAGTGGAAAGTCACAACAGAGATGTTTTTATAATTTAATCAAAATATAATAAAGAAAATTGACTGAAATGTTTAAATTTTAATTACATTTTTGATTCGGTTTATTACAAATAATTCAAAGCTTTATTTACTTTAACGATATTTTTTTTCTTCAAAGAATTGTCATTTTAGACAATTTAAAATATATTCTGAACGTAATAGTACGTTATTTAAGTCATAATTTTTAAAAAAATGTAATGGATTTTCGGCTTTCTTATTTATAAAAATATTTTATTATTTCATAAAGATACTGGGATAGTTTAGAAATATTCTTTGTACTATTTCGTACAAAGAATGTTTTAGTTTTTTTTTTAATATAATGAACATTTGTTTTAAAAATAGGTTTTACGCGACATTAAAAATCCCCGTTAATAGAACATTTGATTTTAGAATTAATATTTCTTAAACGAACGTAAGTTGCATATTGAAATTTCTTGTCCTTTACAAACATTGACACCCTTCTTTCAGTTTGAGCATTCAGTAGCCGCTAACGGCCACAAGGGCGTTGAAATCCAGTTTTTTTGGCTAACAGTCCAGTCTTAAACTTTTCACTACAGCTGCTCTGTTTTATTGTCTATTTTCGATTACAGCCATGGTAAACCATTACGGTTGTGGTTACACTTATGAAGTTACAGACACAATTAACTTTGTTGAGATACAGTTACAATTACATATACAACACACTCCAGGACTCGGAGCACCCACAATCACCCCACGTTTAAAGTCCTTCAAATCGCGTTTTTACCCTTAACTGTTCAAACAAAACGCGTCTGCTAACGTTGTAAGCAATCCCTTTTCTTATTTTGGTACCAATATAACCCTCAGGCGGAAACAGTGTAACGTCAAAGTTCATTTGCTGAAATTTTGCATACGACTTAATTTCTTCGTCCTTAAAATGAAACTGATTTTATTATAATTACAATTTTAAGAGTTCTATTAATTTCGCAATCTTTCACTTTACGTGACCACATAATATGCAATTTCATGAAAAAATTAGGCAAATATAGTTAAATCGTTAATATTAATATTTGTTTAATAATCGTATAATTTAGATAACATTAACTTGACTGCTTTTGTAATTAGAATGAATTAAATGTCAGTAATATAAGTGAAAATTAACTAATTTTTATATATTTTTTCGATAGAGAATTCATGTCAACCACCAACAAGGCATACATTAGCTTTCACTCAGACTTCTCAGTCACAACTTCCGGCTATGCTGCCTCCTGGGAAATCGTTGACCTCTCTGTGTGCCTCAATAGGAGGCTCCTTATTCTTGAGCCAACTCATATCACCAGCTTACGATATCCACGCACCTACCTCACTGACATTGAGTGCCGAGTGACAGCTATTTCTTCGGAACCTACGAAACGGATTCTAATCACAGTTGGGGACTTAGATTTGAGACCTTGCTCTCAAGATTTTCTCGAGGTAATTGACACTTTTGAGAGAAATTTATTCAGCCATTAAACTGTTTAAATGATTAAGACTTTCAATCCAATATTTTCTCTTCTTCATAGAAAAATTAAATTAACGAATTCCAAATAGTCCACAGTTTCTCGTTGACGTTGGTCAGACGAATTGGTTGGCCAAGTATGGTGTGAGACACCCACTTAATACTCTGCAAACCACTCCTGAACACATTGGACATGATGTAGAGTAAATGGAGGACTAAAAGTGGCAAACGTTGCAAGTGCCCGAAGCAAAAATGGTGGAAAATCGCCAATAACTATTGTTAAGCCCATATAAACGTTCACATTAGCGACCTCTTTACACACTCTTTCAAAGTACTTAGAGGACTACTATGCAATTTTCAGGTGCAATATCACATCATAAAGCAGTGCTTATTTGAAACTTTAACGTAAAAAAATGATGTTTGACTTTTTCGGCACTTACATCGCTTACCACTTTTAGTCCTCAATCGTATTAGTAGACATTGCAGTGATAAGACACTCTTCACAGAGAAAGTCTATATAAGGGATGACGTCAAGTTTGGGGATATAGCCCACATCCTTCATCCAAGTGTTGACTTTCACCAGTGGTCCACATAAGTCTCTGTCCTAAAACATTACACTCGCAATATTTTGTCTGCAGTGTTTCTATAGGTGTTGATTTCCCACCTGTCATTATTCATTTCTAAAACCTATTCTCACAATAGTCACTACATCATTTACTAATCCATGGGACGTTATTATTATCCATGGGAGACCCCTATCTTTCTTCCCGCACCCCTTCATGTTAGTGAACTGTCGTTTTTTACTACTTATATGCAAAATGCTTTTAAATTATTATTACCACGATGTATTTATTATTTTGCTATTTCATTCATAATGCATATGTATTTATATATTTAAATTGTAGATAAATTTAGATCCAGAAGAAGTGAAGAAAATAAAATTATGCGATATGGATTTTGTACCTGGAATGCAGATGATGGCTTATGGAAATGAGGCCCAATTTTTATTTCACAGTGCTCAAGACAACTCTACAAGGAGTTTAACAAAGCGTGGTTACAACTTCACATGTGAAACATGTAAGTTTTTTGTTTTATATTATCTTTATATGCATAATATTCTCTACTCATTCATACGCGAAATTCAATAATGCTAATATTCACAGCTCAAATAATGTTAGAAACATTTGATTTTATTTTTACCTTACGGTGCAGTGAGTCCTGTAACTACCCGAACCCAGCACAGCCCAATCCAACAACTGGAACAATCACAGCAACGATTACCAAATTTCGTCAACACAACATTTGATTCTTAGCTAGTTAAAATTCTCTTATAAATTAACCAAGAAAAGCAGAATCGCCCGTTAAAATGATTGACTTGCGATTGGATAACAGGACATGTTTGTTTGCTTAAAACGGCGTTTTGCAGATATTAGCTTTTGCTCAAACCTTTTGCTCATGTTTTCAACTTTTAAATTGAAAGGGATAAGTTTGGAAAAATTAAGATTTCTATGCAAAATCGGATAGAGACCATCCTTTTTTATAATATTCAATGCTTATCTCACTTTTTTTGGGGGGCATGTTTGTGTTTGCATGCACGCTTCTCAGTTATACTTTGATACTTATATCGATTTTTATTAAATTAATCTTGTTTGTTTATGTTACTTTTGTGCCATTATATTCACTAAAAGCCCCAACATCAACGTATCATTTTGACTTTCAAAAAGTATAATACCTACTTGCAATCTTTTTTCATTTGTACAGATTTATTATTTTTATATGTAATATAATATCTTTTCAGTTCGATTTCTTTTTTATTTAGGGGCTAGTACTACTTTAGAAAATACTTTATATTTGAATGAAAAAAGAAAAGGAAGGATCTACAGCATGAATTTCGCCCATCAGCAACCTATTGGTTTGAACTACAGTCAGAGAATTGTGGCCGGAGTCGGCTATAAAATCCATATTCGTCATCTCAATATGAGCATCCCGCCGTCACCAACAAGTCACTCTTGCGATGGGAGCGCACTTCTCATTCGAGATAAATACGCTGTCCAGAAGACGCTCTTCAGTTGGACCCCATGCCAATCTACGGATTTCGAACAATCGGGTGGACTATGGTCAACTCTCAATGTTCTCAATATTGATGCCTGTAATTTTGATGGACGTTTACCGTCATACTATCTTGAATACTCAATCATCAAAGGTAATTTAAACATTTAACAGAAATAATGTGGTTTCATTTTAAATATTAATTTAATTTTAAATGAATGTATCATTAGTAAATATGTAATAAATGTATTATATATATATATATATATATATATATATATATATATATATATATATATATATATATATCGTAAAATATTTCATCGGACATTTTTATGAATTTAAAGTTTATGAGTATTGCCAGAAAAACTGAAAAAACCATATCCGCCTTAAGTCGTTCAGCTCCATCAAAGGGTTGATATTTCGTAAACTAAATTCGTGGGACCGAAATGTTTCTCTTCCTGATTTGCATACCTAGTTATGAATATGCTCTACTCAATTGTTCCACACAGTAATCAAGAACTTTGATCTCTCTTCCAGATGACCATTTTGTGAATACAACTCAGTCGCTAACTTCCAATGCTGTAGAGTCGTGTCGTCCGAATCCCTGTCAACATGGAGGCCGATGCATCTCAAATGGAACGCATCACCGATGTCATTGTTTTGGACAGTATACTGGTATATAGATTCCCTTTTTTTAAATAAAAGCTTGTTGAGATGTATCAGAAGTATTTGTTTAAGAGAAAATCACGCTTTAAATGGATACTTAAAATTGAAATTGAATGAATCGCTTTTTGGTGCTTGGACCTATTTTTTTAAAATAACAGATAGATTAAGATCGCTTACTATTAGATTTTTATAAATTTTTCTTTATTATATAAAAGCTCATAGGTACATATAATTATTTATTCGTATAAATAATTTATTAAAAACCTCAGGGTACTTTACTAATGGTGACAACAGTAATTACACTTTCATAGATTCATTAACGATTAAAATATGATTATGGTCATACCCTAGTTAAATTACGACAGTCGTGTTAAACCCTATGATAGACCCCAGGATAACCCCCAGGGTTTGCGTGACAGCCCCATTAAGTTTGAATTAAAATTTAACATATTTATGTTTTATTATAAAGTAAGAAAGAAGTACAAAAGTATTAATATTTGGTTGCTAACACACTGATAAAAATCAACACTTGATAGGTTGCCTCCTATGGCACGTAGTTTTAACCAATGAAACATATTCCTATTCAAAGTTTAAGGTGAAGTTCTTAAGAATTATATCCCTAGGAAGAGTGACAAAAATATTTATTTTTTCTGTTATTTGCCAGTATTTGAATTTTCCCTGTGCAAATAATGGGTACTTTTGCTAACTTTGCTTTCTTTAAAAAAGAAGGTTTAATACTTACGTTAGCTACTTATTTAGTAAAATTGTGATTAAAAATTAAGTTGTATAAATTGTAAAATATTAATGAAGTATTATGTTTACGATTTATTATTCAGATGTTGCTTAAAAAACTGTAGGAGAATTATGTTGAGAAATCACTCTTTTCTTGTTATGGGGATTTTTGTTAAAATCTTTTAATATTCGACTATTTAGCTTTGCTAATAATGTGAATAGTTTTATTATCAGTTCAAAATTAAAATTGTATGCTTTAAAGATTACTCCATGGATTATTTATGACCATGCTCTAAGCTTATGACACGCCATTGATGTATTTAAACTGCAACTTTTTATTTTCTAAATGAGTGATCCCAAAAATTCTGAAAAATATAGATTTCATATTTAGATGCTATAGTTAACTTAATAATAACTTGAATAAAATATCTTGAAAGAAATTAATAACTTGAATAAAACAAAATAAATAACAATCATTAACTCTTAAAAACTCATTATATTTGATTATCACAGGACTGTTTTTGTTACAGTTCAATTTTTTTTCTGTAATACACCATTTTGAAAAATTCACTTTATTATTATTTATTATCTTCGAAATGGAACATCTGCCAGTATAATTTACGTTTATTTTGATTCATGAATCTTTGCTGTATTGACATTATTTTTAATATGTTCTCAGGCGTATATTTTATTTCATTTAAAATAATATATTAAACTACTAATGAAACAAGCAAATGGCATTCATTTTATTTATCAAAATATATTGTTTTGTTGACAGTTTATTTGAAAAACAGATATATAACTTCGTTATATTGACATATACAAGTTGTGCAGAGTATATAAGCTTAAGTCCTGTCGGGCGTTCGTTTCTTGTTGGCTGCTTTGACGAGTTGGCGTTATTTCTTCTTTTTCTGGCTTAGCGTTGCGAGCCCGACCGGGTCGCTTGATAAATAGTGTTAAATATATTGCAGATAACTCTTGTTATTTATAAGCTTCAAATCTCATATTTTTGTTGAACAGTTGCATTTTTTTGTAAGACCGTTAAATTTTTTACAAATTTCCTATTCCTTAGCATTAATAATTCAAAAACTCATTTTTACCATTTTAAAAAAATCTAAATAAATTATTATTTTTTCTAATCTTTTTCATTGGAGTGTATTAAAAGGTTTTTTTTATACACAACACATAAATATTGGTAATTAATTCGACTTTTCTAGTGTTTACATAGAAGTTTTGATGCATCAAACTATTACAATTTTTTTTTGCACACTCAAACAAATCGACACTGTTGGACTAGAAATAAATCCCCCAGAAATATAATTTTTTCCTAAAATGTACTCCATTAAACGAAATAATTTTTTTAAAAAGTAAAACCTCTAAGTTAATTAAAAATGGCTCCATGAATAACTTAGAACCCTCTCGTAGACCACCCGTGGTCCTTGGACAACGAATTGGGAACCATTGATCTAAAGCAATAGAAATATATAATTAGATTTAGTCATTTAGATGCATGAATACTATATTTTCTGAATTAGTTCATATTGATAAAATATTTTTATTAGGATGTAAAAGAAAACATTTTATGTATGTAAATTTTTAATTATTTTTAAAACTAATTAAATTTAAAACTTAAAATCGGACTTATTTATTAAATTTAAACTAAAAGTTATATGACTTACAATCAACTTACAATATTTAATATTTTTAAAGGTTTATTTTGCCATCTTACTTGGTGTGATATCAATGTGTGTGGCGAGAATGGTTTCTGCAATTTGACATCGAATAGCTGGAAATGCGAATGTTACGCAGGATTTGCAGGTCATCGTTGCCAGAAAACTTCAACGCCTTGCTTTCCAAATCCTTGTGGGGAAAATGGATTATGTTCTCCACGAAACGACAGCTATTTGTGCCGATGTGCATTGGATTTTGAAGGTAACTAAAAAAAATTTCCTTTTTGGAGAACAGCAAAAATGATTGACATATATATGAATAACAGTTTAAAAACTAATGTGCCTTGTCTTAATAATAAAATAATATCTGGACACCGAAAAAATTACTGAAACAAAATTAGCCTTATTAAAAATTCTAATTACAAGTTAAAACCACATTATTTAATAATTACAGAGGTATCAAACGCACATATATTATTAGTACACTTTTAAAATTAAACGTCCTTCGGTACGACTTCGTATTTGGTACGTTGATTTACCCAACTTATAACATGTATCTTGGAATTTTCCTTTTGTTGTATGCGAATAATTTTTGAGCAGATGTTCATCTATTTTTGTTGAGCAAAGTGGGGAAGGGTGACTTTAATTTAAAATCAACTTCCATACTTCTTGAATTAAGATTTTTAGACTAACAACATACAACCTAATGGATCGAATATCTTTTAGATGTAAAAAAACAAGTTACCTTTTTATAGTATATTGAACTATATCTAGTATCTGAAAGGGGTCGTAATTTAAAATGAGTCGCTACTTGAATTTCAACAAACTCCTAGAGCATTGATATTATTTTTATTTGTAAAAAAAATCAATTCTTTCAAGTTCTGAAAATTGTAGGAGACATTTAGAGACCAAATATGGAACTGAGACGATTCAGTGGCTTCAAACAGTATTATTCCATTGACTTTATCTTTATCGCTGTAGGCGAATTCAGGTTCATTTGGAATAGTTTTCCAGGTATAGAGTTCGTGAAGAAAGAAACTTTGGAGGCTGGTTCGTTACTTTTTACATCAATAAAATCAATACTGTATTGCAGTATATCTGAGTCAATTAACGTATTGACATTCCCATTAAGTGATTTGTACTAATAGACTTTTAACTTTGCAAATGTCTAACACAATAGCATGAGACAAAACATATATATAATGCAAGTAAAATCTTTTAAAAAATGTAAAATAATACAAGAACTATAAATAAAAAAAAGAGTTATCTATAGTTCATTTGACAACGAGAGTTAGGTCTCGCCACCAAAATAAGTTGCTAGTTATAATTTTCTAGTTAAGGACAGTCCGCTCGCCGACATTGCATTTATATCAAATTCCAGTTAATTTCTGAATTTTTATACACAATGTTGAGGAAGATAAGAAAAAGCTCTTCTTTCGTTTGAACATTTCATCTCTTATCTTACGCGAGGAATGAAAAAGTATGAAGTACTTTGTTACATTATTGAAAAACAACAAATATATTTTATTGCTCTTATTTGAAATACTGTGATGGGATTGATTATTATTTAAATTGAATTATTGTTGTATTTCTTTCAACAGGTTTACGTTGTGAAAAACTTGTGATGCGAATTCCGTATAAACCATTAAGCGAGCGTATGTTGGAAGAACCCTTTTGGCTTGGACTTATAACTGTCTTTTCAGTATTATTGGTCATACTTCTTGTGTATTGCATAAAAAGGAAGTTTGCGGACAAAATTGAAAAATTTTTAGCTGAAGAAATTGAAAGAAGCAAATATCGTAAGTTTAATATTTATATGTCTAACAGGAAATATGCAATTTGGGAACTTCAAAATCTTTTACAATTTAAAATATATTTTAATAGGTTCGCTTTCCCACTGACATTGTATTTGAACTACACTGCTCTGATTGAATTTTATTTCTTAATTTAGAGATGGATTTATTAATTTAGAATTGATGTCATTTTTCCTTTTCAGTTAGATTTTAAATACCACTAAAAAATTATGGGAACACAAATGTTACAAAACTAATAGCAAACAAACAGTGCTATTAGTTTTCTACAAGCATGGCATTAGCATTGCAGTCAACATTTTGCTAACGATTTTATGACTTCCATCTCTTTTAATAGAACGATATTTGTATTATTGTCGTAAAATATTATACCTTTTATTAAATTTTTAAACTATATTTAAAACGACTTGAAATTTATTGTTCCAAATAAAATGTTTAATATCAATAAACTATTAAAAAATTATTTAGAAAGATATTTTATAAAGAAATTGGAGTAATTGTGTTTTTCTGAAAAAAAATTCTGTCACTACTATCAAATCGTATTTTCAAAAGTAGGTTAAAAACTTAATAGTTAACGTTGATAGGCTCATCATGTGATCTTCGCTTTGTATCATTATGTAGTGTGATATCTCTTTAGAGCAAAAGAAAATTGTTCACTGATGTGGAGTTGTCGGAATAGTTGTAAATATTTAATTTATTTCTTTGAAGTGTTAGTCTAACTGTTATTCAATACAAATTTAATTAGAATTCGTAGAAGTTTACCTATGGAGGCACTTATTCTGTGAAAGACTCTCATTCATTCAAAGTGCACTCAAATAAAAAGAAAAAAGGTTTAGACAAACACGCTCTAACTCTTCTAAAATAAACTCAGGATATATAGTTATGAGTAAACGTTTTATATATTTTTTGGATTTAGAGTATAACATTCAAAGTGAAGAAAAATTTGAAATTAAAATGCCCATTTATTGCATATTATAGAGTAATATACCTTGCAGTTTATCAGATAAATCCCTTGAATATTTAAAAATATATATAATAATTTGTAGTTTAATAGCTTTTTATCCATTTAAGTAAAAAATAATATCACAGTTGTATTTTTATATCACAGTTGTCTAAAAAAGGAATCTTTAGTATATATAAATAATGTTTATTCCAAAACAGTTTATTCAAATGAACAGTAAACAAAGAGATAAAAAGTTTAGTCTTTTCCAAAAAAATATATGTTTTTTTAAAAGATACTTTCATAGCTGCTAAAACGTAATTGTGATTTACTGGTGGAAAGAAATGCAATGAAAAGCATTTGTAACGAAAAACAAACAGTATTAAATAAAGTAATTTTTCGAAAATCTTTACTTTTTATGTATTAAAAGCAACAGAAAATATGAATTCCATATAAAAAATAAGCTTTTTTCCAAACATTGTAGATAGACACATAGTTACCGAAAGGCATGTAATACATAGTTACCAAAGGCCTGTTTATAAAGAAAATGGAATTTTCAAAGAGTAATTGCGATATTACATACTAAAATCCCGTTAAAATCACATTGTAATTCCGCATTAAAGTTCACAGCTTGAGTGCTGATTTTGTGCTGGCACGGCATTGTTACCAAAGTATAAGCATGGTTTTTGTGATAAAAATGATTGTTGTAAGAAAGTAACTGCCACTTTCTATTGTCTAGTGCGGCCAATCCAGCTGCCACTTTTATTGTCTAGGTCGACCGATCTTCCTAATTGTCCAAATGATTGGCTATTTTTCTTCACAGAACCCTCTCCCCCGGCCGCGAGGTACAGTATGAGTTCCACTCAACCGAGCCTCACTCCTGGAAACCAGAGTCCTCAAACATGTCCGAAATCTCTGTTCAGTCGCATTCGAAAGAACAGCATCCTCAGTTCAGCATGCAGTCCGAGTCCAACGCCAGACAGAGAAGCGTCTCACACCTTCAGTTTCGATGATATTCTGCGCAGGGTCCATTCTTCTAAGAAGGGTAGAGGGTCATCAAGCAACCAATCTTATAAGTAAGTAACACAGTCTCCTTCGTTTATTCATATGTACCACTAGGGAACTTTAAACACTTTGGATGTTCATCTACTTTATATTTAAGAAAGAAACTAAATATTAGCGCTAAAGCTTTAATTTAACAACTAGACAAATATTATTCAGCTCCTTCTCTCAAATTCTTCATTAAAGGGAATGGAATAAAAAAATATTTGGTTATTAAAAATATTACAAGTTTTGTAATCGTTTTTTCTGCATTAGTAGATTGAAAAGGTGAGTTCACTTGCACAGGTGGTAATGGGGCATGACCATACTGTTCTAAACCCCCACAGGGGATTAAGAGATTAGTGCTCCAACAGCCTCGGAGTGCTGTTGTCACCATCCCTTGGAAACTTTGTAGTCTTACACGAGGTGATTTTAACCGAGCTGAATTGTATTTTTAACTTGAACTATCTCCTAAGAGAAGACGATGTTTCGCTTTACTGATAAGGGATAAGTTACTTAGTTAGGAATTGTAACATCCTTGAGGGAAGACGATGTGCAGATGATACCAACATTGAATAAATATTGTAAAAACTTTTTTATTTACAAGAGGCCATTCTACGGACCCGCTTGCAAAGGGAATATATTTTGTTAACTTTACACTCAATATCTGAAGAATTGTATTTTTACCATATGTCCCTTCATTCCACACATGATAACGCACATTTACTTAAACTTTTTGAGAAAAATATTTTTTTTAATACGACTTTATATTAGTTATGAGATTTTATATAAAGATTATCCAATTATAACGATTATAAAGACTCCATTATAACGATTCGTTAAAAACATAATTTTTAATAGAATTTTAATGTTGAAAGTCGAAGTAAAAAATTATTTTTAAAAAACATTAAATGCTATAAACTTTTGAAGGTTCATACCATTAAGAAAGGTACTGCGAGTATTTTCCAACAAAAATTATGCATCTAAATTAATTACAACTTGCGTAATCATGTTTGAAAAATCACGCTAATTAGATTATAAAATGCTAATTAGGTAATTATCATTTGACTTTATTCAAGTTTTTTTTATAATGAATACTCATGATTTTTAAGGTGTTTTCATACATGAAAAAATTAGATTTTTAAATTTATAATTAAAAAAAAGGTTCAAGTGTACGTACACCTGCAACACCCTGTATACTAACTTCAAGCATTTCAGTTGTGCCGGACCTTCATCCCTAAATCACACTGAACTATCTCGAGAGGAAGCAGCTAAGAAGGAAGATGAAAAATCTCGCATCTTGGCCTCATTAGTCACCCCGCAAAAAGAAGCTGCCTCGAGAAGAATGAGCTTGGATGAATTTTTTCGAATGAGCGAAAGAAAACTCCAAATGAACGCAAGAAGGACCATTAGCAATGCAGCTGATGCTACCGATTCTAAAGGCAAGTCTAATAATGATTAAGCAACTAATTTGAAACTTTTAATATCTTTTAAAAATGTGTGTGAATTTACGTTGCTTAAAAATTACGTTATAAAATCGTTTTAAAACAGTAACGTATTTTAAATGAAAACATGCCCGATTCGGAGTATTAAAATTGTAATACAGAGACAATCCCTAAAATGCGAGAGATGAAAATTATTAAACATTTCCGTTTAAGAAAATAATAAAAATTTATTAGATTGTTTTGTAGTGTAGAACATTTTCAAACTATCAAAAGTGGGTGTTGTTATTAGAAAATTTAAAGTTGTAGTGCGTATTTTAATAATTTTTTTTTACTTTTACTAATCAATTTGTAAAAAACTTTATTTTCATCAAAATTGTATCTTTAACTTTGCCCTAAGATATGAATGATGCTTGATTAGCAAGATATATATTTCTACAATTGTACCTTCAACTTTCTATGATGCAGAACACATTTTTCTTTAAATCATAAAATACATTCCAATCTAACATCTGAAGTATTTTTTTTGAGAAATAGTCATGCATAATTTGTCTGATTTGTCGTGAAGTTTCACGTTTTTTTATGAATGTTAGAATATAATATATTTTTTGATTTAATGAAAACATTTTGTATGTAAAGACTTGTAGTAACAGAAGGTCACAGTCGGAAGAACAATATAGAAATAATTACGAAAAACTATTTTTGAGCTACTCCGATCGCCCACTTTGATCTCCAAAAACAAAATTGATATGACCACAAACAATTGAGATTTGTTCACTCCTTCGGTAAGGCAACAGATACACCAAATATTATGAAATTTTTACATGGTGAAGGATATTTTTTTTTTGATTTTTTTTTTACCCGATTTGCTCGTACAGTAACTCTTAAAATGGTTACTTAAATTTGACGAAAGTTAAAGAAAATATTTTAAGATTATTGTTTTCATTTAAAGTAAAGATTTTTTCTTTTTATTACCATACCTCTAGATTATAATTCGTCAAAACCTGCAAAATATTTCTTCGTTTTATAACTTTTATAAATAAAATACACACATTTAATCGGAACATTTCTTAGAAAACTTTCGCCGTATTTGAGTAAACATTTCTAATAACAACGCTACATAAGCTCTTTAATAATTTTCTTTTATTTAGATGAAAGAAAAGAGACCAGTTTCATTACTACCCCAAAGGCATCCCTTTTAGAAATTCATAGCATCAAGGAACAATCTTTCGAGTACATGTCCTCGTCGGAGAGTCTGAACGAGGAACCGAGCACAAGTGAAGTTCAGGCAGACGTCTCACCCACTCCTCCAGCATATTGTTCGAATCCAAATAATTCATTTGAAGCAGAGGAGAAAATAACTGAGAACTCACCATTCCCTACTCATTCAAGCACTTTAAGTCCTCCACCAACTAATCGTACCATTCCAACTCCAATCAGTATCAGAATAGATACCTGCGAATCCGACAACAAACCAGATTCTGAATCAAATGATACTAACTGTGATTCCAAGCCTAAAAACGACTCTTGCAATACATTTACTGCCTTGAGCCCAATCATATCAAGGAACAGTTCCTACCTCGAAGTGCCTAAAGAAATCCCTGCAATACAAGTGTTCTCTGCAGAGTCAGATGAACTACAAAATGATAGTGAACCCCTTGATTGCAATTTCATGCAAGACATATCTGAAAGTTTATCTCCTTGTAGAAAAGATTTCGTACATCCCCGAAAATACTCTGTTGATTTACCAATGCCTAAAATTTTAATTACTACAAATACTGGATCCTGCGATTCAGATGAAGCTAGTCCCCCTCGAACCCCCAATCCTAATAAATCTATGATGTACTTGAGTCCTTTAGCCGTGATATCCTCTTCCACGGACAGAACTATTTCGGAATCTAACTTAAGCACTTCTGGATACTCCTCAATTTCCAGTCCCGGTCTATCCAGATGTAATTCTAGTAGCCCCATTTCTGATGATGTCGAACATACTAATCATCCCAATTGTAGCCACAAAAGAAACGAACTTCAATCTCCTAAGAAACCGTATGGAGTTCAAATGACTTATTTAAGTGTAGGAGGAAATGATAAGACGTTTTTCTTTCCCCAAACAATCGCGTGTCATTGTCATACGCCTTCTCCTTTTGAACCCAAACCATCTCCTGCTCTCTGGACCCCAGGGAAGCGTAGGCTTTTGTGCAAGCGCAACTCGTATCATACTACCAGCACAGATGACTCCATCGACGACGAAGGCATCGGGATGGACTTGGGCGAGTTCGCCAAAGGGGAAGGGAGAAGCTCGTGGGAAGCCTTCACTGGTGCCAGCGAACAGGCGAGCGCCCTTCTGCCCTTGCTTGTGGAGCCTGCCAAACCGGACATATTGGCCTGCTCCGTCAACAGCAGCAAGGGAGGGAAGGGCAGTCCGAGAACAGGGATGCGTAAGGGGGACAAACCAAAGAAGCATGGGGACAAGAGCCGCAGAAGCCCTGTGCTGTCCCCCGCGAGCACACCGGTCAAGGATTCTTCCGAAGGGACAGAAGTGCGGATTCCGCGCAATTCCTCTCGCACGAGCATCAGCGGTCCTCCGATGTCCTCCTCAGAGAGCGACAACTCGGAAGGGTACTCGGGCACGACTCGTCAAAAGAACCAAAATCGGAGGTCAAAAAAGCACGAATCCGCAGTGAGTGGACACAAACAGCCGCTGGTGTCAAAGCCTTCGCAAGACAGCAGTGGACCAAAGAGTTCGGACGCGACGGGAAGGTCCAGCCCTTTGTCGGAAAGCAACGGAGATTCGGCACCGATGGATTCTCGATCCCCAGTAACTTCGTCTTCGGAGTCACTTTCTTCTACAAGAGATCATCCTTCGGAAAAAGTATTATTTATGTTTATATAAACTAAATAATATAATAAGGCCAGGAAAACTTCAACAGTCAATTTTCTTTTTAAAAGCTATAAAACGTGAAAAAAAATAGCTTAAAACTGTTAATCCCGTTTTTTTTAATTAATTTGATTTTAAATTCAGCGCTAGTTAGGTTCTTTATGTCGTAAATTAATCCTTTAATTTTTTAATAAACTCTAAATTCGTTCATTATTCGTTCTATTATTCATATGATTCGTTCATCAAAAAGCAATTGTGTGTTGTAGACAGTATTTCCTACCAATATCTTATATAATTATAAAAATGAAAGTTTGTGCACTTAACAGGGCTAATCTCAAAAAACGGTCAAACGGATCACGGTGAAATTTGGCACAGGCAAAAAACAACAACTTACTGTTGAGCAGGTTTTAGGCTATTTTTTAGAACAATGGAACACTAGGAAGTTGCAAAATAATCAAAACGAGTTCTTTAAGTTTTAAAGGTAAAAGCATTTAATGGCAACAGTTTAAATTTGCTAAAATATATCTGTGGGGACGCTATAACCAGAACTCCCAGAAGGGAAACAAAACCTAACCTGCATTTTTTTTGTGAGTGGGTGTTGAGATTTACAAATAACACCAGCCGTGGTAGCGTAATAACTTCGATTTTAATCGAACAGAAAGCTAAATTACGATTTGTTTGTTTAGGATACCAGTTCCGATGTGACATACCAATGACAACTTGTAACAACACACATCCTTCCCCGTTGAATTCTTTTCCGCGTCTCACCGCTCTCCAACTCGCGTTCCACCGCAGTGCCCCTAGTGGTGAGGCAGACTGTAATCCTCCAACAACAAGCCGAATCATACAATTTCTTTTTGCAAAAAAATTAACGTTGTTATGGAAACAATATGCATTTTGAAATTATACGAAAAAAATATTGAACCGCTCTTTCTAAATATTTTTTTTAAGTATTGCGTCATTAATAAATGAAATTCCATAATGAAATTTAAAGTTTATTTGCAACTTTTTATTTACTTTTCCCTGTCGTATCATCATCCAGAAATTATATTTAATGGAAACTTAACCGAGTAATATTTTAATTGAATTATATGCATGCAATTTTATGGTAAATATATTTAAAAGTTTTAAAATGTTTTTCTCTCCCAATTGGTATGAAAAATAGTGTAGATTTTTATGTGTTTTTATTTTGCGCCAACTCGGCGACGAAAAATGCCCTAAATTCAGTGCAAAGAAACAAAGCAAGAAGAATTTTAAAATATATAAAATTTATATCAAACTGCATGTTATAAAAATTTTTAATAAAAAAAGTTTTGTGTTAATTGCTTTGTCGAAATATAAATTTCTTTAATCTTTTCCAAAGAGTAGTTAATGGAAAATAGTGATACATAAATTTATAAAAACAACGTCTTGGCAAGAAAATTTTCAGTGCCACTTAAAAATACATTTATAATATATGTTTATTGAATTGAAAATTGGCAATCAAAAATTGTTTTGGCAAAATAACTCTTTCTGACAATATTAAAGTATTGGCGCACATTCACAGAAAATTCTACTTTTGTTTCAAAGGAAAAACTAATGGAAAATCTAATGTGGAACTGCATATATGACAACTGGAATTCTAACGGGAAATATATTATTTATATAATAATTTTAGATTTTTTTGATCAACCTTCTTTGAAACTATATTGTCTGGAAGGGTTTGTACACATTTCAATTAGAATGCAGGAGACTGGAACATTAAAAAAATAGCTTAAGGAATACGTGTTTTATATGCAAGAACATAATATTTTTAAGAAACTTTAATTATTCGTTTATTGATGTATCCCTTTGAAAGATAATGTGAATTGGTTCGTTTGATATTGGTAAGCTATTTTGAACACTAGACCAGTTATTTTACTTTCGAAAGAAAAAAAGGGTGAGAAGGAATAAACGAGTCGGACGAACCAATAGGTATAAATTTTCTTAAATGCGTGTGAAACCGCGGGTAACATATTTTTAAAGTAACCATTCTATTTCTCACGTAATATATTATTTTATAAAAAATATTTTCATTTATTCTTTCCTTTATTGAATTATTTAGAGTTTATTTGCATCACTTTTAAATTACTACTTTTTGGAAAAGCTAATAAAATTCAAAATATTAATTCAAAGCGGACATCCTATTTCAATGTTGTAAAATTTCCCTTTTCTATTTGTTCCTCACGCTCCTTTAAAGTATAATTAAAATAAAGTGCTTACCACGTATTGAATATGCTTTAGATATTGAACATTTGAAATTTTCCCGAAATGTATTCTTTAAAAATTTGTAAAACATTTACTCATTTCGAAATATGAATAAAATAATTTTTAAAGTCATAAGGATATTATAATGATTTATTTTATTTTTAGGCAATAAAGAAAAAGATTCCAATGGAGCACACAAGATCGTTTCCTCCTTCAAGTCAATGCTCAAAACATAGCAGAGTTGAAAAAATTATAGAAACTATATCCAAAATAAATATTGAAATGAAGGAAGAACAATCTCCTGCAATGCAGTATGAGCATTCAATCTTTAGAAAATTAGTTCTATATCTTAAGGCTCGGGAAACACGTGAGAGTAAATCATTTTCTGAAAGTTGATTTTTATCTCGGTATTTCTCGGAGAAACTCGGCGAGTGTTTTCATTAGAGCCTTACTTCCTTTCTGAAAGTAACTGGAAAATCTCATAAAAAAAATGCTCGTTCTATACTAGATAATTGAAAAAGGATGTCCTGTTGGAGTTTAATTTAAAATGCAGTTTTCCTCTGGAATGTCCGTGTCCAAAGAACGTAAGGCATTAAATCCAGTGTTGTTATTGAGAGATAAAAAAAAACATTTATTTTTGAGTTTCCGAGAAAATAGGTTAAACATGGCTTTTACAATCCGTCTATTTAAAAGAACGACTGAAAACAATTTTCATTTATTCACCAAAGTTGTTGATTTGAAAGAAATTTGACTCGGCACAGTTAAAAATGTAATTTTACTTATAACAGTTATTGGAAGTAAATTTCGCGAGCGTATACACGACGAACGAGCATTTATTTGAGTGCACATATTTCAAATAGTACATTCACTATTTTGAAGTTTCTGGAAGTTGACTAGCAACAGTGTATACACTATTAGATTTTTAACAACTGCCTGAGACTGAAAAACTCTCACGTGTAAACGAAACTTTATATACCTACACAAAATTTTAGAATATGATTCTAAAACTATAGCAAAGCACATAATTTTTTGGCGTGATTATTATTGTTTTATTGTAGAACAGCATTAAATATAATGAAATATGTATAATCAATTAACATATTCCATTATAGACCATAAATGGTTATAAAATTTGCCCCAAAACACAGTCTTTTCCAGTCATTTCTAGGGAAGTGATATAGCTGATTAAAGCATGACGTTTAAATACAATTTCATCTGTTTGTTTTATAATTGTCTGTTTTATGTATATTTTTAACATGACACAGCACCACATTTCCCCCTATCGGTGAGTTTTGCAACTAAATTTTTTTTCACGGAATCAAAATTCCCATTTCGTTTTTAGTTTTTCTACCCAATTTGGTACTATTTCAGTTGTTAAATCAAACCACTACTACCTCAAAAGTGTCAATTGGATCTAATTTGAGCATTCCCTACTAGCGGTCACTGAACCCAAAAGTAAAACTGTCATTTAAAATATAGCTTAGCAGGGCCATCTCATGAAAGTTTTAAAAACATTTTGGAAATTTACAATGATAAAACAAATTTACAACAAGCTATATAAATACTTTTAAATAACATGCATGCAATTCATTTTTCTATTAATACGGAATGTTTTTGTGAGCTAAAAGTCAAATAACAACTATTTTTTTAAAATTAAGTAGTGACTTGCTTTATTTTTGTTTTCAGGGTTGAAGATGAAAATATTCAAACTACAGAAGATCATCCGTATCTTCGAAGGCAAGAAGCTATTATTGAAGATGATCCCAGGTATGCCAAGATAATTTTTTGTAACTGCTGCATTGCGTTGCACTACATTCATGGTTTGCTCATTTGGTAATTTACGCGATCGCACATTTTATGTAATTAAAACATATATTTACATTGCGTATATTTACATTTGAGATAGTTGAAGCGGCTTGTTAGACGGTATTTTGATCCTCAAAACCCCAAATAATAAGAAAAATAATATTATATTCGAGACCTAAAACAGAGAAAAGCAGCAAGAAAAGGTCAACGGTAGTCATCTTGCGGAATAAACAAGCAAACAAACTTGAAGCGGGAATAAACAAAAGTGAGGCATCCTGTACAGTGACACTCATTATCCACAACTCAAGGCGTCATTGAATCGAACATTATATATATATATATATATATATATATATATATATATGCAAAAAATATTTTTGAGCAGTTGACAGTATCAAGCACGGCGGGGTTTTGATTATGTATTAGGAACACTGTTTTTTATATGTTACTAAGTGTAATAAAGTAGACATTTACTTTTTTATTGTACTTTTTAAGAATTCGTTTTCCCAGAACTTTAATAGTAGTCTCTAACAAACGAGTACTACAAAACTAATCCAGGGTTGAATGCACGTGTCGCATAGCAGCAGTCTATCTATTTTCATCTCGCTCATTTACTATGTACTAATATCCAACCTCCCCTTTCTTGAGTAGATGAGTAACCTCCTCCCTTCCCCTCTCCCCCTTTCTTCTTTCGCACAGTGAGGACTCGAGCAGCGAGACCACCGTCCTCCTGGGGAGGCAAACAGAGAGCCCCCCGAGGAATCTGCAGCAGAGCTCCTCGGCGGACATCTCCGAGTGGGAGGCCTTCAACAAAGAATGACTGAAAGTGGATGTGTTTTCCCTAGTGTCGATTTACAATCAGCCATTTGGCTATTTAGAGGAATTGAGTTACGGCACGGAGAAAACTTCTTCTTGGACGGACCGGAGGTGCTCATTCTACTTCTCCTATGACAGCTGCTGAGATTTTTTCCTCGTGACTTTGCTCAACAATGTTATACACAATCGCTTGCCTATTTGCACCTTCGAAGAAATACTCGCAGCACTTTCTCTGTGGATGTCTGCTTTTCTCATTGATATTCAACAAGTCATACTTTTTTGCTATCATGTTTCAATAAATATATTTCTTACGTTGGTTTGTACTTGTGGAGATATTTTTAATATGTATCTAAAATAATACACATGAAGAAATCAATTTCGAAAAAATCTCTTGTCTATTTTCTAAACTAACAAATTTTTAATGGTGTATGTTAACAAAAAAATATAATTTCTTCAACTTTCAAATAAATACAAAAAAAATGTCCATTATACGTTTTAAATATATTCGGTTAAAGTATCGATACATTTTTATCAGAAATATCCAACACAGTTCCAAGATTAATATAACAAATTTAAAGTATTTAAATACTAAAACGCTTTTATTTAACTCAATCTGTCTAAGGACCTCCATGGTCTAAGGTTGTCCAATCTTAGAACTTAACCCTTCCAAAGGTCAAATTAACCTGAAGTATCCCGGTGGCAATACAATATTTTTGTCATGATATTAATAATAGCTGTACTAACAATGTATATTTAAACTCAAATTATCCCTCACAACCCTAAAATTATTCCCTAAAACTCAATTTTATATCATAATGCGAAATTATGGATGGACAGCCATAAAATAAATGTCCTTGTTTAGAAGCATCTGTAGCAAAAACTAATGAACGGATTATACAAAATTTCATATTAAGGTTGGTTTTGTTTTGTTAATTAACGTCGCACTAGAGCTGCACAGTGGGCTATTGGCAACGGTTCGGGGCCTATCTCGAAGAAAAGATGCGGGAACGATGCCTCGTATTTTTGAACCATGGTCAGATGACGAGGAAACACTTGAACTGGCACCAACGCCTTCAATAGACGTCGGGACTTTGGACCTCGATCAGATTTATCGTCCACCAGTCCCGTATACACGCCGATAATTTTTGTGGATATTCTGGACGACATTCCTAGTATTTTGTAGTGAAACTGGCAACCTTCCGATCACAAGATCACTACTTTTTTACTTTTCTTAGTCAAGTCTGTCGCACAGGATTGAACCAGGAACTCTTTGATTCCCAACTGACGCCTTTATCCACTCTGCAACGGAGGCCTTCTTATTAAGGATATTGAAGGAATTGGGATAATATTTCAGTACAAAAAATTTAGTACCATAATTCACCGATAAATTCGAATTTTGGCGTTGACTGATCCAAACACAGATATAATATGTTTGGACCGAAAATCCGAAAAAAAAACGCCTATCTTCGCTGTTTTTAATACCTAGTTTAACGATATCTAATTTAATTGCATTGCGATCGGAGGGTTGCCAGCTTCGCTACAAAAATACTAGAAAGTCGTCCAGAATATCGAACAAATTATACTGGCGTGTATACGGGACTGGTGCACGATAAATCTGATCGGGGTCCAAAGTCCCGACGTCTATTGAAGGCGTTGGGTGCCTGTTCAGGTGTTTCTTCGTCATCTGACCATGGTTCTAAAATAACGAGGTGCATGTATGAATGTGTATGTGTTCCCGGGTCTTTCCTTCTAGATTGACCCCGAACCGTCGCCAATAGCCCACTGTGCAGCTCTAGTGCGACGTTAATAACAAAACCAACCAAACCAACTAATTTAATTGCAAAGATCAAGCGACCCGGTATTGTTCGCAACCCAGAAGAAATCACGCCACCTCGCCAAAGCAGCCACTATGGCTTACTTTCACAGCCAATTATGGCTAGCTACTTTTTGTTGATTTTATCTGATCTATTTACATGGTACATCTTTCCAAACAAAACATTACTAAATGTTTTGAAATTTGTGATCGTTTAGTTTATTTTTTCAGTACAAGTCAAGTAATTCAGAGTAAGTTATATCTTTTATATTGAATTATATATATGTGATTAGCCGGTTAATTTTTCGGAATATTTAAAATAGATAATGTTCTGATATGCCAATTATTGGATTTTAATTCGAACTTTCGACAGTTCTTAGTTAATAGTATGTGTTGGTTGTTTGTTGGTATGTTTTGTTTGAAGATTGGCCAATTAGTTTGTTAATTACGTTTTAAAAAACTTCTAATTCGTCGTGATTTGCTCCTGGAGGTCACGTAAATAATCCGATATTTGAACTTTCGACAGTTTTAAAATACAGGAAAATACATTCTTTTTTAATCATTGATAATTGTTCTTAACACGTTGATTGCCACGGTATATCGGAACTCCATGCTAATACAACGAAATATCTCGTAGTTGACAGCGTACGTGTTAATTTAAACCTAATATTTAATACAACCCGTGTGATTACTTCTGGAACTTTCATTGATGGTAAAAAACTAATGACAGGGTAAAACAAATAGTGGTTTTCAAAAAGTTTAAATAGTGTTATTCTGACATTCTCCAAAAGGCGGGGAACATGCCTTCGCATTTTTCTTAGACTCTTGCGATTTTGATTCTAGACGCAGGATTGGTTGGTTGGTTAATCAACCAACCGGCCAGTCCGGTGTCTCGGAGGGGAAGAGCCGCCGCAACGGAGAAAAAGCACAAGTACATGTTTCCCAGCTAAATTGACAATAATTTTGGAATTTAACCTTTTAAGCGGAGTTTATTATCGGAGAGGTGAGCCATTCTAATCTTTTGCTAGTTGCAATTGTTTGAATTGCTCGAAAAAATTGTCAAATATAAATTATTTTTTATTTTACAGAAAGGAGTCTTAAACTTGTATTATTTTCAGTAGTTATTTAAAATGTACCAATTCCGGTTTAGAAGAAAAAAAAAGGATTGATGTCCTCCCAAAACGAAACTCCCAAAAAAAGGATTGATGTCCCCCAAAAAAGTTGATATCAAATCACCAAGCCAAATCAAATTAATAGTCTCAAACCTGCACACCCTCTCGCTAGTCTTCTCCTTCAGAAAAGCGGCTCTTTATTTTCTTATAAAACATCCAACAAATTATACTTGCGTGTATACGGGGCCAGTGCACGATAAATCTGATCGGGGTCCAATGTCCTGACGCCTATTGAGGTTGCGCCGAGTGCCAGCTCAGGTGTTGTTCTCGTCATCTCACCATGGTTAAAAAATACGAGGCATCGTTTCCGGGTCTTTTCTTCGAGATAAGCCTCGAACCGTCGCCAATAGCCCACTGTGCAGCTCTTGTGCGACGTTATTTAATCAAGCCAAACATTTCTTTTCTTTTCTTAGCTTGGTTGAAAATTTATACATGTGGCGGCATTTATAAATTTTTAATCGAGCTAAGGAAAGAAAGCGCAGCGTTTCTCAAGAAGAAGGCTAGCGAGAGGGTGTACAGGGTTGAGACCCCTAGTGCAGTTGGCTTGGTGATTTGATATCACAACTTTTTTAGCCATAATTTCAAAGTCTTATTTTTTTTAATTGGGGACGATTAGCATTTTTTACATTTCTAAATCTTTCTTTTTTAAATATTTCTAAATTTTTCGGGTAGAAATATAATGTTTGACATGGGAAAGATGAAGTTTTAACGAACATTAATAAATTTATTTAATAAGAAAATATCGTCAGCTTAATTCGCAAAATACATAACTCCAAACAGTAAGATTTAGCAACAGTGTTCACTTGGCATTAACAGTCTCCCAAATGATCCGGGCCTTTAGGCGAATGCGTCGTTTTTTCGCTAATCGTTCACTGTTGAACAAAAGCAACCATAGTGAAGACGTATACATTTCAACTTAAAGCACGTAATTTTTAATTTGTCCCACATACGATTTTTATTCAATTAAAATGTTTTGTTTATCTACAATACTCGAAGTGTGTTTTTGTTGTGTAAAAGTGTGCGTATATTATTGATTTTGCTTTATAAAAAACAGTTATATAATTTAATAAAATTAACATATCGCCGGCTTAGAAATAAACCACGTATATTTAATGTACAGATATAGAAAATGTTGCGAAATATGGTTAGCGATGAACTAACAACAACTAACAAATGGTTCGAGTTAGCGATATTACTTATAGGGAGAAGAGGGTGATCAGAGGTTCGAGTGGGCTTTGATTTATTTTCTTGCTGTCGTACTTCTCGGGAAAGTATATAATACTGATTAATCCTGCAGGTATAGGGCATTAAAATATCAAAAAAATTTATGTCGCTCAAATTTCTGTATATGCACGAGATAAGACTGAATTTAAAAACGTATTCACGTCAAAAAAGAATCTTAAAGCTGTTAACCAAACCATATTTGCTAACCTTATTAACATCAATAAAAAGAAATCACGTATAATTACAGGTTATGTTCTATTTTTACTTACAGCACATTATTATTGAAAAATTCTATTCAGAAATATATTTTATATTTTAGAGCTAAATTTGCAAGAATTTGATCAGAAAAGAAAAATGATAAATTTCAAGTTATCACGTACGTGTAATTATCGTTCAAAAATATTTTAATGCAACTAGCTGAAAAAGAAATATCGAAATCTTAACAAAAATAGCTTGATTAAATTAACAAATTGATATTAATAAAATTGAATTTTTTTTTATCTAACTATCATTTTTAAACTAAAATCGTCATATCCCAATATGGTTTCATCCACTCACAGGGTCTCAGAAATAACGTTATTCTTGAAGCCCATCCACTGATCTCTAACTGTAACTTCTGGATAGGGCAAGACATTTTGTTGACTTGAAGTCGATGTAGAGGCAGCCATGATGTGTCCCACTTTCTTTTCTACCGCAATATTTCGTCTATTTTTCATGTTAAAATAAGCCGACGTGTATTGCTTTTGGCTGATTTTTTTTCTAATTTCTTTTTAAACCCATTTTAAATGCAATCTGCTATTAAAATAGAAAGTCATTTGAAAGTCAAAGTCGAAGTAGATAAAAAGCAAGAGTAAAAACTATTTGTTTGGCAGTATAAAAATTAATTCTATAAGAAGAAAATATAATATTTATATACATTTAATATTTCTACAATGCTATGGTCATAAAAAACACCATTACATCACTTAAAAAAGAATATTGGGGCACAGCATGGCTGCTTTGAATTGGCTTCAACGCGCCCATAGAGGAAACAAGGTTTGAGACTTCCAGCAGTTACAATTAGAGTTCAGTGAGCCCATCCCTTGCCTACAATCTAAGCACAGGTATTACAATCATTTCTTGTTTACAAATAGTTCCACATTTAAAAAGTTCATCGCCTTAATTTTGTCGCCAAGAAACTCTCCCTACGGCTGATGAATCCCAGGTATTGGAGTTACGAGGTTCGCGAATAAGTCGACGATGGATATTTTTAAATTTCTTTTAGCAGTTTAGAAATCACGTTGCAAATCTGAGGGTGGAAAAACTTCAAATGAGTGAGGTGTGTTTAAATGTTTAAAAAATTTATAAATTCAAAGCTAATTCGAATTAAAAAAAATGCTTACTTGGATTTTTAGTTCAAGCCTATTCCAACATCCGGTAAAAAATTTGGAGCTACTCTAAAAATTGTGGGAGATACTCGACGGACAAAATCAATTGTAAGCGAAATTTTATGCAACGACAACTTTAATATTAAACAACTTCTAAACTAATATTCGTACTGAAACAGAAATACATTCGGCTTATTTCCCTTACATTTCTTAATAAATTAATTTAGTTTTGTAATTTTGGGATTTATACTTTTTGACATACGATCTAAATAGCAGCGACAGAATTGAAAATTCCCCCTAGGGCTTACTTTTTTTTAAAATAGAGAGAAAATACATATCAATATAAAGTATCTCTCCTGATACAACGTTCCCTATCGACCGGTCTTATAAATATACAGTTCAGTAAACTCAAAAAGACCATTAGAGCATGCGTAGAACTACATCAGAATGACGCAACCGTAAGAAAACCCCCACGTGTTGTTTAAAGCGGATCTAGATGTAACACCATGTGAACACTAGATGCAACCTTCGATGAGGTTCTTGTTATGATTTGCGGGTTTTGTGGTGAAAACTGTGATATTATTTGTCGACATTGTAATTTCGTCCTGCATTCAATTGCATTGCTTTTTTCTGTCAGCTATCAAACAGAAATACAAAGAATGTTTTAATTTTTAAATACTATTTCATTAAAATGTATCAATAAATGGAATGTCTTTTTGTCGCTATGCATAATTGTAGAACTAGTCGTTCTCTTTAATTTAAGTACGCACGTTACGACACCTCAATCAGAACTAAAGGATCATATTTCATTTAAACTTGTTCAAAGTTGCTATATAAGAGTCTTTCCTGTGATATTTCCTTTAGTTTGGTAATTAAAGTCGCGCTAGAGCTGCACAGTGGACTATTGGCAACGGTTCGAGACCTATCTCGAATTAGAGACACTGGAACAGTACCTCGTATTTTTTTTAACTGTGGTCAGATGACGAGGACAACATCTTAGCTGGCACTCCACGCAATCTCAATAGGCTTCAAGTCTCTCCTTTCAGATAGAATCCTTATAATCATCACAAACTCATTTGTGTACCTCTAGTGCATTTTTTATCAACGTCCCAAAATATACACATTGTTCAAATATACGAGACATCGTTCCCGGATCTTTCCTTCGAGATAGGTACTGAACCGTCGCAAATAGACTACTGTGCAGCTCTAGTGCGATGTTTATTAATTAAACCAAACCGGCCCAAAATATACACAGTTATTAAAAAAACTTATAACTAAAATGGCATGAAATAAAATTATTGGTTTTCTATATTATATGATATGCAACCTTTTAATACATTTAAAACCAAGAAAAAAAAAGTTTATGTAACTTAATTGATAAATGTAATTTAATAAAAAAAATTACAGCTCAGGTGTTACGTTTTCATCTGAATATAGCTCAAAATTACAAGACAGTGTTCTCGGATCTATCCTTAGTAATATATCCGAAACCATCACTGTGCAGTTCTATTACGACTTTTTCAGACAACGAATAACAACTTCGGAGTTTTTCCGATTTATTACAAAAAAAAGTATTAACTGTTGCCTTAACTGTATTTGTAATCATAAATGCTTGGCGATCAATGAACAGTGTTGGCAACATTATATTAGCGATAAAAAGAGTTGTAACAGGTTGCCAATAACAACGATGACAATACGTGACGTGGTTTAGTTTAACCAATGAGAGCTTACAGACTTCAGTGGCGTAGCCAGCATTGGGTTACTTTGGGTTAGAACCCCCCCATAGCCAGTTTTTTTTTTTTTTTTTTTTTTTTTTTTTGAAAAAAAAAAACAAATGCAAAAAAATAATAATAAATTATCTGATTTCTATAGAGAAAACACACGTCGCATTTCCTGGTCTACCCCACATGTATTTCCTGCTCTCTTCCCTTCTGTCCCCTGAAGGAATGATTTTAAGGAGAACAATGGTGAAACAACCTTGAAGACAGAAAATTCGACTTTTTGTGTGGGGGGGGGGGGAGATGGGGTAGTAGGTCTGTATGTTTGCCTTGGTTGTTTGTACATGTAAAGGGTTACTTTTCTTAACGCTTGAAATGGGGCGGCAGTTGAGCCGGAATTCACAATGCTTCAATCCAGAAATTGCTTGCTTTGAAGTATGGTATTTTCTCTGAAAAGACCCATTCATCCCCTACGTGCTTTAAGAAAGGATTGTAAATGACCCCTGTCAAAAAAAAATAACGCCCCTAATTGTGATCCTCTTCGCTCCCTCACAATGCCAGTGGAATTTTTTCCCCTTCTCAAAAATCAGTTTTCTGAGACGTTGTATGTCTCTCATTTGCCATTTCTGTCTCTCATTCACAAAAACATAAACTAATGGAAGATTCTAGACGAAGGAAAGAAGCATCGTTTAAAAAATTTGCTGATGTGTTTAAAGTATGTACTCCTTTTCTTATTCAAATATTTTTTTGTTTATTGAGATTATCGTTGAAAATACCCAAACCAAAACTAACTAATTTTTTATTCAATTACATTTACAAATTAGTTTTCTATCACTCAGACGTGTTACTTTTCACGCGGAAATACGGTTTTCCGCATTTGGGTTTTGATCATTCCCAAGATTGATGCACATTCTTTTGAAAAGTTTAATGGGGGATTATTAAAAAGTTATATTCAACTATTATAAATACGAAGGTCACATAATGGAAAAGTTGGCTCTATTTACGAAGGGTGGGGTCAACATATTATCGTTTAAATCTGTGTTAATAACCTTATTCTGGATTTTTTTTTCTGCGGCGCTGCATCTCGTGCTGATGATTAGGCAAGCATTTTTCCATTGTCAAGCTTCACAGATTCTACAAATCAATGTTTTTTTTTTATAATAATATATTTTTTATTCAGTTATTTGATTTTTTTACGATCAACGCCAATTTCCGTTATGATTTTTCCGCAATGGGCCGTTTTGCTGCGTCACGCAACCAATGAAACCTCCTTCCCCATGTCACACCAGTCATGCATGATAAAATTAACCGGAAAATAATGATTATTATTCTGTTGTTTTTAATTATATATTAAAGAAATATTTACAAATTAAAAATTACTACTTAAAAATTATTATTATTAATTAAAATTACTAATTTAAAATTGCTTCAATCCGGACCCCCCCCCCCCCCCTCAATATTTTGATACAGACTTAAATCCCAGTAAAATGTCAGCCAGGTTCGTTAGTAATTTAAATTATGAATTGACTGAAGATTAACCTGCGAAAATTAAGCTTTTAATTTACATCTTATTTATAATTTATATATAATATTTAAACAATTAAAATTATTAATTATAGTTTTAATTTAAAACTACTGCTTAAATTAAAAAATATCATAAATTAAATTTACTAATTTAAAATTACTACTTAAAAATTATGATTAATTAAAATTACTAATTTAAAATTATCAAATACAATTGCTAATTTAAAATGATTAATTAAAATTACTAATTTAAAATGATTAATTAAAATTACTAATTTAAAATGATTAATTAAAATTACTAATTTAAAATTATCAATTAAAATTGCTAATTTAAAATTAATAATTAACTTTTATTCAATTTATTAACTAAATTTTATTCAAATTATTAATTAAAATTATTAGTTAAAAAAATTTCAAATCATTATTCATAAAAAAAAATATTTGGTTTTGGTCGGACAAAAAATAATTTATGAAACCCCCCCCCCCCCCTTCGAACAATCCTGGCTACGCCACTGTCAGACTTGATGGGTTTTAAGGCCATATAGGGAAAACGGTTTTAAACCGTAAAATATACGGTAATTTTTCGTTAAAATTACGTTTTTTACAGTATAATGTCCGATAAACCAATCATCTCGAAGGGTGGTACGGAATCTTGTCTTTCATAACAAGACGAAACACATCGAAATCCGATATTTTGTTGGTGAAATCTATGAACGTGATGATATTGATGTTAAATATCTGTGCTCTAGTGATAAGCAGCGGATATGTTAACCAAAGGTTAAAGAAAGTATACCAAAACATAAAAAATGCTGTAATTTAATTGGATTATCTGATATTAAAGTTTAATTGTTGCATAATTATGTCATATTTTGTTGTTTATATGTATTTTGTTTCTGTGAAAATAGCCCTTGAAAGGCGTAATTGTAGGAAATCAATTACTATTTTACCATCATCCCTGCTCTTCTATAATAATTTTTTTTAGAACTTGCCTGTATATCTATGGTGAAATATTTATTATTTTCCATGATGTGGTATACAAAATATGGGAATTTTTAAATAAGTGGTTTTTATTTGAGGAAAAAATCAACTGTCTGAAGTGTGTTATACATATTAAGTTCTTTAGAGTTTTGTGTTAATAAATAATTTATTAACTTAAACATTTGGTTAACATATCCGCTGGCATATAGCTAAAGCACAGATATTTAATATCAATATCAGCATGTCCATAGATTTCACAAACAAATTTATATGGAATATCGATGAGAATTCTTTGGTGGAATTTTTTGTCAATACATAAAAAAAGACATCTGTATGCAATATAAAATTCATTATACAGTTGACAATTTAATATTTATCTTTTTTTATATTCAAAATACTTGTTAAATAAAAATTATCCTTTATATATTATAATTTTATAAATATGCTCTTAAGTAAAACAATTATTTTTATTTAGAATATTCTAGAAAAAGATTAAAAGTTTTTATTTTCAAAAAAAGATTTTATCACCAAGTTTTTTTCAGTTGACTTAAAATAGTGCTTTAAATTTTTGGAAAGTGCAAAAGTCTTTCAAAGTTCGTTATTTTGGTAAATTTTCTGTCAAAAAAATAATTAGTTTTTTTTATTAAATTAAATAGATGTTTCTTAAAAATATAAACTAGAAAAAAATAACTTTTTAATTAAAAAAGATATATATTTTTTCCATTGCAATTTTTCTCTATGAAATAATTTTAAAAAGTCGTGACATTTTGGGAAAATGCAAGTTATTCCTTTTAATTAAAATAAGTTCTCTTTAAATTATGTATTTCCCAAGTATGCAATTTCAAAGGTGTTGTAAAGTAAGGAAATAATTTTATATAAAATGTTACAACTTATAATCTTCAGAGAAAAAGCGCGCTACGCAACTGTATGCCGGGCGCTTACAATTCAGACGACTAACGTGATGTCACGAAGAGCATCCACGAAGAGCAAACTGTAAAATATACGGTAATTTTTATTAAAAATTACGTTTTTTTACAGTCAGCTCAAATGTTGGTACGAAATCCGGTCTTTCATTACTAGACGAACCTAATCGATATCCGATATAAATTTGTTCGTGAAATCTATGGACGTGCTGATATTGATATTAAATATCTGTGCTCTAGCTATATGCCAGCAGGCTCTAGCTATATGCTAGCTATATACCAAAGGTTTAAGTATACCAAAGCATACAAATTTCTGTAATTTAATTAGATTAGCTGATATTAAAGTTTAATTGTTGTATAATTATGTAATATTGGGCAGTGGCGTAGCCAGCATTGGGTTACTTTGGGTTAGAACCCCCCCCCCCCCCCATAGCCAGTTAATTATTATTATTTTTTTTTTTTAAATAACAAATGCAAAAAAAAAAACGAAGATTTTTTTTCTCTGATTTCTATAGAGAAAACACACGTCACATTTCCTGGTCTACCCCACATGTACCTCCTGCTCCTTTCCCTTCTGTCCCCTGAAGGGATTATTTTAAGGAAAACAATGGTGAAACAACCCTGAAGACAGAAAATTCGACTTTTTGTGGGGGGGGGGGGTGGACGATGGGGTAGTAGGTCTGTATGATTGTCTTGGTTGTTTGTACATGTAAAGGGATACTTTTCTTAACACTTGAAATGGGGGGCCAGTTGAGTCGGAATTCACAGTGCATCAATCCAGAAATTGCTTGCTTTGAAGTAAGGTATTTTCCTTGACCCATTCATCCCCTACGTGCTTTAAGAAAGGATTGTAAATGACCCCTGTCAAAAAAATAACGCCCCTAATTGTGATCCTCTTCGCTCCCTCACAATGCCAGTGGAATTTTTTCACTTTCTCAAAAATCAGTTTTCTGAGAGGTTGTATGTCTCTTATTTGCCATTTTTGTCTCTCATTCACAAAAACATAAACTATTGGAAGATTGAAGACAAAAGAAAGAAGCATCGTGCAAAAATTTGCTGATGTGTTTAAAGTATGTACACCTTTTCACATTTGCAGTCCCAGTATTTCCCGCTTGTTGGCACACAATAGTTAACTCCAACCGATTGAAATAGTCTTTTTGTTTTTTTCTTTGGCAACACTTTTAATTTCTGGGTTTATTATTTTATTACACAGACTTTTTCATTCTCTGCTGATGAAGGGAGACGTATCTCCCGAAACATGTCCAGATTTGATGGATTTTTATTGCGTAGCAATCCTCTGGGGGTTGGCGGAGCGTATGCGGAGCAGGGGGCGGAGCCTCCTAGTGGTTATTATTCTGTTATTTTTAATTATATAATAAAGAATTATTTACAAATTTAAAATTACTACTTAAAAATTATTATTATTAATTAAAACTACTAATTTAAAATTGCTTCAATTCGGACCCCCCATCAATATTTCAGCCAGGTTTGTTAGTAATTTAAATTATGAAATGACTAAAGATTAACCTGCGAAAATTAAGCTTTTAATTTACTTCTTATTTATAATTTATATATAATATTTAATCATTTAAAATTATTAATTATAATTTTAATTTAAAACTACTGCTTAAATTAAAAATTATCATAAATTAAATTTACTAATTTAAAATTACTACTTAAAAATTATTATGTTTAATTAAAATTACTAATTTAAAATTATCAATTAAAATTGCTAATTTAAAATTGTTAATTAAAATTAAAAATTATTAATTAAAATTGCTAATTTAAAATCATTAATTAAAATTGCTAATTTAAAATCATTAATTAAAATTGCTAATTTAAAATCATTAATTAAAATAGCTAATTTAAAATCATTAATTAAAATGAATAATTTAAAAATATTAACTTTTATTCAAATTATTAACTAAATTTTATTCAAATTATTAATTAAATTTAATTAAAATGATTAATTAAAATTATTAGTTAAAAAAAATTCAAATCAATTATTAATAAAAAAAAATGATTTGGTTTTGGTTGGACCAAAAATAATTATTAACCCCTCCCACCCCCCTCAAGTAAAAACTCTGCGACTTTCTGGTATTAGTCCTCAAAGTCTAAAGCAGCTGGTAAAAAAAATGCTCATTTTTCATAACTTCTTTTGCTACTGAAAACAATTGTTTTCAGTAAGCAAAGGTAAAAATTTATAGGGCGTATCTGCTGAAAACTTTGTGTCACTACATTTTGTCGAAAGACATAGCTAGTAAATGAAAATATTAATTCTTATAGAATTAGGCTGTATTGTTTATAATAATAAAGATGTTATCAACTGTTATTAAATGTATATTTAAAATTTGAATTGTATTCAATAATTTAGATAAATAATGACACATACACATTTAGTTTAAATTCATATATATTTATATATATATACATATATATACACATATATATACATATATATATACATATATATACATATATATATACATATATATATATTTATATATTTTTATTTTACAATCAATTCACAAATAATCACGTCAAGATGTGTAACTTTCTTAAACAATTTGAATAGAAGGTGAGCTTTTTCAAATTGGAAAGGTTCTAATCCCTAGTACCTTGTCAAGAAACTTAGTTTTCATTGCTCTCAGATTAATAATTATATTGGCGAAGAATTGGCGACAGCACCAAATTTGGCACTTCTAAAATTTTCATAAAAATTTCACAGCCAAGTGCAAAGAAACAAGTTTTTTTAGGGTGGCTTAAGTTTTTTAAAATGCAAATTTGTGCAGTTTGTCAATATTTTTAACCAAAATCACGATGTTGTAATGTTTGATACAAATTATGCTTTAAGTAATACATTTTATATGCGGACAAAAGTGATTACGAGTTTTATCATTTAGAGAAAATCATCAAAAAGAAAATTAGCTTGATGCAATCGAAAATATTTGAACTGTATAAATCCTTCAATCGTGTTAAATGAATTTTCGAAAAAACACTCTATTCAACTAGAGTGCACATAATTTACCTTATTAATACAAATAAGAAATGTAAAATATTTTATCGTATTAATTTTAATGAAACTACATTACAACATAAGTAATAATATTGTTTTAAGTACTCTATTGAACGCTTTCTAGAATTAAAATGACTCCCTATGAAGCAAGATGGACCCAAAGCATGAGATTTAGTCGTCCACTTTCAGCTGCGATAGGCGAACTCGTAATCTGACTTATTAATTACCATGTCCATCAGCTCTGGGTATATTGGAATGAATCTTGTTTATTAAACACTCAATATCCACACGAGAAATTTGTCAAACGCAGTGGTTTTCTTTCACTGACTGAAGGCTGGAGACAAACTGACCCTATAGTGCATCTCTAGAAGGAGCTAAGAAACCCTTGAATAAATAAACGGCTTTTCTTTGTTTTCTAACATTGAGTAGCGTACGCGGAACAGCCGTCCTCTCTGGCAGATCGGGAAGTGAAGAAGCTGCACTCCTGGGCAGAAATATCACAAGTGTATATACATATACTTGTCTCAAAGAATGCGAAACAACTGAGATGTCTCTGGATTATAGCATTGTGCAGTGCTAAGATTTCCACTTAGAAGGGAAAATACTTATTTACACAGTTATTATGATACATTGCAACCTCTTCGCATTTACTTTGATTAAAACACTTAACTAACGTGAAAAACTAACAATAATACATGATGAATATGAAAACGTAAGCAGCGATTGAACTCTGAAAGCATGTGCGATTGCTTTAGCATACAATTCAAACATCTCTGAAATATATCATACTAAAAAGGACAAGTATTCTAGGCTCCGAAAACTTTTGTATGTACCGGATAATTTTTGAACATTCACGCGCGCAAAAAGCAGTTAATTTCTAGTTTCTTATGCACATGTTATACGAGCCTAGAATTATCTCTGACTAAAGATCACGAACATCCTATTGGCTTACAAAATTCTATGATATGCTTCATTTTCTTCAAACGTGGAGAAAATAGAAACAGATAACACCCATTTGTGACAAAATATACGCCTGACTAGTTAGTACTGCATGAAAAGTAGCTCTATTTAAATATTTTAGTACCACAGTTGATAAAGGCTCTAAATATTTTTGCCTGCCATAAATTAATTTTCGCCATTCCTAAAATAGTAAAATAAATCTTCAACTTCGTTAAAAAAATATGTTTCGTGAATAGATTGAATTTCCGCATGGGATATACAGCATTTGAGATATTTTCTTCAGGAATGGGAAAGAGAACTAAGTATCTATCAATTTATGGGTGGCAAAAACATAACGAAATGTAGGTCTATAAGTGCTAGATTACAGAATGAATTTAAATTACAAACTGGCTGGAATATAGTTATTCTTTGAAAGATATAGTTGAAAATCATCGTGCAGGGTTTTCTTTATCTACAAGCTCCACACCTCCAATTATGAGTAATTGGAAAGGAAAGTCTTATCTGGAAATACAAGAAAGAAAATTTGCAAAGAATCGGTTTCATGTATTCTAGAAATATAGCTTATAAACCTAAGAGCACATTACATGCAATGAAATGTGCTGCATAGACAAAGAAGGGCAAATCAAAGATTCACACTTGTAGTTTTTTTTGTGTGAGACTCTCAATGTCAAATGATAAATACTTAAAGGCTCCTGACCATTCTAGGAAATTCAAAGAATCTTTCTTGTATCAAAAATAGCAAAAAAGAATGAATCAACTTTTCACTTTTGTTTTCTTCCAACCGAAGGTTCTTGTTTAAATTTCAAATGGCCAATTGAGTAAAAGTTTCAAATGAATTTTTGGGACGGGTCTTGAAGAGATTGCGTCCCACAGGTGGGCAAGTTGAAGGAAGTCCCTGTGGGATTTTACAGCTCCTCTTCCTCTTCCTCTTCAAACTCTTCCAGTTCGGGTTCTTCCAATGTGACCTGGAACTTGATGGGTTCTTTGTCCTCGGACACATTTTGTCGGCTGCTTGACGGACTAATTGGTATCATATTCTGGTACCAATCTCTATTCTCTTCCAAAGTGTCTAAAATATCTTGGGCATCGGGATACACAAGGTCACCCCATGTTTCCCACAAAGGGTGAACGATGTAGTCAATGAAGCCAACCTGCAACACACATCAATAATTATATATATAATGCAAATAAACAACCACAACATACCAAAATAAAGGACAATGTCACTGCTAACTTCTTCAGGAGGCAATGCCAGTGACAATGTCAAAACATCGCATTTCTCTTCTTTTTTTTTTACTTTGCATATATATATATACATTTCCATGGACCATTACTGGACAAGCAGGTTATATTTATTTTGCATCATGTACAAAAAAATTGCTGCTTTGACATTGTCACTGGCATTACCTCTGAAGAAGTTAGCAGTGACTTTGCTCTTGTGGTTTTAATTTTTGTATATATTATTTTTTGTTCTTTTTTGTGTGTTTTTGATCATTTTGAATTAGGCAGTAAGTCCTATTATGCTTATTATATATATATATATATATATATATATATATATATATATATATATATATATATATATATATATATATATATATATATGAATTACATTTGTTGGAGTCAAATATACAAATTGAATATGTGAAAAACTTCTTACGTAATGAGTACTGAAAATATATGAATTACCTGTGATTTCTCGATTGTAGCTGTGAGTCTATCACACATAGGACTTATATCCATTCCTTGACTCCTTTCTTTATCTCCTTGTTGAAAAAATTCTTCCATTATGAGACTGACCCACTGCTTATAGATGTCAAGGGGTTTTGTTGGGTTACTTAAGTCAGCGCAGTGAACCATATTCTGTAATACCTATGCAGATATTGAAAATTTTAATTTTCAATTAGTAGTCGAATATTCGAAGAGAATATAGTAAAAACACATATATTTTTTTTATTTTGTTTTAGTCACCGACGCGACTACATTAGAATAAACTGTTTAATATACAAGTTTTCGTTAAAATAAGTTTATTTAATTGAAAATTCTAAAAACATTTTTTGTAATATGTTAAAACTGTTTGTAGCATTAAATATGATTAAATATGTTACATAAAAATAGGGTTTTAGGACTATCTCGATTTAATTTTAATTTGTCCCAAATTGAACATCCAATTTGAACATATAATATTTTCTTATAAAATTATGTGTTGCATTGAAAATCGTTAAGTGTAGCTCGTAACATATTAACTCGTAACTTATTAATTCATAATATATTAAAGTGAAATTTATATGGTAACATATATTTCCAACAAAAGGCAAAGAAAATTGTATATATTGACTTCAAATTAAAATACTACACTTAAATATCGTAACTTAGGTTAACTTGAATCCTGGGGTTTTACTTGAACCCAGACAAAAAATATTATATCACTCCTTGGTCTTTTGCAGGAAAATATACGCGATTCACTATTTTTCCCATCAATTACACTATCTCTCCAACAATTACGTCTATGTTTTCATTATTTTCACGACAGCAGAACCAGGAGCTGGCTAAGACTCAGTAGTAAAACTAACGGTAAACCGCGTCTGAAATCTCATTGCAAACAATATCTTATTAAACATAGAAATACGATTTGAGACAAACATCAATTTTCGATAGATACCACGACTAGCATTTTATTAAGAGATGATTTTAAGGATATTTCAGCAGGGTCATTCAGAAATTATATAAAAAAAACACAATAGTTTTCGAAAAAGTTTATATTTTCGACTTTTGGCCAGCTTTTCGCGTCAAATACTCCACTGTGGGACATCCAGTTTCAGAATCTCTTAAGACTACAAATAAATACAAGTTATACACAAACTCGTGATATTAAATCATATTGAAACAATAACCTATCTATAAGTAAAACATATGCTGCACCCCCTTTTAATAGAAAATTTTTGGGTGTTGAAATTGAGTTTCTCAACATTGAGATAATCCCTGAAATGCGAGTAATTTGAAATATGCAATATCTACATAATAGTATAGTTAGGTTTGCATGACTTATAAACGGCGCCCAAATAACGATGAGCGGCTCGATTTTTTTCGAAGCTGTAACTATAGTATAAATACATTCAATTAATTCTAAAAATACATTCAAATATATTCTAATATATTTTTTAATTTAATAAATAAATTTAAGTAACATATAAAATATAACAATGATTTAAAGTGGGGTAAATCTATTTTGTAGCCAGCTTACGGCTAAGAAATCGCTCTCTTTGTTATAATACCAAAAGTGCTGAGATTGAATCCTTGAGAAGTTTGTATGTCCTGGCCTGTTTATTCTTTATTGTGCACGCTGATTTTAAAAAGCGCGAATAGCCAACAATTTTTACTCATTAACTAAACAATTTCTACCTGTGTAGAAAAGAACCGTGTATAGCTACGTAGAAATACAATTTGTTTATGTACAGCCGCGGAAAAAAAACGAACCACCGATGATTATTTCGTTAGTTTTTATAGTAGAGCTAAATTTAATATACCATTTTGTAGGGAATAAAGTCTACTACACATTGCTATACAAAAAACTTGCATAAGGGACTATCTTCATATTAAAATCCGCACCAACTTTAAAATTTCCAATAGCAACACCCAATTTTGATTCAATATTTAGAAACTACGACAAAATTCATCGTTGAATATCAATTTACAAGTCATTTGGTTAAGTAGTTTTTTAATTATGAATATCGAAAGTTTAGAACAAGTAATGTTAAATGAATTTCTTAAACTTTTAATCATATCTTTCGAAATAATAATTTTGTTAAGCTGATATTTTTATCTGTGTTACTTCTAAACAACCCAAATAAAATACACTAACTTTCATTACTCATATATATATATATATATATATATATATATATATATATATATATATATATATATATATATATATATATATATATATATATATATATATATATATATATATATATATATATATATATATATATATATATATATATATATATTTTTTTTTTTTTTTTTTTAATTTTATTTAAATTAAGATATTAATATTCATAAAATTTATGATACACAAATTTAAAATCTGCAGAACTTAACAGAAATCTACTAATTTTGAGAATTAAAAGCGCTGTGATCGCGTTGGCATAAAATTCTAAATTCTAAATTATTTTATAAAGGCAAGAGGTATACGGGAGTGGGGGGGGGGGGGGGGAATGAATGATCACAGGGAAAGAAGAACCACGGCTAACGCCAAAATATTTTCTACCAGCGTAGTTCATTTTGAAGTCTCACTAATACTTTGTCCAATGTGGAAGTAGCCCCTCAAATAAGATAGATACATATCGTCAATATCTCTGCATATAAATGTAGAAACTTAATGAAAATTTATATTTAGATTATTTTGAAGGCGGGGAACATTTCTGCGCTATCAAAAGTAGGTGTTGCTATTGAAAATTTTAAAGTTGGTGCGGATTCGAGAATGAAGATTGTCCCCCTATGCAAATTTTTTGTATATCAATGTATAGTAGACTTTATTCCCTACAAAATGGTATATTAAGTTTAGCTCTACTATAAAAACTAACGAAATAATCATCGGTGGTTCGTTTTTTTTTCCGCGGCTGTACCACGAAATTTATAACATTTCTATTTTCCACAGATATATCTATGGCTAAAAGCACAATCGTACGTCCATTTTTAGCAAAAATGATACATTGGTATCAACGTAAAGATGGAATTTAGTTCCATAGGCTTCTATTAACTTCGCAATCTTCCTTTCGCGTTTTACAAATGTTTACAAAAGTGAACCTTACCTTACAACCATTGTGCTTTTAGCCATTTAGATGTATTCGAAAATGGAATACACAAATGAAATACAATGTAAATTCTAAAATATATTTGTGAAACATTTTTTTTTATTTCCTAGAAAAAAAATTGCTTCTCTAAATTTGTCGAGTTTTTATATAAATTTGAAAACTTTACCTGTATTCTTTCTGTATAATTGTCTAACAAAACCATTCCTGATCCCGATACTTTTTTTGTTTCAACCATTGTTTTTAGATCTGCCAAGAGATTCATGTGTTTTGACATATCAGTGGCTAAAACCTATAATACGTATAATTAATTAACTGAAGAAACACACAACTATTATTCATCAATGCTAAAAATACATTCAAATATATTCTAATATATTTTTTAATTTAATAAATAAATTTAAGTAGCATACAAAATGTAACAATGATTTAAAGTGGGGAAATTAGAAATAATTTTTTGTGGGGAAAATAATAACTGTTTTGGATACAAGTAGGATAACAACATTTCTTCATAGAAGGTACTTTCAACTTTGTAAAAGTACCGGGATCAAGTCTTTGACTCACTGAACCGGCGACATATCTTATTTTAGACTATAATGCGCGTCGACAAAGAGAACCTCGTGGACGAATTTACTACGAATAAAAGCCATATTCGCATGGAGTGGTCACCATATTCGTCCGATCTCATTCCTATCGAAAATCTTTGGGATATCCTTGGCGTAATATCTCTATGTCCTTTTAACTTATTCCTTAATTCTCAAACAGTTGTAAATTACACTATTGAGGATTAGAAGATATAGCCTCCAGGTGCTCTTAATTACCTAATTAAAGGTATGCAACACCTCTTCTTAACCTTTTTGAAAATTAGAAGTGGTCCCCTCCCTTTTTGACCGAGCGTTAGCGCGGTCCTGTTTTCCCTTGACCTTTTTGCACTTCGTCTGTTCGTTTGTTACGCAGTCACGACCAAACGCGTTGTTCGATTTTTTTCAAATTTGGCAGGTATGTTTCTTTAAGTCATCAAAATGACATATGTTAAGATTAGAATTAACGGCGCGTATGGATACTTTATATATGAGCAGGTGAGTGCAAAAATGGCCCAACCCACATTTTTTTCAAAACTCATTTTATGATACTAAACTTTCTTACAGAATACGAATTTACTGAAGCAATATCGGTCTAACCCATTTTCCCGTGTTTTCCCGCTAGAAAGCGTTCATAAAAAAACATTCGTTTTTGACTTAAACGCTATTCAAAATAAAAAATAAATCCAGTAATCCCACATTACTGGCGGTTTTAATGGATAATAACAATAACGGATTACATATGTTCTATAATTTTAAACTTATGAGTTATATAAAGAAGTCGTCAGAGAAGTTAAAAAACCATTTGCGTTAACTATATATATATATGAGCCTGAACAAATGAAGTGGACTTAGCCAAAATAATCAACTTCATGTCACAAGTCACACATTTTTATGGACTACATTAAAAGTCGAAGTTTGAATCAAAGAATATACAGATCCCCTTTTGAAAAATGTAAACATCATTTAAAATGGTAAAAATCCCTAGAATTTCAAACTGTTTATATTTCAAAGAATACGGAACTTTTTAATGCAGTTATGGAAATTATGTCTATAAATGGAAATGAAAAATGTATTAATGAAGATATAAACGGATATGAATTCAGTTATTTCAATATCGCTTTTGTATCCTATCGTATACGCAGCATCAGGAATGGACATACTTACCATATCTATGGACATCTTTCGAAGACTTAGTATCTGTTTCTTGTTTAAACTTGCAAAAATATTACAATTCTCGTCTTGAAGTAATTTGAATGCTACTGCCAAAGAGTGGTTTTCCAACACCGACTCGTCATTATACATAAGGGCTAACTCAGAACCTATCAGAACAGAAAAAAACCAAATGTATTAACAAACCTTTCTGACTGCACTCGTACTTATTTTTAAAACATACTTTATAAAATAATTCTAAATATAATTAACAATCGCTGTAACATTTTGAAAAGATGTTGGCTTACAAAAGCAATATTACCAAAATTTATTTAATAAAGTGAATCAATGGCATCAATTTAATAAGAAAATCTGATTCTTATTTAATTTTTTAACTGAAATAACATGCTACTTTTAATTCTTTGTAGTTGAGTGATTTTTTTGGAGTGTTGGTAACAAGATCTAAAGTCATTTTAACCCTTTTCGGTTCATGGATTATTAGAGTGATATGCTAATGTTACAAGCATAACAAAATAATCTGTCAAGTGGACCTCTTTAATCGAACTGTAATATTTAGTTCCCCGTAAAAGGTCGAAAATGCGACTTAAAAAGAAACTTGTACTTTAACAAATGATGGAATATTTATATTATACTATCAAGATATCATTGCGCATTTATTTATAATTGCTCACGATTGGCAGATATAAATAGCCTTTTTTTATTACGAGAAGAAGTTGCCTGTATTATTTTAAATTACAAAATATAAATATTTAAAGAGAATTCTATTAAATTATGCTTAAATAAATCTAGAAATCAGTTTACTAAATCACGAACGAACTCGTATACGTTAACATTTCTAAAAGCAGGATTCTAAGCAATTTGAGAGGCAAACTGTAAAAATAAGTGCCTTGGATAACTTTTTGAGAGTTATACTTCAATATATAAGTGATATGAAATGGTAAAATAAAAGTTTTTTTAACTTTTCAAAGTACATTTACACCTGTATAACTGTTGCAATCATAAATAAGAAAAATCTTCTGAGGAAAAATATAACCACTTTTTCTCATTCGTCTTCATAAAGCACACACAAACCAAACATTCCATTTTATAGGGAACAAAGCAATATATAAATTGGCATGCAAACAACATGTATAGGGGACATATTCATATTAAAATACGTTATAATTTGTAAATATCCAGCAGCAACATCTTTTGATGGCGCAAAAATCTTTTACACCTTTAAACGAAGAGATACATCGGGAGGAACTATAATGACCACCCTATACAATGCACTAGTAACACATTCGCTGCCATATGAGTTGTATTTAACTCACGCATTGTTTGTTGAAGAAGTTCAGTGAATTAATAACATCCCTTATCACAGACTATGGTATTCATTCAGTTCATTGTATACACTTTATTTAACATGATTCCGAATGTAAGCACATTCTGCATGACCTTCCAGATAAAAAACAGAACTAGGCCTGAATTTTTCCCTTGGAAGGTAACTTTTATATGTCCCGGAACGCTCCGTGAGTTACATGCAACTAACGCACAAAATTTTTTTTTTTTTTTCAAAATTTCAACATATGTTTAAACCATTTAAAAAGAAAAACCCAAATTAAAAAAAATGGGGCCCCACCCATATAGCACATTTTCCTCCTCAGGATGTCCAGGAGAGGAAATGCGATCTTACGCTAGGCATCCTACAGGATGCAGGAGCTCTTCAGGAACCGAAAATGCCCACCCTACTGGATCCTGAGGAACGCATCATGAGCTCCCAAATACTTCTCCTCCGGAGGTATTCAGGGAGTTTTTTTTGGAAGTTTAGTAGGAGGAATCTAGGAAACTTCAAGGTCTCACTCTCATATGGGCAAATACCTCAAAAAATCACATTGTGGTGCCATCGGGTTATGAAACTGCCAGCTAATTTCGAAATTGCCTTTGGAATACTTTGTGAAGAACTTCCCCTCGTCAAGATTCGAACAAAGTACCTATTGATTTCAAATAACACGTGATATACGTTAGGTTATGACGGTTGTTGGTTAGATAGGATTGTTATGTTATTTGTGTGCGCGGTTATATGATTATTTCAAGGATCTTTTTTAATTATTTAAATATTTTGGTGCGGTTGTGGCATTATGTATTTAGAGTAGGTAAATTATAAAGATGAATTATTTATTAGAATGAAAAATTAAGTCTGTTAATATATTTTTATTTCATTACTTATATTTTATTTTAAAATGTATTATTTATATTTTATTTACAAATATATTATTTTTAATTTATGTTAAATAAAATTTTATGTGATTTATTTTATGTTATATTTGTATATTAATATTTATATTTTATTTTAACATTTATTATTTTTATTTTATAATAAAATATTATTTATATTATTATACATAAATATATATTTTTATATTCAATTTTATGTTATTGCTATAATATTATTATTTATAGTTAATTTTAATTTATTATTTTATAATTTATATTACTTCTTAAATAAATATTTTTAATTTTTAATTAATTCATGTAAGTCCTTTAATTATTTTTAAATTGATTATTTATATTTTATAATAAATATAAATTTTTATTTTATCATTTATATTTTATTATAAAAGTATTCTGAAGTTTTTTGGAAGCATAGTAGGAGGTGTGTGCGTTTGTGTGTGCCCCCCGAAAATAAAGAGTTATAGTTAGTCCCGCCGTTTACCCCGAAAACAAAGAGTTATAGTTAAAATCATCGTTGTCATGGTAACCTCTACATAGTATGGAGACTCTCCCCCCCCCCTCCCCCCATGCTAATAAACTATAAATGTGGCGAAATACAGCCCGAAATGAATTTTCTGACTTTGGCTGCAATTGGGAATTCGATAAACTGATTGTCTTGTGTTTGAATCGCGAGGATGGGTGGGAGAACCAAGAACCTCTCCAATCGGAAATAGTTTTCGTTTTAATTTACTGTGAGCTGTTGTTTAAGTTAATATTAAAATTGACCGATTCGCAAGTTTGAAAAAAGGATTGCTGTATTTTTCAAAAAATAAATAAGGGTTTTCTATTTTTTTAAAGGAAACTTTAATTTAAGTAATAAATATTATATATAGCTCTGCTGCTATATAGCTCTGCTGCTATATAGCTCTGCTGCTATATAGCTCTGCTGCTATATAGCTCTGCTGCTATATAGCTCTGCTGCTATATAGCTCTGCTGCTATATAGCTCTGCTGCTATATAGCTCTGCTGCTATATAGCTCTGCTATATAATATAGCTGTGCTATATAATATAGCTGTGCTATATATAGCTGTGCTATATAATATAGCTGTGCTATATAATATAGCTCTGCTATATAATATAGCTCTGCTATATAATATAGCTCTGCTATATAATATAGCCCTGCTATATAATATAGCCCTGCTATATAATATAGCTCTGCTATATAATATAGCTCTGCTATATAATATAGCTCTGCTATATAATATAGCTCTGCTATATAATATAGCTCTGCTATATAATATAGCTTAATAGCTCTGCTATATAATATAGCTTAATAGCTCTGCTATATAATATAGCTTAATAGCTCTGCTATATAATATAGCTTAATAGCTCTGCTATATAATATAGCTTAATAGCTCTGCTATATAATATAGCTTAATAGCTCTGCTATATAATATAGCTTAATAGCTCTGCTATATAATATAGCTTAATAGCTCTGCTATATAATATAGCTTAATAGCTCTGCTATATAATATAGCTTAATAGCTCTGCTATATAATATAGCTCTGCTATATAATATAGCTCTGCTATATAATATAGCTTAATAGCTCTGCTATATAATATAGCTTAATAGCTCTGCTATATAATATAGCTTAATAGCTCTGCTATATAATATAGCTTAATAGCTCTGCTATATAATATAGCTCTGCTATATAATATAGCTCTGCTATATAATATAGCTCTGATATATAATATAGCTAATATAGCTCTATAATATAGCTCTATAATATAGCTAATATAGCTCTATAATATAGCTAATATAGCTCTATAATATAGCTCTATAATATAGCTAATATAGCTCTATAATATAGCTAATATAGCTCTATAATATAGCTAATATAGCTCTATAATATAGCTCTATAATTTAGCTCTATAATATAGCTCTTCTATATAGTGTAAACCCGCTTTACTTCTAAACGACCCAAATAAAATAGGCTAACTTTCATTACTTATAAGTATATTTTTTAATTTTATTTCAATTAGGATCTTAATATTCATAAAATTTATGAATAGCAACCATGCTATATTTTGATAGTGATGGATTCAGAAAAACGTTTTATGTGCATATCTAAAATTTCGTGATTTTCCTCTTTGTAGTGTTTTTGCTATATTAAAATGTGCATCAAATGAACATTTCAGGGGTCATACGCAAATTTAAAATCAATAGTACTTAAAAGAAATCTTCGCCAATTTTACGAATTAAAAGCGCTGTGGTCGCGTTGGCATAAAATTTTAAATTCTTATATACAAGCGAGGGGTATACGGGAGTGGTGCACGTTAATTATGAACCAAGTTCAATGTCCTGTCGTCTATTAAGGTTGCGTCGGGTGCCAGCTGAGGTGTTGTCCCCGTCATTTGACCATTTTTCAAAAATGCGAAGTATCGTCCCGGGTCTTTCCTACGATATAGACCCCGAACCGTCGACAATAGCCCACTGTTCAGGTATAGTGCGACGTTAATTCAACCAAACAAACAAGGTTGTAAGGTTTTTGGACCACAACACCATATGTGGCTTTATTAAAAAAACGCTGTAAACATTGTTAAAAATCTTGATTATTTCTTTATTAAATACAAATGTGCATATTTTTTTTTTAAATTACTTTTAAAAGTATTAAAATACTTTTTTGACACCCTGCATAACCTAAGACAAGCACGATCTTATGGGTAAAAAAGTAATTACATAACCTCAATTCAAACTGAGTGTGTAAATATATAACATTTACAATATTTCATTTAAATTTAGAATTGAGAAACTACGTATTGGTAGAACATTAATTAAAATATTTTTTTTAAAAATTGTTCCATCTTAATTTTAAAATTAAAGTACATCATTGGTATATAAATTTTAAACCTGGAATAAATATTTTTTTCAAGATATATTCTATTATTTTTTTAATTTTTCTTACAATATTAAGTTTGTCCTGTGCCTATATAATTTCAGAACATCCTAAAAATATAAATAATAACATTTGACGTCATCAAAAATACTATATAAAATCACAATAAAGTAGTAACATATCTTTAAGTATAAAACATACTATATCATATTATGAGAACAATTCTAGGCGAGTCTGACCACGCATAAGAACGACAAAACGTTTTCTACCAGCGTCCTTCATTTTGTAGTTCAACTAATACTTTGTTCAATGTGGAGGTAGCCCCTCAAATAAGATCGATACATATTGTTTAATATTTCTGCATATAAATGTAGGAAATTACCGAACATTTATATTTAAAAGTAGCGCTATCAAAAGTAGGTGTTGCTATTGAAAACTTTTAAGTTGGTGCGGATTCGAGTATGAAGATAGTCCCCTGTGCAAATTTTTTGTATATCAATGTGTAGTAGACTTTATTCCCTACAAAATTGTATATTAAGTTTATCCCTACAATCAATAGTGGCCGAGAAACCAGGGGTGGTTCATTTTTCCCCCCGGCTGTACATTGTTATTAACTTAATTAGAGTACTCCTAAGCTGGCCTTTGCTAAAAACGTCCTCAATCTGATTGAGGTGTGTTCGCTGAAGTCAACCTCTTCCAACTCTCCCATCAACGCTCGTCTTGTATACTTGTTTCGTATATCTCCTTTCGTTCATCCTCTCTATATGTCCAAACCATCTCAACACACCTTTCTCAATCTTCGACACTACAATATATTTTTTATTTCACTCCACAACGCTCCTTTAAATTAACTTAATAAACTTTACTTAAAATATTAAGTCTTAGTTGAATAAAACTTGATATAATTCTTATTAACGATATTATTTAGTGATAAAATTAATTTGTAAGGTATCCATAAAATGAAATCATAACAATGACTGACAAACACTAATGTGAACAATGGCCGTGCATCTCTTTGGAAAGTTTGGATAAATCAAGTTTGTATGTTATTATTTTTAAGACTATACGTGCGCGCACGCAATTGGTATTTTTTGGAAGAGCAATACTCAAGAGGCCAAAGAGCCGCATGTGGCTCGCGAGCCGTGGTTTGCCGACCGCTGCTCTAGGCCATATGGTATATATATATATATATATATATATATATATATATATATATATATATATATATATATATATATATATATATATATATATATATATATATATATATATATATATATATATATATATATATATATATCCCGAGTTCACCTACATGGGAAGATCATCGGAAAGGCTTCCATTTGACTTTCTTCCACAGAACGTCTTGGGGCACAGACTCTACCCAGGACGTCTTTAAAACCCCTTACTGAGGAGCTCCTCAACAAGTCATCTATATTGTAGGAGGAATTTAGGAACAATTGGAGCGCCTGAGGAGCTCCTTAGGATATTTTGTGCTATATGGGCATGTGTATCAATATATATTTTTTTGTGTGGCAGCGAATGGTTAAGCAACGCTCCATGTTAGGCCTTCACCCACGGGAAAATTATTGAGTATTATTCTATTTCTTCAAAAATTTAGCATTCATTATTAGGTTAACAATCAAATTTAGATTTTCAGACTTTCTAATTTTTAACTTACTGGGAGATTTAACTCTTTATTTTACTTTATTTTAACAATACAAATTGCTCGTTGAGAGCTGTTATACGATACAATATTCAAGGCCCATGACAATCAATCAATCACAATCGATCAATCAATCAACATGACAATCACAAATTTCAGGCAAAACTAAAACACAATCGACTGCATAATTTGCAGGCAGGGAAATAATACAATAATGAGGAACTAAAAGTTAAACGGATTGTCCGGGGAGATTATCAGGATTCACTTCAAACTCATTCATATCCCGTTTTATCTCTAATTTCATTATTTCTCATTCGAAGAAATTACATTTTTCATCGAATCTATTGCTTTATTGGGTACTTGGCCTTTGCAGAAGAGTTTAATCTTTTGCAGTTATGCCATTCATGGGTATTCGCACATTTCTTTTCGAGGTGAGCCGTGTGAGAATCTAATTTAAAATCCAATTCTTGGTGCTTACTTCTGGTTTCCATTCTGTTGAGGAATTAGATTTTGTCTTTATTTATTTCTTTATTTCATCAATTATCTAGGCTATTTTTATTCTCTTTTATTTTCTCGTCGACTTCATAGACGATATTGCTCTGTGCTATCCACAGATTTCCTTGCAATAGTCTGTTTAGTTTTATTTTTCTTGAATTTCAATTTGTTTCATGCACAACTGTTACTGTCTCTATTAGAATTTCCTCACCCGCTGATATTTTTTATCCTTTCATTTTTATGATGTACGTAATAATTTTCGCAAAATTTACTTCAAAACTAGGGGAAAACATATCGCGGAATTGGGTATTTTTTTCGCTAAACTCACAAATCAATACTCAGCACCAAGTAACAAACAAAAATACAGAATAATTTTTTTTTTGACAAAACTTTCTAAAAATTTTATTCTTTAGATTTTGTTTAAATAATTATATTTTTAAATATATGCATGCCTTATTTAAAAAAAAAGTGTAATATTAATATGCATAAAATTTCAGAAATTATTTTTCAGTAAGTTGTAAAAAAATTTCAAATGTATACAAAAAAAAATCGCATTTTGAGTAATATACACTGGTTTATTACATTTGTAAGCAAATGCGTTTGAGTACACGCGTTATGAGTCGGATATCGCTAAAGCTTTCCGACAGATTTCAATTAAGAATTCGGATAGAGATTATTTAACGTTTCTGTGGTTTGATAAAAATAACCCAGAACAAGTTGTCGAATATAGGCATAGAAGGGTGGTTTTCGATCTTACGTTCAGTCCCTTTTTATTGGCCACGACAATTCAGTTTCCATTTAAATAGGATTCCAGAGAACTTCAGTAACACAGCAGAAATCCTTAAAACGGCATTTTATGTGAATAACTGCGTATCTAGCTTACATTCTGAAATAGAGATGAGAAATTTTGTTCTGGAATAGCAAATAATAATGTCGTCGGATCAATTTGATTTAAGGGCTTGGAAGTCGAATCTCCTAAGTGCTGTTTTCGAAGAAAATTCTACAACGGAAGACGCAGTTCTGGTTTTGGACTTAGTTTGGCATACAAATTCTTACACATTGTCGTGTATTGTAAAACTATTTGTTAATATTGAAGAGCCAATTACTAAAAGGGTAGTTTTAGCTATTGCAAACCAATTGTACGATATAGTAGGATATCCAATTCCCATAATGTTGTTGCTTAAATAATTTTACAAGAAACATGGAATTTAAAACTTAAGTGGGACCGAAATTCCAAAAGAGTTGAGTAATAAATTTAAAGTTTGGCGTCAACATTTACCTTTGTTATCCAATATTAGAATACCTAGATGGTTCGGCATTGCGGAAAACAATGATTTAATTAGTTTGTATTCATTTTCCGATGCGAGTAAATTGGTTTATGCTGCATCTATATTGTGTTGTAAGTGAAGATCTTGTAAATATTAAGTTAATTAATGAAAGGTTTCCAGTAGCGCCTGTAAATCCTATTTACTATCCCTCGTCTAGAACTTCTTGCTTGTTGCATAGGGGCAAGGCTATTGTCTTCGGTCATTAAGGATCTTAATATTCTCTACGCAAAAGTATATTGATGGACAGATTCCACTACAGTTTTGTGTTGGCTACGAAGGGATCAAATGTGGGTAACTTATGTTCTAAATCGCGTTCGAGAAATACGTACCTTGACTGCTACTCTGGATCCTGCTTAGAAAAAAGGAGTCATTGAAGCAAGGTAAGGAAGACGCGGGAACGCTGATAGTGGGCACAGTTTTGTCCTTGGCTCCAATGCGTGATAACGTGTTTACAGTAATGTGAGGTTTAGACCTCTTAGTAATTTTAATAGGCTTCTAAAAGCATAAAAATATGTACTTCTTGAAAGCTGGTAGGGGCAAACTTTCTCTAGCTACATTATCCTCCACTGATGACACTATAAACAAAACAATTGCTGAGCACATATTTTTTTTACATGCAATGTGAATGGTTGTAATACGACGTCTTTTTTGTTCAGTCAAGGAAAACTGATGTTCTTTCAGACTGTGACTAAGAACACGGTCTTGCTGAAACTATCCAGATATTCAACAACTCAAAAGTGACTCAACATATCGCTGCTGATTTTGGTGAACGTTTTCTAGTTTCAGTATATGGCTTTAACATGGGAAGGGAGTGTTATTGCTCAACAACTTGAGATATCTTAGTTACATTAAAGCAGCTTTTAAGAACAAGACAAACATTGCTGCACTACCACCATGTGCAGCAAGGCAACACTCTTTAAGGGTATATCACCAGGTCCAACAGTGGCAAGACTCGAAAAGAATTATTCATTTAAATAAAAGCGAGACTTTGAAAGTCAACGGCAACATCCAACAAACACAAGAATTCATCATAGGGAAAGTATTGGAGACGAACTCTATTACTGTGGGAGAAATATCTCAGCAATCAGATGCAAAAAGTTATGAGTGACTTGGATGAAGAGGAACATTTAAATGTACAGCAAAAATAAGCTGAAAACTACAATTCAACAATCAAAAACAACACTTTTATTGAAGAAAAAATATATTCAGAGGGTTTTGGTTATATCAGCGGATGGATCGCAAAAAAATTGAAAAGAGATATCCACATTTAGGACACTTCACTTCAGTAATAAAGCACCTACATTTTCTATTTGTCACTTTATGTTGTAGCTGACGATGAAAAACTAGGGTCTTCATAAAAGAGACTTATATGAAGAAGACGTCTGACATAATAAACAATCTATTACAGTTGAAAAATCTTGCCTATATGCAAGATTTTTAATTTGTAGTTACGCTATTTTTCTTTTTTGAAGTAAATTGTACAATAGCTCAAAACTCGTCGTATTCATTAGAAGGTAACACTATTTTAATTATGTCGATTACGTATAGGAGACCTAGAAGTTGAAATTGGGGGAGAGGATAAGTGGAGTGGAAAGAACCTACAATATTTGTATATGTATAAGTTAATGTTATTATTCTAAATTTTAAATTTAATTTTTGATATTTACTTTTTTTTCTCTTTGTATTTTGATATGGCCAGAATGGCCAATTTTTTAAAACAATATATTGGCACCGAATCATAATAGTATATCCAAACAATTTTATTACTCCTAGTAATGGAAACATAAAAGAATTAGCTCATAATCACACACAATCTTTGCATACAATGAACTTTTTTTTTAAATGTGAATACTACTTGCAAAATTGCCTTTTCTACTTACTTCAATTGGATAAGCGATTAGAAACACGAAATAATTATGTTAACTCCATTTTTTTGGTTTATTTTTTAATGATACTACACATAACTTATACTACACTACTATACTTTTTTATCTTAATGATAATAAAAATAGGAGACTTACCTTTATCATGTTTTCCATCAAAAGTCTGATCGATTACATAACATAGTTAGTTCTCTTACCTCTTTGTCAACTTTGCGCCTATATAAGGCGTGTTTACTTATATTACTTAGAACTCTATTAGTTTTCCAAAAACCATAAACATATATATATATATATATATATAATTTTTACTCAGAACACAGATCCGAAGAGTAGACACACATACAGACATACTACATAACCCAAACTCCCTTGAACTTGCGATGTGTGTTTCTTTCCTGGTTGATATTACATATATACATAGACACGCACACAATTTGAAATAATTTTTGCGGTTGTATTCTATTTATCCATCCATTCGTTCGTCTTTTATTCCGTACGTGCATACGATCCCCCCCCCCCCCACACACACATACATACATACATACACGTAGTCCAATCGTTTGTCTTGTTGGGGTAATTTTTGTCAAAAAGATCCGAGAGGTCTTTTTTAGTTTGGTTGTCTGTATTTAAAATTAACTTTTTTTTCCTGAAATATCCATCACAAATGCATAGTAACGTTACCGGCAAAGTATGAAGCTATCCAGCTTGGCGTTTTTTGGCATATTAAAAAATATTATTGGAAATGGAAACGTAATTAGCAGCAGTATTTCGTACTTTGACGGTTTCTCTTTAGACATACTGTAGAATTTCTAGGCAAAGTATATAATATATTAAAATTATTAGTGTATTCCATACTTTATTTAAAAATGCCAGGCATGTTATCGAACATCATATTTTGATTTTAACATATGTATATATCACTATTCTGAAACAGGTGATTCCATATTAATTGTATGTTTTAAGAGAAGAGAAAATTTACTTAAAATATCAAAACATGACGAATGTAAATATTTCTAATTTTGAAGGCGCACGATAAATGTTTGTTAAATGAAAATAATTGCAAGATTTGGTAATGTAAGAAAATTTTATGAATATTTGTTATCATTAGATCTTTTTAGAGCGGTAACTTTAATAGGAAACATAATATTTTTTGGTAACTATTTTAATCAAGCATCAGATTGCGTAATATAGATGAAAGATTTGACTTACTTGAATTTATAAGATATTGATTTGTAACACCTGGATGATCAACGTCATGAATTGCTGCAGAAAATAGAATTGCAAGAACTTCTAAATCAGTGAAGACAGACTGAAAAATTACAAAATAAAAATAGTCTTTGAGAAACGTATAGTCTAAAACAAAGAATATAATTGAGTGTAGAAAACTATTAATTTCTCAATATATCAAATCCAGTAAGTTAATTTATAATAGCTGATAAATAAAAACGTTACACATAAACATGTTTAATTCATTATTAAAATATTTTAATAATACATTAACTCAAGAAATTTGTCTCTTACATTATTAATTTTACGTTGAAAAAAATTTAAAAAATACCTTCAAAAATTCAATTTAAATAAATGAACTAAATTGGAAAAAACAAATATTGTTATAAGTAAAAATAAAACCCTGGACGCTCATATTAGGATATTTCAAAGCCGATATTTTGAACGCCTACTCTTTTATTAACTGAATTTATTATTGTCTCAAGCAGAAACGAACAAGTCATCAAGGGTTTGAAGCAAAACCAAACATGTCAAAGTGAGGTTCATTCATAAGTAAACATGTCAACATAAAAACTTTAAATTAATCATTAAAAAACATTTTTGATCTTAGCTATTTATATGGAGGTGTTACTTAGATTTAAAGTACTATTTTTCATAAATTTACTTTAAAAATTACTTAGGAAAACTTTTTTAAATGTTTTTGCTGTTTCTTGCGCGAGCTAAGTGACATGTTGTTTTGGCATGCACGCTACTTATTTGCAAAGGGTTAAAAATATAATTTTTAACGATACAACAACGACATCAGTGAGAGACAGTTAAATAACAGCGTTAAAAATAAAACTATTAACTTCTATTTATAGGTTGGTCAACAAACCAATTGCTGTTAGTAATGCTTTCAATTAAAAAAGTATATGATGGATAGAAACACTTATTTGCTTAACTTCGAATGTTTAAAGTATTTCCTTTCCCCTGTTAATAATTTCCAAAAAGATCAAAGCATTTTTTAAAAATAAAAATTTGATAATAATTGATAATAAAATTTGATAATAAAATTTGATAATAAAATTTGATAATAAAATTTGATAAAAATAGTTATAATTTTTTTATACCTTTAAAAGTTTTTTTTTAATATCTACGTTTAAATGTATTACGTCTACTGTAAAAACTTTATTGAAGTAAAAAAGTTTATTTAACCTCTAAGGCAGGCATCAATAGTAGAACATGTACGGATTGAGTAACATCGGCTGCATGGCTGCTATTATGATATGGAACTCTAAGATAATGATCTTCAAGGTTTAACAGGAAATTAATCAAGGTCTTCGAAGGAATTTTGAATGTTTTGCACAGATCTCTATCCTGTAAAAAAATATAAACAATGAATAGATATGAACATAATAAAGGTTTTTAGGGTAAACATCGATTTATAAATAGAATAACGAATTTAGCCTACTTTTCGATATGTAATCGTACACTCTTCAGCACACGCATTACTCTTCGTTGCGCACATGCTCTTACATTGCAGAGTTTTCTTTTTATTAATAAGTTGATACGCAATTATTTAGAAATAGGGATTGTGAATAAATGTAAAACAGTTTAATTCATCATACACATCATATTAAAGATATTTCCTTCAAAACTCTTTCAATGTTCAAAAAAAAAAAATTACAGAAACTATTACAGATAAAAGAACAAAATTGGTTAACCCCACTAAACTATACCATTGCCTTCAATGAATTACTGGCTACAATATCAAATATATTTGAAACATCTTTGATTATACCTAGTATAAGCTTCCTTTTTTTCTACTTTTAGTAATATTGAGTTCATGTGAGAGAAGGACCTTTATATAAATGAATAGTACTGAATGAATACGTACCCTAAATATTTTGTAGCTGACAGCGGTAAGGGGATGTGTATTTGAACATTCTGATATCCTAAATACATCCACTCCCCATCTATCTATATCTTCAAGCAACTGGAGAGAAAACAAATATATTAGACCTGTATCAATATCTTGCTATTTCTTTTTTTATACCATGTAAAATTATCTTATAACTCATTTCGTTCATTTAGAAAAAAAAGTGCCACAATACGGAGTTTTCCGTTTTTACTTTGTTTGCTTGTCATGCAACTCGATTTGCTGAAACCCACACTTTGCATGTCGTCTATGAAAAGGTCGACTTGTGAGGTGAGGGACAGCGCTAAACCTAAATGGCCAAACTTCAAACGCTTCTCTTACAATTTTTTCGCATTGTGGCAGCCTTCTTCCAAGTGAACCATTTAATTTGGTCAGTTTAGATCAAACGCCAGGTCTAAACATTTTTATTTCCTTGAATGTCAATGGGATGGTTAGTATACATTATAACTAAAAATAAATTTATTATTCTAAACTGACTTTATTTCCAGTCAAAAGCGAATGTCATTTTTGCATAAATTATATATTATATGTATATATTATAACACATATAAAAACTCAGTTTTCTACATGTGGTTTTAATTGAACAATTTCCACCGAATTAAATTGTCATGTAAATTATTTAAAATGTTATACATTGTACGCCGAGCGATGTTCTTACAACGTTACTGCTGCTCATTCAGCTGACTTCACGCGAGAGTTGCAACTGTAGCACACGACGTTAATTTTTAATAACCAACTAAATGGTAAAGATTGGGGGAGTCGACATCCCGCTAGAGCTATACAATGGGATATTGGCACTGAATAGAATCTATTCCTAAGGGAAAGACCCGGGAACACTCACTGCTTTGTAACTTTGAACCACGGTCAGGTGACAAGGACAGCACCTAAGCTGGCACCCTACGCACCAGTATAAGCGCGAGGACGTTTGAACCAATTCAGATTTAACGTGCACCAGTCCTCTATACACGAAGTATTTTTGTTTGGTGACGGGGACGATCTGGCAACACTCTGATTACTAGATCGCTACACACCTGTTGCGATGCGCACCAATTCATTCAGGAATAAATTTCTAAAGTGCTGCATTCTAGTATGGGATCGGACGGTAATATAAAAATTCATCATTAAATTGGTGGTATGACAGTTGGCACACCACGTTGTCCATGAAGAACTCACTATTAGAAACTTTCTGGACAATTTGATGGATTAATGTGAGAAAAATGTCGCTAAAACGCCTTGAATAACTAAGATTTGATAACTTATTAGCAAAGATCAACAAGCTATCTAATTGATGGCAACATTTATTTTAATGGAAATTATGGTTAGTAATTATGTAGACAAAAAAATCGCGGGTGCACATTACCCCCCTCATATTATTCTCAACAATGCTGACAGTACTTCGGTCAAAGTTGACAGGTATGTGTAAGGTCCTATTAAAAAATCCTCTTACACTTCCTAATTCTTCTTCTCTATGCGTTTCTATGCCGTACTTGGGAAGAACACTAAAACTGTTGCTATGACAAACTGTCTTTTTGATACCGGAGATTCTTGACATGGCCTGGCCAGCTCGCCCTTTTGATTTCGGCAGAGGAGCAATGGCCACTTCTTCTGTTTCTTCATCCTCCTCTTTCAGAGTGTCCAAATCGAACTCCTGTTTCTTATCTGAAACAAGAACCAGTTAGAAGTCGTTTATGATCGATGACCAGGGAGCTTCCAAAAGTACTTTGCTCACTCACCATTTAGCTCTTTACCCAAGAATGTACTGCAAATGTAATCTGAAATCTGACTTCCAGATTTGGATTCGGAAGAGAAGTGGCTCAATTCTTTATTAAGCATTTTCTTGAACTAAAATAGGATAAAATCATTAATTGAAACTATTTTTATTAACCTTATTATGCATATTTTTTTTATAAACACCTAGTTGAACGTAATTTTGCACAACTATTAATATATTATGTTTCATTCAAACCTTTTTTTTTATTTAAATATATTGGAGAGTGGGATAGAAAGAGGAGTTTTCACACAATCAATCCCTAAATCATTTAATCTCAATATGTTTTTTACCTTAAACAATAGTGAAGCTGCTCGTATTATAATCTTATATAATATAAGATATTAAAAAATTACTCATTAGGTCAAACTGTTAAATTATATTTGATTATCGGCATTCAGTAATTGGGAAAATTTGGTCCCACTCCTCCCTAGTGCCACAAATAATTTGTGGTGATTTTATTTTGATTGACTTATGCCAACCAATGTTTCCATAAACATATTTAAAGAAATACAAATGTTTGTACATTTTTTATTTGTCTAAATATGTATATAAAACACATTAAGACAAGTTAATCAAAATTATACTATGGTGTGATCGTGAAATTTGTTTCTCTATTTGGAGGCATCTTTAGATAAAACTAATGAACGGATTTACACCAAATTTAATATTAAGGATATGGAAAGCATGGGGAAAAGATTTCCATACAAAAACAAATTTAGTTAAAAAAAATTCCGATAGTGAGAATTTTGGCGTTGTCCGAGCCGAAAACGAGTATAATGTAAATAAAATAAAGTTGCGATAGATACACAAATTAATTTAGTGATAACACTCAAAGGAAATTATGTTTTACTCATTGGAATCAGGGTTTCCAGAACCAGATAGTCTATTTTCGTTGTGCTGGCCTTTCTTCTGTACAACAAATTGCATCCTATGTGCGTCCTGACTCTGATAAATAAAAAGATAATTTCTTTTGAGTTTAATCACTAAATTAATTTGTGTGTCTATCGCAACTTTTTTTACATGTGTTATACCAGTTTCCGACACGGATAGCGCCAAAATTCCCCCATCGGAGGTTTGTGGAACTAATATTTTTATATGGAAATCTTCTCCTCATGCTTTCAATATTCTTATTATGAAATGTGGTTAAATCCGTTCATAGTTTTAGATACAGGTGCCTCTAAACAGGGAAATTTATTTTATGGCCATCCTGAATTTGATATAACAGAAATTGAATAAAAGTTTTTTTAATGATTTTAACAAAATAACTAAATAATATTTATTGGATTTGCAATATTTTTGAATGAATAATATAGAAACGAAAAAAAATTATAACTTTTCGAAAGATAAATAAAATATTCTGCAAACTATAATTCGTCAAAGTCGATGAATAATAAGTGGATACATGGATTACATGAATTAATAAAAAAATTCATATTAAAGAAAATTCATATTTCCTTTTCTGCTATGAAATATTATAGCGTAAGTTGGGGAAAATGGGTCCTGGGGATTTTTTTTTAAAATTAAATATTGAATTACATATTGTTAAACTTATGTTTTGATCTCGTGCTTTTTTTTGTTAATTTACTTTATTAACAAAATACGTTTTAGCAACAAATTATATTTCTGGGTGTTTTAATGTCCAAATGTTGATTTGTTTGAGTATACAAAAAAAATTGGAATAGTTTGATACATGAAATCTTCTGTATGTAAACTAAAAAAGTCGAATTATTTACGAATATTTCTTGGATTTGTATAGAATAGAATTCAATCCTTTAAATACATTTCAATGAAATTTAAAAAAAAAAAACTATAATTTAACTAGTTCGTTTTCAACGTTTTGCAAAGTAGGAAAAACGGGTTTTCGAATTATTAATGTTAAAGAATAAGAAATTCGTACAAAATTACAATCTTCGGCAAAAGTGCAATTATGCTACAAAAATATGAATTTAGAAGCTTATAAATGACAAGAACTAAATGAAATATAATTAACACTGTTTATATGTTAATATAAGGAATTAACATAGCTTTTTTTAAATAAACTGTCAACAAAAGAACATAGTTTGATACAAATATGACCATCATTTTCTTGTTTTATTCGAAGTTAGAAATAATGTTTTTAATTAAACAAAAATCGTCTGCGGAACAAAGTAAAAATAAATAAAAATTCATCACAGATTCTTGAATCAAAACAAGCCAATAATAATATTAGTAGATGTTCTATTTCGATGGAAATAAATAATATTGATTTTTTAAAATGACGAATGACGGATTACAGTTTGTTTTTAGGAAAAAAAACCAGTTCATTAATAATCAAATGTATTAAATTTTTATGATTTTAAGGTTGTTATTTATTCTATTTTATCCAAGTTACTAATTTGACTTAAAAGTTTGTTCTAATAATGCCTTTTATTAAAATACAAATGCAACGTTAAAATACGCAATAAAAGTCCGTAATAATCCGGACATGTTTCGGGAGATACATCACCCTTCATCAGCGGAAAATGTAAAGTCTGTGTGTAATGAAATATAAATAAACCCAAGCAATCTAAAATGTTGCCAAAGACCAAAAAAACTAACTAAACATTACAAACGGTTGGAGTTAACTATTGTGTGCCAACAAGCGGGAAACAATGGGACCGCAAACGTTTCATTGACAACCGAATCAATATTACTAAAAATATGAAACGCCTCCAGGAAGTCAAGTTCAAATGGAGATTTAGGTTTGCAAATTAAATGTGAGTTAGAAAAATTAAATATATGACCATGTTCCCAAGAGTGCTTGGCAATGGAGGACTTCTTTATTTCTTGTCTAACAGTATGTGCTTGGTGCTCCTTGATACGAAATCTTAATGCTCTCTTGTTTGACCAATATATGACATGCCACATTGACATGAAATACTGTATATGCCCCAGTTATTAAGATCGTCAATAGGGTCTTTAAGTTGTGTGAACGTGATCTTATTGATAGGTGAAAATATGGAACGTATGTCGAATCTACTGAGAATTTTAGAAATTTGATGGCTGATCTGGGGATAATATGGTAAAACAACTAAAGACTTAGATCGCTCAGATAGACTAGAATTTTTAAATGGATTTTTAAGTTTATGTAGGGCCTTATCAACGACGTTGGGTGAGAAACCTCGATCCACGGCGACGGCTCTCAAATAATTAAGTTCAGTCTGGAGTGAATCGGGTGTAGAACAGATGTTAAGAGCACGATTAACAAAAGTGTAAAATGCAGCCATTTTTTGTTGTATGGGGTGGCAGGACTTAAAATGAGGGGGCAAAGAAACTGCGAAGGGTTTTCTATATACGGTGGTGGATAAATGGTCATCTTTACGAGTAATTAAAACATCAAGGAAAGGAAGAGTATTGTTGGATTCGGATTCGGCAGTGAATTGTATTTTAGGATCTATGGAATTTAATACAGGGAGAATTCCGTCAATTTCTCCGGTGGAGTTGTTTAATAGGGCGAAAGTGTCATCAACATAGCGGATCCAAAGGGGAAATTTAATAATGGTGAAAAGTTTTTCTTCAAAATAATCCATATATATATCACTGAGTATGGGTGAAAGAGGGCTTCCCATAGCCAAACCCTCCGTTTGTCTATAAAAATTACCTTCAAATACAAAAGTGGTTTGCCAAAGACAAGTCTTTGTAAGGGAAATCAAATCATCTATTTCAAATTGTGTGAAATGAAAAACTCTGAGGCGACCTTCAAGGCACTTTAATGCGCCTTGAATAGGAACGTTGGTAAATAAAGATTTTACATCGAAAGACACCATGTGGAGATCTTTGGCGTTTATGTCTTTGATAAGTGAAACGAATTGCATAGAGTTTTTAACAGTATATCTATTGGATTTCAAAAGAGGTGAAAAAATGGTGACAAGATATTTGGCTAGTTTGTATGAAGCCGTACCTATATTAGACACAATAGGACGAAACGGGATATCAGGTTTGTGAACCTTGGGTAGAGCATATAACCTGGCTGTATTGGATATGGACGGAATAAGATAATTTTTAGAGGAAATAAAATGGCTGTCCTTTATTATTGATTTGATCACCTTAAGTTCATTCTGTGATGGATCACGTTTAAGTTGGATGTAAGGTCCAACATCCAACTTAACGTGATCCAACTTAACGTCCTTAACACTTTTGTTAATCGTGCTCTTAACATCTGTTCTACACCCGATTCACTCCAGACTGAACTTAATTATTTGAGAGCCGTCGCCGTGGATCGAGGTTTCTCACCCAACGTCGTTGATAAGGCCCTACATAAACTTAAAAATCCATTTAAAAATTCTAGTCTATCTGAGCGATCTAAGTCTTTAGTTGTTTTACCATATTATCCCCAGATCAGCCATCAAATTTCTAAAATTCTCAGTAGATTCGACATACGTTCCATATTTTCACCTATCAATAAGATCACGTTCACACAACTTAAAGACCCTATTGACGATCTTAATAACTGGGGCATATACAGTATTTCATGTCAATGTGGCATGTCATATATTGGTCAAACAAGGAGAGCATTAAGATTTCGTATCAAGGAGCACCAAGCACATACTGTTAGACAAGAAATAAAGAAGTCCTCCATTGCCAAGCACTCTTGGGAACATGGTCATATATTTAATTTTTCTAACTCACATTTAATTTGCAAACCTAAATCTCCATTTGAACTTGACTTCCTGGAGGCGTTTCATATTTTTAGTAATATTGATTCGGTTGTCAATGAAACGTTTGCGGTCCCATTGTTTCCCGCTTGTTGGCACACAATAGTTAACTCCAACCGTTTGTAATGTTTAGTTAGTTTTTTTTGGTCTTTGGCAACATTTTAGATTGCTTGGGTTTATTTATATTTCATTACACACAGACTTTACATTTTCCGCTGATGAAGGGTGATGTATCTCCCGAAACATGTCCGGATTATTACGGACTTTTATTGCGTATTTTAACGTTGCATTTGTATTTTAATATTCTTAACGCAATGTTCTATAAGACGAGTTTTTATCTTAATGCCTTTTATACTACAAATTCCTTAATTCCCACAGAGTACTAATTTTACACCATTTATGAATCATAAGTAGGTTTCAATGGAAAAATAATTAAAAATATTTATAAACCTCAGAATTAAACTAAAGAAAATATACGATTAGGTCTCCAATAAATAAGTGAACGATTTTATAATATAATTGTAATGTTAAACAAAATTTCCATAGAGAAATTGGATTTTGAACGTCAAAAATCGAGTTTTAAGACCCATTTTCTCCGCCTTTACCCTATTTAATAAGATGGAACTGAGAATTACCTTATTTAAAAACCGAGAATAAAGAAAAACCAGTACGAAACTTGTGTGTATGCCCTTTCCTAATATACCTAGTTATGTTTCCCTAGTATTAATGCATTATCATATTTTCATTTTTAACCAATGAAATGTATTGTAGTGTATAATTTAGTATTATAATTTTAAGTAGCTAATGTAAAAATATAATGTTTTGCACATTTATCAATTGATATAAAAGCGTAAAGAATTCCAAACTGACCATATATTTTATCATAATATTGTTTCAATTCCAATAAAAAATATTTCAATTTTGGGTTCGAAAATTTTACATCTCTACTCTGTATTTCGTAATTAGAATGCACTTTTCCCTTTCCAATTTTACAAAATGTGTTGTAAGTTCTGTGATTTTTTAAAATTCAAATATTTAATGCTTGAAAATATTCTAAATGAACCTCAAAATCTACAGAATAAAGGTCACTAAAAAAACCCAACTGTATATATTTGGCTGTTTTAAAATGGTTATAAGATTTTACAATGTATTTAAAAAAATTAAATCATAGTAGCGTAATAACTCAACGATGTATAATCAACCCGATGGTTTAACAAAAGATTTTAAAATAGAAGTTACAAAGTTCTTTCTTTTGCATGTTGTTTTAATAATAAAAAATAACGCTTTAATGTAGTTTTTAAAAATTGGTTTGAAAACAAGGATATTTTTTGCTTTGATATCTTGTAAGATTTTTGAAGAAACAGCAATCGTTCCTTTTCCGGCTTATTGTTGTTTAATTCCTGCAAAGGTATCAAAATGTAAATTTAAAGTGTGATGAGTTGGTTTAGCCTACTATTTGTCTGGTTTCGATGTTGAACTTAAAAAAATAATATATATGCGGTTCTTCAGGACTTGGGGGCCTAGAGTGGTACTATGAGGGTTAAATAAGTTTCGATTCATAATTCGATAATTCTGTACGACAAAGAAGTTGGATAGTGTTTTGTTTAGAATTTGTTAATATATCCTTATTTTAACAGGCGATATTGAAATAAAACCAACATTTATAAACTACAGACAGAGAAAAAATTTTAAGTTTTTTTATTACAGTGTTTAAAAAGTGAAGCTGTAATAAAAATTTAGTAATGTTAAACAGATACAATATACAATTATTTTATACGTAAATGAACTTAAAAGTTAAAAAATAAAAAATATTTCCTAGTACGATAAAATCCACCTTTTAATTTATAAAAATAAATAAAATGCTTTGCATTACTAAATATTTAACAGAATTTAATATTTTTATACTTGTTTTCATGTGTGAAGTTACATAAACAACATATTTTAATTTTAAATTATAAGTAACAAATATGTATTGTTTAACATGTTCATGTATTAGGAAGAAACATAAATAAAGGTGTCACATTCCTCTCTCGACATGGTACTTCTCTAACATAGCTCATTATATAAATCTTGCTAATTTCAGATTTCTATTAAGTGTACCTTTATAAACACCATGGCTTTTTTGTTATTATACAAATGCAATATTTTTATTTTCAAATGTTTAATGTTCACCCTCCAAAAAATCAAACATAAAATACGAATTAATATTTACTTTTGTAGTAAAACAAGAAAATTCAAATAAAAATTCGTGTAATGTTATATAATGTTATATAAGCTGGAACTATTGAAAATAAAATTGAGTCTTATATTTAACTATTTAGCAATATAATAAGAAATAAATTGCATTTATTTAAGAAAATAAGCATTTTTTCACTCTTTTATTTGTCCAATACCAGGCCAGTCTCCCCTAAATAATGTTCGATTAACGGTATCGAAAGAAGTGGCTCGTCGAGAATTTGATCCATTGCAATCTGAGCCCTACCTTGCTGAATGCCATGTCCCCCACCGATCGGTGTGATTGGATGGTTTCCAGCTGCTCCAGGCACCAGTCCAGCTCGTCCAGGGTCTCCTCCGCCAGCCGTTCCTCCTCTGAAAGGACAAATAGGCTATTGGCTCCATTCCGAGGGAAAGACCCGGGAACACTGCCTCGTCACTAGGGTCAGATACCAAACACCTGACGTAGGCGTAAGGACCACGATAAATTTCATGTTCGCCACACAGCAGATGCTTTTTTTTAGCTGTTTGTTTGGGAAAGACGAGGAACAAAATTTGTAATATCAGAGTTGATATTCGAACCCTTCAGTTATGAGTCCGTTACTCTAACCGCTCAGCCACCCGTCTGCTATGTAAGAAAAGATATAATCCGCTCAATTAATTGGCAAAGCTATACATTCGAAAAGATACATAGTATTTTTTAAAAAACTTTTGATTCACATGAGCAATTACTATATAAGTATTAAGGGGTCATGTATAAGACACTCGCAACTCCACATTGCTAAATGAACTTTTCAAGTATGTCGTTTAAACTTCCAAAATTTTCTATGGGTGCACCTTTGGCACTCGACCCATAACGATCCCGAATTTTGTTTTTGATACGTTCAATCGACTGAACAAGATATCATACAGGTAACCTAATTTGTCGCTTAACCAAAGCTTGGCTTAGATACAAACCAACATATGTCAGTTCTCGCATTATACTCGGTATCTGACCGTCGTTCAAAATTACAAGACAATGTTTCCGGGTCTTTTTTTTTTGGGGGGGGGGGGGGGATAAATATTGAACCGTCGAACAGTGGGTCGTTTTGCGAATCTAGCGGGTCATGATTATCATTTGGAACTTTCTGTAATAGAAGTACTTTTTTCACATAAAATCAGGAATAGATATATTTTGCCAAATTGAAATATAAATTTGAAATTTTAGAATGCAGGGTAGGCGATTAATAAAAGCCAGGCTAGGCTCTCATTCCTTTTGTTATTGATATTTTGGCATGAAACTTCACGAATACATTATAAATTTTACTTATAAGCTAAGTAGACTCCTATTCAACTTTAATTAGTGCTGTTTGAACTTTAATAAACGTTTTAAGAAAAATCGGCCTGCGGGCCTTTTAGAAAAACACTCGCATTTTCACTTAATTAAAGTGATAATTATTTTTCTTTGTATTTTTTTACATTTTAATACTTTAAACAGTACACACTCACATAATACAATGGTATATTTTATAAACTTATCCAATAGTATATTTTATAAACATTTAACACAAAAAATTTACAAATCATTTGTAAAAAATAACTTTTACAAAATACATACATTTTAATATGATGTCTGGTCATTCGGAAGATTTAATTTTTAAATACCACATTTTATGCCGAAGAAATGTTACGAATTGCAACTGCCCTACTATAAACGGAGTGGAAAATTTTAATATCTTGGTGTATATGTAAAACCAGACATTTAAACGGAATTTACATGTTAAGAAGGTGAACGATAAGCTACGCTTCTGTATAAATGCTTTTTATTATTTAAGAAATTATTTTTCTCAGTAACTCATTCTTTAAAAAATTTATATTTTGTTTGGGTCCAATCAATAGTACAATATGGTATAATCTCTTTAGGTGGTGACTACTTAAATAACCTACGACCATTAATAAATACTCAAATCAGATTTGTTTGAATGTGAAATCAGAAAAAATTAAATTGTGAATCAGAAAAATTTAGTAAACTCGATTTTAACTATAAGAAAACTCTACATTTATTAACTCTCATTTTATTAACTAGAGTGTAATGATAATATAATCATAATTAAAGAATACATTTTGCGTTTAATTCGAAGATACGTAATTTCCAACTAATAGATTGATCGCATATAATACAAGCTTATTGTCATTTCTTATGATTTCCCTCCAAGAGCCTTTGATTATCTCACCTGTGCTGGAGTCCTCATTATCGAACCATCCTTGAGGGGAATAAAATCTCGAAGCATCTTGTTAAGAGCGGGGAAAGTTGTGTAGATGTACGCAAGTCAACACAATGTCCAACAGTACTCGCTATTTTTATTTCGATTGGTTTTCGAAATATCTTGAAAATTGCAGCAAGTAGGCCAAACGACCGTTTTGGGGGATCTTTTATTTAAAACAGTACAGTAAGGTTTCTTAATGCCAAAGCATCTTCAGTTACTAGTATAAATGGAACTGGAAAAGTTCTGCCAGGCAGTTCCTCATCTGCCGGCTAATGTAGCTATTAGTTTTCCATTTTCCGATAAAATTCGGTGTTTCTGAAAACACCACCATCCGAAAACCGCCCTGGGCAACCTACATTGACGTAAATAAAACTATAGTTTGCATCTACAATTGCCATCAATACGATACTCTCAGTTCCTTTATAATTGTAGAATTCTCCAACTTTGTTTTCTGGCCGCTGTACGATTACGTATTTTCCGTCTATCGCCCCAATACAATGGGGAAAATTTCATCTACTCTCAAACTCATTTGAGGTTTTTGTCCATTGTTCTTCAACATGGAAGGTAAGCTAAAGTAGATAAAAAAAATGCATTTTGTTATATTGCTTAATGACTCATCTAAAATATGTGTTCGTGTTTGTCAAAATAAGCATGTTTCCTGGGAAAAAATATTAGGTAGAATGTAGAATGTTTTTCTTTATATATATATATATATATATATATATATATATATATATATATATATATATATATATATATATATATATATATATATATATATAAAATTCGATTTTGACATCTTTGTAAAATTATTAAATAGAACGTCGTCATACAGTTCTAATTCTTTTGAAATTCCAATGTTTCTCTTTTTTTAAGTACTTTTTACGCATATGGTTTTGCGTTTTTTCTCTGTTTTTTTTAATAGTAAAAGTTGAAAGAGCACTAAAGCCCAAGTGCGGACAGGTCAGGCCTTGGGCATGTGAAGCATGCTTAAAAAAACATGATCTTTCCGAATGTGGCATGGAAAACTCGTATGTAAGAACAAGCGCACAGAACAGCAAAGTGCACAAGTGTAGATATTGCTAATAGTTACATTTTACTTCATTAATTATAATTTTAAATTATAATTCATTATTTTAAATTATAATTCATTATTTTAAATTATACATATTTTAAATTATACATATTTTAAATTATACATATTTTAAATTATACATATTTTAAATTATACATATTTTAAATTATACATATTTTAAATTAATATTTAATGATTATTTTAAATTAATAAATAACTATTTTTAATATGAATTATTTTTTTATTAGAAATTATTTTTTATATAATTATTTATTATTTAAAAAATTATTATTAAAAGAAATTATCATTTTATTATTAATATTAAGTTTCTCGTTGAAATAAATTTTATATATTTATTTATACAAATTATAGTAATGTTAATATTTTAAAATTAAATCGGGTAGATGCAGATCCCCAAAATAGATAAATCACAAATAATAGATCCCCAAAATAATAGATAAATAACACTGGATCCCACACCGTATCGTAAAGTTTGGTTCGGGAATGCATGCGGTGTAAAGGTCAGAGGGGAATGGATAAATGGCCAACCTGGTCGACGAGGTAAACTTTCCTCTACACGATGGTAGGTCATTTATCACCAGGGCTGTATCCCTGAGAAGTTATGGGTGAGGAAGTACATATTGTAGCCAAAGGAGACATTGTCAGAGGAGGGAATGTGTTAATCGGCCTGTTCGAAACGGCTCTCTTTCCTCTGCATGATGGTATATCATTTGAGTAGTCCAATTTCAAAAGTAGCTAAATGCACAAAAATATTTTCGAAGTAAATAGCGAAAAAATTTCAAAACTTCACTATTGTTAACGCAAGTATTTTTATTGTAAGAATTAAGAAAAAATACAATAATGTTTCACTAAAATTTGTAAATTTTCCGATTACTGAATAATTTATAATCTCTAAAGTTTAATTTGCACATAACTTATTACATATGTTAATTCCGTAGAGTAGTGATCTTTAGAAAATAATTGTGAAAGTAGATATATTTTTCTTTTAAGTACTTTAAAAATAATTTAGAGCCAAATATAATATATTAATAATGACAGACTTCGATTAGTGCAGGAATTAGATTCATCTTGTACATTACCGCAGAAGAAACTTAACAACTGGGTTTGTTTGGTGGATTTTGCTCTTTTCAATTTGCGCAGATGAAAGCTTTGAGAAATGCGAAAATGCGGGGTCTAGTTCGTTTTTAATGTCTATGTTGCGAAGCACGATAAAAAACACAAGTGTGGATATAACTAATCAGTGTTGTGCATTCAAGGAGGACCTTGCGCTGCAATTGGCAGGAAAGAAACCAATATACTTAGGGAAAGATATACCGCCCCGTGCAGATCCGAATATACCGCCCACCGTGAAATAGCTGGATGTCAAAATTTATGTATGGACAAGAATAGTACATACTAATAATATAATGCACAAAGTAAATAATAATAGCAATGTAACACTTGTAAATTACATAATAACTTCACAACAGCTCATTGTAAAATATAGTCCTGTACAGACAAAAGACACAGTTTATAACATGCCCTTCGAAAGTCCATCGACTGTTTTGATGGAGACAACACGGATCAAGCCGTCGGCGCCTGGAAACAAGTTGATGATTCGATTAATTTTCCACTTTAATGGGGGAAGTCTTTCATCTTTAAGGAGAACCAAGTCACCCAGCTGTACGTTACAAGAGCTGTCCTGTCTCTTCCGCCAATGTTTCAGGTTCGATAAGTACTCCATAGATTCCAGAAATGTTGCACCAGGTATTGCGTTAGTAGCCATATAGACAGCCTGCTTCATGGGGTTGACATCAAGTCAGGATCAGACAGGGCAGTCAAAGGTACAAAGACGAGAAAGTGACCCGGAGTGAGCACCAGGTAAGCAGCACATCACCCATTTGTAATTGGACAGACTGTCCGCGTTAGTGGATTTAGATAACGCACTTGCTGAGTATCCGCTGAAATGTGTGACGGGCCGCCATAATCCAAAACTGATGTTAAGATGCAGGCTTGTAGTATCTGTGTACTTGTATTGAAAAGAGATATACGGAAGTGTTTCAGTACGAGTTCAGTTAAGACATGATCTTTAGGCAACTGAAGAGGAATTCTGCCATCCTGGATGCTTGAATGATGTAATTGACTGAGCACCCTGAGGAATTCTTCCGGAGACAAAAATGGGTGCAGCGTCAATAATTCACTTTTTGTAGATATACGATTTAGACTATTTGAGGGAAGAAGTTTCAGAGCCAAACTCTTCAATTTGCACTATTTTGATCCAAATATTGAGAGCATCTTTTAGTTCTTGGATAGAAAGGAAACTAAGCTAACGCTTCTCTGGTGTAGAATTACAATTTTTGATAAAACAGAAAATATGCTACGGCACGTTTTAGTCTGGTAAGTGTTGAGAATTTTTGTTGAATGTCAGCACAAAATGAATTTTTCACGGAAGTAAGACAAATAAAAATTAGTCTTGCCTTCCTTTCTTCTACTAGATCATCCACGTGATCAATGTGAACTTGTTGTTCTTGAATGTCACCAGCAGCTGATAAGAATAAAGGGCCAGTCCACCGTAAAGCAAACGATATCAATACAGCTTCTAGCATTCCTCTACTGGCACAAACTGCTAATTATTGCTGTTTATGACGTGACACCAAGGAACTGGCGGTGGGAGGGTTTAAAATGTAGTCACCTGTTGAACAACAAAGGTCTTCCAGTTGCTAGAATGGGGAAATAGCCACGCCAACACTATCGTCGGATCCTACCATCAGTGTACCTGGGAAGAGTCTAAAGTCATTGCATTAAGTATGAAACTTACCAGACTAGCCAGTAATACAGCGCCACATAATTCCTACTGAGATAGCATCAGCAGTTGTATCGAGGCAATTCGCGGTTTACTTGTAATATATTGCACTTTTATTTCACCCGTGATGGACACTGCACTACCATACACAATTGCTGAGAAGGTCTTTTGAGAAGCGGCACTAAAGCCATGCAGTTCGGTAATCCGAGGATTCTGCTGCCAAATGTAACGAGGAATTTGTACATCTTGTATGAATACAAGCACATGGTGAACTCTTTTTTGTGTACGGTGTCCGGAATCGAATCATCCCAATTGTTATCGAGCTTCCATAGTTCTTGCACAAGTATTTTTAAGCCGATTGAAACTGGTGAGATCCATTGTAAAGGGTTAAATAGATTTGAGCTATTGGATAGTATTGTCCGTTTTGTATCATTACGAGTTGCGTCTGGAATAGCAAAGGGAATATGGAGGAAAAATGCGTCGTTACTTGTATTCAGAGATGAAGTTGGTCAAAAAGCAAAAAAAAACTGAAATCTGAACAAATGTATTTGAGACGCAAAAAAAGTTTGAAAAAAATCCCGAGAGATTTAAATGCAAAAGACGTTTCAGTAATAAAACATTTGAGTTTTACATAACTAACAAAAATACTACATTATAAATATTATCTATAATAATAAAAGTGTCTGTCTGTAGATTGCAAAACATCTGCCCATTCCTCTGCCTATAAAAGGCTGAAAAGTTATATATATATATATATATATATATATATATATATATATATATATATATATATATATATATATATATATATATATATTCTCAAGCACTTGAGGCTCGGGTTTGTAAAATTTTAATAAATCTTTAAGTGATTTTAACAGTTTTAGAAATATTGCATAAAAAAACATTTAAAAAAAAGTATTTCCAATATTTATTTAGAACATGCCATTGTTTCTAAGTCAGTAGTACTCGGGATTTCGGAACAATAGGTATAGGATTCCGGTAATAATTGAATACACTAATTATCCACATATACTTAAATTTAAAACCTTTTCAATAGATTACAACACTCTAAAAGGTTCTACATCAATAAGAGAAAGCATAAAAAATTTCACATGAAACGAACAAATTTAGTAGTTAACTAAAATTACAAAACTGTTGTTTATAGTTCCTTTCCCGCACTTTAAATTTTTCTATGGACATAACACTTTGTTTGAAACGTCTCATGTTTTTTTTTAATAAATGTTCGATTTTCGACTTATGACACGCTAGATTACATTAGACAACCCACTGTGCGTCGCCTAGTACTTTATTGTGTATAGTCAGGCTCCTGTTAATTGGCTGTTGAGTAGCACACATTAATACTGGTTTTAGCGAATAAACACACGGGTTTCATCGACTTGAGCATTTGGCTTATCGAAACCATGTAAACAAAGTGACATCACAGATGCCATTTAGCTAAAGCCAAAATATAGCTCTACAATGAAAATTCAACTAACTAACCAGGTAAAATATTTAGGGTAAATTTAAAGCGGTCCATGTCGACTTATTGGGTCGACTTTATTACTCTCATAGCTGGTGGTACACAATTTTCATGCGTAGTTTTCGTCATTACTCGCGCCGTGTGCCACTTTCTCGTTTTTCTATCTGTATGAAAAAACTGCATTTTGTCTACTTCTTGCATACTCCTGTTGAAGGTTGCCCCCCCCCCCCCCCACCTCTCCCCCCCTCCGCAAGCCTAATGACGCAAATCCTCCCACAAATTTTCTTTACCGATCTGTTTCTCCTCCCAAATCCAGTTAACCATATAACTTTTATTGAGATCTCTTGTTTCCAATTGAATCCGCAAAAAGGTCTGATTTTCTTGTTTTGTAAATCAGTTATAGATAAATAAAATAAAGATAAATTTGGATGAGCTTATAAATAAAACTAAAAGAGCTAGAATACTGAACAGTTTATATTTATAACAGTAATTTCATGTATCGTAACTTGGGGTAAATTGGACCCTTCCCCCTCCCACCCAAAAAGAATTCAATCACACCTGAGTCTGCTGTCATGAACATATAGACGTGAATCACCATCTCTCCAACAGGATAGCACTTGCTAGAGCATGAGGCGCTAAACTGCGTTTCCATTTCCCCCGCCTTTTCTAGTAAAGTTTGTTACTTTGCAATCAATAAAAACATGTATTTTTGTGACCTGGTAACTTTCACTTTTCTATGTTCTATGTGGTTAAGCACTGCAGCAGGATTATATATGAAATTTACATTTCATATATAATCCTTATGAAACAAACAGCATTTTTAGATACAGAACACTGTAACATTTATAAGTAATGCATAGTGTGCTGATCAACTAAAAATTGAGTTACTATGACCCAGTCAGGAATTAAGGGTCTGAGTACACATGTTTAATTATACATTTTCAAATTTCACCGTAAAAATAATTGATGTTACTTTTCGCCATCGATCGATGGTACTAACTAAAAAGGCTTGTTATGGCCTGGAAAAATGACGTTTGGTACTACAAGTGATGCCTTGCATATAAGTTTTTAAAAATATTGGGGGAGGGGGGAATACAGACTCATGAGCCCAATTCAAGTTTACGCCTATGAGTAGTGCGATATAGAAAAGAAAAGTAGTCTACCAAAAGTAATAAAAAGGGGTTTGTTTTCAGTGTTTTAGTAAGACGGATATAAAGAGGTGCAATAATAGTTCTTTCAATATTACAGAATTTATAATGTATTTTTAAATTTAATGTCAAATTATATAATTTTTTTTACAACTACAATGTCTCGAAGTGTTTTATTTCCCTATCACAGGTCCTACTTTAACCCATTATCATGTCTATTTCAGGGGAAGCCCATTATCATGTTATTAGCACATTATTATGTTTATTTCATGGGAAATGTAGTTTGGGTACAAGTAACCCCCATCCGGGGATTTCTTGAACTCAAATTTCAATAATTTAATATATATATAGAAAATTAAAATTTGGGTTTGCAAAAATCCTAGATTCTTAGAAAAAATATTACAAAAGTAGGAAAAATTAGATTATCAGCAAAATTAATGTTCTTAAGACAATCTTTTGGTAAAATTTTTTCACCTTTTGGGTCCAAGTAACCCCTAGTTACGGTATAAATAATTATATTACTTACTCTTTGCAAACGAAAATAACTATGATATAGAGTGAAGTGAGGTAAGTGCAACTGGGTTAATTTTTCTTCTTCATTTTTAATCTGTTACTGTGAGGTAACTATAAGAAATACTGAAACAAGACTCATTTAATACTATTTGAGTTTATTTAGGTAAAAGAACTTGCAATTAAGTTTTGTCTATCGCTACCATTGATTTTCTACATTTTTTTTCAATGTTCGCTGGTTCTGTACCTCTGTTTTCTCGGGTAAGTGCAATCACGGCCCTTTAACACTAATAGACTGCACACAAATAATAATGTATTTATACCTTGAATTTTACTGATTCTGACAGTTTTTGTTTCGTATTTTTATCGGAAACCGTTTGGGAGCTTCGAACTTTTTCGTGAGTAAAAGCGAGGCGATTGGGAAAAGGAGCAAAGTACTATTTAGAAGATATTATTTTTTTTGTTTTAAATAACTTTGTTTTAATTTACAATAATATTGTACTTGTATATTATTTGCACATGGCTCTAAAGCTTTTCATTTAGTTTAAGTTTATAGGGAATTCCAGTATTGAACGCACTTTACATGAAATTTTAATGTTGACATTTTTCTTAAAAAGCTTTATTTTCTTATTAGGTTATTTAACTAAACACACTTCTAAATCCAAAATTAAACACTAATAGGCTAAAAAACACTATTTCATGACCAAGACATTTTTTTAGACTTATTGAAAGTTGTACGACAAAAAAAAAAGCTACTGTAAATGTCAAATTTTCTCGTTTGCCAATAGCATGTTCAAGGATTACTGTAATAATGTTATCAGCATCAACAAGAATGACATTCTCGTTTTCAGGTGAAGTAAAACTTGAACATGTGCTGTTATCGTAATGGTAGCACTTACTATAACTATCGTGGTTGCACTTGCCCCACGTGCAAAAATGACGGGACAAGTGTAATCACGGCTGCCAATGCTAGTTGTAGTATTAGAACGACAATTTATTATCATTTCCGCATTCCGTTAAAATTCATGTGTTTTTTTCAGTTCTACTCAAGCTTTTTCCGCAATTGTAGGGGAGACTTTCATACCAGAGGCACTGCCGTACTACGGGACATTTGTCTTTAAAAATTAAAAGTGAGATAGAAAATATTTTGTCAGGTAGCGAACTAAGGTTTTATGCTCATGCAATTTCCTCCTTCGGTTTTATGATCATGAAGTTTCGTATCGCTGAGAACTACATATATTTTTTTTTAAATATTTGTATGTTATTTTGAAAGTAAACTTATATTATTAATAATTCACAATTATATTTGTCTAATTTGTTCTAGTAAAGTGTCAGCTGTAATTTAGTTTGATTGTGATTTGTACACTTTCCCACTGTAATTTCAGTTTATTGAGCATCCGATTCTTTAACCTAAAACTTTAAGTTGAAATCAAAATGTTGACAGTGCGTACCAAAGGACACATGCTTCTGTAGTACCCAGGAAAATATTAAGTTATCTAGATGATAAATGTCAATTATTATGTTATTTTTCATTATTTAATCTCAATCATTGGATTTATGTTTAATGGCTATTTTTAGTACTATTGTACATATAATGGCTTATAAGGAAAACTTTTGATGTAAAAATAAAATCAAAGTTTTCTTTCGTAAGTTGTTTTGGCTGTCATAATAAAAAAAATCTGTTTTTCGACAGTGATGAGTGTTGCATATTTTAGCGTATATTTTCAGAAAAATACTGGTAGATACTTTTTTTAAAAAAACTTTTAAAGTACCATGTCCCTAGGCCGGATAGGTCGTTGTACCAAAAAACACTTGGAAAGGGTTTTCTAATTCAATTACAACTGGAAAACTATCTTTCCAACCGTTTTGATAAAAAAAAAATTCCAAACCGTTATAGTACATAACACCAATCTTCAATTTTATATCTTACAAAACTGAAAAATAAATCACAAACTAAATTTCACCCATTGGTACGTAGGTCTCCCCTATACTTAAGTACATAAAAGGGAAATACATTATCTACTCGACTACTAGCTGCAAAAACTAACGTTGACACTTTAAAAACAGTTTCAATACTCAGGAAAGAACTAGTCCTAGACAAAATGATAGGACCAGTTAAAAAATAGCTAAAATGGAAAAAAGAACTACACGAAAAAAAATTATACTATTTTTTACAAGGTATATTATTATGCTAACAATTGTAGAAAATATCATGTTGTTCCAAAAATGCAAAATATGTGTTTCATTTTAATTATAATAACTCATAACAGGCGGAAAAGATGATAATGCGACTATTTAATGCGACTATTTTTTCTGACATTATATGCAAAATTTGCATATATGTGTCCGCACTTGAGTCATAGACTTCTTGGTTTTATTTTGTTCATCTGGAATTATGCCATAATTGAACTTTAGTGTGATATTTTGGCTTCGTAGTCAAATATTTTTTAATTCATCACTTTTCACACGACAAAATTTTAAGACGAGTCTTTTCAATTTATAAAGTTAACTAAAGTTAGTGTTTAAACAGACCAGAATATGACCGATAGTTGACTTATTTCTTCCTCCCACGCAGGGAAAAGGAGAGAGGGGAAACGGATTAATATCCAACTTTGACGGCGCGGCACACCTTCCTCTACACGACGGTATGTCATTTATCCTCATAGGATGATTCTCCTGGAGTTATGGGGCTATGATATATCAATTTTTATTTCGCTCAAGTTTTTATCAATGACGGCTCTACCCGAACGGATTTTATATTCAAGTAAAAAAATCAATTTTAAAATAAAAAAAATTCAAGAAAAGGTGCTTTTTAAAGTTCAATATAAAAGGCGTTGACTATAATACACAAATATATATGTTTCTTACAAATATAAGTAGCGCATTGTCATTTTTCGGATGAAAAAAGTTTCATTTCATTGTTACTGGTACGATATTCGGTGTGTGTGAGGGGGGTTTCAAAACGAATCTTTAGAGTGTCATCAGGAGGGTCGTTTCACGTGGTACTACACCCATAACTTTTATAAACTCAATAATGAACTTAATTACTAACACAGTTTATAGCAGAATATTTGCTACCAGCAGTAATGCTTATTACAAATGGTGATTATGAATTTCAGCAGTCTTTTCACTGCTTTGGTTCGACAAAATCATGGTTTGAGGCAAACTAAGTCCAACTATTGATTAGAAGTCAATGAGTCCCTGATCTCATCCCAATGGAAAACGTACGAGACATTTTTGTGTGTAAAATTTATAAAAATAGTAAGAATCCAACTTACCGATAAAGGATGCTTTCGGTGATCAACTGAAAAAGGCCATAGAAAAGGCCATGGGAAAACCCTATTTAAAAAAAATTGTCAGATGAATGAAACACATATTTTGATTCTATGGAAAAAAAATGTATTTTCTTTAATTATTAGCATAATAATACACCTAATAAAAAGATTGCACAGATTTTCCCCATTAATTTTTTTTTATTTCAGCTGTGTTTCAACTGGATCTATTACTTTGACCAGGACTGTATAACAAAAATATAAAGTCTATAATTACTAAACTGGGTTTTTCTCCAGATTATGCATTCATCTTATTTTTACAGATGAAGATTCCTAACTAAATGACGTTTGACACAACTCCAATACCAATCGAACTTACCTGTAAGGGATGCTTTCGGTGCAGGCGTCGGAATGCTAGTGTTTCCTGGACTTCCGCTGATTTTCTTCTGCTTGCTAAATCACAAAATCAAAAGTAAACAGAATCAAATTTAAGGGGTGTTTGCTGCGCGTCGTGCTCGGAGAGTACATCTGAAGAGACATCGAAGGCCACAATTTCCCGGAGTCATAAATTGACGTTCGGAGTTGTGATATTAGTGCACGGTACGTGCTTGTGCTTAAAACTGTTAACGAGATACCACTTATGAGACAATACTTACAAAGAAAAAGGCATATACTCTTGCGCAAATTTTCGGCAAATGGTGTTGAAATCCGTCAACAATTAAACAGGGTTTTCCTTTTTTTGATGGAAATATTATGAGACCATCATAAGCAAAAGAATTTTTTTACTGGAAAACAGACGCAAACGCCCATGTGAAGTTCTATTGTATGTGGTTGGGACATATACTCTCCTAACATCTTGCGATTATTGATGTACTCTCCTAACAGCAATTTCAGATGTACTCTTCGAACACGTAATCGTTTGTTGTAACTTTTATTGGACCAAGTACGATTATTGAGTTTAGGCCATCTAAATATTAAAGTGAAAACTATTTGAATTTTAAGTTAAACTACTCAGCTGTGCTAATTTCGTAGTTTTTATTAAAGTTTATTGTATTTTAAATATGAAGTATGTATTTATTTAAATACGAGGTTATTTTAAATATGAGGTATTTATCTGCCAAGCTAAAAGTGTTTTACGGAAAGTAAATGCACTATGTAATTGTATTCAAACGCCATCATGAAGCTGTTTTAATTAGAAACCTAAAAAAATCAATTTTGACAACAATTCGATCTACATTGTTAGAAATTCCACCTTTTATAAACAGTAGTAGATAGCAGCGAAGACGCTAGTTTGTGACATTAGCTTTTAAGGAACGTTAACTTTTACGGAATTTCTGTTCTTGTAGCTTTATCAGAAATATATGTACTTTTACCTATTTAGGTATATCTTCCGTTTTTTTTTTGTTTTTTTTTCAAAAATATTGCATAAATATTAAGTTTCAAAATAAAGAGTCAAATCCATAATAGTTGAATATGTAGTCTTCTTCTTAATCCCTTTAACCTTGGGTAGTTGTTAAAATTAAAAAAAAAATTAATGTAATTTTGAAATTATTTCTTCAAGCAAAAAAATTTATTAGAAGTGAATGTATTAGATCTCTTAGTTTTAACAAATGCAAAACACGTATTATCAGCAGAATACAATTATTTTTTTCCGTTTTAAAGACAATAGACAAAGTTATGAAAGTTTAATTCTGTGTTATGAAAACTTAAAACTAATTTCATACGTTAAAATTACATAGAAACAGATCTGCTATTAAATGAATTTGACATTTTAATGAATTTATTTATAAATAATTAACGTTTAAACAAAATAGATAGTTTTTGCAAACATTAAATAATACAGTTAAAGTCCTCCTCTGCTTCGTTCTTTACGAATCAAGTATTTTGCGAGATATTATTTTAAAATCATAAATATTGCTGCCTTTTTGGACAGACAAAATTCTGACAACAATGTTATTAACTCATCAAAACGACAGCCTTTAGACAAATAGATTTTTTATGGGTGATTCTACGCACACAAATGGGGTTTTATTATAGAAACTTAATAAGAACTTTTAATTTTGACAACTAAACATTTCATATTGTTTTCACTAAGATATCAAATTCCGAATTTTGTGGGAAATTACTCGTATGCCAGAACAAGAACATATTTTGCAGTCCAAAATAAACTCCCCAGGCTCCTTTTTAAAATAATATACGTATGAAAAATATTGCAATGTTGAGAAACCTCAATGAAATCAACTTACTTATATGTAATACATATATAATTAAATAAAAAAAATATAAGTTTTAATTGAAGATCTAATAAGGAGCTCACTTAGAAAAGGTACATTTCCTCGATGTTCCTATTTTAAATGTTCTTGTTTGAAAACAAGCCCCTTGAAGGGGTATCCCAAGCAAAATGATAACTTGTTCAAAAATATTTAAATTTCAAATAAAATTTCCAAAAAATTAATTGATATAGTTGAAAGTGTACTTTTGGGAAATGATATTAAATGTTTTGTAAAAAATTGGACAAGGGTGAAACATTTAGTCAACTGTACATGTTCCGAAATTCGCTTTTCTTGCTAAGGGGGACCCAAGCCCCAAAATCCGGAAAAATTGCTAAATTTTTTTTTCTTCGTAAAACGATGCTAAACGTACTTAAGAAGGTGTGTACAAAATTTCAAAACGGTAAAAGAAACATAACATATGTTTGTTTAGATGTTTATATACCATTTATCATCTCTCTACATACTTTTCGTCTGCAACAATCGTCATTTACTCAAAATATTTTTTTTTAATTTTGGTCACGTTTAAAATGCTAAGGCTTTGTTAATAATTAACTTAAAACTAAACTGTTAATAGTTTTTGAAGCTCTAATATTTGTTTTATAAACGTATGTATAGCTTTTTTAAATTAAGTTATAAATTATTTTTTTACAAATTATTACACTTAAAAAATTGAATATTTTTTGGGTTTTGAACTTAAAATAAATTTTTTAAGACAATTAAAACACAAATCTGCAAAAGTCTATACATACGTTTATAGTACGTACCTTGATGTTATTTAATCAATTAAAAAAAATTTAAAAACATTAAAAATTAAAAGAGGAGTAGTGTTTTTAAAAAAAAGTCTTTTTAAGCTTAAAAAATACAAAAAATAACAATAATAATTTTTTTAAATATATTTTTGTTTTTGATTATTGTTTAGAAAAAGATGTTCTAATAATATAAAAAAAATGGTATGTCTGAATTCATTAATAAACAAATTAGGATTTGGGGCTCGGGTCTCATTCTGGTGTATAATTCGTATTAAAAATGCAATTAACATAATAACTAACAAAATACCGATATATATCATAACAAGTACATCAGTTCTAAAAAATAATATTAAATTCTGTTTATATTTTAAACGTCTTAAAAAATATATTCTAGGCTCAGTGTCACACACCTCACACAAAGTTAATATTTTTTAAGTAAAAACTTTATCTTCTGAATTTTTTTATTACAATATTTAGACTTGGAGAATCCCCCAAAAAAACATTCAAAAAAATTTCTTAAAAATAAAATAAAATCGGACACATAAAAAAAATCGTCACTACTTGTGAAGTGTGTGACCGTGACGTATGTGACGGGTATCACAACAAGTATATCAGTTGATAAAAAATATTTGACGGAAATATTCATGAGATTGTGATTAAAATTTTTTCAGGGCTCCCAGGTGTGATGAATTTTTGGGTCATATGGTGATAGGATTTTAGAGTTTAACAACTTTTAAAGTTTCATCTTAGGCAATTTTTCTCTTTTTCCAAATTGATAAAAAAATTGTCTTTGTACTGTTCAAAATAGAAATAAACTGAAAGTCAACACTCATCAGTCAAGACATAAACAATTAGTATTGAACAACTTCTTATAATGACCCCCTCCCCCCTCGCACACTATTTCTATCAAGTGTTTGATACTTCAGGTCAATCAATAAATTCTTGTACTCTATTTCCATGATAAAAATAAATCCACAAACACAACTGGGTGAAGGCGTACATTTGATCGCCAAATGTCAGTGATAGTCATTATGAGGAGGCATATCAATACTATTTCATTATTACTTTTTGGAATCAAATACAATGTCATCAAAATGTGTAGTAGTAATCTATAAATTCTATTTTTAGCTAAATATTTTCCTTGTTTAACTTTGACAAATGATTATTTCTTAAGTGGAAGAATTTCAAGTTACAATTTATAATTTTTAAATGGACTCTTCGCTTTGGTTTGGGAGAAGAAATAACCCGTACATTCCATTTCAGATTGAATTTGATGTCAATTTTTTTTTCGTAATAACAATACAGATACGATTATATATATTTTTAAATTTTATTTTTATTAAATTATCTGAAAGCTTTATATTAATTAACTTTGATTTAGGATATATCCATTAAAAAGTGAATGTGTTTGAATTAATCAATTCAATGCTATTTTTGGTTCAATAACTTTAATTAAAAATAAAGCTGTTTTATAAGTTGTGCAAAAATTAAAGATGATTGTTTTGTATCAATTTCCATTTTTATGATTAATTTTATTACATACAATTTTATACGCAAAAATGTTGATTATAAGAGTTTCATTGGAAAAAAAATCACACACGTCACAGTATTATTTATTTTATTATAACTAAATTCTTGCTTGTTCAGATTCCTAATACCACCCTTTTAATGTTTACATATATGACTTGATGCTAATATATTGCAATATCAATTGCAGCTGTTTTTGAAGACAACAAAATTACAAATGCGCTGAAAATGTTGTCACACACGTCACGCTGGAATGCTCCTAAACGTAAACTGCAATTTACTAAAATCTTTAATTTTTTTTTTCTTGGAAATTTTGCGCCTGGGGAAAATAATGTTAAAGTCAAATTACAAAAACATTTACTTTAGCATTTATAATTAAACAAAAATATATATTTTATGTATTATCTTACAACTGGCACTATTTTACAATTTAATGATATTATAAAAATAAAAAAAAATAAACAGTTTATTTATGACGCGCGAATGATATTAAATTAAGTAAGAAAAAATGCTTCTTTCTCCGCGAAATTTGGGTTTCAACATTAGAAATGCATTAAAAAATTTTACGTGGGCAAGTTTTTTCATTTTATGCAATAAATACGAAACGTGGACACGTACGAATAAATAATTAATATGTTTATAGCTGATGAAAGAAAATACAATTGTATTTCTGTATATCTTAAATGGATGCAGACGTTAAATTTAAAAGCGTCTTGTTATTTAGAAGAAGTTTTTTTTTTAATGTGTACTTTGTTTATATTGTATATACCAAGTGGATTGACCCTGTAACGCTCGCACTGAGCCTGCAGAATCAATTCAATGGGATAATGGCTCTGAGTTTGGGATCGCAAACCCCCCAGAATTAAACGGAATTATTTAGTTATATTTAAAGGATCGTCAGAGTGTCTCGCCGTGCTGCCATCTGGTTGCTTCTCGGAAAACTAATGTAATCAAACATGTCAATAAAGAAAATGAACTTCTTTTTACACATATGCATACTTAAACTTGCATTCGGCAGCTCCCCATCCCCGTCCCCACCAATATTTTGAAAAAAAAAATGGTCAACTTCCATTAAGTCTCTTTTATTAAAAGTTACAGTTATGAATCCCGGAAAATTTTTTAAATTTTACAAAGCCTATGTACACGTGTGACTTATAACTTATGTTCAGTTAATAAAATGGACATACATTTCGTAACAAGTACGTTTTGTAAATAATTAATTAGAATTATGTAGATAAGTGTACACGTACACGTTTTATTCTAAACACTTTAAAAAAAAAAAAAAACATTTTCATTAATTTATTTTTAATTCCTTAATTTACGGGAAAAGTTACTTAAATATTTGGTTAATCTAATCTAAAGCTTTGATTAATATAATATAACACATTACATTGTCTATTTTGAATTAATAATTTACATAATGCATATTTATAAATGTATTTAGGAAAAACAACTGTATTTTAGACCTTATGAAATGTATTAAAAATAAGAGTGAAGTGGGGTTAGTGCAACCTTTTTTTTCAGTTTTAACTGTTACCGTGAGATAACTATGAAACATACAGAGATATAAATCAACACACACCATTTGGGTTATTTAGCTACAAGAACTTGCAATCATATTTTTTAAAAAAAATTCAATTTCTTCAATTTTTTCATTTTTTTTGTTCAATGCCCGCTGCCCCGGGTAACCGGGGCAAGTGCAACCAGCTTCTCTCATTTTTCCATAGGCTGGTACTTGCACACAAATAATAATGTTGCGTGTGTTACTGATTCGGCAAGTTTTTATTATGTATTTTTTCTTTTATCTCAAGCTAACTTTTTCGTGAGTAAAAGCGGGACGATTGGAGAAATAAAATTATTATTATTTTACTTATTATATTATATACTTTTTACAATATAATTGTACTTATACATGACTTTAACATGGTTGGCACATGTTTGTTATTTTTTTTTTAAATGTTTTTGGGACAATTTTGTTATTTACCAATCTTTGAATATTACAGTTTTTCTTAAAAAGCTTAATTTTTTTTTCTTATTTGGTTATTTAACTAAACATACTTCTAAATAAAAACTTATGTAAATAGTGTTTGTTAGTCTAGGTATGAGTCAGACGACCGTGGTTGAACTTGCAGCAACTACCGCGGTTGCACTTGCCCTATATGCAATCGCCATGTGCAACGAGGCAATTGCAACCACGCCTGCCAATGCTGAACTATTAATTGAATCCAAAATAAGTTGTATGGCTAAAAACTACATATTAAAATTGATAAAAATGCAAAGTTTTGATATTCTAGATAGCAAGACAAAATATGAAACAATGACAAACTTCCATGACTGAACGCTGAAATATGTTAGCATTTTTTTTTTTTTTTGAATTAAAAATCTTTCTAGATAGAAATTGCCAGACTTTTTGGTGAACATCAACAGAAAAGATTCCAACATTGTATACCCATTTTTTTTGTACATAAATAACCAGCTTTTCAAAAAATAATCATCAGTCGCACTTGCCCCGTGGTTGGACTCATCCCACTTCAAATCATAATTTTTTTTAAATTAAGATATCATCTTTAACTAACATTATTATGGGTGGCTTAGACACAAGCTTAAGGTGATGCATCAAGGAGGACGCCAAATTTGAATATAAAACTATAGATTACTACAGAATTTTTGTTTTCAATATTTGTTACATTTTATAAAGGTTACATAATTTATATTTTATGTTCTTATCGCAGATAAGTCTGAATAAGACAAATATTTACATATTTCGTGTTTAAGGAATTTGGAAAATGTAATATTGTATTGTGGCTAGTTAATTTAAAGCATTTAAAAATAAAGGTATCCTGATTTGCTAAAGAATTATACTTTGAGCAAAATTGTGTTCAAAAGTATGTAATTGCTTATTTTAAAGATATTCCTTAAACCGTACGTAAGTGAAAATTACATAAAATAATTCAACTTTTCTAATATATATTCTAAAATCGTTGATAAATAGTAAATGATCAACACATTTCTGTTTCATTGAATAAACATTTTAAAAAATCCGCATTTGACTCCAAATGATAAAAACTATATTTGAAATGATTTTTTTGTACTTTTTGGATTAGCTTATGGAAATTAAAATCCATAAAATACGCTCATTTAATATAACTCAATTAAGAAATGACAAGTATTCATTCATATATTCTAAAAATTACTTACTTTGTTGGACAGACATTTGTGAGGGAGATGTAATTGTTTCTCACAATTTTCAAACTAGCCAATATCTGAGCAAATGGCGTCACGATGAGTTCTTCACTATAATAAAAATAAACTCTTATAAAATTTGCATCTTGTTCCCGAAAATATTCAAGAGCGTCTTCTCTTTATAAAACTTATATTTTAGTTATTATCCACTTTTATTTCATGAAGATTGCAAACTACTGGGGTGGAATTGTCTCCGAAATGTTAGAGTATATACTTGAGATTTGAAAATACTCAATTGTGCTTACCCTCTTAATAGTTTTCTATTTTATAGTTATTTATGTTATAATATGCTTACATTTAAATTCCAATTACGATCTAATTAACTGTTAATATTTTTAATTTGTTTTTTTTTATATGATCGTAATTTTTAAATTTTTGAAAAGGTATTGTTGAATCGATGTGATGGGCGACGACCCCTTGGGGCATAACTTCATTGTTACTTGGCGGGACTTCATATCGCTCACCTATAGTTTAGCTGCTATCTTTTTCAAACTGAATCAATCATACATTCAGTCTATCTGTAACAAGATGGCTAGCTACAGATAGTCCCTTAAGTTGCTTAAATGAGTCCCCATATGTAACAAATATGAGGCAAATACAATTATTATGACAATTGGGAGACATAGAAATTGGGGTCGATGGCTGAGTTACTAGATCTCGTATTGAGAAGTATGCCTCGTAATACCCCCCAAATATTCGGCGTCTGTAGCGGAAAGTTGGTCTTTGGGAGAGTGGTCGTCAGAGAAAAATGACTCTAAAGCAATGTGAACCACAATTCCATTCGATTCAGAAAGACCGACCACAGGAACCACGATAGCACCTAAATTCAGATTGATACCAGTTGAAATTTTTCAAAACCAATGATATACGGTATAAGAATTCTTAGCTTTTTGAATATTTGTGCACATCGAAAAGCCAGAGCCCACATTAATAAAAAGAAGCATCAAACTTTTCATTCGAGTAGAATTTCATAAATTTTGATAGAGGCAATTTCAGGGTGGTCATAAATTACAGGACAACGATCGATCGTAGTTAGCCTGTATTCCATTTAGCCGTATTGGGGAAAAAAACTTATTTTTTCCCAACTACTTCGCCTATATTTTAAACAAGCTTTAGTAGCTACAAACAAAGAAGTTATAGTAAATAAAAAAGAATGGTGTTAATCATGTGTAGTTAAACAGACAAACAAAGACAATCACTCAACAATTTATAACAACTTGTAACTGTATAATCTTAACGTCCTCTCCCTCACACAATCCTACAACACGACAGCTCAACTGTCAGGATAACCGCCTGAAAACAGTCGGTACCGATGGTCGGGTTTAGGGAATACGCCACCCGTGCATGTCACGGAGCTGTGCATTAAGCGGTTAAAGATTTCAATTAGTAATTTCAATATAAACTTTTTTTGAAAGATTAAAGTTGTCATTCGTTGAGAATCTGTCTCATACCAATACCACCCTCTGTGTTGTATTGTTATTTAAATGCGTTCAGTACTTTCTTGATTAGGCCAGAATATCCAACAAATTATACTGGCGTGTATACGGAACTGGTGCACGATAAATCTGATCGGGGTCCAGAGTCCCGACGTCTATTGAAGGCGTTGGGTTCCAGTTTAGGTGTTTCCTCGTCATCTGACCATGGTTCTAAAATAACGAGGTGCATGTATGTATGAATGTGTGTATGAATGTGTGTGTGAATGTGTATGTGTTCCCGGGTCTTTCCTTCGAGATTGACCCCGAACCGTCGCCAATAGCCCACTGTGCAGCTCTAGTGCGACGTTAATTAACAAAACCAAAACCAAACCAACTTGATTAGGCTAAAGATGAATAGGGGTTATAATTCTTCTGAATTATTATTATTATTGCAAAAGCGTCCCACTAAAGCTACACATGTGGTTTTATTATGGTTGGTTGGTTAATTTACGTCGCATTAGTTTGGTTTGGTAATCAGCGTCGCACTGGAGCTGCACAGTGGGCTATTGGGGACGGTTCGGGGCCTATCTCGAATGAAAGATCCAGGAACGATGCTTCGTAGTTTTGAACCATGGTCAGATGACGAGGACAACACCTGAGCTCGCATCCGACACAATCTCAATAGGCGCCAGGACATTGGACCCTGACCAGATTTATCGTGCACCAGCCCCGTATAAATGCCAGTATAATTTGTTGGATCTTCTATACGACTTTCTATTATTTTTGTAGCGAAGCTGGTAACCCCTCGATCACAAGATCACTACTTTTTTACTTTTCTTTGTCGTGTCCACCGCACGGGCTCTAACTAGCGATCCTCTGATTACCAGCTGAACGCCTTTATCCACAGGGGAACTTGAGGCCCTTACGTCGCAATAGAGATACACATGTGTGTATTTTTATAAGTTGTTATGGAGTGACGTCAGATGTGAGAATATTAAATTGGGCTGAATGTGCATCGCATTAGAGCTGCACAAAGGGCTATGGGCGACGGCTTAGGAACTATTTTAAAGGAAATACCCATTAACAAAGTCTAGTATTTTTAAACTCAAATGTCAAAATAGCTTTAGAAAATGAAAGAAAAATAGATTTATTAATTGTATGATAATAATTTATATAAAAATATATAAGTTTAAATTACAACTTCTTTAGTAAATAATAATAAATACAATTTATTCAAAATGGCCAAATTGGCGATTATTTACCAAAGTTGTTAGTACGGTATCGAGCGAAAGGATATTTGGTCCGATAGTTGCATGTTCGATAATTGCTGAGTCAGCGGATGGAATTTAAGTTTTCAATTGCATGCAACTAAATAGATCAGTTGCATGTCCGATAGTTGTCAGTGCGCGGTTAGCCTAAAATTTAAAAATTATTTTTGAACAAATAAGCTGACAATGAAACCTTTCAAAGTTGCTTATCAAAGTTGCTCATCATCTAATCAGTGACTTTTCGTTTTTCACGCCGCAAATCATCCAGGACGTAGCGAAGCCTCCGTGGCCGAGCGGGTAAAGGCGTCTGAAGCCGAAGATTCGTGGTTCGATGCCAGGCGATGGACTTGACAAAGAAAAGTAATAAAGTATCGATCTTGTGATCGAAGGGTTGCCAGCTTCGCTACAAAATACTAGAAAAGTCGTCCAGAACATCCGCAAAAATTAACGGCGTGTATACGGGACTGGTTTATGATAAATCTGATCGGGGTCCAAAGTCCCTACGTCTGTTGAAGGCATTGGGTACCAGCTCAGGTGTTGTCAACGTCATCTGACCATGGTTCAAAAATACGAGGCATCGTTCCCGGGTGTTTCCTTCGAGATGGGCCCCCGGCTCTAGTGCGACGTTAATTAAAACAAACCAATCGAGATGGGTCCCGAACCATCGCCAATAGCCCACTGTGCAGCTCAGTAGCCCACTATGCGACGTTAATGGACGAGTAGAATGCCCACGCCTACAGTGACGTCAGAGCTAGTTTGTTTGTGGGATAGCGTTAGAATTTCACTTAAAACTAATATTTTTATAGAATATGATGTTAAAATACTAGTTAAACGTAATTAATACAAAATTTGAATATAAAAAAACGATATTATTGTTTGTTTACCAGTAATCGGCAACTTACACGTGCTCGAAATCCCACAAACAAGGCTAAACTCCGCCCCGTTCTAGTTGTCCATTAACCAAACTAAACCAATCCAGAACGTAGCCGTGACTCACCCCATAAAGTGCATAAAATGGCGGAACAAACACAACGACGTGACAATTAAAATTAGGGCTACCATAAATCATGCTAATGTTCTGTGCGTCAGCAATTACTGCTGCCGAAATATATAATGCCCATATAAAAATGTCTACTTTGGTGTATGGTAATAGTGGCATGTGAGACATCGTTTTTAATGGTTTGGGGTTAAGGAATCTGAATATAATATTATATTTTACTTAAAATAACTGTGGAAAATAATAAGGATGGTATTTCAAGATGGCTCCATGATGGCCGATATAAAAATGTCCTGTTTAGTGTGGTAATAGTGGTTTTTTATGTTTCTAGGGTCAACAAACATGAAAATTGATATTATATGTCGAGAAAATGTACTACAAGTAATTTATTTATAGAATGATTAATATAATAACAGAAATAATGTAACTGGAACAACAGAACATCGCATTTGTTTCTCGTTAAGGGATCAAATAATTGTAAAATGCAGTGACATCACTTTTGAACAAAATCAAGTACACATTTGTGTAAAATGAAGAACTACACAATCAGGAAGAAAGTAAGTAAGAAAGAAATTGTCAATAATTAAGTAGAGATTCGAGAAACATATCAACATGGAAAACAGTTCACTTTAAAAATCATCTTCGGACTCGCTTTCAATTATTGCTTCGAAAACCTTGATATGAGGAATAGCAAAACTTTCCTTCTTAACTAACACATCATGCTGCCTAATATATTGCTAGAATGACAGCTACATCTAATCGTTGAGCAAGGTTCAGCGTCAGCGACACTTCAGAATTATCTTATTTTCCACTATGTAGTATGAGGCAACAGTATCACAACCAGAGAGAGCATGAGCAGCATTTGATGCATGTTTTCGCCTAGAATTTCGTATGGTACACGATAAGGCCCTGCTATCCCCGAAAATTTTTCGGATGGGACACTAGCGACATTTTTATAAATGTACTTGCATATAAGTTGAATGAGATGTCGTTTATTATCATTATTTGACAGAGTTACATGCAGAGGAGGTAAGGGCCCAGTTACAATAAGGATTACTTTCGGGGTCCTTGTTTCTTACGATTTGCTCTTGTTCCACCCTTTATGCTATAGTCATAGTATCTGTCAAATACCAAGTAGAAATGTGCATCGTTCAGCAATTCGAATGTCATTTTTAGGAAGTTTTCCATGAAATTACTTACTGTTCCTTGTGAGGACCAATGCTCAACCCACATTAAAGCACAACTATCCACAAAAATTAGGTTAGGTATTGTGCTCGCTTTGTCCGTACCACCTTGGTACATCGTTTATTTGGATATAAAATTTAACAGGCAGATGCTCATTGAATAATGATTTCAATCAATTAACAAAGAAAAACTTTCTTAGATGTGTAGGTGAACTTACTTGTCACTGCCTTGTGACGAGTGCCTGGAGGCCGACTTGGGTGAAGAGTCGACGTCGTGCTCGGACCTATAGAGGAAGGACTCCCTCCGCTGGGGGAAAGGGGTCGTCGTCTGCACCAGGAGGCCCGCCGACGAGCTGTCCAGGAGATTGCGGGGGGCCTGGGGAGAGCCATCGTCCGCGTCAAAGCTGAAACACAAGTAAGCACTTTAGCACTCATATTTGGAGAGTTTCCTTACAATTAGTAGAGGTATTCATACAATAGGATCAATTCGCAAAAGTTAAAAAAAAATTACAAAAATAACACATGGGTCATTTTTCAGAAAGCACAACATTTCCGTCTGACGCATATATATATATATATATATATATATATATATATATATATATATATATATATATATATATATATATCTTTAAACAATGCTTTTATTTCAAATAAAAACAGTCCAAGATAATTCAGTTATATAATTTTTTTTTTGATAATTTTTAATTTATTATACTTTTTTTAGCTCACTGTGCGTAAATTATCACCTCCGTATTATGTCTCACAGCTGAAATAACTATTCAAATTATTTAATACCTCGTTTAATAAATAAATATATTTAAATGCTTCTTGTTCCTGGTTCCTCTCATCTTAAATGCTTAATATTATAAAGAATATTTAATAATATTTTTACGCAATATTTTCTAACCCCAGTAACCCAAACATGAAACCTCATTTTTTTGCATAATGAATGGCTGAAATATCATCCCATTTAATTTTATTTTATTCAAAACCTCATTGTTCCTTTTCTCATTGTTTACCAAAGGGGCGTGAGTTTAGTGTAAAATAATTCGATTTTGTTGTTGAGTGGTTCATCTCTCATATGGTTAGTCTCATCTCTACGAACTCCAAATTTTGAAAATTGAAATAACATAAAATGTAAGTCTATCTCTTATAATATTTGTCTTAAGATGTAGGTTATATTTATAAAAGAAATAAAATTATTTCTCTCAAACCATAAATATTTTCACTGTTAAAAATTTCAGATCAACGATGTACCATATCTAGGTACAAAACAGAGGTCTGCAGCAAATTACACCATATTATGATGAAATCTAGGTTGAACCAAAAATCCTTTATAGAAAAAAAAGCGGAAGTTTCACCGATAATTGGTTCAACCTCTTTACCTGCAACCGAAATTTTCGCTGTCGCTTCATTAACAACCCGGGGAATACCCTCAAAGAAAGACAACGACTAACAAGGGCCTCCGTGGCCCAGTGGATAAAGGCGTTCAGCTATAAATCAGACGATTCCTAGTTCGAGCCCGATCGGTGGACTTGACAAAAAAAAAAGTAAAAAAGTTGTGATCTTGCGATCAGAGGGTTGCAGCTTTGCTACAAAAATACTATTACTAAAATAATAAGAAAACTCGAATTTTGAGTTTTATGCAACGTTATAAGTTTTGGTGCAACGTTTCACAACTAAATGGTATCCGTGGTAGCACCGTTTAATGGTGAAACTAAGCAACAAATGTTGGTTGCATCTAAATGGGTACCAAATTTTGGTGCAAGGTCGTAATAATTTTTAACAGTGTACTTAAGCCTATTTTAAACCTGCGTTTCTGATCTTCATGAGTCTACCTCTATGATTACTCTTCATAAATCGTATTTTCACAGATGATTGAGAAATTAATGGTTTGATTGTAGATTCTATATAACTTACTATGGTAGCATTATATGTAGTGCGTAAAAAAAGGTTAAATTTAAAAAGTCGTAACATTAACTAAGTGGCTTATATGTTTTCATTTTGATAAAAAAATATTCATATAATTCATTTAAGCTTTACCGTTGAATATAACTATAAGTTTATATAGAAAAAGTTATGTTAAAGAAAATTGGTAAAAAGTTGTTGTAATTATTGCCATTCCAGTGTAGATACTATCGTGGATCTGCGAAAAAAACGCGTTTTCAATGTTTGCGCTCATCCACAAGTTTGATCTATTGTTAAATAGCCCAAAAAAGAACGAAACCCGGACATAAATAAAAACAAAGTAAAAAGGATCAGCGCACTATACTTATCAACCACAAAATATTCAAAGTCAATTTCATGACTTTTTTTTTTTATAAAATGACACTTTATTGGTTTGATATAGGATATTTTTTAATGTTATTAAACTATAAAGTCTAAAGTTTAAGATATAAAAGCTAAAGTTTAAGATATAAAATCTACATTTTAAGATATAAAATCTACATTTTAAGATATAAAATCTAAATTTTAAGATATAAAATCTACATTTTAAGATATAAAATCTACATTTTAAGATATAAAATCTACATTTTAAGATATAAAATCTACATTTTAAGATATAAAATCTACACTTTAAGATATAAAATCTACATTTTAAGATATAAAATCTACATTTCAAGATATAAAGTCTAAATTTTAAAGTTTATCAAGCGGTCATATCGCCCAAACCTTTTATTAGCAGGATTTACTCATTACCCTTTCTTTTCCCGGAGCAACTTCTCTACTTATCCGCCATTTAATTAATAATGAACGCATCGGAGAAAAAGAGCCCCCAAATGAGAAACTTTTATTCACATTTCCTATTATTTTTCATTTCAATTTATTTTTTTAAACGAGCCATACTTTCCTTTAGCACAGCTTCGAATTCACGAAAAAAGCATTTTCATTGAGGAATTGCTTATGGGGAAAATATTAACGGATCTGGTACATCTATGTAGCGTTCTCCTTTTCTGTTTATCCCTCGAAGTTTAAAATAACTGTTCTATTGTCCAGAATCGACTCAAAATAGCTTACCTCTATCACCCGAACCTTTTCAAGTTATCTTTCCAAGGGATGCATCAATAATCAAAGAATTAAATAAATATATATATATACATAAGAATGGAGTGTCTGTCTGTGGATTCAATAAAAACCACTCATTTTGAGGTTTTGGCATGAATTAAGATACACTGATTCAGAAAATCCCATTGAATTTTTGTTTATTTGTTTGTGCGAATTTAACTCCAAAAACACGACTGAACGAATTTTTATGAAACTTGCGACATTTTGTACTTTTTTTCATATGGATATCTGCAACCGTTCAAAAGTTAGAGAACTTTTTTCATTTTCCCATATATTATTCATATTGGAAATCTACATTGTAGATCTTCCCTTCATAACATTATTGTTAAAAACCATTTTGGCGACCAAAAATATTTTTCGACAATACTTGCTGCCTTCTGCTATTGCAATTTTTCTTTGAAAAATACATTTATTGAGCCGCAGATTATAGGAATTGGTCGTTAACAAAAACCTCGCCAACCAAAAGAGAAAGATTAACGTTTCGTCTGACGCCATGGGTACCCATTCATGCCCCGAACATGCTTTGCTTTGTTTCAAGATCTTAATCGCGTCAGTGCCTAATTTCCTATCCAATGTTATTACATTTATGCCAATATTGCTATTTGTTACGGAGTGAAACAGTGTCATAGTGTCGTAATGGGACATCCTAAAAGTTTAACTTAGGGTTTCTATATTTATAATTCCATGTTGCTTATTTTTATTATTATCCGGATAACCGACTATTTTTTGCAGATTTTGCTAAAGTAGGCTTTTCTCTATCCAAAAAAAAATTCGAAATCGCATTATATTTTTTTTCAAACAGTCTGATTAATTGAAAATTCCGGATAGTTAAAAAAACGGATATTTTTTTAGAAAGATTCCCAAGTGAGACATCCCCTATCCAACAAAAAAAAGAACTTTCCAAATATATGAATTAGAACAGAAATCTTTGCGCGGACATACATAAAAAAAAAGAATGACATAAAAGTCGAATTTTTAACCTCTCTCCTTCTGACGCGCTTTGGCGGTTTTAATTTAAACTTTTTGGCGGTTTTATTTTAAAAATTTGCTTAGCGCGCTTTTCAGTCTGTTAAAAAATATACAACTTTTAAAATAATATTAATTTTCAACACCAATTGGCATTGAAGCAACATCGCCAAGTCTTTTACTTTTATATTTGCAGAACACATTATCAGTATCGACATTATATTACAATGCTAATTTTCGCAAAAGCTTTTTTAACCATATAAATTTTTATATATAAAAAAAACATTTTACAAAAACATCAGTTTAAATAGTAGTAGCATAGCATGTAAAGTCGTGAACATAAAAATTTAAAAAGTGCTATGTTTAGGTATCTCGAAAACTACTCAAAGTATTTGAATAAATCTAGATTTTGATAAAGTTTATTTTTCACAGTGCACATAGAGTGTCAAAAAATAGTATAGCTCTTTCTCCACAAATTGACCACGAGCAACGACGGGTAATATTGCTAGTAATTAAATAATATCAAAGCTTCTGAAATATTCTGCCTTTTCACATTAAATAAATTGTTCCTTAAAAAAAATGTGAAGTTAAAGTATCCTTCATTCTAATTGAAATATGTACAAACCCTTCCAGACAGTAGAGTTTCAAAGTAAGTTACTTAAACAAATTGTAAATTTTACTATAAGAAAAATATTTTTTGTTAGAATTCTCTTTGTCATATACATCTCCGAATATTAGCTATTCCATTAGTTTTTCAATTGAAACATATAAATATCTGAACGTAAAAAACTTTGTTAAATATGTTGAAATCTCAGTGTATTTGTGACAACACTTTAATATTGTGAATATAAAACTACGCTGCTGAAAATATTAGCTAAATCATATTTGGTATAATTCAGTTTCGCCTAAGGCGATGTTCTTTTAAATTTATGTAACTTGGAGGTTTTCCGTTAGGAACGTTTGGGAAAATTTAAGGAAATAATTATTTCGCCAATGTTATTTTTGATCGCCAACTTTCAATATTATATATTAAATTTTTGTTTATTTCAATTAAAAAATTTCATCATTTTCATTAAGAGAATTAAATTGAAGAATTGATCCCTTGCACTGAACTTAGTACACAGATTTCATTTATCGCCTAGTTGGCGCAAAATAAAAACACACAAAAAGCTACAATATATATTTTCCTTAACCACGGCAAACATGATTTGAAGCTTTCCAATTGAGATTTTACTCATATAATTAAGTTAAAACATTACGCGGTTAAGTTTCCCTTTATTATAATGTCATGTCTAAATGAAGATATTCATCGCCAAGCTCCAGTCCCATGACTGAGAGACACGCGATTTTAAACTTGAATGAACTTTTAATGAGGTTCAATTTCATTTATTTTTTCTTTTCCAAATTCAAATTCTAGTTTTCATTATAACGACTTTGCTGGAATACATTAAAACATGCTATAACATTCGAACAGCACATCGAACAGATTTGAAAATAATCAAGTTAAAATTGTAATTTTTTAAACAAAGTATTCTGTGAATCAATTTTACCTATTAAATAAATGAATCAATTTTACCTATTAAATAAATGGATTAAAAATTATTACGTTGGTAAGTATAACCAGATTAAATGATTCATGACCATTCAATGATTTTATAAATTTTATAAAATTTAAGTAAACTATTTTTGCAACTTCCTGGAGTTTCAGCGTTCTAAAGTTCAGCCTAAACCCAATATAGGTTTATGCTGAATATAGGTATAGGCTGTGTTTGATATCTGTGGTGATTTTTTTAACGTGATGTGTTGCTCCGTTTTTTAGTTTTTTGGCAACGAACCAACAAACTGACAAACTTTTAGTTTCATAGTTATATAAGATAACTAAATAATCTAGATATTATGAAATACGAATATAACCAAAGACTCGTATTTATATAAAATTAAAAGTAATCATAAATTTATAAAACTCATTCTTTGGTATTTCATGGATTTTAAAACAAAACTTCCGAATGTCGTCAAAATGGCTAGTATAGTTAGTGTTAATTACATTTTGAGGTGAGGTGGCAAAATAACTCATTTTATACGAAATTAAATGACTACATAATATAATTCTAAGTTTACATTTTAATTCAAATGTCATTTGAATATGCTATTGACCTTTGAATAAAATCATTGCATTAAAACTATGTCTGGATGAATTTGCTCGATTAACAAGGGATACTAAAATTCAAACAAGTTTTAAATGCTTTATAACTATTGATTTTATCAATTAAAGAACAATGATTTACAAATGAGTGTGCATCAAACGTATGATCCGAAAGTGATGAAAATATTTTGTTCCTATTAAAAAATACAATATTTTACTGTGGGGAGCAAAAAAACATTAAGTGAGTTTAAGTTTGTGCTAGAGTTTAATTTTTGGTGGGTGTCATTTTGAAGGTAATGAAATTTTAAACAGTTTTGTTCCAAGTGGCTATCAATCAACCCCACCGAGGGTTTTGGAGGCTTCCTGACTTTTTAACTGGGATGCACTCATGAACTTGTTTTTATTTAAATTAAAGTAATAATGGAAAATTATTTATTTATTGCCATATTGAAGGTGCATATTGCTGTTTGGTGCTATATTATTTTGGATCGAGTAGTCAACGAACAGCTACGGGGTTTATGGGGGTGGGCGTTTCCAGGTGCATCCCGTGTAAAATTATTTTAAAATTAAAATCTAGGAAACTAATATTTTGTGTCTTTATTAATTAATCTGAAAATGAGCACAATATTTTAAGTCCGAGTCTCTAAGTTTGTTGCCATACTTTTGAACTATAGATGCCATATGCTCTATCATATTGACATGTTCAGAATGTTAACGCATGAAAGTAAAATTGAAATGCACAAAATGGAAGTACAAATGCTACAAGTTCTCTCATTTCAAAACTAAATAAAAATACACCCAAAACGATTTTGACTTCAACGTACGATAATTTATTTTTACTTTCAAATATAAAATAACTATCGTCATAATTTTATGTACTTTTATGTTTTAATGTCAATAGTAACTGGAACTATTGTCTAAATCCTAAATGCCCTGAAGTTGTGGTATGGGGTGACAGATCATATGTTGTCCTGTATTAATGTATCTCCGCTATCTGGCCTTAGTTGCAAATAATGAAGCATTGTACCTTCATAATAGATTATGAACTGTTTCCGTTAGTAGCTATATTGCAATGTTTACTTAACTTTGAATCTGTAAAAATATTTTTGTAACGTTATGTGTTTTAATCTCAGAACACAAATATTCGCGATCAAAACCGCGGTTCAAAAACGGCTGGCTCAAAATAATTATAAAATAGGTGATTCAGTAAAAAATTATGTTCGGAATTTTTTTTAAAATAAGACACCAAAGAATAGAAAGTAATATAAAAATAAGTCGAAACAACTCGGTTCCTTTTTAACCCATCAACATAAAATAAAATGGAAAATCTTCTCTATTACAATTTTAAGCGCCACGAAGTTCGATCCAATAGATACTGAGATTAGCCCGAAAAAAATTACTTTTACATCAATTGAAAAATAACGTAGTAAACAAAATTTCATAATTACGTAATATTAGAATAGGAATGGTGAAAGTCGCCAAAGTTAAGAAATACGCCAAATTCTGATAGATGGAAGCCAGTGCTTCATTTCAGACACATGAATCACTGACAACCATCAAATTACTTTAAGAGGGGTAATCAAACGGTAAAAATTAAATAAATTCGAGTACAATATTTTGCCACAAATCATAGCTATCCTGCAAAAAAATTCTGATAACTTCATCAAGATGGTGACGATAAGTACACACATTTTAAAAATTATTATATTTTTTCTTATTAAATTTTTGAAAAAACTTAAATTTAAAACCTTTTTTTAATTTACTAATTAATGCGAGTCGAGTTTCCTTAAGATATTTTAAGATTTTTTTTTTTAATTTTTACGTTTATTTGTATGTTATAATCCAATTGGGTTTTCATATAACTTACTGTAAACTATTACGAACTAGATATATATTGTTTTTCTTAGACGTATACGATACGATTGTGGTAATCCGAATTTGTCATGGTTCTTATTCCCTCCTTAAAACTGCTGATCCAATTGTGTGTATCTTCCACTCAGGAATTAAAAAGTAATAGTCATCTCTATCATGCCACGAAAGTAATTCCGATAAGTAATATATGTCAATATTTTTTATTCAAAGACTTATTTGTGGAGAGAGAAAAATTATTATTCTGGGGAAACATTGTTCCACATACTGGAATGTCCTTGATCCATGTTGTTTGTCGTGGACCGCCCCCCCCCCCCCCTCCCTTCTATAATTTTTTTGCACTTATTTTAATATTTCATTAATTACAGAAGAAGTACTGTTTCAAGGAATTCATGAGGCGTTTAAGTCAGTGATGAAGTCGAAAGGATATTATTTCATTGTATGGTATGTCGATGTAGATTATCCTTGCGTCATCATCGAGTTTCATGTCAAAACCGCTAAGGTTAGGAATGAAACCCTGGAACTGGCCGAATAGCCGAATATCATAGTTAATAGGAAAATGAAGTCGGTATAATAGAGGAGCGCCACCGCATTAAATAAAATCAGCATAAAGCCTTCATCAAAGTTGTAAAATTAAAGGTTTTATGGAAGCAAATTAAAAACTTTTTTAAAAATGCAGTTTTTGTTTCAAATTTCTTTTAAAACTTGCAAAAAAACTCAAAAAGTTTTATTTTTGAAGCATAGAAACTATTGAAAGAAAATGCAGGTCTTTAAAGGTTTTATGCAGGAAACTTAACATCTTTTTTAAAAAATGTAGTTTTCTGCTCCACATTCCTTTATATAACCTATAAAAAAAACTTCAATTTCACAACTTCGATGACGGTTATGTTTTTTTTTTTTTTTTTTGCTGGGACAGCTTATATCTAAAACTAGAAATATCAATCTTCAGAGTTCCACAATTTTATAACTCTATTATTAAACTTTTTGGCCGTGCTTCGTTGAGGAACCCGTTAAGGTATAACATAAAAAAAAATTGAATGGCCACTGTCGGAACTCTTATACTCGACCAATGGTTCCGCATATCGCGCGCTATCAGCTAAGCTACAAAGGTACGTTCTAGATATTGGAAATATTTTTTTAAATGTGTTTCGCTATGCATGTTGAAATTTTTTGAATATTTATGATAGTTTATGTTGCTTTTTATGAATGTTATCAATACAATGAAACTTCATTGTCAATGTAATTGAATATATTTTTTAACCTTTATAAATAATTGGCAACATAAATTTGTTAAAAACGCTTTCAGTTAATTCAATAGATATATAAATGTTAAAAGTCGCAAGGAAATTTATTCATGTTTCAATATTTGTGAAATCATGTTACTATATTTCTGATCTCTTTTAAAAATTTATTATTAAATTTTAAATAGTTAGCAAAGAAAAAAGCCACGGGGTTAAAATTTATTTCTTCGTTATTTGGGATGCAACATTTTGAATTCTAGTTAAATTGAACTTTTTTTTCGATTATTCGGTCAGAATAAAAAGATTTTTTTATAATGAAAGATAAAACAGAATTTTCCTACCAAAAATTGGTAATCAACATGAATTTAAGTGACGGTATAGTTCAACTTTAATTGCAATGTCACTTTTAACAATAATGCGATAATTAATAATATTGTGATTTTTTTTCAAAAATTCAATTTCCGGATACGCTCAAAACAAACAAATATAAAGACAGGTGGCCAGACAAACAAACTATTGACAATTCAGCTTGATGTTAGAAAATACGGATTAAAAATTTTGACATTCAAACAAATAATAATAATAATACATTTTGATAAAAAAAACTTGTTCGATTTAAATCAAAAATAGCTTTTTTTGTAACAGACGCTATACAAGTTACATCCATAAAAGAATAAAATATAGACTTTTCGTGGTCGTTTTGTAAATAATGACGACATGGGACAGTTGGCGTTTCCATTACTTGTCATATTGCTTACATACTCTTCCAAAACTCGTCGTATCTATCGTATTATGTAAAAAAAAAATATAAACATTATTACAGAATATTAAAACTTTATTTTAAAAAACAATCATCCGTAAAACTTAAAAAATTCTCATTCATAAATAACTTACTCATATCGCCACTATTAACATATATTTGAAAATGAGTAAAACTATATATATTCGTCAAAAATGTATACTGCAGATTCTTAAATATTATAAAGGCTTCACTTAAAAGAAGATAAAAACGAGAGTTCATAAAATGTTTATTCTACTAGATTATTAGTATTGTGTTAATTTTGATTTAAAGTTATAAAACGAGTACTTTCTGTGTTCTTAGGCAAACACACAAATATTTTAAATATATATTCAATAGATAGACAGCTTATGCTACTCAATGTATAGGTTCATTTTGTTTAAATCCATTTATGATTTTTTACTGGACATCTGTATATGTGGGTCATTCTCCATGAAAGGTAATATTTCAGAATTCAAAAATGAAAAATACAAACTATTATTTTTCAAATCGTTTTATATTTTATGATTTTAAAATTATACGAAGACTACCTTTAAGAATTCATAGAAGTATACATTGTACTCCTAATTTTTTTGAATTTTTTTTTATATAAATTTTCACTGCATTAGTATCATAATCCCGATGCCAATATTATTCCAATGAAGGTACCCGTCATTTTGACATGTGTTACTAATGCAGTATTCACTTCAATAATAGTCACTTTTCTGAACACAGACACCTATTTTATGACTATAAATGACAGTGTTTAAAAATTAATAATGAAACGTACAAAGAGTCCTGCCAGAAAGATCTTCGGGAAGCAAGAAATGTGGTCACTACATTAATTCTAACAATGTAGTCACTTAACTATATCTAGACACCTATTTGATGACTATAATTGACAGTGTTTGAAAACTAATAATAAAACGTAAGAAAAGTCCTGCCAGAAAGATCTTCCTGAAGTACTTTTGTACATTGCCTCCCACCAATTACTGTGTAAACGTCCGTTTTGTATTCATTTTGAACTTATAATCGCGAATTCAAAAGCGGAGTTGTCGAAAACACCAGTGCTGCCGCATACAAAGTGGATTTTAAAAGCACAGTTTACTTTCGTTTGGCAGCAAACTTCCGAATTTTCAATTCACGTAAAACCTTTTACAGTTGGAATTTTTCAAATGTTTATTTCCACTGCCGTCCTGTCTGAGGGAATGAAAATCTCTAAATGATCGTAAGCTGAGTCATGCGAGCCGTACGCTGAGTCATGCGAGCCGTACGCTGCGTCCTTCCGGAAGAACGTTTTATGTTGTATCGTTAAATGTAGTGGACATCCTGTATGTTAGGAGTACAATCTTGTCCATGTTTATTGTTTTGTGTAAACTTAACGAACACACTTAAAATATAATACTATTGCGTTTAACCTAATATAATTTTTGCTGGTTTGGCTTGTACACAGGGACCGACATACAAGTTTAGGGGCCCTGGACAAAAGAACATTTAGGGGCCCTTCAAAAACTCTTAAAATAAAACTACTGAATTTATGTATATGCGCGCATCGCAAATTAACGTAATCAATCAGCTTTAATGCAAGTGTAAATACTGCGAAAAACTTATATTCTTAAAATTACTAAAAATTTGTTTTCTAAGAAATCGAATTACTGTTAATGCTGGAGTACTTCGACAGGCTTTCTTCATATGTTTCTCATACTGTACTTTCTTCCCTTTTAGCTTTATTTTAGTTGAGCCAGATGGGTATGTTTTCTACTTATTGTTAGCAAATCCGTAATGATTACAATACCAGAAAATTTTGAAAAGGATAACTGTTTCGTAAACGAAAAATCCACATGCAATTAGTAAACACTATAAACAGTTTGTTTATTATATTGGTCATGAATTAAATTTTGCAAATGATCTAAAGGGCATTTCCTTTGATGAGCACGATTTGAAAGATGGCATGCATCAAAAACCTACAAGAATTATGAAAGTAATTTGATTGGATATAATAGAAGTTTTGCAAGAAAAAGTTAACAAAAAGACTATTGATTATCAAAAAAAAAAAATCATAAATTATTAAATTCATTTTTATGCTTTTCACTTTTTTTAAGCTATATAATCAAGTTTGGGGACCCCTTAACAGGGGGGCCCTGTCATAAATCAGTCTCTGCTTGTACATAACCTCAATGTATTAAATTAAAATTCAGGAAGTAAATATAAAAGTTATTTTTCACTTTACACAACTAGTGAGTGAATGAAGGAAATAAATGACTAGATAGGGTTACTTGTGTTTGAATGTCCGAATGCGTGGTCACAAGTCAGCCATACCCGATCCTGGTTAGATTGAGTAACATTTGCATTAGTAACACTCGTCAAAATGGCGGGTACTTGCATCGAAATGCCATTGGAGAATGGACTATGTTATTAATACAGTGTTAAAAAACTCTCACTTTAGCAGAAATGTATGCAGATTTTAAGTATATAGGTAATGAAGGTTTTAATAATAACGTGTGTGTTAGTTCGTAGTGTAATAATATAAAAATAATGTAGAATTAAAGTTATTAAGTTGTTTTAGGTTCTGTAGTTTTATAATCAATTATAAAAAATCATCATCGGTATATAATTAATAAACGTATTGCTTTAAGTTAATGTATCGGAGACTATATATAAATAGTTAGCAAATTTTTATATCCCATTCGTGCCGAAAGAAAATTACAACTAAAAACATTTATATTATCCGGCCATACCTGGAAACATATTTGTCTAAAACTTCTAACAATGCAAGCGATTGATATTTAAAGACCCATTTTCATATTATTTCGAAATTGAGGTACCAACAAAAGGGATTACATTGCCCACGTCATGTCTACTTTGCTTCAAAAATATAAAAACTTCGATGATGACTGTTTGTCGGACGTAGACTCTCCACTTAGCTATTGATAGGAGATATGTAAGGATCAACAGAGTTACTTCTATAACTCTCCAAGTAGGTTGCAATGATGTTATTTTCTTCTTATCAGTGAACGCGGGTTTCTGACAGAAAATTTTGACTCCAAAAAATTGTTTGTGCAGCTTCAAGCGAACACCACGAATGAGTGTTATCTTGATAGAAATATAATGCCGATTAAGAATCTGTTTGAGTTTGTGGCTTCGCTGCAGTTCATTCACCTTTCTTTCTCACTCAAGCAATTCACAGAGAAAGTATTTTTACTTCTCTAGTGTTTATACCCCAGAACAAATGGGAGATCTTCAACATTTGAAGTCTTCTGAAAGCAGCGGCCGATTCCAATAAATAGTGACTCAAAAGAACTGATTCTTAGACTTGCAACAGACAAAACCACACGCGCTTCTCGCGTGCTCCTTATCATAATTGTAATACCTTTAAATGTAAATCTTTAATTATTATGCTTTCTCCATTAAATTTATATGTTACCTAACTTTCATAGCAATCATAAACTTATTTTATTACCTTAAAAATACAACCTTCTGCATTTTAATTGGAGTACAACACCGTGGACGTACAACCGAACAACGCGGCAAGTTTCTTTCCGTTTTGACTATTGTTTGCTTGTCAGTGAGTAAAAATGGGCACAAGGGTAACATTGCTCCGAAAAAGGGCGGTATTTTGTTTTGGAGAAAAGTATCACGCCATGTGTTTTCTATATTGCTTAGTAGGTATATAAGTAATTACAAGATCAAGAACCAGATTGGAAGAGGAAAACACCGGCAATGATGATATGCCTGTCACCCAGATATCACAAAGTGGCCTCAATTGTGTATTAAAGCACCTGGGCAGTATTTTATTGTTAAATATGACGCCAATTTCTAGCCCGGAGTCATCTGGCGAGGGTGTCTATAATAATGAAAGGACTTAAATGTTGGAAGTGGGCCATAAGGGAGGAGGTCGTGGATAACAAATGGGATGACTGTATTTACGGCATTGATGAACCCAAATTAATGTCGCGCACCAGGAAAATGTATATTGTTTCTGAGATGATACAATTGATACCTGATTAAATTTTGCTACACATTCTTCTGAATGATATCTCAGCAAAGCGCACACCAAATATCATTTCGTTTAGAGTATATTAGTGCTGAACAACCGTTTATAGAGTACATTAGTACTGAACAACCGTTTAGAGTATATTAGTACTGCACAACTGAAGTTCAAACAAAAGTTTCCAAAAAGAAGAGCAAAGTAAACCCTTTTTATGGTACTGGAATAATAATTTTTTTTGTTAAAGCGTATAAAAATATATAAAGTGAGTGAGACCAACATAATCTTCTTGTAAACACAGAAGCTAATCAATAAGAGATCGAAATGTTTGTTCCAAAGTACAGTGTAGACGAGTTTAACTTCATGGCCACGCCAAAAGATTTCCCGCTTTTCAAGAAAGTGGAAATATATTAAATTTTTACTCATTCGATCCTTAATCTTGTAAGTAAATTTTAATCCCCTTTCAAATGCCATATCAATTTGAAACTTAGCAAATTTAATAAATCTCGATTATAATACTATATTTAGTAGTACTAATAATGACTTACTAATTAACGCTAGTTAACAATGCAAATTATTTTATATTAAAAATTAGGATATAAAGTTATAATCACGTGCGGTGCACCAGCTACGAACCAAAACCACAGTCGTAGCAAAAAAAAAAAAAAAGTATAAGTAGTAGGAAAGCTATTTTATCGCTTATTCAACTTCAGTTTTATGTTCTTACAGTTGTCAATAAAGTTTAGTACTGTTGAGCTCAACAAAAACATTTTCAAAATACTTTGATATGGTGCACTAAGTAAAAGTACATAGATTAAAGGTAAATGCATTTATCTATCATGGGGAAAATTATAATGTTTACCGTCATTGTACTTATCCATTTCTAAGTAATTATTTTGATTTCTAGTTTTAATGCCATTTAGATAAAATATTAAATTGTTAAGCATTATTATTGGCTTACAATGCTGTGCAATTGTAATGATTGCTATTATTTATGAAATATTGAATTCAAAGTGAACATTATTATGCAAAGTAAAGCACCCCATAAAAAAGTTAGAAACAATTCGATATCTAAAGTACATAGCACACTTATGCAAGTAAGAAATTTTAAATGTGAATATGACAGTAAGAAAGGAAAACTGACGTAGCTGGTATTTTGAGATTTAGTAATTAGAATAACAAAGTTCATTAGCATTCCTAGGGGACAGGGGGAAAACCTCGTCATTACATTTTTGGTCGACAATGAGCTGAGAGTACCATCCGTTGAATGTTAAGGTGTATATTTTGACTATAAATATATAACTTTATTTACATTAATAAACTTTAATACGAGTTTTTCTCAAATTCAACTTTCATGCTATTATGTTCCTTGTACCCTCTCATTTCTCTTGTACCTTTTCATTTTTGCTATACCCTACATTTATCACCTCAAAAAACTTTTATGAAAATCACTTTTGCTAAGTACATACATTACATATTTGGATGCGATGAATACAATCGCATTCAAGTAATCAAAAATATTATTTGTTACAAGAAAAATATTATAAATGATATATTTAAGAATAACCTAGCAATTCAAAGAGTACTCAGGAGGGAATATTTATTGCATCGTCTTATATGGCAGCGACTAACCTCGTTCCAGAAAAAAACATCGTATATGGTCATGCGTTATGGGAAAGTCTGGGTCATATGGATACAGTGGAGAGGAAATTACAAAAGACGAAGAACACCTACGTTAATCAGAAAATGGTTTCCACGTTGATAAAACATTAGAAGATCAAATTCAAAAGTTAACATAAGCCAAACTAAATTTTTCTTCACCAGTAGATATCAAATGCAAATCATCACTCGTTTGCAGTCACTTGTAGTATACATATAATCAATGCACCACAGACCAAACCAAGGCATATGCTAACATCCCGATTGTTTCCACTTCAGAAAACAAAAAAGGGTACTTGAAGTAATTATGTTTCGAAAACACATATTTGATAGTTCTATTTATTTATTTATATCGTTGCATCGAATACATGTCTGAAATTATCATAAAAGTACAAAGATTCATTTAATATTTACATGTGGACGTGACAACGTGTTTCACATGGAGTATAAGGGGTCTAGCTATAAGTTGGTGACATTTTCGATTCCGTTCGGGGAAGAATTTTTAGTACGCGTGTAGTCTGTTAGCGGCAGACTACACTGTTCTTCGGAAAAGAGGAACGTTTGATTAATGGTTTGTACATATCGTCTTAGGTTAGGAACATATTTGCCTTTCAATATTTCAACCCCCACTGACCCTTCCCTGAATCTAAGTGCTTTGAGAATGGATTTGTAAACGTGTTTTGAGAAAGAGTTACAAGCTTGTCAGAGTTACACACCCTTTGAAAGGATTATCATCCTTATCCTTCCCAAAGCTCCGATAACTCACTGCTCTGTACCTCCCAGAGCGAAATTCCCTCTCCGCCCCCACTTTACCACGTTTAGAATTTAGACTTCAGCTATTGCAACTTTTTATTGTGCAGCCACCGCGAAAAGGATACATAATATTTATCAAATTGTACTTATTTAAAAAAAAGTTTGAGACTTTTTGGATGTTGATAAATAGAGCGCCCTGAACCTTTGAAAAACCTCCCTTTGTTTTGAATGATGTCCGGGTGAAAGTCTAATGACTCTGCGCTCCACTTACCTCCTACATGCTTTATCTGAGAGTCCCCTGAATCTCTTTCGCGAAGGACTACTTCTTCTCCGGAAGACTATGGCATGCGGGGAATCTCTTCTGGAGTCTCCTAGCTGGACAGAGCGCGGGAAAAAGTGGCGATAAACATTGCACACGAGCACTGCTAGAGTCAACATCATTTACATATCTCTCACGTTTTCTCTCTTCCCGTTCGACTCAAGGCTCGAATGGAATCCTTCAAAAGGAGAAAAGGCAAAGGTTTCACTTGAAAGAAACAGTAGATTCTAGCGTGGGGATGATAACTCCTCTCAAATTCCTTCTATGTCAGTTTCGCTTAACATCTGAAAATGTGACTTCGAGGTAGTAACACACAGAATAAAATATTTAATAAAGTTCAATCAACATGTTCCCAGTTTATAAAGGAACTGTGAATTTGCTTATAGGGTAAGGTGGGGGAAAATGGTTTTTTTTTAATCCGATTTTTCTAGCTTTTCTGTCTTCATTTTTTAACATGTGTGTTGTTCTACTAGTATATTCTATATTCTATTTTAATTCACTGAAATGAAAATATTACTGCTATGAAATACACTGGTGTAAATAAAAATATATTGAAAGCCAAACTTTTTTTAATTCTTAATCTAATATTTTTTTTTTCTCAAGAGAAAAAGTAATTGCGCTTGCAGGAAGTCAAATTAATTTTAATTTTGTCCAGAAAATACAATGATTATCTTAGTCAACAAATTTTCATCGTAACTTAGAACTACGATGGCAATAAATAAAAAATAAATGTAAATACTCTTTCTAAATTGTTAGCAGAATGTTTCGTTTCAATTGAGATTTATGTCTCTTACCACAGTTTTTTCATCTTCTGCTTGGTTATTTATTTTGTTACTCGCACTACAAAATATCCTTTCGAAAAATAATTAACGCTATTTTTACTTTCACTCACTTTTAGTATTCTTTACTCCTAATATTCTTCGAACGGTGGCAATTTAAATCCTGCCCTGCTTTGATCTCACTCGAAAATATATCACTTCCAAAAGTTCATTAAAAAAATCAATACAACTCTTTTTTTTCTACACTTAAAATTACGCAACTGCGAAAATAGAACTGTAGTGATAGCACATTTGAAGTTACCTTCTCATTACTTCCTATTGATACAACTCAAATGCTTCTCTCTATTTCGGGTCTTACGTTTCTTACTCGGACAGAAGCTGGCTATTGGAAATCAAACACGCGATTTGTCGCGAATCACTCGTCGATCATTCGCGTCGTTTTGAATCGCTTCCCGCTTTGCCGCCAAACTGATTCCGCTCCATCCACTCGTACGCGAAGGCGCGTGCCAAACTTCGGAACGATCCCGAAAAGCCGCACTACTCCTACCGCAAGCATTGATCGCTTTGGGATCACCCCATTGGTGCTCACAGAGGAGACTCTTTGCTCTGCTCTTGGACTGCGCTGCACTCTCGGAAGGAGGGACGGATGCCAGCGGCCGGAGAGCCGAGATTTCCGTTTTCTCGACAAACATCTCTCTTTGCACGAAACGTGACTGTATTTAAAAATTGGAAACAATTTAAAGAAATGCTCTTCAATTGGGTTTTTCGGTCTTGAATTGGGCAAGAGAAATTGGGTTTTTAATAATAAAAAAACGTATTTATTGTATAAAAATGTAAAATATGTTGCAATAGTCATAACAATTTTAATATTGAATAAAAACAAAACTGAACAAAGCATCTTGTCATATATATCAATGTTAATATAATTTATATATAAAATATTATATATAGAACATATTTTATATATAAAATATTATATATAGAACATATTTTATATATAAAATATTATATATAGAACATATTTTATATATAAAATATTATATATAGAACATATTTTATGTATAAAATATTATATATAGAACATATTTTATATATAAAATATCATATATAGAACATATTTTATATATAAAATATTATATATAGAGCATATTTTATATATAAAATATTATATATAGAACATATTTTATATATAAAATATTATATATAGAACATATTTTATATATAATATATTATATATAGAACATATTTTATATATAGAATATATAATATTTATAATAAAAAGTATTATTTTAATGAAAAAACTGTAAGTTCTCTAAATTGAATTAACCAGACTATATCATATACATTTTACATAACAGAGCAACAGCAGAAAGTAAGCTTTTGCGATGTTAGGGAATAAGCATAGGATATATATTTTTGGTTAACTAAATTTAAAGAACTACATTTATTTTTCATTAAAATAACACTTTTGATGAGTAACATATTTAAAATAATTTCTGGGTAAGGAGGGATATGTGGACCGTAATGAGAACAAGACAATTTAATTCGATCCTAAGTATGCACATAATAACGATGCCTTAATTATGGTATTATTGATGTAGACCTTATCAACGCCGCTACACAAAGGTATTCTGGGTACAGTGCAGGAGGCCCGGAAACATTGTTAAAAATGCATAATCATTTTTGAAGAAACTTTCGTTAATTTTTAACGAGATAGAATGCTATATGCTCCGAATAAATATTTCATCAAACTGATGGAATTCATTTTGCCGATTTTTCGCCAACAATGAGGACGATTTTAAATTAAAGCTCAATATTACTGACAAAATGGGTACGCCCTTAGCCGACACGCGGCAGCTAAGGGCGTCGCTGTAGACGATAAAATAGTATGTGTAAATCATAATCATATAATAAATCATACTAACTATTAGAACCCGTTTTCTTTTTTTAAAAATACTGATAAAGAGTCATGATTATGCTTATTTTTAATTTACTAACATATATTTAACTTTCGTTGGAATCTCTAAAGCAAAATAATCTCAATCATATGCACGAAAAAATATATGGCCGTACAGATGCGGAAAAAAAAAACACCCCTCGTTTATTCTGGAACTATTCATCGTAGAGCTAAGCTTAATATACAATTTTGTAGGGAATAAAATCTTCTACATATTGATGCGCAAAACATGTACATAGGGACATATCCATATATTAAAATGCGCACCAAATTTAAGATTTTAATTAGCAACACCCAATATTTAGAATCTACATAAAAAATTAATCATTGAATATCAACTTGCAGATCAATTGATTAAGTAGGTTTTTAAATATCAGTATGGAAAATTTAGAGCTCAAAATAACTATCTTATTGAGCTGATATTTTATCTATGCTCAAATGCCAAAGATTCGGTTAGGTTACTTTGAAGGTGAACGACATTTCTGTATTATTAAAAGTTGTTATTAGAAATTTTAAAGTTGGTGCGCATTTCAATATAAAGACAGCCCCTATGTAATTTTTTTGCAAATTAATGTGTAGAAAACTTTATTCCCTACAAAATAGCTTATTACGTTTAGCCCTACGATGAATAGTGCCTGTATAACGAGAAGTGGTTTCGCTTTTTCAGCCACTTTACCTAATGGTTACAGCGAGATTTTTTTTTCACATTTTTTATTGTTGCAAGCTATTCTAATTGTAAAAACAACTAAACAACTATGGGATAAATATGAATGTGGAATGAAAAAACCACAATACTTCTCAATTATAAAATAGTCTGGCACAAGATTTTTTGGATAATTCTCTTGATCCCAATTTTTAACATTGAAATTTTAATCCCAACACCTCCAATAATTTTACGTGTAGTAATTGTATAAATTCAACCGTAATAGGAAATGTGCTATGCTATGAATACTATTTAATTTGTGAATAGAAATATTTTAAAAAACCTTTACTTTCGATTCTATTGTTTTAATTATTTTTCTATAGAACAGCCTTATAAAAATATTAAGCGTTATTTTTGTTTTTAATACCTACAAATATGATAATATACCTTATAATATTCTTCTCTTGATGCTTTCAAGCGGAATATCGTGAACAGAAAAATGGGCAGCTTATTCATTCTTTTGTTGAAATTAATATTTTTAATATTTTTATTTGCTCATGAAAAAACGATTTTTTATACAGTTTTGCTGTTTTACAGTGATGGCGATGTTTCGAAAAACAAAAATAATCATAATAATAATTACGACTTATCAATTTTTGAGAAAGAAACCATTTCCTAAAATTCTTTGAGTACTTGTTCAATGCCAGTCAAGAAACAAATTAACAATTAAACTCACACATAATTTATTTGTTATTAGCAGTTAAACTCTCAAGAATACCTACCAAAATTCTGATTAGTTCACCTTAACTTTTTTCTTTTCACCGTAGGGGAGACCGGGGCTGACTGCTGTCAACAGTTTTTTTTTTTAAGAGCAAGTCTGGTTTAGTTATAACAATTGTGACTGCGTCCACGGAAACTACAGTTATCAGGCTGTACTATTATATTTTTTTCATTATTAATAACTAGTTCAAATACATATCGCCAACTCAGAAAAATAATTAATTGCAAAAACGCTGCAGGAAAAAAAAGAGATTTTCTAAATAGAAGACAATAATGTAAAATGAAAAATTTTAAAGTTATCTTTCAAAATCAGATGTAATGGCGATAAAAGTTTTAAATAATAAATTGTAAGTTTCAATTTTAACGCACAATTTTAATAATTTAAAACAGTAAATACATATAAACCGTATAGAAAATTATAAATTCCTTCAAGGGACCTCTAGAAAGCAAGCATTTCTTATGTATTTATATGTTAATATACATTTTATTCATAAAACAATAGACATTGCAAATTTGATATAACTTTCTTCCAAGTTTGAAATTAAAAAAAGGGTAAAATTAACTTCCTCATATTTTATTGACCATCATTTGTTAAGGCTTCAAAAATGAAAATTCTGAAAAAAAGACTCATGTATCCAATGTTTACGATATAATCCTAGTTATTAGATCCTATGTATTCGAAATAACTTGTCTTTCGATTTAAATTGGCAATTTATAAAGTGTTAATATCTATAAAATTCTAATTTATATGACGATCGAAAAATCGGTAATATTGAAATACACCAAATAGATTTTTGTAGATACGCCATTTAAAGAAATTTATAGCAATTTGAAATACAACCCATGTAGACAAAGTCATTATCCCATATGTAAAGGCCAGGGTAAAGAAACACATTTGAATCCATGTAGTAAATCCTCACAGATCTAAATAAATTATCCATATGATCCCTGATGGGCAGCCCATATGAATCCAAAAAGAAATCTGCTTTTTCTCCTTACTGACCTAGTTTAGATAAGCTTGCATGGATATCTACTTTAAATAGCTATAAATAAAAGTGTTCGATTAAAATATATAATTTCTTTAAATTCATCACTTTGATTTGCAGCATTTTAAAATAGACAAAGTGGAACTAAATTGGAATCAGGGTTACAAATTCATATTAATATCAAAATTCCCGAGCAATTAGCGTTTGTGAGAATGATCAATATTCCACACACTAAATCAAGTCAAAATAGTCAACACAATCTTTTATTGTGAAACACCGATAATATATCAATGTTATATCGGATTCGAACCACTATTTGGTATTAATTATTTAGCTTCCCTGAAAAATGAATATTGTTTTACCCTAATCAAACTTTACTTTACTAACCTTTCATTTCAAATAATTTCCTCTTTTAAATACTTAGCATTATATAAACGTTTGATAACTATATCTAATTGACATACAATAATTTTTATGGATAAAAAAAATTTATATAAGAATATACCCAAACTAATATCGAATTGAATTGCTGTGATGAATTAAAGAAAGCTGAGAGTTATTTGAATAACAGTTAAAATATACTATTACTTAAATTTCCAAGAATTAAAAATATTAATTTTGAGAAGTAACAGTTAAATTTTTGTCGAGAAGAAACAAATAGAAAAAATAATTTAATAGCAATTATATCATTAGTTTTAATATTGTCGATTGGAAATAAATTAAATATGTATTAGTTTAAAAAAAATAGCTCACGGCAATACAAAAGTTTTAATTAAATGTTATTTTGCAATTTATGTGCTCATCTTTTTTCTATGCTTTTTTTAATATTTTAACCATGTTCATAAAATATTTATTAAAAAGAACAAGAAACAGTGCTTAAAATCCTATTAAGTTGTACTTTTTCAGAGCATTTCTACATAAATACATAAAATTATGTTTTTGAGTAATTTCGAGAGCACATTTTGACCCCCCACCCCCCATTCCCCTAAAAAAATATCTAAATAACAGTTAAAAGTAACTCATTTTCAGTAATACTATTGTTTCATCCCTAAATTAAAGTCTCCGAAACCCCTTCTATAATCTCAGACATTAATTTTAAGAACATCCAAGTTTTCAGATTATAAATCAACTTCAGTGTAAACGATCTATGGGTCTCTCCAAACAAAGCCGCGATAAAATTCGACTTATAATAGAAATATCATTTTGATTTTTAACAGTATGTTCAAGCATTCTGAAATGCTAACTAAGGCGGTCATAACAAAGCATTGTCTCAAGCAATTCTGATAACATGGCTATTACTCTTTACGATCCTCATAACACATGCTATGCCCCACATTTTCTATCCATATTAGTCATAACAAAGTATCATTTCATATTTAGGAAAAAAAAATTTAAACTATTTAAGGAACTACTTAAAACACTATTGAACTCAATGTGCCTCAAAATCTTACATTTAATCATTGAGATAGTCAAATATAAAGTAATCAATCGATTTTCTATAGGTTTATAGCATTTGCCGGATATAAAAAAGGTTTTTATTAATAAATTGAAAAGAGACTGCTTTTATATTACGTAGATGATATCAGTTCCAAATAATAAGTAATATTTTTTTATATTAAAAATTACTATTATTTGTAATACATGTAAGTTTCCATGAACATTTTGCAATCATATCAAACTGCAAAAAATGTTGGCACTGCGATACCAATAGTAAATAAGAATATTTTCAATTTTCTCACTTTTTATTTTACAGGTATTCACCAAAAAAATTCTACATTAATTTTTAGTTTATAAATGGAAATTTCTGAAGATTAGAAAATGAAGCGGTTATAACTTTAGGCGCATTATTCTATGTACTGATGTTTACAATTACAAGACGCAACAATTCACACTTTTCCATTGTTTTCCAACAGCACTGAATTCTAATTGAAATCTCTCCATGAAAGCATTGAAGGGTTGCCAAGTCATGTACTTGTCTTCTATTGGGTCTCCAAGGTCACGACTATTCGAGAAGAGTTAAGTTTATTTTGGAACTTCTTTTTGTTGTCTTTTGGCATTAATCGGTTACGAAACTTGCTCCAAGTTCAATTGTAGCATTGCAACCCGAAATTGTGTCCACTTAAACCTCAATTACTCTTTTGCAGCTTTCTAACTTGGAAATGAAGGAAAGATGCTTTAAAAAATTCTTCTTCACATGCATAAGGGTATTTTCAGGTCAACTGTTAAATTCCAATGAAAATAAAACATTTATCATGAAATTATGCAAATCATCAAAGAAAAAAATTAACCTTTATGTGCAAGTTTGAATTCATACTAAGATTATTTCGATCATTTCCATTAAATATTCTAAATATTAAAATTACCCAATATCGCTAAGTCCAAATTTTAATATGCATTGAATCTCTTGCCAATATATGAATTTCAAATATGTTTCAATTAAAATTTTATAAACTATAATACTCTGGAAAGAAAATGACAACAATTGGATTATCAAACAGACAATGTCAATCAACACTATAATACTAAATCTGTTTTTTTTTTTTAAATATTATAGTAGTTTGGTACAGGTGCAGGTATACACGATGGTCATAGTTCACATACTGATTGTTGATCGGAGTGCTCCACCTGTTGGGTTAGGAGAAGCATCACAGCCGCCATTAGCGCTCACATTAGTCTGCAGTCAGTTGTGTGAGTGAAAAATGATCTGAACAACTTTTTCGTTTTTTTATTCATTAGCTAATTAAATGCTTACCGTAATGTATTAATCTTAACAGAATCTGTAATTTTAGATCTTCATAGGCCATTATGGTTTATTCTACTTGAATGTTCTTTTGTCGTTTTTTTAAGCTATTTCATTAATTGTTTAAATCAAGAATAAACCTTGGAGGTTCATTTACAACGAAAACATGACGAAGGGACACGTTTATACAGAACACATGGGGCAGATTTACACAGTGTGTGTGCGGCAATCTGAAAACGCAGGGCCTATAAAAGGAAGTAATGAATGTAAGAAAAAGATACTAACTGCTATTCTTACAGACACACCTGTAAGAAATGCTTTGAAAGAAGTCAAAAGTGAAAAACTAATCCAACCACTCCTACCAAAAAATCCCCCCAGCAAATCCGTCTAGAGAACTATTTGATCATGAAAAAGCAGGAGCAGCAAAAGAGTAAAATATTACATAACAGTGGCCTTATATCAAAAGTAGGAACTTATATAAGAAAAACAAATATTCTGATGATGGATGCGGCGATGGAAACTGTGTGTATTTACTGTTTAAGACTACATTGAAAGTCAAAACTTGGTGAACAGTGGGTACAACCCGGCCAGTGTAAGAGGTGGTCACATGATGGTTGCATTACGGACAATGTTCTTTATTTGTAAAAATTATGATAGCTAAAGGGACAACATCAACTGATCAAAGAAACGACAAGCGTAATTTTTTTGACTAAAAATTTTCACATTTTAAAAACTGAAAAATAGACATTAGAAATTAAAATTAAGTTTTGATATAAAATTAGAAATTGTAGAATACACCCATTAGTTTTAAATGCGTTTTTAATCAAACTCTCTCTGAGAAACAAAAACTGAGGTATAGAATATTCAAAAAGCCAAAAATAAGCCAAAGGTACAACACTTTCACCTATATTGATCAAATAAATATTCATTATTTATATGGAATATTCTTATTGGAGACTGCAGAATATGAGTCTGGATTGCTGACTAGTAAGGCCTTTAAAATCGAAATATTTCTTATGATTAAATTACTAAATTAGTTACAGAAAGTATATCAATGAAATTGCCTTCATATTTCATTTTTAAATGTAAAAATATAATATAATGAACATTCACATCCTAAGTGTTAACTCATTATATTGTTTTGAATCAGAAAAGTATTTAATAAGGCATCAATGCGATGTTTATCAATAACCATAAAGCAATATTTTATGCTTCTGATAAATAAATTAATGACCAATATAACATTTATTTTAATTGAGATGTGACAATGTAACATATAAGCACTGGCAATTTTTATACTATTTTATATATGTATAAGTATTTCATATTTATTTAAAAATTACAAAATCAAATTATCGTCAAAAGCCGTAATAAAGTGTTATTTTTTTAATTATGTGAAATCTTATATTTGTGACAAGAAGTTCTCCCTAGGCGAGTTAAAAAAGTGCCAAAGTGCCAAAAATGTCACTTTTTCCTTAAAAACATACCAGAAACGCACCGTCACCCTACAGAATTCAGTTCTACATATTTGCTATATAAAAAAGTCGTGTGGTAGTTTTCTAAAAAAAAAGATTTTTTTTTAAATTTGAGAATAAAAAAGTGTTAAAATGTATTAACCATATTATTATTTTAATAGCAAAAGACGGCAAAAGGTGCAAATAAATTCCTTTAAAAATCAAAATAAAAATCAAAACGGCGAATTTTATGGATCAATTGATTTACAACAGATCATCTTCAAATATTGCACCAAACTCTACTTTAAAGGAAATAAATAATTTCGAAATAAGTATAATTTTCTGAACTATCACAGAACAGAGTTTGAAAAGATTTCCTGCAAAGTCGAGTGTGGAAAATAGGTAAATTTTTATCCCCAGTCCATTTTCAACATATCTCTGCTGATTTCCGTCAGAAGAGCATTCTTCTTTTTAATTTTTAACACGGGAACAGAATCTAGATCCATCAAAATATATAGAAAATTAAAAAATGAACTTTATGACTTCCTTTTCGACCAGTAGTAAATCGAAAACAATTTAATATAACTGATAGAATATGAATCAATAATAAACTTATATTTTTCAGTCTGTTGAGGGAGATGCTTCCCAGACTAAGCTCTCTCGTACTTTTGAAAACTTTGAAAATACGGGATTTCACAAAAACAGGGGGATTGTACCTATACTGATAACACAGGAATTATAACAATCACTTGCTTAAATTCTATAACATTTCAGCTACCTAGATACACTTTTGCTTACTCGATAGCTTGCATTTAAAACCTACAAAGAGAGATTTTATTCAGTAAACGTCTACTGCATCAAGTCCCTCACTAAGCTCTTTGCCACCCTGTTTGACGGTAGTATATATACGATTAAATTCATATTTATAAAATAAAATATAATGAAAACCTGCATCGAAGCTTAACAATTTTAAGTATTTTTTTTACTGTACTATTATTCTGATTTTTTTTTAATTATTAAAGTTACGATATTTCACATAAATTATAATACTGCATAACAAATCCAACATAAAATCTCAAATTTTATGTATTTTTTTTAATTTACACCGTTTTTAAAATGTTTAATTTATACCCTTTCGTTAAGTATTACACGATTTTATCAACATACCAGTGCCACGAACGTTAATTTCAGCTCGTTTAATTTGACATAATACAAATAGAATTTTATATATAACTGTGCATCATGTGGTTTCTAGTAGAAAATGAGCTCGACGACACAACTGCTTTACTCGATATTATCTCTCCCATCAGATAACAACCATTAATTTATTACTTGGTGTCAACTACGTTCCGTTTTGACAACAACGCAACTGCTTTTGGAGCAACTGCTTCGACACCCTTGTTTCGACTTCTCCAATATAAGTGAAAACAAAATTAGGATATTAGCATCTGCCTTGGCCGAACGTTCCTTGCATTCTGTATACTGTAAATGATTACTGAATAGAGAGATGAGTCGAAATTAAATTAAGTATTTAAACAGAAAAAATACAACTCTTATTAGACCTTAACATATGCGGCATTCGGCAAGTACCGCTCAATGCTTGAGAGTACGCACGTAGTGGGAAGAACAAATGTTTGTTCAAGTGCTTGGGTGGATATTCGGACACGCGTTGACAAACTCTTGCATGAAATCTTTTTACAAATGTTTCTTCAGAACCATGATTTAACTATTCACACTTTTGCTTAAAAAGCATGGTAAGGTTTCTCTTTGGAAAAAAAAATTGTAAAATTGCAATTAATTTACAAAAAAATTCAATTTTTCGTTGGAAACACAATCCTTTATTTTTATTTAATTCAGAGTTTCTTTTAAATATTTTTAATAATTATTTTTCTAAGGTAACCTAGATGAATCATAGAACAGGTAAAATGAGTGACCATTAGGAATCATGAAATTTTTCGTGTAAAAGGCATTATTAAAATATATTTATTTAAATTGGTAACTTGAATAAAATATAACAAAAGAAATTATCTACTCTACACTCAGTAAATTTGATTATTAAGGGACTTTTTTTGTAACAGTCTTTCTAAACGCTAGTTGTAATCCGCCATTTAAAAAATCGACTTTTTTTTATTTTATTATTTTTGTAACAAAACACTTGCTTGTATAGTTTGTGGTTTATTTTGGTTCAGGAATTTATGCTGTATTTACTTTATTTTTAATTTGTTCCACAAGAGGATTTTTTAATCCATTTAAAACTTTCTGTTTAAGACTGACGGTCCCAGAAAAAGCGTCCATTGTGTTTTAAAAATGTGTTCATCTTCTAGACAGTTTGTTTAAAAAAAACAAGTATGTTACTTATTTTAACATATAACAGTACTAAATATATTGTAGCTAATTCTTGTTATTTATAATCTTCAAAATTCATATTTTTGTATAATATCACACTTTTTTCGAAGATCGTTAAATTCTTTTACATTTCTTTTTCATTAGAATTGCTAATTCGACTACCCATTTCCCCCACTTTTCAAATCCTTGAAAAAAAAGTAGTCATTGAAATAAAGTAAAAAATTCTAATTTGTTCAATGTAATGTATTAAAAGGTTTCTGTTATATACAAAATCCAGGAATATTTGGTAGATAATTCGACTTTTCTAGTTTACATATAGAATTTTTTTATGCATCAAACTATCACAAGTGTTTTGTATACTTAAGCAAGTCAACTGTTGGACTTAAAGATAATCACTTAGAAATATAATTTATTGCTGAATTTGCTTCATTAAACGGCGTATTTTCGTAATTTTTGTAAAAAAAGAATAAGATCAAAGAACAAGTTAAACAATATGTAATTTATATTTAATTTCAAAATACCTATTTAACCCCATTACCCAATTTTACCCCTCCTTACCCTATAGTGCTGCTAATGATATAATTTTGATCGATGCTATTTACGGAATGAAATGCTGCTTATATGGTTTTGAAATATATTAAAGAAGGCAAAAATAATTTAACAATATGAGTTACAAATTAAAAATAATTTAAATAACAAAATAAGAAATTTAAGATTTATAAAAATCCGTTATATGTTTTAAATGATTTTAACAAATTTAGAAATATTGCATAACGAAACATCTTTAAAATAAATTTCCAATATTTATTATCATCCTTTGAAGCTTAGTCAATAGCACGCTGGACTTCGGAACATTAAGTCGCGGGTTCAAGTCCCGACCAGGGGACAACTCAATTTTTTCAAATGTATAAGCCTTAACGTGTTTCCCAGCAGCGCAGGGTCAAACAGGTAGTTTAGAATAAAACATTGCTAGCCAATCATAATTGAGAGTCAAGGGTGTGCGTCTCGAGATGTGTTCAATTTTTCTGCTTTGAGTGGGAAACGCATTTATTTCATTTGCAAATTCTATTCCGCGCAATGTTGCTAGGGATGCGGCGCGCACCTACAAGTGAGATGTTAAAATCAAGTCAGATGTTAAATCACCTCAAGTAATTAAGGAGATATTTGAACTTATTTAAAAAAAAACTTAGGTATTTTCCAATAGAATTATATCAGTAAGTGTGTAAAAAACGGAGCAAAAGAAAATAATGGTAAACCATTACTTACAATTTATTCCAAAACCACAAATTAAACTCAAAAAATATAAGTAGACTGTCAAAGTGTCCATAAAAATACTTTTCTAACTAAATACAAATGCTTAATTACCAAGTATTTTCTATGAGAAGAAAATAAATGCTCATTTCCTTTAGATTTTTTCGTATAAATGAATAAACATCAAACAATGGGCTTTTAAAAAATATCTCAAAAATTAATTTTGTGTTAGACAAGAGCTCCAGGGGTTGGGAACCACTGCACTAGTGCACAATAAGGACAAAATCTTGTATTTATTTTAATATTAGTGGTACATGCAATTCTCATTTGTTTCTATAGAAGCAAATCTATATTTTTCTCAGGATTCCCAACAACGCGTAGCTAGTGATAAGCAAAACAGGAAGCAATAGTTTTTAAAATCATTTGCTAGCAGTTTAGTATTAATATCATTTGTAAAAGATTACATTTCATAAAGATAGATAAGAACAAATAATGTAGTTATAAAAATATAACAATCGCAAAATGTATTCAAATATGCTTAAAAAACAAACACTCATTTAGTGCGTAGATAATATTTTTTGAAAGAAGTGTTGTAAATATAATTGTTGACTATTCATTTTATGTCTATTGTCCGTTTTTTTTTTAAATCGATGCAATGGTTAGGTATACTTTTGTAATCTTTATCAGCGTTTTAAAGTATTCAACATCTAAACAAAAACTTATTTCAAAACTAATTCCCATGAAAATATCAAACTACAAGACACATATACATATGTTTAGAAAATAAATTTTGGTGAACCAACTCAAAGATACATTTTATAAGATATAAAATTAAACATTATATTTGCTTTTTCAATCTTCGTGAATCCTAAAGTCTCGTTTGTTTTTCACACTAAATATCGTTAATGTCTAAATATTTATTGAAAGTCAACTAAACCTGTTTAATAATAGGTGTCAATTCAATGACAAAGGTATGTAAGTAACATTTGGCACGTAAGCACTGACTGTCGTGTAAAGGCTATTTCAATCATATAACCGAACGACAGATGCTGCAGCAATCGAGCTGATGTCTTCCTTGCGATAACAACAATTCCAACATTTCTCCAATTTGTAAGAGATTATTCTATCACTCATCAAAGTGGTGGATGCTTTGGGATTTGTCCAGATAGCGTCTCGAAGGACGCGATTCCCTGGGTCAATTAAAATGAAGAACTCTGATTGACATCAAGAAAAGTCGACCTGATTTCTAAATTAAATACATAAATTGGGCGACAATTAACAACAAACTTGCTTTTATGAAGCAAAATATTTTTTTATAACATCTGAATTGTCTCGTTGAGTTTTTTTTTATCAAAGGACAAAATATAATTCGAGGTCTAGAGGAATTAAAATAACTCTAAATAATATAGAAACACTCATCGTGACCAAACATATTAATACATTTGAGTGCCAACGACGGAAAAAATGTCTTTTTATAGGTGAAATATTAACTGTTTACAAGGTATGGAATTTCTATGTATTAAAATATTGGGGTCAGAGTCCGATCTAAAAAATTCAACATAAAAAACATTTATGAATTTAAATCAAGCCAACAAGGAATCCATACTTTTTTTTATTTTATTTCATTCGGTTTGTTTTAAGTTGGATATTTAGTTGCTAACTTATTGGTTCTTTATTTGTTAACTGATCACATTCGCAAGCATAATATATACATTTAACCATTGAAAAAACAGACTAAGTAAATTACTAGTACTGTATTTTTTTCGTCTTATAATTATTGAAGCAGGTTTCAAATCAGCTTACGGAATTTAAATGTATTTAATGCAATAATAACAGTTTATTTATTCGTTTATAATAAATTGTAGGGGAAAGTTGTGTACTAGATGCACAGTCGAGCAACGGAAAGTTTTACTTTAAAATTAAAAAAAAATTAGGAGTTAATCGGAAAATTATTTTGTCAGGCCATATTCGCTTTTTTGCTGCTGCAATTGCCTACTAAGTTTCGTGAAGTTGTGATTCCACAGACAAACTTTCAAAATACTCTTAGCAAGTAAAAGTTGATTAAAGATAATTCCCCTGTATATATTTCTTATTTTTTTGTTATCAGTTTATAACTATAATTTGTTTCGAATACGATTTGTACACTTTTCCCACGATATTTTTCATTTATTGAACGCTCTATTACTTAACCTACAACTTTCAGAAAATTGAGATGAATTGGAAATGTGGGCCTTGCGTATCGAGAGACGCATGCTACTGTCATAACCAGGGATAGATTTCAAATGTTAATTATTATGTAATTTTCTATTATTTGATTTTAAGCGTTGGATTTCAGTTTAATAGCTGTGTTAGTGCTATTGGAAATAACTATTGAATAATTATTAAAACGGAGTTTGTGGCGTAAAAATCGTATAAAATTTTTGTTTTGTAAATTCATTGTTTAAATATATACATTTGATATCTATCCCTGGTTAACTGATGTATAACCAAGCCTGTCATTGCGCTAAAATACCTTTTTTTATTGTGGGTGAAAGCAATAAACCTCTTAACGTATATTTATGAAAGAGTGGCTTGTTTTGTAGTCTTAAAATATCATGTCCTTTAATGTGGGGAAGGTGTCTATTGGGAAGACATGTCATCGTACCAAGGGATACTTATTGAAAGTGTATGGGCGTGTAACGTCTTTAAAATCGAGTCCAGATAAAAGAAGGCATGTCGGCAAAAAAAAAAAAATCTAACGGAAAATGTAACGCAGATTTATATACCCAGGAAGGTAAAATTTTGCAGAGTAGATCCTTATACCTTAAATAGAAAAAATAAGCTATTTGTGAACTTCTAGCTGAAATACCCGTTCTGCGCACAGTGGTTAAGGGGGAATGGGACCCATCATCATCAAAAATATCCAAAAATATTTTATTGCTTTAATAAATAATTCCTTTTATTTTTAATCGACCGACACCAAAATTATATTTCTACAAACTAATTATGTTTTTGCGAATCAATATTGAGCTGTGGTACAAAACTGCTGGAATACGTAACTTTGAACTCATTTTTCTCAGTGATGACTTTTTTCATGTTTGATCAAATTTAAATTGATATAAGTTCAGATCTATTTGAAGAAACTGCTCCAAATTTGCTACAGTGTATTTTCGAACATATTACTTTAATTTGTTTTTTGGGATTAATAATATACAGATTATATATTTTTTAGTATTTTTAAAAAAATAGTTTGACCAATAATGATCTTTTATGGATATATTTTCAAAAAAATTCTTTTGCAAATAACAAAACCTTTAAAGACAGTTTGTTAAACACATTCTTTTGATTATAAAAAGGAAAAAAAATAGTTTTTCGAAGAATATTTTCTCGACATATCAAAAATAAGAAAGGCGGTTGAGTCGCTTTTTTGTAAATTTTATTTTGAAAAAGAAAAATTATAATTTTTTTTTATGTTTGACAATGTGATTATGCTAATATGCTTTGCACACATATGTGAAAAAACTTATAATGCTATCTGCAAAATTAAAGTAGTAAGTAAAATGTGTCTTATACACCCACCCCTAAAGCAAAATTCACTCATCACTCATTATCTTACTTTACGTATACCCTGGAAGATGGAAATTGACAGAATGTTTCCTTATACATTAAACAGAAAACTAATCTATTCATAAACTTTTAGCAGAAAATCCCGTTCTTCGCACGGTTATTTTTAAACAAACTGTCAGCTGAACTGTTTGTTAGAAGATAAAATAACTTTTCTAAAATCGTATGAGCAACAAATTAAATTAGTTTAGTTTTTCTAATAATGTTTTACAAGAAAATAAATATTCTGGCGTTTCTAATTTAAGTCACAAAATCTTTTTATTGATGTAAATCACATTTGTGTGGAATGTTCCCTATGGACCACAGACAGTGAATAGGAATCTTATTAAATTGCGTAGTCTAATTTATAATAACGCAATTTACGCAAACTTTGTAAAAAATTGACTTAATAAATTTGCATCCGAATACACTGTTGAGTTCGAGTTCGATTCCTTAAACCCTGCAGCCGTCTCAATAGACACAGCCTGTCTATTTTTTTTTTAATTTTTATAACAGAAAACTATAAAATTTAATCGTTTTGAACAATTGCGGAAAATGTGTTCATGAAGTGATTGCACATGACACCATTATCTAATTTTATATAAAACAAAACAGAAAAAAGTAAACATTCTAAAATCAAATTTATCTCTAGGTATGTAGGTCATCCTTAATATCAATATATTTGTAAAAAAAATGTATTTCACAAAAAAAAATTGTTAATTGTAACATTAAGATACACAATCACACCTACTAATTGATACATAAGTATTAATACTAAAATTCATTTGTTACTTTGAATATTAAAAAATAAATTAATCAATAACGTGACAGAAAATTAAAGTATTACTATTACAATTTTGACGTTAAAAAGCGTATTTTGAACAAAACACACCGTCATAAAGACAATTAAAAATTAAAAAGCGAAATATGCAATTCCTATGATATATAATGACTTTAAAAATTAATAAAACTGGTATTGAAAAATTAAAATATATATGAATTAATACTTAATTATACGCGTTAAGCTTTTGATTTTTGGTGTTTTCTGTAGATTGACATCCATTTTAAATACCAATTTGTCCCTTTTAAAACACTTATGTAACTAACATAAAAATTAATATAATTGTTTAATGTTATTAGTATTTTTAATAAAAATGTTCTATGTAAGACATCAAACTTGTAGAATTATTTGTAAAATTCAAATTGCGAAAAAATGTTAGAAACTTATCTAGAAAAAAAAGCTATACACACGTACATTTTACATAATTTTGTAGGGTAAAATCTTTTGCAAGTATCAATGTTATCAAGTCAATCAATTTTGTTTATATTTAACATTTGCACTTATTAAAGTGTTTCAGTACAGAATGTTTGCGGATTTCAAAAACTTTTGTAATTTTACATACTTAGCAATGAAATCCTAATTAGCATGCAGTGCGTTTGCTCCCTTTTAAGAATGTTTTGATTTTCTTCAAATGCATACATACCAGTACCTGATTTACCGTTAGACACGTTAGGCCCAGGACTACGACCCCTCGACTTTAGCCCCAACTATAATTATATTACACGTAAATTGTAAAAAAGTTGCCTGTGTTTTGAAAAATTCTTCATTGTTACTTCAATTTTGCACAACTTTTCGGCAATTTTTCCAAAACCGTTGTAATTTTGTTTTTGTTTTTAAAAGATTAATTAACGGTATATGCGAGATTTTTCATTTTTCGAAACTATTTTTTACGAGATGGTTCCCATCAGTGCTATTGTGTCAATAGTATCGCACATTTTTAATTAGACGCTGATACACACAACCCATTTTAATGAAGTTTCAGGTGAAAACAAGACACTACATGTCAAAAAGAGAATAATGTCTTAGAAAGACTTGCCTGAAATCGGGTCCATGCTGTATGAGAAGGGGCGATAGCTGGTTGTGGCCCCTCCTCAGCCTCAGATTAAAAGGGTTGTTGAAATTGAGACTAATGCTCCTGCTTATGACTTTCTTCGCTTTGCGGTTCTCACTCATAATATGTGGATGATAAGTTTCAGCTTGATTCGAAGCTTCGCTGAAAACTTGACGATGGTAAGTCTCGGTTTTATCCCGCGCTTCACTGGAAACCCGCTGATGATAAGTCTCGGCTTTGTTGCGCTCTCCGCTAAAAACCTGCTGTTGATAGGAATTGAAAGATGAAACTGAGATTGCGTGGCGCGAAGTCGTCATCGTCTTCGAGTATCTCTTCTCCTGAGACTCCATTGATAACAAAAGATTTCGAAAAGCGTCTACGGCATGCTGCCCGGGCTATTTGTTGTGGAGCGAGCGCAGAAGCGGAGTCTATCGTGGAAGCAAGCGGTTGGAAAAGGACAGGCCAAGAATAGATGCACTTTTCGCAGCTCTTCTTTTTTTTTGCTTGCATTCTGCCAAGTGGGGGAAACACTTCGATGACGTCACGTGTGCAGTCTTTTGCAAGGAAGGGCAGTTTCGATGACTAAGACATGGAATTGAACGAATTTAAAATTTAATTTCAAGTGCGTATTAGTGACAGTGCACAATCGAGACAGGAGCATGCCTTTAGACTCCTTGCGATGAGACCGTTTTGACGCAAGAATTGGAATTCGCGAAATACTGAGCAGCTCGAACACGCCGCAACCACATTGGAATTGAACAGAATTGCGTTTGTGAACATTCAGTTTCATAAAATGAGTTTGAATCCGATTCTCAAATTATTACTTGCATTTTAATCCCACTAACTTAAATGCTAACAATACGTTAGAAAAAAGGTATGGATAATAAAATAAAAACAATGTGAAAGAATTAAACTTTATTTTATTATATCATACTTTTCTTTATGCTACTATTTTTTTCCTTTTCCTGAATGCATACTGCGGCTAATCTTCTATTTATTGTTAGAAGGCAATGTACAGTGTGTTCTTGTAAGGATTTTTTTTTTATATTTTCTAAGAAATAGCCTTGAAAAAATAAAAATAAATAAGCAAATAAGACATTTATAGAAAATAATAGCGTTTGGTTAAATGTTTTTTTTTGCATACTTCGTTCTGAAATTCGTGTCATAAAGATATGAATTGTAAAAAGATTACGTTAAAATATGTAGTTTATATTCTAGTATATAAAATGTTTTTAATAACTGTATAACATCTGTATGCTCTTGTTATAACAACTTGTTGTTAACAACTATATTCAATTTAATTTAATTAATAAAACAGTTAATAATTGAAAAAGAAATTAGGGTGAATTGGGGTTATTTATTTTTTTGAAAACGTTGATATTTTTGTTAAAAAAAAACACTGGCTATACAATTTTGGAATTTTCTCTTTTGATATTTACCAAAAAGTCATGCAATTTTTATCTTAAAAGGACATTTTATGAATTTTTTTAAAAAAATTATATTTTAGAGCTTAATGGAAGTTTATTTATGAAAGTTTGTCATTTTTATTTATAATTTTGTCTTAATACTTAGAACATCAGAACTTTATATTCTTATCAAATTTGAAGTGTAGTTTTCAGACATATAATCTTCTTTTGGCATTGAATTAACGGTTTAGCATTAGCAGCTGTGGTTACACTGGCTCTTTCACGTGAGGCAAGAGCAACAACGAAAGACAGTAAATGGAACAAGTGCAACCATGGTGTTGCAAACACTAATGCAAATAGTGGTTTTAACCTAGGTAGAAGTTATTTAAAGTTTTGATTTAGAAGTGTGGTTTGTTAAATAATCTAATGGGAAACAAAAATCAAGATTTTTAAGGAAAACTGTAATATTCCAATTTCATATAAAGTGCTTCAAAGATCAGGGTAAATAACAAAAGTATCCCTAAAAACTTTAAAAAATAAATACGTAAAACGGGTCAATAATGTGCAAATTAGGTATAAGTACAATGATATAGTACAAAAAAAGATATAATATAATGAATAAAATAATATATTTTTATTTCTCCAATCACCCCGCTGTTACTCACGAAAAAGTTAGTAGCTCTCAAACAGTTTGAGATAAAATACAAAAAAAAATGGCAGAATCAGTCACATTCAAGGTATAACACACTTGCAACATTATTATTTGTGTGCAGCGTATGGAGGTTTGAGAGCCACTGGGTGCAATTCCCCGGTTAACCGGACAGGTGCAACCAGCGGGCATTGAAAATCGAAAAGAAAAAATTTAAAACATCATTGGTAGATGATATAAAAAAATTAATTGCAAGTTCTTGTAGCTAAATAACCTCAAATATGTGACATGTCTTGGGTATTTAAAAAAACAACCTCAAATATGTGTGGGTGTATTTCTTATAGGCATCTCTCACAATAACAGTTTAAAAATTGAAGATATAAAACCGGTCGACCGATCGACTTCACGCTAATTATAAATGAGAATATTATTCGACGACCAAAAGTTTCGTATGGGTCTGTATGCATACTTTTTTCCCCAATAGTATAGATTTAAAATTATATAATTTGCCTTGCCTTCCGTCGAGTGTTCCCCTCACACCTCCCCAAACAAAAAAATCTGGGTGACCTTACATTTACTTATTTAAGTATGTTAATACATTGATTAAGAATGGAAATACATAGAATGTTAAAATTAATGGTAATCTTCATAATTTACATTATCTTAAAAAAATCTTTTAATTTTATGAGTTTTCATTAATTATATTTGTTAGCTAACGTTAGAAATCACTGCATATCACTAAATCTTTCGCTGAATTTATTTTTAAATAAATAGTTTGCTTAACTCTAAGTTGATTGTTTATACATACAGAACGTTGTGCTATAAGAACAAATAATATAATGACGCCGAGATTGCCATTAAACGTTGAATATAGGAACCAATTGAAGTGGTGGACATGGACAAGTACAAAAAACAATCTAAAACTAGTTTGATTCCATTGTTTTATACCTATTTTATCATATAATATTTAGCTACTTATATTGTTTGAGTTATATCATAAAAGAAGGAAATATAAATGAAAGTTATAATTTCACTAACAAAAATTTATGAAATATGTAGTACCCTTCAGTAATGTAAAAACATTCATAACAATTATGCTATTCTAAAATAAAGAAAACAAGAAAAACCTTCCAACAATTATTTTTTTAATTCGAATTCTGCCTTGTAAATGTTAAGCCAAAAGTATGTGCTACGCAGAAAAGACCGTTATTGTTAGAAAAAAAAAAGATACGAATACGTTCTTTTCGGACTTCCCAAAAACAACTTTAGTTCAATGTTATTGTACATTGAAGTTATATATATCATGCTTCATCTGTAACGTAACATTTAGAGAAAACATTTTGTGTTATCGAATATTTAAACATATTAAAAAATCCTTCTTTAGACTTTTAAATTCTATTTGAATGTTTTTAAGGCCCTTTCTTTTATCATTAAATTCCTCTGTATAATAATATTTTTTTAAACGATTACTGCCTGTCTGTAATAAGTCACATTATCAAACCATTTTTTTAAATCTAAAATGAAGCCTTGTCGTTTTTGAATTCTTCCGCTAAGTATAGATTCTACCCTTTAAAGTTATTACAGAAAGTATTATTCAAATTATTCTGGTATATCCATATAAATATGATGATTGATTTATAAAGACGATGACACTTTTTTAAGTAAATGAATTTAAAAAACAAGATGGTTGCATTTACTTTTAATAATATTTTTAACAATTAGCTGTTATTTAAATACTAGGGTATACCAGTTTAATATTTTTAAAAACAATTTTAAATTTCTTAGCGAAGATTTGACATTTTGGTACTAGGTGATGGACAAGTATTTCAGAGTCTGGAATAGTTTGGGGTGTTTAATATTTCTTCCTTGATTCATATCAGTACCGATTTTTTTATATAAAATTTGCTGCTTACTGTACACAAACAATAAACTGCAAAGATTCCAAAATTTCATTATTATCTCGCAACGGATAAAAGCGTAAGCTAAATTGTATCTATAAAAGTATTGTAATTCTTTAGATGCGTATACCGCGACATGATCAATCTCGGAAATCAAAAAGAAAACACTCTTTGGTTGTTCTCGATGGCTTTTGAGGGATGATAAATGATAAGCACGCTTCAAACAAAGCGATAAGAATTTGTTATATTTACATTCTGCTTAACACACGCAATTCCTTCAAGAAAGGGTCTTAACGAGCAGAAACTGTAAGTAGGCAAGTGATAAGTTTCATGGTCACTTCTCACAAATCATCACTTAAAAAAGAAGTATTCTGTTTTACAGAATTTTTAACGACAGTTTATTTTATTTATTCAGTGATAATGCACATTATACTGCACACAGGATTTAATGAGCTGAAAAGTTGGGATGTATTTCACAATGTATATACAGGAGTCTACTAAAGTCCTTTCACATCCCTTTTCAATTTTTGAATGCTGACAGCAATTGTTATAAAATTGGTGTTATGTAAAGTGGCTATACGCTACTGATATTCGATGGGACCGCTTTAAACGCCTCCTAGCGGACTATCCAAAAGTTATACATGAAAATAGCTCGTTTTAAAAGTGTATAGCAGCATCAAATTAGTATTAAAAAAAAACTTGGATCCAAGAATGTTGTAAATGAACGCGTACAACACTCGTTTGTTGGTGAACCTTTTTACAAGGATACAAAATTTTAAATGCGATATATTAATACAGAAAACATAGTCATAAAAATGCAGAGTCTGTGTGTAAATTTGAAATCTGTAATATTTTCGTTTTCGAGATTTGAGGTGGTGACATACGGACAAAAAAACAACCGTCCGTAATAGGCTTCCATAAGCGGGATACGGAACGAATCATAAAATTATAATTTATCACATTTTATATTTATTGACATTCAATAACCTCAATTAGATTATCTGAAAAGGGTAAAACAAACAGTATTTTATTGAAGCGAAAATCTGTATTAAAGTTTAGTTACAGTTCATTTCTGAAATCTAGTTAAAGAGGAAGTTTCCTTTATTGTATTTATGGTATCAGGTTAATTAAAAGAAGAAAAAGATAGACGAAATGGAGAGATTAACGAAAGCACAATTCAGTTTGTAAACTGTCTTCATGCCAAAAATACGAGTATGTCCGTTGCAAAAGTTTCGTCATGAGGAATGCGCTATATGCATTTGTATTGACCAAATATAGGGGCGCCTCCTCTGTCAAAAATCCGTAACTAATAATACTGTTAAAGGAGGGAAATACACTAAGTATACTCAAAGCGCTTTATTACTTTAAAATTTAGATACAGTAAACAAAAATCTCAAAAAAAGAAATACTCAAAAAACAGTATAATTGTAACTCATTTTCAGCAATAGCGACTATTTAAAAAATACATAAATTTATTTCTATATTTGACAGAATTCAAAAACCGTGTCATACAGCAATTTTACATATACAATAAAAAGTAGGCAAAACGAGAGGTACTGCTGCGGAAAAAAAATAATCCACTGCTCATCATTCATGTAAAAAGTCTTCTACACATTGAAATGCAAGAAAGAAATCGTAGGGTTCTGTCTTCATGTTTAAGAGGCGCAACAACTTTAAAATTGTTAATAGGAACAACTACTTTTGATAACGTGGAAATGTTCTTCACTCTCAAAATAATTTATATATAAATTTTCCTTAATTTCGTACACCAATATGCGGAGATATTCAATAATCCTGTATATTGAGCAAACCATTTAGTCGTACTACGAAACAAAGGAGGAAGCTGAGTAGAAAAAGTTGTGACGTCAGCCGGAAGTTCTTCTTTTCGTGGTCGAACATATCTAGAATTGTTTTAATAAAATGAGACGGTGCGTATTATACTTAAAGATATACTACTTCAATATAATTTTATATAATATTATTAGAGGACGCTAACCTTTTGTATTCTAAAGCCGCGTTTGTACCGGAGTTGCAGACATGTGTTGACGACAAATGTCGGCAACATTTTGAAAAACGCGACTCATTTTGTCTGCAATATCCCGCATTGCAGACATATTTGACGTGTCTTCAACACAAATTTATATTTTACACCATTAAGCCGCGTTTAAAGCGGAGTTGCAGACACATGTTGCCGTACACCTAACATTACCCTGTTGAATGTAAAATCTGAAAAAAATGCTATTTAATCTCTATTATACGAAGACCGAAATCAATTTACCATTGGACTGAAAATTACGAAAATCACTCGGACATCAGAGATAATTTATATGCACAGCTGATGAAAGGTCTTCAGGTCATCACTGATTAGAGGTTACAATATGCGTTTACAACATACGTTTCTTGTGTTTGGATCGACCTAACCGCTCATCCCTCTTGGAATCTGTAAATATATCTTCTTTTTTTTATAATTTTTTTATCATGAATTTATTATGAATTTATTATTATAATTAGTAATTTTGAAGTTATAAAATTCATTGCTTTTTTTAACCTTATTTACCCTTCGATTTCGACCCTTTATTTACCATTCGTCATACTATCTTAATCAAATTTATATTTTCGTATTGTTAAATATTTTTAAAGAAAATGTACCAATACATGAATGAACCTTAAATTAACTTGTTATTTCTAAGTCATTGTATTATTATGTACTGTATGAAAGAAAGTACGCAATCATGACTTGTAATTGTGTATTTTTATTGTTACCAACTTGATAATATTTAGTAAGTTTCTAAGACTTTTTTTAATTAAAAAAATTTGTAGATTCCTTGATTTTCCTTTTCCATTTCTAGAATGTGTGCAAACGTCTTAAACCGTATCTAGTAAAAATAGTATTTGGCAAAGCCAAATACTATTTTTCTAAGACAGACTGTATTTTTATTTTATTTAAAATTGATGTTTTACCATTTTAAATGGTAGGGCCATAGGAATGAAATTATTTTAAAATTATTATAAAAAGAAAAGAAAACAATTTTCTTGAAACTAATTTTCCTTTTTATTCTAAAAACAAATAAACACCTTGTATTTATGGTGTTAGTTTTTTTTTTATCTTAAAAAGGTTTTTTTAAAGAGACTAACTGTTTATAATCACCTAGATAGAGAATCGAAACAGAATGAAACATGTGACTGCTTTTACTCGTACGGACTCGATGGTAAATAGAGACAGTGCTTAACACTTTCACTGCCGATGTCTAAAAGGATGCAAGTTGACTATTGCCTTTTACGTGTTATTTTAAAGAATGTATCACGCGCCAGCGCGTCAGTGGCAGCGAACGTGTTAAAAAAAATATCAGCTTCCTTAGGCCGCTTTTACATTTAACGACACGACACCGATAAATCGTGAACGACAGTGAAGGGACCACACAACGTTTTATCGTATCGTCTAATGGCCAGTTTTTCATTGCACCGATATCGTTAGCCAAAAACGACAATTTTTACATTCAGTACGTGTTCGTCTGTTGCCGAGAGCACGTCTATTCTCGATGTGGCGCATCGCAACAAATTACATTATAACAAACTGCGATTGCTGTATTTGCTGTATTTAAGGAGAAAGAAGAGATCAATAACAAAACGCTTCTGGGTGCATGATATCATCAAAGCAAGACATGTTGAAGGAGATTTTTATGTTTTATTTGAACGTCTACAAAAAGCTAGAGCTAGAGCTAACCACTAGAGCTGAACAGTGGGCTATTGGCGACAATTTGACTAAATATTGCCTCCCATGCGTTTTCTCGAACAATCTTGTTCTTGTAAAATTCATCTCGCTTATCCCATATACAGTTCTTTACTTCCACTAATTCACACAAGTTCACAATATCGAACTTAAAAGCCATATTGATAATATAAATAAGAAAAACACAGTAGACTATAGCAGACGGCAAGAAGTTTTTCGAAACAAACTCAAAATGTCGTCACGATGAAGTAGGGAAGGCGCGTGCCCACGATAAAACGTTCCCATAAATTGTATCGTCTGATCGGCAACGACAATATCGTTATCGTATCGGCTAGTGAAAAAGCGCCCGGCTTCGTATGTGTATTTTGCGTACCCCGATATCGTGCCGCTGAAATCTTATACGATTTATCGGTACCGTGTCGTTAAATGTAAAAGCAGCCTTAATCAAATATTTAAAAAAAAAATTACCATGAGTATAATATAGAGTACAACCGGATTTTTAAGGTGTTATTCACAATTTTAAGTGTTCAAGAAAAAGACTTAACCTTGCTGTGAAATTCAAAACTGATTTTATTCATCCGATTAGACAGTATATACCTGTAAATTACCGTTATGAGTTTTGGAATTACGTGTTAACAAATGCATATTTTTGAACATTAATTATTATCTCAGAAGAGTCCGCATGATTTTCATCATTTTTTAATTACTCTATTAACTTTTTGTAATATTTTTGGTATATTAGCGTAATATTTTTTTTTTGTAAGCATAGGTTATTTATGTAAAAATAAGTCAACTTTGAAATTATACTTATATGTATCCTTGAACATAATAACATACTCAATGTGACAAAATAATTTGTCTGGGAGAAGCACTCGCCTTTGGAGTATGAAAATAAAACAAGAAAATTAAAAGTAATCAATAAACATGAATAAAGTAATTATCGTATTGCATCAATCTTAAATTTAAAAAAAGTTATAATTAAAAGTGTAAAATTTTATACAGACATTACCTCAAGCAATTTTAAGTACATTTCATGTTTAAATTCGAGATAAAAGTTCCAGTTTAGGATTTAAGATAAGTTAATTTTTTGGAAAATAAAAATGACGAAATATCTTTAAAGAAAACCTTTACAAACTGTCATTTTAAAATTACATATAAAATGATTTAAAAGGCTTTGATATTTCAAGAACCATAATACAATATTAGGTTAATTATCAGAGTAAAGTTATTAAATTGTGATTTTTTTTCGGTGTAAAAAAGGAAAATATGCACATTATTATGTTTTTTAATATTCTAAGTAGCTAAGTCACTTTCATTTTAAATCCTACTTTGTTATTCGAATAAAGTCATCCAACTATGTTATTCGAAACTTACTTACCATTTCAGAGTTTATTTAAAGACATACAACAGTAAACAAATAAATTGCAATTATATAATTTATTACCTACTCGTTTTAATAATAAAATTGATTATAAATAGGTACTGTAGACTTTTTATTTTGAATAGCATTTGCAACCTTTTAAAAATAATTCGTTATAATTTTCTATTAGAATATGCTCAAATCCAATTTTACTGCTTATTTCGAAACAAATTCAACAAACTAATAATATCTGAACTGTTTAGCAGTTACTGAATTGACTGTTCACTTGAACGAAGTTCAATTTGGATGCGTAAACAATTTCAGCACAATAACAGACTTTTTATTGTTATGTTTATTTTTCTTATATAATAGAAGTCTCAACAATATATTGCGAATGCGAGTTCTTTCATTCGAAATTGATGCTACGAGTAGAGCCAAAATTTCTGGAATTGACATTCTAGGATGTAAACATTTTTGAAAGTATTTCAATAAGAGATTCATTAAGCTGAATCTCGGAAACCTTCATTCATCCCCTAATCCACGAAAGAAATATCCCCCCTCATTCTATTTGAAAGGCATGTTCGTCAATTACTTGGAATCCACATGCAGCTACTTTCATGCGTCCTTTCGTCTTTGCTGCTTTATTCAGATCGGGATCATTATTTGAATACCAGTGTATTAAAAAAAACAGGTAATAGAAGGGAACTCTTTTCGAAGGCATTTCGTAGGATTCTTACCAAGTAGACGAGCGATTCAATAAACATGCAAATCAATACGAACCAGCCAATTCAATAAATCGGATCCGCGTTTCGAAGGAAAACAAAATTGCAAATTTATTCAACAAAAATTTCAATTTACATAAAAATTATTTCAAATCCTACGATGTATTCCAAAAATAAAAGAACGTATTCGTGTGATGGAATTTATTTCTATAAGTTTTATTTGATCCAGTGTAGCAATTCAGTAGATTTCAACATTATTGAGAAAGAAATATGTTTAAGAATAATTATATTTTAAACAAATTACAAATTAAACTTAGAAAGATAAATAATTCATTTGCATAAGTGAAAAATAAACACGTTCGTAAACGATGTTATTTTATAAACGATACGATGTGGGATTTGACAGACGCACTTTTGTTTATCAGTCTGATGACGTCTTATGCATTGATTGCTGAACATATAGAAAATAATTGTAATTAATGAATGTCAATGTGGGGATATTAAAATATTGTACACCATTGACAATAAATACATAATTATATGCCCAAATCTAAATAAGAGTTACTACAAATGGATAAATTGCATTTTTTACTTTAATTTGCTATGGCTATGGCAAAAAAATTTCCGATATTAAAGTTCAACGAAATATTTCAACAAAGATAAAATATAGCAGCAAATGTAAAAAATAAAGTAAAAAGAGCAACTACATAGTATAAAATTGATTCAGAAATTTAATAAAAAGCTACACAAAATTAAAATAAATGGTTATTTTTCTGTTATCAATTTCGTGGAAGTGTTTGTTACAAGAGGGCATTTGGAGAGAATAAAAGAAAATTTTGCAGTGTTGCAAATCGGGCTATTTTTTTTGTTTTGTAATAATACTACATTATTAATTTTATTCACTTTTCTTTAAAGAATGTCAGCGTGTTTATTTATAATTTTGTGTTAAGATACCTCCATCCATATTTTAATGATATGCGCTCCAATGAATAAAAACGGACATAAACAGTTAGGTACACTAGGTGCTAATGCTCAGGTAACAAATATGAAGCCAAAGTGGCACATTTGCAATAGGCCCGTAAAAATAATCAAATCAAAATTCTCATGCTGAAGAATTGAAAAAAATGTATTGCCTTTACAATGTAACCATCTTTTAGAATAGTCACTGTCTCTTGTATTGCTGCCTTTTCTGAAATCATTGCAAATTCTCCCAATACATACCATTTAAATGGCCTTGTAATATCGAAATTTTTTCAGAATTTGTTGAAGAAATCACCCTTGAGAGGTTGATGACATTCTGATACTGTAAAAAAAAGATGTGCCCTTCTTGGTGCACGGGATTTTTAAAAAAATTACAGAAAGATTAAGAGGCAAATATGTTACGCTTATTATCAGATGTTCATAAGTTTTTCACATTGTATAAAAAACATAGATCTATTTAAGTATTTATTTGCATAACGTATATATTATAATACGCACGGTCTTCTAATTATGCTGACGACAGTAATTAGAAGTTCATCAATTCGAGTAATTATTAAAAACTAAAATTGTTCCCCGTTAAATTTGCGATAGTCGTGTTAAAAAAAATTATATTTTAGAGAAAGAATATGCTTAATTGATTAAAACTGCATATTTTATGATAGATAATATAGAGGTTATGGGTTTTATCAGTATTTTAGCAACCGAAAAATGAAAGGATATTTTTTTCTTTTCAATTTCTAATTTATTCAAATTAAATTTTAGTTTATGAAATTCTAATGGAACCTCTTTAAGGAAAACTTTTAAACTGATGTATGCGATTATTACAGGAGGTAGCGCGATATATAGTATATGCGATAATTATCCTGGAAGGAGAGTCAATGCATATTTTTCTGTTATTTGCCGTTATTTTATTAATCCCCGTGCGCAGAACGGGTACTTTTACTAGTTAAAAATTTACCGTGTTAAGTGGTTCTGTATCTAGCTAAAACTACCATTTATTCTTGAGACTGGATTTATGAAATGGAAATGTATCATTACCTTCCGTATGACTGCAGTGTGAAAAATGTTAAAGCGAGAGATAGTTACCATGTCATAAAAATTCGCGCTTTTATCACAAAGCAGCATAATATGTACTAAAAAAAGGTGGGAAGATAGGAACGTAGTTTAGCGCCTCAGGCACTAGCTAGTATCCCTACCAGTTGGAGAGATGGGGAATCACGTCTATTTTTTCATGACAGCAGACCCAGGTGTGATTTGAAACATTTCTTTATTTTGGGTCCCAGAGACCAAGTCACCCCAATTTACAGTATATTCAAAGGGATAATACATATAGAAGATTGATAAAGTTGATAACAACAAGATTGATTACAACGAATCAGCATTATAATTATTTTTATAGCACTACCGTAACGGGGATTACTTTTTAATCCATTATTTTGCATATCCCAATTTTAGTAAATGTTTGAGTACCATGTAGTCCAGCTAAAATTATGTTATGGGTATCAATATATTTTGTAATAATCGAAAATTCCGATAGTCTATAATTTTTTTTTTTAAATTTAGAGTTGTTTACTATTATTATTATTGTTTTTTTCTCTGTGGAGTAAAGTATGAAGCGGGGTTAGGATATTTTACTCCAATGTCAAAATGTATGTTCTGTTTTATTGTCCAAAAAATTAATTTCCACCACCAAAAAATTCATTTGAAAAAAAACAAAAAAATTTAAATGATTCCTAAGGTTCTCTTTTTTATGACAATTGGTGAATACGAATTGATTTGTTCGTCCAATTTTGATTAGTATACTTCATTGGAGTAGATAAAAATACTAGATATATATATATATATATATATATATATATATATATATATATATATATATATATATATATATATATATATATATATATATATATAATCACATTTTAATGCAAAATCTTCTCTTATGGCCCAACACAGCGAGCATCTTATAAAGGCAGGACATTTAAATTTCTTTGTGCTTGAATAGTAAATTAGATGATATTAGGGTTTCTACTAAGGTTTACTTTACTTTAACTTGTGAAGTAATAAACCTTTGTGCTTATTGCAATAAACTTCGATGAAACCAGGCGAATTGAGAAAACGGTAACGCATTATATACAACAAAATATGTAGGATAACAATTTCCGACCAGTGATAAATCTGTGAATACTGACTGTAAAATGAAATTTACCAAATCCTTTGTTTGAAGGGACTTTTAAAAACATAATGATATGCTCTTAATTTTTAATATGTTTCCCAAATAGAGGGTAACCCGGTAACCGGTACGTGACCGGTAACAGGGGCATTCACCGTATTGTAGCTTTACAGGAGAAAATTCATATCAAAATTTTAAATATGAATATATTTGGGATGTGTTTACAAGCGGTTGGGGGAGGGAGGGGTGTTCAGTAATTATCTACCTTTAAAAATAATAAAACTTGAACATATATTTAAGAGCATAAACTATCAAAAATAATTTTTTTAATAAAAAATAACGCGAAGAAGAATAAAATGAAATAAAAAATACAAATAATATTATTTTATTCATACTTAATCTCGTTATTAAAAAATATATTTGAATCATATTGAAAAGATATATTTATACGTTAGCTACCATTTGAGATAAGCCTCTCTTACACGTTGTTCTATCTAACTATTGCGGTTCTAATAACGGATAAATATTTATACTTTGTTGTATTTTGATATTTTATATATATTTGATATATTATATATATTTTGAATATGAGAACTATATTGTACTATTCTTAATTTTCTTTTGAAAATTGTTACTACACTTTAAACAATATATTGTAAAATTAGAACAAAACACCAAATTTATTAAACAATTAATCCATTTAACTGTTACGACTTATTTCGGGTATGTATTATGACTAATATACCTTCAAAACAAATTAACGCATACAATTTAAGTTTAACTTTATTTGTAACTCAGTTTTACATAATTAAAATAACAGTTTGCATTTTTTCAACTTAAATTTTGTAATCTGCATACAAAGTCCCGTTTTTCTTTTATTGTTGTTTAATATAACAAGGCAACACATTTTGCAGTAAAAACTGTGTTATCTATCATTACAAACCCCTTCTAAAGTATCAATATATCTAAACGGGTTAAGATTACCTTTGAAGTAGGATTTTCGGAGGCTCTGGATATTCATCTGAGGAGTCGCTTTTTGAGTCACAGGTTACTTTGACAATCTGCTTTAAAGGGCGTGTGATATCCTGCAATCTACAAATACATTTCAAGTAAATCAAACAGGGAGAAACCATATGAAGCTGTGGGGGAGAGTTTTTGAATACATCGGTCAATTCTAAATAATTATTTTAGTTCGTTCGTAATCTGTCTCTTAACAGGAAAATGAAATTGTACGATGAAGTGATGTTATTCACTCATGTTTAGTTGTAAAAAATCTGTACTCTATCTCACACACACAGCATAACGTTATCTCACTTTTGAACAATGGAAGACTTGACATTGTTTAGAATTGTTTTAAAATGTATAGAAAATAACATTTATTTCTACTATGTATATAATTTACTTTACTATTATGTATATAGAAGTAAGTTGCAAAGGCAATAACATATAATAAGAGAAAAAACATTTATTTTGAGACAGTTTGAGTGATCCTTTGGCTAGAACACCCCATTTTGGCATTGAGCCAAACTTCTTGGAAGACATTCCGAAACTAAATATAAAAAATGTCAACAAATGGTAGTGAAGAAAAAGAAAGTAGGAAAGAAATAACTGGTATGAAATACTCTTCTGTTTGAGCCGATTGTCAATCGATAAACAGAAAATGCCTTGCAACAACGATACTGACATTTGGCATTATAGAGCCACTAATCAGCGAAACGAAATCCCAATTCTTACCAAATCCTACCTCAAAATGGATAGAATTTGTGTCGATATTTGATCAAATCCATACAGGAGATGTCATTTAGCCTTCAAGATATTTCGATTATACAGATTTTCAACATAATGTTTTTCTAAGAAGTAAATGTGGGTTCCATCAAAAGATTGCTGAAGCGCACTTAAACCGCTAGGGTTTGAACATATATCACGATTTTTTTCACAAATTTATTTTGTAGACCAGTACACAAATAATAGCTTTTTATGTTTCTATCGCCATTTATAACAAGATTACGAAGCATGTAAAACATAAGAACAGACACCCCTGGTAATAGTACCTTGTTCAAAGGATATTGTGTATCTCCATTTGTATTTTTAAAACTAAGCATATTTTATTTTTGCTTAGAATTGCAATGTAAGTGGTTTCGTTTTCCTCTCTAGAACCAAACAAACATGTCATTATTGTTCTATTGGCTGACCAATAGTTGAGATACTAGGTGTTTTTTTACCTAATAATGCAATCAAAATGTATTTTTTAGATGCGAGGTTTTTATTCTAAGCCGGCAATATATTTCTAAAATTATCTTATTAAGATCTAAAATAATTTCACTAGTAGCCACATATTTTGAATTATTTTCAAGATACTATTCCTAGATTAGTACTAAGATTTCGCAGCATTTGTTTTAACAATCAGCTGCTTATTATTAGATTGTTCATGTATAAGTGAAAGATTCTTGCATTGAAAATGGACCCGATTCGATTTATCCTTTCAATAAGTCGAAACGATCATTTTCGTTCGTGGCTTCATTTTCGTTACAAATAAAATTCTGTCGGATCTGTTAAGAATTATTTCGTGAAAAAACAGGAAATGTATTAGAATTAAAGTAAAAGCAGTTCCTGTCATTTTATTAAAACTGCAATTTCATAACTTTAGTTTTTATTTGGTGAGTTTTCGTTATTTCAATACTTATCACTATTAGCAGAATTCTAAACGTCACATATGCAAGGAAATGGATATGTGTTATTCAGTGGAACAGTAAACGTTTCATTTAATGGCATTATGTTTTCTATTTCCGAGTAAAGTCCAATCATTCAAACGGACATTTGAATACTGTGCTCTCCACTTATAGAACTGCTGTCTCCATGAGAAAACAGAAATCGGTTGGTAAAAACATTTTTTTTACCCTCTTAACTGACTAACTAGAGATAACTCGTGTTGGTGACTATGGCAGTACATGTTATCCCGATTTAAATGTTAAGATAAGTGTTAAGGAAATAAATTTTTCCTCACAATGTCTGGAAATGGCATAAAAATTAAATATAACGAGTAAATTGAAACATATGAAAGAATTGAAGCAGATGAGAATTATGTAATTTCCGAAACTATTTAAATCGAAATTTTTTTTTATTTGTGATCCTATATTATTTTGTATTATGAAAATTTGCAATATTGTGCATATAATTTCACAAAATGATAAATGAATCGTTTATTTCAGAAATCCCATAACTGCCATTGAGTTAACATTACAATTATGGGGTTTCTGAAATAAGCGGTTCGATTATGTAATTGTTTTTCTATTTTCTCCATAAAAAATGTCGCATAAAAAAATAATTAAACCAAATTAAATATCGGATAAACAAACGTGTATTTGCAATCCAAAATGTTTAATTATAAAAATTATTTTTATTGTACCTACTCCACCTTTCAATTGTCACGAATGCATGGATTTATAGAAACATATTCATTAATTCCATTAATCCTTACTTTCATTGAAAGGCTATTTTAAAACAGGGATGAAATTGAATTTCCTTAAATGTAATGCATTGTCTTAAATGTCTAAATGTTTTAATTACCATTTTTAGAGGTTTTCTGAAGACGCATCGAAATCCTATTTTTTTTATTAACTAGACATTCAATTTTATAACGAAGAATGATCTTTAGTTCCCAAATATATCTCAACAGTTATCTAGTTTTAGACAGTGTTCAATTCAAAAATTCTCACCTTTCAGAACTCGAACAATGATTGATCACAGGTAAAGTTGGTTTCTCAAGGGCGGCTACAAGATTTTTCACTTTCGGCCACCTTGTCCTTTTGTGAAAAATAAGTATATAAAAAATGGTTTTCTGTAATCAGTATTTTAAGAGGAGGATCCATTGCTTTGGCACCGTGCATCTAGAAATCTTTTGACTGCCCAATCGAAGCCACCGTTCACAAAAATCCCGCTCAAATTAAATATTAAAAAAAAATTCTATAGATTCCTATTGGCAAATAACTCCGTGGAAACTAGAAAAAGTCTATCCATTTAATCATAGATTATCAGAACTCTCTAAACGCACCATTATTTTAGATATATAAATACCAATCAATATAAGTAATAACAAAGGCAACAGCAAAAACAATATCTAAATATGTAGGGTAAGGTGGGATTAGAAATGGGTATCAAAACTTGATTCCTTAAGTTTAAAGTTCGATTTCTCTTTGGGGGGGGGGAATTTAAATTGCTATTGTTTTATAAAAATGTTCCTCTTTTCATTTATAACGTAATCTATCATTTCTATTTAATTCCGAGTTTCATAAAAAAAATTTTAATTATTTTTTCTTCGATTCTCTTTCTATTCAAAGTTGGGGGAAATGAGTAATTTTTCTAATCATAGAATGTTTCGTGTAAAAAAAAAGGCATTATTAAAAAAAATTAGTCATATTAGTATAACTAGAATAAAATAGAAGAAATAATCATCAACTGTATAAAAAAAAAGTATATTTAATTATTAAGGGACTGTTTTTGTAACAGTCTTTCTAAAAGCAAGTTGCAATTCGCCATTTCGAAAAATGACTTTTTTTTATTATTTATTATCTTCGAAAAAGAACACTTGCTAGAAGTATTTTTGGTTTACTTTGATTCAGGAATCTATTCTATGATGTCGTTATTTTTAATTTGTTCCACAGATGAATTTTTAGTCCATTCAAAAGTTTTTATTTATATTCTAACGGTTAGAGCAAATGGAGTTCACTTTGTTACAATTTTTGTTTTTGTGAGAGTTAATTAAAAAAATACCTAGTACGCAACTTACTTATATTAACATATAAACAGTGTTAAATATATTGTAAAACATTATTTTCATTTATAAGCTTCGACATTGATATTTTTGTATAATATTGCACTTTTCTGAAGATCGTTAAAATTTTCCAAATTTTTTATTCTTTACCATTAATAATTCGATTATCCATTGTCTCCACTTTGAAAGTTATTGAAACACTAGCTAACAAAAGTAGTTTTTTTTCTTAGTTATTCATTGGAATGCATTTGAAGATAAGTATAAAGAACTAAATTTCCTTGATTTCCTTGTGAAACGGTTTCGTGAAGAACATATCTCGAACTAGGAAAAAATACTGTTTCAGATGCACTTTCGCCCAGAATGTTATGTCTCAAATATTCTCCCCCCCCCCCCCCCCCTCCCCGGTACTAAAACTCAGAAAAATAAACTTTCTACAAAACTTCTGTTTTTTTTTGTTTTTTTGTAAAATTCTCCTTTACTTCTAAATATTCCAATAACATCTTCAAAAACTCTAGGATTTTAACATTTTTTGTGATAGATTCGCCTGCCTGACAACCTTAAGTTTGCTTAATAAAACTATATTAACAATAATTTTGTTGTTGATTTTCGAGCTGTAAAACCTACTTGTATTCGTCCGCTTTAACACCCCCCCCCCCCCCCCCACCGAAAATAAAAGCAAATGTTGCTTTCAGCAAATGTTTATAACCGAGACAAATTTTCCACAGTAATTCACTACATTTTACAATACTCAATCTACAAGTTCCCACGTTGCAAGCTTCCAAATATAGTATAGCCTACAGCAAATGTTTATAATATAACTTAATTCTCCACAGTTATTCACTATATTTTATATCCAATCTTATCTTTAAATTCCCACGTTGAAAGCTTCAAAATATAACTTAGCTTTCAGCAAATGTTTATAATCTAGCTTAATTCTACATTGGTTATTTTTAATTACATTTTACAATACCCAATCTTCAAGTTTCCGCGTTGCAAGCTTCCAAACATATTCTAGCTTTCAGCAAATGTTTATAATCGATTTTAACTCTACACACTTATTCACTACATTTTACGATGACCTATCTTCATGTTCCCCCGCTGCAAGATTTCAAACATCTATAGTGTTTTTAGCATCTTTTTTTATGACTAAAAAATTTGAAGAAAGTTTAATTTTATTATACTCAATTAGCCATGTCAATCGAGATTTACTGCACGTTAATCAACCGTTTTCCGAACCTGCAAATAATACTGCTCTGTGGATTGATTTTTGTGTGACATACTTAGTTAACTAATAACTTGTATAATATTGAATTAGAGAAATCACTAAGTTACTCGGATATTTGTTCGTGTCCTGGACGAAATTGTAATCAGTACATTTAATTTCCCTACTATAAAGCAAAACGTTTCTGGAGAATTCTTAAGTGGAAGTTGAGACGTTCATAGTGCTAAAAAAATCAATTTATTTCATAAAAAAAAACTTCAATTTATTCCACCATTGACTGGAAAATGTCATACTAGATCCGGATAGAAACAATGAAACTGTAAACCCAAACCCATATTTCGTACATGAATTTTAATACAATGATATCTTAGTTTTGAATCATTTAGGCCCACAAAACTAAAAATGCTTCTTTTGTATTTTGACGTAGTATAAAAAAACTTAGTTTAGTGAAAAATTAACGTTTAGGAAACTGACATTTTATCACCGTCTTGTTTGTTATCTTGTTCCGAAATTCTGACAATTTGAAATAAATGAAATTATAAAATGTTTGCGATTTTTATCAATTAAATGCATTTTTTCGAACATTTATCTTCATTTTTACACATATTAGAGCATAGTTCTTTTTAGCATACACATTTTGTGTGCTTTTACAACAGGTCCTATACCCATATTTTTGTTTAAATAGATAAGTTAACTGTTATAAACTAGTAAAAATAAGTAAGAAGCATTCTTAGTACTGAAACTCTAACTATATTAAAAGCAGCTGTTATTTGCATGCAGCAGAGTTAAATGGGGTTTGATCTATTAAATTTATGGAAGAGCATGCTTTACACGTATTCTCCCATCATTTTACTACCGTATATATAAATGGTGTCATCATGGTATATCTAAGGTATTTGATCAAGATAAGATGTATGTTGACTTGTATTAGTGCAGCTTATCTTTTATAAGTTATTCCTAACCGTTCATGCATTTCATTGTCATTGCACGATGCATTTTTCTTAGAAACTCATGTTGGATTTTTGGATCTTATAAAGATATTCATAAATTACTATTCAATTAAATCTTATTTCAAAACATTAAAAATTCACAAATTTTATAAAGAATGTATTACAATATTCGCTGTTTATAGAATCTATCTGGGATATGTTCAAGATGAAAAATATGCGGAAACTTTCATTTGAACAGAAACTGTTTTCGGCGCTTCTTTTTTATGTTCACTATCTCATTTCTTGGATATATATATTCAGGTCTTAACCACATACAATATAGCAAATCAAGAGTTTCCCAAAAGAGAAATTTTATAAGTTTATCTTCGATAATCTAAAATTTTTATGGAAAAAAAAATTACTTATTCAGATTGTAACGCTGTTTTACAAAGATGATAGGTAAAAATAATTAAGATTTGAATATTCATTAAAAACTTAAGAGTTTTTAATGGATATTCAAATCTAAATTATTTTTAGATTTGATTTATTGACAGATTGATCGCCTATTGAGTGATGCATGTCTAAAATCCAATTAATTGAATTTTAGACGCTCATCAAACAATAACTGCTAACTTCAATGTTGTCTATTGCCTCATACCTCACAGAAATTAGGCAGAACCCCCTTTCCTTCTTCTTTTCAAATACCCTAAAGAAAGGACAGTGGATTTTACCTTCAATATGACACCAAATAACAAACGTAGTCTCTAGTTTTAATTTAAATATATGAACTTTACTAGTGCGTTCCCCCCTCTCCTAAAAAAAAAGCATAGAGGTTAACCGTTGGTACTGGACACAAAAATCTTTCATGGCCCTTACCTATTCTATAAAGTAAACAATAAACTTTAGCACTAACTTGAAGTGAGTGGCAGCGATGGCCAATCCCCAAGTGGCCTAGTTGAAAAGAGTCACGGATTGATTTTGCACTCACCAGGAGCGGTGCGCTGAGGCCGGTAAACTTTGCCGCCGTTGCACCCTATATTCCTTGATGTGCGTTTTGTGTCGGTCCCTGTCAGCCATGTCTCAGCAGTTGTGGCCCGCACTGAGCACGCCCGCCCAGAGACACGCGTCTTGAGACGATGCCAAAGAATCCCCTCTCATCTCCCTCCTCAACCAAGACTCGGTTCGAAATGACAAATTTGCAGAAGCCCTCTGCTCGCTTCGCAAACAAATCCCGTCAACGAGAAACATTTCGAGCCTTTGCCTTCTTGGGAGAGTGATTTCGTGTTTACATTGTTCACATTTGTGGCACCCGAGTAGATAAGAAGTATAACTTAATCTTGCAAATAGAGATGGATTTGACTTTGAATAGCAAATATGTTAAAGAGCCACCCTTTCTGCAAATAAGCGACACAAATTAGAGATAAAAAATAATAGGAAGCCAATGGAGAATGAAAAAACGAGAACCAGAAAGTATAAATTTTAATATGAAATGCATAGGAGAAATATATCTTATATATAAAACTGAAAATCCCCCAAAATGTGTCCGGATATTTTGTATATTTGTGTGATAGTACCAGAAAGGCTCCGTAACTACAAAACTTAGAGCTTTGAAATTTAAAAAAAATAGTTAGTTTGAAAAATTTGAATTTTAACGTAATCGTATGTAAATTTGTACGGTGTTTTATTCGAATGTTATAAATTTTGTAGTGTATCCTAACAAAGTTTCAGGAAATGGCAACAGCAATATCAGTTAAAATCAATGGAGATAAGTAAAAGTAAAAATATAATATTTAACTGTAAATCAATTCGAATGCGAGCCTTTACAAGAAATACTACGTAACTACAAAACGTAATTTTGTAAAATTTACAGAGTAATTTGCTGTAAAAAGTAGAAATATATTGTTTTAATTTTTAAGTTTGTACGATGTTCCCATTCGTATAAAATAACTTTTAATTTATGACATTCATTTAACATGGAAGAAAATACAGTTTGCAATTTAAAACAACTTTATTTATATTATATTCACTATGAAAAGGACGTATAAGTTTTGTTTAATTTGATAATTATTGAAAAATATCTGCACTCTGGGCGTTTTGCTACTATACGGATTCTTACAAAAATTAAAAGAACTAGAATTATATCTTAAGGAAATGGTTTAGAATTGTTTTAATGTTATAATTACTTTTTTTTCTTTGTATGTAGTTTAATTGTAACTATATTTGATTATCTTAAATGAAATTTATAGAACAATACTCTCATAATTTGAGTAATTTGTGTATGTACGTCAATTTTATTATTATTTGAAAAGTGTTTTATGCAAGTATTATTTTTAAAAATGTAGAAACCTTAGTTTCACTGTGAATATTTAACTCTATATTACTTTTTATAATGTTATTAAAGGAATAAAATTCCACAGATATCAACTGATAATTGAGAAAATATTTTATTTAATGTGCCAGTGAATATTTCCTTTTAAAATATTAAATTGCGAACATTTAGAATACAATTTATAATTACTAAACGTACATAGTGAGATTATAATAAAGTGCACCGTTAATGATTAAACAAATTGATTACATCGCCACACAGTATAAATATTTATTCTTTAGAAAAAGTGCGTTTTGACTTTAAATTTGCTGTGACAACTTACCAAATATTTACATGACAGTATTTTTTTATGTAATAGTACAACGAAATCAAAATTTAGAATACAAAAGTTTTAATAAAAAGAGTAAATACCGAGTTTTCAATACATTGATCCAAAAATGCAAAAAAAGGACTAAAAATTTAAATGGCTAGTTATTCTTTTGTAATAATAGTATTCATGGGAATTCTTTAACAAAAAAAATAGGTATTTGTACAAGTTAAAAGAAAGTTGTGTGGTATTTTAAAACATTCTATTTTTAAGTATTTAAGTCGGGTTGTTCATTTTATTTTTACTTTTATTCAGGATTTGAGGTAGTTTATTTGCAAAAAAACTTTGTTTTATTTTTGCTTCAAATTTACGTTTTAATGTTCCGTATTCCAAAGACCACCAAAAATACAAACTACTAATTAGGTACACAAGTTGTTAGTAGATGAAATTGCAGAGATTTAGCCAAAACGATACATTGGAAAAGGCATTTGAAAATATTCAAATCAAAATTGCCATACTAGGGAGTCGGGAAGTAGAAATTGATTCAATTTCCTAAATTGGTAATCTTTAAAAATGTCTGCTCTCCGTTTTTGCTGCTTTTTTCAATTAGATTGCGTATTCTCTCAATCTTAAGAACGTTTCAATACTAAGTTTGATTCCGAAATTTCATTAAATATCACGCTTCAAGTTAATGCACTAAAACTGCAATTTAATGAAATACTTTTTGATGCTAATTTTTTTTTAAATAATAAAAAATTAAGATCATAGCGCTTTGTTAATTATTTAATTTATTAAAATTTGTCTTTATGAAAATCATACTTATATGTAAATATTTATTCCTATAAAAAAAACTATTACAATATAATACACATTGTTCTCCAATAATGATGACAACACAATAATTAATATGTATTGATTAAAATAAACATTGAAAACTAAAATATAATTATAGTCATATCCCGATTAAATTGTGACATCCGTATTAAAAAATTTGGTAGGTATAGGCTGCGCAGTACCGCAAGGGTTTTGGTCGTGGATATTGTTTGGGTCCCACTCAATACAAAGTTAATAGGGAGCGGGGATAAATGGCCAATCTGGTTGTCGCGGCGACCTGTCTCAACACGGTGGTATGGTGTCATTTATCCATGGCTGATTCCACGTTGAGTTACGGAGGTGGAAGCGTATACTGCAGTCCGCGACACTGTTACCCACGTGGTACAACAGTAAGATGAGGGAATGGGTTAAACATGTTCGAAACGTCTGACTTTCCACAACACGATGGTAGGTCATTTATTGAATATATGAATATAAGAGCCATAAGTAACAACTAATAAATAAACTTTAATATTCTCCAGAACCCTGAGTGACATTAGTTGATAGACAAGCAAGAAAGAGCAAAAGGCACAATAAAGTGAAAAATTTACAGAGAATAAATTCCGGATATCATTTGATTGGTCGGGAGAGTTTCACTTAGCCTTTTAAGGAGTAAGAGATGCGTGAGAAAAAAATGCAGGGAAACGGACGGGAATTGAAAGCTGCTTTGACTTTAAAAGTAAATAGTGCAACCTCAGCTAAATTAGAGTGTGGGAAATTGCATCATCAAATGAAATCGTCAATCGAAGAGAGAAAGCTTTTAGTGGTTAGAAATAAAGAGTGTTAAAGGATGGTATTCAAATGAAAGGGAACACTTAATAAGTGTGATGTAAAAGTTAGTAGGGAATTTTTTGGGGGGAGATTCAAAATTCCAAGTTGATAAAAAGTTGTCTCTATGGACCCACATAAAACCCAATTTTTTTTTTTGCCCAATTGAAAAAAATTTAGGTCTCCCGCCAGGGGCCTAAAGTTTATAATTTTTTTTAAAAAAAATTGAATTTTTCCATATGTTTTTGTAGTGAAATAACTCTTTTTGCATGTTGAATTTTTTTTAACAATAGGGTGTGAAATAAAAGTATAAAAAAATATTGCTATAATGCAACATTTAGGTCTCCCGCATTTTATTTTAACTTAAACAATTTTTGAGAAAATGTGGGGATTTTTTCCAATGCACATAAAAAAAGTTCATTCATTTTCAGACTATATTATAATTCTAATTGCTGTATTACAGTATTAAAAGAAATTTTCAAAAAAAATTATGGTTTTTGAACATCAATATTTTATTATATATGTATACATTATTACAAAAATAAAATATATAAATTCGAATCCAATTTTTTTATTAATGTATGACTATATAAATTGGTGTTTGATTATATTCATTGCATTGCTGCTTTGTCGACAGTTCTGCAGAATCGTGTTAATGTTGTTATCTCCCTTCTCAACCTAAAACCAAAGTTCTTCATCAGGATAATTTTTTGTTGCTCAAGAAAAAAATTCTTAGACGATTAAAAAATAAACAAATATTAGGTTTATCATGAACGAGTTTGTTTCAAAATAAAACAAATCAGTTACTTATTGTTTAATCTATAGTAGTGATTCTGACATTACTTTTCGTCTCTAAATTTTGTTTGAGGTTTTCGATCTAGCAGACTTGACCGAATAAAGACATCTCTTTCTTCAGAACCACATACATGTTTTGAAACCTCCGTGCGTTCTTGCAGAATTTTTTAAACAGCTTGGGTGTGTGAAGAGATTTTGAACTATTTCATTTCACTAACGCCAGGTTCTGCAATTAATTCTAGCTCTTGATTGCTAATCTCGGTAACGAAGAGTGGCGCTGGCCTTAAACTTATTGTCCATTCAACACTGCAGAAAAAAGCATTAATCGCTCTTCCGGAGCATCTTCTTTTAGGAATTTTACTTGACCAAGATAAAACACATTAGAGTACTTGCATGTAAAAGAATGCAAGAAGCTCGTGAAACAAAGAAGAAAGTATTGATGGTGTTTATGCCACTCCAAGTAAAATTTGATGCTGAGGGTTATATAAATTTGATTAATTTGCAATCCACAACTGTGACAGAGCCTGAATTTATAAGTAGGTTTACATTACTGAGGTCAGCATTTAAGGGCTAAAATTAATTTTAGAAATTTGTGTTAATGAAAGGAAATAGTTGAAAATTCCTACACACACCTAAGTAGTTACAAGATTTGCATAAGACGTCACGTTGCCTTCAAAACATGTATGCGGTTCCGAGAAATGGGATAGTTTCATGCGGTAAATGCTGCTAAACCGAAAACATCTACCAAAATTGGATACAAAACTTAATTTCAAAACCACTATTATGGATTAAACAGCAAATGTTTTGCTTTATTTTGAAGCAAACAAGTGCATCATAAACCTAACATTTGTTTATTTATTTCCTAATTGTCTAATTATTATTTTCTTTAAGCTTGTCAGCAGAAAAAAATTAGCCTGATGAAGAACTTTGGTTTCAGGTTGAGAAGGGCGATAACAACATTCACACAATTCTGTAGAGCTGTCGACAAAGTAACAATGGAAAGAACATAATCAAACATCATTTTTATATAATCAAATATCAAAATAAATTTGGTATTCGAGGTTTTATATTTCATTTTTGTAATACTGTATACATTTATGATAAAATAATACTGGTGTTCAAAAACAATAATTAAAAAAATGTAATTTCTTTTAATACTAAAAGACAATTCTAAGGCTTATAATATAGTTTGAAAATGAAAGCAAATAGTTTATATTTTGTTTAGAAAAACAAACTAAAACGTACATAATAAAATATTTATTGTCAAAAAAAGCTTTTATGAGTATTTTCTTAATTAGAAAATACTCATTTTCCCAAAAATTCTTTAAATTTAAGTAAAATATGCGAGACTTAAATGTTTCATCAGAGTAATATATTTATTTATACTTTTATTTTCTAACCTATTGTTAAAAAATTTCAACATAAAAAAAATGGTTCCAAAAGTCTTTGTGAGTTATTTGTCTTTTCTTTTAAGGTGAAAGGATGAGAGTGATCTTTTTAAGGTGAGAGGAAAAAAAAAGTAAATATCTAGGACATTGAATACAAAAAAGTGACCTTTCTTATTTTTGATATGTCAAGAAAATATTTTCTGAAAAACTTTAATTTGACATTTTTATAAACAGAAGAATGTAGTTAACAAACTGTCTTTACCGAATTTCGTTATTTACAAAACAATTTTTTTTTTGAAAAATAAAAAATAAATCGCTAATTTCATTGCAGAAACTATTTTTTAAAAAATTACTAAAACAAATATAATCTACTAGGAGGCCCCGCTGACGCTCCGCCAACCTCAGGAGTAAATTTGTTTCGCAAACAAATTCTCGCTTCGGTCGCTATAAGGTGGACATACTAACAATGTGTCCTAGTAACAATACGTTTTAATTATATTACTGAAAGCTTTAAAACTTGAGACTGTAAATTTAAATCATAATTCATCTTGGCATCAATATTTTTTTTCACCATGTAAATCAATATAAAACTATTTAAAGTAAAACTTTTTTTAAAACTACAAATAGAAAACAATGGAACCACTAACATGCCTACCATATTTAATATTTCCTACGTTAATTTCATGCCTTTCCTTTGTTTTAGCTTAATTTCTTAGATTATTGATAGTTTGTTTTGAATATAATTGACGCTTAGCTTACCATAATCTTGCCTACTAAATTTTTTTCATTTAATACCTAATGACATCATACAAATGGAGTTTATGGGAATCTAGTTTTCAAAACTGCCAAAAGATGGCGCCACTTCAATTCCACGTTTATTTGCAGTCTGGATATGTTTTTCAAAACTTCTTTTTTGTTAATATATAAGGCCTATATTCTTCCTAATTTAAGCTGACATCATCAAAATAATTATTCACCAATAAATTGAAGGGGTTAATAATCAAAATGGCTTACATAAAGGCAAAATACAAATGCGGCTGCAACAAATTACAGTAGCTGATGTTGCCATTCCGCTTAGAGAAAAACAGCGTTTTTCATCACCGCGTAAGAGAATTATTAATATTTAGATATATTACTAATCCCTAAAGAAAAATTAAAATAATATATTTGAAAATACATTGCAGCAAATTTGGAGCGGTATCTTCAAATAGATCTGAACTTATATCAATTTAAATTTGATCAAAGATGAAAAAAAGTCATCACCGAGAAAAATGAGTTTAATGTTAGGAATTTAGGCAATTTTGTACCAAAGCTTAATATTAATTTACAAAAAATAATTAGTAGTACTTAACGATAAAAAAATTATATTTCTACGTTAAATTTAAAGTAAAATGAATTTTTTTTTAAAGTAAAAAACTAATTTTGGATATTTTTGAGGATTTTTTGTCTCATTTCCCCTTAATTCAGAAATCAAGATCAAAACCAAGATAACTATTGTAGTCATTATACTAAGCAATTAGAACATCCTTAAGATCAGAGAGAGGGATACTTGTGAAAAGATCTTTGAAATCAAAGGTGGTTACTTTATTATCATTTAAATAGTCAAAGAGTGGTTAATTGTTATTCATAATCCAGGAAAAAGTTTTTTAAAAAATGACGTTTATGAGTTTTTGTAACAGGTTGAAGAAGATGGTACCAGGTTTGGTTAAATAAGAATTTGTACCCCAAGTAATAAATCGAAAGGAATTTTGTAGAACTTAGAAATCACTGTAATGGGAATTTAATACGCTATTTATTGATTTTAAAGAGCTTATTAAAGACAATGATTTTTTTTACAAATTGTATTATGGTTAAGATTACAACCAACAAAAGTAATAGGTTTTTAAGTTATTTGTCTACAATTGAAAGATAGTGTTGTTACAAATAAAAGCATAGTTATTAGAGGCTTTATCAACTGAAGTGATGAAATTTTCTTAATTGGAACAAACGGAATCTTTAATAGCCTTCATATTATAGTTAGAGAATTGGAAATTATTGTAATTTTTACTGTTAAAATTCTTGGTGAAAAATATCTTGTTGGAGTGATATTTTTAAGATAAAGTCATCAATATTTTTAAGAAAAGTATAAATATGTGTTAGTATTTTGTTTCAAAATAGGCACTATTAAATATAGGTACTCGAAAATAAGTAAAATGTACTTATTTTTTAGTATATTTGATGCTTATGTGCTCCGAATACATAAGTTTCAATTTTGAAAAAGACATGTACTCAAAAACTATAGATGCTTGCCTCCATAGGCTGCCTTCACAATTCACTTTCAATAAATATTGACAATCACAACCGAGTCTTACCGGGAATATAACTCACATCTTCAGCACCGCAGTTCAGTGCCTTATCCGTTGAACTACCAGAGCGACATTAAGAAGTTTTAAATAGATTTTTTTTTAAAAAAAGGTATGCCAAATAAATAGGATGTAAGATAATTGAGTTTAAATAACTCGGTTTCTATTTAAGCAATCGACATAAAATAAAGTGGAAAACCAACTTTTGAACAGCTATTTTAATTTCGTCAGGTTTTATTAAGATTGATTAAACAGAAACTAATATAAGCACTATTAAATCACACTTATCATTTTTGAGAAATTACGGTTACTTGCATTTGAGTACGTCATCGGGGATTTACGATGCAATTATACTTTAAAATGTTAAATGAATTTCTTAAACTTTTAATCATATCTCTCGAAATAACAATTTTATGAAGCTGTTATTTTTATCTGTGCTACTTCTAAACGACCCAAACAACATACACTAACTTTCTTTGCGTGCGTGCGTTTGCGTGAGGTCTTATTGTCATCTGTACAATAGTTAGCATTAATATAATGAACAAATCTACATACTGCGACCAGGTTTAAACTGCGAGGTCGAAAACTTCAAACTTTGGAAACGTTTTGTTGTTATGAAAATGCAAATAAAGTGTTTTTAAGAAAATAGGCCAAATTAGCCAAGTTTTCTGGCGAATTCTGTATTCACTTTGAATCCCTTACTGCTATTATATCACTGAGGTTATCTTGAAGTTTCACCAAAGAAAACAATAATTTGTATTCCTTGTTTTCGCAACTTCTAGATGATTCATCGTTGTCAAAACTTTAAACCCAATTCTCATTGCCTCTGTATATTTTTCAATCGTGGGTGCCTTTCTATTTTTGTTGCAATACCACAAAGAAAACAACTATACAATTTAGTTCACCACTAATACAAAAATCGCCATTTAATATCGAAAAGGGGACATATGTGAACAGCGTCTATTTCATGTAAAATAAAAATCATTAAAAAATTATTAATACACTGTTGCTATAATTTGGGCGAACTTTCGAAGTAGTCAACCATTTTGATTAACAGCAGTTAGCATTTTTTTTTTGTCGTACAATATTTGTTTTTAGCTAGTAATCCATACTTATTGAAGTAAAAATAAGCTATAAAATATTTTAAAGTTGAAATTCATTATTTAAGGAGCTTATTTTCAAAAGGAAACATTTTCAATGGGTTCCATTGGAAATGTTCCCTTTTTAAAATAAACTCCTCATTTCAAGATATATAATCGTTAATAAGGTAAGTTTATGACAATAATTTTTTTTATATCAATTAATCATAGGAGAGACCTGGGATGGTGTTGTACCAAAAATGGAGCAAACCAATTTTTTTTCAATATTTAATCATTTAATATTTAATTATATAATAATCATTTGTTCTACAATCACTCTTATTATTTTTGAGCTATTACAGTAAAAGCAAAAAAGAAATATCCAGTTTTTCGATTTTTACTAAAAAAAGTCATACTTTAGTTTGTAATTTGAAAGGTAACAATATAGTTGTTTAAACTGAATAAAAGTATTTGGCTTTTGTGGTATGCCTATAATAACAATCTAGAATGCAAGACAGAATATTTTAAATAACTTAGGGATGTTTAACCCATAACAATTATAGAAAGATTGACTCTGATCAACTCGCTATATATCAATCTAGAAGAAGACCCATTTTATGAATGCGCATACAACATTTACCTCCTAATTGTAGAAAAATACTTATTTGAAATTAAGATTTTTGTAATCAATTTATACTATTACTTAGAGATTTACTTTCAAAATAATCAAAATCCATGACATCAATTATAAAATTTGTCATTAATTGCATTGGTTTACAAATATTTCAATTTTAACTTAAGTGTCTTGCATTACATTTGAAGCGTAAAGAAGATATAGTAGATGTAGATTATTTTATACATTTTTCAAAGAATCCGAACCAACAAACTTAAGACCCAAATGCTGAAAAGGTTGCATCATTGTCCTTTGAGTATGCTAATAAACTGTACCATTCTATGACCAGTGATGGTACTGAAAGAATTGTTTGGCCTTTCAGATTATTAAAACCTTTATTTATTTTGGAAAGCAGTTTATTAAACGTTAATGAATTATATTAATGTAGGAATATATGTTAAAAATGGTGAATAAATATAATTGACGATATATAGTTAATAAATCAGTTAATATATTTAATTTTTTATTTGATTTTCATTTAGTTGTTTAATCCTCCCTTAAAATGACCCAAACCTAACTGAAGTAGAGATGTTTCACTCTGTTTTTCGAAGCCGTTAACAAATTATTATAATTTAAAACGTTTTAGAAAAATTAATGGTAAATGGTAGAAGTATGCCTCACATTATGTTTTCAAACTGAAATTTTACCGAGTTTTTATAAGAATTTGAAAAAATAGTTTTCTATAGAGTGGATCAAACATTCGAAATCTCCCCTACTTCGTTTTTTATAAGTTATACGGAAATAGGGTCGATGGGGCACTCGTAAACAATTTTTATTGGCTCAGATAAGTATAGTTTACAAGTTCTCTATTTGATTTTTACATTAATAGTATTTACACAATTTGAGTATTTACGTTAGTACCGTCAAGGTAACTTACTTTATTCCTTGCATGTTTACTTTACTCCACCAGTTGAAAAAAGTTTCACATTTGAAAAAAGGCTATATTCAGTGAAAAAATGCGATATTCAGTGAAAAAAGTCAATAATATATTTTTCTTGCGAAGGTCGGTAACATTGCAGTTCAATGGTTTTTCCCTCACTTTATGTTAGGGGATATTACAGAAGAATGTTTGTTGTGACGATAGAATATGTATTTTCTCATGTATTTTTATTCACCCCACTGAAGTATACAAACAAAAATTGGACAAACAAATCAATCCGAATTAGACAAGTATTATGAAAAAAGGAAATCTTAGGAATAATTTAAATTGCTTTTGAGTTTTTAATTGATTTGTTGGTAGTAGAAATTGAATTTGGAAAGTAAATATAGAATATACATTTATAATGGTGTTGAATAAGAACTAAATGGTTTTACTTAATCCAACCAGGCTTTACTATCGAAAAAAGTTAATTTTTGACATTGGAAAAAGGTATCCTACCCCCCCCCCCCCCCCCTCTCCTTCTCCACCCTTGCTTTCTACTTTACTGCTCAGAGAAAAAATAAAAGTAAATAAGTCTAAATTTAAAAATGAATTATAGATTATTGGAATCTTCAGTTATCACAAAATACATTGATACCCGGACTACATGGTACTCGGACACTTCACTAAAGTTGGAAAATGAAAAATTGAGTAAAGTAACTCCGTTGACAGTACTTACAATTTTACATTATTCGTTTGTTTATAATTTGGGAATTAAACATTTGTTTGTATTTTACAACTTAATTACGTCATACATCATCACAAGTTTCAAGTACATCAAGCAGGGCAATTTAAATGAACATGTACATAATCAATGTTGATAGTGATCTAGATTGTAGTGCAACTATTCCAACAAAATAAAATTTTTATCACGCTACCCATAATTATGCGTCATTGAGATGCGAAACATGTATTTTCACAACTACACCTTCTGTTCTGACAAGTAAAAAGACTAGCTTTTAAAAAGTTTTCTTTTCAACGAATCAAGCGATGTACTATCATTTTAGACACAACGATATACTTGCACCAGAATCGAGAACTGAGGACAAGCGTCATTCGGTCCTACGTTCAAATATAGAATATTTCAGCTTTATATCCACAATTGAACTTAAGTTATATAACGATATACAACTAAACAAAAATACTTAAAGAATTTTAAACTTAAATACACAGTCTATACAATTCAGTATTTAAATGTAACTGCATAATTAAAGTACTATTAATATATGAGTAACTCAGATGCGAAAACAGCTATAGTAAGCACTAAAAGCTTTTTTGAGTAAATCGTAAAAAAAAACTGTCAAAACTTAGCTATTGTTAATACAATAATAATTATTTTATGTCAAAATGACGAAATTATGCAAAAAAAATTCTGTGTATGTTCTCGGATTACTGAATAAGTCATAATCTAAATTTTAATTTTCAAACAGCTTGTTTTGCAACTGGATGAAACTTTTACTGATTTTGCAACTGGATGCGTATCCATCTTATTTTTGACAAAGAAGCAAAACCCTTTAGCATATATGAAAGAAGTTGTCCCGGTCCTACTTTAGTTTTAGTTCGGAGTCCGTAACTTAATGTGTTAATTGGGAACCGGTGATCTAGATGTTGAGAAGTACTGATTAGAGAGTCGTTCCTAACACCTAACATTAGGCTAGCTGCACACTAGCAATAATAATCGCATTGCAACTTGATTATTTAATTACATCCAACTCGGAGCTGCCAGGTCTCAGATTTCGCGATTGTCAAAAACAAGGTCAAGAATCGCCAAACTCTGATACCACAATCCTTACGAAATCGACAAATTATTGATTGCATGTCAAAGCTATTAACGCTGTAAAGAATGAAAGTATATTTTGCTCAAATAAAATTGCTCAGTGAGCAGATAAGATTTAAGTTTTCCAATTGTGGTCAAGTTTAGTCGCAGGTACGATAGGAATGCGATAGCTAGCTTTAATTCAGAAGGGTGAAAGCATGATTGTTTTTTGGTAATGGGACAACTTGTCATTGAATAACGCATAAGTAAATGATTTAAGAAGAAATTGGATGTTAGTCAAGATATACTAGACTGGACCAATTTTGTTGGGCCTTGAGCATGTTGTTGATCTTTAAAAATTGTATTTGGAAATATAATTATAGCAAGACAATATGTTTTCTAATACAATGTTACCGTAATTGTTTCATTGATCAAAATAGTTTCATTTCACTTTAATTGTGTAAATATAATAATCACTTATTTATAATAATACTATAATCAACATTTTAAGTATCCGCAAGGGACACGCAAATCTTCATCAAAAATGATATTTTCTTTTTTGTCGTATAATATTCAAAATGACCTGATGCGTCTATAAACTAACAACTTTTACAATTAGACAGACGTGATTATATAAATATACTCGTTTTATTTCATTAGCATATTGCGCCGTATTTATTTAGTCAGCATTCAATTCACAGCACTATACACTATTTTGACAGTCGTACTATTTACCTAGAACAAATAAAATGGAATCATATTTTTGCATGTGAAACAAACAAACATTGGGGTTGACGGTGTGCCAATTGGACTTAAAAAGGACTAAATAAATAAACAGAACTTTCACACTGCTTGCGTCTTGAAAAGAAGGTTTCCAACAAACAGTTTCTACTTAAAAAATGAATCTCTAACAAAACTGCATCTTATTTTTTACATTTTCGACATTTAATTACAGTTTCCATTTAAAACACAAGTAACGCATTCCATTGTTTCTCATACGTTTTTGTATTTTTAATTAGAGTATAAATTTTATTTTGATAATTAATAACTGCTTTTTTATCTCACTGTTTCTGCAGCAAAGATTTTTATTTTCTGGTAACTTTTAATTGAACTTCACCGATTTTTGAATGATCACTTAAGAGTTTATTTCCTTTTAATTTTCCTTACTTGACTTTTACTAGTGTTTCCAAATAAATTATCACCAGATTGTTAAATGCCACAAATGTTTAAAAAGTAATTTATTTCACGGAACTATACGAGTTTATTGTAAAAAAAAATAATGAATAAGTTTAGTCATAATATTAAATTTTTACCATCTTGTAGAATCTGGGGAAGGCTTAAATTAGCAATAAAGTATATGGTATTAAATAGAGCCTTCATTGCTTTTTTTTCTCGTAACACAATAAAAATACCACCAAAATAAACTAAGTTTAAAAAAAAAAAACTATATATTCAATGAGTAACGTTATTAATCTTATAAACAATCAAAGTCTTGGAATTAGTCATCCATTTAATAGACGTTTTCAGATGTTAGACTAACAACAATGCGTACAAATTCATAAAATAAGTATATTTAATGATATATAGCATAAAGGTTTATTAATCTTTTAAAAAAGTGATAAAATGCGCGTTCGATATAACATACACATCAGCATCCGGAATTATCCATTTTAAGGGCAAATAATTTTTATTCACAATTGGTTAATGACACATCTAAAATCACATTTAAAACTTATCATTGCTTTAGTAGCTCCGTCAAAATAACGGATACTTGCATTGGATTAAAACTGAAAGCCATTGGCGGAGATTAGGTGTTAAAAGTGGAGGGAGGGGAGGGGAGGGCAAGATCAAGAGGAAACAAGAAGTGTGTGAGAGGGGGTTATAAAAAATTTAACTACGCTTCCTACTGTTAAAATAAAAATATATTAAATATTGCACATTTATATATACTCACTATTTTGTGTTATTTGAAGGATACCAACTTAAAATTCACAGCAAAATATTTAATAACATAATTTTTTTTTAATTTAAGTTTACTATAAAACTGATTTGAGACAAGTTATTTGTCTTATTAAAGTTAAAAATTTCGATAAATATCTTAGCTTTCTTCTAACAAATACTTTAACACAACATCGATATTTAACTGCACTCTATGGCAAGTAGAGCTAAATATGATAACCTTTCTTATTTAATGAGTTCCTTAAATAGTTTTTCACTCTTCTTTCAACTAAAATATCTTTCTGCTGCAGCAATTGATACTAGAATTGTCTAAAATAACTTCAAAAGCTTTAATTCAAAAAATTTATTCAAGAAATTTTCTCTTCCAATCTACTTGCGGTGACCAAATTTATTATTAAAATTATATAAATTATAAAAAATACTTAGATATATAAATATTAGTGACATAATTAATTTTGGAAGTAAAATGTATCTAAGTAGAATTATAGGTATTAATAGTTGTAGGTAATTTCTATTGAAAAATGCGTCAATTATCGCCTAGCTGGCAATTCAAATAAGACTGCGATTTCTTAAACCTTTTACTCTGGAGCCGAATAGCATGTTCAATGTTCCCAAATATGATATATCCTTAGAATAAAAAATACAAAATAAAATCGCTTAGTGTTGAATGGTCTTTACCCTGCCCGACTTGTGAACAAAAATTTAAATAATGCTTTAGGTAGGGGACTTGAAAGGCCCAGTTTCTGGTACCAAATATCTGAGTACTTTTGATGTGAATAAGTCTATAAAATAGGTATGGGGTACCTCGCCGCAATGAATCGTGACCTAAAAAACGACACTTGTCAAATCCTTATAACTTCACGTGAAATCAGCTTATGGGGATAAATGACATATCATCGTATACAGGTCGAAAGTAAGACGTTTAGAACTTGCTGATTGTTAACCCATCCCTCTTACATTCAAACCGTGTGTTGGGAGTGTCGCTCGTAACTGCAATATACTATTCCGCCTTATATCTATTTGGAATCAGCCTATGGGAATAAATGAAATACCATCGTGAAGAGAAGAGTTGAACGCGTTGATCAGGCGGCCGATTTTTAACCTATTCCCACCTCTAACAATATTAAAAAAGTGAGGGAGAAACCTCCGAAAAAAGTGGAGGGGAAGGGGCAATATCGATAAAAAGCGCTTGCCCCGCCGCCACTACTGACGGCGAGACATAATGCAGTGTTAAGAATGCGATTTTTGCCGTTGATAGGTTCGAGGAATACCGTCCAAATACTTTTTTGTTCATCAGCTAAGCCAATAGAATTGCGCTAACAAAAAATTACTGAGAAATAAATCTGACTACACAAATTCCAGGGGAAGAAAGTCCTTTCCAAGTAATAAATCAACGGAGATGCAAATTACTTTAATTTCCGTAAAATTAATACATGCGACAATTTTAGTTTTTTTGACAAATCGATTTTTCGAACCGACTTTAATAATGTAAGGATCTGGTTGATAATTATCTTTTCTAGATGTAGTATTTTCCCATGAGGCATTTTTTTTTCAATATAAAAGATTACATTTCTATGTTTAGTTAGCTAAAACCGTAATTAACCACAGCGTTTACCATGCAGCGGAAATTCCCCATACGATAGATTTTTTTTTTTGGATCTCAGTTGGTAGGACTCGTGATAGGAAGAACGAACTTTAAAATCTCAACTATACTGATCTTGAGTACTGTGGCGTGTTACAGGGTCTTTCTTTCCATTGGGATCTATTCCGAACCGTCGCTCCAGTACCATTCGATTAACACAATCAGCGACGTTGTAATTGACATCGATGTTCTAAGACTAGACACGCAAAGGCAACTAAACTATTTTGTTGCATGCAAATGGAAAACTCAAATTAATTGCACAACATATAATTTCGCTCTCGCGGTAACAGCTGTGGGAAATAATCGAGAATTTAGCGATTTTGTATGAGTTGTAGAATAATATTTTCAGAATTTAGATTAAATTCTAAAATGCTTTTAAATGTATCACTTTTTAAACAATAACGATATTATTTACTTCTAAATTAATCTTTAAAGACCATGAACATTACTTTTTTAATTTTCTTCTCAGTCCAGTATGTGGCAAACCTATTCGTCTCTAGATAGATTTTTTTTTACTTCTTCTCGAAAATTGCTAAAACTTTTATAATTTTTTTTAATGAACAATTCAAAGCAGCGATTTTTATTAAAGTGTACTTAATACTTAAAGTTTAATGCTTAACGTATGATAAGAGTAAGTTTTAATACTTAATACATTATATGAAACCGTGTTATTTATTGTACTATAAAACATTTATTTAACGTTTAAAAGCAACCGCAATTTAATAAAACTCATGCAACTCTAAGACCAAGTTTAGAAACATATATATCAAATTGGAATGGCATGGAATGTTTTAGAATTTCTTTCATTTCTGCATTCTTTCACTCTGATTAAGCATAAATATTGATCCTATATTTTGTAACTTGTAAATATTTCAATTTATTGGCAAAAAAAGTGTAATAAATCAAAATAGTAAATGCAAATAACGAAAAATAAATATATTAACTTTACCTGGATTTAGAAAGCTTCGACACTTTTTTAAAAAATATCGATTCGTCAAAACTACAAAATCTTGTGTTAGGGCAGAAGATATTCTAATAAATATTAAAAATCTTTTTTTTTTATATTTGACTGTAATTAGTTCGTTTAAAATTTTACAAATACAAATTTTACAAAATAAATGTTACATTAAAGAGCAATTTGAATATATTTGTACATATAAACTAATATAAAAATCAGTGTCTGTGGCTATTTGTTATGATTCAAGAGAGTTAATAAACGCACCTGCAACTGTTTTTAATCAGTTGCTAAACAAATAAAATGGTAATGGTTATGTGATATTTTTTTTAACATTCCTTATACGTTAAAACTATTCTACCGTGTAACATACTACTATTATAAAATATATAAATAATTTTATTTTATTTTATTTTATTATGGTTTCACTACAGATGCACAACAGACTATATGCAATTAAATTACAGTGGAATGTGTATCAATCTGTATATGTGATTGTTAATGGAGATCTACAAATATTATTTGCATCAATATATTTTTATATCAAGTGGTTTACTTATACGTGGTTTCCCAAACTTAATTTAAGATTTAAAATTTATTTGGAGTAGTTCTCTAGATTTGAAAGATTTAAAGAAGTGAGGAAAGGAATATTTTCCTGTTAAGTTTTGGTGTCATAGAATATCTGAGAGCTGGTACCCCTGAGTTGGATGTCATTAAATAATCTTATGCCGTTGAGGTGTGATTTTCGGAGTTGCCGATTTGATTAAAAGTTTCAATGCGATTGTTGTTCGGGCTCGACTAGCCTAATTCACGAAATCAGAATAGGTGCTATATCAATTGTGTAAAGCGTTTTTATGTAATAATGGGGAGTTTCATCATAGCACAGCATACACCTCGAATATAAAATAAACCACCGAAAAATCGTTAAAATAACAGCTGTTTTTTTTTCGCAAATGAAAAACTATATTTTTCCTTGTATTGGCTTACAGCATCAATAACATTTACATATTTTCTTTGATACACCTCTTATAAAAACCATTTTAAAAGAGAATATGCTTCCCAAGGAACGTAAATAAGAAATAGAATCATGACTATAATTTGAGGTGTTTCTCGATTTAAATAAAAATCTCCTAATAAAGATGAAACGTTATATACGTTTTATTATTATGGTTCAGCGAAACCAGTATAATACATGCTAATATAGAGTACAATAAAAACTGAGATCAAATTAAGACTATCACGATAAAAAAAAATTATGTATATAATTCAGAATAAATTCTATTACAATGACGTGCACATGAAATGTTACAATTATTAAGAATCGCATTGTAAAATTGTTTGAAAAAAACTTTAAAATGTTATTTGATTATTTAAATCTTCAAAAGCATGAGTGAAATATGTCCGCAACATAAATAAAATGAAAAATTCTGGAGAGCAGTGTAGCTCCCCTACGCTGATGAAATATGCCATAATAAGTTACTCCCACCCCCTTTATTTTAAAATATTTGAATGAGCTTTGTGAAAGTCCCAATGTTTTTCAGTTTCAAATAGATATAGTGTATTATTGTTAGGCTATTAACGGTATACTTATTTAGATCAAAATTCATATAATTTCATTCGTTAGATGGGAAATTATTCGTTATTAAGAATACTAGATTAACTTCGACAATTTATCTAAATAAATTTTAATTACCTCAAAATTCCTAAACACAAACGACCAAAATCTTTCTTGGATTTCCTAAACAAATACAGCCCAAATCAATTTTAAACCTTTTAATTGGTTCTTCTTCCTTAAATGTTTTAGTTAAATAAATATAAAAGTTTGTTTACAGTTGCAATTTTTTTAATATCCAGAGGAAGATATAAATATTTGCAAAATTATTTAACATAAAAAAAAATTGTTTTTTGTCTAATTCTTCAATATCTGTCGCCATAACTTTTTGTCATTCTCAAAATACAATTTAATAAATAACATTTAATTCTATAGAAAACGAAAAATAAATTATGAAATAAAATAGATATAAAATAGATATGAATAAAAAGATATTAATAATTAAACAATTTTAATTAGAGAATTAAGGAAGTTAAATAGAATTTTTCAACTTCAACTATTGTATAAACTTTTACAAAGTAAACATTTAATTGTAAATTCAATTGTATTTTTCATCACTATGACTTGTGTTCTATAAAATCCTTTATAGCTTTTCCATTTTGACACACATTTTTTTTAAATAAACGACTTTTAGCTCTTTCTTGTAAACCAGTTTTCCGCTTGGAACGTTAAATATAAATTTAGTAGCTATCTCAACTTAGTTCTACAATGCAAACATATAGCGTTACTCTATATGAATATTAAATGCAATGTTTAGACTACTTCAATGATGAGAGAGGATTCTTTTTGTTGAAACAACGGGGTACTAGGTGAGACCATCGTTAAAAGCGAGAGATCGGTACAGTAGAAGTAAGCTTTTAAAAGATTTAAATAAATATTATTATGATCATTTGTCATTGGATCGGATAGAAATTTTAAGAATTTTTTGATAATGGCCAGTTACGATTATTAAAAAAATCCCAATACAATGAAAATCTTGCGCATTTAATATTTGTCTACCTCCAACATAGTCCCAAACATTGATTTTTAAAAATAATTTCTAGATGTTTGTATGCGTTGGAACTCTGCAGAGATGCGCTGGTTAATGGAAGTATTGAATAATATTTACGATCGGCCATTTATGATTATTAAAAGAAAATCCCAATACAATGAAAACCTTGCGTTTTTAATATTTGTTTACCTCCAACATAGTCCCAAACATTTATTTTTAAAAATAATTTCTGGATGTTCGCATACGTTGTGAGCTCTGCAGAGATGCGCTGGTTAATGGAAGTATTGAATCGAATTGGTGATGAGATGAATCGCAAAGACAACATACTAGAATGACTTCACTTACTAATAGGGACCGTAACTTATTACGTCTGAGAGGATCACAAGAACCAACAAATGATCGGTTCGACCAGATGATTTCTCTCAAAAAGAGAAAAGGAGGATCAGAGATTTCAGTGAGTGTTGGTTTAATTTTCTTTAAAGGGACCCGGAAAATCAATTTCTTCAAAAAATCTTTATTTTTTATATTTGTAGTTTTAAAATACCCTATACCTTTTCTTTCTTACGCATTTTAAATTTTGTTTCTAGGATAATAAGATGTATTCTTGAAAAAAAATATTTTTGTTCAACTAAAAGTGGCATAACTAATGATAAATATATATTTGTTTATTTTGTATGTCAGAACTATGTTTATCATAAACTCAACGTACCTTATATAGGTAACTACTATAGTTAAAGCCTTCACAATTTTACAGCGCCATTGCAACATATATCAGTTTAGTTTCAGGCTTGATTTTTGCAATATAACAAGTTAATCTAACATCAGTTAACATAACAGTTAATCTCTAACAAGCTAATCCACTTTTAATATGAAATAAAAGATATTTTATGGAGTTTGTAAAGTAAATATATTGTTTTCGAATTTTTAAATATTTAAATTTTTAAATAAGAGCCACAGTGTATGTAAAAATGTTCCACGAGTACATAGATACCAATTTATATCTATATCTTTCAAACTTCTGAGAACAAGGGCACAAAAAAAAAGTGCTTCTTAGCGTGATAAACATAGGGCTTCCTGCAACTTTCCGGGTCTCTTTAAGGATTGCATTACTATATTATATCAGAGAGTGTGGAGGAGGTGCAGTGCTGCCCTTGGAATATTTTAATGAAACAACCAAAAGTGGGTCATATTACGCAGCGTGACGTAATATGCGACGGTCCCTATCAAGAATATGTTATCCCTGTCCTTATCTTTCCAATTTCGCCCCACCCCCAATTCGATTCACCTCGAATTGTGCCTCTGAGGTACAGCACGGCCTCTGAAGAATTAAAAGTATCAAAGTTATTATTTTCTTAAGGATTATGAAATGGAAAAATTTAAAAAAAATCCTTCCGCCGATATGAAAATTTTAAAAGCCCTTTGACAAAAAAAAATAATTTTGGAATAAAGCCAGATATTTTCTAGGGCCAACCGGTTCTAAAGAAAGCCAAATTTGTCCTTAAAAAGGTCAATCTGGCAATCCTGAGGTCGGCGTGTGTGACAATGTATAGAGCCGATGGCCAGAGGAGGAATGTCTGCAGCACAAATATTTGTTTTTTAATTCCTGGTGGAAAAACAAAAATGTGTGATGCAGACACACCAAATCTGTCAACAACACGAGATGTCGACGAAAAAGTTAGTCCCGTTTTTCGAAATGTCGGCAACATTTGTCGTCAACGCATCTCTGCAACTCCGGAGTAAACGCTTCTTTACGGTACTGTGCCAACCCGATTTTTTGAGAAATTGTATTTTGTGTTTTATAATAAAGAACATTAGATTAGAGTAAAAATTTTTTTAAAAAAATATAAAGAAAAAATATAAATTTTGCTATTATAATTTATTTATGTAGGTCAATATTAAAAATTAAATTAACAATTGTATCTTGAGATAATTAGCAGATTTCTAAATGTTAAATTTTATACATATAACCGTCGCCAATAGCCCACTGTTCAGCTCTAGTTCGACGTTAATTGTTCAAATCATTATATATATAAATTTGTTATCATCATATATATTATTTCTATAGTATAATATCCCTTTTACGCCACTTACATGCGACGATTCTTAACAAGTGAGGTATCAAAAGAAAGATAATTTCCCGAAGCATTGACGAATCGTACGCTCATCTCATAAATCAAGGGTTTGCTTAAAAAGGCGTTTAAAAGTATTATTGCAAAAGAAACATTATAAAATTTTCAAAATCTTGCTAGCACGTGTTTTTATAGCGTAGTCAGTAGCGCACGGGCTTTAGAACCACTAGTCACGTGTCCAAGCCTCGAAATGATCCACTCCAATTTCTCACAACAGGTTCCTCGGCAACGCGGCGCCAAACAGTTAGTCATTATAAAAATACAACTCCCAAGTACTTAGAAAATCTCATTCTACAGCACAAAATACCCAAAGACGATGCAAAGCATTTTTCTTACACATACGACCCTGATTTTGGTTCCTCATTTTGCATAAAACAATTTTTGTACATAGATCAAGAATCTGGACCATATCTTTAGTAAAGCAGATTTTTAGCCCTTTCGTGAAAGAAATACCATATGTCGATTTCGTAATGCCAATATTCTTTTATTTGTTTTTAAAAATAATTAGCACCTACCTTGAGCACCTGAAATTATTCATAACACAAAATAAATGCGCCCGTGCGTTGTGTATGTATGCGTGTGTGTCTGTTATAAAGTAAAGCAGCATATAACATCCTAAAGTCAAACATTTTTAAACAAAATCCTGTTCTGAATTCTAAATCAATTTAGCAGAAATTCTAATTATAAAATTTTTAGTAGGAATAAATCTAAAACCAAAAAAATACAAATAAAGTAAGAAACGTAAGAAAATACGAGATAGAAAAAGTCGAAACAAATATTTAAAATGCAAGCAAAACTACTCAATTTAAAAACATTCAGGTAAACAAAATTTGTGAGTATTCCAAAAGGAAGGAAAAAAAACGAATAAATAATTGAGAATACTCCAAATGAGACTCGACAAATACAAATAGCCTCAATGGCGGCATTCTAACTGATGACGATTGAACAGTTGCTCTGGAAAGTTCGTTCATGTTTTATGCATGAGATTCAAAAGAACCTTTGTTATACTATTTCAATAGGTATCTAACTGCTGCCCACACATTTATGTTTCTTTTATTCTGACATACAAGAGTATTTTGAAAATTTCCCATTTAAATGTTATATGTAAACGAGGTTTCTAAGTATAGATACAATGGTGTCGTTTTATTAAGGTTCTTTTGTATCTACTTGTGCGCTAAATAATTTTGAAAAACCAAACTCGTACTGTCTTGCACACTACAACAAAGACTAATCCATTGTTTCCCAAGATCCAATCGATAAGCAAACAAAAAATGTTGATTACTGGTTTTAAAATTATGTTTGACGAACATTAGAAGAGTACCAGAAACCCTTTATGAGGAATGAAGTTATAACCCAGCAAAAAAAGTCAGCATGAAACCTTCATCAAAATTGTCAAAATGAAGATTTTTTGAAGGTTTTATAAAGGATATTGAAACAAAAAACTGCAGTTTTTTTGAAGTTTTTAATTTTCCTGCATAAAACTTTTAAAATATCTGCATTTTCCCTTCATGATTAAAAATTGAAGGTTTTTTGCAGGTTTTTATGAAGGTTTTTTGCAGTTTTTATGAAGGACATTGAAACAAAAACCTTTAATTTTATAGATCTTCAAAAAAACTGTAGCTTTCCTGCATAAAACCTTCAATTTCAAAATTTGGATGAAGGTTTTATGCTGACTTTTTTTGCTGGGAAGTGGTCCATTTGCCTCAATCTCCTCCTAGTATCATTTGATCGTTTAGTGTCAAGAATGGGGGTTAGAGAAACGAAATTGATTTGCAATAAAAAAAAGTCCTAAAATTGTAAAATTATTGTTTAGTTTGAAGCGATCAAAAGGAATTCATCCATATTGCCAAACATTCGAAATGGGTCGAAACAACTAGTCCGAGGGACTTGTAGAAAAGGAACACAAATTGCATTTATTTTCAATAGATTCCTCCCCCTTAGTATGTCAATTCGATTTTATTAAACAACGCTTAGATTTTCAAATCAGGTGTCCTCTAGAAATTTGTTCTAAAACGCATTAACAAATGTACAAATATATTTCTAAAATCTATTTACTATTATTAGAACGCTGCGTGTGATTTTAAATACAAATCGATTTTCGCGATTTATGAAAATTGTTTAGTTACGTAAAAGTTAATGAACTGGTGCGGACATCAATTGAAAGAAAATGGGACTTTTATGTCAATTAGAAAAATACATTTTTAAAGTTATCATTCATTTTAGATATTTAAATGTTTTTACATTAAAAATTGCTTACGAGTAAAAGCAAGGTTTTTACCAAAACTCATTAAAATCTGTTCATTAGTTTCTGATATATGAGTAACCATCCTGTAATTGTATTAGTACAGATATCAACACAAAATTACTGATGAATTGACAATAAAAACAAATTGATGATGATGATGATAAAATGATGGAAATTACTTATTTACTTTTCACAAAGGAACGCAGCTTTCATTGTAATGCTAACAGTTACGCTCTTTCTACACTGACGTAATTTACGTGCATTTGCTAGAGATGACTAGGCGATTGGTAATATAAACCGCGTGGTTTGTATTCGCCAATCACAGATCCATCTGATTTAATAATGTCCCGATTCTACATGGATGTTATTTATGCGTGTCAGCTTTTGCACATGGCTATGTGATTGAGAAAACAAGCCACGTGGTTTGTTTTCACGAATCAACGAGCCATCTGCAAAAGCTAACGCGCGTTAATAACGTTCGTGTTGAAAGGCCCTTAGTGTGAAATACTTTCAGACCGCGAATTAAGTCAAATGTTTTTAAAATGCGTTTCATTCTGAAAATATCTACATCAAAATATACAATTCATTTTTCATTAAAAATAAGTGAAATTTCAAATTCGTAAACCTGCTCAAACACTTCAGTTTTAGGTTATCTTTATAAATACTAAGTAACTCTTTGTTCTCTTATGTGGTTTAAACGAAGGGAATTCACTAGTTATTCACTCAATAGTTTATTAAACATGTTTATATATATATATATATATATATATATATATATATATATATATATATATATATATATATATATATATATATATATATATATATATATATATATATATATATATATGTTACAGAGCAAATCTAAAAATATTTATTAACAAGTAGTGCCTGGAATAATATACCTGAAATAATTTTAAATCAATGTAAATTACTTTAAAAAAATTCCTTTGGAATTAAATGGTAAATTTAAATTTAATATTTACATAATTTTAATACAACGTTTGTTTGGATAGTGAAGTTAATACTACCATTAGGAGATTTGTTACAAAATAAAAGAATTTCAAGCATAAATTGTACTAGACAATTGTGAAAAAGAAGAAATATTAAGATGAAATATAAGTTTAAAATATTCTTATAAAATTGAATAAGGTAAAGCATCATCAATTCCATTTAAACATTGAAACTTTCTACAGTGAAATATATTTAAATATATAAATAGTATTTAATATTAAAATATACGTCAAAATTAACGATTGTATGGTTAATGGATAAACTATGCTCACCAGACCCGGCCATTATTTAAGATAAATTTCTGGCGTTTTGAACCTGTTATTAATCAATCGGAATGTTCGCACGCATTGTCATGGAGATTTATTTGAAAAGTATTGGAAAAAAAGGTGATGCATACAAATAACATATCCACGTGCACTATCCCGAAAAACAAATAAAAGATTTTACATCCAATCAATGTGTTGCCATGGAAATAAGTCTTATTAAAAAAATAGACTGATTACACATGCAAAATTAAAATTAAATAATAAAAGGTTGAAAGGAGACCTCAAAAAACCCAATCCACAGTTCAAGATAACAGAATTCCTGCATTGCAACAACAAAAATAAAAAGTATTCAGCGGAAATATGACGGTCTAAGTTTACAGAAAATATAACTTTGCTTTGAATTAAAATAATAATTACACGTGTATTTTATTGCGTTTGTAAAACATATAAAAATCCAAACTGTTACTTTTAATCATAATTTTTTTTGCGTAGACATACCGATTCGTAGGAGAAAAAAATCAATTGAAAAAAAAATATTTGACTTCCTAAATTCAGAACTACCCTGGACAAACCCAACCATCTGGCAAGCTTAAATGCAATTAATAGATAAATAATTGATAATTTACAATATTTTTTACCTTATTCGATTTTTGTTGAGCAAAATTTGGCGCACTTTTTAATCCGTCGTTCAAAAGCGAGCTTTTAAGCTGACCCCTTAAACCGCTCCTGGAATAAAAAAAAACCTTCAACTCTTCCTAAGTACTAAGGAACATTTCAGCTCAGCTTGAAAATGAATGAATGAGCCTTTCTAAAGAGTCCTTGTTTCCACTTCTTGAGCAGAATGAAAGCGATTCAACTTCATAACCATCGAGTTCAACTACAGAGGTATGAGACTTAGATGAAGACTCCCAAGACAATGGAAACAAGAAATGACGTAGGGTACACTTTTATTTATCAGTTACGAGCGCTCTAGAGAGGGTGTACCTTTACTACATGGAAAGACTCATTTTAACCTTCAATTATTTTTCAAAAAGAGCCACGACAAACTTCAACACTTTTATCTTTACTAAATGTCCCGGACTTATTTTGAGAAAATGCTTAGATAATCGCACTCAAAACATATGACGCATTTCAGATCATAATGGGTGGTCAGATTCTTCAAAATTTAAATTCATTTCTTTCAAATAATAAAATATTCTACTTATACAGGGTGTTTAAGAATTATCTTTAGAACTTTGACACACAATAAAACCTGAAGGAAATAACATAGGTAAGTTATGTGGCTTGTACATGTAACAGTAACACAAAATTTTATTTAAAAACAAGTTTTGTTTAGTTTTTTTAAATTGCGTACAAATAATACTTCATATGTTGTAAATTACATGTACAAGCAACATAACTAAGCTATCTTATTTATTTTAGGTTGTATAGCGTGTTAAAGGTGTAATTATAATTCTTAAACATCCTGTATATTAGTGTAAATGTTATACAGATAAAAACTAAGTTTCAATGAAAATCAGTGCGTTGAAAAAGGGTACTTCTTTTCCATGTGAAAAGAGACAATATTTTAAAAATCATAGCCATTTATTTAATTTTATATTTATTCAGCTTATGGTGAAAATACATGCTTAAAAAAACCAAATATCAGGTTCCAAAACGAATTTTTTCCCAAATGATGCATAATGATGCATAATTAACTCTGAAATAATATATCAATTTTCCTGGTAACGATATTTCATACGATAAACATATTTTACAGGAAGATATTGGTATATATTAAACTGAAATCTAAATTTTCTGGACATCAAGCCTGTAACAATCAGTCCTTCGTATTTTTAGCTTGGGGAAAATGAAAGAGTTATATACTTTAAATCACTTTACTACACTAAACCTCTACGTAAAGTTTCATTCAAGCAACTTGTTAAACAAAAACTGCAGCTGAAATTCGTTTCAAATTATTATTTTAGAGATATAAATTAACTAGTTTATATCTTCTTGATAAAAAGCGTCACTTTTTAATAAATGTCCTTGATCGTTTTACTTTTATTATATCGTTATACAGCACTTTAAAATGCATATTTTCATATTTAAAATGCATATATCATATTTTCATTCAAATTCCTTGATGTGTGAATGATTGTTCAACCTTTTACATATCTTCGAATGAGGGCTGTTACAGACGGAGCGAATCGGATGCGGATGAAAAAAGGATCTGGTAATCGAGAATAAAAACCACGTGGTTTGTGTTCTCGAATCACAGATCCCTTTTTCATCTGCTCCGTCTGTAACAGTGCTTACAAAGCTGATTACTTAACCTGATAAGTACTTTTAAATTTGGACTTTCGAGATCACGAACCAAACCTTACGGTACAGTGAGGACTGTGTTTAATCGATTTTTAAATCCTTTTATCGCATTTTATCTACTTAAAAGAAAATGCCAACAAAACATTTGAATTTAATCGTATTTTTTTTTAAATATTTCATCTGTGTTTCATTTACATAAAAAAAAGCCAAAAAAACTTTTTAAGTTTAATCGCAATATTTTTTAATCCCGCTCTACCTTTTTTTCTATATAAAAGAAAATGCCAACAAATCTGTGATACATAATCGTAATTTTTTTTATCCTCCTCTTGTGTTTGATCGCCACAAAAGAAAATGCCAACAAAACTCGCAAATTGGGGCGCCATAGTTGAAACAACTTCTCATTGGTTGCCTGGGGTTATGTACAACAAACGTGCAACTTTGAAAGAAAAGAGAATCTCGTTGAAGTTTGGCAGGCAAATCCGAAACCGAATCCTTCAGCGGCAGCAAGTCGTGTTTGCCAACATTGTTCTTTGTCCACTTTCTTCCCCGCTGAATGGGGTTTGTGTAGGATGGAGAGGGTTCGCTACTTTGTTCACATTTAAAAGGAGGCACGAAGAGGAACAATAGCGATTCGTGTAAGTGACTATCATTTTTCAAACTGTCTCAGAGTTCTCGTGCGTGGTAAGCGATTATTGGAAAGGGATAACAATATATTGAATAATCATTTGAAGATATTTAAAGACACTGCCTTCATTGATGTCCATACGAACAACTCTTGTAATAGGTGCATGGATTAGTTAGATTACACTACAAAAAAAAAGTTGCCATCCGCATGAGAGGACCCCGAAAGTCACAGAAAGCCGTATGTTTCCCACATTAAAAAGGCACTTTATTATTATTTTATGTACCTTTTCCCAGAAGTTTGAAAATATACATATATAATTGTGGTATCTATGTACTCGTGAAACATTTTTACATACACCGATAATCGGATTTAGCAATTGAAATGTTATAAAATTTGAAAACAATATATTTTTTTTGACAAACTCTTAAAAAGAGTATTTTTTCATCTTAAAAGTGGCATAACTAATTAAATTCTTGTTAGATTACACTGCAAAAAAAAGTTGCTATCTGCATAAGGGGACCCAGAAAAGTCACAGAATAATATTGTTAAAATCAAGCCTTAAACTATTGTAAACTCGTATACGTGGCAATTGTGTTGTAAATTTTTTAAAGTTTTAACTATAGTATTGTTGAAAAAAGGTACATAAAAAAAACGAACCACTTCGCCTCATTCGGCCCCTATTTATCGTAGGACAAATCTTAATATACCATTTTGTAGGAAATAAAGTCTTCTACACATTGGTATAAAAAGTCTTCATACTAAAATGTGCACCAACTTAAGAATTTTTAATGACAACACCCATTTTTTTTATAACACATAAATGTTCTTCACCCTCAAAATAATCTAGATTTAAATTTTCGTTAATTTCCTACAGTTATATGCGGATATATTAAATAATCCGTACCGCTCGCATTTGAGGGTTTGTCTCCATATTGAACAGTCGTTTTTGGCGGCAGCTGCCAGCTGAAATTCTTCTTTTCGACTTACCTATTACTGTTCTAATAGCAAAATGAGGCACTACGTATTTTACTTAAAGATACGTTACTACTTAAAAATAAGTTTGTATCGTATTTTTGAGGATGTTAAACTTTTGTCATTCTTAGGAGGTTATGAAATTATATATTCAAATGACGAAATTCATATTGTAAGAATATGAGTTTCGTCATATTCTTACAATATGAATAAGACAGAATTAAAAATTATAGAATATATATTGAAAAATAACTTATTCGAAATTTAAAATCCTTATGGCAATGATTTAATTTAAAAATACAGACGGAACTTTAAAAATATTCTAAATAAGGTTTACTTATAGCTGTTTCTTAATTCTAAATTTAAATGAAATATCATACATGTAATATTTACACACTCAGTATGAATCAAGGTTATGAATTGCTGATATTTTTTTATAAGATTATACTTGTCGCAGATATTACAAGGTATTCGAAAACTATATTTACACTTTTAAAAATTATTTAAAATACAAAAACAGAACAATTCGTTTTTTTATTCAGTCAATGAATTAGGGATTTCAAACAAATTTTTTTCACTTAAAAAAACCATAAAAAGTCCCACAGGCGAGATATCTGGAGATCTAGGTGGTTATGATATTAAACCATTTTGTCTAATCGAACATCACGATGTTTTTCAAACGACTACTGATGCGCACAATCGAAATTTTCTGAAAATTGTCAAAAAACACACGTTTGATTCGTTTTTTAATAAATACAAAAAAAACACTAGTGCAAAACTTTGTTTTTAAGGATTTTTAACCGACTTCTAGTGTGCCACCCAATAACGCAACCGTGACAAGGTTATCAATTCGACTTTTATATATGTTCGCGCATAATTTCTGTTGAAATTCAGATATATGGATAAAATATTGTTTTTGGATAGAGGATATCTCACTTGGGAACTTTTTGTAACAAATATCCAGTTATTATCTGAAAATCTGAAATAACCGAACAGTTTGAAAAAATCGTGCAGGCACAGACCACACCGCACCGTAAGATTTGGTTCGTGAATACTTTTTACACACGGCTATTTCGCCTGCTGTTTCTTTGACTCATCCCCCCCCCCCCCCTCTCCCCTACTCCCACGCATTTCGGTATTTTCTAAGAATATTTAAAAGTTTTATATATATATATATATATATCATCTACTCAATTATATTAATTTGATTTAAAAATAAGTATTGTGATACAAATTTAACAAGCTTACATAATTTGCCTACAAATATCTACGAGTTTTTAATCACAGGAAAGATTGATTAGACTTAAACATTTTATGCGAACGCGATCGCAGCACTGCTAAAATGCAAAATTAGTAAGACTTTTTTTTTTACTCTTTCGGTTTTGAATTTGCGTATGACCCCTGAAATGAACAACTTGATGGACATTTTAATATAGCAAAAACACTACAAGGAGGAAAACCGCGAAATTTTACACATACATATAAAAAGTTTTTCTTAATGCATTACTAGCATAATATAGCATCTTTGCTATTCATAACTTTTTTGAATATTAATATTCTAATTTAAATTAAATTAAAAAATATTTAAAAGTAATAAAAGTTCACATATTTTGTTTGGGTCATTTAAAAGTAGCACAGTTAAAAATATCAGCTTAACAAAATTGTTATTTCTAGAGATAAAATTAAAAGTTTAGGAAACTCATTTAACGAGCTCTACTTTTCCATGCTTACAATTGAAAAATTACTTGCAAATTTATATCTAACGATACATTTTGACGTAGATTCTAAATATTGAATCAAAATTGGGTGTTGCAATTGAAACTTTTATAGTTGGTGCGCATTTTAATATAAAGACAGCCCCCTTTGTAAATTTTGTTCCTATAAATCTGCAGAAGACTTTGTTCCCTACAAAATGATATATTAACCCTTTGCCTTACGATAAATAATGGCCGAATGAGGCGCAGTGGTTCGTTTTTTTTTTCCGCCACTATACATCGAGTTTATAAAAGATAGTTATGAGATACAAAATAAACAAAAATATATTCATCGTTAATTATACCACTTTTAGTTGAACAAAAATATTTTTTAAAAATACTTCTATTTAAAGTAGATGCAAAATTGGAAATGCGTTAGAAAAAAAGGGACAGTTCAAATCTACAATTAAAAAAAACGATTTTTTTTTTAAATGAGAGAAAATGACGCCTTTAATACATTTTATAGTTATATGGGGATTCTCTTAAGCTATAGCCTGAACGATAGATGCACAACATTTTAAGTTTGCATTATAAGCTACGATACCCTATAAAAAAGACCTCTCAAACAAAATAGGTTAAAGAAAATTTCTTTCAAAAAAGAGGGGGCCTGCAGGGGATTGCTGGTTCGAATCCGTGCAATGGACTTAACATGTTCTTCCGATCGGAGGGTTACCAGCTTCGCTACAATAATACTAGAAAGTCGTCCAGAACATCTAACAAATTATACTAGCTTGTATACGGGACTGGTGCATGATAAACGTGATCGGGGTCCAAAGTCCTGATGCCTATTGAAGGCATGGGTGCCAGCTCATGTGTTGTCCTCATCATCTGACCATGATTCAAAAATACGAGGCATCGTTCCCGGGTCTTTCCTACGAGATAGGCTCCGAACTGTCGCCAATAGCCCACTGTGCAGCTCCAGTGCAACGTTAATTAATCAAACCAAACGAGAGGAAATTGTAGCACTTGTTTTATGAAAAGAACACCACATCCTTTTTCCAAGTATGTAGATTCTAATAGAGGTTTTGTTCAGAAAATTACTTCCGATCCGTATCGTGTACATTATTCACTCTTGCAAGCAGCTGAAATTACTCCAAGAATTTCCAGAAGTTTTGAGATTATGAATAGACGAGTGTAAACGATCGACGAGCGATTAAAATCGATTTCAGAAAGTGATGTACTCGCACGTGTATCCCGTGCTTTAGTCGAATTTGTAAAACGAGGGATACAAGTAAGAGTAAACCACTTTCTGGAAGTGGATTTTTATTACGGTATTTCCTGGAGAAACTCGGCGAGTGTTTACATCAGAGTCGAATAACTTTATGAAAGCTACTCGAAGTTCTTGGAAGTTATGAGAAAAAAATTCTCGCCAGTGTCGTGCTAGATTATCGGAAAATGATGATTACAATGTTTGGGTTCAATTTAGAAAACAGTTTCTTCCCCTTCCTGATATTTTCTTTAAAGTTATTTAACCTTTCCTGTCTGAAAGCTGTTGCTTTTTAAAAGGGTGCGTAGCTTTTTTGTAAAATATAAAATTGTATAAGCGATGGTAAATGGAAACATAAGGACACATAGAAAAATCTGAACCTCCCCTGTAAGTTTAAAACTTTCAAATTAAATTTAGTTACATGTCGCTTAGATTCTTAGAGCCAAATATCGACAATAACATCTCTAAATATTCAACAATAATCGTCGAGAGGGTTCAAAGAAAATTTTAGACACTAGCAAGCTGGATTTTGGCGCTCCACCTCAAATTCTGTGCTTAAATGAAAGAGAAGAAGAAAAAGAAGAGGGTTGTGCTTAAGTGAAAGAGAAAAACGAGTTATATAATTCTATTTGACTAGTTGACAGCTTCAAACCGTTTGTGTTAAAATTGTGAGGAGTGGAAAGAGACGATTTGTAGAAGATTTCACTATGAAGCAAAAATATCTTAAGTTCACTTGCGACATACGAGATTTAAACAGGTTAAAGGAGCCGCACAAGACGAGTAAAAAGAAACCAAGAAGTCTAATCTTATTCAAAGTGAGGAGAGTTTACCCAAGGCACTAGAAAGAGCAGGCATGAGTACAAAGTATTCACGAATCAAACAGTACGGTACAGTGTATACCCATTTTTTTAATTATTAAATTTTTCATGCTTCTTATAACTTTTCGCTGAGCTAGATTATCGGCACCAATTCATAGTTAAACTTTGTTTAAACTGTATGATGCAATTATTTGGAAATAAAAAAATATAGTTCTGCTCGCTGGTTATATGAAATAAATATATACAACAATAAAGTATAAAATTATATGTAAAATAACTTAAGATTCGTTTTATACACGCGATTGTAATATTATTTCTTATTAAAGCTAAAAATAAAGTTTATAGTATAAATTTTTAAATCAAACATGTAATGTTTTTCAACAGAATCAAATAATTGATTTTGGATATGGCATAATGGCCTGTTTTGATTCAATAAAACAGATTGTTCTAAAAATTATGATTGGTTGGTTAAATTAATTAACGCTGCACAATCGGCTATTGGCGGCGGTTCGGGGTCTATCTCGAAGGAAGAACCCTCGTATTTTTAAACCATGATCAGATGACGAGGACAACACCTCAGCTGGCACCCGACACAACCTCAATAGGCGTCAGGATATTAGACCCCGATCAGATTTAACGTGCACAAGTCCCGTATACACGCCGTAGAAACTGGAGGCAAATTCAGACAACGTATTGTTACTTTACAGCGAATGTGGTAACCCCCTGATCATAAGTAACTGCATTTTTAAAAAAATTGTCAAGTCTCTTGTATGAGCCGTATTCGAACTGTCGCTACCCTCTAGTTACTGGCCGACGACGGTGCCTCCACAGCGGATCTATCACGAAGATCCGCTGGCATCTATCCCTGGGATTGGTGGAATTTTCGTACTAGATCCAGAATCTATCCTAAAATGTCCTGGTTTAGTTGGGACCATTGGTTGGCTCCAGTGGCGGCTCGTCCACTACAGCAAGTACAGCCGGGCTGCACCTAAATTTATTAGTGTATTTTAAAACTAAAATCGGATATTTAACTAATTTTCTTAAATGAAGATTAGAATTGAAAATGAAATTTCTACGGTAGTAAACAAAATCTTAGATAAATAAAAGCAAGCCTGTTACCGTAATTCACAATTCAGGAGGGGGAAAAATTAAATTCAATCAAAACTGCAGCCAAAAAGCGAAATTCGAAATCGGCTGCACCGTTGCCATGGCAACCTCTACGTAGTATGGAGATCCCCCCCCCCCCATTCTAATGCACTGCATTTGTGAGACGGTACAGCCGAAATGAGTTTTCTTGTTTTAGCTGCACTTGAGATTCGATATGCTGAATGGCTCTTGCGTGAAACGCGGAGATGGGTGGATGAAACGTGAACTTACGAGAATCTCTCCAAACGGAAATGGTTTTCGTGATGAATTTACTGTGTGCTGTTGTTTCAGGACCATTATGGTCCTGCTGTTGTTTCGTTATTTAAGTTAATATTAAAATTGACTGAGTCGCATGTTTAAAAGAAAGTAGGATTGCTTTAATTTTCAAAAAATAAGTAAGTGTTTTCTATTTTTGTCGCATGTTATCATTTCGTAAAAATTGAAAGGAAACTTTGATTTGAGTAGTAAATAATAAAGAATATCCGTTTATGTATGGTTTGTGGGGGAAAAAAAAGGGGGGGGGGATTCACATGATTTCGGCAGCACTAACATTTTTGACCACGGGCCGCCACTGGTTGGCTCAGCGGTGTGGTAGAGTCAAAACAATTCAAATATCGACTTGGACCAAATTAATCAATAAATAAATAAAATAAAAGGAACAGAACAAATAATTTAGTATCGTTCACAACTTAATAAACGAAGGAATTTTGTTTTTAAATAGACGAAATAAACAAGTAAATATATGATAAAAAATCCAAAACCTCACAAAAGTTTTTAAAGCGAAACTGTACATCATTGGCGAGACCAAATTTATGTTAAACGTGCGAATTATAGTGTTGGAATTGGTTATCTTAAAAGCGTAAAATGGTGTTTCTATCCTGACTACTCTATACCTACGCATACCCTTTATTGATGGTTTTAAAGACATTTCATTACAAAACCACATTTTATTTAGTTCGAGAAACTTCAAATTGTTTAAAACACACTGAAAACTCGATTCGAAGTTTTAAAAAAATATCTTAATTTTTCGCATCTGGATAAAAATAGTTAAATGCTAAAAAAATAAATAGGAAATGAAATAAATTAGTTAATAAATAACTGTAACACAATTAAATTAGTGAAACAAACTTCATAAAAAGAGATAAAAAAATAAATGTATAGACGAAAAAAAAATTTTAAATAATAAAATAATAAACACCATATTTAAAAGTCAAATTGATACGAAAAGAATAACATTTTCTCCATAAATGAAAAGAAAACAGTAGTATATTGATAGTCAATGGTAATTTACTCTCAAAATATAGAATAAAACATCAACAGCCAATCACCATTAAGCGCGTTTCAAGATGTGTTCCATTTTCCTAAAATGAGTGGGAAACGCAATTATTCAATTTGCACGTTCTATACCGTGCAAAGTAGCCCGTGATGTGGCGAGCACCTTGTAGTGTAGTGCTGAAAACCTCCGACATATGGTGTGACGCGGCACTTCACCGAATACCGCGCCATCCCGCAGCTTCGTCCCACGGAAAGCGGCGAATCATACATATGTGCCGCTGGCTTAATACAAATCATGAACGATCATACTATTCACAAACAGTAAATGTGTAAATTGGACTCAGTGGCTTAGCTGGCTAGAGCGTTGTGCAATAAATATTTTCTATATTTCTGGGTTCTGTCCTTTACTTAGCCGGCAGGTACGAAATTCGACTAGCAATCAGAGGAGTTCGAATCGGCATGAAGGCTTGACAAAAAGTTATACATAGTGATCTCGTGATCGGAGGGTTGCCATAGACTCGCTACTAAATTATAAAAGACGGGTTCTGACGGGGGTTTAAGACGGGGGTTCAAGAACAAGGCAGCTCCAGTTTTCAAAAATTGTCGACGAAGAACGCTGATCGCGTTTCTTGCATCATAAAATAATACAAAAATACAGCTTCTTTTCCTTAATATATCTATAGCCATTGCTTAAAGCTGTGTGGTTCTTGCACTAATCTCGATACAGCATTTTTTTTCTTTAAAGGAGCAACTGAAAAAGTAAAAATCATAAAAAAAAAGTGCAGCTTCCTTGTTCTTGCACCCACGTTTTCAATTATACTCACTTACCACCGTCGTGTATACGGGACAGATGAAAGGTAAATCAGATCGGGGTCCAATAGCCCACTGTGCAACTCTAGTGCGATGTTAATTAACCAACCAACCAGCTATCCTTTACTTGAGCAAAAAAATAATTAATATTGTTTTTCTATTTTAATCTGAAAGAGTTTTTTTCTATTTCAATTTTAAGAAATATAAAATCGTTTTTTTTTATTTTGATGGTTTAAACTTTTCCATTTTTGTTGGTAAATAACGTTGCACTTGAACTGCACAGTGGGCTATTGATCACGGTTGGAGACAATAGCTCACTCAAAACCCAAGAACACTACCTCGTATTTTTGAACCATGGACACATGGCAAGGACAACACCTGAGCTGGCACCCAATGCAACCTGAATAAACCGCCAGAACATTGAACCACGATTACATTTAACATGCACTAGTTCCGTATACACGCCGGAGAAATTAAGGATAGTTGAATCGTTCATTTCAGAAACCCACTTAAGTGTACTTTTTCGAATTTTCGGGAAACAAAGAAAAACATTCTACATTTGATATTAATATAGATTTTGACTTAACATTTTTTAAAGTATTAATTAACATCTTCTCAAAGTGTTTGTTTCCAGTAATTAAATTATAATATTTATTATTTTTTCTTAATTAAAAAAATTGCAATTATCGGGTTTCTGCAATAAAACAATTTTTTACAGTAAAAGCGTAATTTTTTTAATTAAATTTGGCAGTTGAGATTGTGCTTAAAAATATATGTTTACGATATGAAATTCTCATTCCGTAAAATAACAAATTCCGCAAAAATGTCTGTTGACGAATTCGTTTAGGCGTTATAAACGCTTCGATTTCTAACGACTTTTGTAATTGAATAACGATTCTGGCAATCCTCCGATCCACGAGATCGTTTTATCTTAACTTTTGTCGAGTCCTCATACTGATTCGAACTCGCAATCCTCTGATTGCTAGCCTGAAGCTGTACCTCGAGGCCACCGGACCTCCTCTCCATTTTGTAAATACTTTTATTACGTATTTATGCCAAGTTGTAAGTCGATATGGCATTTGGAAGCATTGGCTGGTCGATATGGCATCGTTCTATTTGTTCGTTACGTTTAAGTAATAAGGTTAATCATCGAATGGATCAAATCGAATGAAACGAACGAGTCAAGAGAATTGAATGAAATGAACAAATCGAACAGATACAAAGCGAACGAACTAATTGAACAAAGCGAATAAATCGACCAAATAGGACAAAAAGAACGAATCAAATAAATCGAAAAAAACGAACAAATCGTACTAATCGCGTTTCGTAAGCGAATCGAACAAAACAAACGAATCGAACAATATGAACAAAAGAAATGGAATGAACAGAGGACTCTCATCGAATTTCGTTGTGGTGTCACGCCGTAATGCGCCGACTATGATCTTTCTTTCCCCCAGTGTGCCTAATACCGTTTGTATTACAATATATGAAATATGCTATGGTCTATAAAGAAAAAGCAGAACTACTGAACATGGCGAATTGTACTACATTTTACACCTAGTTACATACACAAGACCGTCAATTACGAGTAATTTTCTTATTAACAAAACCAACGAAATATCACGTGAGGAGCCCCGCTTTGAGATTCTGACTTCAAAATTCTGACGTCATATTCACTCTACTACAGTCCATTCTTTCCTGCTGGAAGGTTCAGACGAATACCGCTAGATATGTGTTTTATAACATCTTTCCAATTACCTGACCTTATCGAATTTTTAAATATGAAAAACTGTATCTGACTACCGTATTTTGAAATTTGTACGAATTTTGTCCAAAAAGTTAAAAATTTAGAATGACCATTTCGATGATTTGAAATGTTTTTAATATATTTTATTGATATCTATATGGTTAAAAATATTCCACCAATAGTCTGCGGTTTAAATGAAATTTAAGAAATGAGAACCGTACATGCAAAAACAAACATGCGAGTCTGATCTCAATCGAAGAAAACCGCAAAAACATTTAGTAGATACATACATTTCTATGGACCTCCAGATTTTTTAGTTTTAAAATGAAAGGGATATTTTTGAAATTATTATTATAAAAAATGAATACAGGTCAACCATTTTTATAAAATTCAATGCTTATTTCATTTTCTATTTTTTGACATGTTTGAATTTTGCACAAATTATAAAATTTGAATATCACTTAGACGAGGTTTATTTTTCAAATATTATGTATGTAAGTTTCTAAGGTTTTCTAATCCATACATAAATCTGAAAGTCAGGTTATTCAATTTTAATTCTGTATTACTTTTAATAGTTTTTTAGAATAAACATAATCATAATTCTACGATCGACGGCTGAAAAAGGAAAAATGAATTAAAAATTATTTTATTTATACTTTTAACTCAATTAAGCGCCTTCCTTTGTAATATTCATATATTTTATTATTAGTCAAATACTTTTATTATATGCATAGTACATAATGAGAAAACAGACAAAAGTTGAAAAGGAAACTTGTGATTCTCGAACGCAATAAGTGAAAGTGCCACTCATCTCGTTCGTAAAATTGTTCTAAGGAGTATCGTCAATTCAATTACATTAACTCCGGTATCTAACTGGAAAAAAGGATATTAGCTTGGCGTAAACATGAGTACAGAGTTGCATATGATGAGAGTGGTATGAAAATGGGAAAACGAAGAAAACTAGCTCAAACTAATGGAAGACCATTAGAGTTACATTGTGCTCCATTCGAAAATGGGAGGAGCAGACCAGAGGAAACAGAAGTTGAGACTATGTAACATTTGAATTTGTAAATAATAGAATGCCACTATAGGCATATTCGTTATTTTAATAACTGTTAGAATTAATCACAGGGACAGTAGGGGAACTTTTAAAGTTAATCAATTTTAGTTAAATCCTAAAATTTAACTAAAAAAATAGTGAAATTAAGATTTTACAGTAAAAAATAATTTTTCGACAAAATGACGAAAAATCAAAACAAGTTTTTAAATATGGGTTTTGAAAAGGAAAAATAATTTTCCATTAGAAACTGATAACGAGTCATGAAACGACTCAACGATGATTTTTGAGTAAGTCCTAAATTCCAACTTATCACATCTTTTCGAAAAGTGGACTCTCATGGCTTTTGCCATATTCAGTAATTTTTTATATCAAGTTGAATTTGGAATACTCTGTATCTGCTACATTTTTTTTTAAATCATTCCTCTCAACTTTAAACTCAAAACACAGTTAATATTTTCAAAAATGGACTGTCATAATTTTAACCGAATTCAGTAATATTTTTTACACCTTAATTAAATTTTAGAATACTTTAATTTACTTAACCTTTTAATCAATTATTCTATCCAACCCTCCACTTAAATATTAACCATGATCCCAAAAAGTAAACTATAATATTTTGTTATCAACTATAAAAATATATTTCTCGTATTATAATGTTTTCTTGTTACGATTAACGTTACTGAAGCTAAATAAAAGGAACTATGATCATTTTTCGCTATTTTTTATTATTCATTTCTTATACTGGTAAACAGTGGCCCAGCTATAAAGCATTTGTCCCATATCCGGTGGGTTTGGGATTTCGCATATCGTATCTGAGAATATGGCAAGCTTATGATCGGAGCCAGCTTCCTTCCTGGTCGTCCGCCAAAAACATCATCCGTGTATAGAAGGCACGAGAACAGAAAATTTCAAAAAAGAGGAATATCATAAAAGAGGAAATGCACTTAAAATGTACGAGGAGTGTGCATCCATAAAAAAAAGTATTCATAAAGAATAATATACAACTTCCTTAAAAACAAAAACATATTTTTAAAAATGCGTCTTGCTAAAATCATTCGTGTAATATCAGAGTTCTTGTGTTGTTTTCAAGCGCGCGAAGTTAACGTCCGTGTAGAATGGACCTCAGTAGTGTCACTACCAATTATCTTGAGAAATCGTTATTAAGGAAAAAAATAACTGTGGCAGTGTAACCGTGTGCCTTGGATGCCTGTGTGAGTCGCTCCCTCTGTGTTAATAAATGAGCATTTTTTGGGATAAAGTTCATGTTTTTTATTAGCTTGCGCTACGATATTTTTCAAGTCAGATCCAAATGTTCTGAACCATGAATCACGAATCTTTAGTGGCTCTTGAAAAAATATTTTGATATTTTTAAGATATATCGAAATGGAAATTTTCAAAAGTAATTGTCAGATTTTTCTCAATAATCAATAATTTTCATAGCGATCCAGAGGTTCCTTTTACGACTCGCTCACTCCTTTGCAAAGAACAGCCGCTATTTTGTAGTCTGCTATTTAGTATAGAAGTATGCCGAATATATAAAGTAAACATCAGATCTTTTATTTAGAAAAAAATTCTTCATAGTCAATAAATACCATTTGAAAAAAAAATTTGCACTAGGGAATATTTGAAGATTCTGTGTTTCTAAGTGTTTTTCCAAAATCTTTGCAATGAACATTTCCGAACTCGCAAAACTTTCATAATTAATTTCTCTAATTGAGAGTGTTTATTTTGGCAGCAATTTTATGTGTTGATTTGAAGAAGTTTGAGAAATAAAAACTATCTGTTCTGACAGCCACTTATCCATACACTTCCCCGCAGCGACTATCGATTCGTGACGTCGGAGTGTCTTTCCTTGCAAGGGCGTTAGTCTGCAGGCCGCCCCCCTCTCACCGCACTCCACGGTAACAAGTTTGGCCACTTACTTGGGGCTAGCTACAATATATATATATATATATATATATATATATATATATAATTAGGTTGAGACGAAAACTATACTTAACTCTTACTTTTTAATATTACTTAACGTTCTACGATGGACACGCAATTTTTTTTGTTATCCTTATTTTATGGTTCAATAAAGTTAAGTAAATTTAAAAAATCAGTAATGTTTTCTGGTCGCGAAATGTGCTCGAAAAATCGGAATTTTCAAAACTTTTGCAAGTTTCATTGTGCTAATCACCTTGCAAATAGTAATTTTAAAACATTTTATTACCAAAACAATATACCCTATACAAATGAGTATAACGTGAGCCTGCTATAATATTGGTTAGTTAAAGAATATGTAATATATGTGCATAATAGATACACAGTTCGAAGAACTGTAATATGAAACGAAGTTTACCCACTCCCTCACTCCTCTTCAGACAAACTATTCCATTTATTTATTACTCTATTATAAAAATAATACTTTTTACCTTCTCGATTAAGTTGGGATTTGTAAAACTCGTACCCATGACCTGTAAACCCATGGGCTATATTCAATATTATGTCTTCAACATCACCCAATTTGATAAATTTAAATAGTTGAATAAGATATGCTTTCTAGTCCTCCTCTCCTTGAGTGTAAAATTCGAAGCCTGCCGTTATAGATAATTCCCGAAGTACTCTGAACAAATTTCGTAGCTCTATATTAAATCTGTTCTAAGAAATCAATATCTGTTTTAAGAATGGTGTCCACAATTGTACTTCATACGCATGATGAGCCTAACCAATTCCCTATGCAATGGCAATATTACATCTTTAGAATTAGATGATACATTCCTTTTAAAAAACCCAACTATTCGCTTTTTTACTTGCTATTACAAATTGATGTCCTATTTTCATAGTTCCATTAACCAACACACCCAGATCCCCGATTAATTACAGCACCTTGTAGATAATAAATACTTGTCTATTATTATATCCCATGTAGAACACTTGACATTTATTAATATTGAAGAAATTTCATTTTTAAATATATAGATAAGCATTAACTTAAATAACTTTAATTTTTATATTTTCATGGCTCTGATCTTCTTTATATGGTTTTCCTTCCCCCCTTTCGATGCAACACTGCTTAAATATATATCTATGCCCAAATATTATTTGTTTTTCATTCTTTCTATAACTGTATTTTTAACTGTGTGGTTTGGCGCCCTACTGTGTTGTTGTTTTTTTAAGATTTCATGGGGTTTGTTATCGTGTTTTTGGTATGCTATGTGTGTTTTGAATCCTTAAGTTTTACGTTTTATTTGGTTTCTGACCGTGTATATATGCATATTTTTCCACAGCACATTTGGGGTCAAGCAGGTTATATTTATGTTTGAACCTGTACAGAAAAATTTTGTTTTGACATAGTCACTGGCTCACTGGAAATAATATATACAATAAATTAAATAAATTGTTTAAAATTAAAGTTTTAAAGATATTGTAAATACACGTTAATGTAAAACTAATATCTTTATTTTCCCCAAATTCTTTATAACTTTGAGACGATTGAGCTGCATCTAAATATTAAAATGTATTGCTCAATCTTTTTATTTAGTGGTTTTATATCAAAAGGAACAAAATAAAAAGGTGATACTTGACAAAATATTTTTTTAAAAATATTTTCATGCATTTTAAGCTGAATTCTAGTGTATATACTGTATGAAACATTGGGTACAGAGTTTTATGCAGTGACCTGTGAATAAATAGTCAGCATTTCACTTATTAGCGCTTTACCTAAGATTGTTTTTTCTTAAAATGAGCCCTCTAGTTTTAACACAGATAGATCCACATTTTCTCGCAAAATCGGTTTTTATAGTTTTTTACAAGTTTTCAATGCATTAAATAATTTTGAAAACAAAGCGGTATTACCCAAAAGTGTCTTAATCCAGTCTAAAAATACATTCAAAGTTATGTGTTTAGATCCACAAGTACGTGGTTGTCAATCGGTTTTAGCGTCTACTATTAAATTTATGAAAATGGACCTGTGGCGACCTTTCCAGTCGAATACAGGGCTAAGCAAAACAAACATTTTAGCCTCAGCAAACCAAAATGTCACTGTCTGATCCAGCGCTAAGCAAACTAAGTGTCCCTGTTTAATCCGACTCGAGCACACCAAACTCCTTCCCAACCAGTCATGTGGTTGGAAAAGAAAATGCATCCGGTGCCAAAGGTATGCAAATTCGACGTATGGCTTTTTGGTATAAGAAGCGAGGATTTTAACGGACTGGGGCAGAGAATACAGTACTTTAAGACTGAGAGCTGTTCAATTCAATTCAATTCAATTCAATTCACTTATAACTGCTGATGAATGTTGCTTGTAGTCAGATAAATATATTTTAATTGTAACCACTTTTAATATTTTAAATAAAAAGTTAAAAAGTAGTAATCTGTTTCATGTTTTATAAAAATAACTAACTAAAAGTTTGCACTCGATCCAGTATTTAAGTTTATAATGAGTCAAGACTACATCATATACAGTGCCAGCTACTACCAGGCACAGCAAAAGACCTATTTGGTTTTGAAACTGTAGGGCTCAAATTATCCTATCCAACAATGTTTAGCCCCAAATATACCCATTACGTCCGAAGTAGGTTTCCGCGATCAAGTATTTATGTTATGGACCATTTAGGGTTTGGTATCGGAAAACAATTAGTATAAACCTAATTGGATATGGAAAGGAATGACCAATAAAATATCAGTACAAAAAAAAAAAACGACTTTCCGATTACTCCACCCAATCATGAATTTAATTAAATACTTTTTTGAATTTTTAATTGACTGTAAATACATTAAAATGTTTTTTTTATACTAAGCAGAGTTCTTTAGCGGATAATAACCGGTATAAAAAGCGTTTTGAAGGGGAGGGGACATCGTACTTTTTAATAATTAATGAAAAAATAAATATAACTTTAGGTCTGACTTAAATAAAGGTTTACAAAAAACGGGAGATTACTGAATTCAGCTTCTATTAACTTTTTATATAACCCTAGGGAATAAATAAAACGTGATTTATTCCCTTGAGAGGGACTTCCTTGCTCAAAGGCCGGATGAATCACATAGGTAGATTCTGTTCACGTTTCAAGGGGGATGTAATGAGAACAGATAAAGTTGCAAACCAAAAATGTATTCGATTTCGTTTTACACAATTCTGGCAATCTTACAACGAGACATGGGTGTCATCAGAATACAGCATACTAAACTTTTTTTTATTAAAATATATATATATTGCTATATCTATCAAACTAGAAAAGATCTCTTCGATATTTTTTTTTACTCCTAAATATTAATTAGTGTCATCCCATTACCTAGAAATTGACATTCTAAGTCCTTCTACACACACACAGTTATGTCGAACGATTTATCTGTCAGTCGCAAACTGATCAGTTCTACCTGATGCGAGCTCTACCTACACATTGAACAATCGATTGTTCAATTTTGTCTGATGTCACGGTTCAGTTGCTGAGGAAAGTAAATTTTACGAAAAGTATTCTTTAGGTTGTTAATTTTCTTTGTCACTACGTTCTTATTTGTTGATGGTTATATTCCTTTCTTCAGCATATCAAGAAGCATGTTCCTTTGTCTGTCTGTTGTGATAATATTTATGTTTTAATTGCCAAATTTCCGGTTTATTCCTAAACTCCTCAATAATAGTAATATACATTAAATTGTCCAAGTCGCCATGTTTAAACAAAATACACGTTCTAAGCGTACACAAAGCTCACTACAACAACAAAAACCAAACAAAGAATGAACTCAATATTCTGTGTTCATTCGCTCAGGACTGCTGTTGAGCTGTCAACGGATCAGACGATTCCTACAAGAACTTCGTTTTACCTGCCGTCTAGCAGATCGGACAAGAAACCTGAGGTCAGTCATTCAGATTCCGTCCGTCAGTCCGTCAGTCCATCAGTCCAACGATTCGTCGTCAGTTCCAAAATGAGTTACAATTATTTTGTGATAAAAATGCAACCACATGAATAGAATTCAGATAATTGGAGACATTCGATTGACTGTCCGAAGGCGAAGTATCGTTCTGTTTAGTCTGGCGCAACTTCAAAATTCGTAAAACTGAATATTTTTTTAGAGGAATTTGCTTTCGTTGCCAATTCGCTATTTTTCAGGGACGATGCCAAAATATTTATTTTTGGAACAGTTTTTCAGCACTAAATTTTTTTTTTCTGTTGGATTGGAAAAATAATTCTTAAACTAGTCATCTGTATTAGAAAAACCGATTTCTGTAAACTTTGCAAATAGTTATTGTAAGTTGTGAATGGAATTTGGCATGAATAAAATATGGATCATTTATTGTTTAAATTAATAATTACTATGTAAATGAAATTAGTTTTATTGAAAACTAGTTGTGTGTTCTATATTTTATAACTTATTTCAGAGATTGTTAACAATTTATTTTGAAAATAAGAAACTCCAATTTTTTTTATATTTAGATAGATGTCTTCAATACAGTTATTTCAACCACCATTTAAACTTTCAGAAGAGTTTTAATTTTGTATTTTCATGAGTTTTAATTTGGTCTCCAAACAAAATATAATTTGTAATTAAAAGAAATTAAAGACAAAATAGTTATAAAATATTATTTGTTTTGGTTACATAAAATTTGTCTTTTACTCGTTATTATTTCATTAACGAATATTTTTTAAAATTTCCCAGAAAAGTTCGAGTTATTCAAATTTTAGTAATACGATATCGACAGATAAAAAACGATATACACATTTTAGGAGACGGAGTAAAAAATATCAAATAAAAGGAAATCGTTGATTTTTTCAATGAATCTCATTTGTGTTCTTTATTTGAAGAACGATTAGGGAAGTTGCATTCCTACCCCCTTTCTTCACCTGGCAACGATTTGCGGTGGACAACCAAACTCCAATATGTGAATTGACATAGTTCACACTTAATCAAAGAATATAAATTTTTATCATTAAAATCACGAATTTTTCCCATATGCCTATATTTTGATTCTTTATTAAAGGCTTTTCCGAAGTAAGACGAAGACATTTTAAAAACGACTTTAAAAAAAACGGATTTGTAATATTTCAAAACAAAGCAGTGGAAATTAGCAAATGAACTATGGAAGAATGGGTTTGAATGTCTACGAAAAACCGTTGCTAGACATTGGTAAATGTGCTTGCTGAGAGAAAGTCACGTTGTCGGTATACGGACATATATTATCGCGGACAAAATACCACGGGGGCAAGGGACAAATTATGGCGCGTCTAAAACATCGCCTGTCCACAAAATCGCATGGAAACGACATATCTTAATGTATTTGATATATAGATTTGGTTTTACCTCTTTCCCATATAGCCCATCCGATTTTCTACTTTACGTGTTTTAGGATTCTTTTTTTTTTATTCGCTTTAGATATGCACAATTTACAACTACAAGTTTAAAAAAATTCTAAATAATACATGTAAAATTAGCATAATAGTAATACATTTCCTTTGTTCATTTTTTTTAGTTTCTATTTTTTTATTATACTTTTTAATATCTATAGTTATTTAAAAACAATTCTTATGCAATTTTTAATTTTCATGTACTAGGTTTTTACATTTCCAGTCGTCGTTCTCCTTGCAGAAGATTGTTTCTAGGGCGAAAAGAATTGAAGATTGTTTCTAGGCAAATTGAAGACGTGGGTACAAGAACTAGATCGTTCCATTTTTTTCAGAATTATACTTTTTCACTTATTCCTATAAAGAAAAAAAACTATCGATTGGTGCAAGAAACGTACAGTGTTTTTCGTACTTCCTGAACAATTTTGAAACTGGAGATGCCTGGTTCTTGCACTCATGTCTTCAATTGGGAAAACAACCATTTTCTTTATTTTTACGGATGAAAAATCTATTTTTCTTAAAAACTGATTTCGTCACATAACCCCTTCACCTAATTGGTTCTTCAATATCATACATCGGGTCGGAAACTATTTTATTTAAAAGTAAAATTTTAGAAATATTACAAATATTTCGCAATATTATATTGTAACATACTGCATATGTAATTAACTGTAAAAATAAGGAACCATAAAAAAAAAAACTAATTGGTCAATAAAAAATAAATTACTTTAGTATGTCTATCATAATTGAATCGATGTATACAAAACGTTCCAAGTAATTTTTTTTTTCAATTTCGAGTAATTGGCGGTACAAAGTTCTTAATCAGTGCCACGGAACGCTTTTGTTTGCACTACTCGCAGCGCTGTCAACAGCTGTTTTATATTATCCTCTTTGTTTTTGTGAAGTTAAGTGAGTATTGTGAGGTGTTTTTGTGGGATTATTGAAATGGATGAAGAACAGGGTACATGCAGTCCAAGAAAAGTGAAAAATAAACAAAATTGAAAAAGAAATATGAAAAATGCAGGTGTTAAAAGTGAACATTTTATTGCATATAAATGAAGGTATTTTCTGGCAATCACAACTGATCTTGATAGTAATTAAAAATATTTTTCACTGTAATTGACAATGTCAGTAATTCATTTACTATTAAAATAGTCTTAAGTAAAGTTGAACATGTAATGTACTCTCTCTGTCTCTATCTAGTCTTGGCCAGTAAAAATTACAGAAATCATCATAACCTTCAGTAGATCTTTGAAGTTTACAGTTCAGGGAATTCCTTTGATATACCGGATTTTCAAAATTCGTGGTAAACAAATTACAAAACAAACTTACATGTCAGATAAAACTATTGGTAGACGAGTTCAAGCTGCAGATAAGATACATTTCGGCATCAGTTCAGAAATGCAATTCACTTATGAAAATTCTAATGGCATTGTTGTTTGTATGCCTCTTATTCATAGTTATTGCAGAGGACATACAAACTTTCACGCATCACCAATCAGGTCATAGAATTTCCAGAAACAGATTGTTATGAATCAAGAAAAGTTCCAATCATATCAAAAAAGCTTCAATATATTGCTAAGCTTTTACCTTATGTACCAGAAGAATGTAAAGAATTTTAATATGAAATTATGAACTGGTCTGTTAGGAATTTTGTGACAAAATAAGACAGCGAGCACTACTCAAAGTAATTGAACAAATCTAGTTTTTGATAAAGTTTATTTTTTACAATGCAAAAAGAGTGATATACGACTGGCTACGGTAACAAAAAAAATCGCGCAGCTCATAATTCACAAATGACCACGAGCAATGCCGGGCCATATTGCTAGTCATAAATAAAACTAAGTTTCTATATATTAAAATTTTTCTTTTAGGAAGTTAGAGAAATTCTTTGAGATAGAAAACTACTTTAAGAATTTGGTTTATTTGATCACTTTTTGATAACGAAAGTATACATTAGAATACGTTTTATTACTTTTTCACATGTTATAAGCCTGAGGTTTTTTTGTTTTAAAAACGTACATACATCAATGGTAGTATAATTGAATCCAACTGAAATTGGTTGTGCAAATCCATACCTTCGAATACCTAGTGCACAAATCGTGATTTTTTTAAATTTTCTAAATCGTACATTTTTCTGTCAATGTAAAACGAATTTTTTTATAATATATATTTGGAAAATGGTAATTTTTTTCTGACTCGCAATATAAAAGCATAGCCTCACGTAAAAGAAAAAAGTACAATGTATGAAGAAGACCAACTTAATTTAAAATATTATTTCATTTTTAATTAAAATATTCTTTATATTTTTAAATATATAATAATAATTCAACATTGAGTATATTTAAAGCATAATGCAAACAAAAATATTCCCGAGTTGCATTAAAAAAGTATTAATGCACGTGTATAATTCTGATTTTATTATTATTTTTTTTCTCAATTTAGATGGACACGGGTCCCTTCCAAAAATGTAGTCCCTGTGTTGGCACTCGTCGTACACCCATAAGGGTGTCTCTAATGATATGTGCTTTGAGACTGCTAAACTTAAAAAAAAAAAAAAAAAGGTAGATAATTGTGAAAATAAAAAGGACCTAAGGTCAAAATTACAAGCGATGCGAATAAATAAGTACGTTTTAATTAAAATTAATATTCTTCAGTTTTGGCGCTGATTTTATATTTGTTTTTGTAATGGAGCGATTATTTTAATATAATTACAAATATGATATATGAAAATAAATCTCTTGAAATTCTTTATATTTATAGTGTAAGAGTTTTGGTTAACCATGGCTCCTTAGAACAACAGTATTCAAATTATTCAAAATTAATAAGTGTTTTCAGTTTCAATAAAAACTTTTAATGTAAATAAGATAAAGCTAGTTGTTTTATAGTTGTTCGTGATAAAATTTTAACAATAAATAAATACACGTAAGAAGATGGAAAAATTTTGTTTCTTGGACAATTTGTTGCCAAATATAAATAATCCAAAATGACGTCGTTTTTTCAAGATGGCGGAAATTGTCAAAGGGGGAGTTTTTGGGAACTGCATATTTTCATTCGGAAGCACCGCCTCTATATTCCCCCAAATTTCTAAAATAAATTATTTTTGTCCGGGTTTGAGTCGAAATTTAGATAGCGCACCTGGACTATATGTCTATAGCAAGCTAGATGAACCCAACAGGGAAATCAATTTACTTATCCTCACTGAAAGAAAATGACGTACTTCCTTGCATCATCAATGGTCATGTGATCGCTTTAATTAATATTTCGAAACAAAAAAGGCGCCGAACCGATTCCTCCGTCCAACTGATGCATACCAACTAACTTAGACGGAATCTCAAAGAAAATATCAGTGACTTGATTTTCAACGGCGGAATCGATTTCAACATGTTGGCACTAGAGACCCTGGTATTTGAAGTGTTTCATTTATTCCCATTGCTTTCTTTCGTCTAAAAAGAAGTCTCAACGTCTAATATTTAAATTCTAAACGACTACGTTGAAAATATCGTGCAGCAGTCGCTTCTTGTATTCGATATACGTAAAACTGCGACTTAGTCTTGAAGAGGTCATCAATTATGGTAATGGCCGAAGCACGGGTGAACAGGATTCAAGTTCCAAGATGGAAGGAGATCGATCGAGCGTTCTTTATTATTCATTTGTTGGGAGAATTTATCTTGAAAATTCTTCCTGAGTTTTCTCTTGTGCTAGAGCCAATCCTTGTGTCAGATGTCAAAATAATCGATTTGAAATTAATTTTGCGGGACCAGGCCAAATTTCTACAGTTTATATTTAGGGTCATATAGAATGCAAAAAACCATGATTGCCCTCTCGGGAGGGTAACTTTGAAAAATGACGGCCATTCAAAATGTTGGCAGACTGCGATACTTTAAAGATGTGTATCTCGCGTTTCCTTTATCCGATCAGTTCAATTTTTTTTCAAATTAAAGCTAAGTAGATTATCTTTATTTGTTTAATTACAATAAATGTGAAAAAATATTAATTCTCAAAGAAATCACATAAAACGCAAATTTGAAAAAAAAATTAAAAAATTAAAAATTGTAAAAAGAATTTAATGTAATTATTATAGGCATTTTCTAAAAATAGCTCCATGTTTTTAAAAATAGTGTGCTATATATAAAATTGATAATTTTAGTCAATTATAAAAAAAATGCTTTCGGTAATTTAAGTTACAAACTACATTAACTACAATGATATGACCGAACTGACTATTTATAAATATCTAGTACCAAAAGTTCAAAATAGTTGAGCCAATGTCCCTAATCAACATTGTTTTTCTACTATTTCCAAATAAATATTTTTTGTTTCAAACTATAGAATTATTAATGAGCATTGCTTTCATCATATAGATTAATCATGCTTTTGTTTTAGATAAATTTTTAGAATTTGTCGCTACACTTCCTTCAAAACGTCAAAAAGAGACATTTTGTAGATACTACGATTTGTCTTTACTTTACAAAAATTAGTATAAAAACGAAATTCTTCAAATAGTATAGGATTATGGACAATATTTGTAGTGCCGTTTCATCTAAAAGCAATTTTTCTTCCATTAAAAATGGATAAAATTAAGAGCTTTTTTTCACTATATTGAAACTTTCAACTCGTGGAGACACTCAAGAGATACCAGAAACATAATATCATATGTATAGAAAATAGAGAACTAATATTACTCGAAAGAAAACTTTTAACCGAACTTCTTGAAGTTGAAGGGTTTACTCTCACCGTTGCACCTAAAGCCCATGAAGTAATAACTGGAAGAGCTTAAATAACTATAACTCATGTTGGCACATTCAAAACTGAAAGTAAATCTCGATATTCACATTATAACAATTGAATCGACAAATAAGAAATTTAATTATAATTTTTCAATAGTGGACTCATAAAAAAAAAAATTATAAAAGATGAGCTCGAAAATTTATTTAATTATTATTGCTTCATGATACATTTTATCTACTTTTTATGTTTTTAATAATTTTTGTATTTTTAATAACTTAATTTTGTTATCACTGTTAAAAATGCTTTATTTTTTTATGATTAAACAAAACTATCAATTTTATAAATATCAGACTATTTTTAAAAACATACAGGCTATTTTTACAAAATGCTTATAATAATTACATGAAATAATTTTTACAACTTGAAAAATGTAATACACTGTGATGCAAAAGTTTAGAATATGGCGTCATTCGGCATTAAAATTTAGAGTTGTTATAATAAAATTACAAAAGCCTTTAAACATTTTCAAAAACTCTTTTAAAATGCTGTAATCAAAACACAGTTGTTTCATTTGCTATAATACTAATTTTTTGGATAAAAACAGAAATTTGCTTGTTGCAAAAGTTTAGGCGGGATTACGAGTTTCTACGAATTTTTGTTTGCATATTCAAATTTAATATAGATGACGTCACAGACTTCGAGTACTTAATTTCTGCAAACAATAACACTTCGTAGACGAGATGCCGGCGAGCTAAAGAAATTCAAGCGGATGAGGTTACGAAGATTTGGCAGTTGAAAGCTAAAGGTAAGCTCGTTTCGGAATTTTCAGCTATTATTAATCGATCAAAGAAATCTATTTATCGAGTTTCATCTAGTGGATGCAAATACAAAGCAAAGCGCAGATCTGGGAGGCCGCGTGTGGCAAGTAAACGCGATGATCGCCAGATCCAAAGGCTGGCGAGTACCCAACAAATGACTGTTCGTGAAGTTTAAAGGTCATCGGGACTCTCGGTATCAAAGGATTACGATTCATGGACGAATTTTGGGAACAGGAGCAATAGTTCATTGCAAAATTAAAAAGAAACCAGTTCTGAAGCCACATCATAAGTCACAAAGAATATTGTGGGCTCGAAATCATAAGTCATATGTACCGAAATGGCAATCAGTGATATTTAGTGGTGAAAAAAAGTCGAATCTGGATGGTCCAGATTGCTGGGTATCATACTGGTATAACTTGCGCACGGAACCTCTGTGTTTTTTTTGGTCGCAGACAAGGCGGTGGCTAGGTGATCCATAATTTTTGAATTTGTACGCTATTATCTTCAACCAACAATATCAACCTATCACATAATAAATTATATACACATATACTGGCAGTTCAGAAAAACAGCACTAAATTACAGATGCTATTTGAAATTTCATTTTACAACTGCATCTATATCAATTCAAACCGAAATTTAAACGGTGTGATTTGTGTGATAACACACTTTTTGTAACCCTCTCCCCCCGCCCCACGCCCTCTTGTCACAATGTGTCACAGCTTCATTACCCCCCCCCCCCCCTCCGTTCAAGCATGACATCATTTATGAACGGCCCCTTAATTAATATTTCAGATTAGTCAATATTTCTTATATATCAATGCCCAGTTTAGGGCTCCTGTATACCGTAAGCGGAGAAAAGTTCCGATTTGTTCTTTGATTGGTCGTCTCTATTGGGGGGTGGGGGGTGATAGTGGAGATAAATTTATGTCAACTGTTAAATATTGGCGATTTTTAGAATATCGCCACGCGCAGTGACGTATATTCTGAAAAAGTAGTTGAAATCTGCGAAAAATAACAACTGAATCTTGTAAACTGTTTTGGTATGCGCTTGGCTTTGAGTGTGGGAGGCTAAAATCCTAGGTTTTTCGTAGGGATGTGGGTTAGACAATGTATTTTCAGGGCATTATATTATATTACTTTTTAAGGGTATTTAGTAAGAGAAGAAGTCATTACCACATAATAAATTATATACACATATACTGGCAGTTCAGAAAAACACCACTAAATTACAGATGCTATTTGAAATTTTATTTTACAACTGCATCTATATCAATTCAAACCGAAATTTAAACGGTGTGATTTGTGTGATAACACACTTTTTGTAACCCTCTCCCCCCCCCCCCCCCCCTTGTCACAATGGGTCACAGCTTCATTACCCCCCCCCCCCCCACCCGCCCTCCGTTAAAGCACGACATCATTTATGAACGGTGTTTTAACAACTGCATGACATTATGTTGTTAAATAAGATCTTAATAATAACTCAGATGGTGTGTTTTATTATCAATTAATTATTTGTTACTATTAACTCGGAAATACACATTAAAAATGCATTTGTATCACAAATAACACAAGTATTCCAATCATTGGCATTTTCCAATAATTGTTAAAATTTAGTTAAGAGATTTTATTTTATTTTTTTAAATTTAAATGTCAGGTTATTATGTTTAACAAGAAATACATTTAGTTTATATGCGGACCTAATAAGACTCATTTGTCACCTGTTCCTTTATAAAAAAAGAAATATATTTTATTATTTAAAAAAACGAGTTATTTTGGTGCTTAATTTTTTGCGAACTACCAGTACATACTTGTCACATTTCTTTTGTTTGAGAACATAAACTATTAGTGTCCGTAAAGGTTACTTTTAATGGAACTAACTACTACCCACTGTAATATGTCTCCTGTGTGTAAAATTATGAACTATTTACGATTATTTTTATTCTAAAACTAGTGTCTTCGTAATATTTTAGATTATATTAAAATATCTATCGTAAAAGGCTATGTGCTACATTCTAATACAAATATCTTAGAAGTTTCTAAAAAGATAGCTAAATGACATGTGTTCATACAAAGTTATTTTGCATGTATAGATGTTTTCCTCACAAGCTTGAAGCTTCCGCACAAACCAGGATACGCAAGAAATTCCAAACCTGTATATATTTCTTGTGAGACACCTGCCACTGTCTACCCTATCAGCATTTGTGACAGTTTTGGAATTCGTATGTATATTGTATAAAAACTTACACCTTAGTAATTGAGTGGTATTTTTTTTTATTGACTTCGTATGTTGTTATATTTACCATATGGTTGTTAAATCAGATGTTGCATAAAATTGTAGATTTTGTAACGAAGTAACACAACAAGTAGCGACACAACTGTTTTGTTAGGAATATTTCTTAGATATTAAGAGAAAATATTTGAAATTATAAACGATAGGAATTATTTACATATGTTTATAATTAAGCACATTTAATCAAACATGAGTTTTACATTACTTTCCTTAAAGATTACAGACGAATTTAAGAACTCGGTAAATTCATTTAGAGCAATATTTTTAAAGTTTTTGAACAAATATGAAGAAAGTAAGCTTAAAAATTAAAAATGAGTATCAATAAAAGTATTATAATTTTATTTATAAAATTTATCATTTATAAGTTTCGTGTTTGTAAAAAATGTATATGTGGGAGACAGTGTATTTTACTTGCTTACTAGGAAATATTAGTTTTTTTAAAAAATATGAGTAATTTGTTTCCCTAATATCTTTCCCTCATTCCCTATATCAAATTTGCATGCAATGTTATTTTGTTTGTGATTGAGAATGTTGTACTTATTATATCTATATTTATCTTGAAAGTACTGTATTAATAAAATGTATTTGTGGAAATTTATGCGTTTGGTATAAGTTTCTAAACTCTTTTTTTATTTAAATCAATAAAAGAGGATATTATAATTATTCATATACCAAAAATAAAAACAATGTTGATATTATTAACAAGGCTATCCCTAAAGAATTGAAATGTAGTAAGAAGAAAAAGGTTTCAACGAAAAAATGTGAAAAGAGAAGGCTTAAAAGGTTTTTAAATGGAAAAATCGACATTATAATTATTCATTTTGTTTCATACAAAATCTCATTCCCAATTAATTATGTAAATTATTAAAATTGAATATAGTACTAATTTCTTCCAAAGTTTGTCGGAAAATGTATTGATTATAATAGCATACTGCATTAATTTTAAAATATTTCTTTTAGAAATGATATTTATTCTCAAAATAAAAATAACATTATTCTAAAAAAGCTAGATAAAAATGCAAGCAATAATTTAAAGTAAATTATCAAAATATTACAGTTCTAAATACTGTAGAAATTTGTTTAATGTAATTGATGCAGTGCTCCGACCCTCGGTCATCGGACGGAAAGGGCCGCCATCTTGGATTCAGTTACTTGGCCTTGCTTGTCTAGTTGGCCGCGGCCCAATACAGTTTACTCTAATAGACCCCGTTAAATAATCTCACATGGACCCATATGAGGAAATTCTCAAATGGGCACATATTGGTAATCCCAACTAGTTCAGTATAGTTAAAAGGGGTCGTTTCTTTTGGATTCGTATGGACTGTCCATTAGAACTCATACGAGTAACCCACTACTAACCACGAATGCCAACCCAAGTGGGTGCATATGGGCGTACTCGATGGAAAGATATAAAAGTGATATTATAAAGATTCCATTTTTATTTAAAAGTTACAAAACTCTTAAAACAAAATAAACTCCATAAGCTTAAAATCCGGCTGACTTCTTATTGGACATTTAACTAAAGACTTGAACGTTCAAAGTTGTTTCCAAATGGAACAAAAAAACAATATTTGTAATGAATTTCAAATCTACGATTCAGCGAACACATATTTATATTCCATTTAACGATTCATTCATGAATTCCGTATAGAAGAGATACAAAGATCATTTGAATTTATGCCTCGCAACTTAATCAAGAGACTTTAAGAAAAGTGAATAAACTATTACTTACTACTTTCCTCAAATTCAGTCTTATAGAAATCGCACTACTCTTCTGATATTGAAATCTTCTCCACACAGTTGGGTGGTTTTGGCCGTTCCCCAACTCCTGGAATACGAATGATATAAATTTGGAATTCCTACCGCCTTCACACAAACACTCGAGAAAGAAGCTGTTTTTGACTTGCGGAAGAGCAAACAATGTCTCATATCCTGAATGCTCATGGATGCCAAGCGCCACTGCACTTCTAATAAGATTCAACTTTTTTTCGCTGTGTATTTCTCACATACTTGAACTTGCATGATTTTTTAATACAACACTTTGCTTTCAGAATGGGAGCAAATATTTCATATTACTGTCTTCTTGAACCCCTCCATTTCATATTCAATTAAAAAGCAAGAGATTGTGGTTGCGTTAAAAGTAATAGAAGAATATGTCTGATTAACCTAACTGAGGAAATCAATGAGACATCATTGCGGTTTTACCTCATTTAGCTGTGCTAAGCTTTTGAATTGGCGCAGTATGGCCCTTACACCAATGTACTTTAATCAACCAAACTAAGCTTTGAAATAAGCGTCTTTACTTTACAAAATAATTTTAATTTTGTATTTAAATATTTTTGATTTATAAACAACAACAAAAATCTTTATAAACAACTATATAGTATAGATACCTGCCGAATTAAATAATTTATAAACACAATGTATGATTTCCTAACGTTTCGTATAACTGTACAAATTAATAATAAAATTGTATTCATGCGGTAACTTATTTATTTCAAGAACTAACCTCTATTTTTCATTTACCAAACCACCGAAATATCTTTTTTAACTCCAACGTATAAGACTTTGCTAATTTTTTTAAATAAAGTTAGTGATATATTGTTTTTAATCTTAAAACTTATAAAACCTAAAACTTTACAAAAAATAAGTTGTTATAATCGATATATAGAGAAAATTAGTTAAGGAAATGATTTTTAGTTTAAAAATATGAAATATACAGGCAATAACAGTCTTTGACAAAACTGCAATTATTCTACAAAAGTATGAATTTCGAAGCTTTGAAGTGACAAGAGTTAGCTGCAATATATTTAACACTATTTATATGTTAATATAATAAAGTTACATACCTGTTCTTTTATTAAATAAACTGTCAATAAAAGAGCATATTTTTATTATAAATGGACGCCATTTACTTGTTTCATGGATTCATATTCAATATAATGTTTTAAATTAAATAAAAAATAATGTCAATACAGTAAATGTTCAGAAATCAAAATAAGCAAAAATTGTATTGGCAAATGTTTTATGTCGAAGATAATAAATAACAAAAAAGTCGATTTTTCAAAATGGTATGGATTACAAAAAAAAATATAGAAAACCGTAACATAAACAGTCCCGTAATAATCAAATACACTGAATTTTTAAGAGTTGACGATTATAATTTATTTTATTTTATTCAAGTTACTAATATGACTAAAAATTGTTTTATGAAGCCTTTTACACGATAAATTCTATGATTTCCAAAAAAAAAACATTTTACACCATCTATGAATCGATGTTGGACAAACCATCTATGAATTAAAATAGGACATTAGAAAAATAATTATTAAAAATATTTTTTAAAAATTCAGAAGTGAAAAAATATACAATTATGTTTCCAATAAATAAGTAAACGTTTTTATAAACAATTGCAATTTTACAATTTTTTTACCCAGAGAGAAATTAAACTTTTGAAAATCAAATATCTTAAAACCCATTTTCCCCCACCTTACCCTACTGATGAGAATAAGCAATAATTGTTTCTCAAATACTGAATTATTTATTGAATCCCGTTAAAAGGTACAATTTTGTGTAATGTCAATAAACAAATTATACACTTCTGTTGAATTTTAGAGGCAGTCGTGTTTAACATTTTCCTACTAAAATCGCTATATATATATATATATATATATATATATATATATATATAATATTCGGGGAAATAGTATTTCGAAAAGGAAGTCCGTACAATTTACTTATTACTACAATTTTGCATGAATTGTTTTATAAAACATTACAAATGTCTGTAGTTTAAAAATCCCTGATTGTTTAATTACTCATTTTACTTCTTATTTACTACCACCCCGATGAAATGATTTACTAGACACATAAAATTTTTTGAAGGAAAAAAAAGTTAATTATTTTGAGCAACATAAATTTCAGCATACAAAAATTTCCTGCATTCACCATATTTATGTTCAGAGTTCTGTTTTTAAGAGTTTCCGAAGCTCCTTTAATGATTTTTGTAAAATAAACAAAACATCCCTTCGAATTGTCTTACAATTTTACAAGTGTATTTAAATTTGCACATTGTACTACAAACCGCACAAGTTGACAGAGACATGTGTATAATACAAGAAAATATAGTAAATATATTGACAGAGTAAAAACTATATCTCCTTTAATGGTGCAAGAGGTTTGAAAAAGTAAATATAATTAGACTTATAAATTTTTATTGAACTAAGTTGCAAGTTGAAAGATAAAGCATTTTCGCCCCCTCCCTCTTGCCCTACCAGAAGTAGTGTTTGCCCTCCCTGAATATGTTGTCTGTCTACAGAAGACCTGGGCACACCCCTACTGTTTCTAAATGTAATTTCTGAGTCCATTCCCTTCATTCCGATTCCAATGTCATTGCTGTTTCCTTCTTTCGGGGAATTTGCGGCCGTCAGCGAGCCACCCGAGGGTGAAATTCCCAATTACGACACAATTTGTTAGCCTCCTTTGGGGAGGCTTTGTTTCGAGTACCTATTCAAATGGCCTCTTCGGCGAACATAGTTGGCAGTTGGAATTCCTCAACGAAAGCTCGGGACGGTGTTTAGTTCATCACGGCCATATATTTCAAGATTACTTATTTCAAAACAAGCTGAGAAACGAAAAAATAAAAATCATATATGTCCATTTTTTCAAGTGTCCTAAACTAACGAGTTCGTGGTTAAGGCATCAGTGGCGTAAGAAGAAAGAGGGCCCCCTCAGAGGTACGGGCAATTAAAATTTACTTATTTTTTTCTAGTTTGCTACATTTTAAGTCATATTTAAACTAATTTGTTTTGATCTTTTCTTAGGAATTACCAATTAAAAATTTTGCTAACTACTTGCTTAATAAAATGTGTCTGGTTTTTTTCTCCTAATTATCCTTTAACTAATTATCCTTTAATGCATATCTTACTGTTGAATGTTCAAAATAATTTCATTTTCATATTTTCCGTATACAACTTACTACCTCCTCCTGTTGTGTTAAACATAAATACGTGCAATATAACTTATGTGATAAAAAAAACTCAATTAATAGGAATTAAACTTTTAAACTGACTATTTTTTCTCATTCACTATTTATCTGAGAAAAAATAACTTTGTGAAAGTAAGATAATAATCCTGTATAAAATTATACCATTTTTGTTTCATAGTATTTTTTTATTAATTAATGACTATTCAATAATTTCATTTTTATTTCATTTCTGAAAAAAAACTTTTTATTAAATATGCATTTTAATGATTTAAATATTTTAGAAATATTCATATTTGTTTTTACTTTTTACAAAACTTTCTTGATTCCCTCCAAAACCAAATCCTGACTACGCCACAGTAAGAAACTGTTCGTTATTCATATCATTTGTGACCCCTAACACAGCACTGAGTATTTATTATTATCAAAACATTATACACTTGTAGGTTGAAAACATAAACAAAATTTACGAAATTTGATTTGCGTATTTCTCTTTCCGTTTAGTAAATCAAATGACGCGATAAAACAAAAGTCTGATGCGTTCTTTTGCTGCAAAAGTTGGTTTAAAATATACAAGTTTAAAGCAAGATAAAAGCCTTATTAAAATTCCCTCTTTAAAAAAGAAAGGAAATATTTTCGACAAAAGAATATTTCAGTACGTTGAAACTTCCTTTTAAATTGAAAAAGCAACTAACTTTGTATATTTAAATAGCAAAAACGCTCAAGAGCCCTATTTTATCGTTTCCGCATTGAAGAGCATACATCATTCCAATAAGAAAGTGAAACTTAGCAAAAAATACGGAACAATCAAATCTATCACAATAACATTCGAATTTGTTTACTGGGACACTATACAGAGACAGGATGGAAAAAAACTATATATTTTTGGAAGAAAAATCTGCGAATTTTCTGCAGGATTTACTCTCTAATTAAAAATAACAACATATTTCTATTGGTAGATTTTGTTGTAGAAAAAGTCTATTTGGGCCTGTTGATTGTGCGTGTTTTGGGACAGGTTGCTGATTTTTTTAAGCGCATTTCATGAAGGCCAGATCTAATTACTTATAATCTGACTATAAGAAGGTGCACTTCGGCAAAGCGTAAATGGCGCGCTCTCACTTATTTGAAGTCACAAAGCACTGCAGTGAAGTTTACTAACAAGCGCTTACCCTAAGGTTTTGATATGCGCAGAAAGCACATTTTTTTTGGCGCCTGCTTTGAACAGATTCGTGTGGCAAGGAAGATTTGTTATTCCGTGCTGTGTTGATAGTAAAGATAGTTAAGGATTTCGTTATGTGCTATAAATATAGGATCAAATTAAGACAATTCCCAATATTTAAGGCAAGTGACAAGCAATTTTTTATTAATATAGCTAATTTTAAGGGCACATATACTTTTGTATGTTGTTTACAATAAAAACTTTCGGTCTCAAACGGAACTAACACAACTTCTTTACTCTGTCCTGCTAATCGGGATACGAGTAATCGAAGTACTTGACTTGGAAACTCTTTGTACTTTTTTTTAAACATGTCGACGGAAAGTACAGTTATATAAGACAATTGAGCATAAAGCCAATTTTCATTAGTGGGGATCGTTTGTCAATGTTTTAAAATCCATGCAATTTTTTTTATTTGTGCTTTATGTGCAAGATTTAACTAGTATCGATGATTTACGAATAGAAACAATCTGTATTTTAGGAAAATCGTATAACGAAAACCTGAAATAAATGCGTAAAGGTCCAAAAATATAAAAAAATTTCAAAAAATAAATGTTTAAAAATAGTATAAGGAACTCGACGCACATTCATAAAATGACTCGAAACATCTTTTTTAACTGAGAAAAAAGTATTGCTGTATCTTTAGTCTTTTCAAACATAAATAACCCTTAATTAGCTTATATCAGCAACTAGCTTGAATTGAATCGAATCTGAAACTTTTAAACTTTGAATAACAAATGGAATTTAAGTATACAATTATTAAAATGTCATTGAATATAAGTATTCTTAAAATATTTTCTAGAAAACTTTTCCATCCGTTACTTGTTTTTAGAAGGAGACTAAGTGAATATAAACATATTTTTTACTGTGAAATTACGTTTTTTTTTTTAAATAAAATAAAAACTAAGGAGTAAATATTTTTCGAAACATCTGAAATTTTTTTTTTAAATAATCTTCGTGATATCACTTGTATTTAAAAATAAACACTCATTAATATTGACCCTATGAATGGATTAGGTTAACGGAGTTTGTGTTTTGTAAATGTATTATATAAATTTAATTACGTGTTTTGAAAAAGCCTCTAAATATCTGAGTGAGTAATCGCACAGGTATTTTAAATATTTAATTGCGACAAAATTAAGTTTACAAATTTGAAAATTTTGGTAGTTGGCTTAAAATAATTGTAGTGTTAAAGTTGTTTTTGATAAAACTTCTAAGTATTCGGTTTGTTTCCTTGTTGAAATAACAATATCATTAGTGATTTGTATTTTTTTTTTTCAGTTTACCCTTTTCGAAAACTGCATGGGGAGGCCGGGTGGCAAAGTACAGCATACTGCTAGCAATTAGAGGACTGCGAGTTCTAATAGGCATGAGGACTTGATGAAAGTTAAGATGCAACTATGTCGTGATCGGAGGGTTGTTATATTCGCTACTAAATTACAAAAGTCATTTGAAATTATCCTCAATTTCCATCGGCATGTATACGGGACTGGTGCACGTTAAATCTGATCGTGATCCAAGGCTCTGACGACTATTGGGATTACGTCGGGTGTCAGCTCAGGTTTTGTCCTCGACATTTCACCATGGTTAAAAAATAAGAGGCAGTGTTGCCCGGTCATTTCTTATAGATACCCTGAACTATCGACAATAGCCCACTGTGCAACTCTAGTGCAACGTTAGCCAACCATCAAAAACTGCTATGAAACAAAAGGCATATGATGACCAGAAGTTGCTGAAAGTGAAGAAACTTATATGCCATTTACAAAATAGTTACAACAGCTGATGACTCTTCAAATGAAAACTTTGAAAAGATGTCTATATTTTTCGATAATAGTATGAACATTTCGCAAATTATTTGAATAAATAACTGTTTTAGTAATTTTGATGGTCATCATATGTTATAAAAACTACTTGTTATTTATTTATATTACATGTACTAATGCAATAAGGTACTTAATGAAACTAATTGAAGAAAATAACATAATTGTAATTGCATATTGTAAATTAAGTACTAGCCTAATAATGTCCCAAAAAAATTTTAATATTTGAAATACAAAGTATTTAAAATGTATTTAATTAATGGTAATTGACCCCCCAAATCCGCATAAAGTAATTTTAGAAAAAATAACAAACTTTATCTTATGCAAACTAAAAATTATTAATTACAATGTTATATTGTGTTCGTAATAGAAATGTTACATATTTAAAAAAAATTTGGTATCAGGAATATTGGACGGAGAAATAAAACGTAATTTTAACAAGAATGTTAAAATAATGAGAATATACGATTTGAACTATTTCTCTTATAATTAAAAATTTTTAATGCCTTTCCCTCAGATCTTGAAAGAAACGTTTATTAAAAAAATATTTAAAGATTACCAATGTATATACAAAGTGTTTAAGCACAATCATCAATAATTTAGTTACGGAATTAAAGTTGATTGGAAATTTGTATAATATTTCATTATACATGTATGTATTTCTAATTATATATTTAAATATTAAATCTTTGAATGAAGGTCCGATAAAGCGAACAGTAGAAAATTGTATTTGTAATATTTTTCTAAAATACTATGTATTTAGAAAATGTACTGAAAAAAAATATTAAATTAAATTCCTATAATTAAATAGTATGTTAAAAAATAATTACAACTGCATTTTTTTTATTTCTCAGCACTTTTATGTATTAATTTTGTAAAAAAAAATTATGTTCTTTATAAAAATGTTAATACATTTTATTTGAAATCGAATTCCTTTCAATACCAAATAATTGTGCATTATGGTACTTTTCTGCATATCCGCGCGTCCGTGAATTAAGTCGCCAAGTAGAATCTATAAAGTGATATCTCTTTATCCTTTAACCTCGGTATGGAGTACTTCGTAATGGTTTATTTCGCGCATTATATTTTTTATTTTGCATTTTATAATTTTCAAAGTCAAAGATTATGAAAAAAAAATTATTATTATTTTACTTCACATTTTGAATGAGAAATTAGGTAAATGTGGTTTGAATATATTATTGGCAAGATTTCAAAATAATGTTACTTATTACAAGTAAAATAAATATTCTCTTAGTTTTATCTTATTTTTTTAATAAATAACAGAAAAGTCTAATAGAAGCAAATAAAATTTCAATCAAGTGTAATAAATTTAGTTTTTAACTATTGCTAATTAAATGTACTTTATATATACCGACATCATTAAGAATTTTGAAACAAATTCAACATAAAAGTTATACTTTAAAATATTTTATTTCTCAAATGAAAAAAAAAATATGGATTTTTTGTAAATTTCTGCATTTTTTAGTAATTTTTTTCTGGTAAGTATAATTCTTACTTCAGAAAATTATCTTTCAAACATATTCATATTTATCTAATTTCACTTAAATGTAAATTAAACATTTCAAATATTTAAAACTGTATAATCAAAAGATCATATTTTATAATCGCTTGTAGTCCGTAACGCGGAAAGCACCCTCAATTGTGAATTTTTGGCAACGCTTATGTACCAGACGTAGACCATTATCAATAATTCATTATGTAGCTGTAAAGTACGGCGTTAATTAAAATAATCAACCCAAGTTATACCAAAAACTTTTTCGATTTATTAGTTCTTAAATAACAAATAATTAGATTTTTCTATAAAATACTTTAAACAAAAGGACACATCGCTCAATTGACCTTAATAAATTATCACGATATTGCTTACAATTCTTGAAAGATTTGTAAAATTACGAAAAACTAGGAGAGAACATTTTAAAATTGAAATTTTTTTTTTAAATAATTCAATTCAACTAACTGTTTTTCATCAAAATTCAAAACTTACAAACATAGGTAAACACTCAATACAAAAGCTGAATTCTTCTCAGATTCCAGTTCAAAAGTAAGTCCTTTCCTCTAATGAAAATGTTATTTAGTGTAGCTGTCATTCGAAATTTATACTCAAAAGTTATATTTACAATACATCGGAATGGTTTTTTTTTAATTTGCGCACTTTAAATATTTTTTTTCCTTATGCGAAAAAACAGACAATGCATTTCATTTCATATAGGGTTAATTAAGCCTTTCATTTTACTGCATTTTAAACCATCAATTTAATGTTGATTTCTTTTTTCAAATAATGTGTAATACCAAAATAATGTCATTGTCATTTTTTTACGTTTCTGAATAGAATATTTTTTTTTCTGAAACTGATAGACATAAAATAACTTGCGTTATAAAACAAAACTCTTAAGTTACATGGAGTTGAATTTTAACACTTTTTGCATTTTTAATCTCAAACACTCTTTATCCGAGACAATAAAAAAAACTAAAATATCAAGGCAATTTTCTCGCGTACACTTTAAAACTATGCAAGTTACAAAGTTTCGTGGCTAGTTTGTTAATTAACAATTTCGATTCATCAATATTATTTAAAGAACTCCTTAACTTATTAACATTTAATACATGGGTTAATAATAACGACTTTGCGAGAAATATTTGAAAAATATTCGAAAAAAAGTTAATCGAGCCCCCTTTGAAACCAAATCCAGGCTAAGCCACAGAAGTGGATAATTTTCTATAAAATAAAAAGAACACCGCTTTGCTTCCAATATAAACCGGGGTTGATTAAGTTCAAGCAGCCTCTTGGGTCGCACGCTAAAGAATTTTCATAAAACGGAAAAGTATATGATTTTGTTGGAAATCAATTGTCTAAATTTGACATTTCTCTGAATTAACATTTTTTTTTAATTTCAAGTTATATATATAAGCTCATTTTTTGGCATGCATACAGCGATTTATATCTTTATATTATTTTATAGAGATACACAGCTTAATTTTTATAAGCTTGCCTGAAAAAAGCCCTTTTGACACTGAAAATCAGCTTAATTGCCTGCAAAAAAATATGACTGTTGCCAGTCGGAGTGTTCCAATCGTATTTGCTCGTGTCCCCTTTGAATCGAGCGTTTAGAATCGCATGCGCCAGAAGACCAGAGCCTTGGGGACTTACCGCAGTACGTTGGCGAGCGTGTGCCGTCGGTTCCTACGGGATGCGGCCGGCGGCGGCCTGAGCGGCGGCCGCGGGTAGGCGATCATCCTCGCGGTCGAGCGCTCCTTCGATCAATGGCGTATCACGCGGTGCCGCCAGGGGGAGCCCCGCACAGCCGAAAAAGTTCCCCGCGAAACGAAACTATCCCCACTCAATCGATGCAATCGATGCCAAAGCGAAAGGACCCCAAAAGTTGCGAACAAAAAAAAGACTCACCACTCCTCCATGACGCCGGTCGCCTGAAAAAAGACGGAGGCGCATCGCTGGCTGGAGGGACTATTCTTTCGACGCTACTTCTACGCCATCGTAAACCATCTCCCGACGCAGCACCGCGAGTAATCGAAGTAAATTATCGAGTCGGCATTTAAATGCGACGATTGTCCAACCCTTTTCTTTCTGGAGACAAATTGGCCTATAAACTCGGCATGGCGCACGCGATTCTATCGCAACTCACGTGCATTGCGAACGCAGCGGTCAAGAAAGTGGTCCATGCACCCCCGAATGAGAAAATGCATTCTTTAAGCGCCATCTTTTGCCCCTTTCCTTCTAAAATGTTACCTTAGAAACTAAGACGAAGGGGCAAGTGAATAAACTAACAAAAATCTCATTCACAACAACTTTACAAATAAGTGTTGCTTTTCGTTGAATCCCGCATTTTTCGCCAAGCAAAAATATCGGAACGATAATATTTTACGTTTTAATTTTGAACAATGCGGAAATTGTTTAGTAGATATAGCGTCGCACTGAAGCTACACAATGGGCTATTGGCGATGGTTCGCAATGCATCCCTAAGGGAAGGTTGGGCTGGTTTGGTTTGGTTAAATAACGTCGCACTAGAGCTGCACAGTGGGCTATTAGCGACGGTTCGGGGTCTATCTCGAAAAGGAAAGACCCGGGAACACATTCATATATGCACCTCGTTATTTTAGAACCATTGTCAGATGACGAGGAAACACCTGAACTGGCACCCAACGCCTTCAATAGACGACGGGACTTTGGACCCCGATCACATTTATCGTGCACCAGTCCCATATACACGCCGTTAATTTTTGCGGATGTTCTGGATTACTTTTCTAGTATTTTGTAGCGAAGCTGGCAACCCTCCGATTACAAGATCACTACTTTTTTTTTTACTTTTCTTTGTCAAGTCCATCGCCTAGGATCGAACCGGGAATCTTCGTATTCCCAGCTGACGCCTTTAACCGCTCGGCCACGGAGCCCCCCCCCCCCCCCCCCCTGGTAAGACACGGAAACACTGCCACGCAATTTTGAACTATGGTCAGATGAAGATAACACTTGAGATTTCATCAATTTTATTTATTTTATGTTCTTTATTACAGTCCGTCATGTAGCCTTACACTTATTGTTCGCGGACCCAATCCCCTCCCCCTGCCGGCAATTGTGTGTCCCCTCTTTGGTAGGATCACAATCTAATAATGCTAAGGGTCATCTTTTTTTAAATGTTCCTAATCCTTGCGTTTTCTAATTAATAAGAAATGCGTCAAAATTTAATCTCGCAAATTCACATTAGACATTTTTGAGTCGAATATGAACTCTCGATAACACCAGACGTCGTACAGGGGAGTATTTGCATCAAAAAGTTAGTCAAAAATATATTTCGGTTCTAATAGACTCAAAATATAAAAATAATGTTATTTAACCATTATAAAAGACATTTCGACGCTTTATATGGAAAAATAATAATTTATTTAAAAATATATTCTCAGCTTAATATAAAGGGCATATGTTATTACATCATTGCCATCTTCATAATCAATATTATAAGTACCCTAAACAAATGTATATATAATAAATTGATTTATCCTTTGCACAAAAAAATATTCATGCAACTGAAAGGGCAGCTAACTCGGGGGTCTAAAGATTGGCCGTTGTGATAGGATTAAAAGAAAACAATAGACAATTGAAAAGAAAATATCGTTAAATTAGACAATTCGGAATTCAAACATTGCATTTTCTTCTTTCAGTAGATGGATAAAGCTATAATAAAGTACAGTATAACAAATATAAATAAAACAAGTTTAGCGAACAAATAATTTTTTTTTAAATATTAATACATTCCAAAACTGGATAATCACAGAATATACACATACAGAAAAGTTTAGTTTAAGTTTAAAGTAGTTAAAGCATAAAGTAAAGAAACATTTACAATAAAGTTTTGCTCTGACCACGGTTTCATTATCTGAAGACCCTTCATCTTCAGTGCCATTCACAATGGCTGTTATGGGAAACTCGGGAATAAGCATCTCTAAGGTTGCAATGTAAATTACTTAGATTTTTTTTAAGGTAAATGTCTCACACTGGTTATGAAAGAACCCGAACTTAATAATAGTCTGTTGAGCAAATCTCTATTGCAATCTATACCCGAAAACTTTGTGTAAATAGTCTGAAATATTTATTTCTATATTTAATCGGCTTCTTCTGATAACTGTCCAATGGGTAGTAGGACAATTTTCAATACCTATTGGTACGTGAATTAAAATTGTGTGCATTATTGGTGTGATAGGATGCTATGAGTAGTGTTCGACGTACAAATTTGCAGTGTCCATGGTGTAAATGGCAATTTTATTTATATATCAATTCTAAATCCACTGGAAACAGTTTCCAAATTATACTTTGCTCTCAAGTATAAAAACTATTAATAATGTTGTTGTTTTCTCGAACAAAAAAAGTGGAAGTATAGAAGAACGTTCCAGACAAAATCTTAAAAATTAAAACAATTATTTATTCAAATCGCTTCTAAAGTACAATATTATAAAGCAAACGATTACATTTTAAGTTTTCGCGGGGAATAAAATGTTCTATAGTTATAATTAAACATTTCGCTAAGCAAATTCACGTTCAAAATAATTCAAGTACGGACAAATTATTTAATACAATGAATGATGAATTTTATAACCATGTTTATTAAAATTATTTGAGTTCGTCGGATTGGCGTACTAACGTCTGCTTTGTCTTCCTACAATTCCTACGTTCCTATAAGAAACATGAGAGTAATCAATTGAGTAATCAACTGAGAATAACAAAATTAAGAATTATCTTAATGTGCATTCTACTGGACATCTTTCCTTAAATACAAGCATTGTGTTATAGCTTCTACCAGGGACCTCGCTAAAGGGGTAAGAGGACACGGGGAGGTCCCCACTCCCCCTCCCCCCCCCCCCCCCATGTTAATAAATTCCTGTAGACTAGGCAGAATCACAAAAATGGTTGGCAAACTTGTGATTTTTTTAAAAAAAATATTTGCTTTTATCAAAATGAAACTACGAAGTTTCCCTCTTAAAAAAAGTCAAATGTTTCATAAGTTTGCCAACTAGGTTTGTGATTTTACCAAATCTACAGGAATTTACCAACATTTATATGCCCGCGTAGGCGTGAAAATTGTTAGTTAGTAATTAGTAAATCACTGAGAGCATCACGGCCAAGTGCCCTGATCATTGAATATAATAACAGAGAGGTGGTTTAAGGCCCAAGAGACACAAGGTGGACTGAAAAGGGCGCCAAATTTTGATAAACGGAAGAAAAAAAATCAAACATGGGAAAAAGTGAAAATAAATTATCAAAAACTATCAAATCCTCATCTACAACAGGGTCACATAATTTCGAATATTTTGTATATTGCGAACTTTTTCTTTAAATGCCTTCATTAAATTTAAGCTTGCTTATGCCTGGGTTTATCCTTCTACGATGCGTTATATTGCAAAACGCTATCAACACAAAAACAATTATATGCTGAATTCGATAAAAGAGAAACGTAAGCGTGCGCTCGGAAACCACAGTAAATGTTTAATAAAATTACGATTCCCTTAAACACTACAAGAAAGTCATTAACTTTGAAATATTTATTAATACTACCGGATGCTTGATATTTTTTTTCTCCGGAGAGTGAAGATCGATTATTTAATCCTTAATTCAATCTTTTTGCTGACTACACAAAACTGATGTGACGCATTTTTTAAAATTATATTCAACTGTTTTCTTCTGAATGTTCTGCAAAACTGCACTAGTAAGTAATTAAACATTATACGATATTTTTAAATTATACGATAGTTTTTAATTAATGTCTTATTTTATAAACGGTTGTTAAAATTTGTTAAAAAAATAAAGTTTTGGTATTTAATAGACATGATTAAAATAATCAAGCATAAGAATCGTACTTCTATAGATAATTTAGAACAAAGCCATTATTATTTTTTATTTTTTTTTGCATTTTGAGTTATGAAAAATAAATTTGTTCTTTATCTGTTACCCATTTTTTTTTGTCAAGGTGCTCGACTTATAAATAAAAAAAACAATAATAAATAGTATATTCTATTTCAAATAAGATAATTTTCTACAAATAGTGGAGATTTGTTGATTATTTTTGAAATTGTCACAAATGTTTTTTACATTAAAATATGTTGGCTTAAGAGGACAAAGTACCCAAAAAATTGTAAAATTCTCGATTTGCCTCCCTAGAACTGTATCTATTTGTTTTAACGAGATTTTATGCTAGATGACAGATACATATGTTCTTCAAGGAACGAAAACATTATTATTTTTTTTTAGAATTTAGTTTACTTTAATATTAATTTTTTTGACACGATAAGGCTTTTTTTTTTATTAATGGACAAATGTATAATATTTTAAGCATATTGTAAAATAAGTGTATATTATAAATTAACATATCAATTATCTCTATGAGTAGTAATTCTTTTTAATTAATAAAGTTAAAAAAATTGAGTTTTAAGGAAAAATTTTGCGTTATTGAATAACTATTTTTATATATATAAAAAAATACATGTAGTATATAAAATTTTAGTGTCAAATTCTTATATATTATATTTCAAGGAAGGGATTTGTGAAAAAATATAAAATATTAAAAAAAACAGCGTTTTATATAAAGCTTAAATTTTTTTTAAGTTAACATTTTAAAAAGAATGCATACAAATATGGAAATGGGAGGGGGGGGGGGGGGGAACTAGCCGCTAACACCAATAATTTTTCGTTAGTTTTTATAGTACAGCAAAACTTAATATACCATTTTGTATGGAATAAAGTCTACTACACATTTATATACAAAAAATTTGCATAGGGGATTATCTTCATATTAAAATCCGCACCAACATTAAAATTTCCAATAGCAACACCCAGTTTTGACTCAATATTTAGAATCTAGACAAAATGTATCGTTGAATATCAATTTGCAAGTCATTTGGTCAAGTAGTTTTTTAATTATGAATATCGAAAGTTTAGAACTCGTAATGTTAAATAAATTTCTTAAACTTTTAATCATATATACAGTAGACGCTCGTTTTTACGAACCTCTAATTTACGAACACTCACGATTTTACGAACTAGTGCCTGGTCCCGAACGTGGTCCCATAGGCATAACGTTATTTTTAATTCCCATTTACGAACTAAAATTTTGAAAAATCTCTTTTTTGCGAACTCATTTTCATACTTCGCTAGCGTTTACCTGACATCAGACAAAGTTTAAAAGCTCATATGTTTAGGGAGTAACAAAGGAACAAACTTACAAACATTTCAAGGCCATTCTGAGAAAAATTACAGGGGCCAACAGCAGGTGGATATAAGGCATGTGATTGGAGAGTGGCACTTTGACGTCAATCTTTACCCCTCCCTTACATTCAATAAGCATGTGTCAATGTCAAGCGGGGAAAGGGGTGCTTTGTTATAAGATTATGTTTTGTAGCTGGTTAGTTTCATCTGGATCCTTAATGTCTAAAGTTTCGTGTGAGTCCAAAGGGAGTTTGAGCCAGTTTTAGTTGAGGAAATTTAGTCATGTCGCAGTTGAAGAAACGCAGTCGTTTATCTGCAAAAAGAAAATTTTAAAAGAAATAGAAGAGAAAACTTTAAGCAAGGCAGAAATTTCTAAGAAATATGGAATTCCAAAGAATAGCCTACAGATAATTTTAAGAGTATAGAGAAAAAATCGTTGGATATGCAAACAAGACCAGCAAGAGTGTCCCTCTCGAAAATATTTTAGAGCAGCAAAATTTTTCCCAAACTGGAAAAAGCATTGCTTGCTTGAATGAGGAACATTATAGGAACGAACATTCCGATTAATGTAATGTGCTTAAGGAACAATTGAACTGCTTTGTTTTAAAGCTCAACATCAAAGACTTCAAGGCATCGAACGGTTAGCTGCAACAATTTAAATTCAGATACGGTTTGAGCTTCAGGAAACTGAATGGTTAGCAAGACTAGCCTCTTTTGAGGAGTACAATAGTGAAATGCTTTCAAACATCAATAAAATTAAAACATGTATTTTCCAAAATGTTTTTTTAAAACAGAAAAACTAGCGATTATTCTGATGCTTGATTTTTCATCAGTAAAGGTGTACTTATTATTTTTTAATTAACTATTTTAATTTACAATTGTTTCTTATATAGAATAACTATATATATAACTTTACTTCATAATATAATTTCTAAATAATGCTTTATTTAAAAAGAGAAGACAGTTTAATAAAAATAAGCCTAAAATTTATCTACTTTCATGATATTCTATTTTACGAACTTTCGATTTTACGAACAATTTGGTTGCTCCCTACGAGTTCGTAAAAACGAGCGTCTACTGTATTTCGAAATAATAATTTTATTAAGCTGATATTTTTATCTGTGTTCCTTCTAAACGACCCAAATAAAATAAACTTTCATTACTTATATGTATATATATTTTTTTATTTTATTTAAATTAGGATATTAATATTCATAAAATTTATGAATAGCAACCATGCAATATTTTGATAGTGATGGATTCAGAAAAACGCTTTATATGCATATCTAAAATTTTATAATTTTCCTCTTAGTAGTTTTTTTGCTATATTAAAATGTGCATCAAATGATCATTTCAGGGGTCGTACACAAATTTAAAATCTACAGAACTTAACAGAAATATTCACTAATTTTGAGAATTAAAAGCGCTGTGATCGCGTTGGCATAAAATTCTAAATTCTTATATAAAGGCGAGGGGTATACGGGAGTGGGGGAATGAATGGCCACGGGAAAAGAAAAACCACAGCTAACGCCAAAACATTTTCTACCCGCGTCCTTCATTTCGTAGTCCAACTAATACTTTGTTCAATGTGGAGGTTGCCCCTCAAATAAGATTGATACATATTGTCTAATATATCTGCATATAAATGTAGGAAATTAACGAAAATTTATATTTAGATTATTTTGAGGGCAGGGAACATTTCTGCGCTATCAAAAGTAGGTGCTGCTATTGAAAACTTTAAAGTTGGTGCGGATTCGAGTATGAAGATAGTCCCCTATGCAAATTTTTTGTATATCAATGTATAGTAGACTTTATTCCCTACAAAATTGTATATTAAGTTTAGCTCTACTATAAAAACTAACGAAATAATCATTGGTGGTTTGTTTTTTCCCCCGGCTGTACCACCGTAGTCACTTAAGAAAAAAAACGTATTTCGATTAGGGGATCAAAAAGTTTAAGTATATCGATCTATAAAACTTCCTACCCAATCTCCTAATAGCATTTCCTTAATACTTAGTAATGGGGCGTTCGAATATTAATTGTCAAAAAAATATAAATTTTCAAGTAATTATGAAAATAAAAATAAAAATAAACTTGTGATTAAACAACTTAAAAAGATTTCTAAAAAAGAGGAAAAAAATAGGAAAGAAAGCAAAATATTTAAATAAACGGGGGGGGGGGGGGAATCTAATTTTGAGGAGGGCGCGAAAATCAAGATCTTGCTTGTGGCCAAAAAGTTTCTTTAACAGTCACTGCAGCTCAATGCATAAACGGATCATTCATGGAATAATAATGATCTTAATAATGATCTAATCATTGCAAAATATGAGCAAATTTTACTTCTGGTCAGGTTGGCAATTTCCCATCCAGTCCGGAGAAAATTTGAAAATTACCAGACACTAAAAAATATTGCTAATTTGACTTTAAAAAAGTTGGTAAAAATCCATATTTGACTTGGCAATTTTAATTTTAAGGCTTCTCTTCACCCCCCCCCTCCCCCCTCCTCTCTCCCTTTAATCATAAACTCTAGCGATGACCCTGTCTTCTACATTTCTTTTCATTGATCGTATACTAAAAAGTGCATATAAATCTTAACTAACCTTTAAAATTATCTATAAATTTCAATACTTGAAAATGCCAAAATGATTCTTGAAATACCAAAATTGCGATAATATATGTTCATTTATAATTTTAAAGGATGTCATAGATATATGTTTTCTTGTTATAATAACAATTATATATATTTTTTAAAAATTATTAAAGTAATAACATTAAATTTCTTCTGTTTCTGTCCAAAAGTTAAAATTCTCGACCTGTACGTAATCACACCGGAATTAAAGAGTGCAACCTGGATTTTACACATAACAAACTTGAGTATTTGTTATATCTTGCAGCATAATTCATAGCGGAAATAGACGACAATGTATAACAAAACTTCTAATTAATTTAAAATTCTACGGAAACCTAGTTCAAATTTTACGGGTATAATCAAAATTCAATTAAAAATTGAAATCAATGTAATTTTTTGTTGAAATTATCAAATAAAGTAAAAACCGATCCACATTATAAAATTTTACAATCAAAATCAGAAGTGCAAAAAAAAACTTGTTAACCTTTCCATGAGCAACCAATAATAGAAAATCGCTCTGTGTAAAATGTTCAACTTTCGATTACTTTCCAGGCCTACTGGGCTCGCAAGCAAAAAAAAAAACAGCACAAGATTCTTCATTTATTCAACTCTTGTAAGGTATAATTTTGAAAAGTATAAACAGAGATTTTTAAATTGACTTTTGGTTAGATTTTTTTATGCAAATACTCCACTATTAGTCGTGTTTAGTTCCGGAAGTATAATGCACTTGCATTTCCTTTGTAACGTTATGACAAAAGTTATACTACAAAAATATTGATAAAATATTCTGAGTTTTTAAAATTTGAGTTAAATTTTTTATTGATATAAAACTACTTACATTTTCATCTTATTAATATGATTATTTATGGCATGGTAGCGCTTGAAAACTTCAATCAACTTTGCCGAAAGAAGAATTCCAAAAGTTCGTTAGGTAAGTTTACTTTACCTTACTTTTTGGTATGTGGGGTTCACTTCATATACCCGATACTCCCGCTTAGGTTAGAGTGATCACTTTAGCCTGACCAGCAGAGTATCGGTGTAGCAAGCCGAAGTTCCTCTGTTCGATACCGAGTGTAGCCAAATAGTACATAGCAATTACATTGGTGACCCGGAAGTGATAATACTTCACGGCTTCAACCACTGCCACGTGATAACCCTTCACGGGCATCTCAATCATTTATTCCTCCGTCCGACTCACTGAGAGGGGAGTACTGTGGGGTTCACTTCATATACCCGATACTCCGGCTTAGGTTAAAGTGATCACTTTGGCCTGACTGGAAGAGTATCGGTGTAGCAAGCCGAGGTTCCGAGGTTCGATACCGAGTGTAGCCAAGTAGTGCATAGCGGTACAGGTATTTGGACTGACCTAGTGGTTTAATAGGTATTGAAGAAAGGTGACCTGGGGATTTCACGGTTAACTATTTATACATGGGTGAATTCCATGCCAGCATCTTTAACGCCGAAGAATTTGTTGTTTCGCTACTGTTTAGTTGACCATCTGCTTTTCCGCGCCAAACAAATGTTGACGAGGTAACGATTAGTTGATTAATTTTTTTAACTATGGTCAGATGGAATTTATTTAGGAAAACTAGGTGTTTAGTTTAACTTAGCAAATTAGTTGTCGATTTGTCATTTTTTATTGGTTTTAGACATTACATAATGGTCTGTTATAAATTGAACACAACAGGTTGTTCTAAAAATAATTTTTGGTTAGTTGAATTAATTAACGCTGCTCAATGGGCTATTGGCGTAGGCACCCAACGCCTTCAATAGACTCGGGACTTGGGACCCCGACCAAATTTATCGTGCACCACACCGTTATTTTTTCTGGATGTTCTGGACGACATTCTAGTATTTTGGTAGCGAAGTTGGCAACCCTCCGATCGTGATATCACTACTTATTTCCTATTCTTAGTCAAGTCACTGATCTCTAACTGTAACTTCTGGATTGGGCAAGACATTTAGTTGACTTGAAGTCGATGTAGAAGTTGCCATGATGTGACCGACTTTTCTTGATACCGCAATATTTCGTATATTTTTCATGCTAAAATAAACCAACATGTATTGCTTTTGGCTAATTTTTTTTCTTTTTAAACACATTTTAAATGCAATCTGCTATTAACCGTTTGAGTCCCAGGGGGTATTGAAAAAACACTGTCGAAGAATCCCAAACAGCGCAACCGCGCTTTCTCTAAATGAGTACGAAAAGACCCAAGCAGCGCGATAGCGCTTGTTTTGTTTTATGTCGAGAAATACCAAGCGGCGTGATAGCGCTTTGTTTATTTTGCATCGATGAATCCCAATCGGAGAAATAGCGCTTCTTGTATTTGTTAGGTAACGCGATTCTCGTCTTTTTCTCATCGCTCCGTCACATTTATTGCAGTTTGCAAAGCGATCGGACGTATTCTTGCGTAAGTGTTTCTCACTGTTAATAATTGTGTGTTTCAAAATGATTAGACGGAGCAACGCAAAAAGTAAATAGTAATTAATCTAGATTTACTGTTTAACTTTTTTAAATTTGGTGTATCCCCAAAAAGGTAGAATGAATCGAAAAGGAAAACCTATGTGCATAATCACAAATCCATGTGATAATATTATTGACGACGATGACGACTACATTGTTCCTGTAAAGTGCAAAAGACAGCGCATTTTGAGTACTTCAGAGGATAGTGATTTATCGCATCAATGTCCACTGAACAGTCTACGAGTTGCTGAAGACGTGTCTAATCAACGTGATCCTCTCGAGCATAGCGAAGAATCTGGTTCGCGATGTAAATTCTCTAGCCAGAGTAAACCCATGGAATACTTTGAACTATTCTTTGATTCGACACTATGGTCACTAATAGTTGAAGAAACTTATAAATATGCGGATTATTCAAGGCATTTACCTAGAGAATCGGAATCATTTGATACAGATATTTGGACGCCAGTTACCGTTTTAGAGATGAAGGCATTTATAGCAGTACTGTTGGACATGGGAATTACAAGAAAACCCAATATACGTTCGTATTGGTTTTTATAAATATTTCAAGTTTTGTTCGATAAAAATTATTGAGAAGATAACAATGAAATAAAAAAGCATATTTTGTAATGCATTATTATAGTATTGTTCTACCTATTGTAAAATGTATTATTTACATTAACCCTTTGGGTACATTTCACGAGTAAGACTCGTCATCTGCTTACTTGGGCGAAGTTACGGTGGACGAGTCTGACTCGTCATCTGAATTTAAGAAGCAGGCGTTGATGTTTGCAGCACCCCCCGCCAGTGGGCGTTGATCGCAAACAATTTGTTGTAGGGTCAGTCAAGAATGGGATCAATTGAGGATCAATCTGAGCGCGCGACTTCAACAATCGGTAACGCACCGTCAGTTATCCACAATGTTCGAAATGTACTGGGTTTTCTCGACATAAAATCTTAACAGCGCGATCGCGCTGCTTGGGTTTGGGTTTTGTTAATTAACGTCGCACTAGAGCTGCACAGTGGGCTATTGGCGACGGTTCGGGGTCAATCTCGAAGGAAAGACCCGAGAACACATACACATTCACACACGCACCTCGTTATTTTAGAACCATGGTCAGATGACGAGGAAACACCTGAACTGGCACCCAACGCCTTCAATAGACGTCGGGACTTTGGACCCCGATCAGATTTATCGTGCCCTAGTCCCGTATACACGCCAGTATAATTTGTTGGATATTCTGGACGACTTTCTAGTATTTTTGTAGCGCAGCTGGCAACCCTCCGATCGCAAGATCACTACTTTTTTACTTTTCTATGTCAAGTCCATCGCACGGATTCGAACCACCAATCCTCTGATTAGTAGCTGAACGCCTTACCAACTGGGCAACTGGGGCTCCCCGCGCTGCTTGGGACTCAAACGGTTAAAATAGGAAGTCATTTGCAAGTAAAAGCCGAAGTACATAAAAAGCAAGAACTATTTGTTTGGCAATATAAAAATTAATTCTATAAAAAGAAAATATAATATTTATATTCATTTAATATTTATACAATGCAATGGCATTAAAAAACACCACTAAATCACTTTTTAAAAAATGTTGGGACACAGCATGGCTGCTTTCAATTGGCTTTAACGCGCCTATAGAGGAAGCAAGTTTTGAGCCTTCCAGCAGTTAAAGTTCAGTGAGTCAAGTCCGTTGCACAAGTCCGAACCGGGAACCCTCGGATTCCCAGTTGACGCCTTAATCCACTCGGCCACGGAGGCCTCAAATAATTGGGAAGGGAGAAAACACTATTTCTTTAATTGTAAAGGTGTAGCGGATTTGAAGAAGAAGTTAGACATGCATTGGGGAATAATTGGGAGGTACTAGCTAGACCAACCTTGTTGGTCCTTCAGCCTGTTGTTGGTCGTCAATATTTGTATTTGTATAACTTTGAACCTTGGTCAAACGACGTTGACAATTGGTCTGTTTACCTAAGTCGGCATACCACGCACATGTGTAGGTACGAGAACGTTTGGATCACGGTAGATTTAACGTGCACCATTTCTCTATACACGACGGGCCTTCAGTTCCCCAGTGGATAAAAGCGTTCAGCTGGTAATCTGAAGATTGCTAGTTCAAGCCCGTGCGGTGGACTTGACAAAGAAAAGTAAAAAAGTAGTAATCTTGCGATCGGAGGGTTGCCAGCTTCGCTTCAAAAATACTAGAAAGTCGTCCAGAACATCCAACAAATTATACTGGTGTGTAAACGAGACTAGTGCACGATAAATATGATCGAGGTCCAATGTCCTAAAGCTTATTGAGGGTTTGTCCTGTGCCAGCTCAGGTGTTGTCCTCGTTATCTGATCATGGTTAAAAAATACGAGGCATCGTTGTTGGCTTTGCTGAACACCTTTTCAAAGTGTCACTTCTAATGTATTTGGGGCCTACTGCATTTATTTTTTGTTAAAAAGATGCTAAGGAAATTCTTTGTATTCAATCGTAAAAGACTTGAAACCATGTAAGAAAAATGATTTTAGAATGTATCAATTTGTCAAGCAAAGATTTTTAACTAATTGTTAAAAATTATTTGATTCTGCAAAATATCTATACAACTATATCTATATAATCATTTATAAGTGAACTAATAAAACAATTAGCTAAAAAAAAAACTTTTTCTTACATATTTTTAAGCTTATAAATATAATATTTTATAAAAAATAATCGATATTTAAAACTTTTAGAAGTTATAATAAAAACTTTAATTTTTAATGGTTATAAAAAAATCCTACTTTGTGACATACATTTTAAATACTACAGAAATAACAAACAACAATTTTCTTTGAAAAAAAAAATATTTAATATGACAACCAAGGTTTCATGGAGGCATACATGGTTTTAACAGGTAAATTTTTTTCTTTGTTTTTACAATAGTTACTAACATATAAAGAGTAAGAGACACTTTTGATTATGGATCAGGAATTCATCAGTGGATGGGGACACTCATCTCATCTTTTTTCACCCCTCAGACTTTTGAAAAACTCCACCCACATCTCTTAGTGAATAGCCGTCATAGAAAGAAGAGACATTGCGTTACATCTGTCTGGACTCTGGCCTGTTCCCAGCACCCTTCAATGCTGCTTTAGGCATTTTTACATTGGGACTGTTTTCTAGGAATTATCAGGGCCCAGAGCAGCTAACAGTTTTCAAGGTCAAAAGAAGAGTTCTTTTACTTATACAATTAAACGGGGAGAGGGGTACTTGACCTTCAAGAACTAAATTGTTTTGACTGTAGCTTTGCTGCTCATCTTGTTTTGCTTTGATGCCGGGAAAAGTCTTTTTCCTTATTTTGCACTCTCACAACTTGGCTCTAATGGGACAACCAAAAATATTTGTTGTATCCTTTTTAAACAACCAATTTCAACAAACGCCCACAAAGCCTATTGTAGACCTTAAAAAATTTAAGATAACCAAAATTATCCTGATTAAACTGAAATCTTCCCTGAAATATTTAAAAATAAATGTTGAACTCTAATAAGTCGAACTTTTATCTATTTTAGCATTTTGACTGATTTTATTCAACGTCATATGAACTTTATACTAAACGGGGAGGGGTATCACTTCCAACGTTTTGTTGTACGAGATGTCGGTTTGTGTTTTTAACTTTTTACGGTAAACTTCCAGATTTGCATCGGCCCCAAGCGGTACAAGTCAAAATCGGCAATATCGATAAATGTAGTTAAAACGCTAAGTGACTAATGCATATTTTTTTTTATTTCTTGCATGAAAATTATCTGAAAAGGAAGGGCCCAGTTAATACCTCGAAGCAAGGAAAGCCCTATTCAAACATGGCCATCGTCGATCTTAAATAGACCTTAGAACATCAATTCAAACTTTTACATAACTAAAATTTTAATCTTTATTTTCATTAAAACGAACCGCATTCTATTAAATGGTTAAAACGCATTAAAAACTGTTCCATAGCTTCTGTATATTTTAATTGCTGTCCTCCCCCTCAAAAGGTTTTATGCGTCTTTTTTAAGTAAATTTAGTTTGAGAAATTCAGGAGCGCCCTTAGGGGAGTTCCACAGGTTCTTTTGCACAAGGTGAAACATATATATTATAGGACATTTGGCGCGGTTTTTTTTCTTGGCGACGAATAGTCACCAAAACAGTTTTTCGATTGTCGCAGATGAACTTTAGAATATAGTATCAAGTTTTATGCAACAGAAGTGGTTATTAGACTTTCCTGATGTTTTTAATTATTGACCGACACTCTTAAGAGCACGCACGTACCGTGCACTGTCACAGACTCGTACCTCGATCATGGCTTCGAGCAAATTGTGGGTCTCCGACCTTCGGCCTACAACTACTCAAATCAAAGCTGGTACTCCCTACGAGAAGTTGATTATGGTGGTTACAGGCAATACTTCGAGCAGTTGACTATGGTGCATATCTCTGATAAAAACTGACCCATAAAACAATTTAAAAAAAATATTTTTCCTACAATTGGTCAGATGGAGTTTAGAGCAATCCAGGAAATAATCCAAAGAAACAAATCCAGGAAAATTAAACAGTAACAACATACAGTAACAGTAACAACAACAGACTTTTTTATCATGGGCCAAATGAATAACAAAGAATCTATTAGCCACACCAGAACGACCAAAAGTAGATCTTTTATTCGAAAATTGCAATTAAAAACTGCTTCAAATTTTAGTCTCAAACTTCTCAAGGAGGCACAACTAACAGTGCGCAATCTATTCAGTTATACCGCAATCTCAAAAATAATGTATCTAAGCACTAACCTGACGATGACTTGACACGTCTTCTAGTTTAAGCACTTCCGTAAAACATCGATGATTTGAAAACGCATTGTTGATGTATTCATCCGCGCTTATTCGAAATTGCCGCTAAAAATAGTTCCGGGAACCGCACGAACTAATACGCAGCACGATGATGTCATAGGGTTGCCAGATTGAAAGATATCGCAAGAATCAGGAAATACCAACAAAGTCAGGTGGGGTTGCCATAAAATGAATTCATCGCCCAAAAAAACTCACGCAAATGTCCTATAATACATTTATATATTTATTTTTCTATAATCCACGAAAAATTCACTTATTTTTGGAACCAACACGGTAACACAAAAGTGAACATGTTAAGTGATTATTATGCTGGAATCCGAGCTTACTGTGCCTTCTAAACTTATACGAAAAACATTTTTAAAAATTCCAGGTTACGAATGTAGCATTTTTGACAAAAGAAAACAATGTTTTCTGTATACTACAAGATAAAAGCTCATATTATTAAATTTTTGACAAAAGAAAACAATGTTTTCTTTATACAAGATAAAAGTTCATACTATTAAAAAATTGTACCAAGTGGTAATTTTATACTAGTTAATAAACATTCATATTCTTCGTAATTTAGCTATTTTCTCAAGTCTCGGCAGAAGAGTGACATGAAATAATTTATATATATAAAGATAAGAGATCACTTCAATAAAAAAAAGTTTATTAAAAAGCTTTAAATCAGCATATTACAAAATCTACTAACAAGAAAATTACATAAAATTATATAAATAGTAAACAGAATTTTTAAAAAACTATACCATACTTTTTAACTATTAAACATTTTAAAAATATAAGTTAATGGTTTACCTTTTAAGCAAAAAGACTCACTTCAACTATAGATTTGGCATTTAAATACTAATTATTTTACTTAATATTTAAAACACATTTCAGCAATATTTAAAAATAAAATTTCATTATTCACAAATGCAATTTAAAGCTGAATAATTTAATTGCTTTATTAATTAAAATCAGCTACAAAAAAAACATCTACAAGTTTCTTACTTTTGAGAAAAACAAACATGTTTATAATACTAACGCATTTTTATGGAGTATTTAATTTTTGAATTTGAGTCAGTTAAAGTGATATGAGCAAAATATATCGAAATAAAGGTTTTAAAGCGATGCAAATAATCAACTGCCATCCAAATACAATGACGAGTGCTACTCCTCACTGTCCGTTTAGACCAGTTTCAAGCAGGACGAGTTGCACTCATCATTCCTGGCCCAGTAATTAAATATCATAGTACAAAAATTTGAAAATAAAAATAATTTTTGGTGATTATAGGACATGTTTAAAATTAATAAAATATTGAAAGACAAATTTGAATTTCTCTGATCACACTTCAATACATGTTAAATCATTTCATTCTAAGATTAAATTTTAAGCAGTCAATAGTTTACACTATACTGCATAAAGATACCAAAATGAACTTATTTTAAATAGTATAACACAAATAAATTTATAATTATTTAGTTCAAATATTCAATACAAAGTTAAATATTAAAGAATACTTGTAAACAGTTAAGCACTCTTTAATATACTCATATATATATACATATATATATCCCTAAAAAAACCTTTGCATTTCTGTATCAATCATAAAAGAATTCCAAAACTACAGATTAACAAAAGTTGAATATATGGAAGTTTTCGGATTTCCACCGTTGCCATGCATACTCAAAATAGGCTTTGATCGGCTAAGGATCACAGCCTAAGTTGTGCAATAGAACCCTTAAAACTGATATACAGTAAAATCCTGTTTATCCGGCATTAAATTACCTGTAAATTTTGAAAATGGGATTTTTGGCAATCGAAAAACATATTTCGCCAAAAAGTTATGTCACCAAATATGGATTTTCTCCCAAAATGAGTTTCTATTTGAGAATCCGAAGAAGTTTTAAAATGTGAGTGACTATCCAAACCACATTCTGACCATAAAAATACAACCAGAGATGCTGTTATGTTGCAAACTTGTTGAGTCCTGACAATGATCATGTGTTTACAAATTGCACTGATTTGAGCTGGATCATAACTGTTAACAAACGACTCTACAACAAAATCGTGATCGGTTTGCTTATAGTATTATTAATTGCTTGAGTGCTTTTAACCCTAAATTTCACCCAGACTTTGCTCAGTTATCGAAATTTGGCGAGAAAAAGTAACATTCAATTAACAGGATAATCTGTTTAACCAGAAACTCCCGTTTCTCAATCATTCCAGATAAAAGGACTTTACTGTAATAAGTTCTACATAAAAACACTTGAATGCAAAAATAACAAATGACAGAAATTTGATACAATGCCTGATTTTTTTTAAACAAAAAGCAAATGTAAAATAAAAAAGCTTTTTAAAATAAATGCAAAATACTATAAAATAAATTAGCATAAAAAGGGGATGGACAGATAAGTATAACAAAAAACATACTTACAACATTAAAAAGACAACTTTCTTTAAAAATGTAATCTAAAGCAAGGGGTTTTGCTCATGCACTCACACACACACACACACAAAGTGTGGGATCAGAACCTTAAATATCAGGATGGTGGTTACTGTAGAAGAATGTGAAACATTGGCAAAAGGTTGACTATTGTAGTACATTTTATATAGGAGGGTTAAAATTTCAAAAGCCATTGCACATAATCTCTGAAGCTAAATAACACATAAACACAAACAAATCATAATATATCTTAATTGTCGACGTAGACACGAGATCAAATTCATGTGCAATGAAATAGCATTTTGAAGGTGGACTTCAAGAAAACCTTTCTTTTCTTATGAAAAAGAACTAAACCTAAAAACGAAAACACTTGCATAGGTTATTAAATGAAGTTGTTAACCAACAATAAATTATAAAGTGTATTCTACAGCTGATGTAGGAACTTTTACATAGGGTGTGGTGAAACAATTTAAAAATTACCTTGGAATCATTGACATATCATAAAAAAATTAAATGTGGCTGATATGCATTTAGAGATAGGGAAGTTGTGCTTTAGTTATGCTCATAAGTCAACCTTAACTCTTTAACGAAGGAAAAACTTATTGTTTAGCTTCTGTTAGTTGAAGATCCGCTCTTCTACGCCCAGATAATTTTGGCGAGGTTTGGTTAAATTAAGGTTGCAGTAGATTGAGAGAGAAAGCATCGTAAATGGTTGAATCAGCGTCGTACTGGAGTTGCACAGTGGGCTATTGGCGACAGTTTGGGATCTATCTTGAAGGAAAGATCTAATATTGAACCATGGTCAGGGAATTTTGTTTAATTTAGCAAATTACTTGTTTTAAAAAAAATATATTTTTGACAATGTACAATGATCTTGTTTGACTCGATACAACAGATTGTTCTAATCACCTACCATTTTGATAACCGGTATTAACCATTACAGGGCGGGTGACTGATATTTTGGCTAGAATCTCCTGTTAAAATTACATATCCGCCTTCAAAAAATTAAAATTTGTATAAAAGTTTATTTTAGTTCACATGTTAATTTAAAAAGTCATTAGGTAGTTAAATAAAGAGTACAACCAGAGAAGGACAAGGTGGCCATTTATTATATTGTAAATACATAACTAATGCACACTGGCATATCTTCGCCAAACCGTGATGGTCATCGCTACCTTGTAGGAAGGGCATTTATGTAAATATGTTGTGATTATTTGAGAGGAGTGGTTATTGCCCAAATGTTGTTAATGCTTGACTTTCTGATTTTGTAGCACAGGACAGAACTAGGCAAAACATTTTTAATTTCTAGAATGAACTTGTAACATTATCAAAATGATAGTCCTATAATAAATGTTCAAATTGTTTAAATTTTTTACAATCTGGGAAAGATAAACATTGTTAATTGCGTTACTGAAGGATATAAAAAAAAATCTTTAATGACATTATGAAAAAAATGTTACTTGTTTTGTTATAAATGCTATTTTTAAGATCTTGAATGCAACATTTGTAAACATAAAATAAGCTTAAAGCAATTTGAAAATATTTATCAGAATATAAAATTCTACAAATCAGAACAGTGTGCAAAGAGCGAACACATTTTTAAGTAATTAGATTTGAAATAAGAAACTGAAATCATTGGAGATCCATAGTTTCAAATATTATTTAAAAAATAGCTAGGTACTCTATATACGTGAATATAAACTGAGAAATGCGTCAAAATTTTCATCAAAAAGTAGGGCAATCGAATTATACGCAATTCAGTCAAAAGTATAATAGGCAAATGAGAGAAGGCAAGAGTTTGGATTCAAACTTAATACCAAGAGTGTGCCCCACATGTGCTGACAGAAAATCTAGTATAAGTTCTAAAAATTTGTGTATACAAAAATCCATTAGAGTAGAAATGAAAAAAATTACACATGTCCTAATACATTAATATAAAAAGCTATTCTTCTTAACATTAAAAAACAGAATATAAAAATATACTAAAATAAACCTATGATATGAAAAGCATCTCCATAAGCATACGTTTACTTTAAATACAATTACTACATAATGAAGATAGTGTGGCTATATTTCAAAGAATATTAGAAACACAACATGCCATACAAGTATTTTACAGACAAATGGTACTAAGCCAGTCTTCTAATTCTTGTGATATATATGTGCATATATTCAGTCTAATACATACTTATTTTGAAACTCAAGTGTCAATTCAAAAATTGTGTTAACGAATTAAAAGTAATGTATAACATGTCCCAAGAAACCATTTAAATTAATGTTATTCCTATTTGACATACTAATAATTTATATTATAGTATGTGCGGCTTTATTTATCTTAATGTCCTCAACCAAACTGCTAAGAATTTAAATAAAACTTCATTAAAAAAGTTATCAATCATTCATAACTTTGTATCAATGTAGTGAAGTAAGTTATTTTCCTCTTCTGATTAGCTGGCAATTATTTTTTTTACAAGTAAGAAAATTTTTTTAACAGCTTTAACAAACCAAAAGTAATGCAATTTTTTTTTCATTTATAACATAATAACAAGCTGTTCAGACACCACAAATAAAATAGAAAGATCAAGATAAAATTACATAAAAATAACAAAGTACAGCACAATTCTTTCACAATAATTTAGACATTGTACACAATTTAAAAGCCCTATTACATAAAAATGAAACAAATAAATGTGTAGATTACTGATTACTAGCACATATAATCGAAAATGTAAGAATATGAAGAATAAATAAATGGTCCTGAATTTAATAAGTAATGTTTTGGCAATGGAAGAATGAATTAGAAAATTTAAATACTTTCCCATATACAGTGGCTCTCAAAAAGGCTTGTACACTTTTAAATTTCCAGAAAAAGCGGTGTAATCTAGAATTTAATTTGAATATAAAGTCCGATTTTATTTCATATAATCTCCATGTAATTCTGAATAAAACTTATATATATTTTTTAATATTGAATTATTTTCTTTTTATAGAAATGAAAATGCTAGGAAGTAAAAAAAAAGAGGTACAAAAGTAATTCTACACCGAAACATTTTCGAATAAATTCATAAATAAAAAATTATTGTCTTTTTTATTATTATTATTTCTGCATTGAGGTGACATTTAAAATTCGTTTGACTTTCATTTTTCTTGGTTACTTCGTAATATTCTATTTATTATTTTAAAATGGATCATAGTCAGTCATAAGAAACAAAAAACACATTAAAACATTGATTTATTTTTCATCATAATATTGGTAAATTATTTCAATTATAAATTATTTTAAATATGTTTATTTAAATAACTTAACACACAAAGCTGAAAATTTGGATATTGGAATCACCTTTGTTTCTTCTCAAGATAACAATCCTTAGCACACGGCTCTCAACATTCGCTGCCTCTATAATTGTCCACAAATACTGAAAAAACTACCCCAATCACCCAACTTAAACCCAATAAAGCACATATGGAGAGAAATGAAGTTTAGAGTAAGAAGACACAACATTAAAACAAAATGCAAAATAAAAAAAATCATGATTGAAGAATGAAAAAACATTAATGCAGAAATTTTTATGTCCAGACGTTTAAAAGCTGTTGTGGATGCTACAGGATATCCTACTGAGTAATTATTTAGCGAAATATTACAATATTTATTAACACATAGAGTTTTTTTAAAGTATACAAAGATTTTAGTGAGATCATTTTTTTTTTACTTTATGATTATTAATTTTCCAAAACAAAAAAGTTTTACTATTTTTTTAAATGTTTTGTGCAGTTTTGTTAAGAACAATTTATATATCTTATTAAAAATTTCCATTTTGAAATATTGATTTTTATTAATGGGTAGAGCAGTATTTCATTGAAATTTGTAAGTGTATGAAAACTTTTGAGAGTCATTGTACATGAATTGATGAATAGGAAATAAGATATAACCAGAACACAAAGTATTGTAAAAAAATACCTGTAATAAAGTTTAGTATTCTTTTACAAATCTCAAATAATAAACTTTTTTTATGATTGAGTTTTACATAAGTATGGAGGTGTAAAATAATATTAGCTGATAGCCCATTTTGCTAAAATTGCCAAGATGAGCATTTTAAATGAAAAACAGGTTATACTTGCTAAAGATGATGGAGGCGTTTGATATGAGTGAGGTACCTTTTGCGTTGGTAAAGCTCTTGGAACACTAAAAAATAAATCTTCAAAATCTTCAACTATAGCAGCTCTCCCAAAGCCACTTCCACTTCCACTACCACTAGATGAATCAGCTGCAATATTTATATAAAAATTAATTAATAACACATATTACATTAAAAAAAATTATTAGTTAGAAGTTATTCATAAAAAAAATTTTAATATGAAGACTGAAAAAAATTCTAAATGCTCAATTTTTAAAATTATTTCTTTAATATACTTATATTGAAATATTTAGCAGTTAAGAGTAAGAACTATGCTATCTTAATACCAAAATACTGGCATGTACATTAACAGCCATAGTGAATTTACTTTCTAGAGACATTTAATAGGTTTTCTTATGTTATTGCTTGAAATGAATGGTAAAACTATAGATTCACAAATAATATTATCATATTTACTTTTATATAAGCAGACCCCCCTTAATTTTAATTAGAATTTTTTGTTCAAATTTGCAAATCACAAAAAAAAGTTAAATCAATTTGTTAAAGTGAATATTGAAGCTGAGAAATAAAAAACAGGATACAAGAAAACGTCTTCCAAAACGTTCTCAGCACTTCGTCACGCCTAAAAGTATACTAGTCACTCTAGTCTTGTGTTTTTTCAACTATCTATCAGACTTCTTAATTAAATTTAAAATATTATCATAATAAATTATTATAATTCAACACACACCAAAATGTTCAATTTCAAATCCTTAACTTTGTTAATAAAATCTAACGTCCCAATTGTACTTTCAGACATCAAAATTCAAATGACAAAATTTATATGTTTTTGTCTTTTCAAAAATCTAATGAATTTTGAAACATCGTCTACCTATGCCTAGTGCAAAGATTGTGAAATTTAAATATTTATGCAACTAAACTATTACTATCAAACAAAAATAAAAACAGCAAAAATTTTAATAATACTCTGTAATGTTAGGAAATATCAGTGAAAGATTATAACACATCTAAAATTTACAACTACCAGCTCACATTTTTAGAAAATAAAATACTATAACTTATTGAAATAACTGTATAGTATAAAAAAGTATATGAAACTTTTACCTGAATCTTCCCATTCTACATCTAATCCTTTATATGCATGAGACAACTTTGTACTAATAAGATTCAAAGTTAAAATTTGCTGATTAATAATTGCATTTTCTCCTGCTTCTTTAGGGTCTTTAAAAGAAAGTAGGTGTTTGAGAGAAGCATTAACATTCCTAAAAAAGAAAATATTTTCAAATATTTAGATGTTTTTTCTAAAAATTTACTTACTAAAATATGAAGATCTTAAAATAACTTGGAGTACAATTTCAAAACTTGTCTTATCCACAATTATGAAACTATGACAAAAACATTTTTATATTCCAATACAATAATAACAGATTGTATCTCATTAGAATTTAATTGAAAATATTAGCAGTAGATAAAAAAATTCTAACTTATCTAAATGCAATGTGTAAGCAAAAACTCCTGGGTTTTGCTATTGATAATTGTATACTTTAATATTTAATCATTAGAATGGAGTAATTATATTTAAAAATTGTCAACTTTAATATAAATATATATACATATATTAGTTTTTTTTAATGAGAAGATAGCTCTCATTTAAAGGTGAACTTGTCAAAGTTACAGTAAAAAAGGGCTGATAAATTATATAACAAACTTTTATTTTCTAGAGCCAATTGACGCAGGTTGTTACAGAAGACACTCACAAACCAGAATCCTTCCCGCCAGGAGAGATCTCAGATATAAGCATAGGAAATTTTAACATGGTCCCAGGAATTTTTGAAGCTGTGGATACACACGATTGGTTGAAAGATTTTGATCAGAACTTCCCTTTAAGGCCCATTCAGACTAACCATGCATATGTCGACATAACACAGCAATATTTCTTAATATAGTTAAATTTAGCGTTCACATTCACACGTCCATCTTACCGAGTACACTTCTGATCTAACCAATCGCCACACAGCAGGCTACCTCCACATTGAACAAAGCATTAGTTGGACTACGAAATGAAGGACGCTGGTAGAAAATGTTATGGTGATAGCCGATGTTTTTTTTATGCATGGTCAGACTGGCCTAGAATTGTTCTAATAATATGATACAGTTTGTTTTATACTTAAAGATATGTTACTACTTTCATGTGATTTTATATAGTAATTTTGATGACGTCAATTTTTTTTATTTGTGTTCTTAGGGTGTTCTGAAATTATGTAGGCAAATGACGAACTTAATATTGTAAAAAAAATTAAAAATAATAGAATATATCTTGAAAAAAAATATTTATTCCAGGTTTAAAATTCATATGCCAATGATTAACTTTAATTTTAAAATTCAGGTGGAACAAATTTTTTTTACAAATATTTTAATTAGGGTTCTACCAATACATAGTTTCTCAATTCTAAATTTAAATGAAATATTGTAAATGTTATATTTACACACTCAGTTTGAATTGAGGTTGTAATACTTTTATTTTTTTCCATAAGATCGTGTTTGTCTTAGGTTATACAGGGTGTCCCAAAAGTATTTTAATACTTTTAAAACTCATTTAAAAAAAACAAAATATGCACATACGTTTTTTTGTATTTAATAAAGAAAGAATCAAGATTTTTAACATTGTTTACAGCACTTCAATGTTAGCAATATTTTTGCACCTTTAAAAAATAAGTTTTTAAATAAAACCACATATAGTGTTGTGGTCCAAAAACCCTACAATAGCCAATATTCAAATAACAGCAAAGTAAAGCAGATTTGGGGTGACAAGCAAGTGCCACCCTACTTTTTTAAAATTTAAAACTAGCTCATTGTTTTCTCGGCTGGTTCATTGTTTGTTTGGTTGAATTTACGTCACACAAGAACTGCACAGTGGGCTATTGGCGATAGTTCGGGGTCTAGGTCGTAAGAAAGACCTGGGAACGATGCTTCATATTTTTGAAATATAGTCAAATGACGAGGAGAACACCTGAGCTGGTGTACCCCTCGCCGGTATATAAGAATTACAAAATTTATGCCAACGCGATCACAGCGCTTTTAATTTGCAAAATTGGCAAAGATTTCTTTTAAGTACTGTTATTTTTAAATTTGTGTATGACACCTGAAATGATCATTTAATGCATATTTTAATATAGCAAAAACACTACAAAGAGGAAAATCACGAAATTTTAGATATGCACATAAAACATTTTTCTGAATCCATCACTATCAAAATATGGCATGGTTGCTATACATAAATTTTTTGAATATTCATATCCTAATTTAAATAAAATAAAAAAATATATACATATAAGTAATGAAAGTTAGTGTATTTTTTTGGGTCATTTAGAAGTAACACAGATAAAAAATATCAGCTTAATAAAATTATTAGGGGGGGGGGGAGGGGGTAGTCTTATACAAATTTCATGCTGAAGTGAGGTAATTTTGTTAAATAATTAGTATTTATGGTATATTTTGCATTAATTTTTTTTTGTTGCACTTTTAGTGGATTTTGCTTAAGTTTTTTTTTTATATTTAAAAATTACTTTAATGGTGTCATGCACACTATCAAAAATCAGAGGTCAATCATGAACAGACTTTTTTTTAAAGCTAATATAATAAGAGACAATATAATTTGTTCTTTAAAATAAGCTTCTTCAATGGCATCTTTAATTAACTAAAACCTTCCCAATATATGTATACTTTACCTTGTTTCAGTGTTTCCATCCCAACATCCTTGAGCTCCCTCTTCCATTCGAGAATGACTACACATCTTCACAGGAAGATCTTGCCAAAACTTCTTAATTCGTTTTGTTTTCTTCTTTAAATTATCAACCAATCGTTCTATGCTGGTACCAGCGGCTGTTGTTGGTCGAGCTCCATGGTTATGCATAAATTTGAGCTTTTCCAAATGTATTTCTTGATCTGAAAGATCCCGCTTGCCTAAACGTGGTTTTCCACATATTTGAAACAACTAAAAATAAAACATATTTGTATTAGATTAGGAAATAAATCAATTTTACCATTCAACTTTTAAAAAAAAGACATTGTTTAAAAAAATATTCTACCTTTACAATACATAATATTTTTAAGCAATTATCTATTATACGAAAATTAATTTTATTTTCCAATAATTTTTTTTAAAGTTGTATACATACAATTTTTTAAAAACTTAATACATATTTTAAATATTTTCCATACAGGGGCACACATTTTTCTATATCAATTTTATTTAAAAAAAATTAATATCAAAATAAAAATAAGTTTTATGTTGATCTTTGAGTGAGTTCATTACAAAAAAAGGATGCAATTTCAAATTTCTTCATTTTTGGTGACAATTGTAGCTAAATGCTGGTTCAGAAGAAATTATAAAGAATGCAAATATTTAAGGAATTGAAATATTTATAGAAAACTTATGCAAATAAGTACAGTAAAAGCTCATTTATTCGACAATCAATTAACTGAAAAGTTAAAACAAAATTATTAAAAAACTCAATTTGGTGAAATATCTTGGTGTCAAATGTCTTTTTGTTGTCACCAAGAGATTTGCTTTCAAATATAGTCAGTGTTTTTTGTTTTAGTAAAACAAGATTATCCAAACTTGGCCTTGTGGAAATGGTGAAGGTACCTCTGTCACGCATTTCCCTACAAAGTCTTTGGGTTTCCCCAGATTTTAATTTCATAAAGTATGCATCATCCTAGTCTCACAAATTATACAAATCTGATTTTAAAAAAAAGTAGCACTATACAGAAGCATCAGAACAGGTTATTGGAATTTAGGACAAAAAAAAAGCGACATTCAATTATCTGAAAAATTTGTTTATTCATAAGGTCTGGTTTCCTGAGCATTTCGGATAAACAGGTTTTTACTGTAAAGGAAACAGGTGAAAATATTAGTGTTAATGTATTAATATCATTGTTAAAATAGCTTTAAACATTAGAATTTTAGTTCATTTTGGTCTTTTTAAGGTTTTTACTTGAACCTCACTTGGAAAATACCATTTTCTTTACAATTATTAATCTATTAAGATAGAAATCAATACAATCTATTAAGATCGAAAATTTACAACTTTTATAAAGCCAATGCACAGACAAGTGATTGGTGGGTAAAAAAATATATTAAAAGAAACTTTGTGATGATAATACAGTAACCAATAACATATAACTTTAAAAAAAAAATCAAGGTAGTATTTTGTAAGAGAAATTAGACATTATTATTGTCACATAAAAAGAATTTTTAAATGTAACAATAGTAAAGTAATATAATACTTTAAAAAAAAAAACTAGACTTTAATTTATTTTACACTTATAAAAAAAATCAAGTTAAGAGTAATTTACAATACATTGCAGTAGGAGAAACATGCTGAAAGAACAAGCTGCAAATATAACAATTTTATTGACTACTAAAAATTTTCAATGGTTTTAAAACAGCAATATGTGAATAAGCTAAATAAATCTTTTGTTAAAAAATAGTTAAAATCATTATATAGCACACATAATCAGTACAAATTGGATTGTATGTACACCTGAAGTTAAAAAAACAAAGTGATAAAACAAAAATATTTGTTCAGAAGACTCACTTTTTTAGAAATAGCAACACCATTTTCTTGAAAATTCATGATTGCTTCCGATATTTTAATGTCTATTGGCTCCAAGACAGTTTCAATGTTGTAGGAGTTTTCTAACCTTGACACAAGACTTATTAGGGCATCTGAAAATAATTCATTAAAACTTTAATCTAGTATATCAAAATTGTACATTTATATAATAAAACTTAAACAACTCTTGAAAAGAAAAAAACATGGTCCAGATTTCATTAAATGCATCTTGAAAATGGCAATGTTGCCTAAATACAAAATGACATACTTTTAGGACTTTCTAAAAGATTAAAAGCTGTATTTTACGAATATTTGCACAACAGTTAAAAAAAACATTTAATTATTTAAACAATGTGATTGAAAATGCAAACAATGGCACATGACTGAAAAAGGCACGCAATGGGCCTGGTTAAAAACCACATTTTCTGACAACTGTGCTAAAAACCGCTCCTACCTTCTTATCATTAATACAGTAAAAATTACTAGAATTTGTAGTACTTCATAAAAGTTTTGCTTCAGTATCATACTTATAGTATATGTAACAATTCATTTTCTTTTGTTTATGTCTGTTGTTTTTGTCTATGTTAGGGTTTGTCAAAGGTAATCTTCCCTAATTGGATTTACAATGTATTTAGTAGTCTAGAAAAAAATAATGTTTTTATCAGAGCAGCTGTTAAAGCAGAAAGTCTACTTCAAAAATTATATAACTTACGTAAAAAAAGTTTTTATTTAACAAGGTTGTAATTAGTTAGGCTTTGATTACCATGAATATAAATAATGCTTATTTGTGATCAAATATTTAAAAGCATAATTATTTAATTAATTTTGTTTTATATGCTACTAATGTCAACAGAACATGACAACATACATTGCGACTAACAGTGGATTTTCAATACCTTCGAATGTTATATTTAGATATTTTTAGCAGTTATAAAAAATTGGCACTGAAAAAATCAGTTGTCTGTTTTTTAGGTGGCATAGATAAAAATAAGGATTAAAAAAAGTGAAAAATTCAACTTATTATACCTTTTTTGAATGTGCAATAAAAAACAAACACATTACATTGAACTACAAGCATTTTGAGAAAAATTTCATTTGTGAAAAAGTATTATGACTGAAAAACATTGTTCACTGATATTAATACAGCTATTTTTGTTTTAATTATTCCAGAGAAACTGTCTCTAAGAGACACAAGTTTGCATTTTTATCTTTTCACCTCTGAGGATTTTTCATAAATCATTAAAAAAAAATTAAAACTTTTTTAACATCATAAATACTTTATTATGGGATCATGTTTGACTTTATAAAATCTTGCAATTATAACCCCCTTTCAAACGTCATATTAACTTGAAAATTAGCATACTAAGAGAATCCAGAAGATATTATGATATTTAGTCACAGTAATTAGCAATAACTACACTAATCTATAAGTAATTTAATTTTACATTGAAACTTTGGAAAGAGACACGTTTAGAACCCATGTTATCAGCACAATGTTGACCATGTGTGAGCTATGGAAATGAGTTTCCTGGGAGGATGGTATTTCAAATTAATAGTGTGATAAATACAGTTTAAATATTCAATAATATTGAGAGTCATTTTTAAGTCATTGAAAACAATACAATTTGTTATTTTTAAATTCGTCAAACAAAAAATATTAACAAAGTAATTTAATAAACTTCCAATAATTTCTGTTTTACCTATAAAAGAACTCCATTCACTTCCAAAAGCAACATGATTGTTTAAACAGTTATTTAGAACGTATAAACAACGTATGGGAGGATGGTATTTCAAATTAATAGTGTGATAAATACAGTTTAAATATTCAATAATATTGAGAGTCATTTTTAAGTCATTGAAAACAATACAATTTGTTATTTTTAAATTCGTCAAACAAAAAATATTAACAAAGTAATTTAATAAACTTCCAATAATTTCTGTTTTACCTATAAAAGAACTCCATTCACTTCCAAAAGCAACATGATTGTTTAAACAGTTATTTAGAACGTATAAACAATAGGGTGAACAAGGCTTTAAATCAGGTAATCCATGGCAATGAGGGCAGTAAACCATTTTCATCAATGCACGACTGCACTCTGGTGTAGGACCAACCTAAACAATGTATATGCCAAAATTACTAAAAAAGTCAGTAAATTCACTAGAGAACAATCATAATACCCCCAAAAATGCTTCAAAATTGTAAATATATTTAGTATAAAAGAATCATCAAAATGAAATTTCCCACTTGCGCTAACAACTAATTTTGAATCCAGAAATTTTATAGTTTTTTTCTGCTTGATAATTATTATACATTAAGCATGGATATAAGATAATTTTGTTAAAATGTTCTTTTATTCAAAAAATATTTATCAAAGAATATTGGTTACAAAACATGAAATATGTGCAAAACATTAGTTAAATTACGTTAATTTAATGTTAATAATAAATTTAATTGATAGTTTCGATATAATTTTTTTTTTTTGCAACTTTAAAGTTCTTATTTATTCAGAATCTGTTTGTTCCTAACATTGAAAAAATTGTAAAAACAACTTTAAAATTGCTTGAGCGTCAGTGGCTTAAAGATGAAAATGAGTTATATTTCTTCCGGGTTATTCAGTGTCAAATCAACACAGTTTTAATAAAAAAATTCTATCTCAGAGTTTGATCAAATTTAGCACAGAAGTACGTCCTCTACTCTTGTCATTTAGACTATGAAAAATACAAAATTTTATTAAAATATAACAACCCATTTTGAAAATACGACTATATAAAATTGTAAAAAAACACACCAAAAATAGCAAGGCCAACATATATTTAAATTGCCATAACAGCTTTCCTAATTATGCTAGAGAAGTGGATGAGGTGTCATTTTTCAGTATTTTGTATGCCTTTCTTATAAAATGCAACATAATATTGATTTTGAGGATTTTTTTTTAATTTTAAAGTGAAACTTTAAACTTTCAATTTTGAAAAAATTGGGTGTTCAGAGGGAATACAATTTCAAATTCCCTCATACTTCCCTATCATCAATTTTTTTTTAGTGTGATAGAAAAAATACCGATTCACCCAAATTAAGCATGAAAACAGGAACATTGTCTATACAATATTTAGTACTACACATTGCTTTAGAAGTTTTTAAAATAAAACAATTATAATTCTTAAAAAAATTAGACATTTTTTAAAATTAATCAGTTTTGCCAAGTTTGGCAAGAAAAATTATTGTTTTAGTAATGTTATGTTCAAGAAAAATTCAAATTTCACTTTTAATTTAGCAATTATTAAACATTTTAACATCCTTTATTAAAACTGCTTGAGTGGACAAGTATTTAGCTATAGACAGACAATTGTTCTGCCAAGTTTTAGAAACATTAGCATGTCGTTGCAATTTCTACCATATTGAAAGAAAACATTTTCATTTATAGCCCAACAAGCTTTTTTTCCCTTTTTGATTGCATTTTGAAAATATTTGAATACAGGCAGTCAGTTTCATAGTCAGAAATAAACTTAAAAATATTTTTTTTGTTTTAATTACCCTAATTTTTTAAAAATAATTCCCAAAATCCCTGATAAAATCCATGGTTTTCCAGAATGACCAAATGAACTGATGTCCCAATTTTCTATGTTATGTAGACACCCTGAAAAATCGCATCTTCAAAAAAAGTCTAGAAAATTATTTATACAAATGTTAAATGATCTACAAAGTTTAATAGTGGGATGAAAACGGGTTGATGGGTAAAATAATTAAAAACAAAAGCAGTTTTTCTTAAAAATTCAGGCTATATTTAAATAAGTAGCAAAAGAAAGCATAACACATTAATTACAAAAAAGAATTTTTTGAAATAACGAAAATAGCACAAACATACTTGACGTTGTATTGTTTAATGGTAGCAGATTAATGTCACAAAGGTTATCAAAGTGTCAATTTCAGATAGCACATAAATTCTTCCTGTTGGTGTCGCAGGATTTACTGTACATAATACATCTGTGGGGCATGAATAGCACATCTGGCTTCCTTTGATAAGAAAATTATGGGGGTCGGCCAGCTGGATGAACAAATTATACTTTTACTTCATCAATTTCTTTTCCTCAAGCACAACCTAGCCAGCAGCCACTACATAAGCTAACCTAGTGCTGCCAAGTCGCATCACATAGCCTTTTCCCACGTGCTGTTGCTGAAAAATGGCATTCGGCATCAATATTGAAGTCTTGCTCGCTAAAACAAAAGTTGGTGAAATTTTTCTTATTTTTATGTTGGGCTGCACAATCATCAGAAAAATGAAATATCTTTTTAGGATTGTTTTCAAATTTTGCAGTCAAAATGGAAATAAATTTCCTTTGAAAGGTGTAAACAGCAACTGTGTTGTATTCGGGGCAATCAGAAATCACAACGAAAATCAAATTATAATTTTTTGTTTCTCCGTTGTAATATATATCACAAAAAGGTGAATTGTGACTTGTACTTTCATAGATTTCATTTGTCAGCTTTTCTTGTTTGGATTCGCAGATAATTTTCTGCACATTTATACACTGGTTTTGTGTTTAAAAATCTTCTTTCTTAGGGATGCTTGTTGATCAGGTCCATTGTCTGCATATGGCGAAATGTTACACCCTACCCATCGGTAGGAAGTTTCAAACCTTGTTTTTTCTGGTGTCTTGGGTCAAATTCCCTTATAATTTCCCTGAATTCCCTGTTGGTGGACACCCTGTTCATAGCCAAAAATCAACATAAAAATAATTTGTTTGTTAATTTTCCTGATTTTTTTTAAAAAAATTCCTAAATCCCTGATTTTTCTAGAATGTCAAAATTTTTTAACATTTCACAGTTTTCCCTGTTCTATGGACTGCCTGTTCTTAGTCCATTCGTTCACTCTGTCCAAAAGCCTATTAAAGTAACATATACTAGCTTCATAGATTCTACAAACCAATGAAATATTTATTAAAATTTATACTTTTTACTTAGTTAAATTCATTATTTATGAGAGTAATGCTATTTTTCGTTACAATTATGCTGCGATTTGCAGTACGGTCTTCAGACAGAACACATGGCACAAACATTTGGTCTTGGATCAGGGAAACGTGATCGGCACTGTCCATCTATAAGCCACTCTAATGCAACTTCTCCCCTCTTCCTATTTTAGGAAAATTATATTATAATTTTTATTGACTCGCATATAAGTCGACCAGCTACCTTTTTTATCCAAATATTTACTTAAATTTCTTAGCTTATATGCAAGTACATATGGTAAAAATATTTGTTTCATTTTTGTAAGATATTTTCTATAAAAAAAAATATTGCAAAATAGTTGAACATGCATATAATAAATATTTAATACTTTTATATACCTCCATAATATTTTTTACAACATCTTTTCCAACAGAAAGGGCTTGTATAAAAGTTCTGGTAGCAACAAATGATCTCTTAATGTCTAAAATCAATTTACTAGGGATATCTCCAAAAGGCTTCAAGTCAGTCATTTGTTCATTCACACACTCGATGTAGCGTTTATCAAAACGATGTTGAGCATTTAGCACCTGTACAATAATGCAAAGTATTAGTACACCAAAATTAAAGCAGTTTAATACTTCCAAATAAGGCTGTCACACATAAAGCTTATATAATGAATTATATTATTTTAGTTCAGAACTCGATTAAAAATATAATACATTTAAAACAGTCTAAGCAGTGATTGCATTTTTAGAAAAATTATCAAATAAATCCACTTTAAAGAAAGTGTTACCATTTTATATTGGAAAAATCGAATCTAAGAAATACCTTAAAATTTTATCTGAAAAAGTGTAAAAATATTTCATTCTTTCTTTTTTGCACAATAACTTGCAAAATTCATTATAATTTAATAATATATGTATAAGCAAGGAGTCCATATGATAATTTATGATATTTCATTATACAAATCAAGCTGCACCAAGTGGGAATATACATTTCACATTTATTATGCATGCAAGGTTCTTTATCCCTACATACAACTTTAACATTTTAATTTTAAAAAATAAGGTATCAAATTGTCACAGGGCGTGCATTTACATTTCTCTATAAAAAAATAAAGCATCTTTTAACACTTTGATGACTACATTACATAATGGTTTCTGAAGCCTGTTTTTTTTATTTGGACAAACATATTTTTTAAAGTTTTTTTTATATATATTTTTATTTATTTGTGTGAATAGTAAACTTGTGGAAGTATTTTTTTTAACTTTTAAATTTGTCAGTAGAGGACAGGATAAGACATTACTTTTTAAGAATAAAAAAGTAGCCAAGAAATAGCAAGTTTAAATGCTGTTTCATTGGGGTGTTTTTTAATATTAAGTCCATAAATCTACCAGTAATATTTTTTAATTAATTATGTTTTGAATTAATTATGTCATGAAAGGTATTTTATTATGAAATATTTTAAATACTAAAATCTAAAGTTGCTTTTTTTTTTTTAAATCACCTTTGCCACCAATTACTTTTGAACAAGAGTATTCTTAATATTTTACTATTCATATTAGAACAATAAAAAGTCTTTAATATATTTAATTAGGACAAATTTTATTCTAAAGGCTGATTTTAAGTCAATTGAGATATTTCCAAAAAATCAACCAAAAGCAAAATTTACAAAACTTTAAAAATATACAAGATTTTAAAAAAATCTACTTACATAAATAATTTTTATAACATGTAATATTTTTAAGTTACCTCAAACATTTTGCCATATAATCTGTGAAAAAAATCATCCATTGCATCTTCTAAATCAACACCTCCAGTAATATAATATTTTTCTAAATCATCGAACATTGCACTGAACAAAAAAGAGTTCTGTTCATATAGTTGTCCATATGTTCGAACAAACATATCATGGAAACCTTTTCTTGAAACTTTCAAAAGGTCCCGAAAAAATTCTAAAACAAAACGAGTGATAATTTTAAGAATATCAGTCAATTAATATAAATTCATTTTAAGTACAATCAACAAATACTTAAAATATAAAAATATTTAGTTATAAAAGTCAAGAAAATTTTGTTTCTACATCAGAAAAATAATTTTAAAATTCTGAAAATTAGTTTTGTTATTAAAATATTAAAAGATAAGTAATATTTACACTATTACTTGGGTGGGTTGGCTGCCAAATGGTGCAAGTCGAATAGCAGAATTTCTTCAGAAGACAACTTTCTATAAATTCACCATTTTGTTGTGAAATTTATGGTATACATTTTCAGTTTGAAATGTAAACTTCAAACATTAATCAAAAATCCAGCACTCGATAAAAGCACTAAAATGGCACTCAATCCACCAAACTGTTCAGGTATTCTGGAAATATTCAACTCACTGTGTGCTCAACCTATTGAGCTAGAACACACAACACTAGCAAAATACTAGCTTACTAGTAATAGAAAATAGTTAGTCCATATTCAGATTTTTTAAATTTTCACCACTTGGCAGCCAACCTGCCCACTTATTAGGTACTGATATTAATGCACTGCTTTCCAAAAGTCAAGCACCAGAAACAAATTTTGAGTTTACACAAATGGGCGGTTCAATTTCATTGATTTAAAGTCACTGTGGTAGAAGGAAATATGCAAATATATGGGTCCTGATGTGGGACACTATTAAAGATGTCACTATTGATGCGGACAACTTTGCGATTTTTCGTCTATAGTTGTGCAATTGTTATGTTTTATCTATTGCATAATTTCAAACGAGTGAGATAGTTGTTCAGGTACCTTTCCTAAGTTGCCATTCCTCTGATGATCTGTGTATGGCTTTATTGGCTAAACGGAATCGACAAGCAACCCCGTCAAATGTAACAGAAAAGGTTATACTATTCTGCAACTACTATGAGGCGAAGTCTACATGTAGAAGGACTGTATGTCCAGGTATCACTGGTTTTAGTCCTCTTAAACGTCAAAGCTAGGGGCAAACTGCTAAAGTGATTTCATAAATATTCGAAACGGCAGAGGGCATTAGAGTCTTAGAGTAGGTATAGGAATAGAGAGAGCAAACCCCCAACTTTTCCTCCCGAACCGTGTTCCGATGTTAACCACATGATTGTCACTGGAAAGGTTTCCAGATTTGGTGAAATTCTTGACTCGTTCGGATTTCCCGTTAATTTCCTACAAACAATAATTTGAACACAAAGCTGTTTTGTAACATTTTGTGCCATTCTTTGCGAATGTGTTTTGGGACTTATTCTTTTCCAATTTGTTAGCTTAATTTAGAGCATTCAGTATAGAATGATTTAAATTTTGTTTGAATTTTTTTTTAAATTTAACTTGTCTTGTTATACATAATATTTTGCCAGAAACGGTTCAAGGAATTTTTGTGACACAGGCAAACATGAGATTGGTGCCCCAATTTTCACAATTAATTTTTATTGTATGTATTTATCGCGATTTGTAAGTTTGTCAAGTAAAAAACCTACATGAGTTTAACGCCCAATGTTTTTTATTGTACGCGAGTTTATCACGATTTACAAATTCTTTTACTAAGGTGAAAACACAAAAAAAGTCAAACCCAAGCTTTAATTATAAAATTATATATCAACGGAAATAAAGTCATATAATATTAATATATTTAACTATAAATTGATACATTAATTAAAAATTATAAATGTTAACAAAATATTACAAATTTCCAACTAAAACATTGCCCCCTTCTTAGTCTGTGCTCTAAGCGGCCGCTTGGGCCTTAAGCTGCCCCTATATTTTGCAGATAATTTTTTTTGGCATTTAGTTTTCGGGTTAAGTTTACATGTGTGTTGTTATTTCGTTACTTAAGTTAATATAAAAATTGACCGATTGCAAGTTTAAAAGAAAGGAGGTTTGACTTAATTATCAAAAAATAAGTGTTCTCTATTTTTTTTCGAATGTTATCCTTTCGTAAAAATTAAAAGGAATCTTTGATTATAGTTTGAGTAATAAATATTAATAATTTTCATTCATGTATGGCTGTATAGAAAGTAGGGGGGGAGGGAGGAGGAGAATCACATAATTTCAATTGCACTAACATAATGACAACGGGCCGCCAGTGCGTCATATTTTCAAAAATATAACCAATAGTTTGTAATGCAGCCGTTATTGCACCTAGTGTGTATTTAAGAATTACAATGCCATCAAATACTGCAAGTATATTTATTTTTCTAGGCTATGACTACAATTTAAAAGAGAACTTTCAAAGTTGCTGCATTTCCCCTACCTGGATTGTTGGATAAGTAAAAGATAAATTAGCAGTAGAGAAATATTCAAGGTATCATTTAGGTAAAGAGATAATTCATTGTCACCTTTAAATGGATTTGCTGTTTTCTTAACATCTATACCAAATAGTAAGTTCACCTTACCATAATATTTGTTTTATCTTCCATACCTGCAAACTTGTACGGCCTTCCTGAACAATGTACAAATGTTTAAAATTTTGTAGGATTGTACAAATAACTTATAAACTCACAATATCTTTTTTTCCCAAAAAATGTACCCTTTTGATAGCTAAAAAGCCTCTTAAACAAACAAAACAATAAACATCCTCGAAAAATAAGTTAAATTGTTTTATTTCCCTTAATTTTATTTTTTCAGAATGATTTTTTTTTCTATTAAAATCAGAGTGTTTTTTAATAATGCAACATTTGCATCTGGAAAGGGAACTATTTTTAATTAACATTAAAAAGTTATTTTCATATTTGACACCAATGAAACTTTAAATTTACTGTACACATAAATATGTTGAATTTTCTACAAAACGAAAGTGAAATACGGGTACCACCAAATAATTAAAATATTCTCTATAAATAAAATAACACAAGAAACTGCCAAATAAATTACAAGTGTAGGAATTGAAATTTTGATGCTTTATATTTAAGTTTCACTGACACATTCGTTTTCTATGAATCGTTCAATTATTAAAACTATAAAGTCGCCTAAATTTCATTTCAACTTTTGTTCAACACAATTTCAGTTCTGCTTTGTACTCATGTTTTCTTTAATATTAAAATACTCTAGTACAAATTGCAATCTTATGTTTTTAAGTAAATCTTATCAGGTTACAATACATAGTGTCCGAGCAGTCTTGGACACATTACAAAATTATGTAAATAAAAAATAAGCAATGGTATTTTTTAAACATATCTTCTAAAAATTTTGTTTTACATAATTGTTATTCCCGGTTCTAATTTTGAGTATTAAATATCACCCCAAGAGAAATTTGCAGTGCACAATAATTTTAAGTGGAATTAATAGTGGAAGGTGTTGTAAAATTTTAGCCAATAGACACTGACAGTTTTTTTAAAACAGTTTCCTCTAAATTCAATTTCTGTATAGAGGAGTATAACTATACAATGGTACTGTTATTTAACTTTAAGTGATTGAAGCACACATAACCTTTCATGTAGGATTGACAATTGCATTACTATGCATTGCAAATGCAAAATCATAGAATAACAAAGAAGTTAAGATTTTTATTGCTTTAAATAGACTAATCTTTCTAAGACCTATTTGGTATAATAAATTTTCAGTTACACCAAGCCTAAATAACGTAATAGTATCATTTTTTTTTTTAATTTATCAATTTTACGTCTAGGAAAATCGGGTATTTTACATATTAATTTGAGAATTTAAAAAAAAATTGGAAAAAATGCATTTTATAAACAATATTTTTATTATGAATTATGTTTTAATAATAAAATGGTAAGTTAAAAAGGATATTGGAATTATTTTCTCATTTTAAATTTAGTACCAGTAATGAAGAAAATTTTTAAGTAAAACTTATCAAAACTAATTTTTTTGTTTTTGAAGTTAATTACTTTAAATTTTTTACAATATATCAGTTTATCAAATGAGCATACTTTAGAAACAAAATATTTCTAATTATATTAATTTTCAAATATGCAAAAAATATACATATTTAAAAATGTTTTGGATTTTTCATTTTTTTTTTTGCATTTTTTTACATCTAAATATAAAAAACACACTTTGCTTTTGGTTCTCCTTCCAGCAGTGGTTTACGTTTTTACAAAAACAGAACTGAAAATATTAAAATACGCATAATGTGCTTTTCTTTCTTAAATTCTTATTCTGAACTAAAGGAAAATATTGACAATTAAATTACCCAGAATGGAGGGCATAACAGATGACAATTGCCATTTTAACGATCCAAATTTGTAAATTTCCCTCATTTTTTGTAACATTTTAAAAATTTCCCTGATTCCTGGTATTTCCAGAATTAAAAATTTCCATGATAATTCCCTGATTTCCAGGTTATGTTGCCACCCTGTAATAAATGTAAAAATATTTTTTTTATAAATTATCAGTTTACAATGAATTTTATTAAAAAAAAAAATTTAAAAATACTTCCAAACTTATTAAAACATTTTCAAAGTTGTGTTGTAATATTACAGTTATGTATTTAAAAGCAATTAAAAAATAATTAAATACAAAACATTTTGAAATATGTTTAACTTTCGCATATTTGAAAATTATAATTGAAAAAATATTAACGGTTATATCAAAAAATGTGTCTATATTCCTAATATATATAAACTGATATGTTGTAAAAATTTCAAAAGCTAAATTTTAAGTTTTGAAAATCAACTGTTTCCGTGAGATACGTAATAATTAATACAAATAAAATCCATATCAACTACATTCGACACGTTTTCTGCACGTAATACAGACCCTGTATAGAACATACAATGTTTATCCGACATACACAAAATAGTACTAGGTCACACTTTTATTGTACTGTTCTGATAACGTTAATTGCCACAATACATAGATGTGCATTTATCGTGAATACACAACAGTGTTTGAACGTCACAGAAGTACATCGGTTGAACTATCTTGTGCTGCTTGGGAATGCATCAATAAATAATAACATCTATAAACACATTTCTTAAATGGTTACTACAACTTCAAAGATCAAGGATTTCCATATCATTTGGCGAGATTAATGCTTGCGCAATAGAATTGACAACTTAATTTTGTTGGAAATGTGGTGCCCCATCAAAATACATCTGTTCCTTATCTATTTGACTTACTAATTCATTTAGATAGTAAGTTATGTCAATCAAATGCAACACTAATTTTGAATAGGATGTGTAAGTTTAGGATGCAATCTTAAGAAAGGGTGCAAATTCCAAGGTAAATTTTACATCCTTGGTTTTTTTTTCGTTCAAAGTGCTTATTAAAAATATTTTATATCAGAAGAATACCAAGATAGTTACACATTTGTAAAGAATAACATTTTAAACGTATTTCTAGAACATACTATATCACCTACCATCAAATCTCTGAGTATGTGTTTCAAAGATATCCTTTAATTCTCCAATTGTATAATGCAAAAGTTTATCAAACTCGGCTCGGCTGTGAGTGCTTAATTTATGTTCCATTTCTTCTGTACAACATGTCAAACTCCTCTCACAAATTCTTAAATGTTCACCTGAAAGTAAATGTAAAAGAATCGAAATTAATAAGAAGCTAAACCACTCTAGAAAGTAAAAGGGCAGAGTACTACTTTAAGAAAAAAAGAGCACTTTAGGAAAAAAAATTGCTAAAGGCAGCAACCTTTTTAGCTAATGATAATTGTTAGGTAACAAACCTGATCAAAACTGAAAAAAAGTATGCAAAACTTGGGGAATTTACAATGAATCTGAAAATTTATAGTTTCAACCACGGATTTCAACTTTTTTTTTAAATCAGAAATTTAACATTTTTGGGAATCGTTGGCATGAAATTGGTTCTTATGCCTTCTTACTATTCTAGGTTAAAATTCTCTAAAATATAGGTAAAGATAGGGAAGGGTAGTGTAGGTCAGACTCGAACAACTAGATTACGGTAATCGACGATTTTCCAAATCCAAGGTCGCCGCAAACTTGCTACACATCATGCTGCAAACGCAACCAAAATTTACAATATTTGGCAACCATATAAAATTAACTAAATAAAATATAGGTATTTGAATAAATAATTTTTCAATTTTATTTCCTAATTGGATGTTTATCAATGGTTTATCTCTGTAGAACAAGAGCGCAATGCCGCCTTTTGAACTGTGTTTCAGAAGAAGTACTTCTAGTTGTCTGTTTGGTCCTTGGTATGAGATGTCGAATTAATGCCTGTGATGTGTATTTTGTCAATCTCTATTCCCAGAACTTTTTCTAAGATTAATAAGAGCGATTTGTAACAAAAGAGTGATTCGCTACAAACATATTCTTGGTAACAAAAACCAGTTTTGTTGCCAAGTTTTAGTTACAGTTTTGTTGAATTTTCTATCAAAAAACTCCTCCATTTCCCACCCCGACGGGTTGTTGAAAGTAGTAACTTAACTAGATTTGTCGAAAAATCATGGGGATCATAGAGTACATTTTAACTTTTTTTCTTAACCAATTTCTAGGTAACAAATATTGATCACCGAGAAGTAATGAGGTGCCAATGTTTTAAAATCGTAAAAAATTAAAAAAAAAACATTTTACAATATTTATAAAAGGAACAGATGTAGTATAGGACATTTGGCGCGTTTTTGTTTTTGGCGACGAAAAATTGCCGTTAAACAGCGCTATGACGTCATAGGGTTGCCAGATTGAAAGTCGCCACAAGAATCGGAAGATACCAACAATGTCAGGTGGGTTTGCCATGCTATAAATTTATCGTCCCTGTAAAACACGCCAAAAAAAAACCTCGCGCGCCAAATGTCCTATACTACATCTGTACCTTATAAAATTTCAAAGCTGAATTTTTTTATAACAATGTAGAGTTCCGAGTACATTTTTTTAAATGTCAATATTTGAACACCACAAATATATTGTTATATTAAATATAAAAAGATCTGTACTAACATAAAAAATTACCTAACTTTTGTAAATATAAATAATAAAAGAAAACAAGAAATAAAAATAATTAATTATTTCTTACCACTAATTGCGTCTTTTGGCACAACCCCCTCAAAACCTATAGTAGTATAAGCATACTTAACATTTGAACATGACAAATCAGTTCGCGCTAGTGTCACTCGCAGCAATAGCATAATTAAAAAATAAAACCAGTTCATCTTCGGCTGCATTTGTTTTAATAAAGTTAACAACTCTATCGCGATATCATTTTAATATGATCTGAGGTCAATGGATTTAAAAATATGTAAATAAAGACTTGAATGAACTTATACATAAACATACAACATTCATTTCTAAACGAATACTGCCATTGCCAGATGCACAATTCTCAGCCAACGAACTGGAGCTACATGGGCTCTTGGCAAGGCCGAACTACTGAGTATATAAGTTATAAGTTGAGCGAAGCGTGCGGAGTACCGTAGGGGCGAAGCCCCTTTTACCTCCTGTATGACTATTAATATTTGAAAACATGACGATGATAATTAAATTTTGAATGACTCGCACTAGGCGACTAAGGACAAAACATGGACAGACAGGACGAACGATAAAAAAAGAAAGAAAAAAGTTAAAATTAATTCGAGTACATGTCCGATTGGCTGGAGCTGTCACGTGGTAAAATCCATTACTACGATTGGTCGGTGGGCGGAGCCACCGATTCTGCTACTGGGCTGCTCAACTCGTTCAGTTTATCCAAAAAGAAGCAGAAGAGAGCCTGAAGTTTTTCTGCTGCAGTGTTCTTTTCCCTCAACTGATCTATCAAGCATTTGATTCCATCAGTGAAGGTAAAGATAGCTGAAAGTTCTTTGCATAACTCGGTGACTGGAGCGGGCACGCTCTTTGTCGCCGGGACAGGTGGTGGGGTGGGTTTTCGTGTATCCCTCCGCCGAGCCGGAATCGATGGCCTGATGATCCGGGTTTGGACTGGAAGTCTCCTCGGTTTCGGGAAGTCAGGGCATTTTCTACTGGAAGCTACATGGCCTGTAGCCTTGCAGTTAATGCATGTCGGAGTATCCAATTTGCCGAGAGAGCATTCTCTCGTTTGGTGAGGTTCCCCGCACTTCAGACATCTGGGTGCGAGATGGCAAGTATGGCTTGTATGGAAGAAAAAGTTGCAATTAAAGCATTGCGGCACACTTTTACTTCGGTAGGGCTCCACAGTAATAACCAGTCCTAGAAGCTCCTTAGTTTTTAGGATCTTGTTTGTTCCTGTGGTTTTAGTCATGGCCGCCATGAAGACTTTGGTGGGGGCCTTAGTCGAACTTCTGGTCAGTTGGACCACTTTGGAGACATCATATCCCATTGAAGTGAGCTCAGCTAGGATGTCAGGGCAGGTCGTTTGAGCTGGCAGTCCTTTAATTGCCACTCGAAACGGGGCACTGCTCGGTGGGGCGGCAAGGAAGAAATCACTTTTCCTCGCCTTGAGATGGTCACCCAAGTAGCACAAGACGTCGTAACGAAGTTGAAAACAGGTAGTGAACGTCGCAATTTGGTCGCCGTCGCAAAAAGACCGTGAAAACAACGCCTTTTAGCGGCAATAAATGCGACGTCGTTTTCTGGATGCCATTTTTAGGTGTAAAGACGTGGTTTCAGCGTCGTAAAAAAAAACCATATAAAATCCTGTCTTAGTAAAATATTCAAAGAGGTCGTTACTATAAGAAAGGTTTTTTGTAAAGAAAGTCATTTTCTTTTTATTCCACACATTTAAAAAAAAAAAAAATATGATTTTTTTAATATTTTTAAGACTAAAATTTATAGATATTTTTATTAAATGTAACATAGAGAAATAATTAGTAATATAAAACAATTAATTATTAATTAAAAAAGTCATTATTAATTAAAAAAAAGTCATTATTAATTAAAATTAAGTAATTATTAATTAAAATAATTTACCAACTCTTTATATTATCATTATTTTAACTATCATTAGTTATAAATTTTAAAATAATTGATTATTATTAATTTTAAAATAATTTGGTTATACTTATTATAATAATAATTATTAGTTGGAAATAATGATTAATTATTAGTTTAAAATATGCTAACTGTTCATTGTTAACGTTTATTCGAATATTTTTTTTTTATAATTTTAAACTTTATATGGGTTTTTCTAAGTTGAATTGTTTAAATGTAACATCATACTTTGAATTGTTAATCCTTTGGTAACCACAAAGAAAATTAATATAAATCTATCAGACATTTGCATAAAGAATCAATCTAAATATTAAAGGTACGATTTTTTGTAGAAATATAATCTTTAAAAAATTGTTTTCTACTCCTACAGGTAGATGGCGCTATAATTACACAAAGCCCCCCCCCCCCCCCCCCCTCTCCTACAAAAGGGGGTAGTCTTCCGTTCCCTCTGTTCCCACAAATCACTTCCCCCCACCCCCATCTCCCCTCCTTAGTCCTTCCTTCAAAAGATAGCCTAAAGGTTCTTTCGAAGGGTGAAAAAATAAGGAACACGGGAGGACCACGCAACTAATTTTCTTTTACAATGATGGCTAATGTTTGTGCTTTTGTTTATTTTTTAATTATCCTCTATTAGAAGTGAGTTGTCTCATTTAAATAAAATTTTCTTTCATAATTTTCCCCTTCGTAAATCAAGTATTACCGCTGAATTGTGCCTTGCAGGACATTCTTAATATGGGTGGATTTTAACTTTGAGAAACCTTTTAATATATTTCAATGAAAACATTAGAAATATGTCTGCTTTGTTTATCTTTTTTCTTCAAAGTGTGGAAAATGGAATTTCGAATTATGAATGCTAAAGAATAGAAATTTGAAAAAAAATAACGTTATTCGACAAAAGTATAATTATTCTTCAAAAATATGAATTTCAAAGCTTATTAAGTGACATTAACTGCAATATATTTATTACTATTTATAATATAATACTATTAATAATAACACTAAAAAAATATATACGATTATGTTTTTAATATACAAATGAATGTTTTTATAAAACAATTGTAATTTAAAAAAACTATTGGAAAAAATTGGACTTCAACTGTTAAAATTCGAATTTTATAACTCATTTTTCCCACCTTACCCTACTCTACCAACACTTTTGTAAAAATCTCATATTTAAAATCATTTACGTTCATTTTTAAATCCCTGCGTTTGGGGCCTGATAGAACGGCTTGTTTATCACCTTTTGTTTTTTACGTTTTAATTTTTGACCAAAACCCGGTTTCCGTTATCTGCTGACATGACGTTTTACGTAAAAACTTTTTGACCGTGCACCGGCACAGCCACACCCGAATATTTAAAAAATTGTTTTAGTTCTCTTTTTTTTTTAATTGTCGACTTATGAAAGAGTGAATCTTCTTTCTCCGTAGGGCGCAAACAGAGGCGGCTTTAAGTCCAAGCGGCATATATAACCTCATGGGGCGCCTGACTAAGAAGAGTGCTAAATTTGTATAAAAAAATATTTTAGTTGTAAAATTGTATTAAAAGTGCCATTTTATTTTTTTATAGTTGAATTATATTTTATATTTAAATTGATTTCTTATAGATTCATTTACTACGTTATTTCTACCTGTATAATACGTTACAGAAGTTAAATTTGATTGCATATGTGGAAAGGAACTCTTGATAATTCAGATAAGGGAATTTCCCAAAATTATTGAATTTGATATTTGAATGAAAATAATATACGTTCAGCTGACAAAGTTTCAGATAAATAAAAAATATGAACCAAGTTGCAAAATCGCCTTAAAAAGTAATTTGTGTAAATAAGGGTGCCAAAATAATGTTTAATTTTATCACAAAAATCCTAGAACCGTCCCTTGGTGCTACCCGTATAGGATTTTAAAGGTTCAAACCTCTCATATTTTCACCCTCCTGAAAAAATCTGATAAAAGTCCAGAAAAACAAAAAACTAAACTTAATTTAGTATCGATAAATGACATGGAAAAGATTAAAAAAATATCAAGGATATAGGGTATCACGATAGAGGTCGGAAGAAAGGCGTGGTGGTATGATACAAATATGGAAATTTTACGATTGCTAAGAATAGTGAATTTTCAATACTCAAAATCTACCCCGAAAACATAATTCTGGTTAAACCCAAATTTGCATGAAACCTTACACTAAGTAATAACATTTATTATCCGCAATTTTGCTCTATATTCTCCACATTACAAAGCAAAGTTTACATTTTAGCGCTTAATATAGAAGTTCAATCATAAAAGTTTTTTTTTTTTTAATATTTCTACCTTGATATCTAGAATATCAAAATTTGTATTCTTACCAAGTTTAATATGTAGTTTTCAGGCATATACCTTATTTTGACGTTAAGCTAATTATTGTTATCTCAGAGTAACAGATTTAAAATTAAAAAAAAAACACTAGTTGCATTCTCCACACTGCAATTTCCCTAAATATTAATTTTATAATTCCAGTTTTTATAGTTGTGTTTTTTAGTTTCTCCTGATTTTTTTCACCCAGAACACAAAATATTTAATTCAATTAGTAACACCGCAGACACAAACCCGGGTTGAACCAAGGTTCAGTGGCGGCTCGCCCACTACAGCAAGTACAGCCGGGCTGCACCTAATTTTATTATATTTTAAAACTAAAATTATATATTTTACTAATTTTCTTAAATAAAGATTAGAATTGGAGATTAAATTTCAACTCTAAGTAAAAAAAAATCTCCGATAAATAGCAAGCGTGTTTCCGTAATGCACAAATTCAGGAGAAGAAAAAACAAAAACTCCATTCAATAAAAATTGCAGCTAAAAAGCGAAGTTCGAAATCGGCTGCATCGTTGCCATGGCAACCTTACGTAGTATGACTTCCCCAGCACGCTAAAATGGAGGATGTGACGACACAAACGTAGCGCAAAAGGATTTTTTCAAATTAGCTGTACTACGGATTTCGAATAAATGATTGGTTCATTCCTGAATCGGCGAGGCGGGGTGGAGGAAAACGAATTACGAAGAAAGAATTTCTCTTCAAACGGAAATAGTTTCCGATAAGCTTGCACTTGTGTTGTTGTTTCTTTACTTAAATTAATATTAAAATTGACCGATTCGCAAGTTTGATAGGAGGATTGATTTTATTTTCAAAAAATAAGTAAGTGTTTTCTATTATTTTTACATGTTATCTTTCATAAAAGTTGAAAGGAAACTTTGGTTTGAGTAATAAATTTTAAAGAATGTCCGTTCGTGTATGGTTGTGAAAAAGGCGAGGTGAGAGGGTGGAGGGGGGGGGGGGGGAAGTTACATGTTTTCGGCTGCACTAACATTTTTGACCACGGGCCGCCACTGCCAAGGTTGAATCCCCTATACATGCTCCGAGGCAGAACCGTAACATTCTCCAATTGCAACAAGAGTGTACAGATAAGCTCCCCCTTCTCAGAAATATCCATTGCTCTAGTGTGCAAAGATAATGATAACCGAGAAATTGTGGAGTTGGACTTGGAATGTAGACGTAGTGACGTAGACAGCAGACTAGTTAGACCACCTCCAGATCTTTGGTCCGACTACTCTTTTAGTGCGGTGTAGCGAATTTCTGCATTTGGATCAAAAGCAAATGGAAGAAATATAGTAGGTTTTGAGTAAAAATACTAGGATCCTCTTTTTGTCTGAAAAATAATAATGACATAACATTATATACTGTCCCCCAATATTTTGAAAAACAGTCTCCATTTCCGTAAGGTTTATGTCTTTTATTAATAATTAGTGATCTATAGAATATGGGGTAAAATGGGGGGGGGGGGGGGGGAAATGAGTCATGTGGTAAAGTGAGGTATTATGAAATTAAATGAAGGGTCCCGGTACAAAACCACTTTACAGCCCAAAAGTAGATTTTGAGAATAATACATTTGACAGTGGACTAGGGTGGTATTTCCCCATACATGCCGAAACTTAATCGTTTTTTTACGGCTTTAAAAGGGTCCTACCAAAAAAAAAAAAGAATTCATTGGTGATAGTACTCCTTGAAGCTGCACTTCTATATAAAAACTAGAATAGTCGAATTATTTACGAATATTCATGGGTTTTGTATAAAAGAGAAACTTTTTAATACATTCCAATTAAAAAAATAGAAAAATTGCTCCTTTATTTAGCACTTTTTCAATATTTTGCAAAGTGGGAAAAATGTGTTTTCTTATTATTAATGCTAAAGAATAGGAAGATCGTAAAAAGTTAACGATATTCGGCAAAAGTGTAATTATTGTACAAAAATATGAATTTCGAAACTTATAAATGACAAGAATTAACTGCAATATATTTAAGAGTGTTTATATGAATTAATATAATGAAGTTCCATATATCTTTTTTGGTGTTTTTCTCAAATAAACTGTCTGCATTTTGATAAAAAAAATAGACACCATTTATTTTAATAATTTTTGAGTTTTTGAAAGAATTTACCAACTAATAATAAAAATAAAAATTCATTTTTAGCCAAGGCATGCAAAGATTGAGACTCAGTAAAAGATTAACGGAGGAAATAATTCCGGAAACAATTAAAAAAAATTCAACTTCAATATTTTTTGTTATTTGTATATGTAAGTTTTACATTAATAATTATCTTTACAATGCTACAAAATTAAATATTTTAAGGTAATTGATTTATGGTTAAATTAGTTGTTTGTTTTCAATTCATATTCGCAAATACCCTAATAAAAAATATATTAATTCAAATATTCTTCTATCAAGAACGGCATGTATATTTATTATTGAAATTTTTCATCATTTGGAAACATATTGGGTAGGCTTCAATTTAACCAACTCTGCTCTGTTTGACTGGATATTTTAATGCATTTGAATGAATTAAACAGCATTTATTAAAAAAAGGAAATTTTGCTAAATTTCTCTGAAAAATTACAAGTTATCAATATGAATAAAATATATATTAGATTTCTCCATATTAAACATGTAAAAGGAGTCGATACCGAACCCTGTTATATTATTCAGTTAAACAGTTGCAAATTGCATGTCATTTTTCTCTATGTTTCTATGACTTAAAAAAAAAATATAAATAATTTATAAACTGCTTTAAATTAGCTAAAGATATCATAATAGAACTTTTTTTGAATTACCCATATGCCCAATTTGAGCTTCAATTTGAATATCTTAGAGCGATAAATATGTAATTTTGCAGAACTTATAAATTGTTTTGTAAACTTAGAAAGGGAATCGTCGATACCAGCTTTAAAAAGACAGCTGAATAAATATAAAGGAATTTTTTTAAATGAAAAAATTTCCTATTTCGTGTTTGAATTATATAAATGTTATAGTTAAATATAAAGTAAACTGGCGATTAATTCAGTTTCAATTGATAAATGAGCAAGGAAATTTAAATGTAGGCCAAATATTATTTTCTTACGTGAGTTACTGCAAAGCCCAAAATAAAATATCTTTCTCAGTTTAAAACGGAAAATATCAGGATATATTATTGCGAAGAAAGTGTAAGAGGTGTGAATAACGAATGAAAATATATCGGTCATCCTTTTTATTTCTTTATTCTCAGTTCTAACTCATGGTTATTATCAGTGCTACATTATAAAATAAAATATTTCAAGGAACTGAAGTATAGATATTTCTATATATGATGATCACATTAAAAGTATCTTTAATTCGTCAACTATTATGTATCAAAGGGACTAAAGGATATTCCCGTCTCACCTGACGCAATGGGTGCGAAGATTATTGTGAATTGTAAATACGTTCAAATTTTAAAATGTTCATTCATTACTGTTAACCAATGTCGTCAGTGGGCTTGACAACTTGAATTTTATGCTAGTTGACTTTCAATTAAGAAAAACGAATACATAATTGGATTGATTAGGAAAACCAGAACCTTTGTCATTTTACTAAATTTTCTAAATTCATTAACAGAGATGGGTTAAACAAAAGTCAACGCTTGCCATCTATTATGATTCTATGCATAATACACACGATTCCAGCGTCTATTGTTTGAGCACCACACCATTTTGAAATTTTAAAGGGGTTATCAAAATATTCGAAATTGAATGAAGTTACCATAGAAGTTTTTAAAAAATCGTTTACAGTGAAGAAACGGATTGTTGCTAATATAGAATTTTATGGAGTGTAAAGTTTGTAAAAAAGATTTTTAAAAAATTGTACATAGCACTTTCCATTTTGTTTGGGATTGCTGACTTTGAAATTTGTGATCATATTGCGCAGTTGTAATTTTTTTTAAGGAATTGTGTAGAGACTTAAATTTTGTTTAGAATAGTCTCAGCAGTTTCATTCAAATAAATGGCCATTTTTTTTTTAAATAATTGTTTAACTATGTGATGCTGAGTACTGAATATAGAAATAGGACTTTTTATAAGAAAAAGTAATAGAAACACAAAAAATCTTTCAGTCATGCCCTATATTAATTTAAATCGAATTACAGAAAATCGATATGTACACTTTCGTTTTCTATGCACTTTTTCCAAGAGTTCTGCTACTTTTTGATTATTAAATAGAATGAAATGTGAACAAAATATACTTTTGTAAAAACTTTTTACTCGTTGATGGGTTTTCCAGAATAATGAGTTCACCGGATAGTTTGTTTTAAATACATCATTTTTTGTAAAGATTTTTTCGTGAAACATGCTATTTTAGAAAATGGCAGTTAAAGCAGTGTATGATAATTAATTCAATAAAAAGAAGAAATAATTCAATAAACATTAAAACAATATGCAAATATTTCAAGATTTGTAAATTAATATTTATTCAGTTTGTAGTTAATGAGACGACTTTCTTCTAACTATATGCATCAAGGATATAAATAAAAATATCTACCAATTTAAAAAACGAAAATTAAAATTTAACACGCATATGCCAAAATCTGATTATTCAGAAACGTTAAAAAAAATATTTTGAGTTAACATGTTTGCAGGATATGTAGTAATAATATATATTTTTTAAATTCCACAATCTTGACATAATGTTTGGGGATTTACTTATTTAATTTATGTTCATCTCGACAATTTTTATTTAACTCAATGTTGTACTTTAGTTTTTTTTTTAATATATTAAATATAGTTATTGGTGATCGAAACAAAAAGAAGTATACGCGTTTCTTCTCACGTCCTTCCCTTGCAACAGGCAACAAAATCACCGCCCAAACTCCCTAGCCCCCCGGACGACAATTTTTTTTCTTCTTTTTCTTGCGTTTGTTCCCCGTCCCTTCTAAGATAAGAGAAGGGGGGACTGTCGGCCATCTGAGAATGGGTGGGTCAAACGACCTTGACCTTGAATCGTGATCTATCAAAGACGCTTTGGTTGGGAGCGATACAGAGAGAAGAGGAGGCAATATACAACGCACCTCTGTGCAACACACCACAACACACAACTGTTGCTGTTGTCGAGTTTTGCAGAAATGAAAGATTGAGACCACAGATTGAGACCTCATGTTACTAGACATCATGCTTATTGCAGTCCGATTGGAGGTAATGGTTCCTTCGGCCCAGGGTACTCGGCAGCATTTGAAATCTTTGTTTTGGGTACTTTACTTTGGATTCGGAAAAAGCCTGTAGAAGAGACAAGCGGTATGTTTGCATTTTATTTTTGTATTCTAACGAAAATGCTTCAGGGGCATCCGGGTATTGTGTGTGCAATATATCAGTAGACACGATTTTTCCCACAGAAATGTCATGACATTCTGATTTTTACTTTTAAAAATACGTGAATATGCAGAATCGTCCTCTCAGAATAAAAAGTTTTTTTGTATAGAATTATTTAAATGTTTAGTATAAATTTAAGTTATTGAAATTTAGTTATTTTTTAAGCATTTGGGAACGTGTAAATATTATTTCTATAGTTAAGAAAGTTGAATAAAAAGTTATATATTTAGTTGAATAAAAAGTTCTATATTTTTACTGCTTTAATTAAAATTACTGCGATATTTTTCTGAAGAAAATGCCCAAATAATTCATTTTAGCGTCTACCAAATTTTGAAAATTCTGAAATTAGAAACACGGCAGCTCTTTTCGCATTTTTAAAACGTTCAAGGAATGTTCAAACCTTTTAAGTGCAATTAACACGTACAAATTTATCAATTGATAAACTGTATTTTTAGATTGCATATTTCTTACATTAAGAAAGTTTACTAGAAATCTTTTGCGCATTACCAGTGGTGGCGCTAGGAATTGCCCGACGGGGGGGCTAGACTTCCCCGACAGGGGGGCTAATATCCCCGACGTAAAATGTGCACATAAGCGTATAAAGTATTCATAAATAACGAAATAAATTTGTTGAGATAAATAGTTGAAACAAAAGGCTTATAATATTTATATATTAATTATTAAATAATTGTAGTGTTCTGAATATTCTGAGTTGCAATCATGGAGAAAAGTTAAGTACCAAAAAAACTGTACAAATCGTACTCAAAATGTTTTCAAAACCTTTATAAATGTAACCATTTGAAGTGGTTGGGTTGTTCAAAGAAGGGACGGCGAGAAGGCAACAAATAAAATAAATAAAAAGTAAGTAATAGTGAAGGTAAAACGAAATGTGGTAAATCACTACATTATGCAAGTAGTTTTTGTAAAATCCCCATGCTTTTACGAAATTAATTTATTTTTTGTTGGTAGCTATGCAATGTAAAACGGTGCTATGTTTTAGTGCTTTTTTTTGTCATTTAATTTAGTGTTTTTTTTTTTTAAATCTATAAACAGTGAGAAGGCTTTTAACTACGTACAAAAGGCTGTATCTCTAGCAACGAAATTTAGACTATTTCTACGAAAGAAATTTTCTATTGAGAGCTATTTCCTTATTAAATTCTTTTCAGAGAATAGAGCTGCAGCAGTAGTTATATGTATTGGAGAACTTCATTACGTAAAAATTCTGCAGTATTTTATTTTTATTTTACGCCTAATTTCTTATCAAACGAGATAAAAATTGTCATTTGCAACGGAGTTATAATGTCGGAATCAATCCTCTTAAAAGCATAAAATGGTGTTCCTATCCTGATACCTTATTTTATAGACGTTTAGCTAGTAGTATTAATTGACAATTTAATGGATTTACGATTGCCTATTTTTAATTTAGGACCGCCGTACTGAACCATGACTGCTTCGTTAGAATATGACCTGATTTCTTCTGAATTGATTTTTTATATATAACAATATACGCAGTTTTTTTAATGATAAAAAAAGGATTCCCATAATTATATTTTATTTTTAAATTCCAAATAGTTTGAAATTGCACAAAATTTGTGGCAACAAAAATTGAAATAAGAGTCATTTCTAAACCTAGCTCATACGACGAAACAATTTATTGGTTAAATAAATCTTCTATACTGAAATAGTAATGACAAAACTAGTTTGGTTCTTCTAAATACGGAAAACATAAAAATCAATAAACGGTTGGACTTCTTTTTGAACGAAATAAATGTAATATTAAGTAGTCACAGACACAAATAAAATTTTTATAAGAAATTTTTTCACTAGAATTATTAAGACATCTCACCTTTCCGAATTAGTATCAAAGTTGAAATCTAAATGCAATGTTGACACTCTATAATTTTCCTCTTTAAAAAAACGTTTTGCCTTTCACCAACAACAAAATAGAACTGAACCATAAACTTACTTCTACAAGTACACTTACTTTCGAGAGTCGAGACGGCCCTGTAGCTGACCATTCACTGCCCAATCTCTTTTTTTAGCGTGCTATACATATATCCTATTGCTATACAAACATATATCCCCGAAGGCGATTTTGTCTACCCAAAGCTGGTAGCTGACCTTCTCAAGGTTAAACTTTTACAACGGGGGATGCTTTGTCCCCAGGATCGTCACTCCCCAAGTACAAACAATCAGGCTTGCGGCAACGCAAATCTGGCTACTGCTGTCTGAATAGGCCTTCGTTTGTGGTTCCACGTCTGAGCTGTGACTCTGCTCTTTGCTTAAAACAAAATGACTCGTGTCTCATACGCAGGGACTGATTTGGGGCCCCGGCGAATACTTGACAAAATTGTTGTTATTATTAATGCAATTTTCAGCAATTTATCCAAAAAAGTGAGAATTAAGTCGTGTTTTAAATGAATAATAAACTTATTTTGCGATATTTTTAATTTTTCGAGACTATTTTTACGAGAGGGCCCTCTTCAATGATGTAGGGCCTATAGTACTGAACTTTTTAAATCATATCCTGCTCATACGCGCAAAATAAATCCAGCAGAAGAAGAAAAAATATAGCATGTGAAATAAGCACTGTTAAGATTTATGTTGGGTCTTAAAAGAACATTTTTAAAAAATGAACTAATTTTTTACATGAAATCTTTTACTTTAAATTAAATTTTGAATCGTGTTCTTCAATTTTTGAACGATCACAAAATAATTTCGTTAATGCACAGTTTCGACACACATGCTAACTTTTTGAAATTTTCCTTTTATAAAATAAATTCATTAATGATATATATTGACAAATTCATTTTAACCACTTTACTTCCTAAAACTTTTAAAGTATATTTTTCCTCAAGTCCTTATTTTTTTTTCTGACTGATCTTGCAGGGACCCAAATGGCATTGTCTAATTGTGTATATTTACCGTTCTTTAAATCCGCCACTGAGTATTAGCAATAGTTTCATTGAAATTCTTATTGATGGCCGACTTAATAAAAGTTTTTAAAAATACTTTCGCCGCGTGGTTTTAATAAATCGCGATTGTTTTTTGGCACAAAATCAATGATATGCGTGATGAAATATCGTGTACATGATGATATGATGTTTTAATTATATGATCATATATTTCTTTAGTTTATGATTTGGAATAATATTACATTTTTTTAATGGTGATATTTTGAAACATGGGTTTTAGTTTGAAATTTCGGTGTTGCTTTTTATTGTAAAATATGTAACAAATAACGTAATTGAAATTATGATAACAGTATATCTATAGTATACGTGTGTGTGTGGAACCTTTATACATAACCTTGTATAAAAAGCTATAAAATAATAAAAATACTGACAATTTAATCTAAAATAATAAATATTGGTTTATAGAATTTGGTTATATAGGATTACTGTATTGTCGAGAATTTAGTTTGTTAGAATAGGTTGGTTGTATTAACATTGAACTTGAGCTGCACAGTTGGGGGTTATTGGCGAAGGATCAGGGTTTATATGGAAGAAAAGACCCGAGAACACTGTTTGATCGTATTTTTGAACCACGGTCAGATGACGAGATCAACTCATCCGGTGCAATCTACCTCAATAAGCGCCAAGACAGTGGACCACAATCAGATAAACCCGGGTGCACCAGTCCCTTATACGCGGTGGATATTTTTTGGTGTCGAAAGGAACGGATTTGACAACTCTCCGATTACTGAATCGCTACACACAAGCTAGAGATAAAAATTGTGCCTATCGAGTACTCGTAAGAACTCCTAACCATTCGGCCACCACAGGCTGTCGGAATTTCGGTCTGTCGGAATTATAGTTTTGTCGGGATTTCGGTCTGTCGGAATTATAGTTTTGTCGGGATTGTAACCTGCTTGTCGGAATTCGCTCTGTCGGGTATATGGCCCAGATTCATTTCATTAAAAAAGCAAATTCGACTCAACCTTTCATTAAAATTTGGTTTTAACAATTAAAATAACGCTTTCCCCCGACGAACTTCAAAATTTTGCCCGACGGGGGGGGCTTGGCTTGCCCGACAGGGGGGCTACAGCCCCCCCCAGCCCCCCTAGTGGCGCCACCTCTGCGCATTACACATAATTATATGAATTTAGAGTATAATGAATAAGGCATTATTATTATTTTTTGTTGGAAAAAGCTCTTTAAACATCCACCGTGAAGGTGGGGATGGGAAGAGGAGCGGAGGGAAGGCGACCGTGCATGTTAAATCTGTCGTAGTACACATGTCTTCACGTTAGTATTGGTATGAAAGTTTGGAGAGTGGAATAATGTGAATGAAAAAGCTTATTTTCTTAGAAATTGGTTTTACTTCTTCCACTTGCCCCTTTAATTGCTATAAAAAAAATCGGGAAATATTGTCACCAAATTAACTTAAATTCACATTCAGTTGCTAATTCTATATATTCGCTATTAAATTATAATTAACGTTTATTTTCAGCTTGGAATGCTGGAAGGTCAAATTGGAGATGTCAGAAATCTGTTGAACCTTGCACCAAAAGAAAAGGTTTGTTAATTTTTGTCCTATATCTTTCTGTTCAAACAAACAGTAAAAATTCGTATTGGACTGCAAAGCATGAGAGGGAGAAAAAAAATTGGGGCTAAGTCAAGTTCCACAATATCACAGTTATTTAAATCAAAATTCTGAACATTCTTGTTACATTGTTAAATAAACTGGAACTGATAACCCAAATTTGAATTGAAATTATTACGGGGTAATACTTCATAATACGAATTTGACAACTTCCAGAAGCATTTGTGCTGAATCGGTATACCATTTTTTGTTGTGCTAATTATATGTTCAAAGTAAATTGAGTTTAGGGTGGAGTGGGGTAAACTACGGACAAGTGTGGCCACGGCTTGTTATTTTTGAAAAATGTGATATTTCACTAAATAACTCACTAGGTATACAATATCGAAATTTTCTCTGTTAATTATTCACCAAAAAGTATGGCAATTTTTATCTTGATAGTGTTTTATTTTTCGAAAAGTACTTATATTTTAGCGTTCAATGGAAATTGGTTTCGAAAGTTTGTCACTTTTTTATCTTTTGTCCTATTCCCTAGAATACTAATTCTTTGTATTCTTATCAAGTTCAATGTGTGTCACCAAACAATATAATACGAAGTTTTCTTATTTCACTAAGAAAAGGCTTCTCTAAATTATTTAAAAAACAAAAACAGTTTTCTATATAAAAAATTAACTTATAATACTCATTAAAAAGAATTTAGTTTGAAATTATTTGGAGAGTTTTGAATTTTCATATTTCATTTGGAGAATTCATATTTCTCAAGTTAAACATATTCAATATAATTTTTTAATTATTATATATTTAACTAGATTTAAATTACATAACTCCTTATTTTTTTTAAAGGTTGGATACTTGCAAGACAATGCAGCTTATTAGTCACTGTAGTCGGTCACTGCAAATTGAAAAAGTTAGTATTTTTTTTTTTTTTTTTGTAATATTCTTAACACTATTTTCAATGTATTTTTTCTAGTGGTTTGGTACTTTATTTTGGATAAAATGTAATTTTTTGTTGATAAATTTTCGATTACTGAAGAATTAAAAACTATTTTCTATTTATTTAAACACTACATACAATGTATTTATTGCACTTTGTTTTCCATCTAATTTTATCCTAATTAGTTGGTTTAAATCCATATTCATTGAATTTTCTATTTATTATGTGATGTAAATTAATCACAAATAAAGAAAAACTATAGAAATCTGTTAGATTGTTATTGATGGATGGCAAAACGCTTTTGTTTAATTTCCGTATCATTAATCCAAATGACATGTATTATTTTTAAATACAATGAAAAGAGGATTCTTAACCCTCCAAGAAAAAAAAACCTCGACTTTCGAGTTACTAAAAACTAGAAAAGTGCTTTAACTAAGTCACGAAACTGCAGCATCAGCATGCCAGGTTTTTATTAAGGAATTTTCTGACATTAAAGTTTATGGTAAAATAAAGCTATTGCTTACTGTAAAACAAGGGTATCAAATTCGAAAGCAGATTTTTGTTTTAATATTTGTCATTAACATGTTGATAAAACTATTTTTTTTATACTCTTCATGCTTGTTACCTGATAATATATTAATAGTTTACTACCCACAGTATATTTTAGGTGTTCTAGGAAACTGTGATATAGATTGGACCAAAGTTACGGGCAAAACACCCCATACTTGATGTTCAAAATTTCATTAATCTTAAATTTAAATATTTTATTTTTTCTAAGTGATTTTAACTTTTAACAAAATAATATCAATTGTGCCTGCTAATTTTATTTATTTGATAGTAACATATAATTTATGTATTTATATTTTTATTATTAACATTTAAGATTTTTTTATGATAATTATTAACATAGCAATTTTATTATTTCAAAGGTATTTATTTAACAAACTTTTTTCTTGTCAAATAGAAATATTTAAATAAGCATTTGTCAACTTGTATCGGATTTTCGTGAACAAAATAAATAAGCTTAAAAACTCATTTATATTTCAACTATCTTTAATTTTAATTAATGCAATTAGCCATAGTTTTTCAATTTTTTTTACAAACTTTTGTATTAGTCGGTTTTGATTTAATAATACTATTTTTTACCTACAGACCAACATCCTTACCGAGGAGAAAGAGTATGTATGAAACAATTACCAGTCCACTACTTTGTCGGATGAACTGGAGATGGCACACCCAAAAGAATGCATTTCAAAGTTTAAATTCAGTAAGCACTCTTATTTGTATAATTACGTTTATTCTATTATTTACGAGTAGAATTAAAACAGTATTTGGTTGTAACAGAGCTACAATTGGTATTGCTATCTATGATAAAAAAATTATAGATTGAAAATTATATTTTATTTTACCATGAATTTGTGTAGGGCGATTTTGTATATATATTAATAGTTGAAAAATTATGGTAATAATATTTATTAGTGACATTTGTCAGATTGTCTTTTTTAGTTTCGAAACATAAAATTTATTACATTACATAATTTTAAAAATTACTTTAACACACAATATTGAAACTTGTTTCACATATATTTTCCTTTATTTTGTGTGTACTATGTATTTCCATTTAACTGTAATTAATGACATTTATATTAAATGCTAAGATATCCCCTGTCAGAAAATACTGGGTCAGTCGGTCATTGGGATATGGTAATATCTGTACCTCAGAGACAAACGATCCTACTCTCAATGAAAATCATTGGACATGGGCTTTTATAACTCTTGCTAAAGGCTTAAAAATAATTTTTGAGTGTAAATGTTTCATATTTTCTATTCAAGCTTCTAAAACTATTTTTTAGCTAATTAATTTTCTTATATAAGCAGTAACTGCTTGCAGAATATATAAGGAATCAATCACAACACGCGTTATTTTAATAAATGAATATTTATAACAGTTCCTTTTATTTATTGCAACCAATGTTTTTTTTTCAGATTCTAATCATCAAAAATTTGTACGGATGCAGCGTATAGGAAAAAGAAAATGAAATATATTTGTGAAGTCAGTTGAATATCAACACTAAACTTATTAAATTTTTTGTTATAAATATAATATATATTTTAATAAAAACGTTAATGTTTTTGTTTAAATACTAATTAGCATATTAATATATTTACATATTAATAAAAATGCATTTTCTGCTTGTATTGTTTGTAAGTTTTTATTCATATTTGTATTGTTTTAAAATATAAATCTTGTTTTAAAAATAATATTTGTAATTTCAAGTCACATATTTAATATATATATATATATATATATACTTTTTTACAAAGCTATGTATTAAAGATAAGATTTATTTTCTAATACAATTTCTATGAAAAATCCAAGAATATTGTTATATAAAATGCAAAATGTATAAAAAAATACTTTAATATTGTATTTAAAAAAATACTACCAGTTTTTTAAAAACTATTAAATAAAAGAAGTTATCTTTGATAAACATACCAGATTTTATTAGTAATTTAAAAACTATTAAATAAAAGAAGTATTATATAAATGTGATTGTTTTCCATCACGATTAACAGAAAAAGAAACGACAGTTAATAAGCATACCAACTGTCTTTCATCAATTTTTGGAGGACAAACTGGAAATTAATTGTTCCCCAAAAAATGTAAATGATGAATTAAATACTTTCGACACAAGAAATTGTTTCTTAAAGCAATCAAACTTATTTTTACAAGAAACAATTTTATTTTTCAAAAGTATACAATTATTTATTTAAATGTTTGTGGGTAAAAACTTAATTTCTAATTTTGTATCTAATATTTAGTGAAGAAACAGTTGAATTAAAAGTGACTGTTTTCCGATAATCGCAACGTTAAAACAGCCATAATTATAAATTACACAAAAAAGACGCAATTGCAACGTTTATATTAAGTAAGTTCGGTTTATTGCGACGAGAAAATCGCGTAACTGCGACGCCTTCATATGTCGCTTACTTTTTTGCAACGAAAGAAAGACGCAATCGCTACGATTTTTTACGACGCCTCTTATTTACGACGCAAAAATTGCGTAACTGCGACGCCATTAAATGATACTTCCCTTTTTGCGACACAAGAAAGACGCAATTGCGACGTTTTTTCTACAATAGTTATTTTTTAAACGAATAAAAGACGCTATCGCGACGGCTTTCTACGACACTTCTTATTTACGACGGAAAAATTGTGTAACTGCGACGCCATTAAATGACACTTCCCTTTTTGCGACACAAGAAAGACGCGATTGCGACGTTTTTTCTACAATAGTTATTTTTTAAACGAAAAAAAGACGCTATCGCGACGGCTTTCTACGACACTTCTTATTTACGACGGAAAAATTGCGATATTTCGACGTATATCTATTTCCCTATATATTTTGGCGACGTCTATACGACCCGAATTGCAACCAGTTCTCGACGTCAAAAAGACGGCAACCAGTTGGGACACATTTGCGTCTTTTTTGACGCTTTTTTCTGACGTCTTTTCGACGACATGCCGTTGCGGCGAAGACGTTGTTGCGACATCTTTTCGACGCGTTTGTGCTACTTGGGCAGTAGCCAGTAAATAGTCTAACTCATTAGTCGGCTGAATTTTAATAAAGTCTCCAGTTTGCTTTGACTGAAGTTTATCATTCAAAATTATTTTCAGTTCCGACAAAATGAGAGGGTAGATCTCGGTGATTTTGAGAAAAATGGCACCCGGCTGGGTGTAAACAGGCTCGACGACACTGGGTGCTGGTGGGGAGTCGATGACCATTTCGTCAGTTTCCCCCTCAGTAGCAGGCATTTCATTCAGTCCCATATCATCAGTTAATACATCATCTTGTAGTGGTTTCTCATCTCGGAGTAGAGGGCAGCATCCCAGCTTACATGCTTTTTCGTAGGCCTGTAGGAGCGAAGCCTCAGAAGTCTTTGTTTGAATATGATCCGGGCCCATGGCGGATACAGCAAAATTGTATGCCTTTAGATGAATATCATAGCTATTCAGGAAGCAGTATTCAGGGCTATTGCGTACAACATTATTTGGATCCAAAATCCATTTAGATATGTCAGGAAAACGTGGTTTCGACATTTTATTTCTTTGGTCAGCGGGGAACTATTGAGTAAAAATTATTATACACACTGATGTGAAGACTGAGCGTGCGCGACCGCTTTTTGATCGAAGGTAGAAAAAATAGTCCTTTCGCATAGGTGTAAAAACGAATTTCTGGCTTTAAAAATACATTGTATGTTACACATTTTTTTTCCATATTTACTTTCTTACTTATAAGATAAAGAAACAAAAAGGCTCCGAAAAAAAAAATGTAAACCTTTCGGTGACGTCACGTGAGATTCCCCATAGTTAAGATAGAATGTTTTCTCAGCCTTTCTTCCGATTAGAATACATTCGTGCGGTACGGTAAAGTACATTGTCGCTCTAAGGGAGAGTCCTCGCTCCAGAGGGTTTATATTACTTTAGCTCGATGGGCCGAAATGGATCATGGCGTCTACTCCAATCTGTACGTAACGGAGGGGTCTGCAACCAGATGCGGGTAGCGAGTTTGAATACGGCTGATACCAGAAACAAACTTGACAAAAATGTTAACATTAAAGATAATGGTCCTTCCTAGTTAACAAACAGTGAACTTGTGATCGGAGGGTTGCTAGATTCTCTCGAGATAACAATACGTCGTCCGAATTTAACTTCAATTTCTACAGCGTGTATATAGCACTGGAGCACGTTTTATGATAGGGGGTCCAATGTCCTGACGCTTAATGAGATTTCGTCGGGTGCCAGCTCAGGTGTTGTCCTCGTCATCTGACCAGCATGGTTCAAAAATACGAGGCATTGTTTCCGTGTCTTTCCTTCGATATAGAGGGCCTCCAGTTGTCCAGTGGATAAAGTCGTTCAGCTGGTAATCAGAGGATTACTGTAGTTCGACCGTGTGGTGACCTCGACAAAGAAAAATATATAGTGATTCGGTTGGTTGCCAGCTTCGGTTCAAAAATACTAAAAAGTCGTCCAGAAAATCTAACAAATTATACTAGCGTATATAAACAGGACTGGTGCACGATAACTCTGATCGGAGTCCGATGTCCTGACGCCTATTGAGGTTGCGTCGGGTGCCAGCTTAAGTATTGTCTTCGTCTTCTGACCAGGTTAAAAAATACGAGACATTTGTTCCCTGGGCTTTTCCTCGAGATAGGCCCCGAACCGTCGCCCGTAACTTAATGTGCAGCTCTAGTGCGACCCCCCCCCCTCGAAAAAAAATCCTTCGAAATAGACCAGGAAAAACGCAGTTGATTCCGATTTCCCCCACCCAACGAGAAGGGCGCCACTTCGCCACCAATTTTGCCGAGGACGAATACCGATATGTGAAGAATACAAATGCGAGAGTTTCACATGACGTATGTACACGAAAATTCTACTAGCAGTTTCAATTTCCTTTCTGTAGCAGACAAGTCTTCTGCTATGGGTTGGTCAACCCGCTTACTCACTCAAATTCGTATTTTATTTTAGCAATACATTTTCATCGTTTGCTATGTTTAAGTAATGTAGGAGTTTCACGTGACGTATCATGATGGGTTTTTTTTCGGGGGGGGGGGGGGGATTGTTAATTAGCGTAACACTAGAGCTGCAGAGTGGGCTATTGGCGACGGTTAGGGGCCTATCTCGAAGGAAAGACCCGGGAACAATGCCTCGTATTTTTGAACCATGGTCAGATGACGAGATAAACACCTGAACTGGCACCCAACGCCTTCAATAGACGTCTTATCATGGAAACTTTATTAGCAGTTTCGAATTCTTCTCTACAGCAGACAACTTTGATTTTGTTTGATTAGTCGCTACGCTTGCAATTATGGGAAAGTTTGTTTATATTATTTTTTTGCCAAATAAATAATATTTTTATTCTATATATCTATAAATATAAATACAGAAATACTTATATTATATCTGTATATAAGTTGCTTATAAATAAAATTACAACGTAATACGGAAAAGTACTCATATTTCAACATAAAAATGCTTCATAAACGATGAGTACAATCTATCTCAGTGTATGAAATAAATATTTCTATATAGAGCTATTGCAACCACGTGACGTCGTGGAGGACAGCGACAAAAATCTGCAGATTGGTTTACACGGCATCACGTGCAGTTTGCCTGTGCATATGACGTTAATTTTGACCAATCACAACGTGCAGTTTGTGCGGTTGTTACCTGTATTTTTCCTCCACAAAACGGTTTCAGAGGAAGGGAGGTGGGGGAAGGGGATGCTACTGCCCTATTGAGGTATTATTTAATGACAAAAACGTAAAATTACAGGAACTGAAGTTCCATACTAATCCAACGGAACTTCTTCGGCGTCGCGGATTTTTGTCCATGTTCTTGGAACAGCGGTCTTCTTCTCCGCGTGAAACTCCCCCTATAAAAAACTTAGCTAGAATAATATTACTATAAGCACTGGAGCGATAGGACTAAGCCGGGGGCGTCCGCTTTTCTCCTTTTTTAGCGAAGGTAGAAAAAATAGTTATTTCGCATAGGTTTGCGAAGATTTAAAAACGCAATTCTGGCTTTCAAAAATACATTAAATGTTACATATTATTGTTTATCAATACTTACTTACAACCCAGGTAGCACAGCAATATATTGAAGTTTCGCCGACCATTGGCTGAAGTCGGATCGGCCAATCCCAAGTAGCACAAACGTGCGAAAAAATGTGGTAACAACATCTTCGCCGAAACAGGATGTCGTCGAAAAACCGTTGCGGAAAAGCGGGAAAAAAGACGCAAATGTGTCCCAAGAATGTCGTTGCGATTGCGTCTTTCATTCATGGCAAAAAGGTAAATGACATATAAAGGCGTCGCAGTTACGCAATTTTTTCGTCGCAATAAAACGAACTTACTTGGTATAAACGTCGCAATTGCGTCTTTTTTAAGTAATTTATAATTATGGCTGTTTTTATGCCACAATTAAACGAAAAACAACCACAGTTAATTCAACTGTCCCTCATTAAATGTTAAATTATAAATTGGAAATTAAATTTTAACTACAAAAATCTTTTACATACTTTTGAAAAATGATTGTTTCTTATAAAAATGATTTTGCTTAAGAAATGAGTTATTTTTTTTTAAGAAACAACTTCTAATTTCGAAAGTATTTCATTCGTCATTTAGATTTTTTTATCAAAAAATAATTTTCAGTTTATAATCGAACAATTGAAGGAAAGGTATTTAATATCTTAATTAACTATCGTAATTTTTTCAATTAATCGTGACAGAAAACAACCACATTTAAACACAATTTTTTTTATTTAATAGTTATGTTAACTATTTTTAAAAAAATCTAGTAGCCCATAGAAGATTTTTATTTTTAATTATACAATTAAAATATATTTATAATTTTCCAGTTATATTGATATTCTAAAATATGTCATTGAAATTGTGCAAAATAAATCTACACCTAAAACTACAAAGTTTTATGTACATGTATGTGTATATTTTGGAAATTTTACATTTTATTAAAAATGTTGTTATTGATACAAGATTAACCTTAAGTGAAAACAAATTATTACAAATATGAAGGAAAAACTGTTTGCACTTTAATATTTATTAAAATGAAACCATGTCTCTATATATTTTTTAAATAATAAATTTACATAAAAAAATTTAAACATTCTTTTTCCGTTTTGACGGGGCATATTTTAAATGCGCCATCACGGCTCCTTCTATAGTTTACTGCTGCACTTTATCCACAGCATCTTTAAATATTGGGTTTTGACGAACGGAATTTTAAAAAGAAAAATTATTGGCTGGTTTATTTATATGTACTTAAATGAATTTACTTTACTATTACAAATAAGAAATATCTGGGTTACTTTTCAATTAAGTAATGTAATGGCTATTATTTCACTCTACTTATGAGAATGAGGTGGTATTTCATATTGTAGAAGTATTAATATCATACAATTTAAAAAAATACAAACTCTCGTTTATTTCTGTATAACATCTAAAATACATTATAATTAAATTCTAGTCATATAATGTTCTTCATAAAAATGCACTAATCAAAGATATGGTGGTAATCGCAAAACTGCACGTAACCAAATAACTATAAAGTTACACATAATTAGAGAAATTATGTACAAACTTTTTTTTTAAATATTATTAACTTTAACAGTAATAAGTTAAAATACAGAAAGTAACTAAGTAAATAAGTAAGACGGCAATAAGTAAGATTAACAAAAATAAAACACTTTATATTAACGAATTTAAATGTTTGAATCAAAATATTAAAAAAAAATCTATAACAAATGAAAACTTCCAATGTTATTATTGCGTGCATTTCAACAGTTTTTCAACATAAGAAGAGTCGTCATAATTTAATTTAAATCACAAAATTGAAAGAATTAAGTTGTATAATTAGTTTTTATTACTTTATGTGTTGAAATCAAAATTAAATATACTTGTCAATTGCTGTTTGTCTTCTCTTCACAGTAATTAAAAAACAAAATTGCGCATACACAGTATTGCCTAAATAATGCCAAAAATCTGTATTTTTTTATAACACTAACGAATATTGGTTTATATTACATTTATTTCACAAAGGAAAGATGCTCTATTCTATTATATTACCTTTTTTTCTGTTTAAAAACTGTTATATGACTGGACTGTATTTGGAGCTGTGAAAAGGGGAAGATTAGTCTTTTTCCTCCCCCGTTCTTGTGATTTCTAAAATGAAGTTAAAGCAATTCGCAACTTGAAAGCTCATAAAGTGTATATACTTCGGAAAATCAGGATTTCCAAAAAATTTGCTTGCATTTCTTTGATATGCAAGATATTTGTACAATGCTCTTTTATCATTTGAAAGTCACACAATAAAAATTACAGTTTAGCTCCATTTAGCAAAAATTTGACTTTTGGAAAAATGCAGTTTTAGCACAAAATACAGCTTTGAAATGCAGATTTCCTCTTAAACTCAAAATCTTATTGAGTGTCGTATCACAAACATTTCAATTATATTTACAAACAACTATTGAACTCAATTTTAATTCCTTTAAACGCTTTTTATCTCCACGACCAGCCCAGTTCATTTGACTTGCCAAAGAATTATCCAAGAAGGATCTTGCAAGATCCTTCTTAGAAATTTCTCCAACATTTTTTCCACTTTTTTTTTTAATTTTATACACACATAAATTTTTAATCGAGCTAAGAAAAGAAAGCGCACCTTTTTTTCCGAGAGAAGGCTAGTGAGTGGGTGTGCAGGGTTGAGTCCCCTAGTGCAATTGGCTTGTTGGTTTTTTATATCACAACTTAGCGTTTATTACTTTTCTAAAGTTTTTTTGGGGGATATCAGTCTTTCTTTTCAACCCACCTTTTAGAGAATGTCAGTCCAATCACTTTTTAAACTTGTTAAAAATTACTATTTGTTTTCCCATCTCATTAGTTAAATCCGATAATTCAAGGAAAAATTAATCACACGCGCTGTATTAAAAATTTAGGATTCAATTAACACGTTCGTTCTACAAGATATATAGTAGTTATTTCACACTTAAAGCATTCCCCCCTCCCCGCTTCGTGGATATGACGTCACTTACTTTATCTAACTGAGGAGCAGGCAATGGTTGCTATTTGGGGCTTTTCTTTCCCCTGTGAAAAGTGAATGACAAAGGGGGGAAAATTTAATATTGTTAATTATTTTAAATGCTTCTATCTTCATTAATAATTGTCCAAGTTAAACGAAAATTTCAGCATTGAATTAAAGAAATTTTCATCTATCAGATGGTATATATATTTTTTATTTTGTAGAGCGTATTATTTACCGATAATTTAAACGTTTTTTAAGCCGCTCTAAAATATAATTTTCTTTGGCGACCGGAAAGTGGAAGGACTTCATATTTAGGTAATAATTGCCTGACGGCGAATATTGTGGCTCATATTATTTAATTACTTTTTTAGGGAATTAAACATTTAAATAAATTATATTTTAAATTAAAAGTAACAAAGGTTCCTAGTAATTGTATAAAGCTATCATATAAGCTATTAATAAAAAGAATCGGTTGAATAATGTAGTGTCTAGCTTGTTTAACAAATTCGGGCTTCATAATTTGAAAAAGTGACAAATCGACAAACTTTACGCAAATTAAAAAACTTCGTATCTCCGTTAGATTTCAATTAAAAAAAAATATTCTTGTATTAAATTAAAGGTTGCACCGATACGGTTCCACCAATACTGGTTTTATTTTTTTACAAAATGTAGTTCAGGTGCTGGAATATGTTTCACGGACGCGATTTAACATTGGGAGTTGTGCAGCGTATATATAAGCTTAGTCCCGTCGGGCGTTCGTTTCTTGTTGGCTGCTTTGACGAGTTGGCATTATTTCTTCTTTTTTGGCTTAGCGTTGCGAGCCCGAGCCCGACCGGGTCGCTTGATTCATATATAATAGTATTAATGTATATAATACACATTATAAATAGGAGCCTCCTTGCGGCGACTACACGATCTAGTGATTCCTTCCTTGTGAGACCATTACTAAAGTTTGAACAGTTAACTAGTTCATATGACATATGCCTTGTGTATATAATATTTTTTTCTTTTATTAAACTTATTGTATCGACCTAACATTTTAAAGGCTATTTAGTGCTGGTACATTGAGGAATCGCTGTAACGAGGGTCATTGTTTAATCAAGGCGAAGTGAACTAAACTTCTTTTTATCTATGTTAATATTTGCGCCAAATATCAGACTACACGCAACAGGCTTGGGCCAATACCTGTTAACCTTCGGTATAGACCGGAGGTGTGGAACTGCAGTTATAAGGATAATTTGCTTTGGTTCTGAAAGTCACTCAATACTGCGTTTTAAAGAAATGAACACAATATTTAATTTTACAATGATGAGACATAATAAATTTTCAGTACATTAATTGCTTTGAATTTCCTATAATAGTAACTAAAAATGAACTTTTTAAGGTATAATATTTTAATTATAAAATTCAAAGATGTTTCCAGTCCATTTAACTAATTTTACTTCATTTGTAAACACATACTTTTTATAACAAAATTTCTTTAAGGCTATTTGACGGTGTTGCGAAAGGAAATTATTACTTATTTTGTGAACTTCATAGCTTCGAAATACTTCCAGTCATTGAAAACAACTTTAGTTGAAATACACTTACGGAAAGTTTACGAGACGTTATGCAATTTCTAGTTTCTGATCGTAAACAAACTGTCACGTTATAAAACTGACTGGGTTTATGTAACATTACTCAGGGTCCCTACTATCCCTCTTATTCTACACTGCAGAAGTACACGAATTGTTGTGGTTGGTAAACTTGGTATCTCAGTACAAAGATTTCAATTTGAGAGTAATTTGTAATCAGATTTTTAAAATCCGTAGGAATGCCATTTAATTGATATCAGTAATCACATTTAACAGTGGGCAATAAAACAACTGAGTACATAAACGATACAGCTAACATTTTGTGTTCTTTTTGATTGAGCGCAAGTACTTGAAGAACTGTTAGAAATAAGTCGAACTTGTAAGACATTATTAGAAAAGGTAAGGCATTACTTTATATTTTTTTTATTATATGTAACACCCACAAAATATATAGAATTTAGCTTTTTGAAAAGTTGTTTTTGTTTGGAATATTTTGTAACCTTTGCAAGTGAATTTTTATGAAATAATTCTTATAAAATTAAATTTTGATAAATGTTTATTTATATAGGTATTAATAAAATTTAAATATACATTTAACTTTTTCCCCATCTTAAACTTCTATCCTAAGACATATTTACACTAGACACTAGGGTGGGTCGAAAAAATGATTTTTTCGAGATCGTTATTCTAATAGTGCGGAAAGTGTGACTAGCGTAATCAATAAACATACTGTAAAATATTTTTTTGATCGGATAATCTTCTGCCATCACATCGTACTTGAAATTTCGAAATTTGGGTAAAATACGTAATTTTTCACCTATTATAGTAAAAATAATATTTTTCGAAATAGTTATCTTAATTGCACAGAAATGGTGGCCAATATTATTAATATACACAACGTTAATTATTTTTCCGATCGGAAGGTATTTTCTGAACCAACAATATGGTCCAAACACTGTTTAATACTTACACTTACACAAATACACTGTCTTGGATTCAGCCATATTTATACATAACTGATCGTGCATATGGATTAACGCTGGTGCCATTCATTTATTACGTCACGCATCATTAGGGGGGGAAGGATTATAGCATGCGTATATGTGGGGTAATATGGGGAGGGGGAGGGGTAGCAGTAATTGTGTGCGAAGAAAAATGCTGAAATTTCATTCACATGAGGACTATGATGCGAAACTATGGCGTGACATGAGGGTAGAGAAATCTCAGTATTTGCGGGGCATCACAAAACAGTATTGAAAAAAAAAATGCTGGTATTTGTTTTACAAACTTTTATTTAAGTAACTTTTTATAGAAATCGCAATCTTTTAATGATATGTTTGGTTCAAATACACAGAGTAAAAGTTAAAAAAAAAATTTAAAGTTAATCGCGGCAAGTATATTTTAAAAAAAAAGTTTTTTTGTTTATTATTTTAGCTGAATTATACAGATTGATTGCTGATTTTTTAGCTGGATTTGCTACGTAAATAAATTCCATAGTTGTATTTTCATTAAAAGAAAAATACGTTTATACTATTTATCTCTATAAAACTAAACTATTTTTTTATTTAAATACAGTTAATAATTCAAGAAAGACTTCGAGTACCATACACATTGCACTTCATTTAACATATAATAAAAATATAAACAAATAAAATAAAAGTTGTAGAATTTTAAATAGAGAACAAATAAATATTAAGTAAATATTTACAATTTAATGTAAATAAATATCAAACAAATATAAAAGTATAAGGTACTCAATGATGAGATTAAAAAAAAAGCAAAACAATTACAAATATTACATAAATTGTAAGCACGAAATTTAACTGCACGATTATTGTCAAACGCAAGAAACACCAGACGTGACCGTTACCAACTTTGAAAAACTTAAAATATGCTGGAGATAATGCGGCATTTTATTGCTTACTAGTAAAAACACCTACTTTCAAATTCTGACAAACAAATTTTAGAACAGACTATAGACTTTAACATTAAAACAACTCGGTAGAGAACTTTTTTAATGTTTTAATTCTCAAGTACAATGATATAATTTATAATATAAAAATAACTTTTCTATATTTAATTACTTAAAGACTGCAGTTAACTTGGCAGAAAGGTGAGAAAGTGTCAACAAAAATGTTTCCAAACTATTCTATAAAATCATGAAACTCGAAATATCAAATATTGTTTTGTCGATAAATATATTTAAAAAAATATAGACAAATATTTAAATAGTTTTCAAATAGATTGAATCCATTAGTAGCAAATTACATCAACAAGCCTTGAGTAAAAATAAAAGAATGTTAAAAACAAATAGAAGGTTAAAAAAACTTTCAAAGCCTATGAATATTGAAGAATTAGAAGTTCATTCATTGTGCGAGAGTAATTATGTAATGTTCCTGGAGGAGGCAGTGTTCCTGGGTCCTTTCTTTGAGGTAGACCTCGGGGGGTCCGTGGCCCCGAGAAACCATCGTCGGCTAGCAACCAGAGTTCGAATACGGCTGAGAGAGGACAATTTTTTTTAATGCAGTGAACTTGTGATCGGGGGAATGCCAGTTTCGCTGCGAAGTAACAATACATCGTCCGAACTTATCCTCCAATTTCTACGGCTTGTATACGAGACTGGTGCACGTTAAATCTGATCGGGGCCCAATGTCCTGACGCCTATAGAGGCTACATCGAGTGCCATCTCTGGTGTTTTCCTCGTCATCCGACCCTGGTTAAAAAATACGAGGCATTGTTCCCGTTTTTTTTTTTCGAGATAGACCCCGAACCGTCTCCAATACCCCACTGTGCAGCTTTAGTGCGACGTTAATTCAACCACACAAACAATGAACCAGACGGAAAAACAATGAGCCATTTTTAATTCTTCAAACAGTAGGGTGGCACTTGCTTCCGCTCGTCACCCCTAATCTGCTTTACTTTGCTATTACTTGATTACTGTTTATTGTATTGTTATGATACAACACCATATGTGGTTTTATTTTAAAACTGATTTTTTAAAGGTGCAAAAATGTTGCGCACATTGAAGTGGTCTAATCACTGTTAAAAAACTTAATTCTTTCTTCATGAAATTCAAAAAATCGAATATGCATATTATTGTTTTTAAAGGATATTTAAAAGCATTAAAATACTTTTGGGACACTCTGTATAAACCCTGTTGAAACCCTAGAATGCCTATCTAATTTATAGACTAACTACATTTTCGCTAAAATCCTAGAAAGTGTTCCTATCTTTTGGACATAATTACTTTTTAGTTAAATAAATATTTAAGCTTTGTTAACGCTTAAATACAATGGTAAATTAGTAAAGTAAAGTAACATTATTAATGCAACATGGTATATCTACCAACTATAAGGTCTAATCGTTTGGTAGTTTATTAATGAAGTTCTGTTTATTACATAAATTGTAAGAAGCCCTTTAGTAGTAATTATTATTAAGTCTATAAGTCAATAAATACCTATGAATTCTTCATTGCTAAATAAAATTTAGCAATAAAGTTAAAAAAGTTTTTAAGTTAACAAAAAGTAAAAAGTAATTAATTTGTAAAATTAATGAGATAACACCATTCTATATTTTCTTAGCAAAAAAAAAAAAAAACACAGTAGAATTGTAAGAAGTTTTATTCGTTTTCATAAAAAATTACTACTCTGAGGAATAAACAAAATATGGAATTTGTAAGTTTGTTTTCATAAAATTTAATTTATGTAACCGAAAAAATCCTTTTTTCCTTAAAAAATCCTTAAAAATATTATTATAATAGAGACGCCTGTCAAACGTTTCCCCAATGCTACGGTTTAATTTTGAAATATGTTTAAAATTAGACTTTGGGAAAACTGGCGATACTTAAACGTCACTATCCCTTAAAGGATTAAAAATGATTTTTTATTAATAAAATACTAAAATATTTTAAATTTCAATTCAAGGCTAATACGCAGCATTCTTCAATACTAACTGAAAGTCTATAACTTCGAAAATCGTTTATTTTTTTGTGGCGTCATTTTATTGAATACTTAAAACTTACTTTGTTTTCCGGTTTATAAATGAACGTAAATATTACGAGCAAATAATAAAAGTACAGAGCCAAGTTTCCGTAAAAACAATCCAGTTGCATTTATGCTATACAGCTGTTTGTAATAGAAAGATAAAATTTATTACAACGGGTTAAAAGCGCAAAAATAAAAGCTATGACGTCTAATGCCTATAGAGGTTTATATACGAGTTGACTCTTTCACAGGTGCAATGATAGAATCTATGTATGTACACTGTACAATACGTCAATTTTTCCTTTCACCTCTGTAGTGTAACGGTGACATTTTATATTATATACCAAGTGGTTGGATACTCATTTTATTAATTGGTTTCTTGAACGTTTATAAAGTTTCCAGATAACATTGTATTTTCTCAAATTTATTATATTGATTCCACTAACAAAACTGTAGAAAATTTTATTTTTAAAGCAGCAATGAAATTTTATCTACATGGTTCAAGTTTTTGATTAACATACAAAGTTTTACAGACAACCGCAATTAAAATTAGTTTTGACTTTAGTACGTATTTGACTGAAACATACATTCGAATGCCAAAAATCATGAGAGGTCACTAATATTTTGTTCGTCGTCAATTAGCTCGGTGAAGTGTGGTATGAACTTAACGTGACGTAAATTGCCAAGGGGAGATTTTCAGCCATGCTGTCCTTATAGCAGCTCATAATTACGTATTTGTAATAAAAGCTGGGACTCGGGCAGTAAAGGCTATTTCGATTATATCGTAGATATTCAGGTGATTCAGTTCTTGTCTGGCTATTTATATAGGTGGCCAAATTATTTGTTGAAATTGCCCAGAATGGTTTTCAAACCATTCGAAAACAAAATGGCCTCTTCGACAAGTAGTACTACCTTCTTGGAACTCCCCATAGTTAACAGAATACGTGGATTCATAACTCTTACATAGTTAACAAGATAATAGGGTTTGTGCCAACCCTGAGTTAGGTACTCCCTCGACAGTGTAATGTAAAAAATCATTTTCTCAACATCCTCGAAATTTTATGTACTTTGCGCGTTGACCATCAACAATCATTTCACGTTAACTTGGTTAAATCTCGCCGGGTAACCATTATCCCGATATTTAACGTTTCACAAGGCATTTAAGTGTCCAATAGACAATACTAGCAACCATCTGTGGTTTTTTTATAGGGAAAGGTGGGGTAAAATGGGTATATTGGAAATTAAATATAAATTACACATTGTTAAACTTATGCTTTGATCTCCTACTTTTTTCATCACAATACTTCGTTTAATTGTAATTGTAACTAATCGTTAGCCGTTTTTTAGGAAGACTATTACTGAGTTTTATGTACTGAGTTTTTCAGAGTTGATTGTTGATCAGCACCAATGCTTTGCTCTCGCTATTTTTAAGATCTCCGATTTATTTTATTTTATTCAAGTTACTAATTTGACTTAAATTTTTTTTTAATAATGCATTTTGATACGAAAAATTCCATGATTTCCTATAGACTACCCATTTTACCTCACCTGTGATTGAAAATGGATATTAAAAAAACGTAAAAAGTTTAGCAATATAAAATTAAAAAAAATATGAAACCTATTCAACGATGATGCCAATTAATCCATTGCATAAATACACCAAAAAAAGTTTCATATTAATAACTTTTAAAAGTAAAAAATAGCTTTGAATGAAAAAATTGCAATTTTCTTACCCATTTTAACCCACCTTACCCTACTCCTTTAACACGATGTGAGCGCCGCTTTTAACTTTTCATCCTTTTGACTTTTGGAACTGGTGTGTATGTTTTTGAATGAAAACAATGTATATTTTGAAACAAATTCACTAGAAAAAGATTATTTTAATAGATCAACATGAGGACAATTTTGAAGGTGTCTTTCTTATTTATGAGTTTTGCTGTCACATGGTGTGACTTCTTTTTCCAAAGTGGTACAAATCCTGATGGCAGTGTTTGGAGTACATGGAAGGTATGATTTTTAGCCTGAATTCTTCACACACAAAAAAAAAATGAAAAATACAACTTTTTTTTATATTTAAATACAATTTATACTTCTTAAAAAATATTTTAAACTTTCCTTTTAAAATTTGAGGATAAAGTTTTAACTTCCATAGTGGTTAGATTCACATTTTCAGAATAAATCGTTCCAATAATATTTGTAGTATTTAAACTGCTTCGATATTTGAAAAAAATATATACAGAAAATTCAGATACGTTTTAAAATACATGTAAATATTTTTTTTAATAAAATTGTAGAACATTTGCTCCTTAATCTACATCAAGTGCGTTTTTATCATTTACTAACAAAAATACCCGTTATTCTTAAGGAAATAATGAAAATAACATCACACTACAAAAACTAATAAAAAATACTTGAACAATCTATTTTCAAAACCAGTTAGATAGATAGATAAATATCTAAATAACACGTGTAACTGTGAGGGTGAAAACGACATTCGGGAAAGTTCTTTCGACCAACATAAGTCAATGGGATATATTTAAAATAGTTATAATATTTGGAGCATCGTGAAGATTTGAATATGGCTACGTTGCAGTTCTTTTTTCAAACAAATATTTATAAATTTTATAATGTTACTTTTTATAGTTAAAAGAGCCTTTTTTAAACTAGCAGAAAAACATCCGGACACACTTTAAGGATAAATACTAGAGTAATGGAGTTAAAGTTGAAAGATTTTCAATTTTCTGGTTTTTGTATTTATAATTGTAATCTTTATATAATAAATATAATATTTACACTCTATCATAATATTTAAATATATATATATTTTATTTTTAAAATAAATAAATATTTTTATGCAAGGGCTACACGTTTTCTAATAAGTAAGGTTTTATAAACTTAATCATAAATAAGAAAGCTTTTTAATGGTAATATACAAAAGTAAATATTTAAATGTACGGGAAATTAATTAAGAATTTATGGCATGTTTAAACAAAAAAATACCAGTATAGTAAATTAATTACTAAATTTGTAATTTTACAAAAACGCTACATTGAATTTTGTTTTTAGTCAAATTTCAATATGAACTTTCACCCCATGGAAGAACCAATGCGGAAGGATAATTTTCAACAAGCGCACAACATGGTAAATCAACACAACCAACAATATGCTAAAAAACAAAAGAAATATTCTATGGGAACTAATGAATTTTCTGCCATGGTATGTATCATTTCTCCTGGTATAAAATTGTTCAAAAATGATATTGTTTACCATTAAAAGAGTTTCTGTGGTATTCATTTTTAAAGTTAAGTATGAAACAATGCATAGGCGTAACACAAAAACTGTATAATGTCAAGTGGCAATCATAAGACGGTCATGTAATTATAATAATAAACAATTCATTAAAAAGTGAAAGACATAATCAAAGCGGTATGTCATCAGTGTCTAGGACCGCATTGAAAAGTCAAAAAGAGCTCGTTCTATATTAGCAATGTTAAAAAGAAATTGCCAATCAAACTCTTAGAGCTCTAAAAACTTCTTTATATAAACTAAACGCAACTAAATATATACAGGAATATATACAAATTATATAAAATGTATACAAAATGTTGGCCATCAGATTTGGCAGATTAATTAACCAAAATTTATGGAAAAATTATAAACTTACAAGACGCAAGCGAAAAAACAAATTGACTGTTCAAAGTCAAGGCATGATGTGAGGTCTAAGCGGGGACAGACGCCCCTTTTCTTCCAACGTATTTTCTCACCTTCGACCTCCGGACGTATCAGTTACTGAATAGCAGAAATGTGAAACAGTTCCAACAAGAGCGTAATATCAATTAAAAGTATATACGACATGTTTATAAAGAGTCAGTATTACCGTAGTAACGGTTAATAAAATGAAATAGAATTTCATTATTCAAAAGATTTTTTTATTAGAAATGAAATATATTTTATGAAGATTGGAATATAAATTGCAAATTCTCTTAATTTGTGATATTTGAGAGATAATAATATTTATGTAAACTGTAATTGATAATATATTAGTAAACTGTGATATATTAGATTTAATTCAGATGGGTAAGTATCCGAGCAAAAGGAACCAAAGTTATGAGTATTGAACATTATTTAGTCATCCACATAACGGAAGACAGAAGAATATAAGACAGTGAAATTCTTTTCATAATAATGTAGAAATAAATTAACAAGCGAACTTGACAAATTGTATCCTTCTGGAATTCCAAAATTACTTGCAAAAAAATACCTTCACCGTTAAATCATTATTGAAAAGACAAAAGTTGATGAGATTTTCCCATTAATCCAATTCAAAATCAAGTATATTCATAAAATCATAAAAATATACTAGTAATACATCTTAAAGTTTAGCCAAAGGAATACTTGTAAGTAAGTCTTTAAAGTCGTAAGATTCAATATGTGTAATAGTGTTATTGTTGATAAACTCAATAACTGGTTTATTATTATCAATTACCCAAGTAAAACCGACATCAATGATAGATGTAAGAATGATTTTAGCAAAAATATCGCTAGGTTGACCCATATATGTATTAAAAACCAGGTAATCTAAATGTTACTGGCGTTTTATAGAATTTTGGATTAATAGTGCTGGAAGGCAAGACAATATTTTTATTAGAGACTTTAACTGTTTTATTTAAAGCAATAATTCTTTTAGTAATGGCTTTACTTTTTCCATTGACTTTACGACCACCTATCTATTACCACGTGAGGTTTTTTATTTGCATTGTAGAATAATTTTAAAAGAATGACAAGACTGGGAATTAACTTTCATATTATTGAAAAAGTCGTTAAGATCAAAAGGTACAAGAGTTTTATGACCAATTATATACATATTTTCTTTATCCAATCTATCTAGTAGATTCGAAATTATATTCAATATATGAATTATAACATTGTTGATGAGTTTGAAAATGGTGAAATTCAATATTGAAGTCTCTAAAAATGTTATAATTTTTAATATTAGAATATATATTATATTTATACACACCCACATATATAAACAATACAAAAATTAATTAAACTAATACAATTCAAAATCAATATGTAATAGATAAAATGTATAAATGGCCTAATAAGGCAAATAAAAATATTTAATCGTCATTCAACATTAATGAGACTTAAGAAAAGCTGCCTGCTAGGCTAAAACAATTAAGAAATGTTAACTTTCTCATCAAGAGGGCACAGCCAACAAGAAATGCGTTTCGAATAAAATTGAATGAAGTATATTTAAATTTAACTACTTAAAATTACTACAATTAATCAAAATTATTAAAATACACACACACACACACACACACACACACACACACACATATATATATATATATATATATATATATATATATATATATATATATATATATATATATATATATATATATATATATATATATATATATATATATATATATATATATATATATATATATATATATATATATATATATATATATATATATATATATATATATATGTCTTACATTAATTAATAATTGCAGTTACTATTAGTATTTATAATAATTTAATGCTGTTAAAGGTTTATTGTGTACAAGATTGTCCATGTGGTTATGACCAACCAAATAAACATAAATTTAAATTCAAATCCATTTTCTCTAAATTTATAAAGATTTTGGTTTTATATTCAATGCAAAATTTATTTCTTTAAGATATTCGGTTAAATGTGCAATTCACTTTATTTTCTAATCGATTTCGTTTAAAGTATGAAAACATCTCCATATAAAATGATTTCATTCAATTTTTAAGAAAACAAATTATTCATTTATAAATTCATTATTATAAAGTTAATGGAAATAGAATGCATGTAAAATTGGAAGGATCGTTCCTAAAAGGGTTCATCTCCTATATCCGATTTACTGGAGATGAACTCTTACTGTGAAATTATTGAATTGCTATTAGATTTCAAAGAAAACTATTACATAACCTTTTCTGTTCCAAATTTTCTGCAATAAGCTTATCGAAAAAAACTTTACAAAACCTTTTTACCTATCCTTTTGGTAAAGTTGGCATGACAACATTACAAAAACCTACAATAATTAGACTTATTAAAATATACCATAAAAAGCTTTTAGAAACCTTTTAAAATGTAAACTAGCAGCATTTACAACAACTTATTACAAGGTTATATGTTTTTCGGTTTTAGACAAGCTTTACACTTGTCAAGGACCATGTAGGAAAAAATGTTTTTAAAAAATGAAATTGCTCTTTGATTTATTAGTTATTAAGGAAGGTATTTTGCATGAACACCATTCTTTACAGGAAGAAAAAATAGATGTGCAGTAAAGGTTTAATTGCACTATTCAATATTTGGAATAATATACATGCGAAATAAGTTATATTTATGTTTAAAATATTTTGCATCTTAGCTATTTTATTTTTGGATTTGATAATTTTATGTTTGTATTTGACTTATTTTTATAGTCTGATGATGAATTTAGAAAAAATATGATGGGTTTGGCAAATGAAAAGAATTGTGAAAACTCTAGTATGGCTTACCTCCCTCCCGATAAGCCAGATATACCAGACAGTATAGACTACAGAGATCATGGATATGTAACACCTATTAAAAGTCAGGTAAATAAATTATATACAATTTCAATTACTAGTAAATATTAATGTGTACAGTTGTTTCAAACAAAAACAGTAAAATCCCATTATAAATTAATTGACATTATTAGTTGTTACTAAGTACTATTGATTTAGCATGAAAATATAAAATTATTTTTGAGTTTTTAAAGATATGTAATTTGTAATATAAAAGTAACAATAACCTGTGAATATATAGGAAGAGAGTATACTTCTGTTGGAATTTCAGAGAAATGCATTATTCTACACTTCCTTTTTAAAATACAAATTGACTAGGGGAGTGGGAACAACCAAATTCTTCAAAATATCGTTTTTGAGATTTTAATATTTTTTTATTATCCAATTAAATACCTTTAAAATGACATATTACTTTTGTTTTTACTCAAATCAGAAAGTACTAAAATGTAATAAAATATATTTGTTTACTTGTGTTAACTGGTAACATTTGTCTTCTTCGAATCCATTTTTGTCAAATTATGATTTTTTGTGTTCGATGCACCATTTTACAGACTTCCATTATATATGTGCAATTTTTTTGATACATGCTCTACATATACCCAAGATTATACTGAAATGAGCTTTTAAAGATAATTGTTTTATTCATTTTTTTAAAAATATTTTTCTACTAAAAAAAGGAATTTTTTTTACGCAAGTGAAGTGACATTCATTAAAAAAATATTTTTAAAAACCTATAAGGTTTTTCTTTAAAAGCTCATTTCTGTAAATTAAGAAGTATTTCTAGTTTACACAGAAAAGTATCCAAGCCTGTATCTATCACACATTCTGAGAAAAGGTACATCGAAAAATGGCATTTTAACATTGGCGGTATATGAGGTTCCGACTTCCCTTAAAATATTATAAAAATACTACCGTTTGCAATAACCATTTACATTAAGTTATTTCAAGCTGGTACATAGCAATACATTTGAGAGGTATCGTGACAATGAGTATTTTATTAATTTAAAAATTGAGGTATATGAAAAAAGATTGGGGATAATTGAACTTTATATCCCTTGTGTTAATAAAAGTAAGCAATATCAGTAGATAATACAAAACAAATTAATTCTAAAAAAAAAAAATTAAGGGGAAATTTTTGATTTCTGGAACGGAAATATCTGAAATTTCAATAAGAATGTTTTTTTTTTTTTTTTTTTTTAGCCGAAATTCAAAGAGAAAAATCTGACTGGGAACCAGTTAACCAAATTAAGAAGTTTTGCAAGGAACTTCGCAACTAACTCACATATACCGATAACTGCGTTTAAATAGGAAAACATTTTTCATCATGCATTAGCTAAAACAATATTTCCAAATTTTATTTTACATACAGTGTGGACGTATATTCAGGGGATGGTTTTAGATAATTTATTGATTTACCCATACATCTCCGGTTTTGTATTACAAAACATTTACTTATAAAGTTTATTTTATGTTTAAAAAATGTTATTTTATGTTCCATTTTCATGGCCCATTTAAACGACAACTCACTTTTTGCCCTATCAATGTGGAATATATTCAACAACTGCTAGATATATAGACTTCCCTATATATTTTTCTAATTTCTAAACTGTTAAAAAAAAACGTTAAATGTAACGTTAGTGTCCTAATTTCATTTTTAAAATAAAATATTCTAGAAATACCTAACTTCATGATTACATGGTATTCATTCATTCTATGCTATTTCATTGTAAATATTTTTTAAAAGGTATATACCGTGAAAAATATAAATAACTTCTTACGGCTAAGAAATTGTGGTTAAAATTTTCAAATTATTGTTCGTCTATATTCCTTGCCTTCAGGGAGCGTGCGGTGCATGCTGGGCTTTCGTCGCCATTGCCTCACTCGAAGGACAGAACAAGAGGATAAATGATAAACTGGTATCACTGAGTGAACAAAACCTTATTGACTGTTCTTCTGAACAAGGTATACTACATTTTTATTACTTCACTAATACAGTTACGAATACAAAAGTTATTGAAGAGATCTACATAAAATGTCGATATCTAGTAAAGGTTGCATTCAAATGTAAAAAATTTATACACGCATAAATTTTTAACTGAGCTAAGAAAAGAAAGCGCAGCTTTTTCCCGAGAGAAGGCGAGTGAGAGGGTGTGCAGGGTTGAGCCACCTAGTGCAATTGGCTTGGTTTTTCTATATCACAACTTTTTTAGCCACAGTTTCGAAGGGTTTTTAAGGGGTGAGGGGGGCTTATCATTTTTCACTTTTCTAAAGTTTTTTGGGGGTACTAACCACATAACAAAATTACCTAAAATAATTCGTATATCTCCAAAATAAGACCGTACTACCGCTGTAATCAATTGCGTTTGACACGAATAATTTTCATATAGTGTTTAGATTTTTATTACCTTGTAATCTATTACTTCTAGTTGTTCATTTTATTCGTATAATTCTTATATTATGATGGTTTCAAATGTAACTAAAGTGTTATAATATCCTATTATATCATTGCACTCAGTAGCTACTTTTCTTACATGTAATGACACGTAATTTTGGATTAAATTATATGTTTATAAATCATGCTTTTTTAAAGGTATAAAGTATGAAATAATTTCAAAATATACAACTATATATAAAACAAAAAAACAACAAACAATATACAACAAAATATAAAATATTACAACTTAGATACTTCAGATGAGAGGAGGGCGCTACGCAATTATATTATATTATGTCATGTTATGTCATGTCATGTCATGTCATGTCATGTCATGTCATGTCATGTCATGTTTATTTATATTTATATTTATATTTATATTTATATTTATATTTATATTTATATTTATATTTATTTATATTTATTTATATTTATATTTATATTTATATTTATATTTATATTTATATTTATATTTATATTTATATTTATATTTATATTTATATTTATATTTATATTTATATTTATATTTATATTTATATTTATATTTATTGTTTTATAATATACGTTTTTTTATGTAATCTAATGAAACACAAAAGTTACGCTTTGTAGAAGTGGCTCTTTAGTAATTTCCCTCCCATGATTCACTTAGGAAATATGGGTTGTAGTGGTGGCATCATGTGCAGAGCTTTTGAATATGCAACAAATATTCCAGGAGTTGAAACAGAAGAATCCTATCCTTACGTTGGAAATGTAATGTGTTTTATTTTATAAATCCTATTTATACCATTTAAAAAATTTCTTTCTTTTGACATTTTAATAAGAACCAGGTTTTCAAAGTAAATTTTAAATTTAAAAATCGATGCTTAAATGAAAATATAAATCTCATCTTTCGACATGTCGCGACTCTACAAGCGAGTTTATCAAATTTTATTTTCGTATAAGTAATGTAGCCCTATGAACACACATTCAGGGACCGACTTACAAACTTAGGGGTCCAGGGCAAAAGAATATTAGGGGGCTCCTCGACGCACCTCAAACTAAAATTGCTAAATTTATGTATAAGCACACGTGGCAAAATAACGTAATCAATCAGCTGTAATGAAAATGTAAATATTGCAAAAAACTTATTTTTTTAAAACCCCGAGAATTTAAATTAACCTTAATATATGGTTTCTCTCAATACTTCACAACAGTTTCTTCATACTATTCTGGTTCTGTTCTTCCCTTTTAGTTTTATTTTAGTTGAGCCAGATTCGCATGCTCTACCCATTTTATAGTTATCAAATCCCTAACAATTATAATATCAGAAAATTTGGAATAGGTTGAAAGTATCAGTAAACGTCAAATATCTAAGTACAATTCGTAAACCCAGTTTGTTTACGGTCCTGGCCATGAATTGAACTTTGCAAGTGATCCAAAGGGCGTCATGACGTGCAGGAAAAGTGAAATCAATTGGATAAAATAGTAGAAGTTTTACAAAAAATTAACAATTGATTTAAAAAATTATTAAATTTTTTGATTAAATTAAATTTAATTGATTAAAAAAATAATTGGATTTTTTAATTTATTTTTAACTTTTTCACATTTTGTTAGCTTTATAATATTTTTTGGGGGCCCCTTAAAATGGGGGCCCTGGGCAAGTGCCCCGAATGCCCTGCCGTAAATCAGTCTCTGCACACATTTAAAGGATAGAGTATACATTTTTCTAAAACTTTTCAATTCAAATTACTATTTGTAAATTTTACGAAGTAAAGCATTTCAAAAAAGACTGAGACCTCATGTGCAGTTGTTCATGTCTAACATTTATTTACAATTCTCTTACTAATTCTATTAATTTTAATTTAAACTTTAAATGCGTAAATATGTCAGCTGTACGTATTATAGTATTTTATAAACGTACAGGGTGTTCCGAATGACATTGTCGCTATTCAGGGGCATCTGATCTCGCATACCTAATAAACGGAATAGCACCAAACATCGTAGGGAAGGGAAACTAAGAACGGCATGAGAAGTTTGATTCCGCAATAAAAAATATCCATACAGAGTAATATTGCACTGTTGCAGTCTAAGAAACGCATAATTTTATTGTTTGAATGAATTAATGTCACTAGATCACAAAACATACTATTAGTGACGTCCACATTTTTCTTTTAAATAGGTGTCCCCAACCAGTCACTTGAACTGGTTGGGGACACCTATTTCGAAGAAATGACCCACGAACAATACCTCGTAATACTGAAGCATGGTTAGATGACGAGGACAACATCTGAGCTGGTAGCCCACTTAACGGTGTACGCGTGAAGGAACCAGTCCGCTAAAAAAATGTGCACTTTTTCTCCAAAAAATCTGCAAAATTTGGGGTTATTAGAAGCAACATTTTCTGAAAGAATATGCAGACTTCTGCAGAACCGATGTTTCTCTAGGTTTTTTTAGAAGAAAGGGAGCAGAATTTGCAAAATTCTGCAGATTTGTGAGAAACTGATGTTTCAAATAACAGCAAATATTTGCAGATTTGTAAAGAAAAAGTACAGAATATGAAAACCTGTAGATTTGTGCAGCATTTTTTTCAAATTTCTATAGATATTTGAAGAAAAAGTGCTGAACATGCTAAAATTTACTGATTTGTGAGAAATTACTGCTTCAAATAACTGCAAATTTCTATAGATTTTTTTAAAAATAAAGGCGCAGAATGTGCGGCAAGCTGCAGGTTTCCAAATAATTGTTCTTCGTTTTGATTTGATCGATTAGTTCAATTTGATCGATTCGTTCGATTTGATCAATTTGTTTAGTTCCTTCGATTTGTTCAGTTCGTTTGGTTTGATCCATTCGTTCGATTTGATCGAACTGAACAAATCAATCAAATCGAATGGACTGAAAAAAATTTATTAAATCGCGCGTATCGATTAAATCGAACGAACTCCCAACGCAGCGAATTTCATGATTCCAATATTGTATATCTAATATTTCTTTTACAGAAATATCATGGTTTAAAAAAAATAACCAGCCGTGGCCACACTTTTCCTGTGATAAAGCTAGAAATTCCTCTGAAGAGTATCAGTTTAATTAAAAACATCCTATATATCAACATGTAATTTTCCAAATGGATAATTCAGGAGCTATAAATATTAATTTAAATACACAATTTTTCTAATAATTATTCGGTTAAAAACTTTCCTTTGTACTTTTCTTGTGAATCAGGAGGGAGATGGTCAGTGCCATTATGATCCAAGTCAAGCTAGTGTACCCGTTGGAGGATATTTAGAAATCCCTAAAGGCGATGAAAATGCCCTTAAAGCGGCAGTTGGATTGATTGGACCTGTAGCAGCTGGGTTCGACGGTAGCCCTGCAAACTTCCGATATTACAAGTAAATCAATAAACTTAGTATCTCTGGGTCATTGTTAAACAATGGCGTCTGATGAAATATATATGTATATACTAACAATGAAATAGTGATATGATAACTTTAAATAATTAGATAAACAGAAGAGGAAGAAGAAGAATATTGAAAATAGTTCGTAGTACCACTCGCTAAAGTTGCAGTAGAAACTATAATGTAATAGACGATATAAATAATAATATCATTCAAAGTTAATATAGAATGGATAAAAGATTAAAAAAAATATGCCCAAAATAGGCTAAAATAAAAAGATTGAATCCAATCATTCAACATTTTATAAGGCTAAAGACTGTTAGGCCTGTTAGGGTAAAAAATGAATTAAAAATTGTTGACTTCCTCATCAGGAGAACACAGCCAACAGGAAATATATTTCCAATAAAATTCTTCGACATATTTCATAAGTAATTTTAACCTAAAATATTAGAAAGTTTCAAAAAGGCAAAATATTGAACAATAGAAAAATAAAAAAAGAGACAAAAATACAGTAAAACAGGGATAAAATAACGAAAAATTTTACCTGATGTTAAATATCTTTAAATGTGGCACATAATCTAATAATTTTACTCTTAAATTAAATAATAACGCCAAAAAATATTACTAAAGAAACCGACAAAACTTACCATGCACAACAAAAGAGAGGCTGGAAAACACTAAAATATTATTCTCGTTGTCACTCCCTGAAACTCCCATCCAATCAAATTGCATATTTGTCCTTTAACCAAATTATAGTGAACAATTGTATAACGTTATAAGTTTGAAGTTTAGTAGTTAATGGTAGGATAGTCACTTACTATTGATTTTAAAAGGTGCGTATTTATGTGTATACAATTAATAACGTTAATATATACATTTTGATTACATATATGTATTATGTACAGTAGGGGAAAAACAACAACAAAAACCGAGAATAATATTTTAGTGTTTCCCGCCTATCTTTTGTTCTGCATGGTAATTTTTGTCGGTTTCTTTAGTAATATTTTTTGGCGTCATTATTTAATTTAAGAGTAAGATTATTGGATTATATGGCACATTTAAGGATATTTAACTTCAGGTAAAAATATTCGTTATTTTATCCTTGTTTTATGGCAATTTTGTCACTTTTTTGATTTTCTATTATTCAATATTTCGCCGTTTTGGAACTTTGTAATTGTTTTTTATAACTTATGAAATATATCGAGGCACTTTATTCGAAAAATATTTTTCCTATTGGCTGTGCCCCTGATGAACAAGTCAACAATTTTTAATTTATCTTACACTAACAGGTAGTTTTCTTTGGCCTCATAAAATGTTGAATAAAACCCAAACCCAAGTCTGGAATCGTAATTTTTTTCCCTAAAGGGAGGTACCGGAAAGTTATTCCGGCTCAAATCGAGCCTTGTACATGTATATATATATATATATATATATATATATATATATATATATATATACATACATACATACATACATACATACATACATTCATATATATATATATATATATATATATATATATATATATATATATATATATATATATATATATATATATATATATATACATTCATTCATACATACATACATACATACATACACACACACATACATACATACATACATACATACATACATACATACATACATACATACATACATACATATATATATATATATATATATATATATATATATATATATATATATATGTATATATATATATATATGTATGTATGTATATATATATATATATATATATATATATATATATATATATATATATATATATATATATATATATATATATATATATATATATATATATATATATATATATATATATATATATATATATATATATAGAGTAGACATGTTTCTCTTGGAAAATGTAATGTTTGGCTTGTTTATAATTTTTTGTTTACTTTAATGTTTTAAAAGAATCCTTAAAATATATATTTATTTTAATGTATTCAAGAGTCAATGTGACTGTGAGATAGGGAAAGTTAACTTGTAGATTGATGGAGCATTTAGCATGACTCGTAAATTAAATTTCAACAAATATATTGTTTTCTTCATATATCCGTTTAATACAATTTAGCAGATATAGCAAGCATCTTCCCATGCATATAGCTGGGTGGTCCGAGCAGGTATTACCTTCCTTGGAACAAATTTTTCTCTCCCTTCATAACAATGTTTGTAAACAATTCTAACTACATTATAAAGCTTATTCTGAAACTAGAAAATTCAGGGGGCGGGGCGAATTTGCTGTATATTCTGCAATTATGAATGGAATTATTTAAAAATATAGCTTGCAAAGATAATTATTATGTTTAACAGAAATCAACAACAAAAATTAATTTAACGGCGCAATAATCGTAAAGCTTCGTTTAGTTTAGTAACTTTTCTTTCACCGTCATTTAATATAATGCGATGATGAATAATTTAATAAATACACAAGATAATTGAATCTGCGAGCGGAGAAATCCAACACATTTTCACATTGAAATTTTATAAGAATGTGCATGTTTTTATTTCACTGATTCGAATACCACCCAGCAGATTATTAGATTAAAATAAATCAAAGTTTACATTACAACACTCTTTCACAAAATGTTAGAACAAAGAAAACGTTTAAAATCTTACAAAATATTGGTATTAAGCAGCATTTTTTTTGTCAATAGGAGTATCCTTAACTTTTTCTCTTAAGGCATTAAATAAGCAGCTATATTTAACTTTTTATATTAGAGATTAGAGATTTTGCTTGGTACAAGCATAACATTTAAAGATATTCCGTATAAAGTATTGGATGATAACTCAATTATTGAAATTTATATTATTTTTAGGATTGTTATATTATCTCAATAATTAATGTAATTTTAAAATATGTTTCGCATTTGATATTTTAATACATGCCTCTCTGAAATTGAATTTTCAGAGATGGAATCTTCTCCGACCCTTCATGTGACAGTGACGCATTAACTCACGCAGTAACTATTATTGGATATGGCACCGAAAATAACACAGACTACTGGTTAGTCAAAAACAGGTAAATAACATGGAGCAGTTCTCATCTCTAATAATTTCAATTTCCTGCCGACCACTTTCATACCTGAAAGTACACTCAAGTAACAAAAGTCGCGGGACAGCTCCAACATCGTGTTGGGCCACCTTAACTAGACGAATTTAAGCAACTCGACTTGGCATGGACTCGACTAATGTTCATCCAATTATGTCTTAATATATATATATATATATATATATATATATATATATATATATATATATATATATATATATATATATATATATATATATATATATATATATATATATATTATATATATATATATATATATATATATATATATATATATATATATATATATATATATATATATATATATATATATATATATATATATATATATATATATATATATATATATATATATATATATATATATGTTATTAATATATATATATATATATATATATATATATATATATATATATATATATATATATATATATATATATATATATATATATGTTATTAATATATATATATATATATATATATATATATATATATATATATATATATATATATATATATATATATTAATAACATCAACCATGAAACAAGCACACAAAATAAATCATTCAGGAATTCGTGTTATGTAGTGTGTCTATATGTGTCTGCTCTTCCTATATGTGTTCGGAGTGAAAAGTTTCTGAAGGTTGGTGTCGTCCGGATAGCTCAGTGGTAGAGCACTTGTGCGCTGAGCAAGGGTTCCCGGGTTCGACTCCCGGCTAGATGAACTTTTCACTCTTATTGGTTTAAATATATATATATATATATATATATATATATATATATATATATATATATATATATTTGTTCAATCTTTAAAAATTACAATTAACAGTTGGGGACCGTCATGGGGAGACAACGGATATGGAAAAATAATCCGCAACTTTAATAATCATTGTGGCATAGCAAGCAGAGCGGTATTTCCAGTCTTGCACCAAAATGATGATGGAAGTCCGAAGTTGGATGGCCCTGCAGCATCGTAAAACTTCTACAGCAAACATTGTATTAAAACATTATCACAATCGTTTGATGTTTTATTAAATGAAATATTTAAAAATAAAATAAAAAGTATGGGTTGTTTTATTTCACTGGATGAAAATTATTTCGCAAAAATATTTTAATACATTATTTGTATTCTAAATTTTGAAAGGTAACTCTGGCTCGGCCAAAAACTAGTTTTAAACTAATGCTGTTCAAATGTATAAGGTGATATACACAACTTATAAAAAAACTATTGATCAGAATTTGAATTTAAAAGCTGTTTGGGTATTTTGTGATTATTTAAAAAAAATATTTGGAAATAATAATTTTGAAATGATTTATTTGAATATCTACTGATGTTCTTAGGCAAAAATAAATAATTTGGAAATAAAAACAATAATTTATACTTATTTATTTGCATTTAATGAAATTAAACTCATTTTTTAAAATAGTTGTTTTGATATTTTCAAAAAATTTAATTTTTCGAGTATATTATCTTATGTTGTTTTGGACGTTTCTCAAATTTTTATTCTTTAGAGAAAGTATATTATTTGATAATAAATATTTATTTTATATATTTGTAATTCTTAAAATTATAATCTTTATTTATAGAACATAAAATTTTAGAAGCTGTTTTAATAATTGTGTCGCATTAAATACTGTTAAATAAGAACAACAATCTACAATTTGATGTGTTTAGAGTCTTTTTTTTTTATTGATTAAACATTTTTAAAGTAATTTAAAATAAATTTTTAGAGTCCCACATTTTAACAAATTCATTTTGTAGGTAATTTTAAAACAAATTTTACCCTTATACTGTAAATTACCTTTTTCAGTAATCTAAAAACCAATATTATATCATTTTAAATAAATATCCATTATTTATTACATTTAAATAACACACGAACATTAATCATTATACACACGGAAAAATTTCTAATACAATTTAATTAAAATATTGTACTACAAATATTATATGAAAATATATACTTCACTGAACTTACGGATCTTTGATCTTTTAAACAATTTTTGTGTGTAAATAAAGTATTAAAAACGTTTATGAAAGGTTATTCAAATATATAATTGCGCCGCATTAAAGTCAATTGTGTCGCATTAAAGACAGGTCATTTATGGAACGTATAGTTTGTAGTAGATTTATTTGTTGATGGTGTGTAAAATTACTCATTTACTTGTTTTATCTCCAAATGTATTGTAGTTTGAGTAAGGATGGTGAGTGTAGAAAATTGTAAAGTAGATGGTTTGAAACTTTGGAAAAATCACTCAAGTAGCTTCAAAACTCTTTGAGGAAAAAAGGAAATTAGTTTTTCCTATACTTTAACTTTGTGATTCCGAAATGTTAGTGAGACATGTCGACAGCAGCCTTAAGTCTGTTCCCGACTGGCCCCTACATTTCGAAAACTCAATGTTAAAGTGTAGGATAAACTAACTTGTCTATTTCTTAAAGTGTTCATATCATATTATATAATTATGAGTGTGTAAATTAAAAACCCAATCCAACCTGATAGACCTTTGTAAATCAAAGCTGAGTGTTTCGCGCGCGGAATGGCAGGACATCCAAAGTATTAGCTTCTAGATACAGAAAACACCATACCAAAAAATGTAATGGTGCTTCTTCCTCCTCCCTACACAGGGACAGTGAGGGTGTAGTGGAGAGGGGAAAAGTAGTTCCTTAAAACAGCTCGATTTTTGTCTCATCCCTACCCTCGAAAATATTGCTGAAATGGCCCTCTACCGGGCGGTGCATCGCTCGGTAGAGGTAGAACTTCATTTAACGAACTTAATTCTGTGAACTTAATTTAATTCATCTGTGCACCATCAATTCACAAAGTGTGTAGCGATCTGACAATCGGAGAGCGTCAGAATCGTTCTTTTCGCGCACCGAAAATCCGTCGTGTATAGGGGAGCGGTGTACGTTAAATCCGTCAGGTCTAATGTCCTCACGTTTATTAAGGTTGCATGGGGTGTCAGCCCAGGTGTTGTGCTTGTCATCTGACCATGTTTTAAAATTAAGAGCTAGCCCCCATGCACATGAAGAAGTGTCAGGGCGTTTGATTGGTTAGTTAAATTAACGTCGTATTACAATTGCGATTGGCGTTTGGACCACGACAGATTTAAAATTAACTAGTCCTCTATACACGGTGGGTGTTTCTTTTTGGATACCGAGGAACGAAACTGGCAATTCTCCCCTCACCATTTCACTGCACTCTCAATATCGAGATTCGAACTACGACCATTCGGCCATTAATCTACCACTTGGGGCAATTAAAAAGGTGCTTAAAGGAATCGTTTTGAAAACATCTATAGATAGTTTATATAATTGACAGAGAAAAGGAAAAGGAGGCTTAAAGGAATCGTTTTGAAAACATCTATAGATAGTTTATATAATTGACAGGGAAAAGGAAAAGGAGGCTTAAAGGAATCGTTTTGAAAACATCTATAGATAGTTTGGTTTGATATAAAAATCTAAAACAAAACACATTTAAAAGCCTTACCTTTATGGTAGAAGATGATTGTATCTTAAAACCTGAAAGAATTGAAAATTTCAGGTCGTGATAACATGCCTAAGCAGTGTAGGGTCCTCAATGTGGAGGGGAGGGGGGGGGGGCGAGTTACATGGGGCCCATCACTGTGGAGGTGATGAACAAAATATTTATATATTTGACAGAGAAAAGGAAAAGGAGGCTTAAAGGAATCGTTTTGAAAACATCTATAGATAGTTTGGTTTGATATAAAAATCTAAAACAATACACATTTAAAAGCCTTACCTTTATGGCAGAAGATGATTGTAGGTAAATTTGCCATTATAAAGACATTGAAATCGCTCTTTTCTTTTACAATTTAGGTAATCCAAACTTCTGCATCATTTTCGCTTTTATAACGCCCTTCTACATATCAATAATCTACAGTAACTGAACCGTCATCCGTTAATCATGAATAGCTTTTAAAAGTTATCCATGATTAACGGATGGCTGTTTTTACAAATAATAATTAACTAAAGAGGATGCTTGTTAAAAGTCATCAATTCGATAATGAAAAATATATATTTTTTAAAGTGTGTGATATGTTTTTTGTGGAAACACATTCTAAAAACCCTTTTTGTAAAATTGTTCGCTCTGACGAAAACGATACTGCTGATAATATTCACGGCAATTATTCATAATTCAAAACGTTGAACTGACCAAGTACCCAATTAGAAAAACAAATATTGAGAAATCCAAGAAATCCACATCGATTTGAAAATAGTGAAACGTTGTGAAGAAAAGCTGTATCAAAACAAATGTCGAATTGAGAGTTGAGAAGTATGCGCCTACTCCCTCTATGAAGTAGCTTTACTATTGCTGTGTGTTGTGCCATTTGAATTTTATGTACAGTTAGATTTTCGTTGCTGAAATGACGTGAGAATGATGTTTTTATCTTTATACAATGTGAATAATAATAAAACACTGCAATCAAAAGATTATTACAAATAAAGGTGATATTATTTGATATTTATAGCTAGTATTATTTATTACTTTCTACAGTTCTCACAGGAGCAGAAGTTATTAAGTCAGTAGTATTACCAAGTTTTGGAGATATTGTTGGCTCTATTGTACTCAATTAACCAGTCATGCAGTGGTTTGTAGTAGTTCATGATCGGTTTCGAAGACAAATGTCTTTGTCCAGTTAATATTTGCAAAGCATCTTGCCATGTAACAGATGCGCCAAGCGAAAGCATATACCTAGAAAGTTAAAACAAATATTTTATTAAAATTATAAACCAAATATAGATTTATTATAAATAATCATGAGTACTTTATCCGATTTTGGGATATAGCTTAAATAATTATACAAATTCGAAAACTATTCGAGACAGTGTAGTCATGCTCCCAGAAGTCTTAGGAATCCTACATTGTGACCCGTGGCGCTAGGCATACTCAAGCCAAAGTCATTGCAATTGCTCCAGTTCAAGAGTATATTTGAAGTCAATATTACAATGTAGTGTCGAGCGGAGGAATGTTTGAAGAGAAACTGTGAAACATATCGCAAATATCTATTATATTCCACAAAATATAATAGAGATGATTTAAAGATTGCGTTGGTAGAAAGCGTCCTCAGCCCGAAACTTCTTTTAATCACTACAAAAGATACAAGGAATCGATTCTTCGGCGTAATGACTATTGTGTTATTGTTTCAGTAGTCAGTGTGTGTTATTTACAGCAGTCAAAAACAAATTCATTGCGTGTTTATCAAGTTTAAGGATGAAATAATGGAGTTTCTTTAATTTCTACCCCTCCATACGGTAGAAGGTTATTTAGATTAATTATTAATCTCGCTGGCCTCGGAAGCCTAGAGTGTTACTCTCATGATTAAAAAAACAAGCTAAGTTAACATATTCCTATAAAATTTATACAACATATTTCATTTAGTTCATATTATTATTTTTTTTAATTGTATGACACACATAAATATATTATTATTTCTTTTATTGTACCTTAGGTGTATGGCTCTACTAAAAAATATATGTAAGAAATAAAATTTACTTCAAATGAGATCCAGCTTCTAAACTAGTAATGAAACAGCAATCGTGCACATTATCACCAGCTATGTTGCACAAAGCTTCAAGAAACTGATGTTCAAGGAACCGACTCAAAAAGTACCTGGAAGAAAGTTAAGGCTGCTTCATTTTGACATGTATATAATGCAATAGTCGCGTTGGTTTGTATTTATTTTCACTGGTGTATTAGGAATCAATAATGAAATTTTTACTTTTCCAGTTGGGCTGTTTCAGTCTGTCTTCCCAGACGAAACTCGGTCGTACTTTTGTAAGCAATATTAACGCACAATTTCACAGAAACAGTGATGCTACCTACACTGTCACTGCAACAACCACTTTAACATTTATTTCCTCAATAGCTCCTTGGAAATCTAAAGAGAGCGCTTTTATTTAGAAATCATCAATACCACCAAGTGAATGGCACCCCCAAGTGTTCTGTGTAAAAACTACGAAAGAATGAGTTTTGGGACATTCGATTTATTTTTTAATAACATTGATGTGTACGACAAAACGTACTGCATGCTAATTTTTTGACTGAGTAGGCCAAGTAGAGTTTCATTTTTTTGTCAGTCGATTTAGGGAGATATCTATGATGAAATATGGATCTAACAAGTGTCCTGTTCTTGTGAGTATTTCTAAAGACATTGTTTATTTATCAATATTGCAATTGTATTCAAATATTGTCACGACCCGTGTGTTTCGATTCTTTTGTTCTCTGTTAGCATAATCTCCCCGACCTTCAATGAAAGTCACTAGAGCATCAACATGCCGCCATATTTGTTTTGGAATAGCTAGCTGCGGATAGAGTTACAAATCACGAAACAGGAAGTTCGTCCATTAAATGCATGAAACCAAGCAGAGTTAGTAGGAACCTAGGCTGAATATGTGGTGCGGGGCCGCCGCAGTAAAACGAGTGGGGGGAGAGAAGGGGTCCGATTTTTTTTATATAAATATTCCAAAACTGAAAATTAAATTATGTTTAAGTGTGTAAATGAAATTAAGATACACTGTTTTTTTAGACTTTTCCAATACTACGTTGACAATTTCGACGATTTCCAGGAATCTCAATGAGAAATTTCATTCTGGAAATTATAAAAATGATAATAAAATATTGCACTCGTCTTTGTATTACACTCAAATGGCCTTAAACAGAATAAAATTCTAGGAAAAATAAAGTTTGAAAAATGCCACATTGTAATTATCACAAACTAAACATATTTTCAAAAGAACGTAAAAGTTTTAAGCTATATTTGAATTGTACAAATCTGTTAAGTAAAATACAAATTTCTGCATCATAAAAAGATAGTAGTATGCAATTTTTATTAGGATTTGTTCTGATTTATAAGCATTCGCCTACACTTAATATTAACAAATTTACTTATGACATCTCATATAAGATAACTGTTTCAACTATCACTCTTTCACTAAAGCTCAGACTTCTTTAACTTTTTCTAAAAGCTCTAAGTTTTTTTCGCTAAAAGTTCAAATAATTAATTCCGAGAACTTGGTTAACGTCGAGCACGCAGTATGAAAATAGTATATTATTCATAATGAAAAAATTACAAAGGAAATGTTCAATTAATTAAAAAAAATTAATTCATCAACGCTCAAGCGGTTATTGAAGTTTTCTAAAAAATCTTAAAACCTGAAAGAATTGAAAATTTCAGGTCGTGATAACATGCCTAAGCAGTGTAGGGTCCTCAATGTGGAGGGGAGGGGGGGGGCGAGTTACATGGGGCCCATCACTGTGGAGGTGATGAACAAAATATTTATATAATTGACAGAGAAAAGAAAGTCTCCAAAACAAAATAAAGAAGCAAGGCTGCTATTAAACGTTACAAAGTTAACTAAATATCACCTGCAGTATCATTATTCCTACTGGAAACGTTTTTCTTTGCATGATGAATTTAAAACTCTTTTATTTCAGCCATGCAAAAATTAAACAAATTGTAATTTTTTATCTATTTCCATGGGGTTATCTATCAATCTGTGGTGCCAGGTGTATAAAATAGTAGCGTGTATTTTAACATAAGATTTGTATGCTTATATCCAGGAATATTTTCTCTTTAGCGAAGAATAGCTGCAAACTTGCATAGAATTTTGGAAGTATCATGGAATCTTATTGGATCGCCAGTTTAATAATATCAATAAAATGTTTTAATAATACAATTTTATAATTAAATATTTGTTTAGAATAAAAGGATTTATGTTATCAAGGGCGGCGTAAGGTCCAAGCGACACAAGTAACCGCTTGGGTAAATAAACAAGATATCTATTCTTCTAAGATATTTAAGCTACTAAATAGGAAAAATTAATTATATTTTTATATAAGACTATTATTTGTTAAATAGGTTACATTAAAAAAAAATAAAAAATCGCGAATTAAAGCAATCTTCCAAGAACCAAGTCTCGTTAAAATAGGATTATTAGCGTCGTATATATTAACAATCAAATACAGACACCTTGTAATTTTAATAATATAGATAAATAAAATTATAAAAATTATTAGAGTAACTAACACAGTAAGACTTATCAGTATTCAACTACTACTTGAAGACAAACCTTTCAATAAACTCCCACATTGTTTCCAATTACTTTTTAAAGCTACGTTCCTTCTGACCAGCACCTCAGGCATCGAGCACATTTTAAATTATTAACAGACAGGGCTGAAAAAATCCCATTTTGGCCCCTTTTATAGAGGTAATGACTATGGACATGGTGTTAACCGTTGACACATTGTTGACGATGAAAGAGACGATACTAAGCGGGATGGGTGTATATCGGATATTTTCAAATGCATAGTTTTTGAGAGCATTAAAATTTAATACTTCAAAAACTCTGATTTCAATTTCAAGACATGATGTGAATAGATAAATATTTAAACGTGATTTCTATAAAGATGGATTGTCATTATCTCTCTTTAATCTCCTTTTTAAATGTTCCATTAAAGTTAAAATATCCTTTAAAATTTTGTTAACATCATTTTCTCAAAAACTAATTCTATAAAACCGACAGTTAAGCTTTGATTTATCTAATAAAAAAACATCAAAATATTCGAATAACTTCTTTAATTCTTTCGTGCGATTGCCTAAAACTCGATACCACAGTTTTTGAAGATGCAAGTTTATATATATATATATATATATATATATATATATATATATATATATATATATATATATATATATATATATATATATATATATATATATATATATATATATATATATATATATATATATATATATATATATATATATATATATATATTCATTGTTTCATAATATCTGCACATTCGAAACACAAATCACCAATCTCTATATATAATTCTCTTACGCGGTGATTGAAAAAACCTGTTTTTCTCTACACGGAATGGCAACATCAGTTAACGCAGTTTGTATTTTGCCATTATGTAAGCCATTTCGACGATTAATCCCTTCAAATCATTGGTGAATAATACTTTTTATGACGTCATCTTAAATTAGGATAAATATAAACATTATTAAATACAAAAAAAAAAAATTGTAAAACATATCTAAACTGTAAATGAAGGGGAAAATGAAATTAGTTAGTAAATTAAACATTTCTTATAGGCAAGATTATGATAAACTTAACGTCAATTATATTCAAAACAAACTATCAATAAATGTTAGAAATTGATCGAAAACGCAGGAAAAACATAAAAATAACGTGGAAAGTAAGAAATAACGGTAAGCATGTCAGTGGTACCATTGTTTTAAATTTGCAGTTTTTAAAAAAAGTTTTACTTTGAATAATTTTATATTGATTTACATGGGGAAAAAATTATTGAAGATGAATTATAATTTAAATTTTCAGTTTCAAATTTTAAAATTTTCATTAATTTAATTAATTGAGTAGCAACCCTCCGGGGGTTGGCGGAGCCCCCAAATTAATTTTATTTCCATAGTAATTATTATTCTCGATGACTAGGTGTACATAAAAGGAAAATACTTACCTCATATAAGGAATATTGAGGGCGACATGATATTTGGACGCAGGATCAAATAGCAAGGAACTGTCATAATCAGGTGGTTCAACACCCTGATATTTTTTCCTAAAAATGCACCAATATATATATATATATATATATATATATATATATATATATATATATATATATATATATATATATATATATATATATATATATATATATATATATATATATATATATATATATATATATATATATATATATATATATATATATATATATATATATATATATATGATAAATGGTAAAGGAAACCATACAAAAAAATTCAAAAAGACAAGTTCAGTAAAATATGCTAATAAAATAAAATAGAAACAACTATTTATCTTCCTGTCCTTGTTTAATTTTTGAAGTCAAGGGAGCCCACGACAGGGGGACACAGGTGACTACTATCCTTTTCCGCCTGTTAAATCCGCCACTAAAGTTTTCAAAAGTAATCGTTTAAATTTATTACCTTTTACATATTCATTAATTTACCAATCGTTAATTCTTACTATGCGAAAATCTCCGTAAAAAAATTAATTCCTGCGTATAGGCATTCATTATGACTTTAATACTGCTTCAGCAACTCTTGGAAAGTCAAACACCATCTTTAATGATTAATTGCTTAATTAATGCGTGTGAAGGAGAGTCTTTTGAAATATTTATCGAGCACGCCCGCTCTCTTTTTGTGCCCACTAGAAATCCCATTGAAAAGAAGATTTATGGGAAGTTGTTATCAGTTGGAAGCGGGGCAGGCAAAAGATTCCTCACTATCGAACAACGTGTTTTGCTAAGATATGATGAAACTTCACGCATTGGCGGTTTTCGTGCCCTTTATCGAAAGAGGCGCTCGCAAAAAGGATAAAATTCCTCTTTCAGCTTCTTAGAAAGAAAAAGACGCGCGGAAAATTATTATTAACGAAAAGAATTATTTGAACAATTTATAAGAATAGTTTCTGTTTTATACTATGGGGAATTTATTCGCAAGAGTAGGCGTTAAACAGTGTAAGAGAAATTGCCATACCAATAGATAAGAGAAAAAAGAAATAAATTGTTTAGTCTGTTGGAATAGTAGCAAGGCCATATAGTTAAAGTCAATTAGAACTAGAAAAAAAGGAACATTCTGAATTAAATGCGTCTATTTAATAAAACAAATCTATATACTTAAAATGTTATGTTTGTGGATTGTATTGTATTAAATAAATCTTAATATACTATTTAACATTTGAATTGACAATGACTACAATAAAGCAGAGTAAAACAATACTCCATATAAAGTTGTTATTTTAATAGTAAATAGCCATTTACCTAAGTTCCCACCACTTTGATATCATGTCCTTTTTATTAATTTTCCCTGAAAACAGGTTGTATCTCCACATTTCAACAGTCAGAGCCCAAGGTAAGAGTACAAATTTAGATAAGGCTTGTTTCATCAGGGTATTTATTACTAACTCTGAAAGATGTTTAAAAATATATACATTAAAACAAATTATGTCCAATTTTACATTTTTATATACAAAATTATGCGTAGTTAACAGTTTTTTCTGGCATCTGCACTATCTGTAATAGTATAGTTTTTGTTGTTTCAAACAAACATGATAAAAATCTTATGCAATAATAAAATAAATAGTTAGTTACTATTTTTCTCTATACAAAAAAGTTATGTGAAATATGCGAGTTTGGAACTTCAGCGTAAAGATTGTTGAACATATTTCTATGTTTGTGTAAAACAGAATGGCTTCATACAAGAATTTCCTCAACTTCATCAAAGTGTCAATCTACAACATTCACTGAGAAATAGACCCCAAGTTAAGAAACTATCAATTTAAACTAGAAAACAAATGATATTATATATATAAATGTTTACAAATATATGTCGATTTTAAAATATATTTTACTGGGAACTATGTAATATATTATTACTAGAAATTGAAAAGATTGAGGGTTTTAACTGGTTGAGGGTGCCATCAATTAATATTATAAGCGAATAATTGTTGCTGCTATATGAAACAGTTCTTTTATTTCTAAGATAACTTTCAAATACACAATTTCAAAACAAATAATACCTGATATTTTTTTTATTTATATATCGTTTGTTTAGGTTCTAACACGAAGAAAAGACCCGAAAGTTTGTCTCGTAATTTTGAAAAATGGTGAGATGACGAGGAAAACACTTTAAAGAGCACCTTTATCTGCGAATTTATACTCACTGACAACCGTGAGAAAGTTTTAAAACATTTATAGAGAATGTGTACTAAAATTAAATATTACAGAAATTATTAACAATATAAATTATATAAATTAATAAAAGGGTTGCCAAAAGCTAAATATATTTATTGTATTTTACCTTTTGATAATTTGAAAGATTGTATATCTAATTTTTGTAAGCATTGTGGACTTTGCGCTGCGTAAACCATTGTTTCCCCAACTGCCTCATGAAAAGCCGAATTCGCACCACTTCTCATCATTATAGGAAGTTTGTGGTACGCCATATAATAGTGGATATGTCCCATCTCGTGTATTATCTCTAGAAAACTCTTCTCGTTCACTTCGGCACACATTCGCACCCTAAGAAGAAGAAAGAATATATATATATATATATATATATATATATATATATATATATATATATATATATATATATATATATATATATATATATATATATATATATATATATATATATATATATATATACACAATAAAAACAAAGTAGATAACAATGGAAAATGATAAACAAAATTATATAATTAAATTAAAAAGCATAGAAAATCAAATATGAATCAGCGCTAGAGCTGCATGAAGCATAATCATATAAAAATATACTGTAAAACAATAAAATATATTAAATTAAAAAATATAAATAAAACACTTTAGTTAAATTAAAATAAAAAATATGGCAAAAGTGAAAAATCCAGGTAATAAAACTAAAATATGAATTATTAAAGTAAAAGTTATACTAATAAATATTTTATTAAAAGGTGAAAGACATAATCAAAACGGTACTTCATCAGGGGGTAGGACCGTATTGAAAAGTCAAATAGAGCTCTTTCTGTATTAGCAATGTTAAAAACAAATTGCCAATCCAACCCCAAGAGCTCTAAATACTTCTTTAAGTAGTCTAAAAGTTACTAAATATATACAAGAATATATACAAACTATAAAACTATATACATAGTATATACAAAATATAAGTAAGTTTTTATATTTTCCATTTGTTGTCATTAATTGATCTGTCTAATCTGATGACTTTTTTTGTTTATATTTTGTATATACTATGTATATAGTTTGTATATATTCTTGTATATATTTAGTAACTTTTAGACTACTTAAAGAAGTATTTAGAGCTCTTGGGGTTGGATTGGCAATTTGTTTTTAACATTGCTAATACAGAAAGAGCTCTATTTGACTTTTCAATACGGTCCTACCCCCTGATGAAGTACCGTTTTGATTATGTCTTTCACCTTTTAATAAAATATTTATTAGTATAACTTTTACTTTAATAATTCATATTTTAGTTTTACTACCTGGATTTTTCACTTTTGCCATATTTTTTATTTTAATTTAACTAAAGTGTTTTATTTATATTTTTTAATTTAATATATTTTATTGTTTTACAGTATATATATATATATATATATATATATATATATATATATATATATATATATATATATATATATATATATATTCAAACTATTAAGATTATATATCAAACTATTAAGTAACATTAGTATGCCCTTTTACTTTACCTGAAATCGTTATTGAGTGCAAAGTCGTAAGATACAGCATGGCAATCAACAAGGTGATGTTTATCTTTAGGTTTAACAAACATTGAATTGGTCCAGAACTTTCGCTTCATAATGTCAAAACCCATTGTAGTATAAAACTCTTCAGCTTTTCGAAGAAGATCATGGACACTGTATTTTTTGGAAAGGAACGAAGAGGTCATATTTATAAATGTGTTTTCTGGATATGGTATGAGAATATCACTCAATGCAACCCAATTTTCTCCCCATAAACTTCCTATACGAAAACATATAAGACAATAAATCTCTTATACTGGTTAGCATAAAATATTTACATTTCTTTTACAAATATATACTCCAAACAAATCTCCAATATACGTTTCTAAATTGTTTTTGTTTTTTCTTAATTTAAACTTGTACAAATTAAAGTGATGAACGATTATTTAAAATATGAAAGGGTTTGAATTATATACCGTTCAATATAAAATTTATGACCACTGTACAATTAAATTCTAATAAAATTATTTCTCAATTATCTTTAACTTATAAAACATAGTTTACTCTAATAAAAAGTGTGAATAAATAAAATTTAATTCAGAGATTATATTTACTTTCGCAATTACTCGTTATAAGGAAATAGTTCACAAATATTTAGTTAGAGTAAAACTTTTGATAACTAATTTAGTATTCTATGCTAATTATTAAAATATACGATAAAAATTTAAACAAAAGAAATAAATGTCTATGCATTTGAGTATTAATTTTCTTTATAAATTAATTCAAGAAAAACAGTTGTATAATAAAATATAATTTGATAAATAGTATATTAATTAAATATATAAATTTCTTTCATACATTGAAAGTTTGCCTGTTTTAACTTTTTAACATTTATTTAAAAAAAATAACGTCTAGATTATTGACAGTATAAAGAAAGTGTACTCGATAATTGAACTGCATTATCTTGCAAGAAATTATCTTAACTAATTGAAATGTGAAAGTTTATTACCAGGGCGTTGTCACATAGTAAAGGCAACCAAGCAGGAGTTAATACACCAGTTTATCTTAAATTCTTACGACTTTTTATATTCTATTGACAAGTTGGAAATTATGAACAAATTATTTAATTAATTACTTAAAAATACTTTAGAATTAAGCAAATTAAAAGCATAACATTTTGTTACGAAAAAGGACGCGACGGGGAAACGCATGTTCCTCTTGAGTAAAAAAATATTTACCTTAAAAACATCAGAAAAAATCATAAATACTCAAGAATAACAGTAACAAATAATATATATTAATCAAATAGTTCCAAATTTTGATGTTGCTACTTTTTATTATTTTTGGTTTATACCTGCGTTTCTGGTGGTCTTGCGATTCGTTTTGAAACTATCACGTCAAAATGACGCCTCCCAGAAAAAAGTGTTTGCGTAGGTTAATACTTTGAAAACAAATCAATCCATCATTACAGTTCAAAATAAATGCTCCGTAAATAATTATAATCAAATTAATAATTTGTATCAGATTTTCTGCTTTTTTTCTGTTGTTTTTAAGGTGAATTTTTTTTATTTGACTTTATGATAAGGATTATAAAATACACACTATAATTAATGTAAGACACATTTATCTGTATAACTTCATAAATCGAAATATATTTATTTCGATATATTTGAAAATGTTAAAAAAAATAATCTAATTTGCATCATTCGGTACAAATATTAAACAAGGTTTGCAATTGTTCCCATGATGTATTCCAGTAGGAAAAAGGTCTATATGAAAAACAGGTGTCAATATTACAAAATATAATTTTCAAGAATGAGGGACATTTCCTTTCCTAAAACCATAAATCCAAGAAAGTTTATCACCATAGTAAAATTCATCTGCTTTTAACATCTTATTTTATGGATTTCAAAAACATAATTGAAAGGTTTCGTATGTTACTTAACTAAAAGATGCGCAGGAATCCATTCGCCGACTCCTAAATGCTTTTCTCCGTAAAGTGAGCGTAACTTGTTCTTTGTATAAACTTGCAATTCCTGGTAGAAATCTTTTACTTCGTTCCATAAAGTTAAAACAGTTCCTATGACATCGTTGAGTCCTAGCTCTTCTCTCCATGTTTCACCAATGTCCGAATATCCTTCAAAGAATTCGAAAAATTAAGACACATAAAAAATAAGAGATACGCATCGGAAACAGTGCATCCGATTTCCATGGCCGTCCCTAGCCTACCACCGCCGGAATTCGGTCCCCCCCCCATTTTTAAAGGCCTTAGATTTTTAAAGTGAAAGCGTCTTGAAAAATGTCTTTAATAGTAGAAATTAATGTGGATATTCTACCTTCTCGGTAACTTTTAATACCGATTACCCTCAACATTAAAGAATTGTGTTCACTGTCTATGGATTGGTGCTGTCTGTAAGCATTTTCTATTATATTGGATAAAATTGGATATATTGGATAAAATTATTGGATACATTAAAAAAAAAACAGAACTTCAAAAATCGGGAGAAACTATAAACGATACTTTTTTTTTTAAAAAATCTTTATTTACTTTTCTACAAATTCAATGTTCCAACGTTTTGTTAAACAATGTTTCATTATAGTTTGTATAATTAAAATGTTTATTCTTTATGTCCAAGTAAAGAATTTTGTTTTTAGTTATTGCTGCTTGGTTGCTATACACCCCTTGTATATATCGAATAAGCAATTCATGAACTTGTGACAGACAGTCTATAAAAACTGGGAATTTTATTATCAGTCACTATATTGTACAAGTGTGTTACAAGTAAGTACATTTACTTTTGCTTAGCTTATTAAAAATTTGTTTTGTAAATGTATGTATGTATGTATGTATGTATGTATGTGTGTATGTATGTGTGTATGTATGTGTGTATGTATGTGTGTGTGTGGCTGTAAATGTGTATGTGTGTGTGTGTGTGCGTGTGCGTGTGTGTGTGCGTGTGTGTGTGTGTGTGTGTGTGTGTGTGTGTGTGTGTGTATGTATGTATATATATATGTAAAATTTTATGTGTGTCGTCCCATACATCTCCACACCCCCATATAAAAAGTATACACGTCCATTTTTCAGTAGCAATGTTTTATCGTACACTTTCTTACAGTCAATTTGACAGTGCGTGATTACAGTTTTTTGATAATAAGTAGAGAAATTATTACAATTCGAAATAGGATTGAGTGTTCAGACAATACAAATCGATTCGATGGATATGTTTTTAGATAGGGAAAGTGGATTAAAATATAACATTTATAAAAAAAAATTCTTCCAAGTTTGTTGTGGATCAAGGATTTAAATGCATATGTGCGGGTTGGCTGCCAAGTGGTTGTTTATATCCAAAAGCTGAGTTCCGAATAAGGAGCGTTTAAAGTTTCAATTTGTCTTGGCTATAATGTTAAGTAGAATGATATTCCTTATAGGGCAACCTATTGAATTAGAACCCAAACAATTTGGAAAATGATAGATCTAGTTGTCTAGGAAAATTGTGTTTGCTCATTTTAGAGTTTTTGCAATTTACACTACTTAGCTGACTATTGTGTATAAGATTTCTTGAATCTAATTTCCGTAATTAATCAGATATCAAGCATTAAAAGTGGTTAAATGACACTTATTTTGCTACTTTTCATTTAAAAAAATCAAAATTTCTAAATGTGCAAAAACGCGCCAAAGTTAGTATTCTTCCGACACGAAATCACTCCGAATGTAGTAAAGGTTGGTAGGTTAATCATAATTGAATTGGAAGACGTGAAAAGGGTATATATGCTATGTGAAGTCTATGTAACAGATCACCTTTTTACATCTTCTGATTCAATTGCTTAGTTGAATGAACGACGTGCTAGAGCTTCACAATGGACTATTGGCAACAGTTCCGGATCTGTCCCAAAGGAACACTCCCTGACAGTTTTGAACCATTGGCCTGAAGACATTTAATATAATTGAATCTATATCTTGTATTCATTCTTGTATTCAGTCATCAAAACTTTGCGGATGTTTTACTGGTATAGCGGACAACAAGGAACGAACTGTTAACCCTCCGAAGCTAGCCTGCTCTCTCAAGTCGAGATTCTAACTACACTACTCCAATTATGTTACTCTACAGTCTCGACAGCGTTCTAGCCCCGACTTCGGAAGAGTTAGAGGGGACTGGTACACATCGCGATCCAAATATCTACGCTGGTCGTGTTGTGAAAGTTGGGAGAGTGGGTGTAACTCAGTTGTTGTACTTGTTATATATCATGGTTCAAAATTACGTTCCCGGGCATTCTCTTCGGCATCGATCCATAACTGTTAGCCCATTGTAACGTTAATATTAACCCACCAACCTTTGCAGTGAAGACTGAATGCTTAAAATTTTTTTTTGCTTGGTGACAAATTGCTGCATATTAATTAAAAAGTACCCGTATTATCAAAAAATGTTGTGAGAAAAATGCAAGTTTTCTTATAAACTTATTAATTGTACTTGCATTGCACCAAAAACAAATTAGTCGTGCAATGAACAATAGTCGGTTTAATGAAACATACCGTTTTCTTGAGCTGCTTTATTTGTGACTTGTATCAATTGCAAATACGTCTCCTTCGTGTTTTCGCTCACTTGCAGCCGCCATGACTTCCAAACATCTTTCAAGACATCAGGGTCTCGGAGTTGAGAGACGAGCTGCATCACTTGACTCTCGCCTGCAGCTGTCATATTCGACACAGTGATTTTCACGGAGCTGTAGTTTTCTGTTAACCGGGATTTTAGCTCTGCTATTTGGCTGCAAAAAGTAATTATTTCAGCAATCAGAAGGGTGGTAAATAACATTGCACTTGACACGGATTTTATCATAAATACAACTTTTAAGGGTACAGTAGACTTTTAAAACCGCTAAAAACCCTCAAAATATCGGATTTTTTAATTTTTGATAATAAGACAGTTTTTTAAACAACCGGAAAAATCGGAGACGGATGCAATGTTATGCCGCTTTTTCACACACAAGGAAAACCGGTGACGGTGACAGCGGATGCAATGTTACTTAGACAATGCCGACTGGACTACGTGAAAAAGTTTTAATAGCTTTCAGATTGGCACCGACTTCTGTTTTACCGATGTGTGAAAAAACGGTCTAATACAATTAATTTGCAACTCCTACTATTATTATTCATGTATATTTTCATTAAATATATGCTTCACAGTAGCTTTAAATACTGGGTATCCACTAAAGTCCTTTCTCACACCCTTAACTTTTGAAGTCAACAGTTATAGTCATGGTTGGTTGGTTAAATTAACTTAGCACTAGAGATGTACAATGGACTATTGGTAATGGTTCGGGATCTATTGCGAAGAAAAGACCAAGAAATCAGCTAAATTAATAAAAGTGGTATCTAGGTATATTGATTTTGACTATGCCTTACACAATGAAACCGCTTACAGCGCCCTCTATTGGGAATTTATGGAGTTAGCGCTCTTTTCTCTAAGACATATATGAAAATAATCAATAACAAAGTTATAAAGAAGCATCTATTTAGTACGAAACGTCCCTTTGCAAACATGAAGTTATGAATAGAACGTGTACAACGCTCGTTTGTTTGCTTTATTAAACTTTCTATAGTAAAAGGCAACACCATATTAGTTTAAATTTATCTCAATATCACTTTAGTTCAAGTTCATACTTTCTTTTACTGCGGTTTGTACTGGTTATAAACAAGATTATGATAAGATAAAATAATTGAAACACACCACTTTTGAGTACACAAAACATGTTTGATTTCAACATAGACAAACCTGTAAGTAGACCAATTAAATTCCTCACTAATCTCAATTTGAAATACTGAAGACTGTATCAATGTACCCCCTACACCTTTATTGGTGAGGCTCACCTAGCTTCTTCCGGATGGGTGACAACCACTCCCGAAGCCATTGTCTGCAGCGCTTGCCTTTGGTGTAACGGCAAAGTTAACGCTTCATTATCACATCCCCTTGCCCACAGCTGCCAGCCTCGCATCCAGTGGCTGCGTGCAGCAGACGCATAGCTTCGAGCTAAAGCCGTGGTAGCAGTCATGTTGGTGCTGTAGCTCCAATCTGCCGACTGGTGGAGCCACCACATCAGCTGGTATTCGTCATCAAAATGATGGAGTCGATCGGCTAAGTCTTCCACTACATTGTATTGTATAAATAAACACATTTTATATACCATCATACATGCCTAAAAACATTAATAACTTCGGATTGTAAATTATTCAAATAACCGAAAGAACCTTAACGATAAAATATATAATAAAAAAGATACAGTACGAATTAAAGTATTCATTGTTTCGTACTCATTTTTAAAAGAAAATAGGGGAAGGTATTGTACCATTAACTCATTGTACAGTTGCGGGGGAAAAAAACAACCATTTCCCTCCATCGGTACTCTATTTATCGTAGGGCTGAACTTAATATACCATTTTGAAGTGGGAAATGTATGCTACACAATGATATGCAAAACATTTGTATAGGGAGCTGTTTTCATATTAAAATATGCATGAACTTTAAAATGATTGCAACTTTTGAGAGCGCAGAAATTTTCTCCGACCTCAAAATAATCCAAATATAAATTTTCGTTAATTTCCTACCGTTATACATGTATGCATAGATATTAGACAATACGTATCGATATTATTCGAGGGGCTACCGCCACATTGAACAAAGTATTAGTCGGACTACGAAATGAAGGACGCTTGTAGAAAATGATATGGCGGCAGCCGAGGTTTTCTTTTCGTGTTCATACTCGCCTAGAATTATTCTGATAATATATTGCAGTATGTTTTATACTTAAAGATATGTTACTATTTCAAAGTGATTTTATATAGTATTTTTGATGACGTCAAACTTTATCATTTGTATTCTTAGGATGTTATAAAATTATATACGCAAATGACAAAATTAATATTGCAAGAAAAATTAAAAATTATAGAATTCATCTCGAAAAAATTATTTATTCCAGATTTAAAATACATATGCGATTGATTTACTTTCAGTTTCAAATTCAGATGGAACAATTTTTTAAAAAAATATTTTAATTAGGTTTCTCAATTATAAATTTAAATGAAATATTCTAAATGTTATATTTACACACTCAGTTTGAAATGAGGTTTTGTAATTGCTCATTGCTCATTTTGTTCCATAACATCCTACTTGTCTTAGAGATTACACAGGGGATGTATATGTATATATATATATATATATATATATATATATATATATATATATATATATATATATATATATATATATATATATATATATATATATATATATATATATATATATATATATATATATATATATATATATATATCATCTTAATAAAATTGTTATTTCGGGAGATATGGTTAAAAGTTTAAAATATTCATTTAACATTATGAATTCTAAACTTTCGATACTCATAATTAAAAAACTACTTGACCAAATGACTTGCAAATTGATATCCAACGATACATTTTGTCGTAGATTTAAAATTTAGAGTCAAAATTGTGTGTTGTTATTGGAAATTTTAAAGTTGGTTCAGATTTTAATATGAAGATAGTTCCCAATTCAAACTTTTTCTATATCAATGACTTTATTCCTTACAAAATAGTATATAATAGTACAAAATAGTAGGCCTACTACCTACAATAAAAATTGGCCGAAAAACAAGGGGTGGTTCATTTTCCACTTTGACCACTGTGTTCTTTGACCACTATGTGGTTCATCAACATCTAGTGAAAGTAATTAAATATAAAAATTCTAGTATGTGTAGGTCACGTTGGTTGTTATCTATTGTGCAGGGGTAAAGCTCGTGACACACGTTTATGTAAAAATAGTTTTTATATCACATGACTGTGAAAAAGGAAGTAGTTAAATTTTTTTTTAATCTTATATAATCTTAAAATTTATTTTTTATTTTAATTCTGTTTAAATCAAACTGTTAAAAGTATCATTGAGAATAAATATGCAAAGTTTGAAGTTGATTCGTCTAACTTTCTGGCAGTATATTATTGGGATTGGGATTGTTTAATCGCCTAACTCCTAGTGTTGTACCTTTGACCAGAAACAAAATTTGCACGTTGACCGGTCAAAATACAAATTTGAAGTGACAGTGGTATATATAATACATTTATATGACAGAATAACAATGTCTACGTGTCTATTAATTTGTATGACTTATTATATGCATTACGAAAATAATCTTAGTGCTTTGAATAGGAATTGATATTTTTTTTCTAGGCTAATTCATTTAAAAAACGCAGTTCCAAAAGTTGTTTTATCCAAATTAATCATAACATGAGCAAAACATTTTTACAATAAAATACAGATGTGAATTTAGTAAAATTAATCCTTATGACTAAACCCCAAAAAACTCGATTTAAAAGGTTAATTGATTATGCTTATATTTCCTCACCAAACTTGTTTTTCTTTTTAATTTTTTTCAAAATGCATTTGGATGGTTTACATTACAGTATATTGAATGTAGAAAAATTCTATTACGAAGTTTTAAAAAGAGGAAATAATTATAAAAGCCCAAAATGAGTTCACATTTTTCATAAATATCCAAAATTGGTTTTGATTATCTGTTTCTGAATTCGATGTTCATTTTGTATTTATTCAATTTCATTTTTCAATATAGATTTTGTTTTTAATTTTAACGAAATATATGAAAAAGTGAAATCTTTTTATCTTAACTTTTTATTACAACATTTGTATTAATCTTTCTTATTAATATTCATGTTGCCAATAAATTCGCCATTTTGAGCTTCAAATGTTTTTAGATAAAATATTATAAAATCGAGGTAAAGGAAATAATTTAATTCCACCATCTGAGATACATTTCACTTTCACATATGTATATACCGGAATTTGAACTTGACTGTCTCATCATATTTATGGGTTATGGGTATCATGCATACTATTAAAGAAACAGAAAACCTTCTTTTTATTAATTTTAGAAGTCAAAGAATACTTATTTGAAAAATTATTACCTTGCGCTTGACTAAATAACATCTGAAATACAAGTAAAATAACGAAATATGCATCCTGAAAAAAAAAAGTACGTAATTAAAAGATGATATATATTTTATATCGCTAATTGCAATTGTATAATGATTGTTTTAATAATGTATCAAATATAAGTACTATTATTCATACTACATTTTAATATAAAATTGCAGATATCGTAAAAAATAAGGTATGAATGAAAAAATCATCACATATGAGTATCCCTGATGCAAAACGTGTTAATTTGAACTGTTTCGAAAAAATCCGTCTAACTTTATAACTAATTTGACTGCTGTGGAATGTTTTTCTTCAGTTCAAATAAAAGTTTTACTTCTTTCATTCTATTGTTTAAGAATTATCTTTACAAAACCTAAAAGAAATAAAATAGCTAATTTTATGTTTCTTATACATGTAATAGCAGCACATGAAGTTTTATTTGTACGCAGTTACAAAATATCTATAAAAAAAAGGTTTATAAATAAAACTTTATGTGATGCTGTTACATGTACAAGCAGCTTAACTTAGCTATACTATTTCTTTTAGGTTTTATTGGTGTCAAAGTTGTAAAGATATATCTTAAACACCCTTTAGAATGAAAATTATGTCGCAGTAATGTAATGCAAATTAAAATAGCTAATAAGATATCGAATTGTAACTGATCTGCATCTGGGTTACTTATTGGGATGGAGCTGCATTTCCTTAAAATTACCCTTTTGAAAATCGAATGTGACATTTTCAAGAGTAGCACGATGAACTCCACTCAAAATTACTTATAACTATGATATTATGTTAAAAACTCAAAGAAGAACATAATTGAACTACAACTATAACCCCCAACCCACAGGAGAAGAGACATTCAGATCCCCCCCCCCCCTCCTTGGAATATATTGTGTAATTTTTTTTTCAATACACATTAAACACATTCTTGCACAAAGAAAAAAACCAAGAAAGACAAAATTTCTTAACTATATAGCAATTACATTTATAATTGGGATGAGCCGTGGGGGTGTTCACACCCCCCCCCCCCCCATCGTCACTCTCAAATGTACTTAGATTTACTTATATTATTAGATTATTTTAACTCTTTATAAAACACTTACTTACATCAATTTATTAAATCTTCACCACCATCACTGGAATATAGTGTGTGTATTTTTTTTTCAATACATATTAATACTTTTTTACGCACAAAGAAAAAAAATGAAATGAGAAATTCATTTACTAGCAAATACATTTAGATTTGGGAGGGGGTGTTCAATGACTCCCTTCCCCTCCAAGTATGTAGGAAAGAAAACGTTGAGGGATAATGAACTTCTGTGACCATTTAATTTTTTTCAAAGGAATTGAAAAGAAATTTAACATGTCCCCTCTCCTCTTCCTTACCCCTTGCTTATTCACATACGAAATGCAATCGCTGCCACTCATTTTCATGTGTCCAAATCTTAAAAATAAAATACTATTGTACGATTATTCAAAATGTAATATAATTAAACTCTCTAATAATAAAGTCTGTCATACATTTAGATAATAGTAATTAATATCAATACAATCCATAAGCTGATATAAACACCAAAATTAAACAAGATTGTGCACTTACAGAAGGTAGAGTTTTTTTTAAAAAAATGACTGAGTACAATTAGTTTTAATTTTTCTTTATTTCAAAATGATTTTACTTTTAACTAAATAAAAAATTCTATTGATTTTATTTAAAAATTTATTTTGTGATGTATATCTTATGCATATCAAGCAAGTTTTCGGAAATTTGCTGAGTTTCTTTTAAAAATATATAATTATTATTAGCTTTCTTTAAAAATTTATAATATTTTTTTGAGAAAGAGATGCTGTTAAGATTATTAAGAATTGTTTTAGGATTAATAATGTTACTAAAATATCCCTAAGAGAAATGCGAATGTATATTTGAATTTAAAAGTTATATCAAACGATAAAATGTATTCTTCTTTACACAAAATTAAGTTTTTTTAAAGTTTGAATGAGTATTTTATGCAAAATTATCTTTAACAGTTTATTTTAATTCAATATTTTACAACTTAAACATAAACTTACTAAACATAAATGATAACTTCAACATAAAAATAAATTGCTCTAGTCGTGGATACTTCTCCAATGTTTTATTTAAAGGATAATCTTTTCAATATTGATATAACTGAAAAAGTATGAAGATTTTTATTTATTTAAAATGTTTTTCTGCGATATATTGAAAGTGTTTTAATTGTGTATTGAAAAAAATAATATATATATTTTAAACACTTTTTTAAATGGATAAAATATAAAAAAATATATAATTTCTTTCATTTATATTTTTTTGTGGTCATCGACGAATCTATTGATGACTGGACCCTTCGCTTATGAATAGAGTATCAAGGGTAGATACAGTGGTAGGGCGCACGGAACACGCGCACCCTACTAAATTAATAAATGTTTTCACAGCGGTGTGGTGTAATATTTTTTTTTAAGATTGAAAACCACACAAATCTTGCATTCTCCATCTCACGGAATTTCATAATTATCTGATAGTAACTTTTTAAGATATGACTCAAAATATAGAAGAAGAGAGGGTTAATGTCCGATGACAGTGGCAGCTACTTTTTTTATATAATAGAGAGATAATTAATAATCTGTATGATCAACTAATTCATAATGAAGATTACTAATTATAACTATTAAATATGCACTTGCTTAAATATACCCTTGCTTCAAAATAATAGTATGTTATATATAAAAATAGCAATTCATTCTAAGTAATAATTAAAAAAAAATTGACGGAAGGACAGTACGAGGATCAAATTGCGAAATACAAATAGCGGCTAAGCACTAAACACACACATATTTATATACAATAAATATAAGTGAAAACATACAAAAAAATAATATGTAACAGTGCAATTTCCAGCAAAAAAAGTCAACCTTCATCAAAATTTTAAAATTGAAGGTTTTATGCAGGAAAACTGCAGTTTTTTTGAAGATCTATAAAATTAAAGGTTTTTGTTTCAATGTCCTTCATAAAAACTGCAAAAAACCTTCATAAAAACCTGCAAAAAACCTTCAATTTTTAATCATGAAGGGAAAATGCAGATATTTTAAAGGTTTTATGCAGGAAAATTAAAAACTTCAAGAAAACTGCAGTTTTTTGTTTCAATATCCTTTATAAAACCTTCAAAAAACCTTCAATTTGACAATTTTGATGAAGGTTTCATGCTGACTTTTTTTGCTGGGTTGTATAGCATAACAATTAAAAAACAAATAAACTAAACACTGCATTAGCAATACCGGATTGATGATTGACTTATGGAAAAGACGGGCATTAGAATAATATTGGCGGCATAAACATGTTACTAATGCAGTGTTAATTTATGAATAGTTAAAGTAATAGCATTCCGTATGGGTTATATAGAATGAATATACAATTAACATTTAGAATTTTGAGATACTTAAGCGTTATGCCCATTTGCTACTTTTCTTAAAAACTAAATTCAAAACATACTCTTATATGGATTTGAATATGTTATTAATAGAACATGGGTAACTAATAGTAAACTAATAGAACATGTGTATTACAAAATAAGTTATTTTAACCACTTCGATATGAATGGACGCTAACGCCCCATTTACTTAAAAAAAATTGACTATACTGCTAAAAATAAGTATATGAAAATAATTAAAATGTATTCGCTTTCAATTGTATTTGATGCCTATCGTAGTTCCGAATAAAATAGTTTCAATTTTGAAAAAGACATGTATTCATAAAGGAATACATGTAGATAATCAATTTCAAATATATTTATTTATAACAATATTATCAAAATAGGTCCACACATTAATAAGTTTCGTTTTTTTATCATGATATATTTACCTTATTTTAAGAACTTGTCATTAACATATAGTACACCATAACATATTTTCAATTAATATGCATACAGATATAAAAAATACATCTACAATTACAATTAAGTCTTACCGGGAATCGAACACAGATCCTCAGCGCCGTAGTCCAGTGCCCTATCTGTTACACTACTAGGGCGCTATTAAGAAGTTATAATCAGAATAAATGTTAAAAAAAGTATGTCAAAAGAATGGGAAGTAAGATAATTGAGTTGTAATAACTCAGTTTCTAATCAACCAATCCACTTCAAATAAAAAGGAAAACTTTCTTCTGAGTTACTATTTTTTAAAACGTTTGTTAAGTTTCATTAAGATCTCTTGAACAGAAGCTGAGATTATCGCTATTTAATGACATTGCTACTTTTGGAGAAAGTACGCTTACTTGCATTTGAGTATGTCGAACACTCATTAACGATGCAATCATACTTAAAGAGAAACAAGTAGGCTCAGATTCTTTTTTTAAGTACCCCTTTTGTATTTATTGTAAAGAATGAATTCAAACGTTTGCCATTTGAATCAATGAAATCTTACCATTGAGATGCTACGCAGCATGTTCCAAGCACTTTTCAAAGTGTCCTCTTTTCGGCGATTCTTTATTAGGTGCGCTTAAGACAGCGCCCCTTGCGGTTTCAGCGAGTGGGTGTCAAGTGTCTCCGAGAAAATTGCTTCAATTATAAACTGATGGAATTCGAAACTTAATCAGTATCAGATCCTCCAGAAGTCAACAAGGCATTGATCGGGCCACGCATACCAATAGCCCAGGAAAGGAAAACCTTTTCTTAGAAGAACAGTTTCAAAAGAAGTCGCACTGAAGCGGGGAGTTCCATTAAAGGACTTTATCAATATAATTTTTCATTAAAAAAAACATTAGAAAATATTTAACTTCATATATCCGTTTGGCATATTTCTGCAGCAAAAGACTTGAAGTGTTATTTATAAATTATGATTAAATATCTGCATTTATAGAAGTTTTGCTGAATTGGTTCTCTTAATAAAAATATTCGATAAAGCATTTTTTTAAATTACATTTATTTGCTAAAATTGCCTCTAAAGACCTTTTAAGAGAAATCCACGTTTATGAAATGTAATCAAACATCTAAACGAAGAATCATAAAAACTATCGCTGATGCATAAAACTCTTTTAATTATACATGTGGTGGTTATTAGTAGTTATTCGTATCAGTTGCCCGACACTGAAGATTTATTTCAGAGGTTAAAGTAGCATGGTTTGGATAAAAAAATATCATCAAACAATAGAGATCTTTAAATCCCTTTATGTAGTGATGTAAAAATAGATTATTTTAAAAGTAAGTTCCATTTAGGGATATTTACATAAAAATACCTCAAAAGCACATATAAAAAATATTTTTATATCATTTACAATTCCCAATAAATCCCTTCAATCAACTGCTTTACAAAACTTTAGCGATTAGTTGCTCAATGCTATGATACGAGTCAATCAGGATATCTGAATTAAACTGTCACTTTACTTCTGAAATCAGATTGTTTATGTGAAACATGCAGCAGATTACTGTTTAGCTTCTGTTTATGGCTTGATGCTTTCTAATTTTAAGGCTAATATTGAGAATCTTGTCATCCGTCTTTCTCAAAATGTCTTGATTTTGTTGGGGGGGAATTAAACCGAGAAACAAAGTTGGATAAATGTTCTTAAAGCTCGACACTGAACTCAATTACTTTATTAATAAGTACCACATTTTTAAAAGGAAAGAACATATCGCTTATGAAAAAGGTTAATGTAATAGTGATAACATGATAATATTAAATTATAAAAAAATATATAATGATATGTTTTTTTTTGTTTTACAACTTATTTTGTTAATACTAAAAATATGTAAATAAAAATTAAACTGGATTTATTTATTATTCGAGAAAATATCATTGAGATTCAGATATGCTAGAAAAAACACGTAGGGGAGATTTATGTAACGAAGGCACAGTTCTACCAACGGACATTTGATTTTAAAAATTAGAGTGGGTGTGGAAATTATTTTGCCGATTGGCAAATTCGGTTTTATGCTCCTGTCAAAATCAGTAAAGGTCATTTTTTCACACAGTGGCAAAAGCGGAGATGGCAAATTCAGTTTTACGTTCCTGTCAAAATCAGTAAAGGTCGTTTTTTCACACGGAGGCAAAAGCGGAGATGGTGACGACGCCGGATGCAATGTTATCCAAGTAGAACCTTTTCACTTAATCCGGACTAGACTACGTGCAAAACCGGAAGATGAACCGGTATTGAACTTAACAACCACCGGTCCGTTCTCCGATCGATTTCAATGTTTTATTTTTTTTACGTACAGGGGAGGAAATAAGTATTTGAACGTACTTTTGTTTTCACAACAATGTCATTGTAAATGAATAAAATTTATTTGAATTTGAATATACTTAAGTAACACACATATCCTTACGTGGAAACTAAGAAATAGTAGATGTAGCATAGTACATGTGAACATTTTATAGTAAACAATAGTACATTAATAGTACATGTGTACATTTTATAGTACACAATAGTACATTAATAGTACATGTGTACATTTTATCACTCATTACTTATAAATAGCAAAATGTGGAAATTGCTAAGGGAAAAAAGTATTTGAACAAAATATCACAAGTCAAAGATCAAAATTAAATCTTAAAATGAGTAATGCATAATAATAATAATTTACAGAGGGAACTAATTATTGTTTTTATACATCTTATAACCTTCATAACCTTCTTAGAATTGATTTGATTAACATTTGGTTACATCTCATGACATTTTTCAAAAATATAACTTTTCGTAGTAATGTGTTTTTATTTCCCACCTTCTTGATCAAAAATGCGGTATAAATTCTCAATTTTGTTGAGATTAGGGACGTTTTTTTTTAGTCTATGTTTAAATTTATAGACAATATACTCCTTTGTATCGCTAGTCTTGTATTGAGAGTCATCTTATGGAGCCATAAGTCATCTTTCATCACTAAATTTAAGGAGTACGTTCCCACTTGAATTTTTTAAAATTATAGTTTTAAAAATCTAGTTTTTTCATGTATGAAAACACTTTAATGTTAATGATGATTCATAGAAAAAGCTTCTGAATAAAGTAAAATGCTAATTAGATAATTAGCATTTTATTAGATAATTAGCATCTTTTTTCAAAGATGTTTACGTAAGTTGTAATTGATCTAGAAGCATAATTTTTATTGGAAATTACTCAGTATCATTCTTAATGTTATGGACCTCCAAAAAGTTTATAACATGTAAAGTTTTTTTTAAATATTTTTTTTACCTCGAAAGTAAAAAAAAAAAAAAAAAAAAAAAAATAATGTTTACCAAAAATTAATATTTTTAACGAATCTTTATGATTGCGCTCCATAACATTCAACAACTAATATAAAGTGGAACGCGAAAAAATAATTTTCCCTTAAAGTTTAAGAAAACTCGAGTTATTATGTTTGGAATGAAGCGACAAATGGCAAAAATAAAATTCTTTAGAAATTTCTAGACGCATTTCCTAGTATGTATGTACATCTTAAGACTTTTTTAAATAAACTATCTTGCAATCAAACACATCCGAGCATTCATAATATACTCAATTACAATCAAGTTATAAGCTTTACTGGAAGTTATACAGCCTTAAACCATTACCATGCAAGGTTTTAACCATGTCACTTCCCAGTTATCTGAAAAAGTTATCGGCTGCATAGAATGTCTCGTCAAGTCTCAGCAGTCAAAAAATGCGGCCTTTTGAATCAACATGAAAAAGTGGGGAATGTGTTGCTATGTAAAGTCTACGTAACTCCATCCATCGACTACAAAAGTGAATATCTCTTGGGTTCGGCACAAAACATTTGTCCCAAACTACAGTCGGCAACTACAATTCAGACGTTCATGATAGTGTCTCCTTTTTCTGACTACAAATATGTTGTTTTATTTCCTGTCAAGGTTGGTTGGTTGGTTTGTTAATTAACGTCGCACTAGAGCTGCACAGTGGGCTATTGGCGACGGTTCGGGGTCAATCTCGAAAAAAAGACCCGGGAACACATTATTTCCTGTCAAGAACCTTAATGCAGAAAAGTTGTATTTGTATACGAAAGATGTTTTGTAGATTTTAGTTGAATGCGGTTATTCACCTTTATGCCTTATTTCAGACATTAATCGCATAAACTGTAGCATGTTTCTTCTCTTCTGTTATGATGGCAAATTGGATGAAGTGCATTCTGATCCCAACGAATCAGATCCAAATGTTGCCGTGACACTAGCCTCCCTCGAAGCCAGTAAATAATAAGGAAGGCTTACGCCCGAGTTGCTACATTCAATTCCAAACTGTAAGGATCTACATTCAACTCATAATGTAAGGATCAAAGGCTGTTTTTTCTTTTTGACTTTTCACACTTACTCAAATGTGTACGTAACAATTGGTTAAATCGAAAAAAAAAAAAAACTTTTATTACCCAAATACAGTCAAACATGAAAAAGCGTCTCAAGCTAAATTTAACGAATTAAGAAATTTGTATGATGCAGAAAAACATTCAATCGTTTTTTTTTTGTTTTTTTTGTTTTTTGTTAATTAACGTTGCACTAGAGCTGCACAGTGGGCTAATGGCGACGGTTCGGGGTCTATCTCGATTTTGGTTTGGTTTGGTTAAATAACGTCGCACTAGAGCTGCACAGTGGGCTATTGGCGACGGTTCGGGGTCTATCTAGAAGGAAAGACCCGGAAACGATGCCTCGTTATTTTAGAACCATGGTCAGATGACAAGGAAACACCTGAACTGGCACCCAACGCCTTCAATAGACGTCGGGACTTTGGACCCCGATCAGATTTATCGTGCACCACTCCTGTATACACGCCGTTAATTTTTGCGGATGTTCTGGACGACTTTTCTAGTATTTTGTAGGTCTATCTCGAATGAAAGACCCGGGAACACATTCACACACACATTCATACATGCACCACGTTATTTTAGAACCATGGTCAGATGACGAAGAAACACCTGAACTGGCACCCAACGCTTTCAATAGACGTCGGGACTTTGGACCCCGGTCAGATTTATCGTGCACCAGTCCCGTATGCACACCGTTAATATTTGCGGATGTCCTGGACGACTTTTCTAGTATTTTGTAGCGAAGCTGGCAACCCTCCGATCACAAGATCACTACTTTTTTACTTTTCTTTGTCAAGTCCATCGCCTAGGATCGAACCAGGAATCTTCGTATTCCCAGCTGACGCCTTTAATCGCTCGGCCACGGAGGCCAACACATTCAATCGTAAAACTTGTGCCAAAATTATTTTGTTAAGTTTTACATCCTTCTAGTTTTGAACGTCAAAATGTTACAAAAGTCGTCAAAGTATATTCACAATTTCAACCGACATGTATATGATACTGGTGCACGTTAAATCTGATAATGATCCAATGGTCTCACGCCTATTGAGGTTGCGTCGGGTGCCAGTTCAAATGCTGTCCTCGTCATCTAACCATTTTTCAAAAATACGAGGCAGTGTTTCCGGGTTTTTCCTTTGAGATAAAACCCGAACCGTGGCCAATAGCCAATTGTGCAGCTCTAGTGCGACGTTAATTAACCAACCAACCAACTGAACCGTCGCCAGTAGCCTATTGTGTAGCTCTAGTCAATGTTTACTCAATCAACCCTTCAAAACGGTATATTTAGTTTCGCACTACGTTGAATGTTGCGGGTCTTTGTTTCGGGAAAGATCTCGAACCGACGCTAATAGCCTATTGTACAGGCGTACGTTGTTTATGAAAAATGAAAGGAACTAAGAAAGACCAAAATAATAAACAGACCCTGAATCGTCACTTACAGCGCATCATGTAGTTCTAGTGTAAAGCTTTTTCATCCAACCAACCAAGACAAAAATCGAACCCACAACTATACGAATGTGAGTTCGATACTTTTTCAACCACGGGCCCTCACCGTAATATAGTTATTTGCATTTCAAATTGTTGTAAGGTGGGTCTTACACCAATCCACGTTCTGACTAGAATAAAAATATACACTTCAACTTGCGTTTCGCAAGAAAGAATCGTTGTTCCGATCGAGGATAAATATGTATAAGTAGCCCTTTGGGCAAATCGAAAGCGATCCTGCTAGACGGTTGGGCAAAGAGACAACCAAGTTCGCTGTTTTCCAGCAGTCTTTCCCCGAACTCTGACCAATGGTGTGTGAAAAGCGATCCGTGACGCAACGTCCTTGTTGAGTTGTCGTCTTTAGCCAACTGGCCGATCAAGTCTTTGGGAAAGAATTGCAAAATGGGTCAATTCGACAACAGTGACACCTATCATGGAATGGAGCTGGAACAACGACCCTTCAAATGAGTCCATTCAACAATCCGACTTCAAAAGCGAAGTAAGCCACTGTTTCAATTCCAAGTTTCTCCACTTTGCTGCAATCGCCAACCACCGTAAGTCCTTTCCTTTATTGTAATATATTTCTTCAACTCGAGCAAAAGCAGCAGATTTCGGTAATTTTGATTCAGAATGTGGATTTCTGTATTAGAGGAAAATAAATTGGGTCTTTATAGAATAGTTAAAAACAGTAATATACTTGGAAGTTTTGAATTTTTTAAAAACTTTTTCCGATTCTTAAGATTTTTTTTAATCTTTAATTGTCAAATATTTCGTTATATTAAGTAAAACGAGTTTTACTTAATTAATTTCTTTATCAATCGCAAATGAGGTTCAATAAAATACACTTTATTGGAAAATATGCTAATAAAAATTGCTTCAAATGATAGCCTTTTAAAGTAATTAAACTAAAAAATGAGTGTTCTAGATATCCAAAGAGCCACAGCATTTCTTGGATTGTAGAATATAAAAGCTTAACTAAAGGTATAAGCTAAACAATTTAATCTATACTCAGATATTTTGAAAAGTTATGCAAATGAATATGTTGTAATTTAAAATTATTAAATCGGAAGCATACTGTTCCTTACATTGAAATATTTTCATTTGAGCAACAGTGTAGTAAGTTGCAGATTCTCTTAAAACAATAAAATTTCAATATAGTATATTAAAACTTGTAAAATATTTTTGTTTTAACCTACTGATCAGGCAAATTAAAAAGAAAAGCTAAAGAATTTTTTATTTGCATAAAATTTTTTATACTATTAAAATACTATTAAATGAGCGAAAATAGCGTAATAGTAAAATTATTTCAAAAACTGATCAAGCTATTTTTACAAAAATTGGTTTTTTACAATTTTTTGGTTTGAAAATTTGATTTGGATAGGTTTTAACTTCACAAAAATGTATCTAGTGTGTTGGATAAGCAAATTAAAAGTCAATTATTTCCATAGAATAGTCTTCCCCGTCCATGATTGATAACAGCGATATATTTCAATAACTGTTCAAATGTATGATTACTTAAATTTGTCTTTATATCCAACTTTTGATGAGCAATTTCAATGTGTATTAAGATTTTGATTTAAAAAAATAGGATTTTCAGGGATAGAATATACCTAGATTTTTTTTAGAATAAATACTTAAGTGTTTTATTTGAAAATTAAATAATATGCTTACCAGAAATAACCAAACAAAACAAAAATTCCATTATTTAATTTGATAATAATTATTACTATATTTGAAGACAAAAATTCGATATTTATAGGTTTTGACTTCAAAAACATAAATTCGAGGGAAAAAATTACTATGTATTTGCAAGAAATATTAACCATAATATTTTTTAATCAAAAATGAAGCACTTTTTTTTTATCATTAAATATAATCAAACAACACATATAATTACAATTCAATGGGTTAGATTAAAAAGGAAAATATTCCAAATGGATTCCCGTGGAATCTTTTCCTTTTCAATCTCACCCATTCAATTCAATAATCATTTGCTCTTTGTACTCTCAAATTGAATAATTCTAATCTCAACTTGTCATCGGCTAAATAGGTTTTCTACACTGACGCTTTTAATGCGCGTTAGCTTTTGAAAATGCTCTCTAATTGGTCAATACAAAATCATGATAGTAAAATTGGCTTTTGTATGAGTAGAGTTCAAAATTAGTCTTTGAAACAAGTGTTTGAGTCGATAAAATACGATACTTATGGAGATGCCATTTTTTTTATATAAGCTCTATTTTTTGCATAGAAAGTAAAAGGTTTCTAGTTGATTTGACAGAAACCGAGAGTAGACAACAATATATTAAATGTGGGGAATTTCAGTCAATCCCGAGTGACACTCGGACTTTGGCCGTTCGACTGAAAATCGCATCCCGAGCGCTGCTTATACAGTTGAGTGTCAAGCTGGGGAACATGTCCTCCCGCTTTACATCCGTAGCGGCCACGCTTCAACTCGGGGACACCGGACTGGACGATTGGTTAATTGAATTGACCAACCAACCAATCTATCGTCTCTGAGGAAAAACTCAACCGCTACAGAAACAAAAACGCAAGGGCATGTTCATTACATTTAGGACCATTTTACACGGACGCTTTTACCTCGTTAGCTTTTTCAAATTTCTCTTATTTGGTAAATACGAACCACTTGGTATGTTGATCTTTGTAAAAATATGTATGTCTGGTTACTACAAAGTAAGATACGTTTTATTTGGAATAAATAATTAAATTAAAAAAATTCTAATGTGGAATTTGTTTTGTGCTGCAGTGACTTATTCAATAATTTCTCTTTAATTATTTAATCTTGGCACATTACTTATAATAAATGAAGGTTGGTAATTTATAATAAAATAAATTCAATTAAGATAGACTCTTATTCTAAGTATTCTTGAAAAGTATACAAAAAAAAAACCCTTCCATTGAGAATTCATTGACAGAAGAAATGGATCAGACCGGAAAGTGCTAATTTTTATCTTCCGATGGACAAAACAATGATTACTATTTTAATTACTGAAAAATATTTTTTAATTAATTTTACCTTTTACCTAACGCTTAAAAATAGCTTTCCTTCTATTTCAAATGTTTTGTCATTTATTAAGATGTATAATATTTAGTTACATGTACAGACTCCTAAAAGTATATTTCGAATGGTATTCCCGAGACTTTCGATGTTCCAAGAAGTAAATGATAAAAGTATGAATTCTTTTCAAGCGGCTTGTAGGCAAATATGAAGATTGGGCGTCCAGATTAGTTAATCTGGACGCCCAATTGTAACACTGGAGTAGTTACAACCGTCAGAATTGTATTGGAATAACGTTGCATGGCGGATGAAAGATGTTATGAATGCATTGTTGAAGGCTCGTATAACAAGTAAAGGAAACGCCCAGAAGACCCCCTCTAAGGAAAGACTCCGGAACACTACATAATTTTAAACGATTGTCACACAACGAGGACAACACCAGAGCCTGGCCCCAACTTGACCAACTTTGTTTCTCTAAAAAAATTTAAACTATTAATTTCTGTTAAAAAATATGCTCACTAAATTTTATACAAACTTTATATTCAATGAGATACACCACATATTGAAAATGCGAAAATAAAAGCATTAAATATAATGCATATTTGTGTATTTTCTTACTAAATTAATGCTGCTCTACCTCAACAACTTTATAATTAACTATTTTCAAGTGGCGTATAATTTTATATAGGCACGCTAAGTCCGTACATTGGGACAATTTAACGCCGCATTAGCAACATCTTCCACCGCCAATGTATATTCCAATGCAAGTACTCGTCATTTTGACGGGTGTCACTAATGCAGGGTTAACTAAAGCCCCTCTACACACGATAACCTGAATGTCGGGACATTCGACGTCGGTCAAGACGGTTGGATCGTGTGAAAAGCAGTCATGTAATGAAACTGCCGGAACACCGGTTTGGCTAACCATCCATCTTCCATTACTTCCCTACCATTTTCGGGTCGTAGTATGTAGCGTTGTTGGCCCGACTTGCACATCGACCAAACCAGTCAACTGTATTTTGTCGTCTGCGCGCTGTGGTTTGGTTTTGATTAAATAACGTCGTACTAGAGCTGCACAGTGGGCTATTGGCGACGGTTTGGGGCCTATCTCGAAGGAAATACCTCGTATTTTTTAACCATGGTCAGATAACGAGGACAACACCTGAACCGACACCGGACGTAACTTCTATTGGCGTCAGGACATTAGACCCCGATCAGATTTATCGTGCACCAGTCCATACACGCCAGTATAAATTGTTGGATGTTCTGAACGTTTGTATGGATTTTTGTAGCGAAGCTGGCAACCCTCCGATCGCAAAATCACTACTTTTTTACTTTTCTTTGTCAAGTCCATCACACGGATTCGAACCAGCAATCATCTGATTACTAACTGAACGCCTTTATCCACTGGGTCACTGGAGGCCCTGCGCGTTGTGAAAATTTTCAATAGTTAAAATGTCTTTCATTAGAATGTTCTCATTAATTACTGGATGTGTTGATAGAATTAATTTTAGGAATTAATATAGTTTAAATTAATTACTTTGAAGTATTATATGGGTAATTAATATCTTGTAAGTTGAATTTATGCAATTGTTATGCTAAATAGGTGGGAGTTACAACGCTAAAAAAAGTACAAGAGCAAATTGTAAAAACTGGGAAAATGCCCCATTTTGTGAATTTTAAAAAATTATTGTCTTAAGCATGTGGGTCATTCTAAATTTACACGCAGATTTCATATCCTGAATATATTTTTCCCTTTAGATACTTTTACGTCGTCATTTTTACTTTTGAAAATAACGTATTTACTCATAAGAATATATATTATATTAGATTCGTTTAAAACCTTTTTTAAATGAGAAAAATATATATTCCACATCACTGCTTATTTTGACATTTCCCTTGTGAAGATTTAGAAATGTATAATTTATTTAGTAATATAATAATTCTTTTCTCATTTGAAATTTTTTTTATCCAAATAGTAGATACTATGGTGAACAATTCCATTTCCCATATATATATTTAGCTGGAAAATTGTTTTCCCTGATTTGTGCAATCTCTGTGATGTAACCTTTGCTACCAATTATGCATATTTTTATTAGCGTCCCAAGAGGGCAGCAATGGAAGTGAAGTTTAGGAAGGAACAAACAATAACAGTAGTCAATATCGAACATCTATTGCGTACAGCAGAAATAATTGGAATAAGACACTATTTTACAGGCGAGTGTTTTTAGTCTTTGTAACCTTTGTTAACCAATTTTTTATTGCCTTTATGGTTATATTTTGGAAATATGGTATAACTACCAAGCAATGTGACAAAACACTGAATCCAAAAAAATGGTTTCTTAAAAAAAAAATACGTACTGAATGTAACATTTTGACCATTTACAGAAACAGAGGTTACAATAAATAATAGAGGTTACTTCATCATAAAAGTTTATGCAATGTTAGGCCTATTTTACCACAATTGTAACCATAACTGAAGGTGAAATGTAAGAAAATCACTTCAATAAAAGTGAAAATCTGCAAGTAAATTTAGGAGGCCGAGCGGTTAAAGGCGCCAGCTTGAAATTCGAAGATTCCTGGTTCGGTCCTAGGCGATGGACTCGACAAAGAAAAGTAAAAAACGTAGTGATCTTTTGATCGGAGAGTTGCCAGCTTCGCTACAAAATACTATAAAAGTCGTCCAGAACATCCGCAAAAATTAACGGCGTGTATACGGGACTGGTGCACGATAAATCTGATTGGGGTCCAAAGTCCCGACGTCTATTGAAGGCGTTGGGTGCCAGTTCAGGTGTTTCCTCGTCATCTGACCATGGTTCTAAAAATAACGAGGTGCATGTATAAATAAATAAATGAATGTGTGTGTGAATGTGTTCCCGGGTCTTCCTATGTATATCCGATTTTATTTAATTGTTTTCCTGATCAAATAATATTTAGAAATAGTCATTAAATATTATTAAAAAACAATTTCAATTTATATATGGTTAGAAAACATGAAATATGTACTAAACATAAGTTAAATTTGATTCACTTTTTTAATTTTAATTGATAATTTCAATATAAATATTTTTTACAATTTGAAAGTTGTCATTCGTTCAAAATCCGCTTCATACGAATACTACCCTCTGCGTCGTATTGCCATTTAAATGTTTCCAGCGTTTTCTTGAATAGGGTTAACGATGATTATGGGTTATATTTATTTTGCATTTTTATTGTACATAAACAGCTCTGGAATATTTCACCTACGGAAAACGAAGTCCTTCGAATTTAATTCAGCCTTTTCAACAACAGGCTCAAACATAATTTAATATGTACTTTTCTTTTTCCAGTGATATAAAATAAAATTAATTGAATATGTCGATATATTGTATTTTTTTAACCTGTAATTACCTCTACACATAGATTAGTTTTATTATAGAGAGCCGTAGCTCATTTACAAAGGTTGGAAACATAATTTGACAAAGGCGGGTGCCAAATTAACTTAAATAACACACAGTACAAGATAATACATTGTTTTTAAAGATTAAAACAGACTTTGAATACAAAGACAAATGTAAATTACATGGGCAATTAACTTTAGTGTTTTAATCTGTTAATCTGTTATTCCATCACAAGTTCACTGATTAAGTCCTCCCGGATTTTTAAAACAGAGATTGCGTAATTATCAAAACAAAGATATTCTGTTCTGGGAAATTTTAGGATGGTGGAAATGTTACAGGATTTAATTGATAAGTCTTTTCGTCTAAATGCATTGTAAATTCGACAAATTAAGAATACATTAGAACCTCGATTATCCGTCCCTCTTTTATCCGGAATTATGTTAACCGATCATGTCAGGTTTTATATATGGATATCAAAATTAGAACAATCTTTAAAAAGACATTGACTTGTTAAAGAAAGCTCAGCACAGGGATACTAAAATCGTCCAAGGATTTTCAGGCATGGAATATGGATAGATTAATAAATTTTAAAATGTATACACTGGCAGGGTTAGAAGAGATTTTATTTTTAACTGCTCAAATGTATTAAACAATTTTCTGTTATCAGGAATTTTGGATTAACCGACCTACCTTAAGTCCGAATTAGGTCAGATAATCGAGGTTCTACTGTACATGATTCCAGGTTTCATTTTCTATTGTGTTGCAAAATTTACAAGGGTTATTAAGAAAAATGTCGAAGACAACTCATTTAAGAAAAATATACACGATCGATTACAACGAATTTGTATAATTTTTATAGTGATATCTATGTTTGACGTTAAGTAGTCTTAGATTAAATGAAAGTTTTGATATATTTATACTGTGAATGGTTAATACTATTGTTCATTGAAGCAAGATCATTTTGGGTGTATTGGTCATGGTATATCTGTACAATCATTGGCAAGTAATGTTCATTGACTTCATAAGTCTTGGAAAATCCAAACAAAATAAAAACCAACGTTCTACAAAATACTTTTAATTGAGATAGCCCAATTAAATGTATTGTTAGTGCAGTTACAGGATAAGTTATAGATGTGGAAGTAGAAAATTTTAGCAAACCTCTCTTCCGACATTTTGAAAACATGTATCCAGTACTTTAAAATTAAACGAATGAAAACTAGAGATCCTAGGATGACCTAATTAGTCTTAAAATATATCCAGGTACAGTGGGGGAAACAAAAACCGAACCAGCTCTTGTTTTTTGGCCTCTATTTATCGTAGGGCTTAATATATCATTTTGTAGGGAATAAAAAATACTACACAATGCTATGCTAAACATTCGCAATGGGGGCTGTCTTCATATTAAAATACGCTCCAACTTTAAACTTTTCAATAACACCTAATTTTGATAACTCAGAAATTTTCTTTACCCTCAAAATAATCTTGATTTAAATTTTCGTTAATTCCCTACAGTTATATGCGGAGATATTAAATAATATGTATCGCTCGCATTTGAGGGACTATCTCTATATTAAACAAAGTAATACTCGGACTACGAAATGAAGGACGCAAGTAGAAAGTTTTGACAGAAGCCGAGGTTCATCGTTTCGCGGTATTATTTCCATTACTCTTCTGATTATTTTTCGTCATTTTCTACAATTAATTAAAATTTTATATCTGTTTGCTTCTTGTCTACTCGATTTTCCCTGATTTATATATTATATAGAAATATATTTTGTGGCACAAATTTAAATTTCCAGTTATATGGACTATGAATTAATAATTTTAAAGTTTATTTGTTAAGGTTTTAACTGACTCATTTTAGTCGCTGAGTTTTAGCTAGTAAAAACTGTAAAAAACGGGAAGGTAATATTTAATTCGTAAATTCTAGTTTTCCTTACATCTATCGGTTAATTCTAGTATTACCTAGTTAATACTGGTATTAACGAAGAGGCTATGATAATACTTGTTCTAACTAGGAAATTCGGTTATTGACTGATATAGGGTTTTCATGGTAATATATATATACATAACACAGGCCAACATTAAAAAAATTATTACGATTTTGCTTTATTCCTGTGGTTTTTAGTACATTGTACACGACTATAACAATAAAAAAAGCCATCTCTTATTTTTCCACATTTCAACAGTCAATATTGAAAGAATTTAATTAATTTGCGAATTTAACGCCATAATCGAAAATCAGCGTAAAGGGCCGATTCAGACCTGTAGCTAGGGGCCAAAGGACATTGTTCGTCCTAGAAAAGTTTTTGCCCTCCCGCCTAAAGCAATTAATGCAATTTTCTAGAATCTCAACGGGAAAAACCCAATTATTTTTCAAACCTTCCATAGGATTATTATGATTTGGTTGTGATGTTTTCAATTTTTTTTTCTTTACACAATTAAAACACATTTGCACATTTTTTTTTGTTATGCTATAAAACTGTTTGTTACAGAATTTAAACACACTTAAACATATTTTTGCTATGTAATATATATTTTTACATGTTATAAGCACAAAGTATTTTTGTTACATGAATTTATTGACGATATGTACCCATAAGGGGCAATTTGGTGTGTGTATGCATAGAATTTGGATATAAAAGTACCCATAATGGGCAATTTGCGGGTATATAATTTGGTATACGAATAATACGATAAAGTCGTTGTTGCAATAATAAGAGATGGTTTTAAAGAACACAATGTTGCGTATTAACACTGCATTACTTAGTTTGTTAAAAAAATAATTACTTGTAATATATTTTTTAGTTTTAACAATTTTGTTTTATAAATGTCATAAATCAAATTTAATATATTTGTAAATTAATACATCTATTTTTATTTGCTCTCTCTTTCACAAAACCCTTCTTATACAACCAAACTTTTCCTATTGTAACATCCAATATAATAAAATAAAAGTGCAGTTCTTGTTCCACCCATTTTATAACTACTTCTAAAATAAACCGTGTGCCCCCCCCCCCCCTATCCCTTCAGGGTGGACTCGTTATCCGTAAAAATAAAGCCTTAGCTTGATTTTAACCAAAGTTCATTTAAGCTCCCATGCTATAACAGTACAACTTGCGCCCATGCCCTAAAACATATATAATCTTACACCCTATCCACCCCCACCTACGTTATCAGTAAAAAAAAACTTTCATTCATTCTCACTCAATTTTAATAATAGTTCATTTACGCCCCTTGAATTTTAGTATTAAATATAAGTTAAGCCTAGACCCCCTCCCCTAAGATAATAACCTATAAACCTTATCAGTCATCCGACACCCCCAACCACTAATCACGGGACGTCATCCAATCACGTGACACCCCTTCTAAATCGCCTTACCAGCGCAAAATCTGCAGTTCTCGCCTCAGGGTCCAAAAGCAAAATTGGATGGAATGACCTTACTTTTACTAACCTATTTTTGTAGATTTCTTTTTGCAGTAGCATAAAATAAAATTAAGCATTAATCCTTTAATGCACAAGTCCGCTTTAAAGCGAAGTACATCCAAATATACATGGAGAATTCATGCATTTGATTTTCTTCCGTGAAATGTCATGAATTTTCTTCATTTACATCACGAATTTGATTCCATGTCTAGTTGAATGTACTCCACCTTAAGGCCGACACGTGTATTATAGGTACAGCCGCGGAAAAAAAAAACGAACCACCGATGATTATTTCGTTAGTTTTTATAGTAGAGCTAAACTTAATATACCATTTTGTAGGGAATAAAGTCTACTACACATTGATATACAAAAAATTTGCATAGGGGACTATCTTCATATTAAAATCCGCACCAACTTTAAAATTTCCAATAGCAACACCCAATTTTGATTCAATATTTAAAATCTACGACAAAATTTATCGTTGAATATCAATTTGCAAGTAATTTGGTTAAGTAGTTTTTTAATTATGAATATCGAAAGTTTAGAACTCGTAATGTTAAAGGAATTTCTTAAACTTTTAATCATATCATTCGAAATAATGATTTTATTAAGCTGAAATTTTTATGCGTGTTACTTCTAAACGACCCAAATAAAATACACTAACTTTCATTACTTATATGTATATTTTTTAATTTTATTTAAATTAGGATATTAATATTCATAAAATTTATGAATAGCAACCATGCTATATTTTGATAGTGATGGACTCGGAAAAACGTTTTATATGCATATCTAAATTTTCATGATTTTCCTCTTTGTAGTTTTTTGGCAATATTATAATGTGCATCAAATGATCAGTTAAGGGGTCATACACAAATTTAAAATCTGCAGAACTTAACAGAAATCTACTAATTTTGAGAATTAAAAGCGCTGTGATCGCGTTGGTATAAAATTCTAAATTCTTATATAGAGGCGAAGGGTATATAGGGGTGGGGGAATGAATGACCACGGAAAAATAAGAACCACGGCTAACGCCAAAACAATTTCTACCAGCGTACTTTATTTCGAAGTCTCACTAATACTTTGTTCACTGTGGAAGTAGCCCCCCAAATAAGATCGATACATATTGTCTAATATCTCTGCATATAAATGTAGGAAATTAACAAAAATTTGTATTTAGATTATTTTGAGGGCGGGGAACATTTCTGCGCTATCAAAAGTAGGTGTTGCTATTGAAAATTTTAAAGTTGGTGCGGATTCGAGTATGAAGATAGTCCCCTATGCAAATTTTTTGTATATCAATGTATAGTAGACTTTATTTCCTCCAAAATGGTATATTAAGTTTAGCTCTACTATAAAAACTAACGAAATAATCATCGGTGGTTCGTTTTTTTTTCCGCGGCTGTACGGTGATCATAACGTTCGGATTTCGTCCGGACAGTCCTGATTTCAAGCTCGCGTACGAGCTCACTCAAACTGTGTGCTTGTATTATAAAAGAAGGTCGTTAGTAGGCAGTTAAAATAATTTATTACCCCCTCTCAAAACCCGCCAACCGCCCCCTCCCCGAAGTGTCCAAATTTTACTAAAATAAATTATGACCAGATTAATTATATATTTAAGCATGTAGATAAATATTATCTACACGTCTATTTTATTTAAACTTGTAAGTAAAAGCAAATCATTATACATATCAAACGAAGGATTTGCTTTTACCTTTTACTTATACGTTTTTCCTTTTTTTATGCATTCGGCAAATTATTTTATTCAGCAATTGTAAATGGTTAACAAATGTATAACCACATACAAGCAATTGCAAATTAATATTTTTAAAAAAATCAAAAAAATTATTTTAATTCTAACAAATTATGAATACCGCAATATAGGAACATAGCGCGTTACTTTTTCAACCAATAATCCAATAAGTATTTTTTCCGGAACACATTCGCAATACTTTTCACGCCCGAGACATTCTCTTGAGATTTGGTGTCGGAGTAGGGTCATCTTCCCGATTCCTACCAGAACGGATTCTGCTTTGGAATGTGCTTTAATGGAGCTTTCAAAGTCAAATATCTCTGTTATCATCCCCAATTTCAAGGTTTTTTTTAAAAGGTTAAAGGGGGGGGGAGTCTTAGAATTTTTTAATTTTCTAAAGATTTTTGGGGGATAAAATAATCTATTAAACACTGGAATAATGGTTCTAACCTTTATTTTCGTATATTTTATTTTTTGTGATTTTATTATTCAAAATGCAATTTAACATCTCAACACATTTAAAGCGAAGTTGAACGCATTTTTTAAAACAAATAACGCACTTTCAGAAATTTTTATTTTTAGTATTGTAAAATATTAGTTTCTGAATCGATCGATATTTTTTCCCCCCCCGAGTATTTTTTTCAAAACTGCGGAGTTCTGGATGATAATAGGGAAAGAGCACGCCACTCTTTTTGCACCCCATTTTAGAGACTCCCCCCTCTTGGGAAATTTCGTGACTTGTTTTGAACACTACTCACCGTTATAAGTTTAACATAAAATATCAGCATTTTATGAATTATTTTTGGGTTATGGCGTTTATTCTCCATTATAAACCTCTTACCATGACGCATAAACATCTTTGAAATGTTTTTCCCCTTAATTAAAGGGATAAGAAATCCTACACTCAATCATTGTAGTTTATTCTTTAGCAAAAACAATTTATTTTTTAACTGACTTCAAATGAAACGGGTATGTCAAGGTTTAGTGCCTTTAAATAATAGAACATACTTTTTCTTTCAATTTCTATTTGATATATGGTTTTCAATTTCTTTTCTGATATGTAATGATTTGTAGGTTTCTATAATGTACAATATTATCTGAAAAGATGTATTCTTCATCAATCAGTTGAAAGTTGAAAAGAAAAACAAAAGTAATATTCTTTGTACATGTTCGTTTTAGAAACTAGTGAATAATAACGACTTGTTTGCTACCTTATTCGTGCACAAATCTATTTTTCTCTTAAAATCTTCAGTAATGTGGAGAAAGGAAAATTGATGATTCTATTTTTTAAACGTTGAACACTTAAGATTGATTTCGAAAAGACACGCACTTTCAATTTCTTTTCTAATGTGTAATAATTGCTGAACGTCGATGCATTTTACTGACTCTCATTAAATTCAACGGCATAACGAAGGGAGGTGGCAGGGGGGAGGCCTATCGCATTTAGGGGGCCCACCGAGAATAATTGATATCACAATGAAGTATCAAACAAAAAAGTACATCATTATTTTTATAAAAATAAATTTTTGAATGTAGCAAAATGAAATAATAATAAGAATAGTTATTCTCGAAACTTTTTTCTCTACTTACGGATACTTTTAAAACTCTTCCATTTCTATCCGTTTTAGTCCATCAAGAAATTTGTTTGTTTGCAAAAGATTTAAAAAAGGTTTTCTAATATCTGTAATATTTCAATTAATTTTCAAGTAAAATTTTGACCAATAATAGATGTGTGAATACTTTGATTAAGAGAACACAGTACCCCAAATATTGTAAAATTCTCGTTTTTTTTATATTTGTTAATTTTTTTTGGAATCTTCTAAATATGCTGGAAAAATTCTAGAACTGTATGTTTTTAATGAACTATTTCAAATTTTATGCTGAATGACACGTATGTTTTCAAATATCGAAAACTTTAAATATTTTTTTTTCAGTGCTTGTTTTTTCTTGATATTAAGTTTTATGAAACGATAAGGTTTTTTTTTATTATTAATGGAGAAATGTATAATTTTTAAAGCGTATTGTAAAATATGTGTATATTATAAATAGACAAGCGAATTAGCTCAATGAGTAGTAGTTTATTTAATTACAATAAAAAAACAATTTTGAGTTTTAAAGAATAAATCTTGTATGAATAACTATTTATAATAACAATAAGATTGCAATTTTATTTAAAAGTCAAACACATGAAGTATACAAAATTTTAACGCCAATTGTTATGTATTATAGAATTTGAGAAAAAAGAACCAGACAAGTCATGCAATCGTAAAACAATAAGATTGCAATTATACGATGCGGTTTTTGTAAACAGGAATATATCGTCGCTCTAGTACTACAACTAGAAAACTTCATTGGAAGATTAAGGTATTGCATGCAATTACATATAAGGTATGTTTGTAATTGCAGACATTTCCTTAATCTTTTTAGTTGTAGCACTAGTTCGACGATATGTCTTAAACAAAAACTCACATTTTAAAAGCCTTATATCGATGTCTTGGCCCGCACAATTATAAAATAACACAACAATAAAATAATATTCTTAATTAACAATTACGTAAAACGGATTTTATCAAACTTTTTTAAATAGAGATATCAATTGAATATCGATCTTTATGTTGAGAGGCATCTAAAATATCGAACAGATTAATCCAAAACAAAATATATCTATTAAAAGGTTTGAAAGGTAGAGGTTGAAGCAAAACTAACTTTGTCCACCCATGCACCCAGCGCAAAACAAATTATATTCACTAGAGAAATCAGAACGTCCCATTAGTGTTGACAACGTATTATTCGTTTCCGGTACAATATTTCGTTTTGTGTTGCACAATTAAAATATTTCACTTTTTAAATAAAATTATTTATTCGTGAACTCTATAATATGTAAAAATAACTATATTTGTAAAATACTCTATATTAAGTCTGTTCACATTTAATTTTTTTTTTAATATTAAATTTATTAATATTTTCTTTCCAATTTTCAACTTTTAAGACAACAAAAAATGGCAAAAGATGTACTTTTCTGAAAATAAAGGTTTCATGATTTAAAAAAAAAAATTTAAGTTTGATAACCCGATTCGTATTTTAGTTTTAAAGTACAGCTGCAAAAGTCTTTTGCTAAAATCAAGAGTATATAACTACATATATCAAAAAGACAAATTATAAGGATGTTTATTATCTAAAGTTGGACTTTTGAAGAAACTTCAAAAAAGGACAAAGGGATTTCATTAGTTGGTGAAAAACCAATTTTTCCTCCATCTTTGCACAAAATTACCTTTATCCAAATTAGAATAACAAAAAAACTAAGCATTTTTTTCCTTAATGACTTTTTTTAATAATTCGTCGGATAACCAAGATAAGGAGCAAACAAAATTTATCACCTTATCCACAAAAATAATTTGTAAAACGTTTGTTTTAATACTGAACATTTTGATCGAACGATATAGTTGGTTTTGCACCGGACCTCCAATTATTTAAAGCGAAAACCTTATACAATTACGTGCCTAAATCTTGTGCTGTGAAACTGGAACATTTAATTTACACATGCACTATATGAATGTAAGGTTTTTGTAGAGTACTAAAAGAATAATTTGAAAGTTCAAAATTTTAAAGTAATATTTTATATTCCATGGTCAATGATAAATTGTTCCGTGTAGTCATAAGAATTTTTTTTTAACATTGAGCCCTTCAGCTAATCTAGAATACTCGTATCTCTCTAATTGCCAATGATAGTTTCCTCAAACTACTTAGCAACAAAGTAGATGCACGAGATGGGAACATGAAAGGTTATACACTGTTTAGCTTCCTCACTTTCTTACCAGAAAAAAATGTAACAGAAACAAGTTTCCCTTCCAGCCAAAACGAAAGGCGTCGTCCGAAAAATGTCCAGATTCTTAATTTCTTGGTACCCAGGCACTGACACGATTCCTAACTTTTTTTTCCTCTCCCGATTTCTTTTTTAAATTATTAATTGTAGCAGCTTTTTCTTCCGCGACACGAGCTTTGTTTTCCCAAGCTTCCGGCATCATAAACCAGAACTAAGAACTACTTTGTCTTTTACCCGTTTAACCACTTTGACGCAACACTCGCTGCAATCGCTCTTATTCAACCGGGTGACGCAACACGTGCGCCCAAGGAGTATTGCCAATTGAGTGAAGCACACACACAAATGTCACGTATGGCAGCCTTTTTTTTTTAAGTTTTAATCACGCCCTCTGCACCCGTCTAGGGCGACCATTTTCAATCATTCCTCCTCAATAATTGCATTTAAATCTGATCTATTTAATGCGCGTTTATCGATCCGGATCACATTAGAATTGGTATTTCGAGGAGATATTTTCCGATAACCAAGTTTTACATTCTCCGCTCAGAAACTTGTCCTTTGGCCTTAAAAATCTTAAATCCGCCGCTGGCTTTTCCTAACTTACGAATTGATGATCCGTAGCCATCTAAAGGTGGGAATTTCGCTTTAAATAGTGTTCGTCAAATCTGCCGAGGTCAAAATATCCATGATTTTCTTTCCATTGTGAGGATATTGGAAGAGTGAGATGACAGCTCAGGAGTTGTTCTCATTCTTTGGCATTACCAGACGGTGTTCTCGGGCATTTCCTTTGAGATTGATACAGAAATCTGTACCTCAAATACACTGTAATTTTATATTTTTTTGTCAATTGAGATAGTGTTGTAGGTTTGAATGAACTCTTTACAGAGGTATACGCAGTACTATATAGTCTCTCTTACATTGCTTTCCAACGGAAGATGTTATTTTTAACAATAAAAACCTATGTCCATGGAAACCAAGCATATAAGCTCTCTTGTGAAATAGTAAAAGTGGATAGTGTAGTTGCCTCCGAGTTACAGAAGTATCGCCAATAGTTTATTAGTACACAGCTATAGTGCTACTCTTATCCATTCCCACAATAACTTACATTAAAAACTTAAATACATTGTTTTATGTGAAAACAAAAATTGCATACAAGGGAAACTTTATTTTGTAACATATTCTGAGCAGTGCCGTTACACAAAAAATATTTGGGGGGGGGGATTGAAACAAGAAATTTCCAAACTTAACGATTCGAAATTCTCATATCAACAGTGCTAAAAATTCCCAGTTCCGACTTATCGACATTTTTCATTTTTATATATATTTTAGGTAATATTAAACGGTTCTCTCGCAAGCATTGATTTGTTGCACCCATATTCCAATGCAGTGTCCGTTCTGAGGTATAATTTAAATGTAATCTTACAAGTTGGGCGATTTCTAATCTTCCCTAGCTTTCATTTGTTAATAATATTAATTTTCTTCACGCATAAATTTTCACAACTCGGGGTTTTTAGAAGTTGAAATTCCCAACTTTCAGGGTGAGACAGGCCTGATTCTGAGTAAAGTTAAAAGTAGAAATTTATTATTTAAGTACTCGTAACATCAAACATGAGAATTTACCTTAAACGCAATTATGTATTTATTTTATGAAAATGCATACACATCTCAATGCATAACTGAGATTCAAAGTAGTTTTGATAATAGATTTAACATTTATTTAAAAAATCAGGTTTAGCCAGGCTAGATTTTAATTCCTTTTTTAATAAAAATTACCAATTTAAAATGGTTATATATTCACTTTAACAATTCGGCATGCATGTAAAGTTTATTGTCGCCTTTTATAATACCGTATACATGAAATTTCTTAGTATTATTCACTTAGCTTAGTTATCCAAGTTCATGGAACGAGTCTCGTTTCACTGCACTATTATCGCTATTTTTTTTATTGCGCAATATATTTAATCGGCTTATTGTTGAAGATAGTTTCAAACTTCGGATACGATTTATTGACCGTTAGTGTTCAATAAACAAGAGTTAAACACGAGGATTAGCCTCTTTTATTTCTCTTGACATTTACCTCTGATATTTATAGTATTAGTTAGGTTTACTATAAAAAGCTGTTCAAATCTCGCTTAGGTAGATTTTATAAGATTTATTTTTGTTGAAGTGTTTTATATTAAGGCTCACTATTGCATCTGAAACTGAATGCTAAAATTTAGATTTAGATATTCTAAGAGTCACTTGTATAATATAATAAGCATAATCCAGAATATTTCGTCTAATGATGGAGACTTTATGGAAATATTATATCTTTTGCAAGCACGTAATTCGTTATTCTTCGCTTGGAAAGATTTATTTTTCCATGTTTCTTAACTTTCCAATTAAAAAAGTTTTTTTCCCGTTTACGGTAAAAACTGCATGTGCATATTTTTCAATCACAAAACAACTTTCTTACCGTATGAAAGAAATGGATAGAAGCATTTTTGACTTGCGGGTGAGCTCTGTGGTGACTGTTCGGACCTTGTGGCCGCGGACCAACGCCTTGTCCACCGCAGGCCACTCTCTCCAAGCGGCACGGAACTGTGGGTTGTGCGAAGTGAAATGATATCTTGGCGCGGTAGCAAGCGCAGTACACTGAAATCTAACTAACTTCTGGAAGGCTCAAAACTTGTTTCCTCTATGGATGCAGTAAAGCTAATGTGGAAGCACTCGTAATGTATCCCGAAATATTTTTTAAGTGATTTAGTGGTGTTTTCTTAATACCATAGTATTGTAGAATATTGAATGTTTATAAATATATTTTCTTCTTATAGAATTGTATCCTCCAGTCTTCCAGTGGATAAATGCGTTCAGCTGGTAATCAGAGGATTGCTAGTTCGAACTTGTGCGGGTGGACTTAACAAAGAAAAGTAAAAAAAGTAGTGATCTTGCGATCCGAGGGTTGCCAGCTTTGCTACAAAAATACTTGAAAGTCGAATTATAATTTAATCGAGTTTATAATTTAAGTTGTCAATGCCTTGAATTATTTTTTCTTGTATAGATTAATCAAAATTTCCTTGCCCGCTGGTAGTGTGTCGATTAGTCTGAAGGTTGCACACTTATTTTAATGCTCGGCTCAACCCTTCAATTTCATGGGGAAACGTAGCTTGGATCCAAGTAACCCTAATCCAGGGGTAACTTGAACCAAAATTTCAATAATGCATTAAATATATACGAAATTAAAATTTTGGTTTGAAAAAAGCCTAAAATCTTAGGAAAAATATCACAAAAGTAATAAAAATTAGGTATAATTAATGTTTTTAAGACTCATTTGTTAAGAAATATACAAAAAAAAATCAATTTAGGTCCAAGCTTTGTTACAAGTTTTAGTTTTTCAAAAATGTTTTAATAAATAAGACCCAAAATAAATAAATTTAAAGGCAAAAAGAAATGTTTACCGCTGCTACAAATTTATCCAACTCGCTTATTTTTTTTTAATGAAACAGAATAATTCTGATTATGTGAATTAATGCTCGAAGGGAGAAAAGAAACTAATAAATAAAAGATTTTTAAGTGAAATAATTCTGAAACGAATTTAATCTTCCTGCATATTCCTATAAAATTCTTTTATTGATCGAATGTCTTATTTTCGTGATTCTTTTAGTCTGGAAACGCAACTATGCCTGGAGCCAGTTTGGTCCTCTCCCTTGTTCTTTTTCACCTCACGTCCGGATGGCCGACTGGGGCGCCGAGCAAGGCCTGTGAATCCATGCTCCCCCAGCACGGCAGCAATCGAGCCCAGGCAGCCCGCTTGTCGCCCTATTCCTTCGTGCAGTCCACGGACTCCTACCGCCCGGCTGACCAAGTCATCGGTGAGTTCAGTCCATTTTCCACAAAACCGATTCAAACCCCAAATCCACCTGCATTTATCATTTATAATAAAAGGGTCTGTCTGTGTGGCATGGACACTAGTCGATGGGATTAGTGTAAAAAATGTCACTTCCGGAAACTAGCACCAAACTTTGGGGAATGATTAAATACATATCGTCGCCTCAGAGCAACGGTAGGATATGAGCAAAAACAGAGTGGCCTATAAAATTGATTTTAAAATGTGCTGGTTTTTCAATGCTGAATATCTAAGGCTGTAGTTCAGGGATTTCAAAGAAGACATAAAAATGTCCGAGTGTTCCACTAAATAAAAGCACATTTGGTAATGTTAGCAAGACCGAAAACTCATTTTCGTTTTTTATTTTAGATGTCTTACTGTTGCTCTGAGGCGACGATATGTAAGACTAAAAAAAATCAACGGGACACAAGTTGAGAAATGATTACTCTCCACTTGCAGTGGCCTTTTCAAAATGGCCGCCCTGCAGATATTTAAAACTGCATATCTCAAGAACTAATGAATAGATTTTATTAAAAAGATATCATTTTAAAGGAAATTTTATTATCTAAAAGAAAGCTCATTCAGTTTGCTGTCAGTATAACAGTTTTTGATTAATATCTAAATTACTAGAATTGTTCATATTTCCTTAAATATGCTTTACTATTAACTCTCAAATGAATAAATTCACTACAAATTGATCATAAAATTATTTAAAACATTTTCTTAAAATAAACTTATAGTTATTTAAATCCAGAGAGTAACACCCTAGACCTCCGAGGCCCACGATCATAAGGAAGCGGCGCGCCCCCGCGGCGTGGAGATATAAAACTTTGTCGATATCAACAAAATCCAGTTTTTAAAAATTAGTCAATCGACAAACATCCGAAAATTTTCCCGTTCAATTCTTTTGCCTCTATTTACATACTGTGTTGCTGACCACGCCAACGACGCTTCTTCGGCACCCCTCTTTGTAATGGCCCTAAGGTATTATAGACTATGATACAAGGTTCTCCTGGATGGTTTTGAGAAGTAACATGAAATGGTCCTATTCATTCTAAAAATTGCCCGCGCTTCGTATTAAACATTTATTTTTAATAAAGTATTTTTAGATTGATAAATATTAAATAGATAATAATGAAATAAATACATATTTTTGGTTCTAATTAAACGTAAAGAATTACCTACCAATTTGCGAAACATTAATATTGTTGGATAAAAAATATCAACTGCTTGGAGAAAAATGTCAACTTATTTTAAAAAACGAGAGAAAAAAGAACCCTTTATACCTATTTTTTTATTTACTTTTTGATATATTTTTTGCTTTGACAAAATGATAAGAGAGAAAAAGTTCAAACTTCCAATCTATCGCAAAACAAATCTTAACCATTTTCAAAATATTTTATATTAATGACATTCCTCAAAAAAATATATTGTAAATCGTTAAATAATCATAATTTAAATAAAAATTAAATATTTTAATGTTTAAATGATTAATTTTTGTGGTTTTACTGTAAATATGCAGCAATAAAAATTGTTAATGGGTAGCCGGTATTTCACATTCCTCGGTGATGTTTTTAAATCCCAGTCCGCCTCTGATTATTAGGAGAAATGTTGCGAAAATACAATTTTAAATGGGGTAAAATTTCCATAAAAAGTAAACTTAAAGAAAAGATTTAAGTTAAAAATATTTTTTATACTTGTATTTGTTAAACTTGAAAGAGATCGAAAATTGAAAATCCTCACTGAATGTTATCGTATATTTTAAAGAACTTTATTTTAGTAACGGGAACCATAATATTCCCGTGCTACATAATATTTTTATGCGTATTTTTTTTTATATTTAATAGCCATTTCTAATGAACAATTTAACTTTTATAAAGTTTCTTATGTGGTTTTCAGTAAACAGTTATTCTCAGAGTTAAATTTAAATAATTAATAAAAAAAAAGAAAGTAAAATATTTAGTCGCTAAGTAATCATTCTACAAAGTTTGGTGGTAGTATCCAGAACTGAAATGTTTTTACACTTGTTCTATGGCAATATTCAAACAAATCGTGAGCCTCGGAGGCCTAGGGGGTTATTCTTAAGATATATATATATATATATATATAAATTATCAACCATGTGAAACAAACACGCAGGATAAATCATATTGTGTGAATTAGCTTTCTCTTAGATAATAAAATTTCCTTTAAAAATTGTATCTATTATAATAAAATCTATTAATTCTTGAATTATGCCGTTATAAATATATCTGCAGGGCGGCCAGTTTGAAAAGACCGCTGCAAGTGGCGTAATCATTTCTCAGCTTGTGTCCTGTTGATTTTTTAGTTTTACATATGTATTTAATAATTTCCCAAAGTTTGTTGCTGGTTTCCGGAAGTGAAATATTTTGATGAAAATGTGTCGCTAATCCCACTAACCACACCTACTTCCTTTGCATAGAACAGGCCTAAAGTTTATATAAAAGTACTCTTCAACCTCAAGTTGTGCACCTAAGGATGGCTCTGATTTGTAAAATTCCATTTAGTTTTTGAAATGATTTTAACAATTTTAAAAATTTTGCATTAAAAATCATTTTAAAAAAAATAATTCAAAGACATTAAATTTACATTTGTAGCTTAGACAGCAGAAGCCAACATAATGACATGTTCTTGTTTTTAAACGAGAACTGCATACATAAAAAAAAACTTTTCCTTTGCTTTATTAAACTTCAATTAAAAGTATGACTTGGGTATCAACTTTTTATTAATATTTTGCACTCGAGTCACCAAAATAAGGATGCTACTTTTTTTCTCTTCTTCAAAATGAAAGAGCAACATTCTTAAGTTTAATAAGTTATTGTTTTGCAAACTTTAATAGAAATTATTTTTGTCATCTAGAAGCACCAGTATGTTAGTAATCTAAAACTTTCTTCATATTAAAATTCCTCACCATCCGTTTTTTCCCCCAAACGTTTGACAAATGTTATAAACCACTAAATATGTGTTTGGTATACTAAGAATAATATTCAGCTTTAGGAATAACTTTTTTATTTTTATAATTATCCATTCTAAACGTTAAAAGAACACACTATTTTTTTACGAACAGGAACGGAATGTAACTTTCCTAAAAAGAACTTAAATGTCAAATAACATATAAGGGTTAAACGCAAGCACAAAGGATCGGTTAAAACGTCCAATCGTTTTCTATTTGTTTTTGTTTTAAACATTTTGTGTTCTTTGTTGGCAAACATTTATTTCAAAACAAATCGGAAAGTGGATAAGCGAATAAACTAAATGAGTATTGTTGTGAGATTCAAAATTAGGAAATGGATATGGAAACAATTTGTTGGTTCCGGGGAATGTAATCTTGATGGACAAAAGGTTTGCTGTACGTAATACCCTACAGTCATCCAATAAATGACCAAGTCCTCATTTTGGCTAGATTATTTTATGTAAAGTTAAGTTTAAAATACTGAAGAGTCTCATTTTAGATTAGGTGATTATGTACAAATTAAAGAACCCTTATATTACTATGATTGACATCTTTTTATTTACTGTTCATTGTATTAAAATCAGTCTGTCTACATATCGTCGAGTCGGTACTAGAACTAGATAACTTGGCATAACATGAGTTTGTGTGGAATGTGTGTAAACAGATAATTTGCAGTTTTCTAGTTCTGGCCCGCCGACATATGAAAAGTGTACAATACCATCTTCTTTCTACACAGTATCTTTTAACGTTTCATTGGCTGCTCTAGGACATTTCGTAGCTGCACTCACTCTGTTCTGTCCCAACACAATGGTTTGCTTTGAATTTTCAAACTTATTCTATACGGACACCGTAAGAATACTAAAGAAAAGTGCCAGACTTTCTTTAAAAAAAATTGACTTATAACTTTTCGTCATTATTTCTTAATTGTCAATAACTTAATTTATAATTAGTGTCAAATCTATTTATCAATAACAATAACTTGAACGTTATTTTCTCAATTTACAAGCATAGTTCGCAGTCATGGTCTGCCACCTGTTCAGGTTCGCTATAGTCCAAGGGGTTATGACTAGTAACCTGTATGTTTGATATGGTTTAAAATATATGCATAAAAAAATGTAAACCTAAAAATATTTTTAAAAAATCATCAGTATGTAACATGATTCTAATGAAAGAATTTCTTCACTTCTATATTGAAATGAACAATTATAAATGTCCGTTTTGCATACTTAGTTGAAATAGCATTTACGCAGCTGCTGTGCACCCGGAAATGCATGGTTTACATTAGATTTAATATACCAGACCCTATTATCGGATGTTCAAATGTTTTATATTCAAGATTAAAACTTATTAATTTTTTTGTATTTTTCCGGTAGAATGTTATTGTATGTAAAATTAAATTAGTAGGCACACGTAAAAAAATTAATTTTACTTTTTTAAAAAATTCCTTTATTTTCTAAGTCAAAGAACCAAATAGCGGAAATGAGCTCGATCATAGAATCTATGAATATTTAGCGAAACAATATTTCTTCACCCCTATACAGTCCCCAATGTATTATTGGAATGAAAATAAGGACATATTGGATGGAAAATACGAAATTTTACACGTATGTAAAACGTTCTTTCGAATCCATTTCTAGCCAAATATATTAAGGTTGCTATTCATATCTTTTTAATATGAATATTAATTTAAATTAAATATTAAAAAGTAAATGAAAGTGATTGTATTTTGTTTGGACTGTTAAGAAGTAGTATAGTACCAAAGTTCGGCTTGATAAGATGATTCTTTCAAAAGATATGATCAAAAGTTAAAGGACCCCAGCCTCATATTGTTTTGTCGTTAGATTGCATTTTTAGCATAACTTATCGGGACTTGGAAGCATTCCAAACGAATGTAAACTTTTTCTTTCTATTTAATCTTGTATAAATTAAAGTTTTATAAAATTAAACATTCCATATTTAATTATCTGTCGTTCTGTGAAAAAGCTTCTTTCGTCAGATTTTCACTCAAATAGTGGAAAAGAGTTATAGATAAGCGCACTGAAATAATATTTATTTACTTTTTAGTGTATGTTCAAGCCCCCTCCGGGAATCCATTCAAAGGCATGATGATTCAAGCTTACGATCCTCGAACGAATAACACCATTGGCGAGTTCTTAGAAGGCCAAGGCCTGAAAAAGATGCGCGAGTGTGCCAGCATGTCTCACAGTGACAACCGAGACAAGAAGTCGGCCACATTGGTGTGGGTTGCCCCCCAAGACTCTGGAAATGTGCGATTCCGGTAAGAAAGCACTGATTGTATTTTGGGGACCATTACAAATGCCATCTACGGACGCACTCTCTCGTGTGTATATAGGCTCCGTTATCTCAAAGGGAGAAGGCGCAAACAACTTTTCCGAAATCCCTAGTAGGAAAATCTCATCGGCCCATGACATGCATTATACCGATTATAGAGTAAACTGTGAAATCCTAATCATCGGATTCTCATCCGAAATGTCATTTGACCTAAAACAATACAAAACTGTTGCCCATATGCTGCGTAAAATCTCGAAGAAAACGTAAAAGAACAAGGATACGCGCGTGACTTATAGTATTCTCATCGTTTTCAATATCAAAAGTGATATTTTTTTTAAAGAAGTTCGATGCTCGTATTTTCATCTGATGTCGATAACGAATGAATCGCATTTGCCAAAGGATTTCGAATCGTCGATTGCGATATCGGTACGTGTACGTTTGGGAATCGATGTTCGATCACTCGAAGAGTTGCCGATAAACCCATTCAGTTTCAATAATCGACCAGGTAGTTACCGAGGAGCAAATGCTACTCAGGATGCTATTCCAGTTTTTCCCAAATTCATTTCAATTAGACACAATGTAATGGACGAATAAAATAGGCTAGCTCTATAGAAGAGTCGGAAAGTGATGAAATCTAATTTTTCAGAAATTTGGAAAAAAACTTTTGAATGTTTGTTTCTTAAATGCACTCGCCAACGAGATCATGTCTTGTATATTTAATTATTAAACTATTAAGAAAATAACTAAATTCTTAATATTTTTTGTGCAGCTGTAATTGAGTTAATATTTTTAATGGTAATATATTAATAAAATGAAGGCAATTTTTTCAAGTAGTCCAAGCTTAAATCTTTATTGAAATGCACAAATCCCTGCCCAATTTTGCTATATGTGAAAAGTTTTGAAATATTTATCATACTTTTTCTCTTTACTGGCTTCAACACTAGTTTCTTTAGTTTTTAATATATATATAATAGACTAATGAAAATTTTGTTCTTGATATTTGAGCTTGGCAAACACAAAGTATTTGGGTGCGCTCTTGTGTACTCATTTCATTTATCTGTAATATATTTCACTATCGACTTGTATCACACTTCGGACTTATTGAAATTGTAAAGTGTTAAAGAGATTATTTACTATTTCTTAAAGGAGCATATTTTAAATAATGATCTACTAACTATCGCTTTGCTCTTTGAATAAAATCATTATTTTCCTATGTAAATACAGTTCACAGTAAACCAAGCAAAATGCCAATTTGCAATCGTAAAGATGTTTTGTTATATATACTTGTAACGCTAAACTAACTGCAAGTTTTATTTTACAGGGGCACCATTGTCCAGCAATTTAATACATTTTTTCATGGACTTTCTGCCACAGTACAGAAAGTTTAAAATGTGATTGTTTACAATTGGAAAAACACATTTTGCTGTTAAAAAAACCTATTTGGATAAGTGGCTGAAATAAGTAAATTAATTCGCATCTTTTATTATCAGTAAGTATTAGTAATTATGGAATACGAATCAAAACCGCTGTCTTTATTTCATTAAGACTTGAAGATTTTTTTGCTCAAATTTTGTGTATAGACATTTAATGTTTTAACGAAAAATTTACCAAGTGTGACTTTCAAATGAATCAAGTGCCAATCATTAAGATAATTTTAAAAATAGGTTTACATATCATTTTATCATTCTAATGAACACAATGTTGCTAATTCAATAACTTCCAAACTGATATTATTCAAACTGAGTTATTCAAAATTATGTGAATTGAAGTGCGAATTGCAATTTTCTGTTATTTTCTTTCCTATTGTAAAATGCATATGGATTTAACAGTATTGTAATACTTCTGGAACATAGTAGTAAGTAGTTAAGTAGCTCGTATCATCAACATTGATTTTTACATACGTGTGCATAAACAACATGCGTTTTATACCTTTGTTTTGTCACTTTCACAGCTGTAAACTCTTGTATTTTTATTTTGTAATAAAATACTTTTTAGTAAAATCTTCATTAGTTTTCATTTTGCGTAATTTCTAATATACTTTGTTCTTAATAACCTTCAACAAATTTAAAACAAGCTGTTTTTTTATTTGTTAAGCTTATGGGAAGGGGAGAATAGTTTTCAATAATTTTAAAATTTGCATTCTGAGGTGCAGAAAAGCCTCGTAGCATTCGAAGGTGACGGCACAATGTTTGTAGCATCATCCATGACTTCACTTTCATCAAAAACACTTGAAAAATAACCAGTCTCTTCACAAATTAATGTTGTATAAGATTGAAGTAGAGAATAATATTAAAATGTCATTTATTGTAAAAAAAATGGCTAACTTCCTTTTCAATTTTTTTAGTTATAAAATTGCGTTTTTTAATTATAAGAACAAATAAAAAAAATAGTGTTTGAAATTAAGTTTTAGAACAAATATTTTTTATTAAGTAAATATCATGATTTTTTTTAAAAAGTTATTCGATTATGAACGAATAAAAGTATCAAAGGTACCTTTCATACACATTATACTGAATGCGATTATTTGTAAAACGTTAATTTTTTTCATAATTTTTACGAGTCGTTTTTTTATGAATACTGACAATATTGAAATAAATATTCTAATAAATATAAATTATAATGTTTAAATGTTTTAAATATATATTTTATTATTTCTTAACATAGACATATTGACAACCATCTAAAATTTAGATGTAAAAACTATTTGAAAGTGATACTATAAAAAGCTTTTAAATTATGTATAAAATCGTAAATTTTAATTAAGCAACAAATCGGATATATGTAAAATATATTCGAATACTTTGATTAAAAAAATCTAACATTTTATACGTTAGATAACAATTGTGCAAGTTCCTTCAAAACATACTAGAATTATTAAATATTGTAATATTTATTCATTTTTGTTTATTAAAATGGTCATGCGGGGGTTGCTTACGAATTTAATTATTTTAATGTTTAAATCAACGTAGTATACTTCTAGATATTTTTTTTATAATATATAATAATTCGCAGTAATGGGTAGGAAAGTAACTCAATCGCAATTGATTAATTTTTTTTAAAATACAAACTTTCAGAACCACTCATCAATTCGAATATTTGTAAAATATCAAGTCTGTAGTCCAAATGCAAAAGTTGTTATATTCCAAAATTCGAAAAATGAGATTTCAGTATCAATAGGTACTTATTTCTTAGGCTTCAATTGAAAAATATAATAAGAGCAAAAACTATTTACTAGTAAAAACTCAAAATAAAATCAAAAGTAGTTATATCTACGTTGTTTATAGATGCAGCTGTTATATCAAAAAGTTGTTGGTATCGACTGAACTCTGTTAAAGTGGATTGCACAATTCTAAATGAAATTCATTGTTTTAATTAATTGTTTTTCTGTGATAGTCACTCCGTTTTGTACACAGATTACGTTTTTTTCATCAGGGTTTTTTTATTCAGTGTTTTTTTATATATATTATAACTTATGAGCCATCTAGTTTCAAAACCATATCCACATTTTTCGAAAAATCGCTTTTTTTTTTATTTTTCACAAGTTTACAATGCACTAAATCCCATTGCAAAACAGTATTTATTAAAAGTAGCTGAATTTCCAGTCTTAAATATTCAAAGTAATGGGTTTAGATCCAAAAATACTTGTCTGTCAATCTTTATTGTCGTCTGCTGTAGAGTTTATAAAAAAAACGGATCTTTTTGATTTTGAAAAGTACTTGTATAAAATGTTGTACTTTTCGCCTTTAGCGACTGAATGTGGGACTTCTACGTTTATCCAAACTCTATTCTAAATCCAAAAAGTTGTCGGAAACTTTTTAAAAAAAATAATACTCTGTTATGCAGACGATGATAAATTGTCTGCGTTATTTGAAAAAGCGAATTCGTTGTACAAAATGCGTTTTACAAACATAAAAGCATTAAAATAAGTACCTAAATTTTTTCTTTATAAATTTTATTACACGTGTTAGTTTGATATATAATGTGATTATTTACATTTATGTGAAATTTAGAGTTAATCCAAGCAGAACTGTTGGATTTATTTTTAATTTGCTGCGTTCTTAACTTTTGGAAAGTAGTGTACCATGTTTCTACGCACGAAAAAGTTAACAGAAACTCTATGCTTTGTTCAATACCTATGTACAAAATATGCTTCAAAGCGTATATGGCGAAATGGAATATTGTTGATCCAGCTGTTTCATTAGTTCAAAATTGAAACCATTTGCAAAAACTGTTGAATCCAAACGATAAAGTTTAAATTGTTTTTTAATATTTTAAGAATCTTTAAAAGCTTAATAGCCTAGTAAATTTAGGATTTTATGACACTAATTCATAATTAGCTGAAAATTGCAGTTAATGATCCTCTCTTTAGGTTTTTTAGTCCCCTTTTTGGATTCTACACCCACGCCTTAAAATCCCCTCAACAAATCGGGTGCCAACGGCATCTCGAAGTTGTAGGTGTCAGGTTACGAATGGCTACTCCAAACTCCGCCTCATATTCTGACTCCAGGCATTGGTCAGTTCACCCAGATTGTATATGATTCCATACCCTTCCAAACACCTGGGTGAGGGAGTTGCTTCCACCAGAACTTATTGCCTATAAACATGTCATGTCCCAGACACCCCACGAATTCTAACCTCACCCCATTGTCGAAGAACGCAACTTGCAACAATCGAATGGAGAAGTTGTGAGCGTTTTTGGTGGCTTGTTAAAAAGCGTTCTAACAATCCTCTCTTTAGAAAGAAACTCGGCACATTCCAGTTCCAAATTCCAAATACCTTTTCCCACATGCCAGCTTTTATGACCATTTCTCACAGCTGCTCATTAACTAAACTGTTGGGAATAGCAAGTCCCAACAGTATGAGGAGCTGAATTTTTACACGACTCTCCTAAGCAAAAAGTACAAAACTTGGAACACTGAAGGTTGGCTTCTTCCATTGGCATCTTGCGTCACAGTCCTTTGTTGCATTTTACAAAATTTGTAGAAGTTGTTGCAGAAGTTCTTCGGAAAACTGCCGAAGCGTCCGATTAAAATCGACAAATTTCAGAAAAAAAATGACATTTTAATTCTTAAAAAAATATTTTAGCCCATAAATTAATAAAAAGTTGCAGTAGAAACGGCCTTCCAAAAGTATTCCTTATTTCTAAAAGTATGCACCATCGCTGTGGTTGTGCGTCTTTCAAACCGCCATCGGACTTCTTAAATTAAATCTCCCTTACTACATAGTAAAATCTTATAAACCAAATACTTGCATACCAAAATATGAAATTTCTAATCCTTAACATCGTTTTGTAACGATTTAAGAAAACGTCAATTATTTTTCTGTCGACATCGTTCTTGTTCACTGTCGCTAATAAATTCGGATGAGCATTTTTTTTTTCATTTCGGAAGGAAATACAAGTATATTATTAATATACTTGTATTTCCTTCCGTATTTCCTTCCGACAAGTATATTATTAACAAAAGGGATTAAAATAATATTATGGATGAATATACACTTTTTATTGAAATATTTAGTTTTAAATTACGAAATAAATTACTTGAAGGTAGCTTAAATTCTAGGATTAGCAATGTTACGATTTTATCGCTTTAAAGTCAATTCCATCCAGAAATTCTAATGATACAAACATTAATATATTTACATAATATTATTAAGCAATAAAATCTATATTGGTTAAATAAATTTTGTTTAATTATTGCAATGGAGTTTGAAAAATATTGACTTTAAAGTGATGTCATTCGATAGGCACGATGTCAATTTCATAGTCTTTCATCCAAAATTATATTAAAGTAATGTATACGAGCCTCATAGATTCTACAAACTAATGAAATATTTATCAAAATATATACTAAATGGATTATTTATGCGAGTAATACTATTTTGCGTTAAGATTACGACTCGATGAACAGTACGATCTTCAGTAAGCAAACTTCGCGAACACTCTCCGTCTCGTTTGGTAACTTAACTAAGTGCTTTCTTTTTTGAATAACTAAACATTAAATATAATTGAAGGACTTATGAGAAAGATTATGCAAATGGATAGCGATATTAAAGACACCTCTTCTTAATTATATGATATTTTAAAATGTAACAACAACAAAATTCATTAACACGACAGGTACTTAAATACCACTCATGAAGATATTTGATATCACATTCCTTATTCTGCATTTGAAATATGTTCAGATTTATTAATCTCAGTAGAAATAAGTCTTTCAAATTTCCCCGCTTGAACCTTTATATTTGACTCATTATCAAAATAGTCTACTTTTTATGATTTTTTTTAATGCGATAAAAAAATTAATTTACACAATAATCCTCATACAACATTTTAAGAAAATTTATACGCTCTATGGTTTATTGAATATTTTTATACTTTTTGTATACCCTTAAAATAATATCGTATTACTATACATATTTTTATTTTTTATCTTACGAACACATGTTAATATAGGGTTAAATAACTGAAAACGTAAACAATGTACAGGGTGTTGATAATTATCTTTACAACTATCTGTCCAGCTTGGCCACATAGTGAACTGCCATGACCAAATGCGTTTTTACATGTCAAACTTGTAAAGATAAGTCTCATACTGTCTGTATAATAAAAGCAATTGTGAAAAAGTAAGCATATTCGAGATTATATCGTGACTACAAGACGGATAATTTTAGAAAGAGAATAAACTCTGAACACATATGATTGGTTGATTAAAATTTCAATTCGTCTTTTAAGTTGCATGGGAAGCTTGGAGGGATGCGTGGGAGAGAAAAGCAGTTTAATGTGGTATGCTGACTCATCAGAAATCTAATGGGGGGAAATTGCATCATAAGATGAAGTAGGTTGGATGCTTTGGAACGGGGAAAAATCAATTTTATAGAAAGGGCCGATATACCAAATTAAATAAAGTTATTTAAAGTGATGGTTGAAAAGGGGGAGAAAACTAATGACACCAAAATGGATGATTTTTAAAGTGGAGAAAATATTTTACATATATTTTATTTTAGAAAAAAAAATTCCAAGTTTAGAATGTTTGTGTTTGCTTATTATTTATTGTATGGGGAAGGGTTCTGTCATTATTTGGTAGTTTTTAATGAACTAAAATTGTAAAGGAGTATGTGGAAAAAGTGTGTAACAGACAAAACTCCATTTATTTTTTTAATCGTTTAATTTTTTGTGGTAAATCTAAGATTCCACAATTATTTAGTACCTAATAATGAATTATTATTTGGTAAATTAGATACATGTTTTAATATTTATATAAAATTTTGCTCGGAAAGTTGACAAAAAAAAAAGTGTGACAAGTAACAGAGGGCAGGTAACAGATATCAATAACATTCTTACCTTGAATAAATCATAAAATCAGAAACTGAAACATCATGAAAAATTTAGATCAGTATAGTAAATTTTTAAAATAAAATATTAAAACAGTTTCATTTCTTCACTTTTGTATAAATAAAATGACTTATTACCTGAATAGGTACGCTTTTTGTGTATTAGCCCATCTAGTGGCCGTAGTATTGGAACCTCCGAACATGCGATGAATGGTGTGAATATTGAAATGTTAAAAAAAAAAAAGATTCGAATACTTCCTTTTTTTAAATACAAAAATCCATAAGTGCATATCTTTGTTTTACATGATGCTTATAAAAATACTTTTCGGTTACCTGTATATTGTGCATCATGAAAAATCCAGGGGTGCAGAAAATGTTAAAACCCTTGAAATTTCCCCCGAATATATTTTTTCCAACCAAAAATTTTCCCCACAAATATTGTAAGGGTTAAATCATGCTTATCCATAGAAAAAAAAATTAACCGTCAATGAGACCGTCGGGAAAAGTAAAAACTTCACGCTAACATGTGGCCAAACAGACGAATGTTGCGTTTTTTAGCATTAATAAAATGTGTTTTTTATTGGTTTTAAAGGTGAATACATCATATCCATAAAGGTGAAAATTAAGAAAATTTTATAGTAGACACTAAACGTGAAAAATGCGGTGACTACTTTATGTTATGTTACGTGGCAGTGGCCACGTTATTAAGTTCATACAGTACTAAACAAATTAATCAGTAAAATTAATTAATTCACACTGTATTAAGAAGCTTATAATTGTGTGAATTAAATTAATATTTAAAGTAATAAAATTGTATTATGTAAAAATTAAAAAAAAAATTCCAAATTATAAAAAATACAAATTTGCGCATGAAGTTCAAAAGCAAAGTATTAATACTGCATCTGTTCAATTAAATTGCACTAAATTCAACAAACGTATAAAAAAAAGTCAAACATTATTGCGCAGCAGTTCTAGTTTATCTTTCACGAATTGTTCAGTAATTAAAAGTAATTTTTTAAGGTCCTGCCAATTCGAATTTGAAAAGCAGAACTCACTGCTAAGAAATGTCGTCAATATAAAATTAAAATAAATTATTATTTAATAACTTGAATCTACGCTACCCTAAACTTTCATCTTTACATTTTAAACAATTTTATAACCTAAAGTGGTAAGCAGACATATAGAGCCAAATTGATGTTCTATAAATGTAATTTTTTCAACATTACATCCATCTCCGAAATTGTTAATATTCTTATTAAAAAAAGTCGAAATCGCGGTAGCGACTACATAAGTAAAAAATTTTCCTCGGCGGCCCAAATTTCCCCCGAACCACGTTCGGGCGTTGGAACATATTCTGCACCCCTAGAACAGTCTAAAGTCAAATGTGTATGTCGATACTAAAAGCGTAAGCAAATACATTTGAAAAACTTCAATTTTTATTATTCGCCATATAACAGAGTACATACAAATATTTCTCTTTTTTTTGCAACAAACATCGTTCGATTTTCATCTCATCAACATAAGTAGTAGGAGTGTCACTTCATCGCCTTTTTGGCGCGTAACGCCATCTTGGACGAAAGACCACGTGGAGCGCTGATGCGCGAAAACGGCGCGAACTGATAACGGATGGGTCACGTGACTGGTTGAAAGATTGCGGTTTGCATTCGCTGATAAGGTGATGATTCCCCCCCCCCCCACACACACCATTATAAAAAAAATCCTGTAAGCCTAGCTCAAATACAACACTATTTACAAACCTTAAAAAATAAGCCCTCCCCTTCCCTATTATCGCAAAACCTCCTCCTTCCATATTCCGTAATTAACCCTTATCAATTAACACGCTATCTACCACACATGACCATCTCAGTAAAGTGACGCCACCCACCCATAATATGTTCACGCCGTTATCGCGCATGAGCGTTTCTCATGTTCTCTTGTCCAAGATGGCGTTACGCACCAAAAAGGCGGTGAAGTGACACCCCTACTACTAACATAATTTTACAACTATCTAGAATACATTTTTTTATGATAGTTTATAATTTTATTTATACATGAAAATATATAGTAGAAGATATACACTCTTTTAAATAATTCAACTTAATAATGGAGTATATTAACATTAATTGCGATTTATTTAGAAACAAATTAACAGTTTTCATTAAAATCATCACATTTAAAATATAGCAAAGTAAACAAAGGATAGTTCAACAGTTTATATCAATATATATTTTTCGATCTCTTTTTACAATGAATCTTGTCTCTCATCATCAAATCTTGAAATATATAGCAAGTAAAAATGCTTTAAATAATAGATTTCCTCAAAAACAAAAGTAAAACAAAGTAAAATAGTAAAATTTTAAATAATACTTAAATTTCGACAGTCTGAAAATTGGTAATCTTAAGTAATTAGCCCTTCGACTGCCGCGCGAGTTATATGCAACTCGCACTACATTGTATTTTACATTGGGGTTAACCCGCGTGGCAGTCAAAGCGTTAAATAATAGGAATATAATTAACTGTTTTTCAAAGAATATTCAATAAAAGCTAAAAGAGCCTATTTTTATGTTACTATTCTTACGAGTCCATCAAACAACATTTGTTTCCTATTTGAATACACTCCCAACTTTTCCACCGCTTTCTAACATGTATGAAATGTGTAAGTAAGAATGGCCTCAATGTATCAAATGACAATTATTATACATAAACACATTTCGACAGATTCCTATGAACTACAATTGAAAAGGTCGATGTAAGATACACTATATATATTTGACATGTATTCAGTAACTTAGCTAGGACGAAAGAATACTGGAAATGATAAGGATACTTCCATAAACATTGACAGCGTTCAAAGTTTAGGGGTCATCACTAGACAATTTTCAAACATAATTTGGAATTATTGAAAACTGAAACTACTTCGAATGGGCTGAATAACGGACCCCTAAATGCCGAGATTAACGTTCAAAAGTTTTTTTTTATTTCGAAGCTTTAATCCATTCATCTTAAATTTCTTTGAAAACATCTTTGTAGTGAATGATCTAATATTTTAAGATTACGTTAGAGTAACACAAAAACAATATGACAAGAATGTTTAAGAAATGTATTCTTACTTTTAGTTGAAGAAAAGGTAACCCTTAGAAAACGTTTCGTCGGCATGAGTGTATTTTTATATGATTCTCAAATACATGTTTTGTAAACAACGTTTGTGTAAACAATAGTTCTATGTTAAACGAAGGCTATTCATTTCTACTAGACAATTCTTCCTTCTATCAAACATATATGGATTATGAGTGTGGTGAATAATGACAACTAAGCGACTGAAAAGAGAGCCATTGAGAGACAATATTTGACATACGTAGATTTTTACTTTTCAAAACGCTCATTGAAAATTGGACAGTGGATTCATTGCAGCAGAACACTGATTTTTATTTTAAAAAATGGTCATTTAAACTATTAAAAATTTCTAATAATATTATTCATATTAAATTATAGGAATACTAGTATGAAATATAGAACAGAAGATGTGTGATATGTTTACACCATATTTCTATGTCTACTAAGAAAGTATCTGCGGTATGCGTTTAATAGTCTGTTATATGACACTTTACGAAATACAAAATCTTTTTTTTACTTTCCTCATTTTATTGGAACAAAATATTTTTCTACCTAAGAAGTTAATGACCAGATTTTGCAGGAGTTTTATAAAAGTTATAATATTTTTCTTTTCTTTTCAAGGGGAAACAAATTTCAAATTCGCAAACTTATGTCATCGCAAATTTAAAACCATACACATTTTTTTAATGAATATATATTTGGTTTGTATTTGTTTTAAAAAGGTAACTAAACTATTCAAATGAAGTATTATTCTATAGACGCTGGTTTTGGTTCTGTTTCATGTATAGAGCCTCTAACGTAATACAGAAATTGACTTTTGCTTAACCCTTCTTTGTTATAAATTAAGAAAATGAAATATTTAAGATTGAAATTTTTGTAATGAAGTTGATTTCCATAATTTAATTGTGTTAACCTAATTAAGCCACAACTGCCCTTTCGAATAGGCTCTGGGTTCCATACGTTGCTGCAATCTAACGATTACAAGTCTAGTAGATTAAAGCTTAGAAAAAATATGCAATATCAAGCTCCAAACTGTAAACATCCTGGCAGCATCCTTATTTGGCAGTGATTTCTTGTTATCCCAAATATTTTCGAATAGGCGTTCATCGTGAATAAAATGATCACAATATATTCAGTTTCATAGGTACAAGGAAAATAGTTAAGATTCGTATTTCAAATTTTCCAGATTAATATTTAGTTTAATTTTCTTATTAATCGCAAAGAACTTCTTATGAAATACCACACAAACACATACACGTACTAGTTTCTAGCTTATGTTATAGAAGATAATCAGGAAAAAATATTAATCTACGCTTTTCGCACAAAATGTAAAAAAAATCCCAAATTTTTTCTTTGATATTCAACTAGTAACAATTTAAGAATATCTATATTCAATGTGTAATCTATTATGCATATGCATAATCTATATTGTACATTATTTGTGTATAATAATGGAAGTTAGATTTTACTATTTTGTAATAATACGAACCAATAGTAATGTAAATTGCACAATCTAAATAAAGAATGTTAAGTAATATTTTTTAAGGATTAGTTACAAGTAAATAAAATAATAAACTCAGTTTTATTTTAAATAAACATATAAATGTATTATTTAAAGGAAATAACACGTTTGTATGCAAAAACTCTTTCACAGGACGGCTTGTTCATATTTCATTTTTCATATCAGATTCGACATCTTTATCAATTGTCCTCTTGAAAAGTATAGACTGAATGTTATGTATTTATACTCTTTTAAAAATTATGATTTAGGTGTTAGGTGTTCACAAGTAAGTTCCTTGGGATGATATGCATAGCTCTTTAAGCGCAAGAAAATTAAAACTATGAAAGTGGATCACTGTACTCCCTCCTAGTAAATTGTTCTTTTAATTTTCATTCATTTATAAATTTTTTATGTACCCAACAAGAGTCTAATCATGAATGTATACTCTTGTTTGTTTTTTTAATTAATAACTTTATGTTGGCTGGTTATCTGATAACACTTTTTATTAACTCGATATTGAGACAATATTGACTGTTAAGTTGCCCTTGTTTATTACCTTAGAAAATATTTTAAGTAAATTTGAAATGAAATTGGTATACGAAATATGGTATTTTTTGTCAATTATCGAGAATAAGTACGCCAACCGTATCAGTTTCGTTTTGTTATAACACTTTGAAAAAATAATTGATGATTTAACATCATAAATGTTTCTTAATCTCAAGAGCAATTAGCTTTACGTTATAAGTACTTAAAGCTTATGAAAATTATTCTACCGTTCATGCATGAAAAAGTGACTGCTTATTTTTAAATATTACATTCTAATTTCTACGGGAAAAAAATCTTTTTCATTTTCCACCCATAAAACAACATCAACTTTCTCTAACAACACATAATGATCCATTTGACAAATTCAACTTAAAGTGTCCTTGTTTTTGAGTTTTCTTGTTCCAATCAATAATGACTTTTCGGCTTTGGAAGACTAGAATTGTTGATGCCACTTTTTCATGGATCTACAATTTCCTCTTGGAACGACAGCGGCCGAATTTTCATTTCAGAAGATTTCAAGGAATAGTCACCTTTCCATCTTTCCCAGATGATGCCCAGGAAGTATCCGTTTTCCGTTGGATCAGGGTGATAGGGGCCATTCAGGTTGGCTTCGAAGCATCTGCAAGACAATATGCGTACTCGCTTGTTGATATCGACCACAGAGAAATGAGGGAGTTGGCTGCCAACTGGGGCTATATCAAATCCGAAAAGAGACAAACACCAATTTCCATTACTAGGCAAATGGTGTGAGTTCTAGTTAAATAGGTTATTCCTCTAAACATTATGGCCAATCCAAGTGAGAAGCTTTAAATGCTCGAAGCTCATCTCTCACACTTTGTTTTTGGCAGCCAACCCGCCTAAATATTTCTCATTAAACAGCCGCAACTTAAATCTCTGCAAAGCTTTAGAGTCCTTTCACATACACAAAATCGTTCAGAGGGTTATCTAAATGCATTATTTCTACCCAACTCAGAAAAATAGGATGATTTTTATAAAATGTTAATAGGTTAATATCACGGTTAATATAATAATAGGTTATATCAGTAATGTTAATAGGTTAATATCACGGCAATATTGTATACATTATGATAGGTATTCCTGAACAAAAAAGCTTTGTTGTAACAACACAATTGCGAATTTGTGTGTTGTAATATATTTACAAAAATCAAAATTTTCTCCTACTTGGACGCTTTTGTGAAATTAAATGAAAATTATCTTGAATAGCTAACTTCGTTCATAAGATACCTGTCGCTTAGGGTTTAAAACCTATTCAATGATATTTTATTAACCAAAGCAACAGTTTTTAAGAAAACTTTAGGTGAGACCTACGTATATATATATAGACAAAAATTAATTTTGAATTTTAACTTTTTTATATACACATAAAATTGAAGAATGGTTTCATGTACTAAGAATTCTTTGACACATTTTTATTAAAAAAATTGGTCAGATAGTTTTCTGATGATAATTGAAATATAAAATCATTTAAAAAGTGTCCCTTGGTACGATGACCCATCCTAAATAAAAACACAATATTCCGTATCAAAGGTGTTTGAAGAGTAAAAAACAACAAGTATTTTTTTTTGTAGATATACGCCAAGAGGCACTCCCCTCTGTCAGAAAGTATGTAAAATATTTTTTTAGTGCTATGACAAGCTTGGTGTTGTATCTGCTTCCTTCCTAATTCTCTTGATAGGAACTAAAAAAAAAATTAATTTGATTTCGAAAAACCGTATCAAACATTGAAAATTATAAAAAAAGGGGGGTCAAAATTTTTGTTTAATTATTTTATATATTATTTTAAATACTTGTTCAATTTTTACATTGATTACCTATTTCTGATGTATGAAGAATGAAATAGAATGTAGCAAAGCTAACGTTGAAAAACGAATATTTTGCTTCCTTTCCTAGCCAAAGAGTTACTCCACAGTTTTGCTGTTTAGGCCCATTCTAAACGAACGCTTTTAACATGCGTTAGCTTTAGCAGATGGATCTATGATTAGGGAATACAAGACACGTGGTTTGTAGAAACCAATCACAGAGCCATCTGAGAAGCTAACGTGCGTTAAAAGCGTCTAGAATGGGCCTTAGAGTGACGCTATTTAAAGTTACCACCACACAACAGTCTTTACCTGTTGTGGAGGTCACTTTAAATAGCGCTATTGTTGATATTATCTTGCTCAGAGGATTTTTTATTTTTAAGTTTGTGAATTAAATACATAATTCACAAACTTAAAAAGAAAAAATCCCCTGGGCCAGATACTATCAAGAATAGAATGCTCAAAAGCCTGCCAGAGAGTTGAACTCAAAAACTTATGAATATCATCAACTCATGTCTAGAAAATACTTATTTCCTAAGTTACTGTAAGGAGGCCACAATAATCATGCTTCCTACACCAGGAAAGGACCGTGTATACCCGACCAGTTATCGCTCAATTAGTCTCCTCCCATCCATGGCTAAAGTTTTCGAAAGGGTGATAACGGCAATACGGATTCTTATGGTGGCAAATCAACAACCCATCAGCTCGTAAGAATCATGGAATTTATAAGGGCGGCAGATCATAACAAGCAATCTTCTGCCCTGCTTATGCTATATGTGGCAAAGGCTTCCGACAGGGTCTGGCACATAGGACTCATCAAGGAGTTTATTGATTGTGAGCTCCCTCCAGGACTGATCGTACTTTTAAGATCCTATCACAGCAATAGGAGATTCAACATCAAAGTTGGTAATGATATCTCACTTAACTGTGAAATATAGTTTTAATTATTTATTTTTAAACATAGACCATTATTCTCTCCACAGAGGGCAGCGCCATTTTTATCCATGTTACATTTACTTAGTTAGTAGAAACTTCCACAAATGGCATATCTACACTTTAGCTTTAACATATAGTATTTTCAATAGATCAAGTTCCCTAAACTTTCACCAGGGAGCGACACTATTTTGAAATTTTGCGATATTTTTCTAAGTAGTGACCTTGATAACCAAACTTCAAGGAACTTCCTTCTGACGTATGCGTCTACAGTCCAAACAACTTTAAACATGACTGAGACTACCGCCCTCCAGCGTTGACAAAACTCAATTCTCAGAGAGATGGTTGACGCGGAATGTATTTTAAGGGACATTCTAATTCATAGAGACCTTAAAATAGATACTCTCGCTACATTTCTGGCAAAAATCAACACCAAATTTTAGGAAGAGCCTGGAACTCGACTCAGATTTCAGGAGTTCAATCCATTAAGATAAAAAAAAGTAAGACCTTTCGCGGCGTTCTACATGTCAAACGCCGTTATGAACTTCCTATAACGTGCATTCAACTAATAAAAATATTCCGTTATACATAATCAAATAATAAAATATTTTTTTAGTAAATAAATAGAATCCTAATTCACTAGCACAAGCTGCAGCTAGTGTTATAGTAGCAACACGCCCTCCCCTCACCAGCTAAATCGCCTAACAGTTTCTCTCCGATGGAAACAAATTCGATCTAGAAAATGGCACAATTCGATGAAAAAGTATGGGGCCTTCGGCCCGTCACTTTGGTCACATCCCATATCACAATAGTCTCAGTGGCGGCCCGTGGTCGAAATTGTTAGTGCAGTCGAAATCATGGGACTCATCTGCATTTTCCACAACCATACATAAACGGAAATTCTTTATTATTTACTACTCAAATCAAAGTTTCCTTTCAATTTTTACGAAATGATAACATGTGAAAACCATAGAAAACACTTATTTATTTTTTGAAAATTAAAGCAATCCTCCTTTTTTTTAAACTTGCGAATCGGTCAATTTTAATATTAATTTAAATAACGAAACAACAGCACACAGTAAATTTATAACGAAAACTATTTCCATTTGGAGAGATTCTCGGAAATTCTCGGTTCTTCCATCCATCCCCACGATTCACCAATCAGCCAATAATCAGTTAATCGAATTCCCAAGTGCAGCCCAAATCAGAAAATTCATTTCGGGCTGTTTCTAGCCACAAATGCAGCGCATTAGCATAAGGGGGAAATCTCCATATTACGTAAAGCTTGTCATGGCAACGGATTTCGAACTTCGCTTTTGGCTGCAGTTTAGACTGAATGGAGTCCCCCCCCCCTATCCCCCTGAATTGTGCATTACGGCAATAGGTTTGCTATTTATCGGAGAATTTGTTTACTTTCCGTAGAAATTTCATTTTCAATTCTAATCTTCATTTGAGAAAACTAGTAAAATATCTGATTTTAGTTTTAAAATACACTAATAAATTTAGGTGCAGCCCGGCTGTACTTGCTGTAGTCCACGAGCCGCCACTGAGTAGTCTTTACCATTTGATAAGCTTAACTTACCGATAGTACCACCATCCTCCTTTGAAAGTATCTGCACAATTACAACAAGATGCCACTTCATCATTATCTCGATCATATGTTGAAAACATTTTACCATCATGGAGACTTAGAGAATCCGTGGCGTTGCCTTTATAACCGCCCACAGAAAGCCTGTACTGCTTGCTTTCGTCTTCGACACGAAACCTGAGAGAATACAATTGAGAACAAGACATTGTTGATGCGTCACCAAACATTAGTCACAATTCAGAATATACATAAGAGCTTCTTACAAAGATCTTTAATTGCTATCAAAAATGAGGCCATAAAATTGTTTTTATTTCTATCAGGCTTTAGTAGTGTTGTCAATTTAAGGCTTTAGTTTTTTTTTTTGTTAGTGTAATAATATCATACTTTTCGTAAATCCGTCACTGCTAATGTACAAAATAATGCAGTTTATAAGCGCTTTTTGAATTTTTTTGAATTTTACACTTTAATTTTAAAATTTAATAATTAGTTTGACTTGTCTAAAATGGTTTAATTTAAAACTATAATTTTAACATACAAAACATATAATGAGAAATTTTTGCAGTAGTTAAATTAAAGAAGTTGGAATTCTAAGAGGGCTAAATATAGTTTAATTAATATGTAACGGGAAAATGTGATCTTAGAGATATTTTTAAGATAGCTGTTGAAAATTTTATTTCATTGCTTTAATAGTTTTGTTCAAAGCAAAATATGCAATCAACCAGAGTTGCTTGAAATGATATGGGTAGAGTTTTTTTTAAATGTATAATAAATTATAATTTATAAAACACAAACTATTGTTTCAAACATAAGGTATTTGCATTGCTTTTGATGAATAGCTTTAATTATGAAAAACGAATAAATCTTTTTAGTGTAAAAGCCTTGAAACAACCCTCTATTTTACGATACGACGAAATATCACTAGCATAACCCAAGAAATAAAGTTATACAACATTTTGGTGTTGAATTCAGCAGCGGATCTAGGGCGGTGGACCGCACCGATGCGCTAATTATTTTTTTTGGGGGGACAGGAATCAAATAATGCAAGGAGAAAACTATAGCCATTTGTACATTCAGTTTGTGTAATTTTTACTAAACATCAAAGTAAACATTACTAAACTACTTAGGTGAACATGGGTGATTTATTGTAATTTTTTAACACCAGATGTCACCGTATAGCTCCGTTATTTTACTTATTTGGATTTGTTTGAGTGATTATTCCGACATAATGCAGAAATTTGCTAGTGCAAAATCAAGAATTATACCCATACAGTATGTTATTTCTTTTATTTAATTGAGATCTGCTGTTCAATAAAAACATACCAATGGAATAAAAGTTGTTTTTTAACCAAATCACTTATCCTAATTCCTACTGAAAAACGAAATGTAGACTATATGTCACTTAATTATTTGGTTAACCGCTGCATAGAAGCTACTCTGAAATTTATGGTGTGGGGGCGCAATTAGGTGATCTCACATCTCCTAGAAAATGTTTTAGGACCGTCACTGATTGAGTTAGTTGATGCCATTATTATATCAAGGAGAATTTTGTGATTTCTTAATTGCGGAGAAATTGTGAGGAATTTATGTTATATCACATTTTGCGTTTCAGATAGTTGTTACAACGTTTGAAGTAAAAAAAGTCGCACATGCTACGCACCTTGTATATTCTGCATGCGCTGTGTTCTCGTCGAAATCTCGTAGCTCCACCCGCAGTTGGACATCTTCCCTGGTCGAGAGCCAGTGCATCTTTTCGTTTCCAATCCAAAATTCCCGCTGGGGGTCGCCAAAGCCTCGTTTGTACATGTCCCAGTTTTGAGTGAAATTTTGGCGGAATTCGTCCCCGAAATCTCCTCTTCTCTGAATCACCTGCTCAAGAAATGCAAAACATTCAAATGCACAAATGCTTGAATTTTTTTGCATGCATCTAAATAATAAAACTAACTTATGACAATTTTTTTTTTTTTAATTTTACTTATTGGAAATATATATATTTCCTTAGAGTAGCCACTTTGTCCACCCTTCCCCTACTTGAAATTCAAATGCTTGAGTCCAGTGTCAATTGCTTGTTGAACTTCGAAGGAAAAATCGAATAACCAAAATATCTCATAGGGATCTCTCGGACTATATCTAAAATAGTAACAAACTGAGTCTATTTTATTTCAAATATTGATAATCAGATTGATTTTTTATCGTGGCTGGCCGACCCGGAAGAATACAGTGCGTGGCCCGACATTATGGATCACTATCCCTGCCGAAGTGTCAGCTGTAACCTCGGTTCCAGCTGACATTTCGGCAGGGATAGTGATAAGTAGACCAAATTTCTTCAGTAAATTAATTATAATATCGCTGATGATGTAGAAAAGTTGTATTTTGGATTTCGTATAGCAATCTTGTGAAAATATTTCACTTTGCATTTCTCTAACATTTGCAATTTAAAATGCATTGCGAGCCATCAGTATAGAAATAAGATTTTCCAGTCTAGTATTAAAGAGACCTGGTCTCGTCGCAAGATAGTAAACAACTACCAACTTGGATTTAAGTTTGTATTTGGCTAATATTTCAAAATCGTATTGTGATTATCCAGACCATTTCAAATATAGATTTTCTTTTACAAATTGAGAAATACTACTTCTTAAAAGAACAAGAAGAAAGTCATGATGTATAATTCTTCAAATGTCTAAACGAAATATGTAATTACATTTGAAAGTTTATAACAAACTTAAAGTTCATCGTTTTCTACGTATATTTTCAGATACCCAGTAAACAAACTGAGGTGACTATTATGGTTGAAAAAGAAAGCCAGATTATATTAAATATCTCTATTAATAAAGAATATATTTATCTAATCTCCAAAGCGTTGATAAGCGTTGATATGGAATAGATTAAAAATTCTATCTATGATAAAAAATCTCTAAATATTAGGTAAAAATTATAACTGATTTTAACCATATTTATGCAACATTAAAAGTAGTTACGCTATTTTTGTTAATTCAAAGCTTGAATTGTAAACTCTAAATGTCGATATTCAAAACACATAATAATATTTAAAAAATATTACATCATTATGACCATAATTCTTACTAATAACAAACACATATAAATATGCTTACCATTTAGAAGTTTTTTTAAAAAGCTGCTTTGATTTAAAACAGAATAGTTTCAATATACGTTATATTTAAAAAAAAATCGCAAAATAAAAAATAAATAAATTGTAATTAGCAATTTTGTCATTTTAACACTTTAATAGTTATTGCTACGTACCGTAAACGGGGGTGACTTTGTGACTAAAGGGGTAATATTGTGACAAATTTTTTCATATATTGAATTTCCCGCCATTGCTGAGAGTGAAAAAGTTTGCTGCATATGCGCGTTGAACATTTTCTGCCATCTAGCACTAATCAAACCTCTAGTGATCTCTAGTCTTCTTATTGTAGCCAGACGTCTCAAATTAAGAGCCTGTAAGTTTTGTGAACTTTGTTTTATACGAATTTTGTTAGCAGGTAATTATTCATTGAAACTTATTTGTTTGATACTATGTAATGTAATTAAAACTTTGCTTTAATGCTTTGCTATCAAGCTTAAATCACTGCATTTTAACCATTTTTTTCTTTGTCACACCGCGGACCTATTTGCGGACCACAGGAGTCCGCGGATCATCTTTTGTGAACTGCTGTTCTATTCTTCCATTCACTCAATTTTAAAGTTTTTTATAAATATAAAAATTATTTTTATGCAAAAAGTAAAGTATAAATATTTTTTTTATTTACACGGCTGTCAGAAACTTTCAAAAAACAACTATTTTTACTATATTATAGTTATTTTTATTTGCAGTGTATGTAATATCGTTTACACATGAAATTCCTGTTACAAATATAAACTGTCCATTTTCCTAGCTGTTATGGATTTATATCATTCAAATGTATCTCTTGATTTTATTTATTTGTAGCAGCTTTACAAAGTACGAAATATAAATATTTGTGTGGATTCCATTTAAAATTTGAGATTCCAATTAAGCTATATGCTTAATTGGATTTGATGGGAATGGGAGGTAGATAATTTTTTTTTTTTTTGGGGGGGGGGGGGATTTGCGCCATTGGAATTGGGGTGGATGGGGCTCTCTGTATGTTGGTACTTATGTTATTATGTAGTAATTTGTATTACAAAAATTAATAGCAATCTCTAAAGGATATAAATTCGAGTGTTTTGCATAGCTAAATAATCCTATAAAATGAATCCTAGGTTTAGGAGTACAAAACACTACTTCCAGAAAATAATAATTTAGAATATCTTACCGTCCATCCTCCTCCCTCGGTTTCGAGATCACAATACGCCAAGAATGCTTCAGTACCTTCATTCGGCTTGATTGTATAAATTCCCGTTCTACTCGTGCCTTGGCTTTGAAGATCTGCGCAATTTAGTGCCGAATATCCCTCTCCAGGTCCTTCATGGTAAGCTTCAGTCACACCCGGAATAAATACAGAACTTCCTACTTTTAAAGAAGTCTTGAAGCGTTCCACCTCGGACAATATTTTCGTGCATACATTCTGCACGGAGGTCTGCTTCGATTCTATGCTCCCTAACCTTTGAGCGGTCTCCTTTGTAGTATTTTGAATGACTTGAATCTGCTTAGTGCAAGTGTCCTCACCTTTCTTGCCAGACCACTCTTTGAGTTTGGTCAGCGTTTCGTTGTGATGTCTCTCATTCGAAACTTCCAATGAGTGTGTCAATGCCTCGATCTTTTCGCCCACTTTATTGATAGGTTCTGTCATCTTTCGCCATAATTTTCTGAAGATCCGCCCTGGTGTTTCTCGTTGTGTTCCTCCGTCTTCACCTTTGCCTGCTGTTCTGAGCTCTTGAGGGGTATCATGGGAATATTCCATATCATGAGCACTTAATCGTAATGTCTTTTCACCAGCACAATTGCAGTTCTGGATAGCGTGTTCTAGTTTGTCACTGAACCCTTCCAGTTTGAATTGAAAGACTGACTGTAGGGAATCCATCATGTCTTTCCATTTGGCTTCTAATATTCTCCCGATATTCTTCTCCAAGTCTGTTGGACTGCACTTTTTGGCCACATTGTCCAATGGATGCCTTACGAAAGAATGCAAAATATTTTTCAACGATTCTCGGTCACATTCAATGCATTCAGATAGCAGTGCAGTCGATGCTGTCAGAGAATCGATTTTCTTAGTTATGAAAAACTTCAAATCATTCGTGGGGCAAGTGTTAGGCATCCGCTCAAATCTTGTTTGCAAATCATCGAGTTTTCGGTTCATATCCCCGAAGATCTGAAATAATACTTGTACATTCTCGGAAAGTTTGTCCAGTCGCTCGATTTCAATTTCATTTTTCTTTCCAATCGATGTAATCTGCTTGCGATTAATATCTTCTAAACTCCGAGATATCCTCTGTAGAAAGTCTTTTCGAACGGCGTTGTCCTGATGGATTTCGCTCAAAAGTTGGCTTTTCCTGTTAATGTCAGTTACTTTACTCATCAGAAAATTCAGAGAAGATTCTAAAGTCTGAAATTTCTTTCCACAATCAGGTACCACAAACGAATCAAGTTTTCCTGTATATAGACATTAAAATAAATTAATATCAAAAATGAATATATCAAAATTTCTAACAATTGAAACATATAATGTATCATTGCATAATAACACTTCATAAACAAATGCTTTTAATTGAAAGTCTTATGCATTTGTTGGAAACTTAAATTTAATTATTTAAATCAAAACATATGAATATGAATATATATATATATATATATATATATATATATATATATATATATATATATATATATATATATATATATATATATATATATATATATATATATATATATATATATATATATATATATATATATATATATATATATATATATATATATATATATATATATATATATATATATATATATATATGGGTAATTCCACGTAAAAGTGTCCTAAGAGTGAATTTTAAAATATTTTTTTACAAAGTTGAAGGTTTTATATTTAATAGAAAAATAATTGAATTTATTATATTTTGCATTAATAGAATTTTTGCGCATATTTTGTGACAATGGTGCAAATTCAAAATGGTTGCTATGTAAAGAAATTGAACTTGCTTACATTTGCATTATTTGTACTCCTTGATTCCTAAGATAAGTTAAATTTTCTGAATATTTAGAGTATGGGTTTGAGAAATACAACTAATGTACATTCAAATTTCTTATTTTATAAAAATTTATTTTGATTTAATTATTGATTTAGAACCAAATGAAATAAAGATTTTTCAACTGTACTGTAAGTCACAAAAAAGAACAAAAGTTCCTCTAATTTTTTTAAATTGAGCTACAATTAAGAAAAAATCAGGGATTTCCTCCTCTATACTAATCTCTATCAAACTGCAGTTTTGAGTTTTAAAGGAATGAAATTTTTTAGTGAATATTAAATAAATTAAAACTGTAGTGCAAGTCACAGCGTAGTGTAAGTCACAACTATATGCTGTGTTTCTAGAACAACAGCGATTACAAAATACACAGTAACAATATTTAAAAATAATATCACAAGTGATCGTATTTTTAAATATTGTAATTTATTATACTTTTCTTATTTAAACTGTAAATGGGGAAAAAGTATCAAAATGAAAGAAAGAGATTAGAGAAAGAAAAAAACAAATGGAATATGTCAAGCAGTTAAAGATAATTAATCTAGATAGCAAAAGGAAAGGTGTAAGAAAATGGAAATTGCAATGAAAGTTGATCAAAAGGATTTTTAAAGCAAATAAGAGGGAATAGATAAAAAAAATACAGGTAAAAAAGAATTTACGCTGCCGCTTAAAATGAACCAAGCACTTCTAATCCAAATTCAGTAGATTCTCATAAGAAAGCCTATCAAAATTGTAGCTCATTTGGTAAAGATATTGCAAGAGTCAAAGAAAATCTACCTTAAAGCCCAAAAAAATGTCAGGCCATTGTAAAGAAACTAGCCCATCAGTTTACATCGGAGATAGGTCAACCTGCCTGCTCAACATTCAAGAATTACTGCACTAAGCAATGAAATAAAATCTTTGATAAAGATTTTTATGAAGATGCATATAATACTCCTGTAATCAAGGATTTTGTTACTCTTATAGAACTGAACAAAAAAGGAGAACACCTAAGAAAAAGATAACAATCGAGAAGAACTTAAAAGGACAATAGGGTATAGGTTTCATCAGTGCCGATACACAAAAGATATTTTGGGGGGTTGAAACAAGAAATTTTCCAACTTAAGGATTCGAAATTCTCAACCCTACTATTCGAAATTCCCAACAGTGCTGAAAATTCTCAATTCCAACTTATCGACATTTTTCATGATTTTGTTATACATATTTTAGGTAATATTAAACAGTTCTCTCACAAGCATTGATTTGTTGCACCCATATTTCAATGTAGTGTCCGTTCTGAGGTCTAATTTAAATATAATCTTACAAGTTGGGCAATATCTAATCTTCCCTAGCTATTATTTGTTAATAATATTAATTTTCTTCAAGCATAAATTTTTCGAACTCGGGGTTTTTGGAAGTTGAAATTCGCGACTTTCAGGGTTTCAAGTTTATTGGGAGGGTCGGACTAACCCCCCCCCCCCCCCCCGGTGCGACGGTACTGGGTTTCATTTGTAGGAAGTAGAAAAGTGAAAAATTTTGCTGGACATTTCATTTCTAAAGCCGGCTCTACCATAAAAGGTGATTTTTGCAATGCACAAGGAATAATTTTCATTGGCCAGAAAAAGCAGGTGCCGCAAATGTTGTAATTGTTGAAAAAAAAAATTGCCTGACTGACACTTTGATTGTAAATTCTATTATAGTTTTTCACATATTTCATATATTCACATGTTTCATAATTTTTAAAGTTATGTAAAGTTCAGTTGTAGTGTAAGTCACACAGATTAATTTAAATTAAAATAATTTGAAAACACATCTAGAAATATATTTTTTACCAAATTAAACTTCAAACCCTATACAACGAAACTGGCATAACATAATTTTTTTATATCAAAGCATGAGGAAGAAAACGTAAATTGAAATGATATCCAAAAAATCGTGTCCTTTTTTGTACTGTAAGTCACAATGTGACATTTTTATTTTTAAAAATTAAAGTAAAACAAAATGAAAAAAATTTTACATTGTCAAAAAATAGAATTTATGTCGGGTATGTCAACTGACATAAAAAGTTTTTTTAAAACATAAATTACTTTTTTTAATTAAGCTTACAATGTGGAATAAATTGTCAAATGTAGTGTAAGTCACGCGTGGAATTACCCATATATATATATATACCATGGTTATAAGGAATTTAAGGGTGCAGTCGTAAAAATACGCAGTTCAGAAACAGGGCTGAGAATTTACATTACAAAGTTTTATTCTTCTTCAGTGCTGATCGGATGAAGATATGTTAAGCAAACAATCACAGAACAGAATGAGTCTCCTGGAAGGACATCTCATTTATAAACATAAGGAATTTTTACATAAATCCAGTGATTTTTGGGAAATTCTGAGATGAAGACACCAGCAAGATTGGATAAACTTACTGCCAAAATTCCAACGGGGAATTTTATGTGTCTCTCAAGAAAAATTGTCCCTCGTAAGCTTCGTGTGTGAAAGGTATGTTAATCACGGGACGTTTACGTGAATGCAGAGTCGAGTCGAAAAAAACATGCTGTGTCATCAAAAAATCTAAAGTATAATATAAATGTAAGCATATTAAGTACATTCCATATGTAAGTATATTCAGTATTCAATGGGCAAGGATATTCCGTTTTCAGTGAACTGAAAATAGAATAAGCAACGAAAATACAATAAAATATTATAAACAGAAAGTACATTTGAATATTTAAAATAATACAAGATAAATATTAAGCTATTCTTTATTCATGCCTTAGTTTAAGACTTTCAGGAGAGTAGTAAGACCTTAATTTCGAGACATAAATATTAATAAATTTTAATTTATTTTTCATTAATTTAATTAAACTTAATTTAATTTTGTTATGTAGTTTATGCTATCGATTTCATAATTGACATATGAATATTTTCTTAGTATGGTGTAAGGGCCAGAAAAGGGGAAGTAAATTTTCAAGTATTTGGGTATCGAAATTCCTCATAAATGGCTGTATCCCCTACATTAAAATTTTTATTTGTGAAGCTTGCATCATAATATTGTTTATTCCTGGCATGGTATTATCTTGTTCTTACTCTAGCAAGTTTACGGGCTTTTTCTATTGGAGGGTAAACATTAGCGTGATTTAAAAGAGATTCATAGGTCATAATTCTAAACAGGTAATTTGGAGAAAATTTCGTCACTGTATAATATTGTTATATTCATTTACAAATTATTCCAACAATTTTGCTCAAAGAACTTTGATGGGTGAAGAATTTACCTTACATTTTAATATAGTGATAATAGATCGTTGACAACGTTCAGACGTACCGTTGGTTTGCGATCTGTGGGAAGAGGTAAAAAGATGTTTAGCTTTGTACTTTCTAAGAAAATGTTTAAGTCTCGTAGAGGTGAAAGCTGCATTTCGATCAGTTAACAAATTTTCAGGTTTCTGGATTTGGGAGATTTGCTTAAAGCAAATGACATAGAATTCAGCTGTCTCAGTTTTAGAAGGAATCGCCCAGATATATAGTTTTGCATGGTCTATGACTACTTCTAAATATTTTTTTGTAGAATTATAATAATTTAAACAACCGACAGTATCTATTAAAAATAACTCAAATGGTTTCTATGGTTGAGGAACCGTCTGAAGTAAGCCATAATTAGCGAGGGTTTGTCTTTTATTTATTTGATAAGTATGGCTATGCTTTACAAATTGACCTATATCTTCATTTATACAGGGCCAATAATAACGAGGAGTAATGTAACTGATCATATTTTGAACTCCGAGATGACCAAATTGGAAATGAGCTTCATTTGAAAGTTTACGTCTTAAGGTCATAGGGATAACTATTTTATAGTCGAACGAAATTAACTAGTTATCTAACTTTCTTAACCGAGAAATACACGGTTATATTGTTTCTGGTTTATTATTTTGGAATAGTGGCTCAGTGGGTTTTATCTGCTTTTCTCCCATAGTTCAATACGAAAGATGTCTGCTATGGCATCGATTTTGTTTGTTTTGATGCGAGATTTAGTGAAACAATTCGTCATATATAATTTGAGTATGTTTTTCTTTTCTAAAGATGATAGTATTCTTATTCGGGTTTGTGCAAAGTTTTTTTGTTTAATTTAATGCGAGATTTATTGATATAATTTGACATAGGGTTTTTGTATTTTTTTTCTAAAGGTGGTAATATTCTTATTTGGATTTATTCGAAATGATATAATTTGACATAGGGTTTTTGTATTTTTTTTCTAAAGGTGGTAATATTCTTATTTGGATTTATTCGAAATTGTTTTTGTTTGCTTTAATGTACAGTTTATTGAATTGATTTATCGATTAAGTACGTTTTTGATTTGTATTATTGTTTGAGAGATGGTATAATCAAATTCAAGTTTCTGAAAATAATTAACGCATGAAATCATAAAATATTTTTATGTTGTAGTTCTTACTTGAGTGTTGCATAAGCATATAGGCCATTTTTACTATTTTTTTGCGCTACTTGATCTTAAATAAATTTTACGCTTATTTATGATTTGGTTGAAATACATTGACCGGTCCCCGTTATTTTGTCGCCAAATCTGGTTAACCTTTTCAGCAGGCAGAAATTGAGAAGTTCTTTGATTGGCAATAAAAAAGTTTTTGTCGCCAAAAACGTGTTATCGGTATGAATACTGATTTTTCAGAAAAGTCGCAAGGTGGACCGTTCAAAGCATATTTTAACCAGTCAAAGTTGTAAACATCTACATTTCGGATTATAAATGCATTTCTTGCTACATGCGGACTGAAAATTTCAGGAGAGCCGAAAATGTTTTTTTTTCAGAAGTGCCATTTTCTGCCGAAAGCAACAAACTTTACCAAATAGCTACCGAAAAGAACGCAAGTTTACGACACCCTCTGAAGAATAAAGAATAATTTATCTTTGAAATAAATTATTTTAGCAATTCAAATAATTGTAACTAGCTAATGAATAGAATGGCTTAATCCTCCGCAAATAAACCCCGCTAAAGAATTAAATTCCGAAAATATTGTTAATTAAGCTGGAGAACATGTTCTCTTTGAAGATATATTTTTCTATCAACTCATACACTTGTAACTTTCAAAATATTAAAATGGCTCAACTCCCCAATAATAAACTCCGTTAAAGGGATAAATTCAGAAAATATTGTTAATTAAGCTGGGGAACATATCCTTGCACTTCTCCTCCGTAGCGGCCGTACGTCCGGACTAGACGGTTGGTTGTTTTAATGAATTGACCAACCAACCAATCCAACGTCTAGAATCAAAAACGCAAGCATCACAGAATAAATACGCGAAGGCAAGTTTCCCACCTTTTGGAGAATTAAAGGTATTTTTGTATTAAATTAAAGGTTGCAATGATACTGTTCTACCAATACTGGTTTTTTTTTATGAAATATATTTCGGGTTCTGGACTCTGTTTTATAAGTATATATGCTCTAGTCCCGTTATACGTTCGCTTCTTGTTTACTGCTTTGGCGAGGATATATATATATAATTATATATATATATATATATATATATATATATATATACAAGTAAAAATACTGAAATATTGAAAAATAAGGAAGAATATATACTACAATAATATGAAAGAAACTTGCCAAAACGTTCTCCTCTCTTCATCAAGGAGGCCGAGAAGAATAGCAATGTCTAGCAGGCGTTTCTGATGGCTAAGCGTAATATTTATCCAAAACTTAGCCAGGCCTCCGACGCCTGCTGAAGTAGAAAAGCAAAAACTGAATGAAAAACAAATACGAACTTTGAAATCAGACACCCACAAAAGAGGACAAACGTGGCCAAAATGAAAAATAAATAGCAGCAAACACAAAAAAATTTAATAAAAATAAACAATTTATCATGACGTAAAACAAAAATTCAACACACCAAGGCCTTTGCCCAGCTTCAAAAGCATCAAGGATTGAACGCACAAAACCATTAGGAAATCCCTTCAATTTCAGTTCAGTTTTAAGAATTTCAATTTCTGAAATAAAACCCTCTTTTGAATTGTATATTTTACGGATTCGTCTTAAATATGAAATAATAATGTTTCTATGTACTCTATTGCTGACTTTTGAGGACCCATTTGTCAAAGATATAACATTGAAGCAAAATTATTTTCTCTTGTCAAACAATCCTATAACATTTCTATCATTTTCACTAAGTAAAATATCGATATCCAAATAATTAACTTTTTTACTATTAATATTTGTTTTAATTAACTTTAACTCATTAGGATAAATATCCTTTCAAATATCGTTTTAAAGTTACTTTCATTAAAATCACACAAATCGTCTATATAACGCACTTTTCGTACTTTAAATTGCTTTTATGTCAAAAAATATGTTTGCAAAAGGACTACAGAAACTGATTCCCACGGGAATACCCTTCTTTTGCAAGAAATACGTTTGGCCATTATACAAGGCATTATTAAAAACACAAAACTGAATCAAACCAATCCGAATGTCGAAATTTTTCATAAATAGAATACCTCCAAAATATTCACATGAGGTATGTTTGTGAATAAGCTCTCGAAATTATAAGTATAAATTTTTTAATGTTATTGTCACTATTAAGGATCTTTATGACTTTATAATTCTTCAATAAAAAAAATTTATCATCCTAGACAACCAAATAGTCTATTATAACTTTTAGGTGTTCTTGAAGGTTTTCAGAATCCCTCTTTATGAAACTCAAAGGTAATAAATAAGTATGGAAAATTAAATTTTGCCACTCTCAAATGTTATAACTTATGATAAGCAATGATCTTCTTTTTAAAAATATTTATGGACTCATAAAAAATATATCAAAAGTATGATTATGAATATATTATCTTAATAACAAATCAAAGTATGATTATGAATATATTATCTTAATAACAAATCAAAGTATGATTATGAATATATTATCTTAATAACAAATCAAAGTATGATTATGAATATATTATCTTAATAACAAATCAAAGTTTAATTGTTTACATATAATTGCAAAATTATTATTTGCTTTATCAGCAACAGTAATGATAAAAGCACTCTGCAACTTTTTAATTTCATCCTTGATATATTTATTAAAGAAAACCGATTCATTACAATATCGGGGGCTATCTATATTAGCAATTAATTTTAATTGAATTCTCAACTTGACTTTAAATATATTAATGAAATTACTAATGCAAGGTAAGAAACCTTCAAAAGAGTAGTTGCATTTTACATAAATTTTCAAACAGAATAAATTATTTTCAATTATATACTTGTAGTTTGGTCTGTATCTGGATATAAAATTTGTACGTTTTTTCATAATTTCAAGTCCTATATTTTCTACAATATTAATATCCTCAGTGATCACATGACCGAAATTCATATCTACTAATATTTCATAGTTATTACAGCAACATAATAAATCATAATCATCGTTCCGGCAGTTTTTGCTTTATTCTTTATAGTTTAAAAAACATACGACCTATGTTTTTTTTTATATTTATAAACAAGTTCAATTTTATGTTGGTTCGACTTTATAGGAAAAGGTTAGCACTATTTTTAATTATTCCGTTGAAGCCAATGTGATCAAACAGTTTATCCTGAAAAGTCAATACCAAGTAGTTAACTTTATCTACTTTTAATTGAATCAACTTTAATATTTTTTAATTGAATCAACTTTAATATTTTTTAATTGAATCAACTTTAATATTTTTTAATTGAATCAAGATCCTCTTTTCTTAATTTGTATTTGCATAAATCCTTGATTAAACACCAAACTTCTGCATCAAACATTTTCCCATCCAGTAAATTTTCCCTAAGGACCCTCAATACAATTTTATTTTTAGTACCAAATATAACTTTTTAATCCTTCTACACATTTCAAAATTTAACTCTTGCCGTTTTAACATATATAGACTTCTAACAAAAAAATCAATTTGAATATTGACATCTAATTTCCTAGCTCTTTTTCCCCTGACTCCTCTTTTACCAAGATAAGTTTTTATAAGCAAAGAATATATACAAATTTCATTAATCTTCTTCAAAACAACACAACCATTAAACAGATTAAAGCCCATAAGGGTAGAATGTTCCTAACTTCGACATATAATAATTCTCCAATTCTCCAGCAACATCCTTCTATTATTATCCACATATATTTCAATAATACTCAGAAGAACACTATTAAAAGAATGTTTTCGAAAATCTCAAATGTCTAGTATATGTCTAGTAAATGTCTCTCAAATAGTTATGTCTTTATGTGTCTACTCTTCCGATCTGTGTTCTGAGTGAAAAGTTTCTGAAGGTTGGTGTCGTCCAGTCAATTCAGCGGTAGAGAACTTCTGTGCTCTAAACAGAGGTTTCCCGAGGAGTATATATATATATATATATATATATATATATATGTATATATATATATAATATATATATATATATATATATATATATATATATATATATATATATATATATATATATATATATATATATATATATATATATATATATATATATATATATATATATATATATATATCCCTCCTCCATAAACACCAAAGTGTTGATGACGTAAATGTTTATTGCGAGTAATGTGAACCACACACAAAAGTACCGAGAAAGAATCGAGAACATTTGGCATTGACAGACTACCAATATATGACAGACTACCATATGCAATGACCATAGGCAATGACAGACTACCATATATATATATATATATATATATATATATATATATATATATGTGTGAAAATTATATTATTTTGCTGCTTTTTTATTTTTCTATTAGAAGAATATACTTTTTATAGCATTTTAATAAATTTCATTTTTGTTTTGGAAAATAAAATTACAGAATAAAATGAATTGAAAATGAACTATTATTTGTAATGTAATTTTATTTTATTTCATTTCAAAGGGCTATACTGTCTCGCGACTTTCATGAAATATAATACTAAAATCTAACATGTGAAAGCGAAATTAACTTAGAAAGTTCGTTACTCAAATTACTGGAGACCAAAAGAATACGAAAAAATATAACATCCTTCAAACACTTCGACAATGAAAACTAAACGAATACATTTGCCAGAAATATACTCAACAGCAATATTTTCAACAAGTGATATGTCCTCCAAAAATAAGGTACGGCACTTCTAACAGAAAAAGAAGCCCCCAAAGTGGAATTGGCACTCGAGTGTTGTAGACAGTTAACAACTCTAATATCTGACAAATGATGTGGGATGGATGAGGTCAAGACTGCCTTCTTTTCACTTAATGGATTAAGTTGGGGTCTTCCTTTCGCCTTGGTTTGGCTTTTGAAGATAATACCTCCGAGTTCTCTTCTGATTCGATTGACAATTGGGCGGATGAATTGCCGATTGTTGGGAGTGAAGAGTCTTGGTAGTCTGTCAATGCCAAATGTTTTCGATTCTTTCTCGGTACTTTTGTGTGTGGTTCACATTACTCGCAATAAACATTTACGTCATCAACACTTTGGTGTTTATGGAGGAGGGAGGGCGTTTTTATTGGGGCGGGGGCAATTCTTCCTACTGAAGGAAGCCTGTGCACGAATTTGTGTAGTCATCAGAAAAATCCACCCGCAGTTGATTTCCCTCGGAGATCAAGACTTGTATTTATTTTTGTAGCTATTTTTTTTTAGATTTTTTAGAGATTTTGTAATAAAAGATATAGTGTTGTACCTGATTAATTATAATTTGTTGATAAACTTTGATAAGTAAACTTTAAACAATTTAAAATAATACTTTTTATCTTATAAAACATACATCATTCCCGTCATCTCATATTGTATTGAAATTTGTATCTCATAATATCAACTTTTCAGTAAACAATTAAGTTAATTCTAGTTAAGGGGACATGGTGCCATCTAACCTTTTTTTTATTTTTGAATCAAATTTTATGTATATTACTTAAATTTATATAAAAGAACAATATTTCACACAAAAAATTTCATAATTGTTTGTATTTTTTTCAAAATTTAAACTTTTTCAATTTTAATGCTTTTTTTTTTTAAATGCTTAGGTTTCTTTAAATATATTTTTTTTCAGATCCTTTGAATTTTAATACATAAGAATTAGCATAGAAATTTTGTATACTACATGTACTGTAACTTGAGGTTATTTGAGCCCTGGGGGGGGGGGGGGCTACATAGACCCAAAACAAACAAAAAATTTAAAGAACTCCTGGGTTTGGTTTGCTGTCATGGAAATATTGACGTGATTCATCATCTGAGGCGCTAAACTACGTTCTCGCTTTTCCTATCTTTTATGATTCATATTATTTTGCTTAGAGATAAAAACACGAATTTTTGTGACCTGGTAACTTTCACATTCACTTTTTTACACACTGCAGTCAAACGAAAGGTAATGAAAAATTTAGATTTCATATATAGTCCTTTATAAAATAACAGGAGTTCCAGCTAGATAAAGAGGCGCTTAACACAGTAGAATGTATAAATTGCGAATAGTGCGGAGAAATGGGGTACTTAGACCCAGCTAGGAAGTAGGTTCGAATAACCTCTAACCACATGTTTGATTACACATTTTCAACTTTCACCGTAGAAATATTACGTTTTGTCAATTTTCTTTCATTAAATGATTAGTCACTATCCACCGGCTATAAAGAAAATATAAAGAAAAGGAAAAGGATTAAGGCACGTAAAAAGATTCCTTACAGAAAAAGAATTTAGTTCTTGTGGCAGGGAATAACAAGATATTTTCAGGTGGGCTAATGAGCATCGACGATAAGGGTGCCACTGACCAACAAGACTTGGAAATGTCCTGAAGGAAAGGACATTTTGTACTACAAGTGGTGTGCTATAAAAAAAATTAGTCCACCAAAACTAATGAAAAGGGAGTTGTTTTCAGTTCCAATATAAAGTAGCTTATTTATATATTATTATCCTTATTAGGACTAGCTAGAAAAATATAAAAGGATTCAAAAATATTTCATTCAACATTACAGAAATTACGATGTATTTTTAAATTTAATGTCAAATTACATAAAAAAATTTATAACTAAAATGTCTCTAATTGTTTTATTTCCAGATTCTAGGTCCTACTTTGGCCCATTATCTATTTAAATTGTTTATTTTATGAGAAATGTTGCTTGGGTCCAAATAACCTTAATCCGGGCTGGAGGTTACTTGAACTCAAAATTCAATAATGCGTTATATATTTATCAAATTAAAATTTTGTTTGAAAAAGTCTAAAATCTTAGAAAATCATCACAAAAGTAGTAAAAATTAGGTTATTACCATAATTAATGTTTTAAAAGCTATTTTTTGATAAGAAATGTACAAAAATTTTCACTTTTTAAGTCCAAGTAACCTCAAGTTACGGTAATTGATTTTTATATAAATAGTTATTTATAATAACACAAAAATTATCGTTAAAACTCAATATTTTTACTTTGGTAATTTAAAAAAAATACTACTTATAGAGCGAATTTGTATGCCAATTTGAAATATACACATTTTGGGGGTTAAAATAGAGACGAATTCATTAGAACAACGTTCTTATCACAATCAGTGATATGATTTATGTAAAGATGTTGTGATATTGTTTGATTATTTCAAAGGAGAGTGAGATCACTGCACGATAGGTTGATTTAGTGGTTGTTGTGCAAAAGTTATTAATGCTTGACTTCCTGATTTTGTAGAACAGGTCAAAAACTGTGCTAATATTTTTACCTACATAAATCTTCCACGATTACATACAAAAGTGGACCGGTCTGATGGTGGAGGTACACGGACCCCCGTAAGATCCTTTGGATCCACTAATAAATTTGACCATACGGACGAATTCAAGTATCTGTAATCTAGGCATCTGTAAGTGTATTTGTATAAATGTAAGTATTAAATAGTATTTGAACGATATTTTTTGCATTTGTGAGTCATTTCTATCACATGAAAAAGTGCACTTTTCCACAAAATTTACGATAATTCAAGTGCGATGTAGGGGGGGGGGGGGGGGGGGGAGCAGAAAATATTATCCGATCGAAAAAAAATTTACATCGTGTTTATTGGTCATATTACAATAGTTAATTTTTTTTTAGTTTCTTGGAAACTGGTTTTATAATTTTGATTATATAATTATACCACTAAGGTATTTTTAAGTTTATAAGAATTTTCCAGAATAAAATATAAATATAATTTATAATAGAAGGTTAGAATATTAAGTATTGCACTTTTCATACGCTAACTATTAATTTTGGTTTTAACAATGTTTTTAATTTAACCCTCTGAGCTAACTAAATAGTATTAAACAAAAATCTTTATTTTATCAGGAATCCCTCTGAAAACATGATGTTTTACGAAATTTAATGTATTATAACAATTTTCACAATAAAAATTTGCACAGAATGTTAAATTGGAATTAATTGGTGAGAAAAATTGCAGGTTACACATGCCACAGAAAACAAAGTCACATTTGAAAGGACAATGCAGAGATGATCATGACAAATCATTTAAGTAATTCTATTGATAAAAAAAATCGTATAAAAAATATTTTATTAATATAAAATAATATAACTATGACTAGGAAAACCATATAATAATAAACTTAATATGTTTATTTAAATAACTCATTGTCCTTGATTACAATAACTTTCATCCTAATCATTTTAAATGCAAAAAAATTGATGAACGTAAAAATTATTATTTTCCAATACTTCGAGATGTTATTGTCGATATATGGATCCGAGAATCTCAGTGAGATATAACTAGACCAGTCGAAATGTAAATGAAATGGTTTAAACGTCCAAGGGAGGTTAAACATTCTCTGTTTATCCCTATGCCTTCGTTTACCATCGAGTATATAATTTTATATTTTACAAATAAGTTACGACCAATAAAAGACAACATGTTAAAGAAAGTTTTAGTACAGTTCATTATCAAGGTGAAAAATGTTTTCTAAATTGAACACAAACTAAATTGAACCAATTAATCCAGCGTCTCGGAGGAAAATCTCAACCGCTACAGTAGAAAAAGGCAAAGACGTATTCTCTACGGGTAGGAAACATGTCCTTGCATTTTATATAAATAGAAAGTTATAAAGTGTGTATATTTCAATTTTTACTTTACCGTTTTGTTAGTGATTGGCAGTCTTGTAAATAGGACCAAAGTAAAAAAAAATGTATTATTACGTTTAAATGATTCAACACATTGAACCTTTTTAGTAAATATTTAGGTAATTCTTTTAAGTAATGCTGGGTTCGGGATTAATTTTTGAAAGAATATGCAGGTTAGAAACGCAGTCGATGTCGCGTTTGCCACCGTGCACATGTGTCACCATTTTTGATGTCAACAAATGGTGACAATGTTATTTTTCTTCTTGCGTCTCGAAAGAAAAACGCAACTGCAACAGAAGAAAAGCGCGAGGTCGTGTTCCTTACATTCACTCTCATGCCTATCCCGGGCTTAACGGATGAAGGTTTAAAAAATATGTAATTAATTTACTCGAACGTTAACCCACTGAGCAAAACATCAAAACTGTAGGTTTCTTTACACTGCAGAAGATTTTAATTTATATTTAAAAACATTCCTTTTTTAAAAAAAATTGTTTTGATAAGTTATGTTAGTAGAGATAATTTCCTAAATTCCTCTAAATGCTTTGAATTATAGAAAATTTCCAAATAGGGTTTTTAACGAATTTTTATATTATGTGTATTGTTGAGAAAACTGGCGATACCTGAACGAATATACATCTGCGTATCCGCCAGGTATTTCAAAATAAATACTTAATAATAGTGAAATTATTTTATAAATACACATAATTACTTTCAACTCCTGCCATTAATTCCTTGACTGATGCTAATTCTCTACGAAGCTCCTGATGTCCAGTTTTTGCACTTGGTACCACGCCAAAGAGTAAAATACAAGTGGAGAAGAGCAAGGAGAACGCCATCATTTTCAAACTTGAATGTATTACTTACAGCAAATTTTACCTATATTCGTAAATAGACTGTTCCAACATCTTTTGCTCTTCTTTGATGTCCTAAAATATATTATGAAATTCACTTGAAGATCAAATTATTCAAACAAACTTAAAAAAAAACATTAAGCATACAAATGCTTCATATACATATTTTTTAATAATTTTTTTAATATTTTCTTATTCACTTATGACTTTAAAAAGTTTTTATATTATTTTTAAAACTAATAGTTTTTTATTACATTTTAATAAATGTAACGACATTTTGCATAAAATTTAACGACAACGACACTAAGTATTATTTATCAATATTTTGTTCCTTTGCCCAATATTTTGGCTGCGTGTGTTTTTAAAAAATTATAAATTTCCATAAAAATCTATAAATTTTACCATTTTTTCATCAATTTTTATCAAGTAAGTACCTGTATAAGTATTCTAACCTTAAACGTATACCAACCCCTTTGCCCGGGTAAGAATTATATAATCATCAGGTTTTTTTTTTCAATTACCATGTGCAAAGTAATATTTTTCTCAATTTGTATAATATTTTTGATATTATGTACCCCAAAAGGGACATTCTTGCCGCAAAGACATTATTTTAAAACAAATGTACCCACTTTGTTAATATTTTAACTGTATTTTTTTTAATCAAACTTCCATCGTACAATTTGTCTACATACTAAACATCACTGAAGTACACTTAATATTCAACTGCCGTGAACTATTGCTTTTATTCAGGTAAGATTGTTGTAAATTGCCGTAGGTTTAGATTTCATTTGTCATAGTGTGTAAAAGGTCTGTTGAACCTTGTGTTTATCTTACTTGACGATTGTTCTTGTGCCATTTATAAGTTAAGTACCAATATTTTAAATTATATATTTTCAAACATCGTTTTTTTCCTTTGTTAATAGATAATTACAGTTGGCATTTTTACAGTTAATTTTCCACACATCTTAAGTTAGTTCTATAAGTATTCATTTCTTATTTGCCATTATATAATTTTAGTATTTTCCCTACTATATTATATGTACTATTGATAATATTTTAACATATTAATCAATATTTTTCTCAATATGTACAATATTTTTGATAATATTTTAATCATATTAAGTAGTATTTTATACTAATTATACACATTTGCCCCTATGCTAATTTCTAAAACTGCGTTATTACATATTTTATACAAACGAATTCGCTTTCTTCGAAGGAGCCTAGTAGTCTTCTCTTAGAGTCCGAATATGGGTTTGTACAATTGCCATCTATGTCGTCCCATGTGTTTTAAACAAATTTAGGCTCCAATTGCGGAACTAAGTAGTTGAATTTGGTTTCTACTGTAGTAATTGAACTTATTTGAAATTGTGCTTTTACTTCAAAAAACAAAACTACTGATTTTTCTTTTTAGAACAGATGAAACTTCATACTAACCCGATGATATTCAGGGTTCGTCTTGATCATAGGCATAAACTTGTATCAGTCCCGTGAGCTCGAGCCCCCCTCCCCCCCGCTCCTCAATATTTCCGAAATTCTTATTTATATATTTATATTGTTAAAAAAAATCCCATCCAGTTCAATCAAAAGAGTAAATACACGCCTTTTTTTAAAGATATGCAAAAGTTTTCTTCTTTCTAATATATACATTTTTGTATTCTAAAAGTAAATTAAAACGGGCAGTGCCTGATTTTCTATTAAGCACGTTCAGGTTTGAGAGCCTCAATTTTGAATTAAACCTTGATAAATTGCTTAAAAATTGCATATCCTTAGGTTTTTGTTTTTATTATGTATGCATTTTTTTTTTCAATATCTTTTATGTTAACTCTATACTAATTTCATGATAAGTGTTTTTAAAATTTATAATAAGCTTAATGTACCATGTCCTTCGAAAAATATTTTTATGTAAGAAATCCCATTAGTAAAATAAATGCAGTGTTTATGGTACTAAAATTTTTTAAGTCAGGCGCTGGTATTTACTCTAATTTGAAAAATGTTTGCTTTTGGTTTTACACTTTTGCTAAGTAGAAATAGTTGATACTTATAGTATTTCAAAAAATTAATGGTGCCATTAATATATACATTTAAAAAATTCAACTTCGTAATGTAAACACGAGATTTTATGTAATTATTTAAGTGTTGACAGTCTTACTATTAAGTTTATTCTTTTTTTGTACATAACATTAGGATGCTAATTTTTTTTTTAACTAAAACACTAAACTGTGCGTTTGTAGAAATAAATTCAAGCGCATTTTTGGCTAGAGTACAATATAAATTGCAGATAAGGAATGAAATTTCATGATAGAATTAAATTAAATACAGCGAAAAAATGCCTTTTATATCAAGTCTAAATTAATATTTTTATAAATTCATTATTTAGATTACAGCGCATATGTTTATAATATACATTTTCAAAGTTATCAAGCTGTTACTTTATTAAAAAATCCATACTTTTTTTGGTACAATTTCTTCAAGGTTAACAATTACTTTTTAAATTTTTTCTCGTCACTTTATCTTTTAGTAATGTATGTTGTACTTAAAAAAATTAATACAGTACTTTAAAATTTACGAATGCACTTAGTAATACACATCTAAACTTTTAACTGTTTATGATAAGGTAACTTGCGAGATTTAAATGTGTAAATATTAGAATATTTCAATTAGTCGTTTTTATAACCTGACTTTAAACATTTTTTAAAAGGTAAAAAGTTGTAATTTAATATTACGAAATAAAATATTTGTGGAAATTTTACATCTTTATTATACAAGTTTTGAGCTCCCCCTGGAAAAAAAATTCATACGTCATCGATACAGGAAGCGTAACGTAAAAAGGGTTTACTTTGCTTTCGCCATGCCTATTTTGCGCCAAAAATATGAAACTTTGATGATGACGTCAGTTTCAACTGTTTGTCTGACGCAGACTCTCAACTTAGTTAATAAAAATTTAAATATTTATTTGCGTTACAACAATAGAAAGCCTTTTTATACTTTTTTAATATACAAAGGTTCTTTAATTATTGTCCTATCACTCTATAGGAGTAAACACTGGGCGGAAATACGTAGGCGTAAACATTTTTTTTTAAATTATGTCATCATTTAAATCATTAATTGTTAATTTATTTCATGAACTGTTGGAAGTGCTGCGCTAAAAAGTACAATTAAATGTATGAGGTTTGTTTAATTGTAAAGCATGTGTTATTAATAACGGCTCTGCTTTTAATCACAACTGTGTCGCTTTAACATTGGAGGAAAATTTTTATACAGGTGGAAAAGATGCACTGCTTTTTTTAAAATGTAAAAAGAGTTATTGAAGCAATACAAAACAAATAAAATTATACATTTCTTTGATGCCGATCTTTTTAAATCTAAGTGCTATGGATTATATGGATAAATTACTGTTATAAATGTTTTAAAATCTATATGCTATAACATAAATGTTATTAAATGTTTTGAAATCTATATGCTATAACATTATGTTAAAAGGTTTTATAGTACTATAAGTATGTTTTGTATTACTACAATTGTATAAATAGAAAATGGGTAAACATTGAAAGTATTTAAGCATATTTAAAAAAGTTCAATGGCATTTTGACGGATTAAATATTATTATTTAAAAAATATTTTATATTTCAAATGGAAAAATTCTCTTGCACCGGCCCATTTTTGTTTGAAGAAATACAATTTTTTACATAAGCGAATACTCCACCCTTATATTCTTAGCACGAATATTATTTGCATTCGTTGATCGTTGGGGCATTTAGAAGCTCTTATCTTGTCCACCTTTATACATACACAAAACCTAACCCTCAATTTTAAGCGCTCACATAATCCTTTTGGAAAATTAATGCAACTTATTAAATTCTGTTATATAGTAGTATGTCCAATCTAAACATTACGAAACAATTTAAACTTTTCTTAAATTTTATTATTTTAAACCCGGTTAAAAAGTTTGAAAGCACTCTTATTATCCTTAAAATATTTTAAAATTTTAATGCTTTAAGTGAGAATATAAATACTGTGAACTCAAGCGACTCAGTTTTTCGCAAAAACGATTCATGTTTTGAAAAGACTTAATTTTACAGAGCAATTCAAAGCTCTTGACTCAACCTTCTCAGATACAATCTTGGTGTCGTCATAAAAATGGCTTCCTAGTTAAGAAATTTTGGTAATAACTTCATACTTGTAATATTTCATTGAGTGAAACTTTTGTTCGTACTGCCTTCTACAACAAAAAAATAGATAAAATTGGCTTTTTTAATTAGTCATGCATAAAATGACGATTAATGGCATGTTGTTGATTTTTTTAAATACAAATTCAAAGACAAAAAGGAGGATGAACAAAGCCGTCTGTGATTCGCAAGAAAAAACCTGGATGACTTTACCCACCTATTTTATGTTTGAAAATTACTACAAAATCACTTATTACTTATTAAATGACATCTTATATAATATTTATTTTTCTCCAGCATACAATGTTGGAGACTTCATTATTGTAAAAAAAAAGTTTGTGGGGATCTCAAGATTTGCGATGACGATGCATGTCCGATACATCTTAAAGTGTATAATTAATCTCCCTCATCCCTGTAAATCTGTTATTTATTTTCTAGATAAACAATCTTTATTAGACCCAAATCGTCTATTTGTGACACGATCCGGTATAAATAAGAAGACAGATTTAAATGTGTCATATATTTTTAAATATGCCGGACGGATACAAGTAAAACATTGAATACATTCTGGGATCATCAAAAGAACTGTGAAGATTAATATAGAGCGTGTTGATGGTAAACTTTTACACAAGGTTTTCATAAGGCTGTCAATAAAAGTGTTTATTTCCCAACCTTACAGTAGGGCTTTCGTTTGATTTTCATTAAAAGTGTTTATTGATAAACCTAGTCATAAGCTTTTATGTAGATTGCTATTCAGTTACTAAAAGTTTGTTGAAAAGAAATGATAACGTTGTCGTATTCTTACATGCTCTCTGAGTGTAAGGCAATTATTATAGAACACATAAAAATCACTATTTGCAAGAAATGCGTACAAATAGCTAAACGTTAAAAAAAAAAACGAAAAATGAATACGTAAAAAGTTGCAAATGCTTATTTATAAAGGTATTAAATAATTGTTAAGATTAGCCAATAATGTTTTTAATAAAATATTAATTAAATAATTTCTGTAATGAATGCATATATAAAAATATGAACATTTACTCACTATATCGTATTTGTAGAAATTACATAACATAGGTATGACGTTCCTTTGAAAAAGACATAGCCAATTTGTCCAAATGTAGTGTATTTAAATGATTCTATAAATAACATTCATATTTTAGATTTCAAATTTTTAATCGTTCATAAAAAATAAATGACTTTATCAATTTTTTAGTAATTCCTTCTTTGAAAAATATGCAATTCAAAAATGTTTATAACTAAAAAACCTTTTTCAAAAGTGCGGCTCATCATTCAAAACATTTATTAAACAAACTATTATTGTTTAACATATTTATTTTATAAATACTAAGTCATTTACTTTAATTATTATTATTAATGTATTAATGATTACTTAAAAATATTTTTCTGTCTCTTAAATAAACGTAAATATGACGCTGTTCTAATCTCTTTGCGGTTAGTCGGAGATGTCTTTTATCTAGTTTACAATCATACGTTATTAAGCATTTGGGTACCGAATAGTTCGATCGATGGAAAGGTGACTTTCATTTATTTACCCCTCACGCTTTCAAATCATTTACACATTCATACTGTGACCTAGATTGAAATTTTTTCTAGTTTTGCGTCTAAAGTATTAAGACTGCTTGTATAAAATAAGCACATCTAGTTTTATATTCTGGAAATACCCAAGTAGTGAAATAGTAATATTTTTTAAGGTTAAATTAAATTAAATTAAAGTAAATTAAAAAATAACATCGTCTTTAACATTTTATATACTTTTTAAAAATAACTGTTGTTACTTCATTTTATCTAAATCAGTGTACATTTCCTTCCACCTGCGTAACTGGTGGTGTTAAATTGTTTGTGCTATGAAAACTTAGATGAAATATCATTGCTTCCAAATGTCCCTGCCTTTTAAGTATTTGTAAATATTTTAACTCAAAACCGATAATATTTTGCGTTATAATACACATCTGCCCATGTAGCATGGAAAATTACAACAACGTTTTCATTTAATTTTTGAAGAATTTTCTAGGTTTACATTGTAACCCATATGAAAGATTACGATAAGTTTAGAAATAAAGCTTACAGAAAAAGCCAATAGAAAGCCATAATGTAAGGTTATACTTGAAAGATTTGTAGTGAAAACCTTATGAAAATCGTGTATAAAGGTGTATGAATTGATGCGCACGCGTATCCAAACCTAGAATCCCGAGCGACAACAACTGCCAAGAAATTTCCGCCATTAATTATGTTTTCTAATGCAATGTTTCGCATTTCGGTAAGTCTTAGTCCCATTCTACACGACCGTAATAAACGCGCGTGGCATTTTGCAGAAGCCTCTTTGATTGAAACATAAAAACCACGTGTTTTGAATGTACCAATCACAGAGTCTTCTGCAAAATGCCACGCACATTTATTACGTTCGTGTAGAATAGGCTTTATTGAACAATAATGCCAAAAACATAACTATTATTAACTATATTTAAATCAGTTTAATTGCTTCTTGAAACAGAATTATTTTTCTATTACGATTACATAAATAATATTGTTAATTCGTTTGTGTGGTGAATACTTAGTTAAACTATCAACGCTTTCAAATCAACATTTTTGAAAATGTCAATTTCGGACTTAGATTGTTTATGCGACCCCTTTTGGCGACGTTCTCATTTGGCTCATATTGACTTTTAAAACGAGTTGCCAAAAACAAAGTGTTAAATACTAAATTGAATAAATAAAATGTGTAAGCATCGGTCCCCTATCATTTTTGCTCAATTTTACAAATGTCGAATTCACGAATAAAAAACATGTATGATGTTCTGCCGGCAGGTTTGTACATAAGACGTATACTCGATTTCTCAAAGGTTTGCCTGTAAGCACCATAATAGATTGCTCGAAAGGGATACCAGCTGCTATTCTGAGTAGTCGTAGGCCGCAAACCACAATTGACAAAAGTAGTCATAATTCGAATTAGCGCACAGTACGTGCGTGCGCCTGTTGGCGAAATTTGCCGGTCTATGTACCATCTGTATCAGACCTTTTGTAATAGCCCTTTCTCTAGTTAGACTTAATCAAATTAAACAGGCCTCCGTGGCCGAGCGGTTAAAGGCGTCAGCTGGGATTCCGAGGATTGCTGGTTCGGGCCTAGGCGATGGACTTGACAAAGAAAAGTAAAAAAGTAGTGATCTTGTGATCGGAGGGTTGCCAGCTTCGCAACAAAATACTAGAAAAGTCGTCTAGAACATCCGCAAAAATTAACGGCGTGTATACGGGACTGGTGCACGATAAATCTGATCGGGGTCCAAAGTCCCGACGTCTATTGAGGGCGTTGGGTGCCAGTTCAGGTGTTTCCTCGTCATCTGACCATGGTTCTAAAAATAACGAGGTGCATGTATGAATGTGTGTGTGAATGTGTATGTGTTCCCGGGTCTTTCCTTCGAGATTGACCCCGAACCGTCGCCAATAGCCCACTGTGCAGCTCTAGTGCGACGTTTTTTAACAAAACAAAACCAAAACTAATCAAATTAAACCCTATATTTCTATGACCCATATTTTTATTTATTTATTAAACGTAGTGTGAAATTTCACAGCAGAAAATATTTCGAAAGAATATTCTGTTGTTTGGTTGGTTTGGTTTTGTTAATTAACGTCGCACTAGAGCTGCACAGTGGGCTATTGGCGACGGTTCGGGGTCAATCTCGAAGGAAAGACCCGGGAACACATACACATTCACACACACATTCATACATGCACCTCGTTATTTTAGAACCATGGTCAGATGACGAGGAAAGACCTGAACTGGCACCCAACGCCTTCAATAGACGTCGGGACTTTGGACCCCGATCAGATTTATCGTGCACCAGTTCCCGTATACACGCCAGTATAATTTGTTGGATATTCTGGACGACTTTCTAGTATTTTTGTAGTGAAGCTGGCAACCCTCCGATCGCAAGATCACTACTTTTTTACTTTTCTATGTCAAGTCCATTTCCCGGATTCGAACCACCAATCCTCTGATTAGTAGCTGAACGCCTTACCAACTGAGCAACTGGGGCTCTAATATTCTGTGAAATCACTTTGTCGCTAACTCTAAGCCTAACGTGATGCTATCGGGTTCAATAATCATCGTACTTGTCTGGTTCAAAAATACGAGGCATCGTTCCCGGGCCTTTCCTTCGTGATAGGCCCCGAACCGTTGTCAATAGCCCACTGTGCAGCACTAGTGCGACGTTAATTAACAAAACCAAACAAAACCATCACCGTACTTACTTTTGTCGATCCATTTTGGTTTTTGGTTAATTAACGTCGCACTAGCGCTGCACAGTGGGCTATTGGCGACGGTTCGGGGCCTATCTCAAAGGAAAGGCCCGGGAACGATGTCTCGTATTTTTTTAACCATGGTCAGATGACGAGGACAACACCTGAACTGGCACCAACTAAACAAAACTCAATTCCCAATGTTCCTGAGCAAATTATTAGATTAGTGAATTGTCAGATGAAAGAAAAGATTTTTTTTAATTGTTAAATGCATCCGACTGAATTTAGATTGCACAAATTTAAGTACATGTAATAGTCAGTATGTTAAGAAGTATATTTTATGTATATATTAATTTAATTTTTAAAGTGAAGCATTTTGAACATCAGCTGCATGGGGTATGAGGTTATAAACTATGTTATGCTTTTCGGATGATCCATTCCGACACTATAACTCCTAGGAAAATATCACGATTGACAAATTTGGTTTCGTTTGATAGAATATTACGCACCGATGCGTTTAAAATCTTGAAGTAAAGCAAACAAAGTACGAAACGTGAATACAGACTTGTAAAGTCAAACGTCTTCCTTCTGAACAAAGTTTTTGTTGGCGAGAATTACCTATTTTTATAATTGCTTAAAAGGTAAACATAAAATACTTCTGATCGTAATTTTTACACAGCTAGTTTACACAGTTACTAGCTCATCTGTGATTATAAGACTTACAAATTACTGAAAGCCAAATTTTCTCTTTTTAGTGTGCGTATTTTCCTTTTTCACTACTGTATATATTTTTAAATAATTGCACTATATAATTATAGAATTTTTTAATTTATTTGTTTTACATTTTATAGACAACTTTGCTTTTTTATGCAAAACGCTATTCTTTTTTATCATTAGTGCATAGCATTCTAAGTACCAAAAAAAAGACAATTATAGTGCTGTATATAGCGATTTTAGTTAAAGCGTTGTTTGTATGCAGATAATTTTCTTAGAACACAGAATTTTTTATGCAGTTTAATAATGTATTAATTATTTAAAAACTATTTTATTGTATTATCTTAAGTGAACAATGTCTAAAACCAAAAAATAAAAAGGTAGAACTTCATTTTCCTTGCGTTTTAATGTTACTCTTAATGTTACTCTTGCACTTACGACCGTTTTATTGCCTGAACGGTAAGTCCTAGAAGAAAACTGTAGTAGATATTTTTATGATAAATATTTTAAGAATTAATTTTGCAATTGAAGGTTTTTCTAAAAGGCATGTTAAGTTAGCTATTTACGAAAAACCAATTTTGAGCGGCATTGTTCCAAGATGGCGGCTCAAACTCAACAGGTAGAGACGAGGACTTTTAGAATATTTAATAATACACTTCAATGGACATGTCTGACAAATTTCAAAACTCCAACATTTTTTCCCTCAAATATTCATTATTTGACTACGCTTAAAATAAAGAAGATGGAAAAGTGAAAAAAAAATACGAATAAACGAAAAAAATATGCAAGAACTGTCCCAAGAGTTAAAAAAGTACAGTTTGTATAATAATTGTTATTCGAATATAACACTTGCATACCAAGTTTCTTGAGAACAATCGTTTTCCGAAATGAAGAAGAAACACAGAGGACATTTTTGAGTTTTCCAGTTTCGAAGATGTGTTTTAGAATTATGAAAAAAGGAAATGTTTCAAAAAAATTGTATATGTTTACCATGGACACTTTGCACTGTTTTGTGCTGAAATTCGCATGACGTCATTTAAAGATATAAGTGACTTTACGCGCATTTGTCATTGGTTGATAGAGACCATGTGTTTTTGTTAATTCGTCAAAATTTTAATCTCTAGACCATGTCATGTATAGTGTCCATTAAAATGGTTTGTTATTTATTCCACATTCTAATTATGAGTAAATAATTACTAAAAAAGTTAAAAAGTTCAAATGCTAATTTTTTTCTGGAAAAATAATGCTAGTAAATTTGTCACATTCTGAATTTAAAAGCCACATTTCTATTTCCTTTCGTACAATGCTAAAGTTTCGTGTAGTATTTATTTTTTAATTTAAAGCAGTAGATAATCGTTCAAAAATTGTTTGTGGTGTTTTTATAATGCATGTACAGTGTAGAAAAATTGCGCAAGGTCGGTCCTTGCACCTATCTAATTCAATATGAAATAATTCTTGATATTAAATTGTATTAGTTTGTAATAATTTAATATTGATCTGTTTCTCGAATTACGTAAGTAAGTTTAGTTTGAAGAAAAGGCGGGTGGAAAATGAGTAATGAGGTTTTACAATAGAACAACGGAAAAAGAGTTTCAAATTTTTCATTAACCACATTTAAAAACATTTTAAATAAAAATTTGACATTTACAATCAACGTGTTTTAAAATTTGTTTGCCGTATAACTTCAAATAAGTATTCTTCTTTATTAAAAGATTTGTTCGAAGTAGCCTTGCACCTGCCTAATTCAATATGAAATTACTTTCGATATTAAATTTTATTAGATAGTTTTAACTCTAAATACCGAATTGTTTCTCGGATTACTTAAGTATGTTTAGTTTCAAGCAAGATGGTTAGATGGGTAACGAGTTTGTACAATAGAACAACGGAAAAAGAGTTTAACAGTTTTCAATTAAAACGTACATAGTAATCTAAGTGCTTGAAAGAAAAAGTTTTCACATACAGGGAAATTAATGTCACCAAACTTAAAACCATTATTAAAAATAAATTTGGCATTTACAGTAAATGTGTTTTTAATTATGTTTATTATATTACTTCAAATAAGTATTTTGTTAATAAAGATTTGTTCGAAGTAACTATTTTTTTTTTGTTTTTTTGAAAACCCATTCTACTAGCGACATACACAAATTTTATATTCTGTAAGCTTTTCTTAAGAACGAAATTAACTGGGGAAAATTTCAACATGTGTCGTTTTTAGAGAGTAGGCTAAATAAAATAATATATGTGTCCTGAATAGTCGAGAACAGCAGTTTCATAATTTAAAAAAAAAGAATTTAGATTATTAATTTAGATTAATTTTTTAGATTATATAAAAAGTTTATTTAGAAGGTAGATTTTCGCAACTATAATAGTTAATATAATTAATAGTTAATTGGTTAATAGTTTTAACTAAATTAAAGATAAAACTGTTTTCATCAGTACGACTAATTCTGAATAACACACATAACATTATTGGAAATAAGTGCGAATCTTCATTATTGATTAAACGTTTAATACAGGTAAGAATGTAAAATTTTGTTCGTTCCTTATTATTTGTGTATGATTGAAGATAAAAGATTGCTGAAATAATTTTGCAGTAGCAAAATAATAATTATTTCCATTATCATTATATTCTTAATGACAAAGGCTACATTGTGTAGCATTTAAAAGTCCATTCAGTTACTCCAGAGTTAGACAGATGCAAACATCACTACAAATTATTGTCAGGAACTATTGTCAGGATTTAGCATGCAGACGAAAACTTTGTGCTACAATTGTGCGAAGGGTTGTCTTTGACACTCAGGATCGTTAAAAATATTAATTTAAGTTACTTTTGCAGAATTGATACAGTATCTTTCCAATCTTGACACGTCTAACCAATTATATGAGCATTTAAAATATTTTAAACTTATGTCGATAATGAAAACATTATTATACGATAAAATATATTATGAAATGATTAGCCGTTAAAATGTACATTTGAAATCCTTTGCATTTCAGTCGATTCATTTGAAATATTAAGTAATAAAATATGCGAGCGAGCTGAGCTTTGTACTCCTGGTACTTTTTCATTATTAACCGAGATAATGTCGTCCAAATACCTATAAGTGTATTTTAATTCTTCAAAATAAATATTTTGTTTAATAAAATCATATTCAAAGAAAAAGATTACCTATATTGAAGTGCTGTAGTTAGTGCTTTGAGGAATTCTTTTACATTGTCTATAAAGTTTATTATTATGTAGTTTTGAAAAAGGCAGTACAATAGAATGGAAAGTATTCCAAATTTTGATGTCTATAATATTATTTAAGTCAAAAGTATTATGTATTTCTACTATCGTATCTTTGATTTTTTTTTAGTGGAAGGCTAGTATAAAGATTTTCAAAATCAAAAGTGTTAACATTTTCAAATTTAATTTCATACTTTTAATTAAATTATAAATGAATTTACTATTCTTAAGAATCCAGTTGTTATGTTGGAGATTATTTGTGTTATTTTATTTATGTGGTGTGCAACTTTTTTAAATAGTTCTTCAAATTTAAGGTCTGAAGCTTTCTTTTTTTTAATTTATAATTTATTTAATATTTTTATATTTATTATAGATCTATTTTTTATGGAATTTAATGGAATTCAAGCAAAGCATATAAATAAGGAAAGTTGATCTTAACTTTAAAATCTGTAATATTACTTATTAATGTTTAGCATTAAGTTTTTTAATTATAATTTATGGTTTAATCTTTGGTTTTCCGTAAGTAATTTTATTTGTTAATTCTTTTTTAATTAATTCATCATAATATTTCTTACAAATTATTCAAATTTATTTTCTGCTTTATCAATTAAGGTATATATATATAATCCTTTTTAAGTATATTAAGGTTATCTCTAGTTTCTTTATCAATGTGTATTTCTCTGGTTTTAATATTATTAATTTTAATTTCTAATTCTTTAGTTAAATTATATTTCCATTCTTCAAAAGCTATAAGTGGAATGCAGTATTTTTGTTGGTTTTAATAATATATGTGTTGAGGTTTTCAATAATAGAATTTAGCATAGTTTTTTTTACTATTTTCTGTAATCTAAATTTAGAACCTAACTGTAATATTTTTTAATTTTAGTATTTTCAACAATTTTTTTTACATCTATATTATTATGTGGTTGTATCCACTGTTATAATATTTAGCATTTTTAAATATCTGACATTTACAAACAATCTGAAGCTATCATTACTGTTATACTACATTCAGAGGATAAAAGAAAGTTCAATGGTAATCTTAGTTTAATCAATACAAAACTTAGTAAATTAGTAATTATTTCAAATATGTTTCGTATTCTTAAGTCGTAATTTCGAATTGCAAAGGAAATAGTAAAGAAAATTGGGCATTTCCCCCTTCACTTTTAGACCTTGCCTTCACATACACACCACCATTGCTTAGAGATGTGACTATTGTGATTAGTTGAGAAGAGAAAGAGATCGATGCATGTTAGATTGATTTAGTGATTGTTATCCAAAGGTTCTTAATATTTGACTTCCTGTTTTTGAAGAAAAGAACAAAAACTGAGAAAAAAGTTAAGTCTTCCACAATTACACAGAAAAAAAAAAGGAAGCGGTCCGTCTGGGGCATGGGCTCCTCTCCTAAATCCACCAATGGCCATCAGTATACCAAACAATTCATAAATTAATTGTACGAGTTGACATACTTTAGATAAAACTTTCAGTAAAATCTTAACAAATAACTAGTGAAAATATTTCCGAAATGTAGTTTTTAAAAAATCCGATGTAATTCTCAAATTTTATAGAATTGTATCAATTTTAATTTAGTTTAAAAAATATATAATTAATTTTCTTGGTTTTTAAGCCCATTTTGAGTTGAGTGGTTATAACAGGAAATTGCATGCTAAAACTTTAAGGGTCCTACGTTTAGCTAGAAAAGTGAAAACAAAAACACGCCAAGCATTTCTGTGTATAGAAAACTTGAAATTTTTTTATCGGAAATCTAGTAGTAGTTATTATACTGTTATAAATTGTTTCTCCTAATATGGCATGTTAATTGTAAAGAAAGATAAACATTCACCCATAAAGAATATCCGTTTGCAGTTAATGATACAAAATATTATATTTAATTAAAGTGAGATTAACTTCAATGCTTGTTGCTTTTGATTTCTATTGATTTCAGCGAAAACATTCATTTAAAAATGGTGTAAAACAATTTATTTAATTAGGTGCGCGATCATCCATTTATTTTTAATTATATGAAACTAATTTGCTTAAGATAATTTAATTAATTTGTAATTTGTTTTTATCTTATTGAATGTTTATTAAATAATTTTTATACGAGGAAAACAAAAAAGTTCATTTTTGTTTCGTTTTTCAGTTAACATTGAAATGCTATTGTAAAGAATTGTATTGTAGAGAACAAGAAAAATAATAAGTTTGAAATATTAACTGTAAAGATAGCATTCCTACATACCTTCCTTAACACCCATTCCTTTACCCTTCCTTAACATTTCATTGAGAAAAAGTATGTAAGATTGTAGTTTTAAAACATAGTATTTTATAAAGAAAAGCAAATATACTCACCAACAATAAAGTTTCACTTTTTGTTAAAATCGAGATCTCAGCGCCTTATGTTAACAACAGGATGGTACTTTGATTGTACCAAATCGTTAACGGTAAGAATGATGAGAGTCCGTCAAAAAACAGTTAAAGATCAAAACGTTGAATTTAGCAAAGACATTTTTTATTTATTTTTCGCTTTTTGCAAAATCGCTTCGTATGGATAGTTATCTGATCCCTTCATATCTTATAAACATATTAAAAAAATATTTAAAAAACGACCATTAGTTTTAGAACTATCTTTCGATTAAATATTTTTGACATTTTATAATTTTACTTCCAAATATTTTACTGCCCAAACGTTTTACAACTTTTATATTTAATCATGTTGTTTAAAACACTTTCAATAATACCTATTTTTACATTTTAATTAATTAAGAGTTTTATGAGCTATTCGAAGATTACATGAAAATAATCTAATGTTATATTATAGTATTAAAGTACCCTAAATTATATGTTCACACCTTTAAAATCTTATACGTACAACATGCCCCAAGGTTGACTGGAGGACCGGACTAAACTTATAATTATGAAACAATTACAAACAATAAAATGTCAATATATATATTATTACTTACTTAATATAAAACAAAAAACTTATTTAAAATTGAAATCTATAGCTTTTAAAGTTTTACAGAACTCAAAACTTTTAAACCCGGAGAAATCAGTTGTTTTGTTGCTATTTTTTCAATATTTAAATTAGATTTATCGAAATCATTTTAAAATGTAACCGCTAATACTGCACTCATTAAAAAAACAATTTAAAACCGCTGAAAGCCAAAATAATAGTTAATTTTCATAGAAAACCACACGCACTTGATGGGGAAGGTTATGACTCAGGAACTAAAAGAGTGTGAACCCGTTCTTGAAGAGTTGATATTTAGTAAAAAAATAAATATAAAGGTACGAAACATCCCTAGACTACTTGTCATAAAAATACAAAATATTTACTAGAAGAGTTTTGAAACGAATTGAAGCGACTCACCTGGGATGGGGCTTCTACAAAACCAAAAGAGTCTCGCCGATGTCAAATCTCAGCAACTTGTGCGAAACAGAAGAGTTGTGTGGACAGTTTGAAAGCGCTCCTTGGAATACGCGGCGCATGCTCAGACGCATTTCTTTTCTTTTACAAGGCTATGATGGATAACACACTTTAGACACATTCTCCCCCACCCAGAGGACGAGGAGAGATGGAGAAGTTATCTTCACATTTTATTAACTACTAGGCCGAACAAATAGAGTGCCCAACGGGCTGAAAGACGTGAAAATTACAGCCGGTCGCATAATTTTTTCAATTGCATGATCGAACATATAAATATTACACTCGTTAACAACGCTTTCGTTTATACAAATGAATTTGCTTAATTTATACAAAAAAAAACTCTAATTAATATATATATATATATATATATATATATATATGTAAATGATAAATTTGTGAAAATTAAGTTTAAATTGAATTTTATCTGTGGTTGCATTATTGATTGTAATAATATCTGTAATTATGGTACTTGCTATTACTTTTTTAAAAATACGAAAATTCCATTTGATAAATTTAATGCTATTACATTTAAAATCATTTATTTTGTCATATAAATTGCAATTAGGTATATTGTTAATTCATTTAATATTAAGGTCTAAATATATCGCATTTTGACTATTTTCATTGGTTTTATTTAATTTAATTTCAATTAAGTAAATAATTTGTGTTAAATTTTCAAATTTATTATTATTAACCGTGATAATGTCGTCAATGTATATATGTCAATGTATGTCATAAGTGTATTTGAATTATTCATAATAAATATTATTTTTCATAAAATTATTTATATTCAAAGTAAAATAGAAAAAGATTAGCTATTCAGGTTCTAGGCTATTCAGGTAGTTAGTTCCTAGTGAAATTCGATTACATTGTCCATAAAGTTTATTATTATTATGTAATATGTAGTTTTAAAAAAGGCAGCCGCTAAGGAAAGTATTCCAAATTTTGATGTCTATAATATTTTTTAAGTCAAAAGTATTATGTATTTCTACCATTGTATCTTTCATTTTTTTTTCGTGTGGAAGGTTACTGTATAGATTTTTAAAATTAAAAGTGTTAATATTTTCCATACACACACAATTCCATGCCATTACTTTTAATCAAATTATAAATGACTTTATTATTTTTAAGGCTCCAGTTGTTATGTTGTTGAGTATATGTAATTTGTAATTTTTTTATGTATTTCTTCAACTTTTAAGGCTGCTGCGTTTTTGTAATTGTTAACTCCACTTGCTATATACCTAAATTTTATGGGATTTTTATTGAATTTAGGTAAAACGTATAAAAAAGGGGAAATTTTCTTATCTTTAATATTAAGTAGCTTAAAAAAATAGTTTTTTAATTATAATTTCTGGTTTAAATTAAGTTTTTTCATAAGTAGTTTCAATTAAGTTTGTTCGTAGCCGAATGGTATTTATATTATGTAGATTGTTTCATGGTTCCCAAATATGTTAAAATGTAGTGTGTATGCTCGAATGAAGAGGCTTTTCTTGGACAACACAAACATTTAATTACGATCATACATTTAAGTAATAAATTACAGTAAACATTTTCTAAAGCAACACCATCATTACGGTCACACTCGTCAAAAACTTAGCTTAATTCATTTTACTACACCGACTCGCTTTCCTACGTGTACATTTTACTTCGCCCTCGAGGGCTGCTACAACTGGCGGTTGATTTTTTCTTTGGCGAATCTTATACGTCCTCCCAGAGAAGCACATACATCACTTAATTTATAACTGTGTATGCTGCTGAAAGTCACAGAAACTCTGACTTAAAAATTCCAAATTGTTCAACAACACTCAGTCCTCTTGCTTCTAGGAAAAAAGGTGAGAGCTCAAAAGAAACACATATATTTTTATGTTCATGAACTCTAAAAAAATAGAATACAATATTTTATATATACAATGCACTAAAAATATATTAAATAAAATGAAACACAATATGGAAAATAACTAAAATAAAATTTATATGAAATTTTATGTTTCATAGATTTTGATGTGCGAAAAAGCTCCGGCGTTACCATGCCTACTGCCACGTAGTCATTCAAAGCTTGAAACGATTAAAGACGTTATTCTTTCCCAGCAAAAAAAGTCAGCATAAAACCTTCACCAAAATTTTGAAGTTGAAGGTTTTATACAGGAAAACTGCAGGTTTTTTTAGAGATCTATAAAATTAAAGGTTTTTGTTTCAATATCCTTCATAAAAACTGTAAAAAACCTTCATAAAAACCTGCAAAATTACCTTAAATTTTTAATCATTAAGGGAAAATGCAGATATTTTAAAGGTTTTATGCAGGAAAATTAAAAACTTCAAAAAAACTGCAGCTTTTTGTTTCAATATCCTTTATAAAACCTTCAGAAAACCATCAATTTGACAATTTTGATGAAGGTTTCATGCTGACTTTTTTTTGCTGGGTTATTCAAAGTCTCTGTGCACTGTAAAAAAAAGTACTTAAAAATGAGTACCTGAATCTACTCGTTTTCTTTGAGTGCAATTGTATCGTAAATATACCTCTCAATTTCTTATAACCGAGAATATCAGTGTGTTTGCTAGATTTGCAGCTGTGGTTAATCCATTCCTCTTACATATTGTTAACGAAGTCCTTGTTTCACAACCATCCAAGGCCATTGCAACTTCTTAGTTAGACTTATCTGATTGGTAGAAATGTGTTACCATCCACTCATATTTGTGATGAGAACCCCATTATTGTGTCAGTATGTTAATATCTCGTGCACTGTAAAAAAAATTAAAAAATTAAAAATTAGTACGTGAACGTACTTGTTTTTTTAATACAATTGCATCGTAAATGAGTGATGACGTACTCAAATGTAAGCAATCGTACTTTCGCAAAAATGAACAATGTGATTTAATATTGCTAAACTCAGTTTCTGTACAAGCCATTTTAACAATGCGACCTGAAAAACATAAAAAATTTGTTCAGAAGATGGTTTTCCACATTATTTGATGTTGATTACTTAAATGGAAACTGAGTTATTACAATTACATTATCTTACTTTCTATTTTTTTGGCACACCTTTTTAACATTACTTCTGTTTATGACTTCATCGCGTCGCTTCGATAGCCGAATGGCTAAGACTGTGGACAGCGGAGCTGTAGACATGGGTTCTATTCCTGGTAAGTTGTAATTGTTGGTACTCATTGAAAGTTATTTATAAAGGCAGCCTATGTAGGCAAGCTACTGCTCATTTTATTAATATTTACTTATTTTTGAGTACATGTCTTTTTCAAAAATGAAACTTATGTATTCAGAACTATGATAAGCGTCGAATGTAATCAAAAATGAGTACATTTTGCTTAGTTTTGAGTTTATATTTTTAACATTGTGCAAAAGATTTCTCGAAAATATATTCCCCTTTCGTAATGAAAAAGAGGATTATTTTTAAACTTAATTTCTTTGATTGCCACAGTATTCTTAATTTACTTCCTAACTCATTTGTATTACATTTTATATGTAATTTTGCTTTTTTTTTTCCCACAAAATGCTATTTTGTTCAATAGTATATGACATTATAAATAATAAAAAATTATTGCAAGACTATTTAGTGATTTTATTTAAAACGTTGTTTGCATGCAGATATGTTTTTTACAGGACAGACATTTTTTAAAGCTAAATAATGAACTTAAATAAACTTATTGCAATATGTAATTATTTAAAACCTGTTTTAATTCAACGTTCGAAGTGAACAATGTTTTAGATTAGAAGAACTTGAAATAAAGACGAAGAATTTCATTACATTTGCGGTTTACTGTTAAGCATGAATATGGGTCGCACTTACGATCGCCTTAGTGCCTGCACGGTAAGTTCTAGAAGAAAACTGTACAAGAACATTTTTATAGGAAATTTTGTCAGAATCAATTTTGCAATTGAATGTTTTTTCTAAAATGCATATTAAGTGAGCCATTTACTAAAAATCAATTTTGAGCGGCATTCTTCTAAGATGGCAGCTCGAGCTCAGAATACAGAAGCGAGGACTTTTAAAATGTTTAATAATACACTTCAATGAACAGATCTGCGAAGTTTCAAAACTCTTACATTTTTTTCTTTAAACGTCAAATTTTGTTCTAATTTGACTGGACTAAATACGAATTTGGGAAATCTGAAATCGAATTTTTGGGTTTTCATGTCTCAGACAAAGGAATATCTCGTCTTACGGATAAGGTTAAGGCTCTACAAGAGTACCAACTTCCAAAAACTGTTGACGAACTCCGTTGATTTTTGGAAATGTGGAATTTTTATCACAAGTTTCTTAAAAACGCTGCGGTATACAGACATGTCTTTACGAGTTAATTAAAGGGGAAAAGAAAGGGGACAAAGCTCCCAAAGTTTGGTCCGAGACAACCAAAAAAGCGTTTATGGATTGTAAACAAAGATTTTAAACAAATTTTGGCTGATTCTGACCTTTTGGCGCATCCTATTCCCCACGCTGAGTTGTCTCTGGTGACACAATGCGTCCAAGTTATCAATTGGTGCTACTTTACATCAGTCTGCCAACAATAACAAAGAAACTTCAGGTTTCCTTTCCCGTAAGTTGACACCTGTCTAGTTTAAGCATGGTACTTATGATCGCGTGTTACTTCCTATCTACTCTACCATTCGGTATTTTCAGTACATATTGGAAGAGCGCAAATTTGCGGTTTTCACTGACCATAAACCTTTAATTTATGGGTTTCAACAAAAGTCGGACAAAACTTCCCCGAGGCAGCAAAGACATTTAAAATTTATAAGTCATTTACTTCCGATCTAAGACATATTTCTGTTTGCGAAAATTATGTGGCCGACGCTTTTTCTCGTATATCAGCAATTCAGGTTCCAGGACCGTCGGATTACGATGAAATGGCATGCGCGCAGGATCTGTGATGAGGAATTAAGGACTTTGCTCAGGTCTGATACCGGTCTCGAGTTAAAACCTTTGACTTTCCCCTCATCAAGCAGAGAAATTTACTGTGACACCAAAAATTGAGTTTAAGACCTTTTTTGCCCAAGGAGTTTAGGCGTAAAGTATTTGACGTCTGTCACGGACTCTCGCACTCAAGGGAAAGGCTACTGTCAATCTCGTTCAAAAACGTTTTGTATGGAAAAATTTGGCCACCGACTGTAATTATTTTTAAAAAACTTGCATACCTTGTCAAAAGTCAAAGACGCATCGTCACACCAAAACGACGTTGCAGCAATTTCCTAAACCTGATGCCAGATTCAGCAACATCCACATCGACATAGTTGGTTCTTTGCCACCCTCTCAAGATGTCCAATATATTCTTGTTGAGCCTATGATAATATTGTTGGTTTGCCGGTCGTTCTATTGCCTCTAAAACTACACCACGAAGTACCGTTCTGGCGGGATGAGTTTATAATGATTGCCGACCGGTACTTATCACGTTGCTGGTGTGAGGGTGGTTGGTTTTTTTTCTGATATTTTGTTCGTTGACCGGAGCGATGATACGGGGCATTAAAATTGATGTGTACATGCTGGTTTACTTTTATTTTTATAAGTAGTAATTTCTGTTATTTTGCAAGTCTGTAATTCGAGAATGAATTTCTAGTTAATAAACGATTCTTCTTCAATAACTAAAGTCTCCTGCAATGAACGCTGCAAAAAAAATTACACAGACAACTCAAAGCAGCCATCCATAGCCATTCGACCGAAAGATGGTTCTCTTGGTCATCCGCGTGAAAGAGGACATTCAAGGCACCGCGGCGGAGATAGTATACGGAACCACCTTGAGGTTGCCGGGTCAGTTCTTCCGCAATTTCTCTTCAGAGCCTGAACCTCCTTCACAAGCTGACTTTGTGCAGGATGCGACGCCTGCGCCCAGGTGACGTGACGAATCACTCTTTACGACATATTTTCGTCCATATGGATCTCCCGCGGACATCGCACATCTTTGTTAGGACGAAAGCTGTCCGGAAATCATTGGAGCAAATCTACAAAGGCCAGTTCAAGGTTCTATCTAGAACAGTCGAGATTTTCGTGCCTGAGGTCAATGGTCGGCAGGATACAGTGTCCATCGACCAGCTCAAATCTGCCTTTATCTTTCTTCGATGTTGCTGACGACCTTGCTTCGCTCGAGATTCCTCCTTCTGCAGTCTTGACTACACCGAAGTCCAGTCCGACAACCACCAGATCTGGACGACGTGTACAGTTCGTTGAGTGGTACCAGTCGCGAGCTTTCTATCGTCACTAGGGTGGATCACTGTAACAAGCCCAGATAACGCGCCGTGCTAACCAGACGGCGCTGGGGAAAACCGGCGAGGTCGCGTGCGCAGCGTTTTTCCTCAGACTAAAAGAACTGCCTCTTTCTGCCAGAACTCTCTTCCTTTGCTTCAACTTTCCTACGTGTAAGTGTGTTTTGCACTGTGAGGCCTCCCGGTGCGCTGGTCACATAAGTCAATAGCTTAATATTACTTTTCTAACAATTCAATCTAACCTATGTTAATAAAAATTAGTTTAGTTGTTAATGTTCTTTTGAAAATTTTATTGGAGTCAGATACAGTCAACAGTTACATGAGATACATACGTCCCTCGTACAGTGGTGACTTATACAAATGAACGTTTAGAAATAACTTTTTTTATAAACTTTTAACTAAATGTTTATTTAGAAACAAAGCCAAGCTTAAAGAGTTAAAGAACATTTAGTTTAAACATAGAATTAAAATTAAATATACTTGCAGAATTATTTCTTAAAAATAAGAGTGCTGAAAATGGGGATTTTAAAAATTGGTCATGGTCTTCATATTCCTTATTTTTTTACTTTTTTTCAGATTAATTTTGAAAATAAAAATATAAAGTCCATTTATTTTTAAATTTAAAAGGATAAACTAAAATTTAAAACAAGTTATATATAAAAAAATTTATTAATGCGAAATAATTCATAAATCACTTAATTACTAAAATTTTTAAACTTTAAAATATTTCAAATTGTTAAGTAAACAATCAAGGCTATGGGTGATTTTCAAAATGTATGCAAGTTTCATCTCAACATACAAAACAATAAAAAAAATCTAAAGAAACAAAAAATCTGTAAAACTGAGTTTAACTAAACAGAAGAAATAAAATACAAAATAGTTTAGGTTTTGAATAAATACAACTATTTTATTTATTGTTAGGCATGTCATTACTTATTATTTTTAATAGCAGAATACGTATTCAAAATACAGACTTTCCTGATTAAAATTAAGGAAACATTTGTAATGGGACATTATTTGGTAGAAAACACACGAATAAATAATTAAATTCCTTAATTTTTTAATAAATGTATTAAATTTGTTAATGTTCTTCCTGATTTTTTACATTATTTTGAGCCTTTGTGTACTTTTGACATTGATTACTTATCTGTATCGCATAAAGAAATAAAGCGCATTGCCATCTTTTGGGGGACGCTTTCTTTTTTGCCAAACTACTGACGATTCTTTTTTAAAAGAACGAAAACTAATTTAAAATTATTCGAAACTCTGAAAGTGACGAGAATAAAACAAAATTGCCGGAACTAAATAGATTGAGTAGGCGGATTAGAATTAAAACTTTTCTTTTAAAAGAAGAACTTCGTATTAACAAATACGGTGTACGCAAAAGTAGATGACAGAGTTTATATTACTTTAAGAACCAGCAGTCAGTTTATTAAAATCTGTCCATCAGGTTTTTTTTTTCTTAGTTCACCAACTTTTGAAATCACTTGAAAGTTGAAGTTTCTAAGAAGATGTCTCGTTTAAAATGAAAAAATCTGACAAGTACTTTTAATCTAGGGAGCGCCTAAAGCTTATTTCATTTCAGTATTTTATGGGAAACCTTATATACACAAAGACTAGACTTGAAATAGAACGAGGGTATTAAAAAATAACTTTTACTGACATAATATTCATATGCGTACCTATTTGTGAAGAAATATTCAAATTGAGAAATTAATTCGGTAAATGGACATGTGATTCTGACAAAAGGAAAATAACTCACGAGAAACGGTTTGCAAATAACATGCAATAACTATCAACTAAGTACTTCTTGGAAATTATATTTGATTAAAGACCTTTTAAAAAATATATTAGTATTTTGTGGATAGGGAGTATCTATATATTAATATTTTTTAGAGGAAAACACATTGTTCTTCATGCATCAAGTTCGCAGTATAATTTATATTTTTGAATAGAGCATTAAAAATAAAAACTCCATTATACGAAGATAAAACTGAAATTGAAGGGTTTGCTGCAAAAAAGGATGTATCTCCAACCTAGGAGAATTTGGAGTTACATATACTATCTTATGGTAAAAAAGACTTGTTCGTTTGGTGCCAGAAAGATATAGGCTCCAATCGTTAGTACTCGCATTACTCAATAGATGACAACGCAACAGATGAGCCGGACGTTACAGAGGGGGAGTGTGATGATTAAAAATTTAATTTTCTGTTTTTTAAGCCAAGTTATATGCTATATTTCAAATGAAGTTTTCTTTAAATAAAATAACATTATAATAAATTGTATTTTTTTTTTGTGAAATATTTTTCATAGAGGTAGACAGAGCATCTATTTGGTTGCAAGAAAGAGGTAGCTCCAGTAATCCAACATGTGCCACGTCATCTGGAAAATATATTTTTGAGTGAAAATACTATCATAATATGTAGGAACAATTAAGAAGATTGATCAAAAAGAATATCTTCACAGAACTTGGAATTTTGAATTTTCAAACGTTTTTTACGGCTTTTTGCAAACTTGAATAATTGGAGCTACCTTATAATTTGAAAAAGTGGCATATCGGCAAATTTTACGTAAATAAAAAACTCCGTATCTCCGTTGATTTTCAATTTTAAAAAATATTCTTTTATAGTATTAAATTAAAGGTTGCACTGTTACGGTTCAAAAAATAGTGATTTTATTTTTTACGAGATTTAGTTCGGGTTCTGGACTATTTTTATGGACACGGCGTTTAGCATTTTAACGTGGAGGGAAGTTTTTCAGAGTATATATAAGCTACTCCGGTCTGGCGTTCCTTTCTTGTTGGTTGCTTTGGCGAGGTTGCGTTATTTCTTCTTTTTTTTGGCTTAGCGTTACAGACAAAACCTGGTCGCTTGATCGATAGAATTGGAAGTAATGAAAAGCAGTTAAACTTACATTATTTTATTATAAAATTGTTTTTGTTTTTTAATTATTACAAGAAACTAAATTTTTTTCAGATTCCTTAAACATTACAAAATTGTTTGAGAGATTGAATACATTTTTAATAGTCATCAGTTAAAAAAGTTTTTTGGTACACAAAAATCACATATATAAATATTCCTTGCAGATTCAAACCAACTGCAATCTGCACATACGCCTACTTGTCACAAAAAGGACACCGGTACCACATTTCATTTGTGCCACAATCACAATCTCAATATGCAAATTTGAGAGTTTTTTGAAAAAAATATCACAAACGCATTGTCATATGAGTTATCATCGGCCAAACCCTTTTCTTCTAAATTGTCATCAGTAGAAAATGTTTCTGCGTCCGTTCAAATTTCTTATTTTGAAATATAAAACTCTTAGCTTTATTTGTTTTCCTTTTTAATCTTTCGTCACTTTTGCGTTTGAAAAACATGACTTTTGCTGCCTCCAAAAACTTACATGCTTTCTTTTTAGCAGCTAACTCCTTTTTTATTGCATTTTTTTTTCAGTTTGGATCTAGTAGTCATAGATGTTTCAGTAGAAGTTCAATATTTTCTTTATAAGAAGTACCTTGTTTTATCATTTGGCATCTATTGGGTATTGAAATAGAATTTAAAAGTAGAAATTTTTTATTCGCACAATCTCTTCTGCAAGTGTTATATGTATTAAGAAATTATCTTTAATTTCTATAATTTTATGCCATTAGTTAATCTACTCTCTACCTTTTAATTCTTCTGATTTCAGAGTTTGCTTAAGCTTTAATAAAATGCGCAAGTTATATGAAAATTATAAATAAAAACTGGGAAAGTAGAAAAACTAAAGAATTATAATATTTAGAATCATCAAGAAACATAAAAACAGTAACACTCAAAATTACGTACCAATGTCTTTTTTAAATTTTATGTTCAAGGACCGATTACCGAATAAGCCCATTTACATTTCTGAGCCTTCTCCCCCCCCCCCCCCCCCCCCAAAAAAAAATCACCCATATTTATACTATAACTGTATTTAGAATCGGTACGCCAGTTTTTTTTTTACTAAATATAACATGAATTATATTAAACATACTTTTAAAAAACTCACCACTTATTGTGTTATTTAGTATAATAAGGAAAAACAAAGTCAATTAATACAAATGATTAGGAGTCCTAAATACTTTACAATGCGTTTTAATATATTTTAATGAGTTTTCTTTTATACCAGCGTCGACGCTTAGGCAATTTTTGCAACTGTAAAGATGTTTTGGCTGTTTGGAAGTTTAAATATATTTTCTGCGCTTGCTTCGTTTATATATTATAAAAAATCTTAATAAAAAATAAAGAAATAGATTTTAAATAGTACAACAAACTATTAGATTTGAAAAACATCGTAAAAAGGTTTTCTTAATTAAAAAATTCAGTGTACTGCTGGAAAAATTGAATAGCTCAGAACTTAATATTACGGTCTTGTGCCCCCGTGGATTAATGTCATAACTCAGTGCATGTAAAAATATGATTGAATGTTCTAAGGTCTATTGGAGAGCAATGGGTAGTTTGAAGGCAGCCTTCCCTTTCTTTGAGTTCTTAATCGGCCTCTATTGGTTATTTTATTTGAGTTGTAATAAATCAAATAAATGTTTATGTAAACTAGCATTATTGTAATTATTATATATTATTTTATTGAACTCAAAAAACAATATGAAAAACTTTCAATTTTTCAAGGAAAATTCATCAATTCAATAATATTTATGGATTTTTGGCATTTACTCAGGTAAATACCTAAGGTATTTACCCTGATTTATCTGGGTATTTTACATATATAGGTTGGGTGGGAATCTTTCTCAGTATTCGCATGCTCAGTCTTTGACGCCTTAGACTAGTCATAGTGTGTTTGCACTTGGTTATGATTAGCTTCATCCAAGCGGTGTCTGTCAAGCTTAGTCGTACATCTGGTAATAAAAATCTGTTGTAATGAAACCATTCACAAAATGTTTTTAAGATTTTTTTTTCTTTGGCTTCCACGAGTTTACTTTGAAAATTGGAGTTGGAGTCTAAATCTTTAATATTACCCATAAAATATAAAAAGAAGTTATACCACTTATAAACTTCTTGAAAATAATAATAAATCCATATCCATGTACAAGGTCTATAGATCATTAACACCCCCCTCCCCCATGTCGCGTCACGTACTACTGTTTTAAGCGCACATTTTATTTTCGATGCTCTTTTCATATATATATATAAGCTGTCATTATAATAAATTAGATAGTATTGTACTGAAATATAATTATTGCAATTATTAGTAAAACAGTATTTTTTTTCCTTGGCTGAGTTTTAGCTTAAATTACATTTGTGGTAAAGAAAGGACCTCTACATTCAACATAAATCCATGCAGGACAGCAAAAATACATACAATGAGTTGTATGGGAAGACTCTTAGCTCATCTCGTATTAGAACAATTCGTTTTATTGATCTATTAATGCATAGAGATAATGATAGGCATATCGGAAATTATGATACTATTCGTGAATTTGATATTACACTGTAGTCAAAATACGGACACTAAATACTAACCTAGCCTATCTATTGTAGCTCAATAAATACAAACCTAGAATGATACGAATCAGCATTCTAAAAAAAATATAAACATGTGGCTGTAATCAGAATTTTTACCCTGGAGGGAAAAATTCTTAACAGATGGTTATTTTTTATCTAACTATACAGCAAGTTTCATTTTCTTTAGATTATCAATCTTACATCCGGCGGTTTCTCAAAAAAAAAATTATTACTTAAACAGTAGATTACAGTGTTAAAATAAGGTTCCATAAAATTTAGGTTGAGAGTATAACTGTAATATTTTTCTGAAAAAAAATTTTAGATTTAGTATATATGCAATACTTTCCGATAATTTTTTTTTATTGTGATGTCCTTTTCATAAAAACTAATCCTTTCTTTCAAAGTAAAGTCAGGTTTAGATGAGAGAGTAATTTACTTATTAAAAGTCGAATTTTATTGCGGTTTGCCCGTTGAAACTCGTCGATCATTAACATTATACATCAAAACAGTTCTTTTGTGTAATTCGTTCAACTTTGATTGAACATTGCATCTGTCTGAATTTTTTATGTTGTAATAAGTACTTTAGTTAAAAGCTTAAAGTTTTAGAAAATAGTTATTTCAGGGTTTACTCAAGCATGTACGTGAAACGATCGGTTATTTTATGTCAGAGGTTGTATATATATAATCAGTGGCGTAGCCAGGATTGTCCAAAGGGGGGGGGGGGGGGGGGGTCATAAATTATTTTTGGTCCGACCAAACAAATTTTTTTTTATTAATAATTGATTTAAACAATTTTTAACTTATAATTTTAATTAACTTTAATTAATAATTTGAATAAAATGTAATTAATAATTTTAAATTAATTTTAATTAATAATTTTAAATTAGTAATTTTAATTAATTATAATAATTTTTAAGTAGTAATTTTAAATTAAAATTTTAATTAATCATAATAGTAATTTTTAAGTACTAATTTTAAATTAGTAAATTTAGTTCATGATATTTTTTAATTTAAGCAGTAGTTTTAAATTAAAATTCTAATTAATAATTTTAATTAAATATATATATATATATATACATAAATTATAAATAAGATGTAAATTAAAAGCTTAATTTTCGCAGGTTAATCTTCAGTCATTTCCTAATTTAAATTACTAACAAACCTGGCTGACATTTTACTGGGATTTAAGTCTGTAGCTAGATATTGATAGGGGGTCTGGATTGAAGCAATTTTAAATTAGTAATTTTAATAATATTAATAATTTTTAAGTAATAATTTTAAATTTGTAAATAATTCTTTATTATATAATTAAAAATAACAGAATAATAATCATTATTTTCCGGTTAATTGTATCATGTATGACTGTGGCGTGACATGGGGGAGGAGGTTTCATTGGTTGCGTGACGCAGCAAAACGGCGCATTGAGGGCAAAATCATAACGGAAATTGGCGTTGCTTGTAAAAAAAAATCAAATAACTGAATAAAAAATATATTAATATAAAAAAACATTGATTTGTAGAATCTGTAAAGCTAGACAACGGAAAAATACTTGCCTAATAATCAGCCCGAGATGCAGCGCCGAAGAAAAAAAATCCAGATAAAGGTTATGAACACAGATTTAAACGAGAATCTGTTTACCCCACCATTCTTAAATAGAGCCAACTTTTCCATTATGTGCCCTTCGTATTTATAATAGTTGAATATAACTTTTTAATAATCCCGCACAAATTTTTTCAAACGAATGGGCATCAATCTTGAGAATGATCAAAACTCAATTTTTTTTAAAAAAAAGCGGAAAACCGCGTGAAAAGTAACACGTTTGAGTAACAAAAAAATAATTTGTAAATGTAATTGAATAAAAAATTAGTTAGTCTTGGGTATTTTCAACGATAATCTCAATAAACAAAAAATATTTGAATAAGAAAAGGAGCACATACTTTAAACATATCAGCAAATCTTTTTCACGATACTCCTTTCTTTTGTCTTGAATCTTCCAATAGTTTATGTTTTGATGACGGCATACCGTGAAAATGCGTAATTCAGATATTCTTAGCAAGAACATGCAGTACTGGAGTAATTTTCAAATTCAAATGGCAAATGAGAGAGATACAACCTCTCAGAAAACTGATTTTTGCTAAAGGGAAAAAATTCCACCAACGTTGTGAGGGAGCGAAGAGGATCACAATTAGGGCCGTTATTATTATTTTTTTACAGGAGTCATTTACAATCCTTTCTTAAAGCACGTAGGGGATGAATGGGTCTTTTCAGGGAAAGTACCTTACTTCAAAGCAAGCAATTTCTGGATTGATGCATTGTGAATTTCGGCTCAAACCGCTCCATTTCAAGTGTTAAGAAAAGTAACCCTTTACATGTACAAACAACCAAAACAATCATACAGACCTACTACCCAGTGGCGGCGATTCGGTGGCGCAAGGGTGGGGGGGGGGCGGCAACCCCGCACTTTTATTGGATATTGCCCCCTCACTTTTTTAATATTGACGCCTCACTTTTTTTAATATTGCACTTTTTAAAAATAAAACATAACCTCAACACCCCCACTTCTACAGACGGTCAATGGTCGAATTTTTCCTCGCCCCCACCCCTCACACACACTTCTTGTGTCCTCTTGATCTTGACCCCGCACTTTTGACACCCAATCGCCGCCACTGCTACTACCCCATCATGCCCCCCCCCCCCACAAAAAGTCGAATGTTCCGTCTTTAATGTTGTTTGACCACTGTTCTCCTTAAAATCATCCCTTCAGGGGACAGAAGGAAAGGGTGCAGGAGATACATTTGTTGTAGATAAAGAAATGTGACGTGTGTTTTCTCTATAGAAATCAGAGAAAAAATCTTCATTGTTTTTTGTTTTTTTGCATTTGTTATTTTTCAAAAAAATAATTTTGATTTTATACTGGCTATGGGGGGGGGGGGGTCCTAACCCAAGGTAACCCAATGCTGGGCTACGCCACTGTATACAATACAAAATAAGATAAAATGGAAAAGCAAAACAAATTGAATATTCACAATTAATCATTATTGACATCTCTGTTTACATCATATTTATGTTCTTTCGGAAAAAAAATCTAAGCAGAAGCCCGGAGATCCTTCTCAAAATGTACAATGAAAATATACAACTACCTTTTTTTTTTCTTTTTTTTTCAAAGCATCATTTGCACCTTTTCCTTTTTTTAGATTATGATCCCCTTCCTATTTCTGATATATAGTAAATGTTACCATTGTGTTATTATTAATTAATTCTAAGATTATCAGACTATCACGCAGGGCTGCCACTGTGAGTTGTACCTTTGAAAATAGTATCTTTAGTATCCTCAAACATGAAAAATAGTAGCCTAGTAGCCTAAAAAGTCTCCTCAATTATGCATATATTTAGCAAATATTACTAAAAGCAGTTAAATGCGACAAAGATTAAACAAATTGCGATAAATGCATTCTAATAAATGCAAGTAATACTACAAATTGAGATTAATTTTATTTTTCTCACTGTGTTTAGAAATTCTAAATATGTACTTATACTCATTTTTTTGTTCAAATATATTACACACACACGCGCGCACGCACGCACGCACGCATACATACATACATACATACATACATACATACATCCACCCACCCACCCACCCCACCACACACACACACACACACACACACACATACATACATACACACATACATACATACATACATGCATGCATGCATATATATATATCAACTTGCTTTTTTTAAAAATTAACGCATCAAAAACATCCACCCCAAGACTGAATGCCTACTTTTAGCCAAACATAATAGAATAAGACTGCAGGAAATGGTTATAGAAATATCGCATTCACAATAGTCGTCAGTATATTGTCAATAAAATTTGTAAAATAATAAAATAAAAGTTGTATTAATAAAATAAAAGTTGTATTAATAAAATGTGTACCTAAATTTCAAAACTCTCATGTACCCTATGAATTAGAATGTAACCCAAGAAAACCAAGGCTTCTAGATCATATCCTAACAATAAAATTTTCAATATACAAGGAAATTTTTATTGTATCACTAAAACTAAAAGTAAAACGTACAATTTTGAAGGAAAAAACATAATGCACTCTTAAAAGTAAAAGATTAATGTTACACTGAAATTAGAGTAAATGTGCCCCTACTATAAAATAATTTTTACCAAAAAAAATTAATAAGAAGAATTAATAAAAATAAAAATGGAACTCGAGTCTCCAATAATCTGAAAACCTTAAAAGTTGGGAATTTCGAGTTTTAAAAATCCCTGATTTGGTTAAATTTAAGCTCAAAGAAAATTAATAGTATTAGCAAATGAAAGCGAGGGAAGATTAGAAATTGCCCAATTTGTGAGATTAAACTTAAATTAGATCTCTGAACGGACACTGCATTGCATGTCGCACTAGAGCTGCATATTGGGCTATTGGCGACGGTTCGGGGCCCATCTCGAAGGAAGGATCCGGGAACAATGCCTCGTAGTTTTGAACCATGGTCAGATAACGAGGACAACACCTGAGGCTTCTGACGCCGTTAAGTAAGGAAATTTCTTTCAAAAAGTTGTATTTTCAAGAATTATTTCAAGTGACGCATTTGTGTATTATATTCGTAAAACTTTTTCTGATTGCTTACGTATTTTATTGGATATCATTATTATTTATAAAGAAAGTGTCCTCATATTTAGAAAAATGTCTAATTTGAGTTTATATTGCAGAATTACTTATTAAATTTGTCCACTGTCATTTAAAATACACATTACTTGTGACGTCATCTAAATTATATTATTTTACCGGCCAAGGAGTTCGTTTATCTGCGATGTAATCTCCTCCCCACTTCAGACCTTCTTAAATATTTGTTAAATTTAATATGATTTTAATTCATAACCAAGAGCTTAATAAGAACTGTTTAATAACTTTCATATATCTTGAATTACCAAGAGACTTTCCTCTACCAAACCATGATTCCTGCTCTGCCACTAAAATTTCAGTATTCTACAACGAATGTAGAATAAGTTAAAAGTCAAATTCTTTTTGAGTGTTTGTTCTTTGTTGTCAAAGTTATATTATATTATTTAACTTTCAATTTATCATTTAAAGAATTTTTAAATACTTTGAATTTAATTTAATATTTATAATAAGATTCGTTATTCAATCTTTTAAAACTTTGAATTAAAATGACTTTTACAATTTAAATTGAATTTATAGAAGTTAATATTTATTGGTCAAAGATAAAGACATTCCTTTGAATGAGTTGCACAATACTATGCAATGTCGAGTCTTTGACTCCCACTATACTTTAGATCACGTAGCCTTTGTATTATTCTTTACCTGTGTTGGTCAACTAAAACACTATAATTTCTATAACACTAAATTGCCATAACTATAATTTTTTTAACTAATTTATTTCGTAATTAGGGAGTGATTTACTAATTTTAAAAATAGCTATTGACTACTGTTAAAAGTAGTTGTGGTGTTGCTCTTGTAAGTCAACCCCTCACATGTAATATTTCTAATTATTGAATCAATACTTCTTTTTTATTTTGCAAAGCAAATGCTTGCCGACCCCTCTTTCTATTTTTACAGATATTGTTCTTTTCCAAGCATCTCGTTGCTTTTTCTCAGTGCACACTGTATGCATGATGTCGGGGGTTTGCAATGATTGGTCATTACGTCACATATGCAAATTTTTTTTTATGAATCCCTGGGGATTGAACATTTCTGCTATGCTTTTTCTTCCATTTCTTTTTTTGTTGTTGAGTAACAACTGGCGTCTCCATGTCCAGACATTCTCCAGCATTTTGCTTTGTTTCACTCAGAAAAAACGGGGCTCGTCGCCTCTTTGTTACGCTATAATTCTTTCTATAAAAAAAAATATATATAAATAAGTGTCAATTTTTATTTTGGGGATTCGATTGCTCCTCTGCTAATAAAATAAGAACCCTCGCACCTCGACATCAGAATGACCGAATCTACTACCTACTTGACAATAATAATAAAATGATGCATCTCTACAGAATTGGTTTATACCCTTTATTTATCATCCTCTTTTATACTGAATTTTAGTGATCAAGTGGTGTTTTAGTTTAGTGTGTGTTTAAATTTGTATTAGTTTGCTTTTTTCCAAATAATATAGTAACTTTTTATTTCACTAAGAAAGCCTTATTGGTCACCTGGGCACAACGCATAGAATATGTAACCATTATGATATATCACTGGCCGTACATAATGATATATTAAGACAAAGTTATTCTAATATACCAACTATAAAAGTAGATATTATTTTATAAAAATATTCACCGTGACAGTAGTTAATGGCAATGATAATTGTTGCTGTTTCGGTATTCATCTTCCAACGTATTTCTTCCTGTTTACTTAAATGAAAATTAATTTTTCAAATATTTTATAGTTAATAGTTAAGGTTCACTTAAGTTATTCTGCAATAAATGAAATGAACTAAAACAATATAAAAACATGTATCGTAGCTTTCTACTGTTTATGCTAAGCCTTTAATTATACTTAATCTATAAAAAAAGATAAAAAATGTCGGTCACTTGGAACTTGAAATTTTTTGCAATGTTTAATTAGGAATTTCGAATCTTTAAGTTGGGAAATTTCTTGTTTTCGCGAATTATTTACCCCAATTTATATTCAAAACATTCAAATAAGGTATGTAAACGACTATTTCAAATAATTCGAAAATATTAACGCTTAAAACAATGCGAATACATCTTTTAAACGTTTAAAACGCCCGACAATTTGGCAACAACAAACCAACTTAAACGTAAAAACATGACTTACCCGCACTTCAAAAGCCCCGCTTCCTCGTCTTTCCATGCACGATCACCATCTAACCAAAAACCAACGTATTTTCCCCGCCAAACTCTTCCCGATTAAGAAATACCCAAGCTTCCAGCCACTAAATTAATCACTTTGCCGAAAAATTTCTCTAACATAAACACACGAGCTCGGGATGATTCACCACACACTCAATCCCAAACGTCGAGATAACCGCCTCCTCTCCTGTGATATATTTTAACTGTTATTCAAATATCGCACAACACTAGTAGGGATTAACCACAGGGACTTATCTAGTGCCTCATCAACAGTGTTGGTGATCACTCTCTCTCCCCCCCCCCCCCCCCCCCCCACCTATAACTAAACTTCTAATCTTCTCGAAAGGAAAACCTTTACCATGAAACAACTAGTTATTTTGAAGAAAAAACTTGTTCCCGTTTTCTTGTCAAATTACCTGTTCACTAACATAACATGTTCATGTTCACCAAAATAACCTATTTGATTTCAGAAAAAAAAATTGTCCGACGTCCGATCGTTACAGAGCATATTTTAAGGAATTTTAACTGGTGGGGCAAATTATATTCTACAGAAAGCAGAACCACTTTGTACTTAAAATAGCAAATTTTAAACTAATTTAATTAATTTAGTTTAAAATTATATGTTTGTAAAAAGTTATTTCAAAGAAATTATCAAATTCAGGAAATTTTCTAACGATTCATAAAAGTATGTTTTATTCGTTTTCATAACGCAAAATTTTATTAAAAAACGTTTAAATATTTTTTTTTGAAACCTAATGTTTTGTATTTTAAAATATATATTTCCTACATTTCCGCCATTTTACTTCACACAAATGTAAAGTTTTAAATCTATAGTATATTTACATCTAAATCCGTATACTTAGGTAAATTTTAGACTTGTACCCGAGTATATTACAAACAAAATGTGCATTAATAACATTACATTAATAAGTAGCATTTACTTTATAAGATAAACAATAATATTCTATTTATTTGTATTCGAAAAATATTTTATTTTACAGCACAAAAATATAGAAAAATAAGTAGTTTTAAATTTTTAAAAAACATAATACTTTTTTAAAACTTGTTATCATTTCTGAAAAAGGTTTTTATATAATCTCTGCTTTTGTAAATTGCTGCTCCGACAACTTTTGTCGCCGTTCCTTCAGATGCAGAAATTTTAGCACTGAAGGGCGGTGATTGAAAAATGTGGTTCCTTTTCCATTTAAGACTATGTTGCGTCTCTTATTAATTGTTTCGAGATTATCTGACTGCCTATGATCTGACATCAACATGTTGTAGCAGGAAATTATCATTTCCACTTGCATGGAACGTGGTGCGACAAAGAGTTAAAATTACATGAATGGAACTCCTCTTTAAAACTCCCCTTCCCTTAAAGCCCACATTTTTTGAAAATATTAAATAATTCTTTTTCAAGACTAAAACAAATAAATTATTCTGGTGGGGAAATAGAAGTTTATTGTGAATCAGAGTTATTTGAGATTTATAATAGTATTATTAAAAAGAAAAGTATTGGAAGCATTGCCGTTTTCATCGAAGAATGCACATCTAAAATATAAATCTAAGATAAGTTGTTGAATAAAAAAACTAGTTAAATGGCATTTACAAAAGTTTTAATTATTTTTTTTGCATTGTTTTGAAGTAATTTATTTTTTAATCAAACTTTTAGACACTTTTTCATTTATACCAACCTTTATTAAAGTTACTCATATATTTCATGTAACCTACGCATAAACGTAAGCTTGTATTGGACCAACGGTTATTGCTGAACAGGTTTCAACCAAAGCCGCCTTATTCACAACAGTGACGGTTTGTTCACGTTCTTTTTAAAGAGCAGTGTCTTCATCACTTTACCAGTTTTTTTATTAACCTGTTCATTTTGTCAAATGTTCTTTTCATAAAATTAAACAGCGCCATCTATTGATCGTATGAAGAACTTATTTTATTCGATTTCGAGAAATAAGTTTTAGATGGTTTGAAGAACTGTTATTTCTCAAAAATATTTTTAATTATCCGAAATTGAAATAATGATATATTTTAACTGTTATTCAAATATCGCATAACACTAGTAGGGATTAACCACAGGGACTTATCAAGTGCATCATCAACAATGTTGGTGATTTGTTATATGACCTGTGCGTTTGTTAAGGGTTGCTAAATTCCCTAGTAACATTATTTTAGATTATATCTTGCAACATGAGTTTTCAACATTCCTGCCATACATTTGCCATTGTACAATGAAAATATCAGTCTCATAATACTTTATTACCATGCCCAATTTCTCTATAACCATCCCTAAACTCTATCCAATAGGTTGAGAAATTCGAAATAGTATTGTGTTTATTTTCTTAATTTATAACACCTTAATGTATACATAAATAAAAAACTGATTTTGATATTTAATTTTATCATGTTTACAAATATTTATATTGAAATAATACCAATAAACATTTAATATGAGTTTAATTGAATTAAACACTCAAAGATTATTTATTAAAAATATATATATTTTTCATACAAAATAATATTTTTTGCATATCCTTTACAAAACATAATAAGCAGACATTAAAAGTGCTCTTTGTATCTTCCATATACCTGAAAACCAAAATATTGAGTATTCAAAAGTTTTGTCTTGTCTAAATGTTCGATGTATTATACAAAGTATATTTCTATGAAAATTTTACGATTTAAAATACTAGCATCTAATTGTGCAGCAAATATTAAAATTTAAATGTTATAACATTACTTGTTAATATTAATGTTATAACCCTTACTCCTTTTAATAAATGAAAGTTTAGTTAATAATGTTTATGAAAAATCAATTAATTTCAGGACATCAACGTAAAAGAGAGTATACTAAATTAATGAACTAAATAATATGTATTATTTTTAAAATGTAATAAACTTTACATTTGACTAGTTAAAATGATAAAGTAATTTTCACTGACAATAGTAGATATTTTGACACAATTCAAAATATAAATAATAGTTTCGAAAATGGAACTTCTAGTCTAAAGGAATTGTGGCCATAATAATCTTAATAAAAAGTATCCATTTTTAAAAAAAATAACTTTTAACTCTTTAAGGCCGAAGAATTTGTTTCGCTTCTGTTTAGTTGAAGATCTGCTCTTCTGCACCAATAAAACGTTGGTACGGTAGCGGTTGGTTTAATTAAAGTTCCATCACAGTAGAACTATACAATGGGTTATTGACGACGTTTGTGAATGTATCCCAAGGGAAAGTATCGGGAATGGTTGATTGAATTAGTGTCACACTAGATCAGCATAGTGGGCTACTGGCGACAGTTTGGGTCTATCTAGAAAAACACTCCTTCATAATTTTGAATTCTGGTCTGATGATGAGAACAACATCTGAGTTGACACGCCACATGCCTGTATAAGCGCAAGAACGTATGGATAAGTAAAATTTGCACCAATTCCCTAAACACGGATATTTTGCAGACAAGAGCCCTTTGCACTTTCAAAGTTGGTATTCGAACCCACAACCCTCCGATTATAAGCTTGTTACTCTTACCACTCGTCCACCGTGGGTCTTGTATTAGTTAGAAGAGTGGATAATATTTCCTTGATTCTTCATTCCTTCCAAATTTGGAGATTGGGTGCCAACTCCGGTGCTGTCCTCGCAATCTCAAAATTCAAAATTACAAGACAGTTCTTTGGAATAGATCTCGAACCATCACCAATAGCCTATGTTGTGGCTAGTTCTAGTGCGAAGTTAATTTTAAACAACCAACTAACATGGTTTGAAATTACAAGGCATGTTTCCGAGACTTTCCTTTGGAATAGATTTTGAACCATCGCTAATAGCCCATTGCATAATTATAGTGCGACGTTAACGAACTAAAAACCATTCAACAATGTTTTCCGCGTGTTGGAAGGTTTAGATTGGTGTATTGTCGGCTCGTTTGGCATTTGCGTAAAATTTACTGAAGAAAACTACCTTTAACTTCCGACGGTATCGGTCTTAAAGGGTTAACCCTTGATGGTCAGGGACTTTATATCACATTCAGTGATTTCCAGTTTTTTAAGGAATGCACTAAGTTTTATAATTCTTTAAAATACTCCATTTTACAGTACATTTTTAAATATAAAGGTATTGAGATACAACTTTAAACTATATCCTTACAATTAGATAAAAAATTTGAATATAAAATAAAACATACACAGGAAAAGTTATTTAAACTTCTAGAGACTGAAAACAACTTCATAATGTCAAAATTCATTTGAGTGTCAGTGCCAACCATATCACTAATGGTGATTTTATAACAAATATAAGCCGATTTAAAGTGATTTTATAATAAATATAACCCAATATGTCTTAAACCATATTATATGTATCAAAATTTCTGATGAGCCTAAAATAAACCTTTTAATAACTCCGATTTAAAATACTTCTAGAAAATTGATAATATGGATTTTTGCTTTCTTTTCTTCTGTGCATGTTCGATAGAACCCAAAAGTCTTAATAAAACAATGATTTATTGATTTTAGTATTATAGTTTTGTGTAATTTTTTTATATATACTAACAAATATTAATTTAAGATTGCAAAAATTTATTTTGTATCTAATACAAATATAATGTATCATATCGTTTTTAAATGAATTTCGCTTAAACTTTATTAATTATTCTGAAAGGGTTTTACAAATGTATATTTGGAGGAAAATTTTAATTGTAAAATTACAATGATATTAGAAAGGCAAAATTATATTATCCATTTCATGACACTCTTTAAAAATGTACTTTAATTTTATATAAAATGTCAATATCAATATTCTAGTAAAATAAAATTAAAACCTAATAGATTCAATGATTTCCCAGTTTAGACAGCATCAGTTGAAATTAAAATGGGTAGATTTAGAACAAATTGTTTGGATAAATTATATTACAATCCATTATATTTAATTTTTACGATCCATTATTTAATTATATATTTTCTTCTCTTTCTTAGAATTAATTCATTTTCTGGGTTTTTATAAAACATATAGTTATTTAACCTTTATATGCTGTTTTACTCATATAATAACTAATAAGTAATAATCTTGAGGTCTAAGTAAAATGTAATGTTACAAGTTGGCTGATTTCTAATCTACCCGAGCCTTCATTTGTTAATAATATTAATTTTCTTCAGGCATAAATTTTCCCAACTCGGGGTTTTTAGAAGTTAAAATTCCCAACTTTCAGGGTTTCCAGACTATTGGGAGGGGGGGGGGGGTCGGTTGGTTGGTTGGTTGTATAGGGTTTAATGGCGCAAGGGCCAAATATGGCCAAGCTGCGCCAAACACAAGGTAATTCAAACCAACATTAAAATTCTAAAAAACACATAAACATAATTATATTTCAAAGAAGAGGTAAAAATCCTGTGTAATTTAAAAAGATAAACAGTGATGAATGAGGTGGATGATTTAATAAATAGGACAATGTGGGAGATGATGTATTAAAAAAGCGATTATATACAAGACTAAGACGAGGACAAGAAGTTAAAATATGACGGATAGTGAGAGGTTGTTGGCAAAGATGACAAGGCGGGGTGGTTTCATTTTGCAGCAAGTGCCTATGCGTCGCTCTTGAATGTCCTATGCGGAGACGAGTCAAAAGTACATCAGGCCGTCTAGATGGCAAGGACGGTAGGGGCGAAATAGCTGGAAAAATTGAAGCAAGTTTATTACTTGTTTGCAGCCTCCAATGTTCACACCACTCGTTCCGCACAAGGTCTCGCAAGGCATTGCAAAGGTCGCCATAGGGGATTCTGATTTTTAACTGGGATGTGGCATTTTTGGCTGCTTGATCAGCCAGTTCATTTCCAATTATGCCGACATGCCCAGGAATCCAACACAATACGACACCATAACCCCTTTTGATAAGCTTTTCATAAACATATACAACATCATTTGCAAGTGGGTGTCTAAATGCATCTGATGATAAAGCTTCTAAAATACTTGTAGAATCAGTATAAATAATAAAGTTGCCAACGGTGGGGGGGGGGTCGGACTCCCCTCTCCCCCCCTCCTCTTGGTACCACCACTGTCTCTCCTTAATATTCTTGTAAACCAGGGCCTAATCTAGAAGGCAGTTGTGGCTCAATTGGACAGCTGTAAATTAAAAATGGGCAGTTTCTAAATTTGAAATGGTGATTTTCATGTGTATATTTGAAATCAGCACAGTTTTATCGTTTAAATAAAGTAGTTTTTGCCTTTTTAGAAAAATAGGGAATTGCCCATTGTATTTGTGCAAATGAAATCAATTGCTGATATACAATTATAAATGCCAAGGGATACACAATAATTTGAACTTACTATGAATGGTCAGAATGATCTTGAATTAATAACTGTAGTAGACTTGCAACCACAAATACATTCAAACTATTTCCTAAAGACTTGTATTTTTGTATTTTTTCTATACTTGGAGGGAAATCTAAAAGGGTTAGAAATTATTTAAACCATTTATATATAACCTTTATATTTTTAATTCAGACAAAAATAAAAAAAAAACATGTGGAAAATTAAAATTCAATAAAGTTGTTTATAAATTTAGACATTTATTGTTTTACACTTTACTAAATTATATTAAATAAATTAATTTCAAAATTAAAATAGTGAATAAAAAAAACGAATAGGATACAAGATAAAATATGTGATATAAGACTTCATATAATTGGGGTTTTAAAAAATTATAAATTTAAACAATTTAATTAAATATCATAACATACCAAAATTATTTGGGAAACACATAACATTTGCGATTTCTTTAGGTGTGAAATATCGAAGTCTTAACTGTTTCAGTAAACTTAATTGTTCTTTTTTATCTTCAGATTTTGAGACAAGTTCAAATATTGAAGTTTCCTAAAACAAACAAAAGAAATAAAATGTATTTTTATTAAAAAAAAGTAAAACAGAAACTCACTTTTAAAACTTGTAAAAGTGATCGATAACATAAAATTTTATACTATTTACTGTGAAGCCCAGCTAGCGAAACATTTTGAATAGAAAGTTTTATGCCTTATTTCATAAATTTTATTTTTAAAAAAGATTGGACCACAAACAATAAGGGAAAAGGATGTTCTAAATGTTGTAAATTTCCATACATAGTTATTTTTATGAATTAATTTTAGTAAATATTAATATTTGCAATTATAAATTTAATTAGTAATTTAAAATAATTCGTGTTGTATAACATGGAGCAAGACATTAGTTGAAATTATACAAATTGTACAAAAAATATATTTTTAATCTTTAAACTGGTAATATAATAAACATTATTTGCTAAAATTTCACAACACTGTTCACGACAGTGACCAAGATTGACTAAAATATTTATGAAATAATTTTGTTATTTAAATTGCAACACTATGCTGCATGAAGCTGTGAAGAATTTTGCACATTGTAAAATAGTTACCATCAAGTAGGCTAACTTTGTCCGCTCGGGTGTCTTTACCCACTTTTTTGCACTATGAAAAAAGCAATTTAAACTGCCACCAGAACTATTTAAAGCACTTAATTCAACCTTTGTAGATGCATCATTGATGTCAATGAATTGTTTTCACCAAAAAGATAGTTATCGATCTATATTTCTGATTTTTTTTGTTTAGACCTCTAAAGAAGCAAAATTTGATGTGGTGAAACTTTAATTAATGCTACCTTCTACATTGAAAGATAATTTAAAGTGGCTTTATTTTATAGTCGGGCATATAATGATGATAAACAAAAATATTTGTGTGTGGGAATGACAATTTAAAGACAAAAAATGGGAGTGGTCAAGTTGTTAAATGATTCACAAGAAAAACAAGGTGACTTTCTGTTTGAAAATTACTAAAAAAAATCTAAAGTTTTTCTCCAACATACGATGTTGGAAACTATAATATAATAAAATTATTGCAAAAGAATTGGAAGAAAGAGGAGCCCTCATAGAATTCAACTGCAAAATATAAGAAAAACAAATATTCACAACAAAATAAATCTAACTTTTAAGTCTTGAAATGGCATAAGTACAGAACCGGTTCCTTGTGCATATCGGTGATATCTGTAACAAAAAAAAATATTACAGAAAAATCCTACATATTACAAAATAGTGTACCAAAACTCTTGCCCAATGAATTCACATTATTTAAATCACATATTAAAGTGCTTAAAGGGAATATTTTAAAGTATGTCAAAGTACATATAAAAAAGTTTGTTTCATTGTTGTAATTATCAAATACAAATATGCACAACCTTAGCTTTGAAACATTTAAAAATACTATACAATACCAAACTTGATCAAGAATTAAAAACTACAGTACAAAAATACAGAAAATATATATGAAATGCAGAGGAATATTTTAGTTAAATTAAGTAAAAACTTGTTTTCCAAGATTCAAAATAATGAGCAACAAAAAGCATTCCAAATTAAAGTACATTCAAATTTCTAGAGACAACACCAACTTTTTAGTGCAAAAAAAATGCTCTACATCTTCAAAATAGTCTAGATATAAATTTTCTTGCACTGTATCCAAATATATTACAATAACCACAACTACTTGCAGTTCAGGGATTACCTCAACATCAATAAACACAATTTTAACAGCAAAAATTGTTCTAATAAAAATTTACTCAATATTTTTAATCAGCATAGCAAATGTTAGCAATAATAAATAAATATTGGAGATACAGACTGGCACAGTTTAAATATCGGCCAAAGATTTTTTTTACTGTTGTATACATACATAAAATAAAAAATTTAAACATAAAAAAATTATGTAATTAATTTTTAAATGTCTTATTAAATTAGAATGCCTTTATTAATTGACATTAATGCCATGCGATTGGTTGTGGAAAAACTAAACCAAACTGCAGTAACTGCTAAGTTTATCATAGCAAAAGTTTACGTTCTTGTTTGAAATTTTAAAGTAATACATATCTTTAAAATTTCGGCAGCAAAACGACTAAACGACTTTGATAATGTTTTTTTCATTGAAAATATAGTGTGTTATATTTTTTTATTGTAGTAAAGATGTACATTTTAATATTATATACATATTATATACAATGATTCCACATTGGACAATCAATCATTCAATATTTTTAAACAATATTTTGAAAATAAACACAGATTTCTTTATAATATTTCGTTTTTAAATAAAAATAAGTTCATAACGGTATTAAAGTCGTAAAATTTAAATGTTAGTCATAGGGGAAAACATACATTTCAAATTATAAACTAAATTAATTAACACCTTTTACATAGTGTAGGATATAGAATATGGGTATTAATTTTAAATTAGACAGAAATAGAAAAGAAATTTTGTGTTGAGGAACAACTGCAACTCCCATAAATTTCATAAGTGCCGAAATGTTTTAAGAATCTAAAAAAAAATGTCTAACTTAAACACTGAATTAAACATCAGGAAAGTGAGAGATTTGTATTACAGTGAGGAAAGTAGAGAATGAAAAATATCAAGAACATATAAAAACATGGGTACTTACGCTTTGGTAAAGCAGCAAGACTTGTAGCTATTTTCATCAATAATATCCAAGACAGACCAATACTTTGAGAGAATCTTATCGGGTACAAGAAAAGATTCAAAATAATCGCTTCCATTTCGCTCTAAAAAGTGCTTTATTGGACATTTATTTTCTCCTCTTGTTTTACTATTCTGACAGCAATTGGAACACAGAAATTTCATGTGATCCCTCATGTATGGAATTTCATGCAGAATCTTAAAATAAATTACAATATTGTAAAAATACAACTTGTTGAAAACAAGATTAACATACCAGAACATTGAAATTATGATTTTCATCAAGTTATAATGATGCTAAATACTACAATGCAATGTAATAAATTAATGTAAAAGTTGAATAAATTATCTGACTGTGCAGTTAAAATTTATAAAAGGATTTAAATAAAGTGCTCTATTTCATATATGCAGTATTTTTGTGAATTTAGGGCATTTATAATCACATTTAGTAACTCAAATGTAATAAAAATTTACACATTTTTAATAAAATGTTGTAATGTTATTTTATACATTTGTTGCACAATCAACAAAAAAATACAAAAGTATCATCAGTAAGGTGATTTTGTGCATTGTAGAAAAAAATTACGAAATCACCGAAAAAAAAATTACGAAATTTGTCCCTGGCCACAACCATTGTCATAATCTTACAAAGGATTTTATTCCCATAATGAACAGTCAATTATTTTCCCTGTTTCTTAAGGAATTATAGGTTCACAGAAATACGGAAATGGCCAAAATCCTTTTTAGAGCTTCCCTCTCGAAAGTTTGACAAAGCAATACTACTTATTAGGAGACAAAGTAAAGATATCCATTCTAAGGGATAAATTTCTATTGAAGTTTTCTGAAAAGGTGCAGGTTGACTTAGAAAATGTAATCTTTCAATTGACCTAATTATCATGTGTTAGGGGATAATAATGACATTTCTTTGTGCAGTGGGCAGCTAGAAATCCGAATTATTTCTCAAACCAGTTGCTATTGTCCAATGCGGACCGGTAAAAGCACATAATTCATATCAAATTCACCACTATTGACAGGAAGGAAGTTTTAAAACATTCCAGCCATTCCGGCTTCTACTCAGACATGTTCTTTCTCAGGTCTCTTCATGTAAATCGAGTGCAGTTAGCCAAATCTGTATCTGTTTTGGATACAGTTTCCTGGACCATGTCATCTCTTAAAAAGGTGAAACCTGGAAGAGTTCTGAAGTGTTTTAGAAAGGAGGGATTTGTAAGTCCGAGCGAAGTGGTATATGTCAGTGCAACTGAAGAAAACAATGGAAAAAGATCTAGTGACACATTGGGATTCAAATGTCAGCATTGAAAAATACATCAAACTGACAACGATTTATGCATGAGGAAGAGAACTTGATTGTTTCCATTGTCATTCCTCGAGACACTACTGAAAAATGTGATCTTTCTGAGGATGAAATACCTGTGGAAGAAAATAATTCCTGCAAAATTAAGGACTTTTTAAAAGCACTCAGATGCGATGACAATTGAAAAGTTTTTCCTAAGCAATGCGGATGAGGGACATGAAAAACTAAATGATTTGAAAATTCACATTGCAAAACAGGTTTGCAGTTTTAAAAAAAATCAAACTCTGTTAACAGATTAATTTAGCTCCTATATAATGTATTTTGTGATTTTAAGCAAGATAAAAAGATTAGTACATATTTTAAAGGGTAAAGTAAAAAATATGTAGTTCTTATTCTCTTATTACACAATAGTAATTTTATGTTTTTAATTAAAATTACAGTCATAATTTTTCAGTTACATGTAATGCTGCAAGTTCATTTTTATTTCTTTTTTAAACGTTGTTCTCCCCAATAGCGGGCACCTCCCAATAGCAGATGAAACTTCCAGTCCCATGACTATCCGCTATTCGGAGGTACCACTACAGTTATTAAAAGGCCCAGTTAGCCTGGCTATACTCACTAAAGTGGACTGAAAAAACTTTTTTCGAAATTAATATTACAATAAAAGTCGAAAAATGATAGAACCCACAAAAATTATTGCCAATTTTAGCTAATATCTAATTACACACATCTGCCATTACAAATCTGCAGAAAAATTTAAATATTTGAACTTTATTTTTAAATTTAATTACTTTTTTTAATAAAATTTTAAAATTGGCTAGTTACAAAAAGAAAACTTGTTCATAGAATTATTTAGAAAAAAAAACTTTTTATTAAAACTTAATAGTGACTGCAATAGAAAAAATCCAAAAGATGAAAAAACATACTAATTACTTAATCATTTAAAAAAGTTAGTATTTTTTTTTCAAATTGATTATGGCACAGCATAAAAAAAGTTATTCAATAGGAAAGTAAAAACCCACAATAAATTTTATTTAGACAATTTTCTAAATATATATAAACACTAACAACGCCAAATAAGGCAAATGGAAATTGCAACCATAATATTTTCTTAATGCACCTTTAATGTGCAATATGACACATGTAATTTGTCTTATACTTAATTAAAAAAGTTTTTGCTCAATTATATAACATTCTGTTTAGTACTTTTTTTAGATATTCTGGATTTTGTAAATTATATTTTAATTTTACAAACAAATTTATATAACAAATCCTTACACTTGATCTAGCTAAGAGTAAAATATCATAAGATAGTGTTTATACCTGAGGAGACTCTGAAAATGAGAAGTTTGTTTCCTTCAATCTTGCAATCATATAGTAACGAAGACGAGAATTTGGAATATCAAAATCTTGTGGGGAGAGCAAGAACTCTTGATATCTATATCCACATTTTTTTAAAGTTTCTATTAAAATACATTGCGCAACGGAATTTTCAAACCCTTGCACGTTTTCTAGTAATATATACATCGGTTTTGTTTGTAACCTAAAATATAAAAATAATGCTTAACTTAATAATTCAAAAGAACATCTATAATTTATTTATGATTATAATAAGTCAATTTTAATACAAACACAACAAAACTATATAATAATTACACATTATTACAGAGCTCAGTAGAGAAAAATATTATTGATATTCATTATATTATCTGAAAACTTTACCAATGCCCAGAAACAGAAAAGCTGCAATCCATGCTGTCCGTCACATATTTTTTCAAAAGTCTGCAGACAAATTTTTGCAGAAGTCTAGCATATGTATTTTTCTATAATGCTGCATTACTACTTTAAAACATAATCTGAAGATTCTTTTTAGATTAACTACCTTCTGATTAGCTTTTTTCACTAATTACATTTGTCATATATTTAACAGTCAACAAGTAATCAATGATGCCAAGTGAATTTCAAATTGGTGTTTCAACAATTCTGATGACTTGTAATTGTTGAGATAGAACCAATTATGGCAGAAATACAACAATTTAACAAGCATCTGAAAGAAAGAATTGTTGAAATTCTGAAATATAGAAAGTCCCAAACAGATTCACAAATTGTGAATGTACCACAATGTATCATCTCCAGGTTGTAAAAAACAAACATTTTGCAAAAAGGGCATGAGGGCGCTATTGAAATAGAAAAAAGGCGGGCAGGGAGGACCACCCTTAAAAAAAATCGCCTAGAGTGACCACTGTAATGATAAATTGTTAAATAATTTTTTTCTTATTTTAGTGAAACTGTAGCTTAAATTAATGTTGTGGTGGGGACCTAACAATAAACATAAATCTATGCTGAGTTGTAGATCCATAGATAAATAAATCTTGTACCCACAGATAGATAGATCATATCATCCAACCAGTACTTTAGCTAGATAACTACAAATCAGCTGTTTGTACAAATCAATATACAAAATGATGTTATCCCAATTTTATAGTTATCTCTGAAAATATAATTTGAAAATATTAAAGCAAAAAACCATGAGAATATAACTTTTAAACGTTTAAAACACTCAACAATTTAGAACCAACAAAACTAACCTAAACGTAAAAGCATGACTTACTCGCACTTCAAAAGCCCATAGAATAAAACCACTAAATTAATCACTTTGACCAAGAATTTCTCTAATGTAAACACCCGAGCACGATATGATTCACAACACACTCAATCCCACACGTCGATTAACACCTCCTCTCCTACCCCCAACCTATAACTAAACTCTTCTAATCTTCACACAAGACATGGAAAACTTTCACCAAGAAACAAACAGTTATTTTTAAGAAAAACTTATTCCCACTTTCTTGTCAAATTACCTGTTCACTAACATAACATGTTCCCCAAAATAACATATTCGATTTCAGAAAAAAACTTATTGTCCAATCGTTATAAAACTTGAACAGTCAAGTGTGAAAAAGTAGGAACGTTGTGAAGGGAGTTGGTAATTTAATGTGCAACCCTAGGCCTTTTTGTTTGTCATTCAGCATGCAATTCCTTTGATAAATAAACATTAGTTGACAAGGAACTAGAATAATATTATCAATTTTTATCTAAATTGAAATTGTTATCGTGATATAAATAATATTGGAATATTTTTGGGTCATTGTTGACAAATTAGTACCATGAGTTGTGATATTGCTACCACGATTCTCTGCTAATAAGGATCGAACACTCGATCCATCCATCAATTTTGAATATAATCATAAAAGTATACAATCAACCAGTTTGTTAGTTATAACTGCTAAAATTCTGATCTAGATCGGAATGTTATTTGTTATTGCTGAACAGGTTTCGACAAAAGCCATCTTCTTCACACTGGTGATATTTCTGTAGAATGTTAGTAAGCTACAGTTTGTTTTCGTTCTTTTTAAAGAGCAGTGTATTTAGAATGTTCGTCTGATAAAATGTATGTTCTTCTAATAAAATTAAACAGCGTCATCTATTAATCGTATGAAGAACTTATTTGATTCGATTTCGAAAAATAACTTTTAGAACATTCAAAGAACTGTTATTTTTCAAAAATAATATTTTTAATTATCTGAAATTGAAATAAGGATATATTTTAACTGTTATTCAAATATCGCTCATCACTAATATACATGTGTACTAACTTTCATTCAATTGCAATAAGCTGTTTAAAAAAAATATCTCCACAAAAGCCAGTCATACCTTTTTAGACATGTGTGTAAATGCTTTAACAAAAATAAGTTATGCAAATCACAATACAATTATAAAAAAAAAAAAAATTAAACCAATCATAATTCAACACTTCCATAACTTACAAAAATACAGAAATTCTCAAAATACTTACTGAGAAATAATGTGTAATACATGCATAAACGAACTGCTTCTGGTATCTTCCACATCTTTTTTCAATCCAACTCTAAAATAAAATCACAATTTATTTCAATAGTTTTAAATTTCTAGAAAGCTATGAAAAAGGTAAAAATGTAGTAAAATAAGTAACGAACTGTGTATTTTAACTTGATAAACCAAAATCTTAAAAATGCAGTGCATTATCAACTGAAATCCTTGTGTCAAACTATAAAAATTTAAACATTACACCATATAATCTAGTAGTTCTGATAACAGTAAACCTCTCATCCATTTAGGCATGACTCCATTTAAGCCTCGTAAAGTGATCTTGGACCTTCGATTACAAAATGGACAAAACTAGAATGTGTTGAAGTAAGAAATTCCAGAAGTTTTCAGTAATTTTAGTGACAAATCAACCTAAAGGGAAAATTTGGTGTTAGGTTTACCGCATGAATTACATTTACCACAAGTCATCTCGCTCCTTGACACACATAATGGACAAACCCAGAATGTGTGGAGTGTTAAGAAATTCCAAATCTGCTACAATAATATTATCAGTAATAATGAAACATTACTGATATAACGATTTTTCATGTATTTTGTCTCCAATAGAATAACGGCTAGCAACTTTTTTTGTCTAATTTAGCGATTTCCTTGAATATAGTTTTGGTATCAATGTTAAAGAAAATTCAAATTTCAATTTGAAAATTCAAATTTTGGACCGGAATCCGGACTTGCTTTCACACAAAGAGATTAAATGTTTCTGAATATATCATTATGATCCAAGATTCAGCATTTTCCAAAATCCGAAATTGCCAAATCCCAATGATTCCAGTTTTGAAATTTTCTACTGAATATATATTTATTTTAAAACTAGAAATCTTTAAAATTTAAGTCAGCTAACATAAAAATATAGCATTGTGAGTTTTTTAATTTAAACATAAGAAATCTGGGACTGTTAATGATGGGGATTTTACATTGCGGTGGGCCCGGTCAATCGGACCATTTTCCGTATCAACTAGATGGCGCTTGGGCAAACCGGCGAGGCGTATGCGCAGTGTCTCCCCAAGCGATAAAAAAACTGCCACTTTCTGCCAACAGGCTACTAACAACCCATCAGCTGGTAAAAATCATGGAATTTATAAGGGTGACTACCTATAACAAGTAATCTTCTGCCCTGCTCATGCTAGATGTGGCAAAGGCCTTCGACAGGGTCTGGCACTTAGGACTCATCAAGAAGCTGATTGACTGCGGCCTTCAACCAGGTCTGATCATACTTTTAAAGTCCTATCTCACCAACAGGAGATTTAACATTAAAGTTGGCAAAAGGTATCTCCTCCAGTAGACAAATCGAAGCAGGTGTTCCCCAGGGCTTGATTCTCAGTTCATTACTCTACTTGTTCTACACAATGGATTTTCCTGCACTCCGACCACAACTGTCTCACGGCATTTTATGCCGTGAGCACAGCAGTTGATACAGCAATTGTCTGCAAATTCCTAAACCCAAATCATACAGTAGAGAAGCAACAAGAAAAAGTAGAAGAGATCGAGACCTGGTGTGAAACCTGGAAAGTTACCATAAATGAACAAAAGTCCAAAAACAGACCATTAAAAAAAGAGACCTTGTATCTTATTTCTATTAATGTTGAATATTTCTTTCTTACAAAATCTTATTTTACATTGCAAGTTTCAAAATAGAAGAAAAAAAATGAAAATATTAAGTGTCTCTACGTGCAGAAATAGGTGGATCAAACAAGCAAACAATACTGTCTTAAGGTATCTCTGATACATCAGGTAATTCAGCCAATATAAACTCTTCAATTTTACCAAGTCTGTTGCATTTTCTCAAGAAAATTACTCATTGTTGCTTTTATTGTAGTATTTCTTGTTTCAAAGTTCTACATAATGGATATACTGATTAGTTAAGCCTTTTTTTTAAATATTACCTAAATTAACCATTTACTTTTTATTCAATGAGCTAAATAAAGTATTGATTATTGCTTTAATTGTAGCACTTCAATCTAATACATATTTTTACAATAAGCATACAAATCCATAAGAATACCAAATGGTGTTTAATCTAATTTTGTCTTTACAAAAATATATAATTTTTCTATCAATTGTCCCCTGTATTACTTATGCAGTCTCTTTGTTATCAACACTGAGTAACAGATTAGACAAAAACTCTTTACTTTTTTTTTAATCATTCTGTTTATTCTATTTAGACTTAACTTTTAACTCATTATCGTTAAATCTTATAAGGCTTAAAAAGATAAATAACTTTAATATTAATTACTTAACAGTTTAACATAAAAAAGGTAAAATAGTGGACATTGAATAAACATAGGTACTCATCATATTTCAATAAATATTATCTTCCAAAAACAGAATTACCCAGATACAGTAAGCAACCATACAAGACATTAGTGATAACAATAGGTAATCATTTAGCAAAGTAGTGACATTTGTGAGCAACTTCTGCTACAAAAAACTTTGGTAACATAATGGACATAAAAAAAACACAATTCTGGAAAACAAACTAAGTTGTAGAAAAAAAAAGTTGCTTAATAAATTTAGTCATTTAAGGTGTAACAGACAGCCAACAACATAAGTTTTATTTCAATACATGTATTATTATTAACAAAATATTTTTTTTTCTCATAGCATTATAACTGATTGTTTTTTTAATTTTTGCAGAGGGACAAGTAAATTTAGCAAATACTAAACTTTATGCACATATTTTTGTTGTTGTTTTACTAATTTTTTTATTTTAAAACTAATTAAATAATATCATAAGAGAGAGAATATGCTCTTTTCACAAGATAAATGGAAATTTTATAATGACAAAAGAAAAAATATCTACATGTCATTAAATTCAAAGGATAGTATTTGTAAAAAAATTTGAAAATGACACGTTTAAATCAAATAACGTAATTTGTAAAATATTTTTTTTTCTCATAGCATTATAACTGATTGTTTTTTTAATTTTTGCAGAGGGACAAGTAAATTTAGCAAATACTAAACTTTATGCACATATTTTTGTTGTTGTTTTACTAATTTTTTTATTTTAAAACTAATTAAATAATATCATAAGAGAGAGAATATGCTCTTTTCACAAGATAAATGGAAATTTTATAATGACAAAAGAAAAAATATCTACATGTCATTAAATTCAAAGGATAGTATTTGTAAAAAAATTTGAAAATGACACGTTTAAATCAAATAACGTAATTTGTAAAATAAAAATTAAGATTTTTTACATTTTAATTATTTGCCCCCTTGAAAACTAATTCGTTATCATAGCTCCATATCAAACCATGTGTGCAATGCTAAGGGGCAATTTGGTGTCATGTAACAGTCTCTCTAATACTTTAAGTAAGATCTCTGTGATTCATTACCACACTATTTGCAATTTTGTAATTAAACTTATCATTTGCTTTGTAAACTTTATAGTATTTAATATAAACTTAATTTCAAAGAAATTAAAGAAAATGCGATTTTTTTTAAAAATTATACTTCATAAACAGAATTTTCTTAGGAACTAATTTATGGAAGCAAAGTTTATTTGAAAATCGGAAACAAACAAGTTTTTATAGTGTTGATAGTTTATTTAAATTAATCATTTAAAATTAAGTGCATCAGAATCAATGTTAGACAAAATTACGATTCTAAAATAGCCACAATGTGGAAGTTATTTCTTTAATTACAAAAGAAAATGTATTTATGAGAAACAAAAGTTAGAAGTTTTATATTGAAAATAAACAAGATTATTATAAATACCTGGTGAAAGGTTGACAAGGTGGACTCATAGTAATAATATCCAGCTTCATGTTTTCAAGTTCAGCAACAGTAAATGAAAGTATATTCTTTTGCAAATGACCATCCGGCCCAAAATTATGTTGATATATATCATTGGAAACTGGATTAATATCAATAGCAGCAACAACTTGAAAGGGAATTCTAGCTGCTACACACCAAAAACATTGAAAAATATATATATAATGTGTTTTTTTTAGAACTGTCAAATCAATAAATAAAATTTTAACATTTCTTGTAATACATCACTATACTTTATATCAAGTAGCCTCAGGTGCATCGCACTGGGGGGGAGGGGGGGGGTTCTTTACTATTTATAACTCAAACTCAAATCAAAGTTTCTATTTAATTTTTATGAAATGATAACATGATTTTTGTTAAATTCAACAATATAAAGTCGAGAGTTTTCCCTTTATCAATTTTTTAAAGTTTACAGAATTTTTTAAATGTTCGATTGACCATCGTGTGTTTTACATGCTCGTGTGATAGTGATTAATTCATCATATTCAGCATTATTCCAAACGCCCTTTTTAATTCCAACGATCATACATGGCCAACAAAACGGTTTTTATAAATAAAAACCACCACATAGCCACAAGAAAAACACATACCCTGATGACTGAAACTTACGACCATGCTGAGATGTATCCCTTTTTTTTTTATGAATGGACAATTTTGGTGTCGGTCTATCTTCTGTAAGTAGTTGGCGTTTATCATCTTCTAAAAGGAGTTTCAAAGAAGACGCACACCTTATCATAATGACGCTACGTTTCAAAATGGTCAAATTATAAATTTTAATATTAACTTAAGTAACGAAACAACACATGTGTAAACTTATCACAAAAACTATTTCCATTTGGAGAGATTCTTGCAAATTTTCCCCCCAGCCCACCGATTCATGCACGAGCCAATCAATTCATCGAATTCCAAGTACAGCAGAGTTGAAAAAATCTGTTTGGGCTGCATTTGTGACGTCACAACCCCCATTTTAGCGTGTAGAGGAAGTCGTACTACATAAGGTTGCCATGGCAACGATGCAGCCGATTTCTAACTTCGCTTTTTGGCTGCAGTTTGATTGATTGAAGTTTTTTCCCCTCATAAATTGTGCATTACGGCAACAAATTTGCTATTTATCGGAGATATTTTTACTTACAGTAGAAATTTCGTCTTCATTTCCAATTCTAATCTTCATTTAAGAAAATTAGTAAAATATATAGTTTTAGTTTTAAAATACACTAATAAAATTAGGTGCAGCCTGGCTGTACTTGCTGTACCCCACAAGCCGCCACTGTAATTTGGGATAAAAAAAGTTGACAAATGTTGATAAGTTGGAACTAGGAATTTTTTCGCAATGTTGAGTTCAGAATTTCAAATCATTAAGTTTGGTTTGGTTAATTAACATCGCACTAGACCTGCACATTGGAGTATTGCCGTTGGTTCAGGTCTATCTCGAAGAAAAGATCAAGGAATAATGCCTCGTATTTTAACCATGGTGAGATAACGAGGATAACATCCGAGGATATCCGTACCAGACGCTGTTAAATGGGAATTTTTAATCTCTAAGTTGGGAATTTCGAATCATTCAGTTGGGATATTTCTTGTCTTAACCCCCCTCCCCCCAAATTGTGTGACGGCACTGAATGTGACACATAAGACTTTTGTAAACAAACTGATGCTGCCACTCTGCGAAGAAAATTTTAATTTGTAATCCTTTTCATATAAAGCAAATGTTACTACATATCTTAATAAAAGGAATCCAATGCTTCTGTTTTTATAGATTCTAAAAAAAAAATTCAATTCTGAAACTAAAGTGTGTTAAATATTTAAAAAGTTGGTACTTTATTATTTTAGTGATGAATACATATAATCTAGCAATGATTATAAAACATTGTGCATGAATAAAAAAACGTGAATAACAAAATAATAATAATGGTAAGGTTCTCCCTTTAATCGTTGCTGTTATAATTGCGCACGAAAGATATACCGATAGTTAAGTAATAAATTAAGTTGCAGACAAGTCTTGCTCACTAAAATGTTGTTGCAGACTGTTTAGAAATTTTCTGCTACTGGATTCTGGTTCCAATAAAATAACAGCTATCAACTCATTTTTCTCTAATTTAGCGATTTCTTTGAATAGTTTTGGCATCCATGTTAAAAAGAAAATTGAAATTTGATGTGGGAAATTTCGCTTCGAACCGGAATTCATACTTTCTTTCATACAGAAAGTATGGATTGCTAATGGATTTCGTGATGATCTAAAATCCGAAATTTTCCTAAATGCCGAATCGCAAAGTCCTGAAGATTCCAGATTTGGAACTTTCTACTGTATTTCTAAATCAAAAATTTTATATTTTACAGTTCAATTAAAAAATTTATAACCGGGGAATGGCAATTCTAAAAAAATCACTCAGCAAAAATTTCTATAAACTTTCTAATTTTTTCAAAATTATGCTTAGTTTTCTAAAATCAAAGCTGTCCAAGAGTATGGCACTGGTAATTGCTGTAATAGGCATTTTATAACAATAAAAGTATTGCTATTTATAAAAATTATGTATACAATTTATGACAGGGGAATGATGCAAAAAACCAAGGAGAAAAGTTTGATAATTTGTATAAAAATAAATTATTATAATTTCATATTTTTTTTTAGTTAAACTAACATTTGTTCACCATTTTAGTTAGACATAAAATACAAATTATATTTTTAACTAGTATGTTTAGCACTATTATTTCAAAATGGAGATGAAGACACACAAGGAAATGACAATTTGCCCATAGAATATTCTTTTTTTTTTTCAATTTATGTTTATGAAATTGATTTTTTCTTTAGGAGGTGCACTTACAAATTTACATGTTTTATTTTCTAATAAATATTTTTTTTTCTAATTAATTCAAAGGGACAAGAAAATCTCCGTTAAGAGAAAATTACCCATAAACAATTTAGTATTTTTTACATTGCACAAGTCAAATAACATTGATTTAAAATAATATGCTTAAAGTACACAGTTTTATTCGTTATGTTATTTTTTGGAGATTTTGTTATACTTACCATCTAATGCAAATCGCATACCACCTATTCCACAGTAAAGTTCAAGTAATCTGTATTTTTCTTTCATGTCAATGTTTCCACTAAACGAGAGAGGCTTTCTAATTATAAAGGACTATTTATAGAAAACAAAACATTAAAAAATTAGTAAGTTTAAAGAAGAATTAAGTTTCTCAGTAGCAAAAGCTAAAATTTGTAAAATTACAATGAAAAAGATCATTTAAGAAAAATTGTAGGTGGAATATTTTATTCAACACACTAACGTTTAGGACAAAATTCAGATGATTCACTTGTAAATGTGAAACTAGAACAAGGACTTGCAACACAACTCAGTTCAGAACTCACTCAGATTGTATCCAAGATCTCATTATTTCCAAGCTTCTGATTGTTGAAAACATTATTAAAAGAATATGATGATTTGTGCATTTTAAATTATTTATTAATTCTGTAAATTGTCAAGGAATTATAACATTTTTAACAGTTACATGTCTTTTGCAACAAACTATTTTTGTATATTAATTACAATTCTGTGGCTTATACCTTTTCTTTGACTTCTTTAGTACAGAAATGGCTAGAAAACCTGATTTACGAATCTGATATGTACAAATAATTGTTATGGTCCTTAATTTTAATTTCATTATTATAATTAACTGTAAATAAAAATGTCAATTTAGGAAGATATTAAGGTGACAAATGGTCTGTGATTCATACATGTGGTAAACATTATTTTATTCCACCCAAGGTGTTTTTTTTTTTTTTGCTATGTGCTGAAAAGATTATCTGAAAACAAATATAAAAAATTTAAGATAAATGATAAATACTCGAAAAGACAGTATTTTTAACAGACAAAACTTTGTGCTTTTATTTTTTCTCTCAATAAACACGCATTGAAGATAAAGACTTTAAGTGATATTCAGAATAATAATTGGCTGACATTTTAACTGGCATAAATTAAAATAATGAACATCATAAATTGAATCAGAGCATGGGTAAATAAGTTGACTCAAACAAAAGTTGAAGGATGCATTAATAGAAAATAAACTTCTTGATTTAATAATGACGCCAAGTACAAACAATGTGGACCACAGAAACACTCTTGCGGGAAATGAACAGTAACAACAAAACAAATAAATCGTTTTTTAACATATATTTAATCTTAAAATCCTAAATTATAATTTAAACTGCATCTTTGAGACAGTATAGTTACTCTGTGAGTAGTTACATGGTTTGACATATTAGTTTTAAAATATCTACAGTTGAGAGTTCATGCCGGAATATTGTATAATATTCTGAACATAATATCTTATCTATTTCTACATAAAATCTAAAATATTTAAAATTCATCATTTCTAAAACTCCAAATCACAGAGTGAAAATTTACACTTGTAGGAGAATCACTCAACTACTATTGGTTGTACCCAATCTGCAGGGTCAGCTAAGCCTTTTCAAACCATTATATTTTATTCTACTTCTCCTTTAACGAAGCAGGAATACTTCTTGGCAGTACAATTTTAGGTTCGTCAATTTTTTTTTTTTTTTTTTCGTTTCTTTAAATGTATTACGTCACGTTCTTATATAGTGAAGTTACCTGTTAGTTGGCTATGTTACTGAGGGGGAAAGCGGAGAAATTATGCATAGTAAAATAAATATTAATGATTACCTAAGTTTGGGTTGCTAGTGAACAATGAAAACCTTGGTAAATTATATTATATACAATTAAACATTTATCAATGGATCAGAGATGGCCAGGTATACCAACACTTCTGACTGCCTATTTCTGACCTCATTTAAGAGTAACACAGCCAAATAACATCTCGTAATTTGGAAACGAGATCAGAATGACGACACCTGAGATGACACTCAACGCAACTTGAAAAAGAAGGAAGCAGTGGTGGCCCATGGTCGAAAATGTTAGTGCAGCCGATATCATGTGAACTCCCCCTTTATTTTCCACAACCCATACATGAACTGAAATTCTTTATTATTTACTTCTCAAATCAAAGTTTCCTTTAAATTTTTACAAAATAATAACATGCGAAATATAGAAAACACTTACTTATTTTTTTTTAATTAAAGCAATTCTCCTTTCTTTTAAACATGTGAATCGGTCAGAATCTCCATACTACGTAGAGGTTGCCATGGCAATGATACAGCCGATTTCGAATTTCGCTTTTTGGCTGCAGTTTTGATTGAATGGAGTTTTTTCCCCTCCTGAATTGTACATTACGGTAACAGGCTTGCTATTTATCGAAAATGTTGTTTACTACTGTCGAAATTACATTTTCAATTCTAATCTTTATTTAAGAAAATTAGTAAAATATATATGAGATTTTAGTTTTAAAATACTGAATTTTAGTGCAGCCCGGCTCTACTTGCTGTAATGGACGAGCCGCCACTGGAAGGAAGCACACGCGCGTACCCTCGATTCCGTCGATCATGGCCAAGGTAATTGTGGTCTCCGTCCTTCGGAATGCGACTAGCAGCTGGTACCCCCTTCGAGCAGTCGATTATGGTGCTTAGCCAAACCTTCAAGCAGTCGATAATATACTTGCGTGTTCTGAAAAAATCTGACGCCAGAACATGATCCATATGTTACTTATTCGTGAGTTCGATATTTGTAAAATTCTGCTAAATTTTCATAGGGGACCAGTTCTCACCCATTTTATTTATTGAACTTATTATTTAGCAATTACGGAAATCAAATAACATTGACATTCGCTCGAAGATCAAATACTATATCCATTCTAAACATACGGCTACTTATTATATACAGAATCTTTCGGCTACCACATATAATGTAACAAGCTTTTCTAATTTTCTGCTCAAAATAAAAAATACATTGTATGAAATGCAGAAACATGTAAAATACGTATAATGGCGGAGTTTCACACCAAAAAGAAGAAGACCGCTGTTCCAAAGGAACATGGGGAAAAATCCGCAACGCCGAAGAGGTTCCGTAGAAATAGCATGGAACTTCAGTTCCTGTACTATAATTTTAAGCTTTTGTCATTAAATAATATCTCAATATAAAAATATATTTACGTCATATATTGAGATAGATTATACTCATCGTTTATGAAGCATTTTTTGTGTTGAAATAAAAGTATTTTTTCGTATTTCGTTGTAATTCTAATTACTATATACATAAATAATATAAGTATTTCAGCATTTAAATTTATTCAAATATAGAATAAAAATATTACTTATTTGGAAAAACAAATAGTATTAACAAACTTTCCCGTAATTACAAGCGTAGCGACTAAACGAACAAAAGCCAAGTTTTCTGCTGTAGAGAAGAAATCGAAACTACTAGTAAAACTCCCGCATTAAATATAATATCTTACCTTATACGCTCAAAACATCGTGTTAACATTTTTCAGAACCCAACCGTAACGCAAAACGCATTCGCGAAACGCATGCTTCCAATCCACATCGCGCACACATCCAATCCAACCAATCCAAGTAGGCCCGGTAGACCAGTGGATAAAGGCGTTCAGCTGGTAATCAGAGGATTGCTAGTTCGGGCCCGTGTGATGGACTTGAAAAAGAAAAGTAAAAAAGGAGTGATCAGGGTTGCCGGCTTTGCTGGTAAAATACTAGAAACTCGTCCAGAACATCCAACAAATTATACTGGTGTGTATAAGGGATTGGTGCACGATAAATCTGATCGAGGTCCTGAAGCCTATTGAAGGCGTGGGTGCCAGCTCAGGTGTTGTCATCATCATCTGACCATGGTGCAAAAATACGATAGGCATCGTTCCCGGGGCTTTCCTTCAACATAGGCCCCAAACCGTCTCCAATAGCCCACTGTGCAGCTAATTATCCTAACCAAACCACGCAATCCAAACCAACTTGTCCACAGAAGAAAGCAAACAAGTAACCACATTTAGAAATTAATCGCCTTAGTGAGAAATTCATCCCAGCTCTGACATCTGAGCTTTATAATTTTTTATGGTTTTAGTTTCTACAATTGTTCTAATAAATTATTTGGGGTTTTTAAAGGTATACAAGATTTGTAATTTTTTATTGATATATAAAATTAAATCAGCTTCTTTATTTTGAAGCAATACATTAAAAATGTTGTATACCAGTATTATACTAATAAATTCTTATAACATTTCGCATTCCATTGCTTTTCTTTTATGGTATTGCTTTCATTCGATATCGTTATTTTAATAGTGCGGAAAGGGTGACTAGTGTGGTCAATAAACAGGCTGTAAAATATTTTTTTGATCGGATAATATCTTCTGCCTCCTCATCACACTTGAAATTTCGAAATTTGAGTAAAAAATGGCTTTTTTCGCTTATTATAGGAAAAATAATATTTTTCGAAATAGTTATCCTAATTGCACGGAAAGTGTGTCTATTATGATCAATAAACACGATGTAAAATATTTTTTCGATCAGATAATATTTTCTGCCTCCACATCGCACTTGAATTACCGCTATTTTTGTTAAAAAGTGCACTTTTTCATGTGATAAAAATATCGTTCGAATACTATTTAATAGATGCACTTACACAAATACACTTACAGATGACTAGTTTACAGATGTTTGAATTCATTCTTATGGTCAAATTTATTGGCAGATCCAGTGAGGTGGGACACAAGGGCCTTACATGAAATAAAAAACTTCGTTATCATGAAATAAAAAATTTTAGAATATTGCTGTAAAATTTAACTAATGAGATTTTTGAACAAAAAAAATTCACTTTGAAAGATAATTCGGGATAACGTCGGTTTAGTTTTAGTTTACCATAATGTTTTCAGAAGTTAGTTCATTTGATATGTGACGATTCTAACTACCGCAAATAAGTTATACTATTATTACGAGAATTCAATGAAATTTGGTACTAAAATCTACATTTATAAATGTATTCTATACTTTTGCTGTGAAAAAAATATTTTTCTTCCTTCTCTAAAGGGGAAAAAAGTTCAATATGTTAATATATTTACAAAAATAAAAATTAATTTAAGCTAAAATGCAATAAAATGGAATCTTAGAACCAATGGAATATAAATTGTATTTTCACAGGAATTGCAATCGTTGCAGCACCAATGAACACACATTATCCTTTTTCTCTTATGCTACTTGTCACTTTGAATTATGTGTTTTGCTTGTGTCTCTGGATAGAATTTTAATGAGACTAATACTTCATTGATTTCATGTACACAGACAGTTATTAAATATACCAAAATCCGACACTTAATTTTTCGTTTAACCTATATTTCAGGCAGTGCACAATAATGCACTTTTTTTCTAAAATACCGCCCTCTATTAAAAAAAATTCCGCCCCTCATGCCCTTTTCGGACAAGCACAAGCGTCTGCTTCCCTAACTGTCTTTAAAAAGTGCATCGCTTTAAACATTGTTTTTGTATATTTGAATTAAATGAATTATGACAGTAGAAAAACAAACTTCTTTCTAAATACGCGTGTTGCGAAATCGCTATGATTCCGAACACGGAGCATCCCACGAATCCTATTGCTGGCTACGCCCACCCCGAACTTTTTTTTTAAAGTGCCCTTTCCAGCCAACAACGCCCTGCCCCTTTTTATTTCTAGAGTGAACACTGTGTCAAGCATTATTAAACGTAGTTTTCATCTATCAAACTGTGTTCTAAAGGAAGTATGTGCACATATAAAAATTATTAAATTTAAAACTATTATGAGAGAGCCCAAATGCAAAAGCAGTTTCATGCACTTTTAACTTGTTTGAGTAAATTGGGAAAAACTGTCAAAACGTAACTATTGTTGATAATAAAAAGTTAAAAATGAAAAAAAAAATGAAATTTTTTTTTTAATTAAATTAGTGTAAGTTCAAATTTACTGATTAATTTATATTCGAAATTTTAATTTATTTTATCATAATAATTAGTAATTACTAATTCATTAACACATTTCTTAAAAATAATTAGCTGGATAGAAGGAGATGAATACCTTGTTCCACATATGCTATAATCTTAAATTTCTGCAATGAAGCTGATTTGTTCTATTTAATTTTCAGATACTATTTTGTATAACTTTTCCACTTTTAATTATTAAGATGAACCCGAATTTCAATATTAGTTATTTGGGATTTTATTGTCGGGAGGGATAATCAGATATTGATAAAAAAATTCTAACGTTACAAAGTTAGATACTAAATTTTTGTTGCGAGCTTGATACATATTTTAACTGATTTATAATACATGTAATTAGAATTTTTAATTTATTGATTTTAAAAATTAATCATTGTCTACATTTTAAATTATTCACTCAGATTTCTAATGTTAAAAGTACTAGTTTATCGGTAAATATAACGTATTTGTGAATAATGTGAATTATTAAAGATACATATTACACCATCGATTTTTTTCGGTTTCAAAATTTATACATAAAGCATAACAAAATTTATTTTGAAACATGCATTATAATCTATGCTTGAAAATTTAATCTATCTGTCGCATGAATATATTCTGAAATTAAATTTAATGAACATTCATTTAAATATTAAAAATAACGGGAATTCGTTTGATTGTAAACTTTAACAAGCGAATTTTATGCCATTTTCGAATTTTTATTGAATTATGTCTATCGGGTCCCAATAGGTGTCGCCACCACGAAAAATTCAGGAGTTCCAAACTTACAAATATTATTATTACTATTTTGCAAAACCATCCAAGAGCATTTTTGTTCCCTTTAAAGGCATGCGTTGATACCTGAAGGTTAGGAAACCAATTCTTTCGATCGATTAAAAAAAAAGACGATAAATCACACAAATGTATTTTATTTTCAAATTTAAGAGAAACATATTACTTTCAAAAATGCGAACAGATGGCAGCACGAGAATTTAAATAATTACCAATGCTTGCTGTAAAATTTTTATACTATTTTAATTTTTATTACTATTTTAATTTTTATTACTATTTTAATTTTTATTACTATTTTAATTTTTATTACTATTTTAATTTTTATTTAGAACTAAAATTCTGAAAAAGAAATTTTAAAAAAGAGTATGGTTGTGGACATTTTCAGATTTTCAATTTTATTTTTGTGAAAACGTGAACCAGTGCTGGAGGGAGAAGCGAAATCAAAGCACGTTTGTTATTGGATTGTAAACAACACGTGCGTGGCTAATGAATATGCAATATATTCAAGATTGGAATAGGAAATAGGAAGCATATAAAACATTTAAAATCTACAAAAGAAATAATTTGAAAAATCTTGCTTTTTTTTTGTATTATTTGCTTCCAGAGAATTAATTACTATTATGCCTGTGGCACTTGTATAATTTTGTGTTGTATCCATAAATTATTATTTTACCTGACTAGAAGTATTGATTATAATTTTTCATCTATAATACAATATATTTAATGTATTATTGTAGCGCGGATACCATATTTCTATACAAAGCATATACTACAACCTTTATTACTGTAATTGTAAAATCAGGGAAATTTTTGTGACACTATCAGAGAAATCAGGGAAATTTCGGATGACTTTTTTCCCAAGTTTTGTTGCCACCCTATTATTTTTTTTTAATGTGTGGCCTATCAATCATTGCGCGGGTATTTACAAATCTCGTTTTTTAGGTTGCGACTAGTGATGAGAGATATTTTCATAACAGGTATAAAATATCATTATTTCAATTTCCGATAATTAAAAATATTATCTATAAGAAATAACAGTTATTTACTTGCTAAAAAAAAGTATATATATATATAAATATATATATATATGTACTTTAAACAATTAATAAATACGCTGTTTAATTTTAACTAAAAACACGTAAACCGCCAAAAACAAAGCAGGTAAAAAAAAAAAAAAAAAAAAAAAGGCGGTCTTGGAGGGAGAAACGAAACTTACTCCATAATGTAAATAATATCCTGATATAATTCATCGCTGAACATACATTTCCAAAAACCATTCATGAACGGAAATTCTTTATTATTCACTTCTCAAATCAAAGTTTCCTTTCAATTTTTATGAAATGATAACATGCGAAAAAAACGGAAAACACTTACTTATTTTTTGAAAATTAAAGCAACCCTGCTTTCTTTTAAACATGCGAATTGGTCAATTTTAATATTAACTTACATAACGAAACAACAGCAGGACCATGTTCTGAAACACACAGTAAATATATTACGAAAACCATTTCCGTTTGGAGATATTCTCGTAAGTTATTGTTTCAACAACGAGCCAATCAGCGTATCGAACCTCAAGTACAGCTAAAAGAAGAATATTCATTTCGGCTGTACCTTCTCACAAATGCAGTGCATTAGCAAGTGGGGAATCTCCATACTACGTAGAGGTTGCCATGGCAACGATGCAGCCGATTTCGAATTTCACTTTTTGGCTGCAGTTTAATTGAATGGAGTTTTTCCCCTCATGAATTGTGCATTACGGTAACAGGCTTGCTATTTATCGGAGATTTTGTTTACTACCGTAGAATTTTCATTTTCAATTCTAATCTTCATTTAAGAAAATTAGTAAAATATCTTATTTTAGTTTTAAAATACACTAATGAATCTAGGTGCAGCCCGGCTGTACTTGCTGTAGTGGGCGAGCCGCCACTGAAAATTAGGTAAAGAGAATAGGTACTGAAAGATGCATACCCAGCGGATAAGATTTTTCGTAGCAATCGTATCGAAGTCTAAATGATTTTTTTTAACCGAGGGGTGATTTAAATAAAAGAACCCATCGAAAGTTCTGGAAGTTTCTATTAGGAACCGGTAAAAACTATAAAAAAAAAATATATATATATAGTAAAACACAAAGGAAACGCACTGCATCACAATATGGGAAGATTCAACTAACCAATCACAAAACGAAACAAAACAAACAAAACATCCTAGGCACAACACGATAAATTTATATAGGACTGGCGCTTCGAATATTAGCTCGAAGAAATTTTACATTGTGGAAGGCAAAACCAATAGTTATATGAAACAAAAGTAATTTTCGAATAAAAAGAAGAAGATTTTGATTTAGACAATCACCTAATACAATTAAAAGAGAAGCTATTTTAATAAATAGAACACTGTGTGACGTTCGCATAAAGAGCAACGCCATATATTTTAAAATTCTTTAAAAAAAAATTTCGCTTGACGCAATAAAAAAATACAATGAAATTTATAAAACAGTTCCGCTACTGGCGTTGTGTCGGCTGCAGACTGCATTAGTTAACTCCATCTGTAGCCTTGGGAGCCTTAGTGTCATATGGGTCGAAAGTGTGCACTGAACTCTAAAACCAAGCACACGAATTTAAGTTAAATTTTACAAGTTGGACAATTTCTAATTTTTTCTTAATAACCTTGGTGTTTTTGCTTTCATTTGTTAAAAATATTAATTTTCTTCAGACAAATTTTCCCAACTTGAGAATTTTCAAACCTTGAAATTCCCAACTTTTAGGGTTTCCAAATTATTGGGGTGGGATGGGGGGAACTCCTCCTCCCCCCGGTGCGACGTGCCTGGCTGTTCTTGTTTATTTTAAAGAACAGGGAAACAAAAGAAGTGGTCGTTTGTTGTCGCCTGAGAGGCGACATCGGAGTGCTAAGGGTTAAGGCTATGTACCCTTATCGATTTCTAAGACGTATTCCCGTCAAATGTCTATAATAAAACTTTGTAATAAACTTGAATTGGAGCGTAAATATTATTAAAAAATTAATTAATGGCAACCAATATTTGGCTGTTTAAAATAAACTGCTGTAAACATTTTCTCGGTTATTTCGAATAAAATAGATTCAATGATTGTTCGCCTGTGCAGCTCTAGTGTAACTTTAACTACAACCAAATCCTATCAAAATGTGTACTTGGTTTGGTTTGATTAATCAACGTCGCACTAGAGCTGTACAGTGGGCTATTGGCGACTGTTCAGGTCTATCTCGAAGGAAAGACCCGGGAAAGATGCCTCGTATTTTTAGACCATTGTAATGGTTTTGGACACACGTGGAGCTGAAAACGTGCAGATACATTGAAAACCCAAAATGAAATTTGTACTTTAACAGAAGTTTCATTAATTTATGCTATTGTCATATTATATTTTTGTTATATTTTATGTTGAATTTTGAAAAATAATTTTTTTTCTGATAATTGTTATAGATACTGTTCACTTTTCGAGAATTAAAAAAAAAACTTAATAAACGTAAGTTTTGTATACTAAAAAGTATTATTTTTCTATTAAAACTTGCTTTGGAAAATAAATTTTTTTAAAAAGTAAAAATCAAAATTCTAAAATTTAAGATTTTATATATTATGTAAAGTATTTTTTATTGACCAACATTATTTTAATAAACATACAATAAATATAGTTGAGTGCAAAATATGAATTCCATTTAGACTTTTAAAAATTCTGAAAAGATCTTCTACAAAAAATTTTCAAATACAGAAATTAGATTTTAAAAAAATCATTTTTTTAAAATAAATTGAGCGTTAAATTTTAATGTAAAAGTATTATTTATTTTTATTTTGTAAAAAAAGTAAGTTAAGAAAATAATAATCACACAAAAGAAGAGGAATACTTGAAATTTTGTCCCAATTGAATAATATATTTTTTAAAAATGACATATTTCTCTAGCAAAAAATGAAGAATGTTAATTAAAAACTAATATAGGCTCATTGCATTTACAAATTCTTCAGCTGGTACAGTAGATTATCCGAACTCCAGTTATCCGGATCAAACAAAACTAATAGCCAATTTTCCGGACAAATTGCAAAAAAAAGTAGCTAATTCAGCTTTTTCTTTGTCATATTAAGAAATTAATTAAGAAATTACTATTTTCATCTCGAAATCAGAATTTTTTTGAAATTTTATTGTAATTGAAGATCTACTTTATTTGGAAAGCGATTTATGGGATTTAGACTAATAAGAGGTCGGGTTTGCTATATTTGGCGAAATAGCACATCCTGGAGCTTTAATCCGAGCCATATGAATCACCACGAAACAGCTGCGCACCCAGGAATATCGTCTGAAATTTTAAACACAGAAACCAAGTTTCAAACAAAGAAGAGTTTTCCCGCATAATTAGGGGCCACGTGCGTGAGAAAAAGTCCATCTGGGAATTTGCTTAGAGTTCGTTTCGAACGTTAATGTTGCTGACTCATGAGATAGTTGAATGTTGTTTAGTCTTTCATCTGACATTTCATTTTCGCTTGACACTCTGAGTTTTTAACCTTGATGTGGCTCATATTTGAATGAAAAGGAGATTTTTGATTTTTCCGCATTTGGTCTTGTTTTTGGAAAATGAAATAATGATTTGACGAAATTTGGTGAAACAATTTTTTAATATTTAATACGTATGCATAAAGGGGGAGCCTCACCTGAATTTTGTTGTTGTTGATTTTTTTTAATTTTTAGTTGAATACATTTTAATAATGTTTTTTTAATAATGTAACTTTTACATTTAAATAAGGTTTTTACATGTAAATAAGATTTTTTAAAAAAATTATTAACTTTTATATAATAAAAAATAAATAAGATTTTTGACCTATAATATTTTTAAAATCCGCTATACATGTGGTATTAAGATAGAAACACCATGTTACTTTTGCAAGGCATATCCATTCTGACACTTATAACTCCGTGACAAATAGCACGACATCATAAATTATTTTTTCGTTCGATAGGAAACTATACGAAATGATTAAATTACGTGAAATTATAAATTATTAAATTACGTAAAATTATAAATAATTGAATTATCTAAAATTACGAATAATTAAATTATGTAAAATTACGAATAATTAAATTATGTAGAATTAAGAATAATTATATTATGTATAATTATTAAGTTATGTGAAATTATGTAACATTTTGATATAAAGAGAAGCATGTACGGAGCGTGGATGGGAGTCCATTGAACCAGACATAACAGTTTGCGTTCTTTCTGTTAGCGAGATTTTTTTTTTTTTTTTTAGATTTTTTCATGTTTCTATAATCTGATGAAATGACGTTTAACGTAAACGTTCTTCTGGACGTTCAACGACACAGCCACGTAATTTTTTTCATTTTTATTTCTAAAAAATAAGCTCTTAATATAATTATATATCTTATTCACCTAGTGCAATTAAAAAAAGAAAATTATGTAAAGCTGCGTCCTCAATACGAATATCGTACATTTATTTTAAGTATAATCGATAAAGTAAAATACTCTGGTTTAATTAAGCAAATTATATGTACGCTAAAGTCGGGTATGGCTGTGCCGGAGCACGGTTATAAGGGTAATGCGTGGAACGTCAATTTCATCATATTATATATAGATTGGTCGCCAACAAAATTTTCACCAAAAGAAAGAGCAAGAACATGTCCCATCTAATCTCAACATCTACCTTTAAAACTAATTTTTGTTTATCTTTATTATCTGAAGAAATTTATTGTCTTAAAAGCATATTTTGCATAAGTTTGTTGCTTTTTTTTATCTGCATATTCATATTAATTAAAGCAAACGAATACCGTAAATACATGTTACCTTGGTCCTGGGGTGTTACTTTGTACCAAAGGAAAAAAATGACTGAACTATGCGTGCTACAAACTGATTGCTTCTCTAACCAAGCTAATATCTTCATAAACTTCGGCGATAAAAGCCAGGTCGCGGACAGTGGCGGCTCGTCCACTACAGCAAGTACAGCCGGGCTGCACCTAAATTCAATAATGTGTTTTAAAACTAAAATCAGATATTTTACTAATTTTCTTAAATGACGATTAGAATTGAAAATGCAATTGCTACGGTAGTAAACAAAATCTCCGTGCATTACGGTAATCCAAGCATGTTACTGTAATGCACAATTCAGGAGGGGAAAAAACTCCATTCAATCAAAATTGCAGCCAAAAAGCGAAATTCGAAATCGGCTGCATCGTTGCCATGGAAACCTCTACGTAGTATGGAGATTCCTACCCATGCTAATGCACTGCATTTGTGAGAAGGTACAGCCGAAATGAATTTTCTTGTTTTAGCTGCACTTAAGGTTCGATATGCTAATTGGCTCGTGGGTGAAACGTGAACTAACGAGAATATCTCCAAACGGAAATGGTTTTCGTGATACATTTACTGTGTGCTGTTGTTTCAGGACATGGTCCTGCTGTTGTTTCGTTATTTAAGTTAATATTAAAATGGACCGATTCGCATATTTAAAAGAAAGGAGGATTGCTTTAATTTTCAAAAATAAGTATAAGTGTTTTCTATTTTTTCCGCATGTTATCATTTCGTAAAAATTGAAAGGAAACTTTGATTTGAGTAGTACATAATAAAGAATTTCCGTTCATGTATGGTTTTTGGAAAATGGGGGGGGGGGGGGGGGGGGGATTCACATGATTTCGGCTGCACTAACATTTTCGACCACGGGCCGCCACTGGTCGCGGAACTAGTTATACAATCCTGCTTTCAATAAAGTTCTCATATCCGCCAATGGGTGGTACAAAGCAGCCGGTATTTACGGTAATTTGTTAAATGACGCTAAGGGGTTGTCCATAAATGACGTCACATCATTTCTTCATATTTTTTACTCCTTCCCTCCCCTAGGTCACAAACTGTCACACTTGACTATACCCCCTCCATCCCTCTATGTCACATGTCACTTTCTTCTAAAATTCAGGCACACATTTGGACAAATAGAGATGTCCAAATGTGTGCCTGAATTTTTCCAACATGATTTGAGATCATGGGAATCCGTTTCATATGAAATTTTTAAACAAGAACAATTACAAACTAAGAAACTTGATAATTTGATACATCAACAACTAGTGGTCGATACTGCACACTTATATCAACCCGTTAATAAAGACGCAGTGGTTAATCTTTCCAACTTTCCTTTAGACAACAAACAAAAGCAAGTCCTTGCACTTAACGCTAATTTTTCTATTGCATCCAAACCCTCATTTTCTAGACTAATTGCTCCTGTGGAAAGGACGTTCGTCAATAGTAGTTTATCACAAACACAGAAAGATTCCATTAGACATCTAATACTAAATAATGTTAATTTTAATTCCAAGAATTTTGTACCCAATCTGAATAAATATGAAACATCCACTCTCAAGGAATTAAAATCAAATCCTTCAATTGTTTTAACCAGGGCTGATAAAGGCGGACAAATTGTGGTTTTAGACCGAACCCTTTATACAGAAAGTGTTACTACCCTGCTCTCTGAGGGACCTTACATCCAACTTAAACGTGATCCATCACAGAATGAACTTAAGGTGATCAAATCAATAATAAAGGACAGCCATTTTATTTCCTCTAAAAATTATCTTATTCCGTCCATATCTAATACAGCCAGGTTATATGCTCTACCCAAGGTTCACAAACCTGATATCCCGTTTCGTCCTATTGTGTCTAATATAGGTACGGCTTCATACAAACTAGCCAAATATCTTGTCACCATTTTTTCACCTCTTTTGAAATCCAATAGATATACTGTTAAAAACTCTATGCAATTCGTTTCACTTATCAAAGACATAAACGCCAAAGATCTCCACATGGTGTCTTTCGATGTAAAATCTTTATTTACCAACGTTCCTATTCAAGGCGCATTAAAGTGCCTTGAAGGTCGCCTCAGAGTTTTTCATTTCACACAATTTGAAATAGATGATTTGATTTCCCTTACAAAGACTTGTCTTTGGCAAACCACTTTTGTATTTGAAGGTAATTTTTATAGACAAACGGATGGTTTGGCTATGGGAAGCCCTCTTTCACCCATACTCAGTGATATATATATGGATTATTTTGAAGAAAAACTTTTCACCATTATTAAATTTCCCCTTTGGATCCGCTATGTTGATGACACTTTCGCCCTATTAAACAACTCCACCGGAGAAGTTGACGGAATTCTCCCTGTATTAAATTCCATAGATCCTAAAATACAATTCACTGCCGAATCCGAATCCAACAATACTCTTCCTTTCCTTGATGTTTTAATTACTCGTAAAGATGACCATTTATCCACCACCGTATATAGAAAACCCTTCGCAGTTTCTTTGCCCCCTCATTTTAAGTCCTGCCACCCCATACAACAAAAAATGGCTGCATTTTACACTTTTGTTAATCGTGCTCTTAACATCTGTTCTACACCCGATTCACTCCAGACTGAACTTAATTATTTGAGAGCCGTCGCCGTGGATCGAGGTTTCTCACCCAACGTCGTTGATAAGGCCTTACATAAACTTAAAAATCCATTTAAAAATTCTAGTCTATCTGAGCGGTCTAAGTCTTTAGTTGTTTTACCATATTATCCCCAGATCAGCCATCAAATTTCTAAAATTCTCGGTAGGTTCGACATACGTTCCATATTTTCACCTATCAATAAGATCACGTTCACACAACTTAAAGACCCTATTGACGATCTTAATAACTGGGGCATATACAGTATTTCATGTCAATGTGGCATGTCATATATTGGTCAAACAAGGAGAGCATTAAGATTTCGTATCAAGGAGCACCAAGCACATACTGTTAAACAAGAAATAAAGAAGTCCTCCATTGCCAAACACTCTTGGGAACATGGTCATATATTTAATTTTTCTAACTCACATTTAATTTGCAAACCTAAATCACCATTTGAACTTGACTTCCTGGAGGCGTTTCATATTTTTAGTAATATTGATTCGGTTGTCAATGAAACGTTTGCGGTCCCAATGTTTCCCGCTTGTTGGCACACAATAGTTAACTCCAACCGTTTGTAATAGTTTTTAGTTAGTTTTTTGGTCTTTGGCAACATTTTAGATTGCTTGGGTTTATTTATATTTCATTACACACAGACTTTACATTTTCCGCTGATGAAGGGTGATGTATCTCCCGAAACATGTCCGGATTATTACGGACTTTTATTGCGTATTTTAACGTTGCATTTGTATTTTAATAAAACCAGATACCAAGAAACTCCTACTTGGATGGTTATGTCGGATGCCAACTCGGATATTGTCACCGTCATTTGACTATGGCTCAAATGAATGTTCATGGGCCTTTCCTTTGGGTTAAGCTCTGAACCATCGTCAATAGTCCAATATGCAGCTTTAGTGTGACGTTAATTTCAACCAACCAACTTAGTCATTCCGTGAAGTATTCTTTCTTTATTATTCCGAAATCGTTTATCACGTAAACGAAATGTGACATACAAGATCTGCCAGACGCTCTGTGGAATTAAAATCGAATTTTTTTTTTATAAATTATTACTTTTATTGATTTTAAACATAAATAGCCCTAAACATAAATAACCTTGTCCCCTAGCCCCTTTCTACACGGACATGGTAAACTTTGCGCGAGCTTTTGCAGATGACATTGAGAGATTGGTGGACACAAACCACATGGAAAATATTCTTCTTAAAAAACAACAACTTTATTTTGCAGATTTAAATACAAGACAATTTTAAAGTTGTTCGATATTGCCCGTTATATTTTTTATGAAACATATCTGAATCACTCGTTATCCTATAATTTCATTTAAAATATAAAAATTACAAACCAAAAAATTAAAAAAAAAAATTCGATTAAAAAATTAAACAGTAGAAATGAGATTGAGTTGAGAATGCTTTTTCAAAAATAAATAAAAAAATAAAAACATGCCATTAAAGGTTTGGTTAATCAACGTCGCACTACAGCTGCACAGTGAGCTATTTGCGACGGTTCAGGGCCTATCTCGAAGGAAAGACCTGGAAACGATGCCCCTCATATTTTGAACCAAGGTCAGATGACGAGACAACAACAAAGCTAACACTCACGCCTTCAATAGGCGTCAGGACTTTGAACCCCGATCAGATTTATCGTGCATCATTCCATTGTGCACCATTGTTGGATGTTCTGGACAAAAATTAAATTAATCTAATGTTTGTGCCAATTTACAAAAATCATACCTACATTTTGACGTCGATTTCAAAAAGTTTTAATAAGTATAAAATTGATATTAAATAATTCAATTTTTTCAACTCGTTCGTAAAATTAAAAATTATTTTTTACTTTTAGCACATTTCTTTAAAGTCGGTTTCCCTTTTTTTTAGAAAGATTATTTTATTACTTTTCTTTTAGTCCATCGCACGTGCACCATCAAAAGACGACGTTGGAAATTTGAACTCCAGATCTGTTTTTCAGTTGTCGCCAATCGCTAACCTTGTTTATGAATTGTGCAGCTGCGCCTATCGACTTGTTATGCTGAGTTCAGCAAGAATCTTTTTACATTTTCAATTTGATCCGATCTTTTGAAATAGTAATGAATCGGCAGCTGAAGTAACATTCTTGTTCACAAAGAACTTGAAAAAGCTCGCCAAATGTTGACTCCTTGAAAAAAAATGCCAGGTTTGGTGGCTATTTTTGAAGGTCTTTGAAATCAGCTACGAGAGATATTAGGATAGTTATGATTTTAGGGGGATCGGGATCTGTTCGAACACAATTCCTTCTCTCTGATTCAACCACTATAACTCCGCGACAAACAGCTCTGTGCACCTGTATTTTGTCTCCTTCGAAAGGAAATTAGCTGCGTGTCAAAGCTTGAAATAAAGTCAAGAACGCACGAAGACGCATGGCGCGTCGGATGACAGTTTGTTTATCTTAATTTCGTTGAAAGGTTCAACAATTATTGGTAAATAAGGGATTAGGAAAGCCGGGGATCTTTCGAAATTTATTTTGCATATACACAAGAGGAGTAATTTTTTTTATTTCATTACATTTTACGATATATTTAATCAATTTTATTAAAAAAAATTCTTAGATAATGATAAATTCCAAGTTTTTTTTTATTATCGAATTATTTTATGTGAATAACTCGCTGAGTAACGAAAAAATGCACCTTAAATAACTTTTGGGGAAATTCGCCAAAATCTCACAATTCAATAGGAATTAAAATTTATCTTTATATTTTCCACTTGAAGGTACTTGTTACCTGAAACAAACACAAAATGTTTGTTAAATTGAGGTTAATTGAAATGTGAAAATATTGAAACCTTGTACAATTTCAATAATTTACTAATTACTAAGAACCAAATTAGTAATTAAAAACGAGCATTAATTAATATTATTCAGATAACCTATAAAAGGTACTATTATAAAGGTATATTCCAATAATAACATTAATTTCTTGGAGTGCAACACATCATGACATCAAAGAAATAAAATTGATGTTATTTACGCGCGTTAGATACAGATGGCTCTACGAGTGTATATGTAAAGCACATAGTTTGTATTTCCCAATCACAGGGCCATCTACAAAAGCTATTGCGCTAAAGCTTTAATGTTCCCCTTCTACACGGACATTATTTGCGCACGTTAGCTTTTGTAGATAACTCTGCGATTGGTCCACCACGTAGTTTGAATGCACCAATCAGAGGCTCCTGCAAAATGCAACGCGGCGTAAATAGCGTCCGTGTAGAATGGGCTTTAGAAGATCTTGTTTTTTACTGGTTAAGTATACTTTTTCTTACCTAATGGTATTCATGCAAAATACTGAACGTTATTGGTTTTGTCTAAAATCACTAGTGACCTTCTATTCATATGTTTGGCTATTTTAAATATGACTATCAAATGTAAAAACTTTATTTTATCGAATTTTAAGAAATCTTTTAAAATTAAACTTTAATTTAAAAATACCGTATGATATTTATCCACTTACCAGTACAGTTTATCAAACTCGGAAAATACTTTACATTTAAGTTTTTTTACAATTTAAATATTCGCAGCTTTGCTCCACATTTAAACTGCATGTTCACAAAAAACATTCGTCATTGCTGACTAAAATATATTATCCGTTCTTTTACTGTAACACCATTGAAATTATTTAAACTGATTCGACGCCAAGACGAAACCCAAATATAATAAAACCACCTACGCTCAGTGGTGGCGATTGGGAATCTAAAAGTGAGGGTGGGGGGGACAAGCGATAAAGAGGAAATAAGAAGTTCCCGCAAGTGGGAGAGGACTGCTAAAAATTTGGCTACTCTTCCTATTGTTTGAAAGAAAGTTATTGTATTGCACATTTGTATTTACTCACTATTTTGTGTTATTTGAAGTATACCAACTTAAAATACACAATAAAAAAATGTTTAATAAAATAATTTTAAGAAATTATAAGGTTACATACAATAAAGCTGATTTGAGACAAAGTTACAAGCTTTCATTTTTCGTTAAAATAATGATAAATGCCTTGGCTTTCTTCTAGAAAATACTTCAACACAATCATCGAGATTTAACTTCGTTTTTTTTTATAACTGTTAGCGTAAATGTGACAAACTGTCTTGTTTTGTAGAATCACTCTTCTGAGAACAATAAAAGATATTTCTGCTGAAGCAGTAAACTATGATTGTTATAAACAATTTCAAAAGTTTTAAAAGTTTAGGCTAAATATTTTTTTTTACTAAAAAGTTAAATAGTCTTTTTGATACACATTTCCTTTTGGTTTTAAAAAGCAAAAACAAAGCACCACAACTTTCCGAAATATTAAACAAAAGGCCTCAAAAACTAAACTCCAATTTTCAGAAGTATAAAAAGTAGAAACTGTACAAAACAGTTTTTCACTTTACCTAAAATTTTTTAAATTTCCCGACAAAAACATAAAAAGAACACACTAAAGAGTATTTTAGTTTACCTGGCTATTATAGTTCGTCCTCTACTTCTATACTATAGGACTTAAATACGTCTATATTTTATATGATACCAACGAGAAATTTTTTGAAACAAAAAATTCTAAGCCAACAAAATGCGATATTTTTTTTAAACAAACAAAATATTTCAGTTTGGCTTTCATAATATTCAACGTAGACAAATATCCCGCGACAATATTTTTCCCGCTCACTAAAATCGAGACCTATGGTCCTGTCTATTTCCTTTTGCTTTTTTTGTTTTTCTTTTATTTGAACGATGAGTATTTTGTAATGACAGAAGTGGCGCCTAAATGTCTGTTAGCTGTCTGTGTGCTGGTAGAAGATACAAGAATACGAGAAAATAAAATAGATTGTAAATGTTATATAAGTAACAGAAAAAATGAGGGGGTTGGGGTACGAAATTTTTCTTTAGTTCGTCAATTCAGTAATAAAATTTACTATATATTTTTTTTAAAGTTCAAATTTAAAAATTATAGGGCAACATCCAAAAAAAGTGGGGGGGGGGGGGCAACCACCCCCCAACCCCTAATCGCCACATCTGATGATTATTAGTGAACAAACGTATGAAAGTAATTAGTTTCTTGTGGAGTTGTATATAAAAATCGTAATTTACGTTATAAGTGTTATTGAGATGCGGAAACAGTTTATGCTTCAATCATTGCAGTTTTTTTTAAACATATGCCACATATTTACAAATGAAAGAATTAACTCTATTACAGTCACCGTTTTTTTTTCCAGTTTTTGTTGCAGTCTGCAGTTCTGAGTTTATAACAATCTTCATATTTATTATTATTATTACATTCTTTCTTCCTAACGGAAAAGTTATTGACCCACAGCCTTTTTTAATTTATATCTCAGCACTGAAGTGTAGTCTGAATGTTTGAACCGGACAAAGATCAGTTAATATGTATGTCCTAGATATATGAGTAACACATATTAATTTTTCGCCGTTAATTTTTTGTGGATGTTCTGGACGACATTTTAGTATTTTGGTAGCGAAGTTGGCAACCCTCCGATCGCAATATCACTACTTTTTTACTATTCTTAGTCTAGTCCGTCGTACAGGTTTGAACATATGTTCTGTTGCATATGATTCTTTTGATATATCGTTGGCTTAGAAGTAAAACCACGTATATTTAAATTAAAGATTTAGCAGTCGTTGTTGGCGACGAAATCCGAGGTCAATGTATTTTCCTCTCTGGAACGCAGCATCAAGAATTGGAAGTTTTATCGCTTACATTTTGCCAACAACGGCTGCTAAATCTTTGGTTTTAAATATACGTGGTTTTACTTTTCAGCCGACAATACGTCTGTTGTTATGTAGGTGTTTTGTCTTTCCTGCCATGTAAGCGAATTTTGTAATCTGTGTGGTAGTGTTTGAAATAAATAAATACACAGACAAACGAACAGACTTATAAATTAGTAGTTATAGGAACAATATACCTCGAGATTAAAAAAATAATAAATAAAATAAAATAAAATAAAAATATACGTCGGTTTTAATTACTTCCAGCAACATTCAAATAACTTGGGAATAAATTTTTGAAAACCAATTTAATTGGTTAATTACCAAAGATGTGTTCGATTACTAATATGTCTGCATATTAAAATTTGAAAAGCACTTTTTGGAATTTAAAATATACTTATTTTTTACTTATAAGATCTTCTTGTTTATTAAGCAAGTGAAATTTGATCAAAGCATTATTGTTTCCCTGTTTTCCAAAATATTAAAATAAACTTGAACAACATAAATTGGTTTACTAAAAAAATTTTAATTTCCTAATAAAAATTTATTCCGTATTTTTTTTTAAATTTAAAGTCAAGCTTGTAAAAAGTACAAAATAAGTTGCATCTAGTTCTTTAACAATGCAGAAAAATATCCTACTTAAAATGTTCCATTATAGAAATTATATAACACTTAAAAACATTTATCGTTAACTTTTAATGTAACTAACGTAAAATTATTTTTGTATTTACATTTTATAGAATTATGAGAAAATTGAGTAAACAAAAACCACACAAAAGTAATGAAATAGTTAATATAATAGATTATAAAAATCACATTTATTTAGCCTAAAATGAATAAAGTGAATTGAGTTGTGCAGACGCAAAAGCAGCTATATACACGAAATGTTTTTTTTTAAAAGTAAAATTAGAAAAACTGTCAAAACTAAATTATTGTTAAATTAAATAATTTTTTTGGAAAAAAAGAAGACAATATACAAGAATTTTTCAATAAAATATGTAAATTCTCAGTTTACTGAATAATTAATAATTTATGTTTTAATTTTCGCATAACTTGTTTTGCAACTGGAATAAGGCTTTAACTGGCTTTGCAAATTTATATGCCGTCATCTTTCATAATCATAAAATAAATCCAAGAATCAAAACTCGCTTTTATACATTCCATTCAATCACAAATCACGTTCGCTGATGTTTACTGGATGTAACTGATTTTTAAAAAGAATCGTGGATAGTGTGGATATAGCTATTTTTGCTTCCGAGTGACTCTTTTGAATTTTTATTATTAAATAACGGATTTTGCTTATTTATTATATTTTAAAATTGAAGCCAAAGATACAAAGTACCTATTGATACCAAAATCTCATTCTTCGAACTTTTGGATTCAATTTTTTTTTTCATAAACTCATAACTTAAACATAAACTTATATGTGCTCAGAGACAAAGGGTCTTTAAGGGTTTGTTACAATTGGCGAAATAGCGCTTCGTGATAATTGAATCTGAGCCGTGTGATTCACCATCGAACATCTGCTCATCACAAAAAAAATCGTTTGGAATTTTAAACGAATCCAAATTTAAGTCTCAAAAACAAAGTGGTGAAACTTATCTTCATTTCATTTACAAAAATACACTCAATAAATAAAGGAGTTGCTAATCTTGATACCAGAACATGTTTTAATCCTTTGCACCAGGGGGGGGGGGGGGCGGTTAAAAATACCTGAGTTGTGAAAGCTTTATTATTGAAAAAAGTACATTTCCAACATTGGAGTAAACAGTGTTCACTCTAGAAATAAAAAGGGTCAAGGGTTTATTGGCAGGAAAAGGGCATTGGAAAGGACGCCTTGGGTAAAGGCGCCAACATTTCGGGGGATCTGGTAGCTTTGTTGGTTATATATTAAATATCAGTTGACGAGGGCAACCGCTGGTCTGGCATTTGACGCAACCTCAACAGCCGTCAGGTTTTGTTGTCTTTGGTTAACTGACGTTGCACTAGAGCTGCACGGTTGACGACGGTTCGGGGCCGATCTCGAAGGAAAGACCCGGGAACGATGCCTCGTATTTTTGAACCCTGGTCAGACGACGAGGACAACACCAGAGCTGGTATCCAACGCCTTCAATAGACGTCGGGACTTTGGACCCCGATCAGATTTATCGTGCACCAGTCCCGTATACACACCGATAATTTTTTGTAGATGTTTTCTAGTATTTTGTACTGCAGCTGGCAACCCTCCGATCACAAGATCACTACTTTTTTACTTTTCCTTGTCAAGTCCGTCGCACAGGATCCTGGCGAGGTATGGCATTCCGGTTTTAAAGACGTATTCACGTCAAAAATAAAACTGCTTGGTGTTTCTTTTTAATTTTCCTTTTTATGAGCGTTTAATTCACGATAATTAGAAATCGCCAAAATATTATTTGGCGATTGAATGGACGATCGGCTGCAAATCTATAACATTTTCTTTTTTCTTCAAAAAAATAAACATTTCCACTTTTGCGAACTAAACACCTGTCATCAATTCGCAGCTGCGTATGTAAATATTTCGATTTGGCGGGATCCAATTAGAAATGAGAAGACGACTGACTTTCTTTGTTCTCTATCCTGGGATCCAATGAAACTGGCAAAGAGGCGTGACTTCTCATCCCCAACTTCGAGAATCATTCGAATCTGCCCAAGGATTTATAATCTTTTTTGAGAACAGGTATTTCCAGTTTCTGTTATTTTTCAAAGACCTGTTCTTAACGACAAACTGTTCTTCAACAAGCAAAAGAAAAAAAAATAGCCTAAAGCCTAAGCTAAACCTAAATAAATAAAAATTAACGAACACGAATAACTTTGTCCATAATTAACAAAAAGGAATTGTCAATTTCTAATAAAGGAATACTATATAATAGAACAAAATAAGTTTTAAGAAGTGCAAGGAAATAATTTTGTAGAATTTTTTAATAGAATTTTTTTTAATAAAAAATTTAGTCAAAAGCTTAATTTTTTCTAATTTGAGGTGAAACTTTAAAATTAGCTACATATTGTGTATCGAGATGAAAATTCCGCTTTTAAATGAAGTTAGATGATGCCCAAGTTTAATTAACGTCGCACTGGAGCTGTATTGTGGGCTTTTGGCGACGGTTCGGGACCTATTGCGAAAGAAAGACCCTGGAACGATGCCTCGTATTTTTGAACCATGGTCAGATGACAAGGGCAACACCCAACGCCTTCAATAGACGTCGGAACTTTGGACCCCTATCAGATTTATCGTGCACCAGTCCCGTATACACGTCGATAATTTTTGTGGTTGTTCTGGACGACTTTCTAGTATTTTGCATTGAAGCTGGCAGCACTCCAATCACCAGATCACTACTTTTTTTACTTTTCCTTGTTAAGTCCGCCGCACAGGATGCCCTTATCCACTAGGCCACGGAGGCCCCTTGCGCTTTTAGAGTGATCCATTTCGACACATTTCGATAAATTTGGTGTCTTTAGGAAATTAGACTTCTTTTTAATTATTAATAAAATGAACAACATAGCGTAGTTTTTTTTACGAAACTGAGTTTTCTAACAAATATGTTATGTAAATAAAATATTTCCACATCAAACATGTGAAGTTGATTGATAACATTGATTGTTGATAATAAAAATCCTGATTGACTTTTCAAAAATCTGACAAATTTATTCAACAGTTTCACATTTCATAATTTTATGTTCCATTCAAACTCATTTATAAGTTTGTGCGTAGGATTCAAAGGCCCCCTGTGGGAAATTGTCCACCTTATCTTATTGTCCGGGTAATTGAAACACCAACTGCATATTTATAACAAACAACATCGTTTATTATGTTAGTAGAAGCATATATAGAGCAGTGGGAGCACCCAACTGCTCATCTCCCACTTACAAAAGCTTCTCCTTTTGGCCTTGCAGAGCAGTGCTTTCGAAAACACCAACGCATGCGCCGAACACGTGCGCCTGCGTTAGCCGTATATCTTCAAGTGGAAGCAATATATCATACACTTAAACCCAACTTATGGACTTAACCATTTGCCACAGCCCCCGCCACTGGTTCGCACTGGAAACCACGGCTACCAAGAGCCTGACTGCATATTCCATCAATAACGCTTTTCTTTCGTTCATTTAAAAGTAGGATATCACTTGAGTATCAACATATTTTAGTAGCTATAAATTAGAACACTTCTTGAAAAGGAACGGGATGTAACTGTTCCTGAAAAAGAAAGTAAATATCAAACACTTTCCTCGTCGATAAAGGGTTAAGACCCAGTAATAAAATTGAGTTTTTGAAATGTTAACAATATGTTTTCATTAAAAAAACGAGTGTGCCCTATTAAAATTAAATATTGAAAGACACTGCTTGAAAAAAAATGTTAAACTCTCCCATTTTAGCGATTAAGAAAAAAAATAAGTCAGAAAAGAATGGGTCAGAGAAAAGAACATAATTTTCGTAAAATTGAAGAACATATATAGGTACTGTTCATTTTAAAGAACAGGTAAAAAATAACTGGATATTCTTTCCTTTCGCATCCATTCTTTCTTCGTTCTTCGCCATTTCTACTTTCTGAGTTCATGAGTGAAGAACATGACGCTCAGTTTGCTTCTGTCTCTCGAGTTTTTCTACGGGATAGATCATGAAATGACTCCAAAAATTCATTGTGCAGCTGTAGTACAACGTCGGTGCAACAACAGCTAACTGTAAAAACTTATCAGTGATGCAGAGGACCGGACTCGGTAACTGGATTGTTGTTCGAATTTCGTTTTGAGAGTGTATCGAACGCGAGATTGAAAGTTTTTAGTGTTCCTCTACTAAACATTAACCGTGAAAAAGTGACTGGTCGTGGTAAAAATTCGTTATCGCAAAAAATTGTCTCGTGCTTTTATCGGGTGCCAGCTCAAGAAAAGACCTCGTCATCTGATCATGGTTCAAAATTACCAAGCCAGTGTTCCGGATTCTTATGGGATCTACCCCGAGCCTTCGCCAATAATTGTGTAGCTCTAGTGTGACATTCTTCTTGAACATTTAACTAAACAAGCATCCCGGGAAATTCGGTAAGTTATCGAATTTAATTATTTTGGATTAAGTGAAATAAAATACAGGTGGCGAACCAGTTTAAAAATGTTTCTGGTCCATTTTCTTGAAATTAGGAAGAACGAACATGATATAGATAATAAAAATATTAAGTTTGTAAGTTCTAAAGCTAAAAAATTCTCTCTATTATGTTCGTTTCTAAATTGGTGCCAAAAACTCTTGCTTTATCATCTGATTTATTTTTTAAATTCTAACTGTGTCGGATTACTTGGAGAGTGACAATTGCATAAACATTTTTAAAGTGAAACTTTATTTTTACGTAAATATTAGTAATAAAAAAACATTTTTCCAAAACCAATCACTATAAATAGCGATTACCTAATATACCTTTTAAAAAATGACCAGACATTTTGTAATTAAACATGTTCTAGTATTGTACAGTTTAATAACCCATTCAGTAACACTTTCTTTGATACCATAATATTTGTGTACCGAGTACGACATGTGTGCGATATGATATTTGTGCACATTAATACGGAAGTTGTGTATGTGAATGGCACTTTGAAATCGGGAAATAGGGTTGTCCTACTTGCGTACAAGCGGGGTTGCGCACTTTTCGCTTGACTTTTTCAAATGGGAAACGTTAGTCTTTTGTTCAGTAATATAAGACAAAAGTTTTCATGTACTATATACAAATCGCTTATAAGATGACTTGGCTTCCCAGCAAAGGAGGATCGTATGCTACTTAAAGTTTTAATACGTACTAATTTTATTTAATGAACTCATCCATCAGTCTTCCCATAAATGCACATGGATGAATGGAAAAATTAGAAATAGAAAGAAATAGTTAAATTCATTAAAAAACTTTTACGAAACTTTGCGGTGAGCTTAAATGTCTCAATTTTTTCGTAATTAACTTTGAAAATTTAACTACGTTTTACTTTTCGTACAATTAACTTTCGTAATTTAACTTTTAACTTGAACAACTAACCTAAACCATTTGGAAAAAAAATAAAGAGTTAGATTATGGAAATTATTAATAATTTTGAATAAGCTCATATTTCATAAAATATTACTTTTCTAAAGGATAGGTATGCGATCATCCTTGATTAGCTTCCAAACTAAAGCCCATTCTACACGAACAAGTAAAACGCGCGTAAGTTTCACGGTGATTCGAGAAGTCGTACCACGTGGGACGAATTCTCGAATCACCGAGAATCCAACGCGCGTTTTACTCGTTCGTGTAGAATGAGCCTAAGGAGGATCGTATTCTACTTAAAGTTTTAATACATTCGAATTTTATTTAATCTTGAAGGGAGTAAACTGATAAATTTGGTTATTTTAACAATCGTGTCACTTATGTACATTTTGCCAAATTAGACTGTTTAGTCATGTTTATATTGTATACCAAATCTTTGTACGTTTAAAATATTCAACACGCTTGAAATAGTTTGCTTCAAAAACACAAAGTTTATCAAAACAGATGTTAAAACTTTTTCTAGCACCTATTATAATAATTTATTGCTTTTGGGAAACTCAATAATTGAATAGTTGCAGGAAATTAGGAATATTCAATACATTTTATGTGAGATGATTTTTCCCCACTCCTAAGCAAATCGGATAATAATAAGAAAAGAGGCGTAAATTTAGTGGAACGTACGCTGTTAAAAATTATTACGACCTTGCACCAAACTTTGGTACTCATTTAGCTGCAACCAACATTTGGTGTTTAGTTTCACCATTTTACGGTGCTACCACGGATGGTTTAGTGGTGAAAAGTTGCACCAAAACTCATAATGTTGCTTAAACATCAAAATTCGAGTATTGTAGTAGCATTTTTGTAGCGAAGCTGTCAGCCCTCCGGTGACAACTTGTCACCGATCGGGCTTGAACTAGTAGCCCTTTGATTCATAGCTGAACGCCTTTATCCACTGGGCCACGGAGGCCCATGTTCGCCGCTGTCTTTCTTCGATGTGCTTGTTGATGGATGTAGCGATAGTTGCGTTTAAAGACGTTGAACCAATTTTCGGTGAAACCTTTGTTTTTTCCGATAAAGGATTTTTGGTTCAACCTATAGAATTCCTCCATAATATGGTGTAGACCTTTGTTTTGCACCAAGATATGGTACATTGTTGAACTGAAATTTTAACAGTGTAAGTAGGACGTACGCATCTAGGACATAACTTTACAAAATACTAGGACACTAGCGATTGAACATTGAAGTAAGCGATTTGGACGGGTTTTGTTTTTCAGCGGGCCTTTTGAGAGCTAGGGTGTTACTTTCAGAGTTAAAAGTTGGATTTAAGTTAAGCATGATTCAGTGTTTACTCTGGGCGTTTTTTGAAGGGCGGACCGCCCTGCCCGTTTTTCATTTCGATAGCGCCCTCATGCCCCTTTTTCAAATATACCGCCCTCTTTTAAAAAAAATTCCGCCCATCTTGCCCTTTTCAGTCAAGCACAAGCGTCCTTACTTCCCTAGCTGTCTTTAAAGAAAGGCATCGATTAAAAAAAATTGCGTGTAAATTGAAATTAAGTGAATTATGACAGTAGAAACTTATTTAACAACGCGTGTTGTGAAATCGCGATGACTCCGTGGTAATTTCGAGCACGGGACATTCCATGAATGCTATTGGTTGGTTGCCTGTGCCCGCAAATGAAATACTAAGTTTTTTTTCTGTGTTATTTTTAAAGTGAAGATGGTTTGGGGCGAAGCTGCAAGATTAGGCATTTTATTACCAAATGTTGGTTTTTACCAAATGTACCTTTTTATCAGTTTTGTAAGAGTCTGATTAGGGCTACTTACAGATTTGGTTTTTGGGAAAACATTAATTTTTAAATGTCAAATTTTGGATTTTAAGTAATATCTTCATAAAGAGACCTCAATTTTGTATGGGTCTTTACTTCGAGATTAGCCCAAAACCGTCAACAATAGCTCTAGCGCAATGTCAACCAACAAATCTCAACTTTTTTTTTGGTCGCGAGTCCGATGTGTCAATGTGCGGCCATGCCCACCCCAAACATTTAAGTGCCCTTTTAAAAACAAGAAGTGCCTTTTTAAAAACGGGGTGCTCTTTTACTGCCAACAGCGCCCTGCCCCTTTTTATTTCTAGAGTGAACACTGCATTATTGGTAGGGGAGCCGTGCCGACAAAATTTGAATTTTTTAGTGTTTATTATAAGGTTTCCACTCTCTTGGAAAAACTGGTAAAAACTGATATTGTTGGAAAGAATTACTAAAAAGTCAGGAATTTTGTAAATAAATATTGATAGAAATATGTGGGACTTTTTCTACTTAAATTCATTATATTGATTTAATTTATATTGTTTATTTTTTATGTTGTCAATGATATAATTTGTCCTTCAATCGTGGAAGTATCTGGGGCTTGGTGCAAGAAGGAACAATATAAATTTTAGCAATTAAAAAAATAATTTGAATATTTAAATTTTTAATTTGTAGATGAAATAGTAACTAATAATGTCAGGCTTCTTATCTAACCCTTCAAATCAAACAATTCCGTGGTTTCCGTAACATTGTAAGCCTTAATCTTTCAAATCCTTTCCCTCAAAACTGTCAATTATAACATAGGTCCTTCATGTTCCAAGCCACAGATATAAATTTAAATATTCCAATTTCCTGATTTTCTCCACTATGCTTGGTTATTTAAGCTATTCATTTTTACGGGGGAAAGGGGCAAGTACTTTTGGGGGATACAAAAAGAGAAAAAATAGGTTATGACCATTCTTAAAAAAAATTGTAGGATAAGACTAATAATTGTTCATCTTGGAAAACAATGAATTTACTTATTTTATCACAAACTAATTTCAGACTTCGAAAGATTTATGACCTAACAAGATTCCCTCACTTCAATCTTAGCGTTGTTTAAAAGCTGTAAACATCAGCAATAATTAAACTTCGAAAAAATTTATTAAATGTTAGATCAGATTGCTAAATGTATACGTATGTACTTGAAATATCGGAATTAATTTCGTAAGGTGATAAGTGTCAGGAGGTTGTAAGTTTCCCAAACATAAAATTTTAATACAAATTTGTATAAAAACAATTTTTTTAAAAAGCTGCAACTTTCTTCGAAACTCATGGAACTGTATTATTCTGAATTGTTCTAATATGTATGCAAATTACTCCCGTACTAAAATTGCAGAAGGGTCTATCCACGTCAATTCAACGGGACCATGACACCCACCACCTCCGATTTCTTTAAAATTTGGTGAAAACGCTTTCCTTATGGGTCAAAGTAAATATCCGAAATTTGTTTGCTGTATCTCAAATAGTTTTTATTTTACAGCCATTCGAAATTTCAAAGTTTCAGCTCATCTTGCACGTATGAGATTTTCAAAATAAGTCGCATATATTTAGAGATAAAATTATTTCTCCAGAACTATTCATTGGATCTCTATGAAATTTTTTTGGCAAATCAATAAAAGCATATGGATGTTATAAAAAAATATTTCATTCCCCAAAATCTATAAATATTTTCAGGAAAAAATTTGAAAGAGGCAAGTATTTGAGTTTTTTTGTAGAAAAACTTACTTTATTAAATCTAAATTATCAAAAAGAGGGTCCTCTACAATTTAAATTTTTTATATATGAAAATAATTGTAAGAACATGTTTTATCATAATAAAGAATAAAATTGATGGCTATTTTTCTCTTTATAGTAAAAAGTTTCATTTTTGTCGGCCATCTTGAAAAATCCCTCATCTTGAAATTTTTTTTAAAACAAACGCATTTTTATTTAGTAATATAATTATAATACTGAAATTTTTATATAATCATTTGTTTTTCTGATAACATTCATAAAATATTTTAATTAAATAATTTTTAAATAACAATTTTAAAGTCCCTTAAACTTTTTTACAAGAAATTTGTTTTCTACTCTATACGTCAGTTCAATGGCACTTGCCACCTCCGATTTTTTAAAAACTTAATGTAAACTCTTTCTTTGTAGATAAAACTATATATCCAAAATTATGTTGCTGTATTTCAAATAGTTTTCGTATTACAGCCATTCAAAATCTCAGCTCATCTTACACGTTTGATATTTTCAAAATGAGGCGCATATATCTTGATATAAAATTCTTTCTTCAGAACTATTCATTGTATCTGTATGAAAAATTTTTGGAATATCAATAAGAGCATATTGATGTTACAAAAAAATATTTAATTCCCCAAAATCAATATAAAATTTCAGGAAAAAATTTGAAGGAGGCAAGTATTTGATTTTTTTTGTTGAAAAACTTACTAAATCTAAATGATCAAAAAGAGGGTCCTCCACAATTTTACTTTTTTATACATGAAAATAATTGTAGGAACATGGTTTATCATAATAAAAAATTAAATTGATGGCTATTTTACTCTTTATAGTAAAAATTTTCACTTTTGTCATTCTGAAACTTCTATATAATTATTTGTTATTCTGATAACTTTCATAAAACGTTTGAATTAATTTTTAAATAAAAATTTTGAAGTTATTTAATTAATTACAAGAAATTTGTTTTCTAGTCTATAGCCATACTCAATTTTGCAACTTTCTTTTTTGTAATGATCACAGACAAAAAAAAAGGGATATTCTCATAAATGTGTGTGCCTCCCTATAAGGGCCTCCATGTGTTGTAAATATTTGATTGGGACTTAATGTAAACACTTGAAGCCACTTGAGCTATGGAATGTGTTCACATTCAGATGGACAGAAAAGAAGTTGAGAATGAACTTATTGGTCACAACTTTTATAAAGAATATTTCGGAAGGATAATTTTAATTTTGGTTAGTTAAATGTTTTCAAATTGTAGTTAAGTTTAAAACTGAAAAATGGAACCTTCAAAATGTAGTGTGGGAAGGATAACATTAAGTGAATGCCATTTAAGTTATCTTTTAGTGGCATAAAGAAATTGATTGTTTGAGTGAAAAAGACAGAGAACTGTTGATTTTAAGACTACTTTGACTGTTATACTATTCATTTTATTCAAAGTTTTTTTTTTAAATATTTAATTTATCTAGATATTTTAAATAAGTAAATGGTATCAAAATAACAAATATTTATGTAAAAGTTTTAGCATTATAATTTTATTGATAAATAAATATGTTTTTTTTTTGTTTTGTTTTTTTAATTTCAACAAGTGCGATTTTTTTAGATGACCAACAAAAGTGCAAATTTTTACTATAAAAAGTGTAAAAAAGCCATCTATTTTATTCTTTATTATAATAAAACATGTTTTTACAATGAGTTTTATGTATAAACATAATTAAATTTTGAAGGACACTGTTTTTGATAATTTAAATGTAATAAAGTGATTTTTTCTTTAAAAAAAAGCAAATTCTTGCTGTTTCAAAAATTTTCCGTAAATTTTATATTAATTTTGGTTAATGAAATATTTTTTTTATATCATCAATATGCTTTTATTGATTTTCAAAAAAAAAAATTCAAAAAAGAGATACAATGAATAGTTCTGGAAAATGTATTTTATATCTAGATACATGCGTCTCATTTTGAAAATCTTAAACGTGTTAGATGAACTGAGGTTTTGAATGGCTGTAATACGAAAGCTATTTGATATACAGCAAAATAATTTTGGATATATAATTTTATCTACAAAGAAAGAGTTTACACTACATTAAAAAAAAAATCGGAGGTGGTAAGTGCCATGGTCTTGTTGAACTAACGTATAGAATAGAAAACAAATTTTTTGTAATGAAGTTTTACATAAAGGGACTTTAAAATTGTTATTTAAAAATTATTTAATTAAAATATTTTATGAATGTTATCAGAATAACAAATGATTATATAAAAATTTCAGTATTATAATTATATTACTAAATAAAAATGCGTTTGTTTTAAAAAAAATTTCAAGATGAGGGATTTTTCAAGATGGCCGACAAAAATGAAAATTTTTACTATAAAGAGAAAATAGCCATCGATTTTATTCTTTATTATGATAAAACATGTTCTTACAATTATTTTCATATATAAAAAATTAAATTGTAGAGGACCCTCTTTTTGATAATTTAGATTTAATAAAGTAAGTTTTTCTACAAAAAAACTCAAATACTTGCCTCTTTCAAATTTTTTCCTGAAAATATTTATAGATTTTGGGGAATGAAATATTTTTTGTAACATCCATATGCTTTTATTGATTTGCCAAAAAAATTTCATAGAGATCCAATGAATAGTTCTGGAGAAATAATTTTATCTCTAAATATATGCGACTCATTTTGAAAATCTCAAACGTGCAAGATGAGCTGAAATTTTGAAATTTCGAATGGCTGTAAAATAAAAACTATTTGAGATACAGCAAAAAAATTTCGGACATTTACTTTGACCCACAGGGAAAGCGTTTTCACAAAATTTTAAAAAAATCGGAGGGGGTGGGTGTCAAAATCCTTTTTTTCCCGTTGATTTGATATGGAATGACCCAGAATTTCCTCAAAAAACACGCGGTATTACATTAAAAAAAACACTAACTTTCCTGGAAGCTCATGGAACAAATAAAAAAACTCAAAATGAAAATGAGACTCAAAATAAAATAATCTTTGTAAAAGAAAAACTTCGACTTTAAGAGAAAAAAAAGCACTAAAAAGTAAAAAGTCATTTTTAATATTACGAACAATTGAAAAAATTTAAATATATAATATTAATTTTATATTTATCACGATTTTTTTAGGTTGGTGCCAATTTACAAAGAAACATACCTAAATTTTGGCGTTGTTTAAAGTTGTAATAAAAAAAAATATTTAAAAAAAATTTCAACTTGATCGTAAAATTAAAAAAAAAAAAGAAGTTTTTAGCACTTTTTTTTTAAAAAAAATTTATAGTAGGATACTTTAAATATTTACTTTCATGAATACATTTTTTGTTAAAGGTTATTGTGTTTTTATTTTTAGAGGTATATTTACTCTAATTTTCAGTGTAATGTTAAGCTTTTACTTTTAGGAGTGCATTATGTTTTTTCCTTCAAAATTGTACGTTTTAGTTTTAGTAATACAATAAAAACTTGTACATTGAAATTTTGGCGTTAGGATATGATCCAGAGGCCTTGGGTTATATGGGATCTAGAAAATAACTATAATTTGTTGATTGAAATAACATCATACTATATCTACATAATGAGTTAACGGCTAGATGACCAAGACAACACTTAGGCTGGCACTCAGCTCACCAAAATTGGAAATATTTAAGAAATTAACAAATATTCATTTTTTAAACTAATACTAGGCGCTCGGTAGATGGGCGCTAAGAATAATGAGCTTGTAATCGGAAGATTGTGGATTCAAACATCGAATGCGACAGCACAGCGAACTCGTACCTTTTCATCCTTTAAAATAAATATCTACCGTGTATAGGGGACGGGTGCCCGTTAAATCTTTCTGGTCTAAACGTTTTTACACCTACACAGGTGCGATGTGTGCCAGTTCAATTTTTGTCTTCGTTAGCTGGGGCCCCAGTTGCCCAGTGGATAAAGGCGTTCGACTAGTAATCTGTGGATAGCGAGTTCGAGCCCGACTGAGTAGACTTGACAAATAAAAGTAAAAAATGTAGCAATCTTGCGATCGAAGGATTGCAAACTTCGCTACTAAAATACTAGAAAGTCGTCCAGAACATCGAACAAATTAGCGTGTATACGGGACTAGTGCATGATTAATCTGATTGGGGTTCAATGTCCTGATGCATATTGAGGTTGCGTCAGGTACCAGCTCAGGTGTTGTCCTCGTCATCTGACCATGGTTCAAAAATGCGAGGCATCGTATTTCGAATATTATTTCTATATTGCAGGGATGGGAATTCTGCGCCAGACAGGGTCAAAAGTGGTATTCTGCGCAACTTGCTACAAAATCATATTTATGTGCGATTTTGCGCCAATTTTGTTTTAAATCCTTATTAAACACGTGCGCCAAATGCACTATCACACGCCAAATCTTAGTGTACGTTTGTCTGACGGTAAACGAAGTTACGGCAACCTTAGAAAGAGGAAATTGAAGAAAATGTAAGCCCATTTTTTAAAGTAGAAATGTTAAGTACGAATGGAGAATAAGCATGGATATATACGTATGGATGGAGAATATACGGCAAACAAATGGAAGGATTTCGAGTTAGATAAAAAGGAACATTCATAATGTCCAATTTTTTAGACGGGTATTTCATTATCATAATGCATTTCGTCATTTGAATATCAGTTCGTTTTTGTTGTTTTGTGTACAATCGACGCTCAATTTTCAAAAGCGGAGAATTAAAAGAATATATAGAATCTTTAACATGTAGAAATATTTACGATCTTCGTCAAACGGAGATAATTCACTCGAAAGATGATGGTTAAATGTATTTCGTTGAATAATGGCGCTCTTTTAAGAATTTTTTTCGTTCATGAAAACTCTGAAATTGTAGATATTAACTAAACGCGGTCAGCTGAGATCTTTGTTGAAATGCTTAAAATCCTTTTGCATCTGATAAATAAATACTTATTTTTCATTATTTTCTATTCATCGTGATTTGCTTTGACCAAGGGGTGCCCCTTTTCCGGGTCTAACCCGGAATTACGTATTTTTAAAATTTTCGTAACCCGGAATTAAGGGGGTATTAAAAATTTAGAAATGTAAAATTCAAAATTTTATTTTGATTAAAAATTTCGTCAACATTTCAAGTTAAGGCCCATTTTCTAAAGTTTCAATATTTGTAGAAATTTAAGGTAATAACTTTTTGAGATTTGTCCGAATTTTTAGTAAAGGGTATTTGATTATTAACAGGCACTGCATCATTGGAAAATCTTAGTTCATTTATTGTTTTATGAAAAATCGCTGCTCAATCTAAAAAAAAAAGATAATTTCATAAAAATTTAGTACCTTTATAGAAATATTTGCGATCTTTACAAACGGGGATGATATTACTCGGGAGTTGATATGAGATTATTGCATCTAATATTTCGTCGTATCTGCCAAATACAACTTTTATTTGGCACTCTTTTGATTTTTTTTCATTCACGGAACCTTGAAATTGTAAAAATTCAGTAAATGCGATCTCCGTTGGAAGGCTTTCAATCCTTTTGCATCTGATTTATAAATTCATATATTTAATTACTTCCTGTTTTATCGTGATTTATTTTACACTACTTAACAAAATTGAATTACATTTTTCGAAAATATAATTTAATTCGCAAAATTGAAGTTTAGGACTTATAATTTTCAGTAATAAAAATGGATTTTTTTAAAAAAGAATTTCGTTTCTTTTTGTTAGATGGTATTAAAATCCCAATTTAATCTTATTTTGTTTATATGTTCATATATTTTTATTTAAAACTTTCCTATCTAACAACCCTCCCATTTAAAAAATACATGCAGGCCTCTCAACTTTTCCCTTTTTCCCCTAAAAGCCCTTTTTGTCACATGAGGTACTTAAAAGTCCTTTTTTCAGAATATGGTCCTTTTTTCCCTTATTTTAACAAAAATAATTTTTCCCACCCTTTATAACTGTAATAACACATTTCTGGCCCTTTCTCCTCCTTATTTAACCATTTTTTTTTATTATGTAATAGTAATTACAATCATGTTCGTATATGTGTTGAATATGCTGCTAGGGTGTTGCAACTCTCGAATATCATTAAACCGGAAAAAGGCTCGCTGTTTTGTGTTTACAAATGTAATTAATCACATTAGTGTGGAATGTGAGCCTAAGTATAAACTGTTCTCCCAGAACCATTGGATCTTGTTTATGCATTGTACCAAAAACAAATGTAAATAATGCAGGTGAAAGCGTAAATTGGAATTACACAATTTCCCAGTACCTCATATTCTAATTAAGCAAATACTGTTCGATTTACTTTTGATTGGAAAAATAGACTTTTCCTGTAGTGAGTAGCATCCCTGCTAAATTTCAAGAAATTTCGCTAAAATTTAAAAAGTTACAAATAACTTGAGATTATTGCGAAATGAATTTTTAAAAAACCTTTTCTCGCAAATTTACTAATTTTTTTAAAAATGCTCAGATTTTCTTCAAATTTGGCTGGAATAATGCTTGAAATTGTAGATTGCTATGTAGTTAAAAAAAACTTAATTAAATTATTTTTTCACATTTTTAATAGGGGTACTGGAAAAAAGAGTGAAAGAAAGTCAAAACGATTCAATGAATGTTCTTAAACATAGTTTTGTTGCTGCAACAAAACGCATTATCCGCGGTTTTGCACACGTAAAAAATGGTCCCTCATCGGTTCTCTCCCCCCCCCCCCCCCCCAACCGATGTATTCCTTCTTTTTTTTCCCTCAACGGCAAAACAAAAGAGTAGGCACCCCACTGTATAGTAAGAATTTATTCGTGGACATCTGGGTCCCATGCGGTACACATTTCAGAAAGGTAGTGGGTAAATTGCCAACTTGGTTGGTGTGGCCTATCTTCCTCTTCACGATGGTAGTTAATTTATACCGCAAAGGTCGATTCTCCGTGGAGTAATGGGGGGTGAAGAATATACTCAGCCAAGGTCGATCGCCCATCCTCCCACGCGGTACAAAGGTCAAAGGAGGGAATGAGTTAACAATCGTCCTGGTCGACGGGTTTCACCTTCCTCTACACGATGGTATGTCATTTATGCACATAAGCTGATTGCACATGGAGTTTTGGGGGTGGAATTGTATATTGCAACAATTACGTGCAATACCCCTTACCAACGCGGTACAAAGGTCAGAGGGGGAATAGGTTAAAAATAGACCAGTTCAAAAAGTCACTTTCCTGCGTTTGATCGTACATTATTTATCCCCATAGTTAGTGAAGTTATATTGATTTTACACATGTCATTTTTTAGATTGTGACTCTGACCTTGACCGAAAGCATAGACGATATAGTCAAAAACTGGTATAGTGTTCAGAAATAGCTTACATATATATGAAACGTACCATTTCGAGCTTTCTTTCAAACGGATAGAAAATAATTTATTTTTTTAATTTACAACTCTTTTTACTCCGTTGCTTTGTTCCTATAATTGTTTTAATAATATTAATGGGCATAATTATAATGATGATAATGCAATATTTATAATGATGATACATAACGAAAATTTAATGCAGGCTTAAATTTTGTAGGTTACTTTTTGTCCCTTTTTTTCAGATATTTGGTCCCTTTTCCCTAGGGACAAATGTAAAAAGTGTTGCGAGCCCTGAAGATTAGAATAAGAAGCATATAAAATATTTAAAATTATTTCCAAAAAAAATAATTGGAAAACTTGCTTTTTTTGCATAATATGCTTTCAGAGAACGTGTTTAATTATTATTATGCCTGTCGCAATTGCGTAATTTGCGTTGTATCTATAAATTATTATTTTAACAGACAATAAGCATTGTTTAAAATTTTTCATTTATAATGCAGTATATTTATTGGATCATTGTAGCGTGGATACTTTGTTTCTATATACAAAGCATGTATTGCAACTTTTTTTAATGTAATTGTAAAATCAAGGAAATTTTTGTGACGTCATCACGGAAATCAAGGAACTTTTTTTCCAAAATGTTGTTACCACCCTGAAGAACATAGATAGGAAATAACAAATTGTTATTTTGAGGACTTAATGTCCTACTTTTAAATATAAACTTAGATAAAACAAGCTAATAAAAGAAAAGAGCTTTTTATGTTCAAGAATACGTAATTCTTGTTATACTGAGGCATCGCAACAGGTACCTTTATTTTTTTTATCTATAAGTACTTTTTGTCACTTAAAGTACTTAAAAGTTCTTTTTTTTTTCAGAATATGATCCCTTATTGCCTTATTTTAGCAAAAATATTCGTTTCTCTTTATGCCTATGATAACGCATTTCTGGCCCTTTTGCCCGTCGCCAATAGCCCACTGTGCAGCTCTAGTGCGACGTTATTTAACCAAACCAAACCAATCTGGCCCTTTAGCCTCCTGCTAATAGGGTGTTGCAACTCTCTAAATATCATTAAACGACGAGCAGGCTTGCTGTTTTCTCTTTACAAATGTAATTAATCAAATTGGTGCAGAATGTAGGCCCGTGTGTATACAATTTGTGACCTTCCATGGGATCTCGTTAATGCATAGTATCAAAAATTATTTATTAAGTATTTTTGCACAAATTTATCAACTTTTTTAATTAATGTTACGATTTCCTACAAAAGTTTGGGTGGAATAATACTTGAAATAGTAGAATATAATAAAATTGTGGAATAGTAGAAAACTCAATTTTTTTTTTCTAAATTTTTACTAAGGGTTTTACTAAGGGTAAAAACGAGTGAAAGGTGTCCAAACGATTCAATGTGTGTTCTTAAATATAGTTTTATTTCTGCAACAAAACACATTGTCTGCACATTATATGTTCATTCACTGATTTATATGATATGTCTATTTCTGCCAAAACTAACAAATAGATACAATCAATCATGAAAAAATATATGTACACGTTTATTTAAAACGACTTATGAAGAGTTACACTCAATGCAAGAACATCTCAATATAATCTAAAAACCTTTGATACTACTACTATTTTTTTTATTTGTTATATGTATTTCATTTAGCTAGTAAATTGTTAGGTATTAAGTTATTTTTATAAATCTGCAGATTTTAGTTCATATTTTTATGTTTTACAATATTTCTGTGTTATTACTATTTTCAATAGAATGTAGCAAAATCCACGAGGAAAATCCGTACAAACCTTTTATTATTCGGATAATTAGATTGCAGCTTTTTCTTTTTCTTAATGGGAATATTTTTTTCATTAAGGCAAATATGTTTTCAATATTTTTATGGTAATGCCCAATAGTAGTTTTTGGATATTGTGGAATCTAATTTTTATTAAATTTGTGTAAGATTCGGGGGGAAAATTGATTTGTGGGAATATGTTAGTAATTTTTTTGAGAATTTTGTAGGCTAGGGTTTTCTGTATGATATTTGATTTTTAATTATTTTAGAAGCATATTTTTTTTGATTGAGGGCTAATTGTTTAGAAGGGAGCTGAGCCTGTGAGAAGAGGAGAAGGAATGAGAGCCTCCTGTTTACTTCTTGCTCGGACATGGGACAGGGGAGTCACTTTTTATGGACCTTGGCGTTGGTTATAAAAAGCAAGGATCTCTGGACCCGACACCGGTTCGTGAAAACCTGCCCTGTCTCTCCAATAACGATCCGACTTGGCGTTGGGTTTCCCTAGTTCCAGAGCTAGGCACCCCTAGGATCGTCCCCATTTTATGTCCGGCTTCTTCGATTCACGGGGGGACCCAAGCATTGCCAGTCACTTGGGCACTCGTCCTCACCTGTGCTCTGAAGAGGTCTTCGAAGGGCCTGCTTCGCGACTCCCTTAAGATTTTTTTTTAAGGTTAGTTGGGGGGTACTGTTTAGCAATTTCAGTAGTTGGGGTAGTATTTTTCAAGGAATGGTATTTACGTAGAAATGGGAAAGTGAGAAAAACAAAATTCTTAATATTCCATAATTTTCGCTTGCATACAATTTCAGGTATTTTTTAAAATGATTTTCCTCATGGTTTCTGGTACATTTATGTGAGTGAAATGACATGAAGTTAAATTTAACTCGGAGTGAAATATTTACTCGGAGTGAAATGACATGTCTATATATTTTTATAAAATGCAACAAGGATTATATTAATTGCGATGGACGTTCTTAAAAGAGAATACAAAACTTAATTTTATTTTTAGAATTTACATTATCTTATATAACTCGTTTTAAGGAAAATTAATTAATTGAATTTCCATAACGGAAAACTAAATTTATTGGCAAAGAAAATTTATTCGTGTTAACCAATTTTATTTTCATTTTGAATGGTTGTGTTTATAAATGCATTTTAAAACCTTTAAAAATACTTAATTTTGTTTTATCTGAAATGTCGTTTCTAAAAACCTTTGATATTACTACTATTTTTTTATTTGTTATATGTATTTAATTTAGCTAGTAAATTGTTAGGTATTAAGTTATTTTTATAAATCTGCAGATTTTAGTTCATATTTTTATGTTTTACAATATTTCTGTGTTATTACTATTTTCAATAGAATGTAGCAATATCCACGAGGAAAATCCGTACAAACTTTTTATTATTCGGATAATTAGATTGCAGCTTTTTTCTTTTTCTTAATGGGAATATTTTTTTCATTAAGGCAAATATGTTTTCAATATTTTTATGGTAATGCCCAATAGTAGTTTTTGGATATTGTGGAATCTAATTTTTATTAAATTTGTGTAAGATTCGGGGGGAAAATTGATTTGTGGGAATATGTTAGTAATTTTTTTGAGAATTTTGTAGGCTAGTGTTTTCTGTATGATATTTTATTTTTAATTATTTTAGAAGCATATTTTTTTTGATTGAGGGCTAATTGTTTAGAAGGGAGCTGAGCCTGTGAGAAGAGGAGAAGGAATGAGAGCCTCCTGTTTACTTCTTGCGCGGACATGGGACAGGGGAGTCACTTTTTATGGACCTTGGCGTTGGTTATAAATAGCAAGGATCTCTGGACCCGACACCGGTTCGTGAAAACCTGCCCTGTCTCTCCAATAACGATCCGACTTGGCGTTGGGTTTCCCTAGTTCCAGAGCTAGGCACCCCTCGGATCGTCCCCATTTTATGTCCGGCTTCTTCGATTCACGGGGGGACCCAAGCATTGCCAGTCACTTGGGCACTCGTCCTCACCTGTGCTCTGAAGAGGTCTTCGAAGGGCCTGCTTCGCGACTCCCTTAAGATTTTTTTTTTTAAGGTTAGTTGGGGGTACTGTTTAGCAATTTCAGTAGTTGGGGTAGTATTTTTCAAGGAATGGTATTTACGTAGAAATGGGAAAGTGAGAAAAACAAAATTCTTAATATTCCATAATTTTCGCTTGCATACAATTTCAGGTATTTTTTAAAATGATTTTCCTCATGGTTTCTGGTACATTTATGTGAGTGAAATGACATGAAGTTAAATTTAACTCGGAGTGAAATGACATGTCTATATATTTTTATAAAATGCAACAAGGATTATATTAATTGCGATGGACGTTCTTAAAAGAGAATACAAAACTTAATTTTATTTTTAGAATTTACATTATCTTATATAACTCGTTTTAAGGAAAATTAATTAATTGAATTTCCATAACGGAAAACTAAATTTATTGGCAAAGAAAATTTATTCGTGTTAACCAATTTTATTTTCATTTTGAATGGTTGTGTTTATAAATGCATTTTAAAACCTTTAAAAATACTTAATTTTGTTTTATCTGAAATGTCGTTTCTAAAAACCTTTGATATTACTACTATTTTTTTATTTGTTATATGTATTTAATTTAGCTAGTAAATTGTTAGGTATTAAGTTATTTTTATAAATCTGCAGATTTTAGTTCATATTTTTATGTTTTACAATATTTCTGTGTTATTACTATTTTCAATAGAATGTAGCAAAATCCACGAGGAAAATCCGTACAAACTTTTTATTATTCGGATAATTAGATTGCAGCTTTTTCTTTTTCTTAATGGGAATATTTTTTTCATTAAGGCAAATATGTTTTCAATATTTTTATGGTAATGCCCAATAGTAGTTTTTGGATATTGTGGAATCTAATTTTTATTAAATTTGTGTAAGATTCGGGGGGAAAATTGATTTGTGGGAATATGTTAGTAATTTTTTTGAGAATTTTGTAGGCTAGGGTTTTCTGTATGATATTTTATTTTTAATTATTTTAGAAGCATATTTTTTTTTATTGAGGGCTAATTGTTTAGAAGGGAGCTGAGCCTGTGAGAAGAGGAGAAGGAATGAGAGCCTCCTGTTTACTTCTTGCGCGGACATGGGACAGGGGAGTCACTTTTTATGGACCTTGGCGTTGGTTATAAATAGCAAGGATCTCTGGACCCGACACCGGTTCGTGAAAACCTGCCCTGTCTCTCCAATAACGATCCGACTTGGCGTTGGGTTTCCCTAGTTCCAGAGCTAGGCACCCCTCGGATCGTCCCCATTTTATGTCCGGCTTCTTCGATTCACGGGGGGACCCAAGCATTGCCAGTCACTTGGGCACTCGTCCTCACCTGTGCTCTGAAGAGGTCTTCGAAGGGCCTGCTTCGCGACTCCCTTAAGATTTTTTTTTAAGGTTAGTTGGGGGTACTGTTTAGCAATTTCAGTAGTTGGGGTAGTATTTTTCAAGGAATGGTATTTACGTAGAAATGGGAAAGTGAGAAAAACAAAATTCTTAATATTCCATAATTTTCGCTTGCATACAATTTCAGGTATTTTTTAAAATGATTTTCCTCATGGTTTCTGGTACATTTATGTGAGTGAAATGACATGAAGTTAAATTTAACTCGGAGTGAAATATTTACTCTAAGTGAAATGACATGTCTATATATTTTTATAAAATGCAACAAGGATTATATTAATTGCGATGGACGTTCTTAAAAGAGAATACAAAACTTAATTTTATTTTTAGAATTTACATTATCTTATATAACTCGTTTTAAGGAAAATTAATTAATTGAATTTCCATAACGGAAAACTAAATTTATTGGCAAAGAAAATTTATTCGTGTTAACCAATTTTATTTTCATTTTGAATGGTTGTGTTTATAAATGCATTTTAAAACCTTTAAAAATACTTAATTTTGTTTTATCTGAAATGTCGTTTCTAAAAACCTTTGATATTACTACTATTTTTTTATTTGTTATATGTATTTAATTTAGCTAGTAAATTGTTAGGTATTAAGTAATTTTTATAAATCTGCAGATTTTAGTTCATATTTTTATGTTTTACAATATTTCTGTGTTATTACTATTTTCAATAGAATGTAGCAAAATCCACGAGGAAAATCCGTACAAACTTTTTATTATTCGGATAATTAGATTGCAGCTTTTTCTTTTTCTTAATGGGAATATTTTTTTCATTAAGGCAAATATGTTTTCAATATTTTTATGGTAATGCCCAATAGTAGTTTTTGGATATTGTGGAATCTAATTTTTATTAAATTTGTGTAAGATTCGGGGGGAAAATTGATTTGTGGGAATATGTTAATAATTTTTTTGAGAATTTTGTAGGCTAGGGTTTTCTGTATGATATTTTATTTTTAATTATTTTTTGAAGCATATTTTTTTTGATTGAGGGCTAATTGTTTAGAAGGGAGCTGAGCCTGTGAGAAGAGGAGAAGGAATGAGAGCCTCCTGTTTACTTCTTGCGCGGACATGGGACAGGGGAGTCACTTTTTATGGACCTTGGCGTTGGTTATAAATAGCAAGGATCTCTGGACCCGACACCGGTTCGTGAAAACCTGCCCTGTCTCTCCAATAACGATCCGACTTGGCGTTGGGTTTCCCTAGTTCCAGAGCTAGGCACCCCTCGGATCGTCCCCATTTTATGTCCGGCTTCTTCGATTCACGGGGGGACCCAAGCATTGCCAGTCACTTGGGCACTCGTCCTCACCTGTGCTCTGAAGAGGTCTTCGAAGGGCCTGCTTCGCGACTCCCTTAAGATTTTTTTTTTTAAGGTTAGTTGGGGGTACTGTTTAGCAATTTCAGTAGTTGGGGTAGTATTTTTCAAGGAATGGTATTTACGTAGAAATGGGAAAGTGAGAAAAACAAAATTCTTAATATTCCATAATTTTCGCTTGCATACAATTTCAGGTATTTTTTAAAATGATTTTCCTCATGGTTTCTGGTACATTTATGTGAGTGAAATGACATGAAGTTAAATTTAACTCGGAGTGAAATATTTACTCGGAGTGAAATGACATGTCTATATATTTTTATAAAATGCAACAAGGATTATATTAATTGCGATGGACGTTCTTAAAAGAGAATACAAAACTTAATTTTATTTTTAGAATTTACATTATCTTATATAACTCGTTTTAAGGAAAATTAATTAATTGAATTTCCATAACGGAAAACTAAATTTATTGGCAAAGAAAATTTATTCGTATTAACCAATTTTATTTTCATTTTGAATGGTTGTGTTTATAAATGCATTTTAAAACCTTTAAAAATACTTAATTTTGTTTTATCTGAAATGTCGTTTCTAAAAACCTTTGATATTACTACTATTTTTTTTATTTGTTATATGTATTTAATTTAGCTAGTAAATTGTTAGGTATTAAGTTATTTTTATAAATCTGCAGATTTTAGTTCATATTTTTATGTTTTACAATATTTCTGTGTTATTACTATTTTCAATAGAATGTAGCAAAATCCACGAGGAAAATCCGTACAAACTTTTTATTATTCAGGTAATTAGATTGCAGCTTTTTCTTTTTCTTAATGGGAATATTTTTTTCATTAAGGCAAATATGTTTTCAATATTTTTATGGTAATGCCCAATAGTAGTTTTTGGATATTGTGGAATCTAATTTTTATTAAATTTGTGTAAGATTCGGGGGGAAAATTGATTTGTGGGAATATGTTAGTAATTTTTTTGAGAATTTTGTAGGCTAGGGTTTTCTGTATGATATTTTATTTTTAATTATTTTAGAAGCATATTTTTTTTGATTGAGGGCTAATTGTTTAGAAGGGAGCTGAGCCTGTGAGAAGAGGAGAAGGAATGAGAGCCTCCTGTTTACTTCTTGCGCGGACATGGGACAGGGGAGTCACTTTTTGTGGACCTTGGCGTTGGTTATAAATAGCAAGGATCTCTGGACCCGACACCGGTTCGTGAAAACCTGCCCTGTCTCTCCAATAACGATCCGACTTGGCGTTGGGTTTCCCTAGTTCCAGAGCTAGGCACCCCTCGGATCGTCCCCATTTTATGTCCGGCTTCTTCGATTCACGGGGGGACCCAAGCATTGCCAGTCACTTGGGCACTCGTCCTCACCTGTGCTCTGAAGAGGTCTTCGAAGGGCCTGCTTCGCGACTCCCTTAAGATTTTTTTTTTTAAGGTTAGTTGGGGGTACTGTTTAGCAATTTCAGTAGTTGGGGTAGTATTTTTCAAGGAATGGTATTTACGTAGAAATGGGAAAGTGAGAAAAACAAAATTCTTAATATTCCATAATTTTCGCTTGCATACAATTTCAGGTATTTTTTAAAATGATTTTCCTCATGGTTTCTGGTACATTTATGTGAGTGAAATGACATGAAGTTAAATTTAACTCGGAGTGAAATATTTACTCTAAGTGAAATGACATGTCTATATATTTTTATAAAATGCAACAAGGATTATATTAATTGCGATGGACGTTCTTAAAAGAGAATACAAAACTTAATTTTATTTTTAGAATTTACATTATCTTATATAACTTGTTTTAAGGAAAATTAATTAATTGAATTTCCATAACGGAAAACTAAATTTATTGGCAAAGAAAATTTATTCGTGTTAACCAATTTTATTTTCATTTTGAATGGTTGTGTTTATAAATGCATTTTAAAACCTTTAAAAATACTTAATTTTGTTTTATCTGAAATGTCGTTTCTAAAAACCTTTGATATTACTACTATTTTTTTATTTGTTATATGTATTTAATTTAGCTAGTAAATTGTTAGGTATTAAGTTATTTTTATAAATCTGCAGATTTTATTTCATATTTTTATGTTTTACAATATTTCTGTGTTATTACTATTTTCAATAGAATGTAGCAAAATCCACGAGGAAAATCCGTACAAACTTTTTATTATTCGGATAATTAGATTGCAGCTTTTTCTTTTTCTTAATGGGAATATTTTTTTCATTAAGGCAAATATGTTTTCAATATTTTTATGGTAATGCCCAATAGTAGTTTTTGGATATTGTGGAATCTAATTTTTATTAAATTTGTGTAAGATTCGGGGGGAAAATTGATTTGTGGGAATATGTTAGTAATTTTTTTGAGAATTTTGTAGGCTAGGGTTTTCTGTATGATATTTTATTTTTAATTATTTTTTGAAGCATATTTTTTTTTATTGAGGGCTAATTGTTTAGAAGGGAGCTGAGCCTGTGAGAAGAGGAGAAGGAATGAGAGCCTCCTGTTTACTTCTTGCGCGGACATGGGACAGGGGAGTCACTTTTTATGGACCTTGGCGTTGGTTATAAATAGCAAGGATCTCTGGACCCGACACCGGTTCGTGAAAACCTGCCCTGTCTCTCCAATAACGATCCGACTTGGCGTTGGGTTTCCCTAGTTCCAGAGCTAGGCACCCCTCGGATCGTCCCCATTTTATGTCCGGCTTCTTCGATTCACGGGGGGACCCAAGCATTGCCAGTCACTTGGGCACTCGTCCTCACCTGTGCTCTGAAGAGGTCTTCGAAGGGCCTGCTTCACGACTCCCTTAAGATTTTTTTTTTTAAGGTTAGTTGGGGGTACTGTTTAGCAATTTCAGTAGTTGGGGTAGTATTTTTCAAGGAATGGTATTTACGTAGAAATGGGAAAGTGAGAAAAACAAAATTCTTAATATTCCATAATTTTCGCTTGCATACAATTTCAGGTATTTTTTAAAATGATTTTCCTCATGGTTTCTGGTACATTTATGTGAGTGAAATGACATGAAGTTAAATTTAACTCGGAGTGAAATATTTACTCGGAGTGAAATGACATGTCTATATATTTTTATAAAATGCAACAAGGATTATATTAATTGCGATGGACGTTCTTAAAAGAGAATACAAAACTTAATTTTATTTTTAGAATTTACATTATCTTATATAACTCGTTTTAAGGAAAATTAATTAATTGAATTTCCATAACGGAAAACTAAATTTATTGGCAAAGAAAATTTATTCGTGTTAACCAATTTTATTTTCATTTTGAATGGTTGTGTTTATAAATGCATTTTAAAACCTTTAAAAATACTTAATTTTGTTTTATCTGAAATGTCGTTTCTAAAAACCTTTGATATTACTACTATTTTTTTATTTGTTATATGTATTTAATTTAGCTAGTAAATTGTTAGGTATTAAGTTATTTTTATAAATCTGCAGATTTTAGTTCATATTTTTATGTTTTACAATATTTCTGTGTTATTACTATTTTCAATAGAATGTAGCAAAATCCACGAGGAAAATCCGTACAAACTTTTTATTATTCGGATAATTAGATTGCAGCTTTTTCTTTTTCTTAATGGGAATATTTTTTTCATTAAGGCAAATATGTTTTCAATATTTTTATGGTAATGCCCAATAGTAGTTTTTGGATATTGTGGAATCTAATTTTTATTAAATTTGTGTAAGATTCGGGGGGAAAATTGATTTGTGGGAATATGTTAGTAATTTTTTTGAGAATTTTGTAGGCTAGGGTTTTCTGTATGATATTTTATTTTTAATTATTTTAGAAGCATATTTTTTTTGATTGAGGGCTAATTGTTTAGAAGGGAGCTGAGCCTGTGAGAAGAGGAGAAGGAATGAGAGCCTCCTGTTTACTTCTTGCGCGGACATGGGACAGGGGAGTCACTTTTTGTGGACCTTGGCGTTGGTTATAAATAGCAAGGATCTCTGGACCCGACACCGGTTCGTGAAAACCTGCCCTGTCTCTCCAATAACGATCCGACTTGGCGTTGGGTTTCCCTAGTTCCAGAGCTAGGCACCCCTCGGATCGTCCCCATTTTATGTCCGGCTTCTTCGATTCACGGGGGGACCCAAGCATTGCCAGTCACTTGGGCACTCGTCCTCACCTGTGCTCTGAAGAGGTCTTCGAAGGGCCTGCTTCGCGACTCCCTTAAGATTTTTTTTTTTAAGGTTAGTTGGGGGTACTGTTTAGCAATTTCAGTAGTTGGGGTAGTATTTTTCAAGGAATGGTATTTACGTAGAAATGGGAAAGTGAGAAAAACAAAATTCTTAATATTCCATAATTTTCGCTTGCATACAATTTCAGGTATTTTTTAAAATGATTTTCCTCATGGTTTCTGGTACATTTATGTGAGTGAAATGACATGAAGTTAAATTTAACTCGGAGTGAAATATTTACTCTAAGTGAAATGACATGTCTATATATTTTTATAAAATGCAACAAGGATTATATTAATTGCGATGGACGTTCTTAAAAGAGAATACAAAACTTAATTTTATTTTTAGAATTTACATTATCTTATATAACTTGTTTTAAGGAAAATTAATTAATTGAATTTCCATAACGGAAAACTAAATTTATTGGCAAAGAAAATTTATTCGTGTTAACCAATTTTATTTTCATTTTGAATGGTTGTGTTTATAAATGCATTTTAAAACCTTTAAAAATACTTAATTTTGTTTTATCTGAAATGTCGTTTCTAAAAACCTTTGATATTACTACTATTTTTTTATTTGTTATATGTATTTAATTTAGCTAGTAAATTGTTAGGTATTAAGTTATTTTTATAAATCTGCAGATTTTATTTCATATTTTTATGTTTTACAATATTTCTGTGTTATTACTATTTTCAATAGAATGTAGCAAAATCCACGAGGAAAATCCGTACAAACTTTTTATTATTCGGATAATTAGATTGCAGCTTTTTCTTTTTCTTAATGGGAATATTTTTTTCATTAAGGCAAATATGTTTTCAATATTTTTATGGTAATGCCCAATAGTAGTTTTTGGATATTGTGGAATCTAATTTTTATTAAATTTGTGTAAGATTCGGGGGGAAAATTGATTTGTGGGAATATGTTAGTAATTTTTTTGAGAATTTTGTAGGCTAGGGTTTTCTGTATGATATTTTATTTTTAATTATTTTTTGAAGCATATTTTTTTTTATTGAGGGCTAATTGTTTAGAAGGGAGCTGAGCCTGTGAGAAGAGGAGAAGGAATGAGAGCCTCCTGTTTACTTCTTGCGCGGACATGGGACAGGGGAGTCACTTTTTATGGACCTTGGCGTTGGTTATAAATAGCAAGGATCTCTGGACCCGACACCGGTTCGTGAAAACCTGCCCTGTCTCTCCAATAACGATCCGACTTGGCGTTGGGTTTCCCTAGTTCCAGAGCTAGGCACCCCTCGGATCGTCCCCATTTTATGTCCGGCTTCTTCGATTCACGGGGGGACCCAAGCATTGCCAGTCACTTGGGCACTCGTCCTCACCTGTGCTCTGAAGAGGTCTTCGAAGGGCCTGCTTCGCGACTCCCTTAAGATTTTTAAGGTTAGTTGGGGGTACTGTTTAGCAATTTCAGTAGTTGGGGTAGTATTTTTCAAGGAATGGTATTTACGTAGAAATGGGAAAGTGAGAAAAACAAAATTCTTAATATTCCATAATTTTCGCTTGCATACAATTTCAGGTATTTTTTAAAATGATTTTCCTCATGGTTTCTGGTACATTTATGTAAGTGAAATGACATGAAGTTAAATTTAACTCGGAGTGAAATATTTACTCGGAGTGAAATGACATGTCTATATATTTTTATAAAATGCAACAAGGATTATATTAATTGCGATGGACGTTCTTAAAAGAGATTACAAAACTTAATTTTATTTTTAGAATTTACATTATCTTATATAACTCGTTTTAAGGAAAATTAATTAATTGAATTTCCATAACGGAAAACTAAAAATATTGGCAAAGAAAATTTATTCGTGTTAACCAATTTTATTTTCATTTTGAATGGTTGTGTTTATAAATGCATTTTAAAACCTTTAAATATACTTAATTTTGTTTTATCTGAAATGTCGTTTCTAAAAACCTTTGATATTACTACTATTTTTTTATTTGTTATATGTATTTAATTTAGCTAGTAAATTGTTAGGTATTAAGTTATTTTTATAAATCTGCAGATTTTAGTTCATATTTTTATGTTTTACAATATTTCTGTGTTATTACTATTTTCAATAGAATGTAGCAATATCCACGAGGAAAATCCGTACAAACTTTTTATTATTCGGATAATTAGATTGCAGCTTTTTTCTTTTTCTTAATGGGAATATTTTTTTCATTAAGTCAAATATGTTTTCAATATTTTTATGGTAATGCCCAATAGTAGTTTTTGGATATTGTGGAATCTAATTTTTATTAAATTTGTGTAAGATTCGGGGGGAAAATTGATTTGTGGGAATATGTTAGTAATTTTTTTGAGAATTTTGTAGGCTAGGGTTTTCTGTATGATATTTTATTTTTAATTATTTTAGAAGCATATTTTTTTTGATTGAGGGCTAATTGTTTAGAAGGGAGCTGAGCCTGTGAGAAGAGGAGAAGGAATGAGAGCCTCCTGTTTACTTCTTGCGCGGACATGGGACAGGGGAGTCACTTTTTATGGACCTTGGCGTTGGTTATAAATAGCAAGGATCTCTGGACCCGACACCGGTTCGTGAAAACCTGCCCTGTCTCTCCAATAACGATCCGACTTGGCGTTGGGTTTCCCTAGTTCCAGAGCTAGGCACCCCTCGGATCGTCCCCATTTTATGTCCGGCTTCTTCGATTCACGGGGGGACCCAAGCATTGCCAGTCACTTGGGCACTCGTCCTCACCTGTGCTCTGAAGAGGTCTTCGAAGGGCCTGCTTCGCGACTCCCTTAAGATTTTTTTTTAAGGTTAGTTGGGGGTACTGTTTAGCAATTTCAGTAGTTGGGGTAGTATTTTTCAAGGAATGGTATTTACGTAGAAATGGGAAAGTGAGAAAAACAAAATTCTTAATATTCCATAATTTTCGCTTGCATACAATTTCAGGTATTTTTTAAAATGATTTTCCTCATGGTTTCTGGTACATTTATGTGAGTGAAATGACATGAAGTTAAATTTAACTCGGAGTGAAATATTTACTCGGAGTGAAATGACATGTCTATATATATTTATAAAATGCAACAAGGATTATATTAATTGCGATGGACGTTCTTAAAAGAGAATACAAAACTTAATTTTATTTTTAGAATTTACATTATCTTATATAACTCGTTTTAAGGAAAATTAATTAATTGAATTTCCATAACGGAAAACTAAATTTATTGGCAAAGAAAATTTATTCGTGTTAACCAATTTTATTTTCATTTTGAATGGTTGTGTTTATAAATGCATTTTAAAACCTTTAAAAATACTTAATTTTGTTTTATCTGAAATGTCGTTTCTAAAAACCTTTGATATTACTACTATTTTTTTATTTGTTATATGTATTTAATTTAGCTAGTAAATTGTTAGGTATTAAGTTATTTTTATAAATCTGCAGATTTTAGTTCATATTTTTATGTTTTACAATATTTCTGTGTTATTACTATTTTCAATAGAATGTAGCAAAATCCACGAGGAAAATCCGTACAAACTTTTTATTATTCGGATAATTAGATTGCAGCTTTTTCTTTTTCTTAATGGGAATATTTTTTTCATTAAGGCAAATATGTTTTCAATATTTTTATGGTAATGCCCAATAGTAGTTTTTGGATATTGTGGAATCTAATTTTTATTAAATTTGTGTAAGATTCGGGGGGAAAATTGATTTGTGGGAATATGTTAGTAATTTTTTTGAGAATTTTGTAGGCTAGGGTTTTCTGTATGATATTTTATTTTTAATTATTTTAGAAGCATATTTTTTTTTATTGAGGGCTAATTGTTTAGAAGGGAGCTGAGCCTGTGAGAAGAGGAGAAGGAATGAGAGCCTCCTGTTTACTTCTTGCGCGGACATGGGACAGGGGAGTCACTTTTTATGGACCTTGGCGTTGGTTATAAATAGCAAGGATCTCTGGACCCGACACCGGTTCGTGAAAACCTGCCCTGTCTCTCCAATAACGATCCGACTTGGCGTTGGGTTTCCCTAGTTCCAGAGCTAGGCACCCCTCGGATCGTCCCCATTTTATGTCCGGCTTCTTCGATTCACGGGGGGACCCAAGCATTGCCAGTCACTTTTGCACTCGTCCTCACCTGTGCTCTGAAGAGGTCTTCGAAGGGCCTGCTTCGCGACTCCCTTAAGATTTTTTTTTTTTTTAAGGTTAGTTGGGGGTACTGTTTAGCAATTTCAGTAGTTGGGGTAGTATTTTTCAAGGAATGGTATTTACGTAGAAATGGGAAAGTGAGAAAAACAAAATTCTTAATATTCCATAATTTTCGCTTGCATACAATTTCAGGTATTTTTTAAAATGATTTTCCTCATGGTTTCTGGTACATTTATGTGAGTGAAATGACATGAAGTTAAATTTAACTCGGAGTGAAATATTTACTCGGAGTGAAATGACATGTCTATATATTTTTATAAAATGCAACAAGGATTATATTAATTGCGATGGACGTTCTTAAAAGAGAATACAAAACTTAATTTTATTTTTAGAATTTACATTATCTTATATAACTCGTTTTAAGGAAAATTAATTAATTGAATTTCCATAACGGAAAACTAAATTTATTGGCAAAGAAAATTTATTCGTGTTAACCAATTTTATTTTCATTTTGAATGGTTGTGTTTATAAATGCATTTTAAAACCTTTAAAAATACTTAATTTTGTTTTATCTGAAATGTCGTTTCTAAAAACCTTTGATATTACTACTATTTTTTTATTTGTTATATGTATTTTATTTAGCTAGTAAATTGTTAGGTATTAAGTTATTTTTATAAATCTGCAGATTTTAGTTCATATTTTTATGTTTTACAATATTTCTGTGTTATTACTATTTTCAATAGAATGTAGCAAAATCCACGAAGAAAATCCGTACAAACTTTTTATTATTCGGATAATTAGATTGCAGCTTTTTCTTTTTCTTAATGGGAATATTTTTTTCATTAAGGCAAATATGTTTTCAATATTTTTATGGTAATGCCCAATAGTAGTTTTTGGATATTGTGGAATCTAATTTTTATTAAATTTGTGTAAGATTCGGGGGGAAAATTGATTTGTGGGAATATGTTAGTAATTTTTTTGAGAATTTTGTAGGCTAGGGTTTTCTGTATGATATTTTATTTTTAATTATTTTAGAAGCATATTTTTTTTGATTGAGGGCTAATTGTTTAGAAGGGAGCTGAGCCTGTGAGAAGAGGAGAAGGAATGAGAGCCTCCTGTTTACTTCTTGCGCGGACATGGGACAGGGGAGTCACTTTTTATGGACCTTGGCGTTGGTTATAAATAGCAAGGATCTCTGGACCCGACACCGGTTCGTGAAAACCTGCCCTGTCTCTCCAATAACGATCCGACTTGGCGTTGGGTTTCCCTAGTTCCAGAGCTAGGCACCCCTCGGATCGTCCCCATTTTATGTCCGGCTTCTTCGATTCACGGGGGGACCCAAGCATTGCCAGTCACTTGGGCACTCGTCCTCACCTGTGCTCTGAAGAGGTCTTCGAAGGGCCTGCTTCGCGACTCCCTTAAGATTTTTTTTTTTAAGGTTAGTTGGGGGTACTGTTTAGCAATTTCAGTAGTTGGGGTAGTATTTTTCAAGGAATGGTATTTACGTAGAAATGGGAAAGTGAGAAAAACAAAATTCTTAATATTCCTTAATTGCGGTGGACGTTCTTAAAAGAGAATACAAAACTTAATTTTATTTTTAGAATTTATATTATCTTATATAACTCGTTTTAAGGAAAATTAATTAATTGAATTTCCATAACGGAAAACTAAATTTATTGGCAAAGAAAATTTATTCGTGTTAACCAATTTTATTTTCATTTTGAATGGTTGTGTTTATAAATGCATTTTAAAACCTTTAAAAATACTTAATTTTGTTTTATCTGAAATGTCGTTTCTAAAAACCTTTGATATTACTACTATTTTTTTATTTGTTATATGTATTTAATTTAGCTAGTAAATTGTTAGGTATTAAGTTATTTTTATAAATCTGCAGATTTTAGTTCATATTTTTATGTTTTACAATATTTCTGTGTTATTACTATTTTCAATAGAATGTAGCAAAATCCACGAGGAAAATCCGTACAAACTTTTTATTATTCGGATAATTAGATTGCAGCTTTTTCTTTTTCTTAATGGGAATATTTTTTTCATTAAGGCAAATATGTTTTCAATATTTTTATGGTAATGCCCAATAGTAGTTTTTGGATATTGTGGAATCTAATTTTTATTAAATTTGTGAAAGATTCGGGGGGAAAATTGATTTGTGGGAATATGTTAGTAATTTTTTTGAGAATTCTGTAGGCTAGGGTTTTCTGTATGATATTTTATTTTTAATTATTTTAGAAGCATATTTTTTTTATTGAGGGCTAATTGTTTAGAAGGGAGCTGAGCCTGTGAGAAGAGGAGAAGGAATGAGAGCCTCCTGTTTACTTCTTGCGCGGACATGGGACAGGGGAGTCACTTTTTATGGACCTTGGCGTTGGTTATAAATAGCAAGGATCTCTGGACCCGACACCGGTTCGTGAAAACCTGCCCTGTCTCTCCAATAACGATCCGACTTGGCGTTGGGTTTCCCTAGTTCCAGAGCTAGGCACCCCTCGGATCGTCCCCATTTTATGTCCGGCTTCTTCGATTCACGGGGGGACCCAAGCATTGCCAGTCACTTGGGCACTCGTCCTCACCTGTGCTCTGAAGAGGTCTTCGAAGGGCCTGCTTCGCGACTCCCTTAAGATTTTTTTTTTAAGGTTAGTTGGGGGTACTGTTTAGCAATTTCAGTAGTTGGGGTAGTATTTTTCAAGGAATGGTATTTACGTAGAAATGGGAAAGTGAGAAAAACAAAATTCTTAATATTCCTTAATTGCGGTGGACGTTCTTAAAAGAGAATACAAAACTTAATTTTATTTTTAGAATTTACATTATCTTATATAACTCGTTTTAAGGAAAATTAATTAATTGAATTTCCATAACGGAAAACTAAATTTATTGGCAAAGAAAATTTATTCGTGTTAACCAATTTTATTTTCATTTTGAATGGTTGTGTCTATAAATGCATTTTAAAACCTTTAAAAATACTTAATTTTGTTTTATCTGAAATGTCGTTTCTAAAAACCTTTGATATTACTACTATTTTTTTATTTGTTATATGTATTTAATTTAGCTAGTAAATTGTTAGGTATTAAGTTATTTTTATAAATCTGCAGATTTTAGTTCATATTTTTATGTTTTACAATATTTCTGTGTTATTACTATTTTCAATAGAATGTAGCAAAATCCACGAGGAAAATCCGTACAAACTTTTTATTATTCGGATAATTAGATTGCAGCTTTTTCTTTTTCTTAATGGGAATATTTTTTTCATTAAGGCAAATATGTTTTCAATATTTTTATGGTAATGCCCAATAGTAGTTTTTGGATATTGTGGAATCTAATTTTTATTAAATTTGTGTAAGATTCGGGGGGAAAATTGATTTGTGGGAATATGTTAGTAATTTTTTTGAGAATTTTGTAGGCTAGGGTTTTCTGTATGATATTTTATTTTTAATTATTTTAGAAGCATATTTTTTTTGATTGAGGGCTAATTGTTTAGAAGGGAGCTGAGCCTGTGAGAAGAGGAGAAGGAATGAGAGCCTCCTGTTTACTTCTTGCGCGGACATGGGACAGGGGAGTCACTTTTTATGGACCTTGGCGTTGGTTATAAATAGCAAGGATCTCTGGACCCGACACCGGTTCGTGAAAACCTGCCCTGTCTCTCCAATAACGATCCGACTTGGCGTTGGGTTTCCCTAGTTCCAGAGCTAGGCACCCCTCGGATCGTCCCCATTTTATGTCCGGCTTCTTCGATTCACGGGGGGACCCAAGCATTGCCAGTCACTTGGGCACTCGTCCTCACCTGTGCTCTGAAGAGGTCTTCGAAGGGCCTGCTTCGCGACTCCCTTAAGATTTTTTTTTTTAAGGTTAGTTGGGGGTACTGTTTAGCAATTTCAGTAGTTGGGGTAGTATTTTTCAAGGAATGGTATTTACGTAGAAATGGGAAAGTGAGAAAAACAAAATTCTTAATATTCCTTAATTGCGGTGGACGTTCTTAAAAGAGAATACAAAACTTAATTTTATTTTTAGAATTTACATTATCTTATATAACTCGTTTTAAGGAAAATTAATTAATTGAATTTCCATAACGGAAAACTAAATTTATTGGCAAAGAAAATTTATTCGTGTTAACCAATTTTATTTTCATTTTGAATGGTTGTGTTTATAAATGCATTTTAAAACCTTTAAAAATACTTAATTTTGTTTTATCTGAAATGTCGTTTCTAAAAACCTTTGATATTACTACTATTTTTTTATTTGTTATATGTATTTAATTTAGCTAGTAAATTGTTAGGTATTAAGTTATTTTTATAAATCTGCAGATTTTAGTTCATATTTTTATGTTTTACAATATTTCTGTGTTATTACTATTTTCAATAGAATGTAGCAAAATCCACGAGGAAAATCCGTACAAACTTTTTATTATTCGGATAATTAGATTGCAGCTTTTTCTTTTTCTTAATGGGAATATTTTTTTCATTAAGGCAAATATGTTTTCAATATTTTTATGGTAATGCCCAATAGTAGTTTTTGGATATTGTGGAATCTAATTTTTATTAAATTTGTGAAAGATTCGGGGGGAAAATTGATTTGTGGGAATATGTTAGTAATTTTTTTGAGAATTTTGTAGGCTAGGGTTTTCTGTATGATATTTTATTTTTAATTATTTTAGAAGCATATTTTTTTTGATTGAGGGCTAATTGTTTAGAAGGGAGCTGAGCCTGTGAGAAGAGGAGAAGGAATGAGAGCCTCCTGTTTACTTCTTGCGCGGACATGGGACAGGGGAGTCACTTTTTATGGACCTTGGCGTTGGTTATAAATAGCAAGGATCTCTGGACCCGACACCGGTTCGTGAAAACCTGCCCTGTCTCTCCAATAACGATCCGACTTGGCGTTGGGTTTCCCTAGTTCCAGAGCTAGGCACCCCTCGGATCGTCCCCATTTTATGTCCGGCTTCTTCGATTCACGGGGGGACCCAAGCATTGCCAGTCACTTGGGCACTCGTCCTCACCTGTGCTCTGAAGAGGTCTTCGAAGGGCCTGCTTCGCGACTCCCTTAAGATTTTTTTTTTTAAGGTTAGTTGGGGGTACTGTTTAGCAATTTCAGTAGTTGGGGTAGTATTTTTCAAGGAATGGTATTTACGTAGAAATGGGAAAGTGAGAAAAACAAAATTCTTAATATTCCATAATTTTCGCTTGCATACAATTTCAGGTATTTTTTAAAATGATTTTCCTCATGGTTTCTGGTACATTTATGTGAGTGAAATGACATGAAGTTAAATTTAACTCGGAGTGAAATGACATGTCTATATATTTTTATAAAATGCAACAAGGATTATATTAATTGCGATGGACGTTCTTAAAAGAGAATACAAAACTTAATTTTATTTTTAGAATTTACATTATCTTATATAACTCGTTTTAAGGAAAATTAATTAATTGAATTTCCATAACGGAAAACTAAATTTATTGGCAAAGAAAATTTATTCGTGTTAACCAATTTTATTTTCATTTTGAATGGTTGTGTTTATAAATGCATTTTAAAACCTTTAAAAATACTTAATTTTGTTTTATCTGAAATGTCGTTTCTAAAAACCTTTGATATTACTACTATTTTTTTATTTGTTATATGTATTTAATTTAGCTAGTAAATTGTTAGGTATTAAGTTATTTTTATAAATCTGCAGATTTTAGTTCATATTTTTATGTTTTACAATATTTCTGTGTTATTACTATTTTCAATAGAATGTAGCAAAATCCACGAGGAAAATCCGTACAAACTTTTTATTATTCGGATAATTAGATTGCAGCTTTTTCTTTTTCTTAATGGGAATATTTTTTTCATTAAGGCAAATATGTTTTCAATATTTTTATGGTAATGCCCAATAGTAGTTTTTGGATATTGTGGAATCTAATTTTTATTAAATTTGTGTAAGATTCGGGGGGAAAATTGATTTGTGGGAATATGTTAGTAATTTTTTTGAGAATTTTGTAGGCTAGGGTTTTCTGTATGATATTTTATTTTTAATTATATTAGAAGCATATTTTTTTTGATTGAGGGCTAATTGTTTAGAAGGGAGCTGAGCCTGTGAGAAGAGGAGAAGGAATGAGAGCCTCCTGTTTACTTCTTGCGCGGACATGGGACAGGGGAGTCACTTTTTATGGACCTTGGCGTTGGTTATAAATAGCAAGGATCTCTGGACCCGACACCGGTTCGTGAAAACCTGCCCTGTCTCTCCAATAACGATCCGACTTGGCGTTGGGTTTCCCTAGTTCCAGAGCTAGGCACCCCTCGGATCGTCCCCATTTTATGTCCGGCTTCTTCGATTCACGGGGGGACCCAAGCATTGCCAGTCACTTGGGCACTCGTCCTCACCTGTGCTCTGAAGAGGTCTTCGAAGGGCCTGCTTCGCGACTCCCTTAAGATTTTTTTTTTTAAGGTTAGTTGGGGGTACTGTTTAGCAATTTCAGTAGTTGGGGTAGTATTTTTCAAGGAATGGTATTTACGTAGAAATGGGAAAGTGAGAAAAACAAAATTCTTAATATTCCATAATTTTCGCTTGCATACAATTTCAGGTATTTTTTAAAATGATTTTCCTCATGGTTTCTGGTACATTTATGTGAGTGAAATGACATGAAGTTAAATTTAACTCGGAGTGAAATATTTACTCGGAGTGAAATGACATGTCTATATATTTTTATAAAATGCAACAAGGATTATATTAATTGCGATGGACGTTCTTAAAAGAGAATACAAAACTTAATTTTATTTTTAGAATTTACATTATCTTATATAACTCGTTTTAAGGAAAATTAATTAATTGAATTTCCATAACGGAAAACTAAATTTATTGGCAAAGAAAATTTATTCGTGTTAACCAATTTTATTTTCATTTTGAATGGTTGTGTTTATAAATGCATTTTAAAACCTTTAAAAATACTTAATTTTGTTTTATCTGAAATGTCGTTTCTAAAAACCTTTGATATTACTACTATTTTTTTATTTGTTATATGTATTTAATTTAGCTAGTAAATTGTTAGGTATTAAGTTATTTTTATAAATCTGCAGATTTTAGTTCATATTTTTATGTTTTACAATATTTCTGTGTTATTACTATTTTCAATAGAATGTAGCAAAATCCACGAGGAAAATCCGTACAAACTTTTTATTATTCGGATAATTAGATTGCAGCTTTTTCTTTTTCTTAATGGGAATATTTTTTTCATTAAGGCAAATATGTTTTCAATATTTTTATGGTAATGCCCAATAGTAGTTTTTGGATATTGTGGAATCTAATTTTTATTAAATTTGTGTAAGATTCGGGGGGAAAATTGATTTGTGGGAATATGTTAGTAATTTTTTTGAGAATTTTGTAGGCTAGGGTTTTCTGTATGATATTTTATTTTTAATTATATTAGAAGCATATTTTTTTTGATTGAGGGCTAATTGTTTAGAAGGGAGCTGAGCCTGTGAGAAGAGGAGAAGGAATGAGAGCCTCCTGTTTACTTCTTGCGCGGACATGGGACAGGGGAGTCACTTTTTATGGACCTTGGCGTTGGTTATAAATAGCAAGGATCTCTGGACCCGACACCGGTTCGTGAAAACCTGCCCTGTCTCTCCAATAACGATCCGACTTGGCGTTGGGTTTCCCTAGTTCCAGAGCTAGGCACCCCTCGGATCGTCCCCATTTTATGTCCGGCTTCTTCGATTCACGGGGGGACCCAAGCATTGCCAGTCACTTGGGCACTCGTCCTCACCTGTGCTCTGAAGAGGTCTTCGAAGGGCCTGCTTCGCGACTCCCTTAAGATTTTTTTTTTTAAGGTTAGTTGGGGGTACTGTTTAGCAATTTCAGTAGTTGGGGTAGTATTTTTCAAGGAATGGTATTTACGTAGAAATGGGAAAGTGAGAAAAACAAAATTCTTAATATTCCTTAATTGCTATGGACGTTCTTAAAAGAGAATACAAAACTTAATTTTATTTTTAGAATTTACATTATCTTATATAACTCGTTTTAAGGAAAATTAATTAATTGAATTTCCATAACGGAAAACTAAATTTATTGGCAAAGAAAATTTATTCGTGTTAACCAATTTTATTTTCATTTTGAATGGTTGTGTTTATAAATGCATTTTAAAACCTTTAAAAATACTTAATTTTGTTTTATCTGAAATGTCGTTTCTAAAAACCTTTGATATTACTACTATTTTTTTATTTGTTATATGTATTTAATTTAGCTAGTAAATTGTTAGGTATTAAGTTATTTTTATAAATCTGCAGATTTTAGTTCATATTTTTATGTTTTACAATATTTCTGTGTTATTACTATTTTCAATAGAATGTAGCAATATCCACGAGGAAAATCCGTACAAACTTTTTATTATTCGGATAATTAGATTGCAGCTTTTTTCTTTTTCTTAATGGGAATATTTTTTTCATTAAGGCAAATATGTTTTCAATATTTTTATGGTAATGCCCAATAGTAGTTTTTGGATATTGTGGAATCTAATTTTTATTAAATTTGTGTAAGATTCGGGGGGAAAATTGATTTGTGGGAATATGTTAGTAATTTTTTTGAGAATTTTGTAGGCTAGGGTTTTCTGTATGATATTTTATTTTTAATTATATTAGAAGCATATTTTTTTTGATTGAGGGCTAATTGTTTAGAAGGGAGCTGAGCCTGTGAGAAGAGGAGAAGGAATGAGAGCCTCCTGTTTACTTCTTGCGCGGACATGGGACAGGGGAGTCACTTTTTATGGACCTTGGCGTTGGTTATAAATAGCAAGGATCTCTGGACCCGACACCGGTTCGTGAAAACCTGCCCTGTCTCTCCAATAACGATCCGACTTGGCGTTGGGTTTCCCTAGTTCCAGAGCTAGGCACCCCTCGGATCGTCCCCATTTTATGTCCGGCTTCTTCGATTCACGGGGGGACCCAAGCATTGCCAGTCACTTGGGCACTCGTCCTCACCTGTGCTCTGAAGAGGTCTTCGAAGGGCCTGCTTCGCGACTCCCTTAAGATTTTTTTTTTTTAAGGTTAGTTGGGGGTACTGTTTAGCAATTTCAGTAGTTGGGGTAGTATTTTTCAAGGAATGGTATTTACGTAGAAATGGGAAAGTGAGAAAAACAAAATTCTTAATATTCCATAATTTTCGCTTGCATACAATTTCAGGTATTTTTAAAATGATTTTCCTCATGGTTTCTGGTACATTTATGTGAGTGAAATGACATGAAGTTAAATTTAACTCGGAGTGAAATATTTACTCGGAGTGAAATGACATGTCTATATATTTTTATAAAATGCAACAAGGATTATATTAATTGCGATGGACGTTCTTAAAAGAGAATACAAAACTTAATTTTATTTTTAGAATTTACATTATCTTATATAACTCGTTTTAAGGAAAATTAATTAATTGAATTTCCATAACGGAAAACTAAATTTATTGGCAAAGAAAATTTATTCGTGTTAACCAATTTTATTTTCATTTTGAATGGTTGTGTTTATAAATGCATTTTAAAACCTTTAAAAATACTTAATTTTGTTTTATCTGAAATGTCGTTTCTAAAAACCTTTGATATTACTACTATTTTTTTATTTGTTATATGTATTTAATTTAGCTAGTAAATTGTTAGGTATTAAGTTATTTTTATAAATCTGCAGATTTTAGTTCATATTTTTATGTTTTACAATATTTCTGTGTTATTACTATTTTCAATAGAATGTAGCAAAATCCACGAGGAAAATCCGTACAAACTTTTTATTATTCGGATAATTAGATTGCAGCTTTTTCTTTTTCTTAATGGGAATATTTTTTTCATTAAGGCAAATATGTTTTCAATATTTTTATGGTAATGCCCAATAGTAGTTTTTGGATATTGTGGAATCTAATTTTTATTAAATTTGTGTAAGATTCGGGGGGAAAATTGATTTGTGGGAATATGTTAGTAATTTTTTTGAGAATTTTGTAGGCTAGGGTTTTCTGTATGATATTTTATTTTTAATTATTTTAGAAGCATATTTTTTTTGATTGAGGGCTAATTGTTTAGAAGGGAGCTGAGCCTGTGAGAAGAGGAGAAGGAATGAGAGCCTCCTGTTTACTTCTTGCTCGGACATGGGACAGGGGAGTCACTTTTTATGGACCTTGGCGTTGGTTATAAATAGCAAGGATCTCTGGACCCGACACCGGTTCGTGAAAACCTGCCCTGTCTCTCCAATAACGATCCGACTTGGCGTTGGGTTTCCCTAGTTCCAGAGCTAGGCACCCCTCGGATCGTCCCCATTTTATGTCCGGCTTCTTCGATTCACGGGGGGACCCAAGCATTGCCAGTCACTTGGGCACTCGTCCTCACCTGTGCTCTGAAGAGGTCTTCGAAGGGCCTGCTTCGCGACTCCCTTAAGATTTTTTTTAAGGTTAGTTGGGGGTACTGTTTAGCAATTTCAGTAGTTGGGGTAGTATTTTTCAAGGAATGGTATTTACGTAGAAATGGGAAAGTGAGAAAAACAAAATTCTTAATATTCCATAATTTTCGCTTGCATACAATTTCAGGTATTTTTTAAAATGATTTTCCTCATGGTTTCTGGTACATTTATGTGAGTGAAATGACATGAAGTTAAATTTAACTCGGAGTGAAATATTTACTCGGAGTGAAATGACATGTCTATATATTTTTATAAAATGCAACAAGGATTATATTAATTGCGATGGACGTTCTTAAAAGAGAATACAAAACTTAATTTTATTTTTAGAATTTACATTATCTTATATAACTCGTTTTAAGGAAAATTAATTAATTGAATTTCCATAACGGAAAACTAAATTTATTGGCAAAGAAAATTTATTCGTGTTAACCAATTTTATTTTCATTTTGAATGGTTGTGTTTATAAATGCATTTTAAAACCTTTAAAAATACTTAATTTTGTTTTATCTGAAATGTCGTTTCTAAAAACCTTTGATATTACTACTATTTTTTTATTTGTTATATGTATTTAATTTAGCTAGTAAATTGTTAGGTATTAAGTTATTTTTATAAATCTGCAGATTTTAGTTCATATTTTTATGTTTTACAATATTTCTGTGTTATTACTATTTTCAATAGAATGTAGCAAAATCCACGAGGAAAATCCGTACAAACTTTTTATTATTCGGATAATTAGATTGCAGCTTTTTCTTTTTCTTAATGGGAATATTTTTTTCATTAAGGCAAATATGTTTTCAATATTTTTATGGTAATGCCCAATAGTAGTTTTTGGATATTGTGGAATCTAATTTTTATTAAATTTGTGTAAGATTCGGGGGGAAAATTGATTTGTGGGAATATGTTAGTAATTTTTTTGAGAATTTTGTAGGCTAGGGTTTTCTGTATGATATTTTATTTTTAATTATTTTAGAAGCATATTTTTTTTGATTGAGGGCTAATTGTTTAGAAGGGAGCTGAGCCTGTGAGAAGAGGAGAAGGAATGAGAGCCTCCTGTTTACTTCTTGCGCGGACATGGGACAGGGGAGTCACTTTTTATGGACCTTGGCGTTGGTTATAAATAGCAAGGATCTCTGGACCCGACACCGGTTCGTGAAAACCTGCCCTGTCTCTCCAATAACGATCCGACTTGGCGTTGGGTTTCCCTAGTTCCAGAGCTAGGCACCCCTCGGATCGTCCCCATTTTATGTCCGGCTTCTTCGATTCACGGGGGGACCCAAGCATTGCCAGTCACTTGGGCACTCGTCCTCACCTGTGCTCTGAAGAGGTCTTCGAAGGGCCTGCTTCGCGACTCCCTTAAGATTTTTTTTTAAGGTTAGTTGGGGGTACTGTTTAGCAATTTCAGTAGTTGGGGTAGTATTTTTCAAGGAATGGTATTTACGTAGAAATGGGAAAGTGAGAAAAACAAAATTCTTAATATTCCATAATTTTCGCTTGCATACAATTTCAGGTATTTTTTAAAATGATTTTCCTCATGGTTTCTGGTACATTTATGTGAGTGAAATGACATGAAGTTAAATTTAACTCGGAGTGAAATATTTACTCGGAGTGAAATGACATGTCTATATATATTTATAAAATGCAACAAGGATTATATTAATTGCGATGGACGTTCTTAAAAGAGAATACAAAACTTAATTTTATTTTTAGAATTTACATTATCTTATATAACTCGTTTTAAGGAAAATTAATTAATTGAATTTCCATAACGGAAAACTAAATTTATTGGCAAAGAAAATTTATTCGTGTTAACCAATTTTATTTTCATTTTGAATGGTTGTGTTTATAAATGCATTTTAAAACCTTTAAAAATACTTAATTTTGTTTTATCTGAAATGTCGTTTCTAAAAACCTTTGATATTACTACTATTTTTTTATTTGTTATATGTATTTAATTTAGCTAGTAAATTGTTAGGTATTAAGTTATTTTTATAAATCTGCAGATTTTAGTTCATATTTTTATGTTTTACAATATTTCTGTGTTATTACTATTTTCAATAGAATGTAGCAATATCCACGAGGAAAATCCGTACAAACTTTTTATTATTCGGATAATTAGATTGCAGCTTTTTTCTTTTTCTTAATGGGAATATTTTTTTCATTAAGTCAAATATGTTTTCAATATTTTTATGGTAATGCCCAATAGTAGTTTTTGGATATTGTGGAATCTAATTTTTATTAAATTTGTGTAAGATTCGGGGGGAAAATTGATTTGTGGGAATATGTTAGTAATTTTTTTGAGAATTTTGTAGGCTAGGGTTTTCTGTATGATATTTTATTTTTAATTATTTTAGAAGCATATTTTTTTTGATTGAGGGCTAATTGTTTAGAAGGGAGCTGAGCCTGTGAGAAGAGGAGAAGGAATGAGAGCCTCCTGTTTACTTCTTGCGCGGACATGGGACAGGGGAGTCACTTTTTATGGACCTTGGCGTTGGTTATAAATAGCAAGGATCTCTGGACCCGACACCGGTTCGTGAAAACCTGCCCTGTCTCTCCAATAACGATCCGACTTGGCGTTGGGTTTCCCTAGTTCCAGAGCTAGGCACCCCTCGGATCGTCCCCATTTTATGTCCGGCTTCTTCGATTCACGGGGGGACCCAAGCATTGCCAGTCACTTGGGCACTCGTCCTCACCTGTGCTCTGAAGAGGTCTTCGAAGGGCCTGCTTCGCGACTCCCTTAAGATTTTTTTTTAAGGTTAGTTGGGGGTACTGTTTAGCAATTTCAGTAGTTGGGGTAGTATTTTTCAAGGAATGGTATTTACGTAGAAATGGGAAAGTGAGAAAAACAAAATTCTTAATATTCCATAATTTTCGCTTGCATACAATTTCAGGTATTTTTTAAAATGATTTTCCTCATGGTTTCTGGTACATTTATGTGAGTGAAATGACATGAAGTTAAATTTAACTCGGAGTGAAATATTTACTCGGAGTGAAATGACATGTCTATATATATTTATAAAATGCAACAAGGATTATATTAATTGCGATGGACGTTCTTAAAAGAGAATACAAAACTTAATTTTATTTTTAGAATTTACATTATCTTATATAACTCGTTTTAAGGAAAATTAATTAATTGAATTTCCATAACGGAAAACTAAATTTATTGGCAAAGAAAATTTATTCGTGTTAACCAATTTTATTTTCATTTTGAATGGTTGTGTTTATAAATGCATTTTAAAACCTTTAAAAATACTTAATTTTGTTTTATCTGAAATGTCGTTTCTAAAAACCTTTGATATTACTACTATTTTTTTATTTGTTATATGTATTTAATTTAGCTAGTAAATTGTTAGGTATTAAGTTATTTTTATAAATCTGCAGATTTTAGTTCATATTTTTATGTTTTACAATATTTCTGTGTTATTACTATTTTCAATAGAATGTAGCAATATCCACGAGGAAAATCCGTACAAACTTTTTATTATTCGGATAATTAGATTGCAGCTTTTTTCTTTTTCTTAATGGGAATATTTTTTTCATTAAGTCAAATATGTTTTCAATATTTTTATGGTAATGCCCAATAGTAGTTTTTGGATATTGTGGAATCTAATTTTTATTAAATTTGTGTAAGATTCGGGGGGAAAATTGATTTGTGGGAATATGTTAGTAATTTTTTTGAGAATTTTGTAGGCTAGGGTTTTCTGTATGATATTTTATTTTTAATTATTTTAGAAGCATATTTTTTTTGATTGAGGGCTAATTGTTTAGAAGGGAGCTGAGCCTGTGAGAAGAGGAGAAGGAATGAGAGCCTCCTGTTTACTTCTTGCGCGGACATGGGACAGGGGAGTCACTTTTTATGGACCTTGGCGTTGGTTATAAATAGCAAGGATCTCTGGACCCGACACCGGTTCGTGAAAACCTGCCCTGTCTCTCCAATAACGATCCGACTTGGCGTTGGGTTTCCCTAGTTCCAGAGCTAGGCACCCCTCGGATCGTCCCCATTTTATGTCCGGCTTCTTCGATTCACGGGGGGACCCAAGCATTGCCAGTCACTTGGGCACTCGTCCTCACCTGTGCTCTGAAGAGGTCTTCGAAGGGCCTGCTTCGCGACTCCCTTAAGATTTTTTTTTTTAAGGTTAGTTGGGGGTACTGTTTAGCAATTTCAGTAGTTGGGGTAGTATTTTTCAAGGAATGGTATTTACGTAGAAATGGGAAAGTGAGAAAAACAAAATTCTTAATATTCCATAATTTTCGCTTGCATACAATTTCAGGTATTTTTTAAAATGATTTTCCTCATGGTTTCTGGTACATTTATGTGAGTGAAATGACATGAAGTTAAATTTAACTCGGAGTGAAATATTTACTCGGAGTGAAATGACATGTCTATATATTTTTATAAAATGCAACAAGGATTATATTAATTGCGATGGACGTTCTTAAAAGAGATTACAAAACTTAATTTTATTTTTAGAATTTACATTATCTTATATAACTCGTTTTAAGGAAAATTAATTAATTGAATTTCCATAACGGAAAACTAAAAATATTGGCAAAGAAAATTTATTCGTGTTAACCAATTTTATTTTCTATTTGAATGGTTGTGTTTATAAATGCATTTTAAAACCTTTAAATATACTTAATTTTGTTTTATCTGAAATGTCGTTTCTAAAAACCTTTGATATTACTACTATTTTTTTATTTGTTATATGTATTTAATTTAGCTAGTAAATTGTTAGGTATTAAGTTATTTTTATAAATCTGCAGATTTTAGTTCATATTTTTATGTTTTACAATATTTCTGTGTTATTACTATTTTCAATAGAATGTAGCAAAATCCACGAGGAAAATCCGTACAAACTTTTTATTATTCGGATAATTAGATTGCAGCTTTTTCTTTTTCTTAATGGGAATATTTTTTTCATTAAGGCAAATATGTTTTCAAAATTTTTATGGTAATGCCCAATAGTAGTTTTTGGATATTGTGGAATCTAATTTTTATTAAATTTGTGTAAGATTCGGGGGGAAAATTGATTTGTGGGAATATGTTAGTAATTTTTTTGAGAATTTTGTAGGCTAGGGTTTTCTGTATGATATTTTATTTTTAATTATTTTAGAAGCATATTTTTTTTGATTGAGGGCTAATTGTTTAGAAGGGAGCTGAGCCTGTGAGAAGAGGAGAAGGAATGAGAGCCTCCTGTTTACTTCTTGCGCGGACATGGGACAGGGGAGTCACTTTTTATGGACCTTGGCGTTGGTTATAAATAGCAAGGATCTCTGGACCCGACACCGGTTCGTGAAAACCTGCCCTGTCTCTCCAATAACGATCCGACTTGGCGTTGGGTTTCCCTAGTTCCAGAGCTAGGCACCCCTCGGATCGTCCCCATTTTATGTCCGGCTTCTTCGATTCACGGGGGGACCCAAGCATTGCCAGTCACTTGGGCACTCGTCCTCACCTGTGCTCTGAAGAGGTCTTCGAAGGGCCTGCTTCGCGACTCCCTTAAGATTTTTTTTTTAAGGTTAGTTGGGGGTACTGTTTAGCAATTTCAGTAGTTGGGGTAGTATTTTTCAAGGAATGGTATTTACGTAGAAATGGGAAAGTGAGAAAAACAAAATTCTTAATATTCCATAATTTTCGCTTGCATACAATTTCAGGTATTTTTTAAAATGATTTTCCTCATGGTTTCTGGTACATTTATGTGAGTGAAATGACATGAAGTTAAATTTAACTCGGAGTGAAATATTTACTCGGAGTGAAATGACATGTCTATATATTTTTATAAAATGCAACAAGGATTATATTAATTGCGATGGACGTTCTTAAAAGAGATTACAAAACTTAATTTTATTTTTAGAATTTACATTATCTTATATAACTCGTTTTAAGGAAAATTAATTAATTGAATTTCCATAACGGAAAACTAAAAATATTGGCAAAGAAAATTTATTCGTGTTAACCAATTTTATTTTCATTTTGAATGGTTGTGTTTATAAATGCATTTTAAAACCTTTAAATATACTTAATTTTGTTTTATCTGAAATGTCGTTTCTAAAAACCTTTGATATTACTACTATTTTTTTATTTGTTATATGTATTTAATTTAGCTAGTAAATTGTTAGGTATTAAGTTATTTTTATAAATCTGCAGATTTTAGTTCATATTTTTATGTTTTACAATATTTCTGTGTTATTACTATTTTCAATAGAATGTAGCAAAATCCACGAGGAAAATCCGTACAAACTTTTTATTATTCGGATAATTAGATTGCAGCTTTTTCTTTTTCTTAATGGGAATATTTTTTTCATTAAGGCAAATATGTTTTCAATATTTTTATGGTAATGCCCAATAGTAGTTTTTGGATATTGTGGAATCTAATTTTTATTAAATTTGTGTAAGATTCGGGGGGAAAATTGATTTGTGGGAATATGTTAGTAATTTTTTTGAGAATTTTGTAGGCTAGGGTTTTCTGTATGATATTTTATTTTTAATTATTTTAGAAGCATATTTTTTTTGATTGAGGGCTAATTGTTTAGAAGGGAGCTGAGCCTGTGAGAAGAGGAGAAGGAATGAGAGCCTCCTGTTTACTTCTTGCGCGGACATGGGACAGGGGAGTCACTTTTTATGGACCTTGGCGTTGGTTATAAATAGCAAGGATCTCTGGACCCGACACCGGTTCGTGAAAACCTGCCCTGTCTCTCCAATAACGATCCGACTTGGCGTTGGGTTTCCCTAGTTCCAGAGCTAGGCACCCCTCGGATCGTCCCCATTTTATGTCCGGCTTCTTCGATTCACGGGGGGACCCAAGCATTGCCAGTCACTTGGGCACTCGTCCTCACCTGTGCTCTGAAGAGGTCTTCGAAGGGCCTGCTTCGCGACTCCCTTAAGATTTTTTTTTAAGGTTAGTTGGGGGTACTGTTTAGCAATTTCAGTAGTTGGGGTAGTATTTTTCAAGGAATGGTATTTACGTAGAAATGGGAAAGTGAGAAAAACAAAATTCTTAATATTCCTTAATTGCGGTGGACGTTCTTAAAAGAGAATACAAAACTTAATTTTATTTTTAGAATTTACATTATCTTATATAACTCGTTTTAAGGAAAATTAATTAATTGAATTTCCATAACGGAAAACTAAATTTATTGGCAAAGAAAATTTATTCGTGTTAACCAATTTTATTTTCATTTTGAATGGTTGTGTTTATAAATGCATTTTAAAACCTTTAAAAATACTTAATTTTGTTTTATCTGAAATGTCGTTTCTAAAAACCTTTGATATTACTACTATTTTTTTTATTTGTTATATGTATTTAATTTAGCTAGTAAATTGTTAGGTATTAAGTTATTTTTATAAATCTGCAGATTTTAGTTCATATTTTTATGTTTTACAATATTTCTGTGTTATTACTATTTTCAATAGAATGTAGCAATATCCACGAGGAAAATCCGTACAAACTTTTTATTATTCGGATAATTAGATTGCAGCTTTTTTCTTTTTCTTAATGGGAATATTTCTTTCATTAAGGCAAATATGTTTTCAATATTTTTATGGTAATGCCCAATAGTAGTTTTTGGATATTGTGGAATCTAATTTTTATTAAATTTGTGTAAGATTCGGGGGGAAAATTGATTTGTGGGAATATGTTAGTAATTTTTTTGAGAATTTTGTAGGCTAGGGTTTTCTGTATGATATTTAATTTTTAATTATTTTAGAAGCATATTTTTTTTGATTGAGGGCTAATTGTTTAGAAGGGAGCTGAGCCTGTGAGAAGAGGAGAAGGAATGAGAGCCTCCTGTTTACTTCTTGCGCGGACATGGGACAGGGGAGTCACTTTTTATGGACCTTGGCGTTGGTTATAAATAGCAAGGATCTCTGGACCCGACACCGGTTCGTGAAAACCTGCCCTGTCTCTCCAATAACGATCCGACTTGGCGTTGGGTTTCCCTAGTTCCAGAGCTAGGCACCCCTCGGATCGTCCCCATTTTATGTCCGGCTTCTTCGATTCACGGGGGGACCCAAGCATTGCCAGTCACTTGGGCACTCGTCCTCACCTGTGCTCTGAAGAGGTCTTCGAAGGGCCTGCTTCGCGACTCCCTTAAGATTTTTTTTTTAAGGTTAGTTGGGGGTACTGTTTAGCAATTTCAGTAGTTGGGGTAGTATTTTTCAAGGAATGGTATTTACGTAGAAATGGGAAAGTGAGAAAAACAAAATTCTTAATATTCCATAATTTTCGCTTGCATACAATTTCAGGTATTTTTTAAAATGATTTTCCTCATGGTTTCTGGTACATTTATGTGAGTGAAATGACATGAAGTTAAATTTAACTCGGAGTGAAATATTTACTCGGAGTGAAATGACATGTCTATATATTTTTATAAAATGCAACAAGGATTATATTAATTGCGATGGACGTTCTTAAAAGAGAATACAAAACTTAATTTTATTTTTAGAATTTACATTATCTTATATAACTCGTTTTAAGGAAAATTAATTAATTGAATTTCCATAACGGAAAACTAAATTTATTGGCAAAGAAAATTTATTCGTGTTAACCAATTTTATTTTCATTTTGAATGGTTGTGTTTATAAATGCATTTTAAAACCTTTAAAAATACTTAATTTTGTTTTATCTGAAATGTCGTTTCTAAAAACCTTTGATATTACTACTATTTTTTTATTTGTTATATGTATTTAATTTAGCTAGTAAATTGTTAGGTATTAAGTTATTTTTATAAATCTGCAGATTTTAGTTCATATTTTTATGTTTTACAATATTTCTGTGTTATTACTATTTTCAATAGAATGTAGCAAAATCCACGAGGAAAATCCGTACAAACTTTTTATTATTCGGATAATTAGATTGCAGCTTTTTCTTTTTCTTAATGGGAATATTTTTTTCATTAAGGCAAATATGTTTTCAATATTTTTATGGTAATGCCCAATAGTAGTTTTTGGATATTGTGGAATCTAATTTTTATTAAATTTGTGTAAGATTCGGGGGGAAAATTGATTTGTGGGAATATGTTAGTAATTTTTTTTGAGAATTTTGTAGGCTAGGGTTTTCTGTATGATATTTTATTTTTAATTATTTTAGAAGCATATTTTTTTTGATTGAGGGCTAATTGTTTAGAAGGGAGCTGAGCCTGTGAGAAGAGGAGAAGGAATGAGAGCCTCCTGTTTACTTCTTGCGCGGACATGGGACAGGGGAGTCACTTTTTATGGACCTTGGCGTTGGTTATAAATAGCAAGGATCTCTGGACCCGACACCGGTTCGTGAAAACCTGCCCTGTCTCTCCAATAACGATCCGACTTGGCGTTGGGTTTCCCTAGTTCCAGAGCTAGGCACCCCTCGGATCGTCCCCATTTTATGTCCGGCTTCTTCGAATCACGGGGGGACCCAAGCATTGCCAGTCACTTGGGCACTCGTCCTCACCTGTGCTCTGAAGAGGTCTTCGAAGGGCCTGCTTCGCGACTCCCTTAAGATTTTTTTTTTTTAAGGTTAGTTGGGGGTACTGTTTAGCAATTTCAGTAGTTGGGGTAGTATTTTTCAAGGAATGGTATTTACGTAGAAATGGGAAAGTGAGAAAAACAAAATTCTTAATATTCCTTAATTGCGGTGGACGTTCTTAAAAGAGAATACAAAACTTAATTTTATTTTTAGAATTTACATTATCTTATATAACTCGTTTTAAGGAAAATTAATTAATTGAATTTCCATAACGGAAAACTAAATTTATTGGCAAAGAAAATTTATTCGTGTTAACCAATTTTATTTTCATTTTGAATGGTTGTGTTTATAAATGCATTTTAAAACCTTTAAAAATACTTAATTTTGTTTTATCTGAAATGTCGTTTCTAAAAACCTTTGATATTACTACTATTTTTTTATTTGTTATATGTATTTAATTTAGCTAGTAAATTGTTAGGTATTAAGTTATTTTTATAAATCTGCAGATTTTAGTTCATATTTTTATGTTTTACAATATTTCTGTGTTATTACTATTTTCAATAGAATGTAGCAATATCCACGAGGAAAATCCGTACAAACTTTTTATTATTCGGATAATTAGATTGCAGCTTTTTTCTTTTTCTTAATGGGAATATTTTTTTCATTAAGGCAAATATGTTTTCAATATTTTTATGGTAATGCCCAATAGTAGTTTTTGGATATTGTGGAATCTAATTTTTATTAAATTTGTGTAAGATTCGGGGGGAAAATTGATTTGTGGGAATATGTTAGTAATTTTTTTGAGAATTTTGTAGGCTAGGGTTTTCTGTATGATATTTAATTTTTAATTATTTTAGAAGCATATTTTTTTTGATTGAGGGCTAATTGTTTAGAAGGGAGCTGAGCCTGTGAGAAGAGGAGAAGGAATGAGAGCCTCCTGTTTACTTCTTGCGCGGACATGGGACAGGGGAGTCACTTTTTATGGACCTTGGCGTTGGTTATAAATAGCAAGGATCTCTGGACCCGACACCGGTTCGTGAAAACCTGCCCTGTCTCTCCAATAACGATCCGACTTGGCGTTGGGTTTCCCTAGTTCCAGAGCTAGGCACCCCTCGGATCGTCCCCATTTTATGTCCGGCTTCTTCGATTCACGGGGGGACCCAAGCATTGCCAGTCACTTGGGCACTCGTCCTCACCTGTGCTCTGAAGAGGTCTTCGAAGGGCCTGCTTCGCGACTCCCTTAAGATTTTTTTTTTAAGGTTAGTTGGGGGTACTGTTTAGCAATTTCAGTAGTTGGGGTAGTATTTTTCAAGGAATGGTATTTACGTAGAAATGGGAAAGTGAGAAAAACAAAATTCTTAATATTCCATAATTTTCGCTTGCATACAATTTCAGGTATTTTTTAAAATGATTTTCCTCATGGTTTCTGGTACATTTATGTGAGTGAAATGACATGAAGTTAAATTTAACTCGGAGTGAAATATTTACTCGGAGTGAAATGACATGTCTATATATTTTTATAAAATGCAACAAGGATTATATTAATTGCGATGGACGTTCTTAAAAGAGAATACAAAACTTAATTTTATTTTTAGAATTTACATTATCTTATATAACTCGTTTTAAGGAAAATTAATTAATTGAATTTCCATAACGGAAAACTAAATTTATTGGCAAAGAAAATTTATTCGTGTTAACCAATTTTATTTTCATTTTGAATGGTTGTGTTTATAAATGCATTTTAAAACCTTTAAAAATACTTAATTTTGTTTTATCTGAAATGTCGTTTCTAAAAACCTTTGATATTACTACTATTTTTTTATTTGTTATATGTATTTAATTTAGCTAGTAAATTGTTAGGTATTAAGTTATTTTTATAAATCTGCAGATTTTAGTTCATATTTTTATGTTTTACAATATTTCTGTGTTATTACTATTTTCAATAGAATGTAGCAAAATCCACGAGGAAAATCCGTACAAACTTTTTATTATTCGGATAATTAGATTGCAGCTTTTTCTTTTTCTTAATGGGAATATTTTTTTCATTAAGGCAAATATGTTTTCAATATTTTTATGGTAATGCCCAATAGTAGTTTTTGGATATTGTGGAATCTAATTTTTATTAAATTTGTGTAAGATTCGGGGGGAAAATTGATTTGTGGGAATATGTTAGTAATTTTTTTGAGAATTTTGTAGGCTAGGGTTTTCTGTATGATATTTTATTTTTAATTATTTTAGAAGCATATTTTTTTTGATTGAGGGCTAATTGTTTAGAAGGGAGCTGAGCCTGTGAGAAGAGGAGAAGGAATGAGAGCCTCCTGTTTACTTCTTGCGCGGACATGGGACAGGGGAGTCACTTTTTATGGACCTTGGCGTTGGTTATAAATAGCAAGGATCTCTGGACCCGACACCGGTTCGTGAAAACCTGCCCTGTCTCTCCAATAACGATCCGACTTGGCGTTGGGTTTCCCTAGTTCCAGAGCTAGGCACCCCTCGGATCGTCCCCATTTTATGTCCGGCTTCTTCGATTCACGGGGGGGACCCAAGCATTGCCAGTCACTTGGGCACTCGTCCTCACCTGTGCTCTGAACAGGTCTTCGAAGGGCCTGCTTCGCGACTCCCTTAAGATTTTTTTTTTAAGGTTAGTTGGGGGTACTGTTTAGCAATTTCAGTAGTTGGGGTAGTATTTTTCAAGGAATGGTATTTACGTAGAAATGGGAAAGTGAGAAAAACAAAATTCTTAATATTCCATAATTTTCGCTTGCATACAATTTCAGGTATTTTTTAAAATGATTTTCCTCATGGTTTCTGGTACATTTATGTGAGTGAAATGACATGAAGTTAAATTTAACTCGGAGTGAAATATTTACTCGGAGTGAAATGACATGTCTATATATTTTTATAAAATGCAACAAGGATTATATTAATTGCGATGGACGTTCTTAAAAGAGAATACAAAACTTAATTTTATTTTTAGAATTTACATTATCTTATATAACTCGTTTTAAGGAAAATTAATTAATTGAATTTCCATAACGGAAAACTAAATTTATTGGCAAAGAAAATTTATTCGTGTTAACCAATTTTATTTTCATTTTGAATGGTTGTGTTTATAAATGCATTTTAAAACCTTTAAAAATACTTAATTTTGTTTTATCTGAAATGTCGTTTCTAAAAACCTTTGATATTACTACTATTTTTTTATTTGTTATATGTATTTAATTTAGCTAGTAAATTGTTAGGTATTAAGTTATTTTTATAAATCTGCAGATTTTAGTTCATATTTTTATGTTTTACAATATTTCTGTGTTATTACTATTTTCAATAGAATGTAGCAAAATCCACGAGGAAAATCCGTACAAACTTTTTATTATTCGGATAATTAGATTGCAGCTTTTTCTTTTTCTTAATGGGAATATTTTTTTCATTAAGGCAAATATGTTTTCAATATTTTTATGGTAATGCCCAATAGTAGTTTTTGGATATTGTGGAATCTAATTTTTATTAAATTTGTGTAAGATTCGGGGGGAAAATTGATTTGTGGGAATATGTTAGTAATTTTTTTGAGAATTTTGTAGGCTAGGGTTTTCTGTATGATATTTTATTTTTAATTATTTTAGAAGCATATTTTTTTTGATTGAGGGCTAATTGTTTAGAAGGGAGCTGAGCCTGTGAGAAGAGGAGAAGGAATGAGAGCCTCCTGTTTACTTCTTGCGCGGACATGGGACAGGGGAGTCACTTTTTATGGACCTTGGCGTTGGTTATAAATAGCAAGGATCTCTGGACCCGACACCGGTTCGTGAAAACCTGCCCTGTCTCTCCAATAACGATCCGACTTGGCGTTGGGTTTCCCTAGTTCCAGAGCTAGGCACCCCTCGGATCGTCCCCATTTTATGTCCGGCTTCTTCGATTCACGGGGGGACCCAAGCATTGCCAGTCACTTGGGCACTCGTCCTCACCTGTGCTCTGAAGAGGTCTTCGAAGGGCCTGCTTCGCGACTCCCTTAAGATTTTTTTTTTTAAGGTTAGTTGGGGGTACTGTTTAGCAATTTCAGTAGTTGGGGTAGTATTTTTCAAGGAATGGTATTTACGTAGAAATGGGAAAGTGAGAAAAACAAAATTCTTAATATTCCATAATTTTCGCTTGCATACAATTTCAGGTATTTTTTAAAATGATTTTCCTCATGGTTTCTGGTACATTTATGTGAGTGAAATGACATGAAGTTAAATTTAACTCGGAGTGAAATATTTACTCGGAGTGAAATGACATGTCTATATATTTTTATAAAATGCAACAAGGATTATATTAATTGCGATGGACGTTCTTAAAAGAGATTACAAAACTTAATTTTATTTTTAGAATTTACATTATCTTATATAACTCGTTTTAAGGAAAATTAATTAATTGAATTTCCATAACGGAAAACTAAAAATATTGGCAAAGAAAATTTATTCGTGTTAACCAATTTTATTTTCATTTTGAATGGTTGTGTTTATAAATGCATTTTAAAACCTTTAAATATACTTAATTTTGTTTTATCTGAAATGTCGTTTCTAAAAACCTTTGATATTACTACTATTTTTTTATTTGTTATATGTATTTAATTTAGCTAGTAAATTGTTAGGTATTAAGTTATTTTTATAAATCTGCAGATTTTAGTTCATATTTTTATGTTTTACAATATTTCTGTGTTATTACTATTTTCAATAGAATGTAGCAAAATCCACGAGGAAAATCCGTACAAACTTTTTATTATTCGGATAATTAGATTGCAGCTTTTTCTTTTTCTTAATGGGAATATTTTTTTCATTAAGGCAAATATGTTTTCAATATTTTTATGGTAATGCCCAATAGTAGTTTTTGGATATTGTGGAATCTAATTTTTATTAAATTTGTGTAAGATTCGGGGGGAAAATTGATTTGTGGGAATATGTTAGTAATTTTTTTGAGAATTTTGTAGGCTAGGGTTTTCTGTATGATATTTTATTTTTAATTATTTTAGAAGCATATTTTTTTTGATTGAGGGCTAATTGTTTAGAAGGGAGCTGAGCCTGTGAGAAGAGGAGAAGGAATGAGAGCCTCCTGTTTACTTCTTGCGCGGACATGGGACAGGGGAGTCACTTTTTATGGACCTTGGCGTTGGTTATAAATAGCAAGGATCTCTGGACCCGACACCGGTTCGTGAAAACCTGCCCTGTCTCTCCAATAACGATCCGACTTGGCGTTGGGTTTCCCTAGTTCCAGAGCTAGGCACCCCTCGGATCGTCCCCATTTTATGTCCGGCTTCTTCGATTCACGGGGGGACCCAAGCATTGCCAGTCACTTGGGCACTCGTCCTCACCTGTGCTCTGAAGAGGTCTTCGAAGGGCCTGCTTCGCGACTCCCTTAAGATTTTTTTTTTAAGGTTAGTTGGGGGTACTGTTTAGCAATTTCAGTAGTTGGGGTAGTATTTTTCAAGGAATGGTATTTACGTAGAAATGGGAAAGTGAGAAAAACAAAATTCTTAATATTCCATAATTTTCGCTTGCATACAATTTCAGGTATTTTTTAAAATGATTTTCCTCATGGTTTCTGGTACATTTATGTGAGTGAAATGACATGAAGTTAAATTTAACTCGGAGTGAAATATTTACTCGGAGTGAAATGACATGTCTATATATTTTTATAAAATGCAACAAGGATTATATTAATTGCGATGGACGTTCTTAAAAGAGATTACAAAACTTAATTTTATTTTTAGAATTTACATTATCTTATATAACTCGTTTTAAGGAAAATTAATTAATTGAATTTCCATAACGGAAAACTAAAAATATTGGCAAAGAAAATTTATTCGTGTTAACCAATTTTATTTTCATTTTGAATGGTTGTGTTTATAAATGCATTTTAAAACCTTTAAATATACTTAATTTTGTTTTATCTGAAATGTCGTTTCTAAAAACCTTTGATATTACTACTATTTTTTTATTTGTTATATGTATTTAATTTAGCTAGTAAATTGTTAGGTATTAAGTTATTTTTATAAATCTGCAGATTTTAGTTCATATTTTTATGTTTTACAATATTTCTGTGTTATTACTATTTTCAATAGAATGTAGCAAAATCCACGAGGAAAATCCGTACAAACTTTTTATTATTCGGATAATTAGATTGCAGCTTTTTCTTTTTCTTAATGGGAATATTTTTTTCATTAAGGCAAATATGTTTTCAATATTTTTATGGTAATGCCCAATAGTAGTTTTTGGATATTGTGGAATCTAATTTTTATTAAATTTGTGTAAGATTCGGGGGGAAAATTGATTTGTGGGAATATGTTAGTAATTTTTTTGAGAATTTTGTAGGCTAGGGTTTTCTGTATGATATTTTATTTTTAATTATTTTAGAAGCATATTTTTTTTGATTGAGGGCTAATTGTTTAGAAGGGAGCTGAGCCTGTGAGAAGAGGAGAAGGAATGAGAGCCTCCTGTTTACTTCTTGCTCGGACATGGGACAGGGGAGTCACTTTTTATGGACCTTGGCGTTGGTTATAAATAGCAAGGATCTCTGGACCCGACACCGGTTCGTGAAAACCTGCCCTGTCTCTCCAATAACGATCCGACTTGGCGTTGGGTTTCCCTAGTTCCAGAGCTAGGCACCCCTCGGATCGTCCCCATTTTATGTCCGGCTTCTTCGATTCACGGGGGGACCCAAGCATTGCCAGTCACTTGGGCACTCGTCCTCACCTGTGCTCTGAAGAGGTCTTCGAAGGGCCTGCTTCGCGACTCCCTTAAGATTTTTTTTTTAAGGTTAGTTGGGGGTACTGTTTAGCAATTTCAGTAGTTGGGGTAGTATTTTTCAAGGAATGGTATTTACGTAGAAATGGGAAAGTGAGAAAAACAAAATTCTTAATATTCCATAATTTTCGCTTGCATACAATTTCAGGTATTTTTTAAAATGATTTTCCTCATGGTTTCTGGTACATTTATGTGAGTGAAATGACATGAAGTTAAATTTAACTCGGAGTGAAATATTTACTCGGAGTGAAATGACATGTCTATATATTTTTATAAAATGCAACAAGGATTATATTAATTGCGATGGACGTTCTTAAAAGAGAATACAAAACTTAATTTTATTTTTAGAATTTACATTATCTTATATAACTCGTTTTAAGGAAAATTAATTAATTGAATTTCCATAACGGAAAACTAAATTTATTGGCAAAGAAAATTTATTCGTGTTAACCAATTTAATTTTCATTTTGAATGGTTGTGTTTATAAATGCATTTTAAAACCTTTAAAAATACTTAATTTTGTTTTATCTGAAATGTCGTTTCTAAAAACCTTTGATATTACTACTATTTTTTTATTTGTTATATGTATTTAATTTAGCTAGTAAATTGTTAGGTATTAAGTTATTTTTATAAATCTGCAGATTTTAGTTCATATTTTTATGTTTTACAATATTTCTGTGTTATTACTATTTTCAATAGAATGTAGCAAAATCCACGAAGAAAATCCGTACAAACTTTTTATTATTCGGATAATTAGATTGCAGCTTTTTCTTTTTCTTAATGGGAATATTTTTTTCATTAAGGCAAATATGTTTTCAATATTTTTATGGTAATGCCCAATAGTAGTTTTTGTATATTGTGGAATCTAATTTTTATTAAATTTGTGTAAGATTCGGGGGGAAAATTGATTTGTGGGAATATGTTAGTAATTTTTTTGAGAATTTTGTAGGCTAGGGTTTTCTGTATGATATTTTATTTTTAATTATTTTAGAAGCATATTTTTTTTGATTGAGGGCTAATTGTTTAGAAGGGAGCTGAGCCTGTGAGAAGAGGAGAAGGAATGAGAGCCTCCTGTTTACTTCTTGCGCGGACATGGGACAGGGGAGTCACTTTTTATGGACCTTGGCGTTGGTTATAAATAGCAAGGATCTCTGGACCCGACACCGGTTCGTGAAAACCTGCCCTGTCTCTCCAATAACGATCCGACTTGGCGTTGGGTTTCCCTAGTTCCAGAGCTAGGCACCCCTCGGATCGTCCCCATTTTATGTCCGGCTTCTTCGATTCACGGGGGGACCCAAGCATTGCCAGTCACTTGGGCACTCGTCCTCACCTGTGCTCTGAAGAGGTCTTCGAAGGGCCTGCTTCGCGACTCCCTTAAGTTTTTTTTTAAGGTTAGTTGGGGGTACTGTTTAGCAATTTCAGTAGTTGGGGTAGTATTTTTCAAGGAATGGTATTTACGTAGAAATGGGAAAGTGAGAAAAACAAAATTCTTAATATTCCATAATTTTCGCTTGCATACAATTTCAGGTATTTTTTAAAATGATTTTCCTCATGGTTTCTGGTACATTTATGTGAGTGAAATGACATGAAGTTAAATTTAACTCGGAGTGAAATATTTACTCGGAGTGAAATGACATGTCTATATATTTTTATAAAATGCAACAAGGATTATATTAATTGCGATGGACGTTCTTAAAAGAGAATACAAAACTTAATTTTATTTTTAGAATTTACATTATCTTATATAACTCGTTTTAAGGAAAATTAATTAATTGAATTTCCATAACGGAAAACTAAATTTATTGGCAAAGAAAATTTATTCGTGTTAACCAATTTAATTTTCATTTTGAATGGTTGTGTTTATAAATGCATTTTAAAACCTTTAAAAATACTTAATTTTGTTTTATCTGAAATGTCGTTTCTAAAAACCTTTGATATTACTACTATTTTTTTATTTGTTATATGTATTTAATTTAGCTAGTAAATTGTTAGGTATTAAGTTATTTTTATAAATCTGCAGATTTTAGTTCATATTTTTATGTTTTACAATATTTCTGTGTTATTACTATTTTCAATAGAATGTAGCAAAATCCACGAGGAAAATCCGTACAAACTTTTTATTATTCGGATAATTAGATTGCAGCTTTTTCTTTTTCTTAATGGGAATATTTTTTTCATTAAGGCAAATATGTTTTCAATATTTTTATGGTAATGCCCAATAGTAGTTTTTGGATATTGTGGAATCTAATTTTTATTAAATTTGTGTAAGATTCGGGGGGAAAATTGATTTGTGGGAATATGTTAGTAATTTTTTTGAGAATTTTGTAGGCTAGGGTTTTCTGTATGATATTTTATTTTTAATTATTTTAGAAGCATATTTTTTTTGATTGAGGGCTAATTGTTTAGAAGGGAGCTGAGCCTGTGAGAAGAGGAGAATGAATGAGAGCCTTCTGTTTACTTCTTGCGCGGACATGGGACAGGGGAGTCACTTTTTATGGACCTTGGCGTTGGTTATAAATAGCAAGGATCTCTGGACCCGACACCGGTTCGTGAAAACCTGCCCTGTCTCTCCAATAACTATCCGACTTGGCGTTGGGTTTCCCTAGTTCCAGAGCTAGGCACCCCTCGGATCGTCCCCATTTTATGTCCGGCTTCTTCGGTTCACGGGGGGACCCAAGCATTGCCAGTCACTTGGGCACTCGTCCTCACCTGTGCTCTGAAGAGGTCTTCGAAGGGCCTGCTTCGCGACTCCCTTAAGATTTTTTTTAAGGTTAGTTGGGGGTACTGTTTAGCAATTTCAGTAGTTGGGGTAGTATTTTTCAAGGAATGGTATTTACGTAGAAATGGGAAAGTGAGAAAAACAAAATTCTTAATATTCCATAATTTTCGCTTGCATACAATTTCAGGTATTTTTTAAAATGATTTTCCTCATGGTTTCTGGTACATTTATGTGAGTGAAATGACATGAAGTTAAATTTAACTCGGAGTGAAATATTTACTCGGAGTGAAATGACATGTCTATATATTTTTATAAAATGCAACAAGGATTATATTAATTGCGATGGACGTTCTTAAAAGAGAATACAAAACTTAATTTTATTTTTAGAATTTACATTATCTTATATAACTCGTTTTAAGGAAAATTAATTAATTGAATTTCCATAACGGAAAACTAAATTTATTGGCAAAGAAAATTTATTCGTGTTAACCAATTTTATTTTCATTTTGAATGGTTGTGTTTATAAATGCATTTTAAAACCTTTAAAAATACTTAATTTTGTTTTATCTGAAATGTCGTTTCTAAAAACCTTTGATATTACTACTATTTTTTTATTTGTTATATGTATTTAATTTAGCTAGTAAATTGTTAGGTATTAAGTTATTTTTATAAATCTGCAGATTTTAGTTCATATTTTTATGTTTTACAATATTTCTGTGTTATTACTATTTTCAATAGAATGTAGCAAAATCCACGAGGAAAATCCGTACAAACTTTTTATTATTCGGATAATTAGATTGCAGCTTTTTCTTTTTCTTAATGGGAATATTTTTTTCATTAAGGCAAATATGTTTTCAATATTTTTATGGTAATGCCCAATAGTAGTTTTTGGATATTGTGGAATCTAATTTTTATTAAATTTGTGTAAGATTCGGGGGGAAAATTGATTTGTGGGAATATGTTAGTAATTTTTTTGAGAATTTTGTAGGCTAGGGTTTTCTGTATGATATTTCATTTTTAATTATTTTAGAAGCATATTTTTTTTGATTGAGGGCTAATTGTTTAGAAGGGAGCTGAGCCTGTGAGAAGAGGAGAAGGAATGAGAGCCTCCTGTTTACTTCTTGCGCGGACATGGGACAGGGGAGTCACTTTTTATGGACCTTGGCGTTGGTTATAAATAGCAAGGATCTCTGGACCCGACACCGGTTCGTGAAAACCTGCCCTGTCTCTCCAATAACGATCCGACTTGGCGTTGGGTTTCCCTAGTTCCAGAGCTAGGCACCCCTCGGATCGTCCCCATTTTATGTCCGGCTTCTTCGATTCACGGGGGGACCCAAGCATTGCCAGTCACTTGGGCACTCGTCCTCACCTGTGCTCTGAAGAGGTCTTCGAAGGGCCTGCTTCGCGACTCCCTTAAGATTTTTTTTTAAGGTTAGTTGGGGGTACTGTTTAGCAATTTCAGTAGTTGGGGTAGTATTTTTCAAGGAATGGTATTTACGTAGAAATGGGAAAGTGAGAAAAACAAAATTCTTAATATTCCATAATTTTCGCTTGCATACAATTTCAGGTATTTTTTAAAATGATTTTCCTCATGGTTTCTGGTACATTTATGTGAGTGAAATGACATGAAGTTAAATTTAACTCGGAGTGAAATATTTACTCGGAGTGAAATGACATGTCTATATATTTTTATAAAATGCAACAAGGATTATATTAATTGCGATGGACGTTCTTAAAAGAGATTACAAAACTTAATTTTATTTTTAGAATTTACATTATCTTATATAACTCGTTTTAAGGAAAATTAATTAATTGAATTTCCATAACGGAAAACTAAATTTATTGGCAAAGAAAATTTATTCGTGTTAACCAATTTTATTTTCATTTTGAATGGTTGTGTTTATAAATACATTTTAAAACCTTTAAAAATACTTAATTTGGTTTTATCTGAAATGTCGTTTCTAAAAACCTTTGATATTACTACTATTTTTTTATTTGTTATATGTATTTAATTTAGCTAGTAAATTGTTAGGTATTAAGTTATTTTTATAAATCTGCAGATTTTAGTTCATATTTTTATGTTTTACAATATTTTTGTGTTATTACTATTTTCAATAGAATGTAGCAAAATCCACGAGGAAAATCCGTACAAACTTTTTATTATTCGGATAATTAGATTGCAGCTTTTTCTTTTTCTTAATGGGAATATTTTTTTCATTAAGGCAAATATGTTTTCAATATTTTTATGGTAATGCCCAATAGTAGTTTTTGGATATTGTGGAATCTAATTTTTATTAAATTTGTGTAAGATTCGGGGGGAAAATTGATTTGTGGGAATATGTTAGTAATTTTTTTGAGAATTTTGTAGGCTAGGGTTTTCTGTATGATATTTTATTTTTAATTATTTTAGAAGCATATTTTTTTTGATTGAGGGCTAATTGTTTAGAAGGGAGCTGAGCCTGTGAGAAGAGGAGAAGGAATGAGAGCCTCCTGTTTACTTCTTGCGCGGACATGGGACAGGGGAGTCACTTTTTATGGACCTTGGCGTTGGTTATAAATAGCAAGGATCTCTGGACCCGACACCGGTTCGTGAAAACCTGCCCTGTCTCTCCAATAACGATCCGACTTGGCGTTGGGTTTCCCTAGTTCCAGAGCTAGGCACCCCTCGGATCGTCCCCATTTTATGTCCGGCTTCTTCGATTCACGGGGGGACCCAAGCATTGCCAGTCACTTGGGCACTCGTCCTCACCTGTGCTCTGAAGAGGTCTTCGAAGGGCTTGCTTCGCGACTCCCTTAAGATTTTTTTTTTAAGGTTAGTTGGGGGTACTGTTTAGCAATTTCAGTAGTTGGGGTAGTATTTTTCAAGGAATGGTATTTACGTAGAAATGGGAAAGTGAGAAAAACAAAATTCTTAATATTCCATAATTTTCGCTTGCATACAATTTCAGGTATTTTTTAAAATGATTTTCCTCATGGTTTCTGGTACATTTATGTGAGTGAAATGACATGAAGTTAAATTTAACTCGGAGTGAAATATTTACTCGGAGTGAAATGACATGTCTATATATTTTTATAAAATGCAACAAGGATTATATTAATTGCGATGGACGTTCTTAAAAGAGAATACAAAACTTAATTTTATTTTTAGAATTTACATTATCTTATATAACTCGTTTTAAGGAAAATTAATTAATTGAATTTCCATAACGGAAAACTAAATTTATTGGCAAAGAAAATTTATTCGTGTTAACCAATTTAATTTTCATTTTGAATGGTTGTGTTTATAAATGCATTTTAAAACCTTTAAAAATACTTAATTTTGTTTTATCTGAAATGTCGTTTCTAAAAACCTTTGATATTACTACTATTTTTTTATTTGTTATATGTATTTAATTTAGCTAGTAAATTGTTAGGTATTAAGTTATTTTTATAAATCTGCAGATTTTAGTTCATATTTTTATGTTTTACAATATTTTTGTGTTATTACTATTTTCAATAGAATGTAGCAAAATCCACGAAGAAAATCCGTACAAACTTTTTATTATTCGGATAATTAGATTGCAGCTTTTTCTTTTTCTTAATGGGAATATTTTTTTCATTAAGGCAAATATGTTTTCAATATTTTTATGGTAATGCCCAATAGTAGTTTTTGGATATTGTGGAATCTAATTTTTATTAAATTTGTGTAAGATTCGGGGGGAAAATTGATTTGTGGGAATATGTTAGTAATTTTTTTGAGAATTTTGTAGGCTAGGGTTTTCTGTATGATATTTTATTTTTAATTATTTTAGAAGCATATTTTTTTTGATTGAGGGCTAATTGTTTAGAAGGGAGCTGAGCCTGTGAGAAGAGGAGAAGGAATGAGAGCCTCCTGTTTACTTCTTGCGCGGACATGGGACAGGGGAGTCACTTTTTATGGACCTTGGCGTTGGTTATAAATAGCAAGGATCTCTGGACCCGACACCGGTTCGTGAAAACCTGCCCTGTCTCTCCAATAACGATCCGACTTGGCGTTGGGTTTCCCTAGTTCCAGAGCTAGGCACCCCTCGGATCGTCCCCATTTTATGTCCGGCTTCTTCGATTCACGGGGGGACCCAAGCATTGCCAGTCACTTGGGCACTCGTCCTCACCTGTGCTCTGAAGAGGTCTTCGAAGGGCCTGCTTCGCGACTCCCTTAAGATATTTTTTTTAAGGTTAGTTGGGGGTACTGTTTAGCAATTTCAGTAGTTGGGGTAGTATTTTTCAAGGAATGGTATTTACGTAGAAATGGGAAAGTGAGAAAAACAAAATTCTTAATATTCCATAATTTTCGCTTGCATACAATTTCAGGTATTTTTTAAAATGATTTTCCTCATGGTTTCTGGTACATTTATGTGAGTGAAATGACATGAAGTTAAATTTAACTCGGAGTGAAATGACATGTCTATATATTTTTATAAAATGCAACAAGGATTATATTAATTGCGATGGACGTTCTTAAAAGAGAATACAAAACTTAATTTTATTTTTAGAATTTACATTATCTTATATAACTCGTTTTAAGGAAAATTAATTAATTGAATTTCCATAACGGAAAACTAAATTTATTGGCAAAGAAAATTTATTCGTGTTAACCAATTTTATTTTCATTTTGAATGGTTGTGTTTATAAATGCATTTTAAAACCTTTAAAAATACTTAATTTTGTTTTATCTGAAATGTCGTTTCTAAAAACCTTTGATATTACTACTATTTTTTTATTTGTTATATGTATTTAATTTAGCTAGTAAATTGTTAGGTATTAAGTTATTTTTATAAATCTGCAGATTTTAGTTCATATTTTTATGTTTTACAATATTTCTGTGTTATTACTATTTTCAATAGAATGTAGCAAAATCCACGAGGAAAATCCGTACAAACTTTTTATTATTCGGATAATTAGATTGCAGCTTTTTCTTTTTCTTAATGGGAATATTTTTTTCATTAAGGCAAATATGTTTTCAATATTTTTATGGTAATGCCCAATAGTAGTTTTTGGATATTGTGGAATCTAATTTTTATTAAATTTGTGTAAGATTCGGGGGGAAAATTGATTTGTGGGAATATGTTAGTAATTTTTTTGAGAATTTTGTAGGCTAGGGTTTTCTGTATGATATTTCATTTTTAATTATTTTAGAAGCATATTTTTTTTGATTGAGGGCTAATTGTTTAGAAGGGAGCTGAGCCTGTGAGAAGAGGAGAAGGAATGAGAGCCTCCTGTTTACTTCTTGCGCGGACATGGGACAGGGGAGTCACTTTTTATGGACCTTGGCGTTGGTTATAAATAGCAAGGATCTCTGGACCCGACACCGGTTCGTGAAAACCTGCCCTGTCTCTCCAATAACGATCCGACTTGGCGTTGGGTTTCCCTAGTTCCAGAGCTAGGCACCCCTCGGATCGTCCCCATTTTATGTCCGGCTTCTTCGATTCACGGGGGGACCCAAGCATTGCCAGTCACTTGGGCACTCGTCCTCACCTGTGCTCTGAAGAGGTCTTCGAAGGGCCTGCTTCGCGACTCCCTTAAGATTTTTTTTTAAGGTTAGTTGGGGGTACTGTTTAGGAATTTCAGTAGTTGGGGTATTTTTCAAGGAATGGTATTTACGTAGAAATGGGAAAGTGAGAAAAACAAAATTCTTAATATGCCAAAATTTTCGCTTGCATACAATTTCAGGTATTTTTTAAAATGATTTTCCTCATGGTTTCTGGTACAATTATGTGAGTGAAATGACATGAAGTTAAATTTAACTCGGAGTGAAATATTTACTCGGAGTGAAATGACATGTCTATATATTTTTATAAAATGCAACAAGGATTATATTAATTGCGATGGACGTTCTTAAAAGAGAATACAAAACTTAATTTTATTTTTAGAATTTACATTATCTTATATAACTCGTTTTAAGGAAAATTAATTAATTGAATTTCCATAACGGAAAACTAAATTTATTGGCAAAGAAAATTTATTCGTGTTAACCAATTTTATTTTCATTTTGAATGGTTGTGTTTATAAATGCATTTTAAAACCTTTAAAAATACTTAATTTTGTTTTATCTGAAATGTCGTTTCTAAAAACCTTTGATATTACTACTATTTTTTTATTTGTTATATGTATTTAATTTAGCTAGTAAATTGTTAGGTATTAAGTTATTTTTATAAATCTGCAGATTTTAGTTCATATTTTTATGTTTTACAATATTTCTGTGTTATTACTATTTTCAATAGAATGTAGCAAAATCCACGAGGAAAATCCGTACAAACTTTTTATTATTCGGATAATTAGATTGCAGCTTTTTCTTTTTCTTAATGGGAATATTTTTTTCATTAAGGCAAATATGTTTTCAATATTTTTATGGTAATGCCCAATAGTAGTTTTTGGATATTGTGGAATCTAATTTTTATTAAATTTGTGTAAGATTCGGGGGGAAAATTGATTTGTGGGAATATGTTAGTAATTTTTTTGAGAATTTTGTAGGCTAGGGTTTTCTGTATGATATTTTATTTTTAATTATTTTAGAAGCATATTTTTTTTGATTGAGGGCTAATTGTTTAGAAGGGAGCTGAGCCTGTGAGAAGAGGAGAAGGAATGAGAGCCTCCTGTTTACTTCTTGCGCGGACATGGGACAGGGGAGTCACTTTTTATGGACCTTGGCGTTGGTTATAAATAGCAAGGATCTCTGGACCCGACACCGGTTCGTGAAAACCTGCCCTGTCTCTCCAATAACGATCCGACTTGGCGTTGGGTTTCCCTAGTTCCAGAGCTAGGCACCCCTCGGATCGTCCCCATTTTATGTCCGGCTTCTTCGATTCACGGGGGGACCCAAGCATTGCCAGTCACTTGGGCACTCGTCCTCACCTGTGCTCTGAAGAGGTCTTCGAAGGGCCTGCTTCGCGACTCCCTTAAGATTTTTTTTTAAGGTTAGTTGGGGGTACTGTTTAGCAATTTCAGTAGTTGGGGTAGTATTTTTCAAGGAATGGTATTTACGTAGAAATGGGAAAGTGAGAAAAACAAAATTCTTAATATTCCATAATTTTCGCTTGCATACAATTTCAGGTATTTTTTAAAATGATTTTCCTCATGGTTTCTGGTACATTTATGTGAGTGAAATGACATGAAGTTAAATTTAACTCGGAGTGAAATATTTACTCGGAGTGAAATGACATGTCTATATATTTTTATAAAATGCAACAAGGATTATATTAATTGCGATGGACGTTCTTAAAAGAGAATACAAAACTTAATTTTATTTTTAGAATTTACATTATCTTATATAACTCGTTTTAAGGAAAATTAATTAATTGAATTTCCATAACGGAAAACTAAATTTATTGGCAAAGAAAATTTATTCGTGTTAACCAATTTTATTTTCATTTTGAATGGTTGTGTTTATAAATACATTTTAAAACCTTTAAAAATACTTAATTTTGTTTTATCTGAAATGTCGTTTCTAAAAACCTTTGATATTACTACTATTTTTTTATTTGTTATATGTATTTAATTTAGCTAGTAAATTGTTAGGTATTAAGTTATTTTTATAAATCTGCAGATTTTAGTTCATATTTTTATGTTTTACAATATTTCTGTGTTATTACTATTTTCAATAGAATGTAGCAAAATCCACGAGGAAAATCCGTACAAACTTTTTATTATTCGGATAATTAGATTGCAGCTTTTTCTTTTTCTTAATGGGAATATTTTTTTCATTAAGGCAAATATGTTTTCAATATTTTTATGGTAATGCCCAATAGTAGTTTTTGGATATTGTGGAATCTAATTTTTATTAAATTTGTGTAAGATTCGGGGGGAAAATTGATTTGTGGGAATATGTTAGTAATTTTTTTGAGAATTTTGTAGGCTAGGGTTTTCTGTATGATATTTTATTTTTAATTATTTTAGAAGCATATTTTTTTTGATTGAGGGCTAATTGTTTAGAAGGGAGCTGAGCCTGTGAGAAGAGGAGAAGGAATGAGAGCCTCCTGTTTACTTCTTGCGCGGACATGGGACAGGGGAGTCACTTTTTATGGACCTTGGCGTTGGTTATAAATAGCAAGGATCTCTGGACCCGACACCGGTTCGTGAAAACCTGCCCTGTCTCTCCAATAACGATCCGACTTGGCGTTGGGTTTCCCTAGTTCCAGAGCTAGGCACCCCTCGGATCGTCCCCATTTTATGTCCGGCTTCTTCGATTCACGGGGGGACCCAAGCATTGCCAGTCACTTGGGCACTCGTCCTCACCTGTGCTCTGAAGAGGTCTTCGAAGGGCCTGCTTCGCGACTCCCTTAAGATTTTTTTTTAAGGTTAGTTGGGGGTACTGTTTAGGAATTTCAGTAGTTGGGGTATTTTTCAAGGAATGGTATTTACGTAGAAATGGGAAAGTGAGAAAAACAAAATTCTTAATATGCCAAAATTTTCGCTTGCATACAATTTCAGGTATTTTTTAAAATGATTTTCCTCATGGTTTCTGGTACAATTATGTGAGTGAAATGACATGAAGTTAAATTTAACTCGGAGTGAAATATTTACTCGGAGTGAAATGACATGTCTATATATTTTTATAAAATGCAACAAGGATTATATTAATTGCGATGGACGTTCTTAAAAGAGAATACAAAACTTAATTTTATTTTTAGAATTTACATTATCTTATATAACTCGTTTTAAGGAAAATTAATTAATTGAATTTCCATAACGGAAAACTAAATTTATTGGCAAAGAAAATTTATTCGTGTTAACCAATTTTATTTTCATTTTGAATGGTTGTGTTTATAAATGCATTTTAAAACCTTTAAAAATACTTAATTTTGTTTTATCTGAAATGTCGTTTCTAAAAACCTTTGATATTACTACTATTTTTTTATTTGTTATATGTATTTAATTTAGCTAGTAAATTGTTAGGTATTAAGTTATTTTTATAAATCTGCAGATTTTAGTTCATATTTTTATGTTTTACAATATTTCTGTGTTATTACTATTTTCAATAGAATGTAGCAAAATCCACGAGGAAAATCCGTACAAACTTTTTATTATTCGGATAATTAGATTGCAGCTTTTTCTTTTTCTTAATGGGAATATTTTTTTCATTAAGGCAAATATGTTTTCAATATTTTTATGGTAATGCCCAATAGTAGTTTTTGGATATTGTGGAATCTAATTTTTATTAAATTTGTGTAAGATTCGGGGGGAAAATTGATTTGTGGGAATATGTTAGTAATTTTTTTGAGAATTTTGTAGGCTAGGGTTTTCTGTATGATATTTTATTTTTAATTATTTTAGAAGCATATTTTTTTTGATTGAGGGCTAATTGTTTAGAAGGGAGCTGAGCCTGTGAGAAGAGGAGAAGGAATGAGAGCCTCCTGTTTACTTCTTGCGCGGACATGGGACAGGGGAGTCACTTTTTATGGACCTTGGCGTTGGTTATAAATAGCAAGGATCTCTGGACCCGACACCGGTTCGTGAAAACCTGCCCTGTCTCTCCAATAACGATCCGACTTGGCGTTGGGTTTCCCTAGTTCCAGAGCTAGGCACCCCTCGGATCGTCCCCATTTTATGTCCGGCTTCTTCGATTCACGGGGGGACCCAAGCATTGCCAGTCACTTGGGCACTCGTCCTCACCTGTGCTCTGAAGAGGTCTTCGAAGGGCCTGCTTCGCGACTCCCTTAAGATTTTTTTTTAAGGTTAGTTGGGGGTACTGTTTAGGAATTTCAGTAGTTGGGGTATTTTTCAAGGAATGGTATTTACGTAGAAATGGGAAAGTGAGAAAAACAAAATTCTTAATATGCCAAAATTTTCGCTTGCATACAATTTCAGGTATTTTTTAAAATGATTTTCCTCATGGTTTCTGGTACAATTATGTGAGTGAAATGACATGAAGTTAAATTTAACTCGGAGTGAAATATTTACTCGGAGTGAAATGACATGTCTATATATTTTTATAAAATGCAACAAGGATTATATTAATTGCGATGGACGTTCTTAAAAGAGAATACAAAACTTAATTTTATTTTTAGAATTTACATTATCTTATATAACTCGTTTTAAGGAAAATTAATTAATTGAATTTCCATAACGGAAAACTAAATTTATTGGCAAAGAAAATTTATTCGTGTTAACCAATTTTATTTTCATTTTGAATGGTTGTGTTTATAAATGCATTTTAAAACCTTTAAAAATACTTAATTTTGTTTTATCTGAAATGTCGTTTCTAAAAACCTTTGATATTACTACTATTTTTTTATTTGTTATATGTATTTAATTTAGCTAGTAAATTGTTAGGTATTAAGTTATTTTTATAAATCTGCAGATTTTAGTTCATATTTTTATGTTTTACAATATTTCTGTGTTATTACTATTTTCAATAGAATGTAGCAAAATCCACGAGGAAAATCCGTACAAACTTTTTATTATTCGGATAATTAGATTGCAGCTTTTTCTTTTTCTTAATGGGAATATTTTTTTCATTAAGGCAAATATGTTTTCAATATTTTTATGGTAATGCCCAATAGTAGTTTTTGGATATTGTGGAATCTAATTTTTATTAAATTTGTGTAAGATTCGGGGGGGAAATTGATTTGTGGGAATATGTTAGTAATTTTTTTGAGAATTTTGTAGGCTAGGGTTTTCTGTATGATATTTTATTTTTAATTATTTTAGAAGCATATTTTTTTTGATTGAGGGCTAATTGTTTAGAAGGGAGCTGAGCCTGTGAGAAGAGGAGAAGGAATGAGAGCCTCCTGTTTACTTCTTGCGCGGACATGGGACAGGGGAGTCCCTTTTTATGGACCTTGGCGTTGGTTATAAATAGCAAGGATCTCTGGACCCGACACCGGTTCGTGAAAACCTGCCCTGTCTCTCCAATAACGATCCGACTTGGCGTTGGGTTTCCCTAGTTCCAGAGCTAGGCACCCCTCGGATCGTCCCCATTTTATGTCCGGCTTCTTCGATTCACGGGGGGACCCAAGCATTGCCAGTCACTTGGGCACTCGTCCTCACCTGTGCTCTGAAGAGGTCTTCGAAGGGCCTGCTTCGCGACTCCCTTAAGATTTTTTTTTTAAGGTTAGTTGGGGGTACTGTTTAGCAATTTCAGTAGTTGGGGTAGTATTTTTCAAGGAATGGTATTTACGTAGAAATGGGAAAGTGAGAAAAACAAAATTCTTAATATTCCATAATTTTCGCTTGCATACAATTTCAGGTATTTTTTAAAATGATTTTCCTCATGGTTTCTGGTACATTTATGTGAGTGAAATGACATGAAGTTAAATTTAACTCGGAGTGAAATGACATGTCTATATATTTTTATAAAATGCAACAAGGATTATATTAATTGCGATGGACGTTCTTAAAAGAGAATACAAAACTTAATTTTATTTTTAGAATTTACATTATCTTATATAACTCGTTTTAAGGAAAATTAATTAATTGAATTTCCATAACGGAAAACTAAATTTATTGGCAAAGAAAATTTATTCGTGTTAACCAATTTTATTTTCATTTTGAATGGTTGTGTTTATAAATACATTTTAAAACCTTTAAAAATACTTAATTTTGTTTTATCTGAAATGTCGTTTCTAAAAACCTTTGATATTACTACTATTTTTTTATTTGTTATATGTATTTAATTTAGCTAGTAAATTGTTAGGTATTAAGTTATTTTTATAAATCTGCAGATTTTAGTTCATATTTTTATGTTTTACAATATTTCTGTGTTATTACTATTTTCAATAGAATGTAGCAAAATCCACGAGGAAAATCCGTACAAACTTTTTATTATTCGGATAATTAGATTGCAGCTTTTTCTTTTTCTTAATGGGAATATTTTTTTCATTAAGGCAAATATGTTTTCAATATTTTTATGGTAATGCCCAATAGTAGTTTTTGGATATTGTGGAATCTAATTTTTATTAAATTTGTGTAAGATTCGGGGGGAAAATTGATTTGTGGGAATATGTTAGTAATTTTTTTGAGAATTTTGTAGGCTAGGGTTTTCTGTATGATATTTTATTTTTAATTATTTTAGAAGCATATTTTTTTTGATTGAGGGCTAATTGTTTAGAAGGGAGCTGAGCCTGTGAGAAGAGGAGAAGGAATGAGAGCCTCCTGTTTACTTCTTGCGCGGACATGGGACAGGGGAGTCACTTTTTATGGACCTTGGCGTTGGTTATAAATAGCAAGGATCTCTGGACCCGACACCGGTTCGTGAAAACCTGCCCTGTCTCTCCAATAACGATCCGACTTGGCGTTGGGTTTCCCTAGTTCCAGAGCTAGGCACCCCTCGGATCGTCCCCATTTTATGTCCGGCTTCTTCGATTCACGGGGGGACCCAAGCATTGCCAGTCACTTGGGCACTCGTCCTCACCTGTGCTCTGAAGAGGTCTTCGAAGGGCCTGCTTCGCGACTGCCTTAAGATTTTTTTTTTAAGGTTAGTTGGGGGTACTGTTTAGCAATTTCAGTAGTTGGGGTAGTATTTTTCAAGGAATGGTATTTACGTAGAAATGGGAAAGTGAGAAAAACAAAATTCTTAATATTCCATAATTTTCGCTTGCATACAATTTCAGGTATTTTTTAAAATGATTTTCCTCATGGTTTCTGGTACATTTATGTGAGTGAAATGACATGAAGTTAAATTTAACTCGGAGTGAAATGACATGTCTATATATTTTTATAAAATGCAACAAGGATTATATTAATTGCGATGGACGTTCTTAAAAGAGAATACAAAACTTAATTTTATTTTTAGAATTTACATTATCTTATATAACTCGTTTTAAGGAAAATTAATTAATTGAATTTCCATAACGGAAAACTAAATTTATTGGCAAAGAAAATTTATTCGTGTTAACCAATTTTATTTTCATTTTGAATGGTTGTGTTTATAAATGCATTTTAAAACCTTTAAAAATACTTAATTTTGTTTTATCTGAAATGTCGTTTCTAAAAACCTTTGATATTACTACTATTTTTTTATTTGTTATATGTATTTAATTTAGCTAGTAAATTGTTAGGTATTAAGTTATTTTTATAAATCTGCAGATTTTAGTTCATATTTTTATGTTTTACAATATTTCTGTGTTATTACTATTTTCAATAGAATGTAGCAAAATCCACGAGGAAAATCCGTACAAACTTTTTATTATTCGGATAATTAGATTGCAGCTTTTTCTTTTTCTTAATGGGAATATTTTTTTCATTAAGGCAAATATGTTTTCAATATTTTTATGGTAATGCCCAATAGTAGTTTTTGTATATTGTGGAATCTAATTTTTATTAAATTTGTGTAAGATTCGGGGGGAAAATTGATTTGTGGGAATATGTTAGTAATTTTTTTGAGAATTTTGTAGGCTAGGGTTTTCTGTATGATATTTTATTTTTAATTATTTTAGAAGCATATTTTTTTTGATTGAGGGCTAATTGTTTAGAAGGGAGCTGAGCCTGTGAGAAGAGGAGAAGGAATGAGAGCCTCCTGTTTACTTCTTGCGCGGACATGGGACAGGGGAGTCACTTTTTATGGACCTTGGCGTTGGTTATAAATAGCAAGGATCTCTGGACCCGACACCGGTTCGTGAAAGCCTGCCCTGTCTCTCCAATAACGATCCGACTTGGAGTTGGGTTTCCCTAGTTCCAGAGCTAGGCACCCCTCGGATCGTCCCCATTTTATGTCCGGCTTCTTCGATTCACGGGGGGACCCAAGCATTGCCAGTCACTTGGGCACTCGTCCTCACCTGTGCTCTGAAGAGGTCTTCGAAGGGCCTGCTTCGCGACTCCCTTAAGATTTTTTTTAAGGTTAGTTGGGGGTACTGTTTAGGAATTTCAGTAGTTGGGGTATTTTTCAAGGAATGGTATTTACGTAGAAATGGGAAAGTGAGAAAAACAAAATTCTTAATATGCCAAAATTTTCGCTTGCATACAATTTCAGGTATTTTTTAAAATGATTTTCCTCATGGTTTCTGGTACAATTATGTGAGTGAAATGACATGAAGTTAAATTTAACTCGGAGTGAAATATTTACTCGGAGTGAAATGACATGTCTATATATTTTTATAAAATGCAACAAGGATTATATTAATTGCGATGGACGTTCTTAAAAGAGAATACAAAACTTAATTTTATTTTTAGAATTTACATTATCTTATATAACTCGTTTTAAGGAAAATTAATTAATTGAATTTCCATAACGGAAAACTAAATTTATTGGCAAAGAAAATTTATTCGTGTTAACCAATTTTATTTTCATTTTGAATGGTTGTGTTTATAAATGCATTTTAAAACCTTTAAAAATACTTAATTTTGTTTTATCTGAAATGTCGTTTCTAAAAACCTTTGATATTACTACTATTTTTTTATTTGTTATATGTATTTAATTTAGCTAGTAAATTGTTAGGTATTAAGTTATTTTTATAAATCTGCAGATTTTAGTTCATATTTTTATGTTTTACAATATTTCTGTGTTATTACTATTTTCAATAGAATGTAGCAAAATCCACGAGGAAAATCCGTACAAACTTTTTATTATTCGGATAATTAGATTGCAGCTTTTTCTTTTTCTTAATGGGAATATTTTTTTCATTAAGGCAAATATGTTTTCAATATTTTTATGGTAATGCCCAATAGTAGTTTTTGGATATTGTGGAATCTAATTTTTATTAAATTTGTGTAAGATTCGGGGGGAAAATTGATTTGTGGGAATATGTTAGTAATTTTTTTGAGAATTTTGTAGGCTAGGGTTTTCTGTATGATATTTTATTTTTAATTATTTTAGAAGCATATTTTTTTTTGATTGAGGGCTAATTGTTTAGAAGGGAGCTGAGCCTGTGAGAAGAGGAGAAGGAATGAGAGCCTCCTGTTTACTTCTTGCGCGGACATGGGACAGGGGAGTCACTTTTTATGGACGTTGGCGTTGGTTATAAATAGCAAGGATCTCTGGACCCGACACCGGTTCGTGAAAACCTGCCCTGTCTCTCCAATAACGATCCGACTTGGCGTTGGGTTTCCCTAGTTCCAGAGCTAGGCACCCCTCGGATCGTCCCCATTTTATGTCCGGCTTCTTCGATTCACGGGGGGACCCAAGCATTGCCAGTCACTTGGGCACTCGTCCTCACCTGTGCTCTGAAGAGGTCTTCGAAGGGCCTGCTTCGCGACTCCCTTAAGATTTTTTTTTAAGGTTAGTTGGGGGTACTGTTTAGCAATTTCAGTAGTTGGGGTATTTTTCAAGGAATGGTATTTACGTAGAAATGGGAAAGTGAGAAAAACAAAATTCTTAATATGCCAAAATTTTCGCTTGCATACAATTTCAGGTATTTTTTAAAATGATTTTCCTCATGGTTTCTGGTACATTTATGTGAGTGAAATGACATGAAGTTAAATTTAACTCGGAGTGAAATATTTACTCGGAGTGAAATGACATGTCTATATATTTTTATAAAATGCAACAAGATTATATTAATTGCGATGGACGTTCTTAAAAGAGAATACAAAACTTAATTTTATTTTTAGAATTTACATTATCTTATATAACTCGTTTTAAGGAAAATTAATTAATTGAATTTCCATAACGGAAAACTAAATTTATTGGCAAAGAAAATTTATTCGTGTTAACCAATTTTATTTTCATTTTGAATGGTTGTGTTTATAAATGCATTTTAAAACCTTTAAAAATACTTAATTTTGTTTTATCTGAAATGTCGTTTCTAAAAACCTTTGATATTACTACTATTTTTTTATTTGTTATATGTATTTAATTTAGCTAGTAAATTGTTAGGTATTAAGTTATTTTTATAAATCTGCAGATTTTAGTTCATATTTTTATGTTTTACAATATTTCTGTGTTATTACTATTTTCAATAGAATGTAGCAAAATCCACGAGGAAAATCCGTACAAACTTTTTATTATTCGGATAATTAGATTGCAGCTTTTTCTTTTTCTTAATGGGAATATTTTTTTCATTAAGGCAAATATGTTTTCAATATTTTTATGGTAATGCCCAATAGTAGTTTTTGGATATTGTGGAATCTAATTTTTATTAAATTTGTGTAAGATTCGGGGGGAAAATTGATTTGTGGGAATATGTTAGTAATTTTTTTGAGAATTTTGTAGGCTAGGGTTTTCTGTATGATATTTTATTTTTAATTATTTTAGAAGCATATTTTTTTTTGATTGAGGGCTAATTGTTTAGAAGGGAGCTGAGCCTGTGAGAAGAGGAGAAGGAATGAGAGCCTCCTGTTTACTTCTTGCGCGGACATGGGACAGGGGAGTCACTTTTTATGGACGTTGGCGTTGGTTATAAATAGCAAGGATCTCTGGACCCGACACCGGTTCGTGAAAACCTGCCCTGTCTCTCCAATAACGATCCGACTTGGCGTTGGGTTTCCCTAGTTCCAGAGCTAGGCACCCCTCGGATCGTCCCCATTTTATGTCCGGCTTCTTCGATTCACGGGGGGACCCAAGCATTGCCAGTCACTTGGGCACTCGTCCTCACCTGTGCTCTGAAGAGGTCTTCGAAGGGCCTGCTTCGCGACTCCCATAAGATTTTTTTTTAAGGTTAGTTGGGGGTACTGTTTAGCAATTTCAGTAGTTGGGGTATTTTTCAAGGAATGGTATTTACGTAGAAATGGGAAAGTGAGAAAAACAAAATTCTTAATATGCCAAAATTTTCGCTTGCATACAATTTCAGGTATTTTTTAAAATGATTTTCCTCATGGTTTCTGGTACATTTATGTGAGTGAAATGACATGAAGTTAAATTTAACTCGGAGTGAAATATTTACTCGGAGTGAAATGACATGTCTATATATTTTTATAAAATGCAACAAGATTATATTAATTGCGATGGACGTTCTTAAAAGAGAATACAAAACTTAATTTTATTTTTAGAATTTACATTATCTTATATAACTCGTTTTAAGGAAAATTAATTAATTGAATTTCCATAACGGAAAACTAAATTTATTGGCAAAGAAAATTTATTCGTGTTAACCAATTTTATTTTCATTTTGAATGGTTGTGTTTATAAATGCATTTTAAAACCTTTAAAAATACTTAATTTTGTTTTATCTGAAATGTCGTTTCTAAAAACCTTTGATATTACTACTATTTTTTTATTTGTTATATGTATTTAATTTAGCTAGTAAATTGTTAGGTATTAAGTTATTTTTATATATCTGCAGATTTTAGTTCATATTTTTATGTTTTACAATATTTCTGTGTTATTACTATTTTCAATAGAATGTAGCAAAATCCACGAGGAAAATCCGTATAAACTTTTTATTATTCGGATAATTAGATTGCAGCTTTTTCTTTTTCTTAATGGGAATATTTTTTTCATTAAGGCAAATATGTTTTCAATATTTTTATGGTAATGCCCAATAGTAGTTTTTGGATATTGTGGAATCTAATTTTTATTAAATTTGTGTAAGATTCGGGGGGAAAATTGATTTGTGGGAATATGTTAGTAATTTTTTTGAGAATTTTGTAGGCTAGGGTTTTCTGTATGATATTTTATTTTTAATTATTTTAAAAGCATATTTTTTTTGATTGAGGGCTAATTGTTTAGAAGGGAGCTGAGCCTGTGAGAAGAGGAGAAGGAATGAGAGCCTCCTGTTTACTTCTTGCGCGGACATGGGACAGGGGAGTCCCTTTTTATGGACCTTGGCGTTGGTTATAAATAGGATCTCTGGACCCGACACCGGTTCGTGAAAACCTGCCCTGTCTCTCCAATAACGATCCGACTTGGCGTTGGGTTTCCCTAGTTCCAGAGCTAGGCACCCCTCGGATCGTCCCCATTTTATGTCCGGCTTCTTCGATTCACGGGGGGACCCAAGCATTGCCAGTCACTTGGGCACTCGTCCTCACCTGTGCTCTGAAGAGGTCTTCGAAGGGCCTGCTTCGCGACTCCCTTAAGATTTTTTTTTAAGGTTAGTTGGGGGTACTGTTTAGCAATTTCAGTAGTTGGGGTATTTTTCAAGGAATGGTATTTACGTAGAAATGGGAAAGTGAGAAAAACAAAATTCTTAATATGCCAAAATTTTCGCTTGCATACAATTTCAGGTATTTTTTAAAATGATTTTCCTCATGGTTTCTGGTACATTTATGTGAGTGAAATGACATGAAGTTAAATTTAACTCGGAGTGAAATATTTACTCGGAGTGAAATGACATGTCTATATATTTTTATAAAATGCAACAAGGATTATATTAATTGCGATGGACGTTCTTAAAAGAGAATACAAAACTTAATTTTATTTTTAGAATTTACATTATCTTATATAACTCGTTTTAAGGAAAATTAATTAATTGAATTTCCATAACGGAAAACTAAATTTATTGGCAAAGAAAATTTATTCGTGTTAACCAATTTTATTTTCATTTTGAATGGTTGTGTTTATAAATGCATTTTAAAACCTTTAAAAATACTTAATTTTGTTTTATCTGAAATGTCGTTTCTAAAAACCTTTGATATTACTACTATTTTTTTATTTGTTATATGTATTTAATTTAGCTAGTAAATTGTTAGGTATTAAGTTATTTTTATAAATCTGCAGATTTTAGTTCATATTTTTATGTTTTACAATATTTCTGTGTTATTACTATTTTCAATAGAATGTAGCAAAATCCACGAGGAAAATCCGTATAAACTTTTTATTATTCGGATAATTAGATTGCAGCTTTTTCTTTTTCTTAATGGGAATATTTTTTTCATTAAGGCAAATATGTTTTCAATATTTTTATGGTAATGCCCAATAGTAGTTTTTGGATATTGTGGAATCTAATTTTTATTAAATTTGTGTAAGATTCGGGGGGAAAATTGATTTGTGGGAATATGTTAGTAATTTTTTTGAGAATTTTGTAGGCTAGGGTTTTCTGTATGATATTTTATTTTTAATTATTTTAGAAGCATATTTTTTTTGATTGAGGGCTAATTGTTTAGAAGGGAGCTGAGCCTGTGAGAAGAGGAGAAGGAATGAGAGCCTCCTGTTTACTTCTTGCGCGGACATGGGACAGGGGAGTCACTTTTTATGGACCTTGGCGTTGGTTATAAATAGCAAGGATCTCTGGACCCGACACCGGTTCGTGAAAACCTGCCCTGTCTCTCCAATAACGATCCGACTTGGCGTTGGGTTTCCCTAGTTCCAGAGCTAGGCACCCCTCGGATCGTCCCCATTTTATGTCCGGCTTCTTCGATTCACGGGGGACCCAAGCATTGCCAGTCACTTGGGCACTCGTCCTCACCTGTGCTCTGAAGAGGTCTTCGAAGGGCCTGCTTCGCGACTCCCTTAAGATTTTTTTTTTTAAGGTTAGTTGGGGGTACTGTTTAGCAATTTCAGTAGTTGGGGTAGTATTTTTCAAGGAATGGTATTTACGTAGAAATGGGAAAGTGAGAAAAACAAAATTCTTAATATTCCATAATTTTCGCTTGCATACAATTTCAGGTATTTTTTAAAATGATTTTCCTCATGGTTTCTGGTACATTTATGTGAGTGAAATGACATGAAGTTAAATTTAACTCGGAGTGAAATATTTACTCGGAGTGAAATGACATGTCTATATATTTTTATAAAATGCAACAAGGATTATATTAATTGCGATGGACGTTCTTAAAAGAGAATACAAAACTTAATTTTATTTTTAGAATTTACATTATCTTATATAACTCGTTTTAAGGAAAATTAATTAATTGAATTTCCATAACGGAAAACTAAATTTATTGGCAAAGAAAATTTATTCGTGTTAACCAATTTTATTTTCATTTTGAATGGTTGTGTTTATAAATGCATTTTAAAACCTTTAAAAATACTTAATTTTGTTTTATCTGAAATGTCGTTTCTAAAAACCTTTGATATTACTACTATTTTTTTTATTTGTTATATGTATTTAATTTAGCTAGTAAATTGTTAGGTATTAAGTTATTTTTATAAATCTGCAGATTTTAGTTCATATTTTTATGTTTTACAATATTTCTGTGTTATTACTATTTTCAATAGAATGTAGCAAAATCCATGAGGAAAATCCGTACAAACTTTTTATTATTCGGATAATTAGATTGCAGCTTTTTCTTTTTCTTAATGGGAATATTTTTTTCATTAAGGCAAATATGTTTTCAATATTTTTATGGTAATGCCCAATAGTAGTTTTTGGATATTGTGGAATCTAATTTTTATTAAATTTGTGAAAGATTCGGGGGGAAAATTGATTTGTGGGAATATGTTAGTAATTTTTTTGAGAATTTTGTAGGCTAGGGTTTTCTGTATGATATTTTATTTTTAATTATTTTAGAAGCAGTTTTTTTTTATTGAGGGCTAATTGTTTAGAAGGGAGCTGAGCCTGTGAGAAGAGGAGAAGGAATGAGAGCCTCCTGTTTACTTCTTGCGCGGACATGGGACAGGGGAGTCACTTTTTATGGACCTTGGCGTTGGTTATAAATAGCAAGGATCTCTGGACCCGACACCGGTTCGTGAAAACCTGCCCTGTCTCTCCAATAACGATCCGACTTGGCGTTGGGTTTCCCTAGTTCCAGAGCTAGGCACCCCTCGGATCGTCCCCATTTTATGTCCGGCTTCTTCGATTCACGGGGGGACCCAAGCATTGCCAGTCACTTGGGCACTCGTCCTCACCTGTGCTCTGAAGAGGTCTTCGAAGGGCCTGCTTCGCGACTCCCTTAAGATTTTTTTTTAAGGTTAGTTGGGGGTACTGTTTAGCAATTTCAGTAGTTGGGGTAGTATTTTTCAAGGAATGGTATTTACGTAGAAATGGGAAAGTGAGAAAAACAAAATTCTTAATATTCCATAATTTTCGCTTGCATACAATTTCAGGTATTTTTTAAAATGATTTTCCTCATGGTTTCTGGTACATTTATGTGAGTGAAATGACATGAAGTTAAATTTAACTCGGAGTGAAATATTTACTCGGAGTGAAATGACATGTCTATATATTTTTATAAAATGCAACAAGGATTATATTAATTGCGATGGACGTTCTTAAAAGAGAATACAAAACTTAATTTTATTTTTAGAATTTACATTATCTTATATAACTCGTTTTAAGGAAAATTAATTAATTGAATTTCCATAACGGAAAACTAAATTTATTGGCAAAGAAAATTTATTCGTGTTAACCAATTTTATTTTCATTTTGAATGGTTGTGTTTATAAATGCATTTTAAAACCTTTAAAAATACTTAATTTTGTTTTATCTGAAATGTCGTTTCTAAAAACCTTTGATATTACTACTATTTTTTTTATTTGTTATATGTATTTAATTTAGCTAGTAAATTGTTAGGTATTAAGTTATTTTTATAAATCTGCAGATTTTAGTTCATATTTTTATGTTTTACAATATTTCTGTGTTATTACTATTTTCAATAGAATGTAGCAAAATCCACGAGGAAAATCCGTACAAACTTTTTATTATTCGGATAATTAGATTGCAGCTTTTTCTTTTTCTTAATGGGAATATTTTTTTCATTAAGGCAAATATGTTTTCAATATTTTTATGGTAATGCCCAATAGTAGTTTTTGGATATTGTGGAATCTAATTTTTATTAAATTTGTGAAAGATTCGGGGGGAAAATTGATTTGTGGGAATATGTTAGTAATTTTTTTGAGAATTTTGTAGGCTAGGGTTTTCTGTATGATATTTTATTTTTAATTATTTTAGAAGCATATTTTTTTTGATTGAGGGCTAATTGTTTAGAAGGGAGCTGAGCCTGTGAGAAGAGGAGAAGGAATGAGAGCCTCCTGTTTACTTCTTGCGCGGACATGGGACAGGGGAGTCACTTTTTATGGACCTTGGCGTTGGTTATAAATAGCAAGGATCTCTGGACCCGACACCGGTTCGTGAAAACCTGCCCTGTCTCTCCAATAACGATCCGACTTGGCGTTGGGTTTCCCTAGTTCCAGAGCTAGGCACCCCTCGGATCGTCCCCATTTTATGTCCGGCTTCTTCGATTCACGGGGGGACCCAAGCATTGCCAGTCACTTGGGCACTCGTCCTCACCTGTGCTCTGAAGAGGTCTTCGAAGGGCCTGCTTCGCGACTCCCTTAAGATTTTTTTTTTTAAGGTTAGTTGGGGGTACTGTTTAGCAATTTCAGTAGTTGGGGTAGTATTTTTCAAGGAATGGTATTTACGTAGAAATGGGAAAGTGAGAAAAACAAAATTCTTAATATTCCATAATTTTCGCTTGCATACAATTTCAGGTATTTTTTAAAATGATTTTCCTCATGGTTTCTGGTACATTTATGTGAGTGAAATGACATGAAGTTAAATTTAACTCGGAGTGAAATATTTACTCGGAGTGAAATGACATGTCTATATATTTTTATAAAATGCAACAAGGATTATATTAATTGCGATGGACGTTCTTAAAAGAGATTACAAAACTTAATTTTATTTTTAGAATTTACATTATCTTATATAACTCGTTTTAAGGAAAATTAATTAATTGAATTTCCATAACGGAAAACTAAAAATATTGGCAAAGAAAATTTATTCGTGTTAACCAATTTTATTTTCATTTTGAATGGTTGTGTTTATAAATGCATTTTAAAACCTTTAAATATACTTAATTTTGTTTTATCTGAAATGTCGTTTCTAAAAACCTTTGATATTACTACTATTTTTTTATTTGTTATATGTATTTAATTTAGCTAGTAAATTGTTAGGTATTAAGTTATTTTTATAAATCTGCAGATTTTAGTTCATATTTTTATGTTTTACAATATTTCTGTGTTATTACTATTTTCAATAGAATGTAGCAAAATCCACGAGGAAAATCCGTACAAACTTTTTATTATTCGGATAATTAGATTGCAGCTTTTTCTTTTTCTTAATGGGAATATTTTTTTCATTAAGGCAAATATGTTTTCAATATTTTTATGGTAATGCCCAATAGTAGTTTTTGGATATTGTGGAATCTAATTTTTATTAAATTTGTGTAAGATTCGGGGGGAAAATTGATTTGTGGGAATATGTTAGTAATTTTTTTGAGAATTTTGTAGGCTAGGGTTTTCTGTATGATATTTTATTTTTAATTATTTTAGAAGCATATTTTTTTTGATTGAGGGCTAATTGTTTAGAAGGGAGCTGAGCCTGTGAGAAGAGGAGAAGGAATGAGAGCCTCCTGTTTACTTCTTGCGCGGACATGGGACAGGGGAGTCACTTTTTATGGACCTTGGCGTTGGTTATAAATAGCAAGGATCTCTGGACCCGACACCGGTTCGTGAAAACCTGCCCTGTCTCTCCAATAACGATCCGACTTGGCGTTGGGTTTCCCTAGTTCCAGAGCTAGGCACCCCTCGGATCGTCCCCATTTTATGTCCGGCTTCTTCGATTCACGGGGGGACCCAAGCATTGCCAGTCACTTGGGCACTCGTCCTCACCTGTGCTCTGAAGAGGTCTTCGAAGGGCCTGCTTCGCGACTCCCTTAAGATTTTTTTTTTAAGGTTAGTTGGGGGTACTGTTTAGCAATTTCAGTAGTTGGGGTAGTATTTTTCAAGGAATGGTATTTACGTAGAAATGGGAAAGTGAGAAAAACAAAATTCTTAATATTCCATAATTTTCGCTTGCATACAATTTCAGGTATTTTTTAAAATGATTTTCCTCATGGTTTCTGGTACATTTATGTGAGTGAAATGACATGAAGTTAAATTTAACTCGGAGTGAAATATTTACTCGGAGTGAAATGACATGTCTATATATTTTTATAAAATGCAACAAGGATTATATTAATTGCGATGGACGTTCTTAAAAGAGAATACAAAACTTAATTTTATTTTTAGAATTTACATTATCTTATATAACTCGTTTTAAGGAAAATTAATTAATTGAATTTCCATAACGGAAAACTAAATTTATTGGCAAAGAAAATTTATTCGTGTTAACCAATTTTATTTTCATTTTGAATGGTTGTGTTTATAAATGCATTTTAAAACCTTTAAAAATACTTAATTTTGTTTTATCTGAAATGTCGTTTCTAAAAACCTTTGATATTACTACTATTTTTTTATTTGTTATATGTATTTAATTTAGCTAGTAAATTGTTAGGTATTAAGTTATTTTTATAAATCTGCAGATTTTAGTTCATATTTTTATGTTTTACAATATTTCTGTGTTATTACTATTTTCAATAGAATGTAGCAAAATCCATGAGGAAAATCCGTACAAACTTTTTATTATTCGGATAATTAGATTGCAGCTTTTTCTTTTTCTTAATGGGAATATTTTTTTCATTAAGGCAAATATGTTTTCAATATTTTTATGGTAATGCCCAATAGTAGTTTTTAAATATTGTGGAATCTAATTTTTATTAAATTTGTGAAAGATTCGGGGGGAAAATTGATTTGTGGGAATATGTTAGTAATTTTTTTGAGAATTTTGTAGGCTAGGGTTTTCTGTATGATATTTTATTTTTAATTATTTTAGAAGCATATTTTTTTTGATTGAGGGCTAATTGTTTAGAAGGGAGCTGAGCCTGTGAGAAGAGGAGAAGGAATGAGAGCCTCCTGTTTACTTCTTGCGCGGACATGGGACAGGGGAGTCACTTTTTATGGACCTTGGCGTTGGTTATAAATAGCAAGGATCTCTGGACCCGACACCGGTTCGTGAAAACCTGCCTTGTCTCTCCAATAACGATCCGACTTGGCGTTGGGTTTCCCTAGTTCCAGAGCTAGGCACCCCTCGGATCGTCCCCATTTTATGTCCGGCTTCTTCGATTCACGGGGGGACCCAAGCATTGCCAGTCACTTGGGCACTCGTCCTCACCTGTGCTCTGAAGAGGTCTTCGAAGGGCCTGCTTCGCGACTCCCTTAAGATTTTTTTTTAAGGTTAGTTGGGGGTACTGTTTAGCAATTTCAGTAGTTGGGGTAGTATTTTTCAAGGAATGGTATTTACGTAGAAATGGGAAAGTGAGAAAAACAAAATTCTTAATATTCCATAATTTTCGCTTGCATACAATTTCAGGTATTTTTTAAAATGATTTTCCTCATGGTTTCTGGTACATTTATGTGAGTGAAATGACATGAAGTTAAATTTAACTCGGAGTGAAATGACGTGTCTATATATTTTTATAAAATGCAACAAGGATTATATTAATTGCGATGGACGTTCTTAAAAGAGAATACAAAACTTAATTTTATTTTTAGAATTTACATTATCTTATATAACTCGTTTTAAGGAAAATTAATTAATTGAATTTCCATAACGGAAAACTAAATTTATTGGCAAAGAAAATTTATTCGTGTTAACCAATTTTATTTTCATTTTGAATGGTTGTGTTTATAAATGCATTTTAAAACCTTTAAAAATACTTAATTTTGTTTTATCTGAAATGTCGTTTCTAAAAACCTTTGATATTACTACTATTTTTTTATTTGTTATATGTATTTAATTTAGCTAGTAAATTGTTAGGTATTAAGTTATTTTTATAAATCTGCAGATTTTAGTTCATATTTTTATGTTTTACAATATTTCTGTGTTATTACTATTTTCAATAGAATGTAGCAAAATCCACGAGGAAAATCCGTACAAACTTTTTATTATTCGGATAATTAGATTGCAGCTTTTTCTTTTTCTTAATGGGAATATTTTTTTCATTAAGGCAAATATGTTTTCAATATTTTTATGGTAATGCCCAATAGTAGTTTTTGGATATTGTGGAATCTAATTTTTATTAAATTTGTGAAAGATTCGGGGGAAAAATTGATTTGTGGGAATATGTTAGTAATTTTTTTGAGAATTTTGTAGGCTAGGGTTTTCTGTATGATATTTTATTTTTAATTATTTTAGAAGCATATTTTTTTTGATTGAGGGCTAATTGTTTAGAAGGGAGCTGAGCCTGTGAGAAGAGGAGAAGGAATGAGAGCCTCCTGTTTACTTCTTGCGCGGACATGGGACAGGGGAGTCACTTTTTATGGACCTTGGCGTTGGTTATAAATAGCAAGGATCTCTGGACCCGACACCGGTTCGTGAAAACCTGCCCTGTCTCTCCAATAACGATCCGACTTGGCGTTGGGTTTCCCTAGTTCCAGAGCTAGGCACCCCTCGGATCGTCCCCATTTTATGTCCGGCTTCTTCGATTCACGGGGGGACCCAAGCATTGCCAGTCACTTGGGCACTCGTCCTCACCTGTGCTCTGAAGAGGTCTTCGAAGGGCCTGCTTCGCGACTCCCTTAAGATTTTTTTTAAGGTTAGTTGGGGGTACTGTTTAGCAATTTCAGTAGTTGGGGTAGTATTTTTCAAGGAATGGTATTTACGTAGAAATGGGAAAGTGAGAAAAACAAAATTCTTAATATTCCATAATTTTCGCTTGCATACAATTTCAGGTATTTTTTAAAATGATTTTCCTCATGGTTTCTGGTACATTTATGTGAGTGAAATGACATGAAGTTAAATTTAACTCGGAGTGAAATGACATGTCTATATATTTTTATAAAATGCAACAAGGATTATATTAATTGCGATGGACGTTCTTAAAAGAGAATACAAAACTTAATTTTATTTTTAGAATTTACATTATCTTATATAACTCGTTTTAAGGAAAATTAATTAATTGAATTTCCATAACGGAAAACTAAATTTATTGGCAAAGAAAATTTATTCGTGTTAACCAATTTTATTTTCATTTTGAATGGTTGTGTTTATAAATGCATTTTAAAACCTTTAAAAATACTTAATTTTGTTTTATCTGAAATGTCGTTTCTAAAAACCTTTGATATTACTACTATTTTTTTATTTGTTATATGTATTTAATTTAGCTAGTAAATTGTTAGGTATTAAGTTATTTTTATAAATCTGCAGATTTTAGTTCATATTTTTATGTTTTACAATATTTCTGTGTTATTACTATTTTCAATAGAATGTAGCAAAATCCACGAGGAAAATCCGTACAAACTTTTTATTATTCGGATAATTAGATTGCAGCTTTTTCTTTTTCTTAATGGGAATATTTTTTTCATTAAGGCAAATATGTTTTCAATATTTTTATGGTAATGCCCAATAGTAGTTTTTGGATATTGTGGAATCTAATTTTTATTAAATTTGTGAAAGATTCGGGGGGAAAATTGATTTGTGGGAATATGTTAGTAATTTTTTTGAGAATTTTGTAGGCTAGGGTTTTCTGTATGATATTTTATTTTTAATTATTTTAGAAGCATATTTTTTTTGATTGAGGGCTAATTGTTTAGAAGGGAGCTGAGCCTGTGAGAAGAGGAGAAGGAATGAGAGCCTCCTGTTTACTTCTTGCGCGGACATGGGACAGGGGAGTCACTTTTTATGGACCTTGGCGTTGGTTATAAATAGCAAGGATCTCTGGACCCGACACCGGTTCGTGAAAACCTGCCCTGTCTCTCCAATAACGATCCGACTTGGCGTTGGGTTTCCCTAGTTCCAGAGCTAGGCACCCCTCGGATCGTCCCCATTTTATGTCCGGCTTCTTCGATTCACGGGGGGACCCAAGCATTGCCAGTCACTTGGGCACTCGTCCTCACTTGTGCTCTGAAGAGGTCTTCGAAGGGCCTGCTTCGCGACTCCCTTAAGATTTTTTTTTTAAGGTTAGTTGGGGGTACTGTTTAGCAATTTCAGTAGTTGGGGTAGTATTTTTCAAGGAATGGTATTTACGTAGAAATGGGAAAGTGAGAAAAACAAAATTCTTAATATTCCATAATTTTTGCTTGCATACAATTTCAGGTATTTTTTAAAATGATTTTCCTCATGGTTTCTGGTACATTTATGTGAGTGAAATGACATGAAGTTAAATTTAACTCGGAGTGAAATGACATGTCTATATATTTTTATAAAATGCAACAAGGATTATATTAATTGCGATGGACGTTCTTAAAAGAGAATACAAAACTTAATTTTATTTTTAGAATTTACATTATCTTATATAACTCGTTTTAAGGAAAATTAATTAATTGAATTTCCATAACGGAAAACTAAATTTATTGGCAAAGAAAATTTATTCGTGTTAACCAATTTTATTTTCATTTTGAATGGTTGTGTTTATAAATGCATTTTAAAACCTTTAAAAATACTTAATTTTGTTTTATCTGAAATGTCGTTTCTAAAAACCTTTGATATTACTACTATTTTTTTATTTGTTATATGTATTTAATTTAGCTAGTAAATTGTTAGGTATTAAGTTATTTTTATAAATCTGCAGATTTTAGTTCATATTTTTATGTTTTACAATATTTCTGTGTTATTACTATTTTCAATAGAATGTAGCAAAATCCACGAGGAAAATCCGTACAAACTTTTTATTATTCGGATAATTAGATTGCAGCTTTTTCTTTTTCTTAATGGGAATATTTTTTTCATTAAGGCAAATATGTTTTCAATATTTTTATGGTAATGCCCAATAGTAGTTTTTGGATATTGTGGAATCTAATTTTTATTAAATTTGTGTAAGATTCGGGGGGAAAATTGATTTGTGGGAATATGTTAGTAATTTTTTTGAGAATTTTGTAGGCTAGGGTTTTCTGTATGATATTTTATTTTTAATTATTTTAGAAGCATATTTTTTTTGATTGAGGGCTAATTGTTTAGAAGGGAGCTGAGCCTGTGAGAAGAGGAGAAGGAATGAGAGCCTCCTGTTTACTTCTTGCGCGGACATGGGACAGGGGAGTCACTTTTTATGGACCTTGGCGTTGGTTATAAATAGCAAGGATCTCTGGACCCGACACCGGTTCGTGAAAACCTGCCCTGTCTCTCCAATAACGATCCGACTTGGCGTTGGGTTTCCCTAGTTCCAGAGCTAGGCACCCCTCGGATCGTCCCCATTTTATGTCCGGCTTCTTCGATTCACGGGGGGACCCAAGCATTGCCAGTCACTTGGGCACTCGTCCTCACCTGTGCTCTGAAGAGGTCTTCGAAGGGCCTGCTTCGCGACTCCCTTAAGATTTTTTTTTTAAGGTTAGTTGGGGGTACTGTTTAGCAATTTCAGTAGTTGGGGTAGTATTTTTCAAGGAATGGTATTTACGTAGAAATGGGAAAGTGAGAAAAACAAAATTCTTAATATTCCATAATTTTCGCTTGCATACAATTTCAGGTATTTTTTAAAATGATTTTCCTCATGGTTTCTGGTACATTTATGTGAGTGAAATGACATGAAGTTAAATTTAACTCGGAGTGAAATATTTACTCGGAGTGAAATGACATGTCTATATATTTTTATAAAATGCAACAAGGATTATATTAATTGCGATGGACGTTCTTAAAAGATAATACAAAACTTAATTTTATTTTTAGAATTTACATTATCTTATATAACTCGTTTTAAGGAAAATTAATTAATTGAATTTCCATAACGGAAAACTAAATTTATTGGCAAAGAAAATTTATTCGTGTTAACCAATTTTATTTTCATTTTGAATGGTTGTGTTTATAAATGCATTTTAAAACCTTTAAAAATACTTAATTTTGTTTTATCTGAAATGTCGTTTCTAAAAACCTTTGATATTACTACTATTTTTTTATTTGTTATATGTATTTAATTTAGCTAGTAAATTGTTAGGTATTAAGTTATTTTTATAAATCTGCAGATTTTAGTTCATATTTTTATGTTTTACAATATTTCTGTGTTATTACTATTTTCAATAGAATGTAGCAAAATCCACGAGGAAAATCCGTACAAACTTTTTATTATTCGGATAATTAGATTGCAGCTTTTTCTTTTTCTTAATGGGAATATTTTTTTCATTAAGGCAAATATGTTTTCAATATTTTTATGGTAATGCCCAATAGTAGTTTTTGGATATTGTGGAATCTAATTTTTATTATATTTGTGTAAGATTCGGGGGGAAATTTGATTTGTGGGAATATGTTAGTAATTTTTTTGAGAATTTTGTAGGCTAGGGTTTTCTGTATGATATTTTATTTTTAATTATTTTAGAAGCATATTTTTTTTGATTGAGGGCTAACTGTTTAGAAGGGAGCTGCAGATTTTAGTTCATATTTTTATGTTCGTTGGGGGTACTGTTGAGCAATTTCAGTAGTTGGGGTAGTATTTTTCAAGGAATGGTATTTACGTAGAAATGGGAAAGTGAGAAAAACAAAATTCCTAATATTTTATAATTTTTGTTTGCATACAGTTTCAGGTATTTTTTTATTTGATTTTCCTTATGTTTTCCTATAAACGGGTCGTATTCGAATGAATGCGATAACTTTGAAAGTTTATATGTGTACTATAACGATAATTCTCTTTAGATATAGGATATTCTATAAATAGTTTGTGTGTACAGAAAAGTTTATCGGAATGTATGTAGAGATCGCCCTATAAACGGGTTGTATGTGTGTGTGTGGGATCGCCCTATAAACGGGTTGTATCCGTGTGTGTGTGGGATCGCCCTATAAACGTGTCGTATCCGAATGAATGCGATAACTTTGAAAGTTTATATGTGTACTATATCGATAAGTCTCTTTAGATATGGGATATTCTATAAATACTGTGTGTCCTGAAAAGTTTATCGGAATGTATGTAGAGGTCGCCCTATAAACGGGTTGTATCTGTGTGTGTGGGATCGCCCTATAAACGGGTTGTGTCCGTGTGTGTGTGGGATCGCCCTATAAACGGGTCGTATCCGAATAAGTGCGATAACTTTGAAGGTTTATATGTTCTATAGCGATAAGTCTCTTTAGATATAGGATATTCTATAAATAGTGTGTGTCCTGAAAAGTTTATCGGAATGTATGTAGAGGTCGCCCTATAAACGGGTTGTATCTGTGTGTGTGGGATCGCCCTATAAACGGGTTGTATCCGTGTGTGTATGGGATCGCTCTATAAACGTGTCGTATCCGAATAAGTGCGATAACTTTGAAGGTTTATATGTTCTATAGCGATAAGTCTCTTTAGATATAGGATATTCTATAAATAGTGTGTGTCCTGAAAAGTTTATCGGAATGTATGTAGAGGTCGCCCTATAAACGGGTTGTATCTGTGTGTGTGTGGGATCGCCCTATAAACGGGTTGTATCTCTGTGTGTGTGGGATCGCCCTATAAACGGGTTGTATCCGTGTGTGTGTGGGATCGCCCTATAAACGGGTCGTATCCGAATGAGTACGATAATAACTTTGTAGGTTTATATGTGTTATATAGCGATAAGTCTCTTTAGATATAGGATATTCTATAAATAGTGTGTGTCCTGAAAAGTTTATCGGAATGTATGTAGAGGTCGCCCTATAAACGGGTTGTATCTGTGTGTCTGGGATCGCCCTATAAACGGATTGTATCCGTGTGTGTGTGAGATCGCCCTATAAACGGGTCGTATCCGAATGAGTGCGATAACTCTGATGGTTTATATGTGTTATATAGCGATAAGTCTCTTTAGATATTTGATATTCTGTAAATAGTGTGTGTCCTGAAAAGTTTATCGGAATGTATGTAGAGGTCGCCCTATAAACGGGTTGTATCTGTGTGTGTGGGATCGCCCTATAAACGGGTTGTATCCGTGTGTGTGTGTGGGATCGCCCTATAAACGGGTCGTATCCGAATAAGTGCGATAACTTTGAAGGTTTATATGTTCTATAGCGATAAGTCTCTTTAGATATAGGATATTCTATAAATAGTGTGTGTCCTGAAAAGTTTATCGGAATGTATGTAGAGGTCGCCCTATAAACGGGTTGTATCTGTGTGTGTGGGATCGCCCTATAAACGGGTTGTATCCGTGTGTGTGTGGGATCGCCCTATAAACGGGTCGTATCCGAATGAGTGCGATAACTCTGATGGTTTATATGTGTTATATAGCGATAAGTCTCTTTAGATATTTGATATTCTGTAAATAGTTTGTGTGTCCTGAAAAGTTTATCGGAATGTATGTAGAAGTCGCCCTATAAACGGGTTGTATCTGTGTGTGTGTGCGATCGCCCTATAAACGGGTTGTATCCGTGTGTGTGTGGGATCGCCCTATAAACGGGTCGTATCCGAATAAGTGCGATAACTTTGAAGGTTTATATGTTCTATAGCGATAAGTCTCTTTAGATATAGGATATTCTATAAATTGTGTGTCCTGAAAAGTTTATCGGAATGTATGTAGAGGTCGCCCTATAAACGGGTTGTATCTGTGTGTGTGGGATCGCCCTATAAACGGGTTGTATCCGTGTGTGTGTGGGATCGCCCTATAAACGGGTCGTATCCGAATGAGTGCGATAACTCTGATGGTTTATATGTGTTATATAGCGATAAGTCTCTTTAGATATTTGATATTCTGTAAATAGTTTGTGTGTCCTGAAAAGTTTATCGGAATGTATGTAGTTGTCGCCCTATAAACGGGTTGTATCTGTGTGTGTGTGGGATCGCCCTATAAACGGGTTGTATCTGTGTGTGTGTGGGATCGCCCTATAAACGGGTTGTATCCGTGTGTGTGTGGGATCGCCCTATAAACGGGTCGTATCCGAATGAGTGCGATAATAACTTTGTAGGTTTATATGTGTTATATAGCGATATGTCTCTTTAGATATAGGATATTCTATAAATAGTGTGTCCTGAAAAGTTTATCGGAATGTATGTAGAGGTCGCCCTATAAACGGGTTGTATCTGTGTGTGTGGTATCGCCCTATTAACGGGTTGTATCCGTGTGTGTGTGGGATCGCCCTATAAACGTGTCGTATCCGAATGAGTACGATAATAACTTTGTAGGTTTATATGTGTTATATAGCGATAAGTCTCTTTAGATATAGGATATTCTATAAATAGTGTGTGTCCTGAAAAGTTTATCGGAATGTATGTAGAGGTCGCCCTATAAACGGGTTGTATCTGTGTGTCTGGGATCGCCCTATAAACGGGTTGTATCCGTGTGTGTGTGGGATCGCCCTATAAACGGGTCGTATCCGAATGAGTGCGATAACTTTGAAGGCTTATTTGTGTTTTTTAGCGATAAGTCTCTTTAGATATAGGGTATTCTATAAATAGTTTGTAAGTGTGTCCTTAAAAGTTTATCGGAATGTATCTGGAGATCGCCCTATATAGTCTAGAATTTTAAATAAAATACAACTTATTTTGTACTTTCTTGTTCAGAAGATTCAAACGTTCATATTGCACGAAGCACAGTTAAAATATGTCATCTGAGAAACGGAATTCGTGGATCTTTGAAATGGAGGTGCCCCTCCTCCTCATGCGATTTTAAAATCGAAAGATACTAGGATATAAATTAAATTTGGAATTTATACGACTTCGATATTTCATAAAAAATCACTTAAAAATATATCTATGAATGTTTTAGACGACAATTCGCCCAAAAAATGCATATATTGCATATCTCTCCACAATTAGTAATGAAGTAAGTTTAAACCGATTTGGTAGCCCTCTTCTGTCGTTAAAGTATGTATTGATTAAATGAACGTCATTCTAATACTTTTCAGTTTCTAATCTTAGTAATTGGTTTTACAATTTAGAATTTATTTAGAAGAACTACATTAAAAAAATACAAAATATAAAGAACTTCACAAGAAATATAGGTACAAATACTTTATGCATTTGACTAAAAGATAGTTTGATGTCTTCGTAATAAAATTTAAATAAACCATAGACCAAATATAAATCAAAATCTGCTTAACAAACTTGTAGGAAGAAATTATACATGGCACATACACATGCCATTGTGTTATAATATAAAATTAGTAACCACTTAGCAATTGCTGAAAAACTTTCAATTTGCGTGTCTGCGACTTCCTTGTTCAGAGTTTAGGGAAGGGGCTGGTACCTGGGTTACCAAATAAACCCCTAAACATTTCGAACAAGGGATGAGACTCCAGGTATCAGGCAATTATATTGCCGGCAAAAGCCCATTTTATTAAACAGGAAGTTTCTTCGTCTGAATTTCTATTACGATTCTTTCATTGGTATGTGGTCTCTGGTCTTCTGTTGAAATAATACATTTTCAAGCAATGCCTTATTTTATTTTATTTTTGTTAAGCAACGTAGCATTTTGATGGAAAAATAATTTACGGACCACTTCAGACCCTGTCGCGAACCAACAGTGGTCCGCGGACCACAGATTGGACCAGCGAAGAAACTGAGCGGGGAAGGAGAAATTCGTCCCGCTATCGATGACGTCACAAATCAGAGCCACGGCCTTGTCTTGAGAGTCGGTATTGAGTATTGGCTGCGGTTCGGGACCTATCACGAAGGAAAGACTCGAGAACAATGCCTCGTATTTTTCAACCATAGTCAGATGCCGAGGATAACACTTGAGCTAGCACCCACACTTTCAATAGGCGTTTGGACTCCGGACCGCGATCAGATTTATCCTGCACCAGTCTCGTATACTCGCCGGTATAATTTGTAAGATGTTCCGGACGACTTTCTTGTATTTTTGTGGCGAAGCTGGAAACTCCAATCACTAGATCGATACTTTTTTTACTTTTCTTTGTCAAGTCCTTCATACTGGCTCGAACTAGCAATCCTCTGATTATTAACCGAACGCCATTATCCACTGTGCTACCGGTGCACCTGATTTCCGCCAGGAAAAATGTTGGCGTGTGGCGAAAGGTTACATTTTCAACCTTATCACGGCAAAGGTGACAATGGCAAGGTGGCAACATAACCTGGAAAAACGGGAATTATTCATGGAATTTTTTTATTCTGGAAATATCGGGAAAAAGTCAGGGAATTTTTCAAAATTTCATAAAAAATCAGGGACATTTTCAAATTTGAATTATTAAAACAGCAATTATCGTCTTTTATGCCATCCATTCTGGGTAATTTAGTTGTCAATATTTCCTTTTTAGTTCTGAAAAAGAATTAAAAGAAAAGCATGGTTATTCGCATTTTCATATTTTCAGTTTTATTTTTGTAAAAACGTGAACCACTGCTTGAGGGAGAAGCAAAAGCAAAGTGCGTTGGGCTTTGAATTGTAAGCAACATATGAGGGGCTATTTATTTAGATTACAGTTTTGGAGTAGGAAATATGAAGCATATAAAATTATCTACAAAAGAAATAATTTGAAAAGTGTTGCTTTTTTGCATTATCTGCTTCCAGAGAACATGTTTAATTATTATGATGCCTGTCGGCCTCCTTGGCCAAGCGGTTAAAGGCGTTCAGCTACTAATCCGAGGATTGGTGGTTCGAACCCGCGCGAAGGTCTTGACAAAGAAAAGTAAAAGAAGTAGTAATATGGTGATCGGAGGGTTGCCAGCTACGCTACAAACTAATCTGGCTCTTTTGCCTCCCCTTTTTAACCAAATATTTTTTTCCATTTTGTAATGGCCATTACAAAAAATCACGATTCATCTTCGTATTTATGTTGGGTCTGCTAATAGGGTGTTGCAACTCTCGAAATATCATTAAACGACGAGCAGGCTTGCTGTTTTGTCTTTACAAATGTATTTAATCACATTGGTGCAGAATGTAGGCCTGTGTGTATACAATTTATGTCCTTCCACGGGATCTCGTTAATGCATTGTATCAAAAACTCGTTCGATTTACATTTTATTTGTAAAACAGACATCTTCTGCAGTAAGTGGCATCCCTGCTAAATTTGAAATTCGGACCATAATTTAAAAAGTTACAAAAAAAATATATAAAATTATTACAAAAATATTTTTTTGAAAAATATTTTCGCCCAAATTTACTAACATTTTTATTAATGCTCCGATTTTCTTCAAAAATTTTGTTGAAATAATGCTTGAAATAGCAGAATGCTATAATTCGAAAGATAACACAATTTTTTTCCCCTTCAAATTTTTACTAGAGGTACTGGAAAAAGGTGTCAAAACGATTCAATGTGTGTCCTTGAACATTGTTTTATTGCTGCAACAAAACGCATGTGCTGCCCGTTATATGTGCATTCACTAATTTTTATAATAATGTCATTATCATTAGTTTATGATAATGATAATTTCTGCCAAAAGTTATAAACAGCTTATAATACATTCAATCAGGCAAAAAAAATATGTACGCATTTATTTAAGACGACTTGTGAAGAGTTATACTCAATGTAAAACCACCTCAGTATATGCAGCCTTCGAAGAATTTGGAATGGAATTGATGTTATAAAACTGGAAATGAAATGATACATTTTTGCAGCCAGATGGTGTTTATGTTACTATGATTTAGGAATAGGGATGATAATTGCATAACCTGTACACTCTTTAACCAATAGTTATTAAACTCTTGAATTTGGTAAGGGAAAGGTCACGGATTTGCGACTGATGTAATCAAATCTCCGAGTATAAATTATTTGCCTGATACAAGCAATAATTGCACTGCAACTTTTAATCAGCTTAGTGACTAAAAAATCACTCGGCAACCGTCCGGGGATTATTTTAATTGCACTCAACTCAGTGCTGCCCCGTTTCAGATTTCGAAATCGCCAAAGTAAAGATGAAAAATCGCCCAAACTCGTATTTTTGCAATCCATACAAAAACGCTAAATGGTCGATTATTTGAAAAAGTTGTTAGCGCGGTATAGAGCGTAAGACTATTCTGTCCAATAGTTACATGTGCGATAATTACTAAATGAGCAGATACAATTTGAATTTTTTAGTTGCATGCAACTAAATATTTCAGTTGGATGTCCAATAGTTGCTAGTGTGTGGCTAACCTGAATTGTCACATAGAAAATATAAAAATATAACTTTTTTTTTAATTTAAAACTTTTTTTGCACTATTGCGTTTTTCCTATAATTTTGTCCCTCTCACATTTGATGACTTAAAATTTAATGAATATTTAAATTTTGTAGGTCCCTTTTTGTCCCTTTTTTTAAGATGTTTGGTCCCTTTTTCCCTATGGACATATGTATAAAGTGTTGCGAGCCCTGTACATGGCTTTTATTTCGCGTTTTGAAAGTTTTTCAAATTTCTTATTAAACTAATTTTTAAGATAATAACTTAAGTGTAATTTTTAATGATTTAGTTTAACTTGTTTAAAACGGAGAAAGGTATGTTTTCTATAATTTTATTATTATTTAATATATCTAGTTTGTGCGGAAAAGTTAAGCAATTTTATATCTCTTAGACATTGGCAGCATTCTTAATTAACTTTTTCATGCACATGTTAAGCAAAAATTGTAGTACTTTGTTGGTGTTTTGGTTTATTGTATAAACCATATTTTACTAGAAATTTCAACATATGGAAGTTAAGGCGCTCTTTTGATTTTTTTCATTAATGAAACCTTGAAATTGTAAAAATTTACTAAATGCGATCTGCTTTGGAAGGCTTTCAATCCTTTTGCATCTGATTTATAAATTCATATATTTCATTACATCCAGTTTTATCGTGAACTGTTTTGCACTACTTAACAAAATTGCATTACATTTTTGCATTCATTAATTCTTAATTAAAAACTCTTTTTGGTTAAATATTTTAAATGACCTCATTTAAAGTCTTCACATCACATTGGGGTGAGTGTTTGAATAAATAGATCTTCAACGGATACCAAGGGTAAGTCGAATATTTTTTATACCGAAGTTTTTGGTTTGGTAATTTGTTTTTAATTTTTTCTGAAGATTAACATTTGGCGGTCGAAGAACGTTCTTGATATTTAAGTTCTTATTTTATCCCGTTTTGTTAAGATAAATCTATGACGCGTTCTCTTTACGTTTAGGGCGGTTAATTATATAAAAAAAAACTTTGGCTTGAAGCTGAATATTTATCTCAGTACACCCAACATTTATTTATGACATTCGTCATTTTTTTTTAAACAGGAGTTGTGAGAAATTCAATCACCATACTTTAAGCTTCTAGATGAGAAAATGAAATTCTATTAAAGTTTTATGACAAAATAACTTTTTAAACTCCAAGTATCTTGGAAGAACAGGGTGGCAACATAATCTGGAAATCAGGGATTTTTTTTATTTTGTTAACATCAGGGAATTTTTCAAAATTTCACAAAAAAATCAGGAAATTTTTCAAATTTAGGTCATTAAAACGGCAATTATCGTCTATTATTCCATTTATTCTGGGTAGTTTAGTTGTCAATATTTAATTTTAGTTCTGAAAAAGAATTTTTAAAGAAAGCATGGTTATGCACATTTCCATATTTTCATTTTTATATTTGTAAAAATGTGAACCACTGCTGGAGGTAGAAGCAAAAGCAAAGTGTGTTGGATTTTAGTGTGTTGTTAAGCAACATGTGAGGGGCTAATGAATATGCGATTTATTGAAGATTAGAATAGGAAGCATATAAAATATTTAAAATTAGCTCCAAAAGAAATAATTAGAAAAACTTGCTTTTTTTGCATAATCTGCTTCCAGAGAACGTGTTTTATTACTATTATGCCTGTCGCAAATGCGTAATTTGCGTTGTATGCATAAATTATTATTTTAACTGTCAATAAGCATTGCTTAAAATTTTTCATTTATAATGCAACATACTTATTGGATCGTTGTAGCGTGGATATTTTGTTTTTATACAAAGCATGTATTGCAAATTTTTTTAATGTAATTGTAAAATCATGGAAATTTTTGTGACACCATCATGGAAATCAGGGAAATATCAGGGAACTTTTTTTCCAGAATGTTGTTGCCACCCTGTAAAAGTCCTTTTTGTTACTTGAAGTACTTAAAAGTTCTTTTTTTTTCATAATATGATTCTTTTTTTCTTATTTTAGCAAAAATATTCGTTTATCTTTATACCTATGATAACGCATTTCTGGTCCTTTTCTCTCCCCTATATAACCAAATATTTTCTTTCATTTTGTAATGGCCGTTACAAAAATCTCGATTCATCTTCGCATTTATGTTGGGACTGCTAATAGGGTGTTGCAATCCTCGAAATATCATTAAACTAGGATCATGCGTGCTGTTTTTTTAATGTAATTAATCGCATTGGTGTAGAATGCAGGCCTATGTGTAAACAATTTATGTCTTTCCACAGAATCTCGTTTATGCATTGTATCAAAAATAAAATGTAAATGAAGACCTTGTTCAGAGACCTAGGGTATTGCAACTCTCGAATATCATTAAACCAGAAAAAGGCTCGCTGTTTTGTGTTTACAAATGTAATTAATCACATTAGTGTGAAATATGGGCCTAAGTGTAAACTGTTCTCCCAGGACCACTGGATCTTGTTTATGCATTGCATCAAAAACAAATGTAAATGATGCAGATGAAAGTGTAAATTGGAATTACACAATTTCCCAGTACCTCATATTCTAATTAAGGAAATACTGTTCGCTTTACTTTTGATTTAAAAAATAGACTTTTTCCGTAGTAAGTAGCATCCCTGCTAAACTTCCAGAAATTTGGCCAAAAATTAAAAAATTGAGATTATTACGAAATGAATATTTAAAAAACATTTTCGCACAAATTTACTAACCTTTTTAATAATGCTCCGATTATCTTCAAATTTGGTTGGAATAATACTTGAAATTGTAGAATGCTATGTAGTTAAAAAAAACTTAATTAAATTAGTTTTTCAAATTTTTACTAGGTGTACTGCAGGGCTGCCAAAGGCGACTAAATAGGCGACTAAAGAGACTTTTTTTAAGATTCGGCGACTATGGCGACTATTTTTGTTAAAATAGTGCCAAAAGCGACTATTTTCATTAAAACCCTCTACTTTTTTAGTTTTGGCGACTATTTTTTGATAAATTTTTTTAACAACACTGATTTTCAACTAATATTTCACAGAATCAGGCACCGTTTAACTCATTTTGAAGTATCACGTAATCTGATTGGTTGTTGCATTCGGCGCCAAAGTACTGCTATTTGGCGATTCTAAAAGACAAACAGTCGAAGAATCAACACAATTAAACGCTGCAGGATGTGTTTACAAGTAAATAATGCTTTCCAAACATGTTTATCATCAATAGACATCGCTTTCTTTACCTTTTAGAGAGCAATTTGCGTTTAGGTTGCGTGTGTTACTTCTAGAATTCACTGCGCGAAGCAAAGAACATTAGATATACCTCAGGAATGAAAATCTTCCGAGGTTCCGCCGTTTTCCTTTTTTTATTATTACTATCAATTTAATAAATGTATCAGTTGTTTTTTTAATTTTCTAAAAAATTACCAAATATACTCGCGTATATTCCGAAAATTTTTCAATTAAATGTGTAGCCTATATGCATGTTAGTTAAAATAATTGCCTAAAATAGCTGGGGAGGAGTGGATTTTCGAGCTGTTTCGCGGCAATTCGTTTCCCGGTGCCGGTGTATCGCAATTTTAAACAGAAATATCGTTATTGGCAAAATCGGTGTAATCAAAATTGCTGTAATAATTATCAAGGATGGGAATCCTGAGCCAAAATTGGTATCCTGCGCCAAATTGCTACAAAACCACATTTATGTCGAAATTTGATGGTTCAATATCTTTCGTAGCATATTGGCGTTGTTTTAAGAATTTTTTCGCTCATGAAAACTCTGGAATTGTAGATATTCAGTATACGCGGCCTGCTTCAGTTCGTTTATTGTTTTTTTGAAAAATCAATGTTCATACTAAAAAAATTCAGATAATTTCACAAAAATTTAGCATCTTTCACATCTAGAAATATTTGCGATATTCGTCAAACGGGGAAGATATCTCTCGAAAGTTGAGATTATTATAATTATAATTTCGGCGCATGTATCGAATGCAACTTTCAATTGGCGCTCTTTTGATAAGTTTTTTTAATGCATGGAAACCTTGAAATTGCGGAAATTCGCTAAACGCGATCTGCTGAGATCTCCGTTTCAAGGCTTTCAATCCTTTTGCATCAGATATATAAATTCATATATCAACTGCCTTTAAATAGTCTCATTTAAAGCATATGCCTTTTAAGTTTATTTAGTCAGCTTATATTCACCAGTCAATCTTATTCACAGCAAATCAATTCTTAATTAGGTCGAAAATCGACATTTTAGCGTCTTAATTTCTTTGATTTTCAAAAATGAAAATTTTGAAATTTCTAGGGATTTTGCTAGCTGGTAAAATTAGTTAAACCTACAAAAAACTTTATATCCGATTATCAGAATCTAATATCCTATACAAGCTTGGCAAAATAATGGGAATTTTAGAGTTGAAAGTTCTTTGATTTTGAGAATGTTAGGTCCCTGTTTTAACTTGACCCCTCAGCATTTCGTCTGTTTTTAAATTTGCTTGTTACTCATTTATGACCAAATGTGTTGTTTGTTTTTCTTCGAATTCGGCATGAATGTTGCTTGAAGTCATTAAGCTCAACATATATGTGTTTTGTTGTTGTGGGGCCTGTGTATTAAAGTTAGCATATAAATCGAATCATGCATTGGTTCAACAAAAAGTTTCATAATTAGAAGTATTTGATGCAACCCTCAATTGTTCCCAGAACTACTTGTGTAAACTTTGATGGAATTAAGTAGATATCTTTATAAAACTTAATAAATTATTCAGAGTTTAAGGAAAGATTTGTATTTTTAGATTTGTGATTACGTAGACAATAGTTTTGGGTGTATTTTTTTTGGTTGAGAATTTTAATACTATTTTTAATATGAATGCAATTAGCAAGTTTCGGAATATAAACAACTTATCATTACTACTAAATTTGGTTAAAAGACTGCAATTAAAAAAGTGATTTTTTTTAATTTTGAAGGTTTTTTTTTTTCTTTTCAAAATTTGCGAAAATTGTCTTTATTTTCCGCTTTTTATTAAACTATTGTTTGGTTTAGCAAGCTATTTGTTATAAACTGATATTTAAGCTCAGCAAAAAAAAATCTGGCAATATGCTGACCATTTTTGTGAATGCGGTATTTTTATAACCATATTGCCTTCAGTCATATTTTATTATGTTTCTTTGAAAGTAGGCATATGTGCTTCGAGTATTTTTTAAAAAAAAAAGCAAATATTGGTGAAAAATGCACTTTTACAAAACAGTACTATTTATGTACGGTTTAAAAATAGAATTTGTTCATATCTAGTGAATATATACATTTTTAATTTATGCAGTCTATTTAAGAAAATGAGTATACAGTACAAATTTATAATTGTCTAAAAACAGTGACAATAATAAAAATAATATCAATTTGTAATATTACTTGCATTTAATAAAATGCATTTGTCACAATTTGTTTAACGTTTGTCGCAATTTACAGCTTTTAGTCATCTTTGCTAAATATATGCATAAATTAAGGAGACTATTTAGGCTACTATTTTTTATCTCTGAGGAGACTATTTAGGCTACTATTTTTGATGTCTGAGGATACTAAAGCTACTATTTTCAAAGGTACAACTCAGTGGCAGCCCTGTACTGGGAAAAAGAGTGAAAGAAAGTCAAAACGATTCAATGTATGTTCTTAAAAATAGTTTCGTTGCTGCAACAAAACGCATGCATTCATTCACTGTTTTATGTTATACCAGCTATTACCCGCAGTTTCGAATATATAAAAAATGGACCCTCATCGGTCTTCCCCCCCCCCCCCCCCCCCACACACACACTTCCTCCCGTTATATTCCTTCTCTTTTTTTCCGATAGTTCGATTTTATTCGTGGAAACATTTGGGCACCACGCGGTACACATTTCAGAAGGGGCTTGAGTAAATAGCCAACTTGGTTCGTGTGGTCTACCATCCTCTACACGATGGTAGATAATTTATTCCTCAAAGGTCGGTTTTCGGTGGAGTAATGGGGGCTGAAGCATATACTGCAGCCAAAGTCGATCCCCCTCCCACATGGTTCAAAGGTCAAAAGAGGGAATGAGTTAACAATCGCCATAGTCGACGTGTGTTAACTTCCTTTACACGACGGTATGTCATATATGCACATAAGCTGATTGCGTTATGGGGTTGATTCGTATATAGCAACAATCACGTGCAACACCCCTTTCCAACGCGGTACAAAGGTCAGAGGGGGGAATAGGTTAAAAATACACCGGTTCGAAAAGTCACCTTCCTTCACACGATCGTACATTATTTATCCCCGTAGGCTGCTACTAAGTGAAGTTGTATTAATTTTACACATGTCAATTAGATTGCAGCTTTTTTGTTTTCTTAATGGGATTATTTTTTTCATTAAGGCAAATAAGTTTTCAATTTTTTTTGGGTTGGCGGAGCGTTAGCGGAGCAGGGGGCGGAGCCTCCTAGTTTTTAATTATTGGAGAATCTTATTATTTTGATTAAGGGCTAATTGTTTAGAAGGGAGCTGAGCCTGTGAGAAGAGGAGAAGGATTAAGAGCCTCCTGTTTACATCTTGCGCGGACATGGGACAGGGCAGTCACTTTTTATGGACCTTGGCGATGGTTATAAATAGCAAGGATCTCTGGACCCGACACCGGTTCATGAAAACCTGCCCTGTCTCTCCAATGACGATCCGACTTGGCGTTGGGTTTCTCTAGTTCCAGAGCTAGGCACCCCTCGGATCGTCCCCATTTTATGTCCGGCTTCTTCGATTCACGGGGGGACCCAAGAATTGCCAGTCACTTGGGCACTCGTCCACACCTGTGCTCTGAAGAGGTCATCGAAGGGCCTGCTTCGCGTCTCCCTTAAGATTTTTTTTTTAAGGTTAGTTGGGGGTAATGTTTAACACTTTCTGTAGTTGCGGTTTTTTTTTTTAAGGAATGGTATTTACGTAGAAATGGAAAAGTGAGAATAAAAATTCTTAATACTGCATAATTTTTGTTTGCTTACAATTTCAGTTATTCTTTTTATTTGATTTTCCTCATGGTTTCTGGTTCATTTATGTTAGTGAAATGACATGGAGTTAAATCTAACTCGGAGTGAAATATTAACTCGGAGTGAAATGACATGTCTATATATTTTTCTAAAATGCAACAAGGATTATATTAAGTGTGATGGATGTTTTTAAAAGAGAATACAAAACTTAATTTTATTTTTAGAATTTACATTATCTTATATAACTCGTTTTAAGAAAAATTAATTAATCGAATTTCCATCATGAAAAACAAATTTATTGGCAAAGAAAATTTATTCGAGTTAACCAAATTTATTTTCATTTTAAAAAATGGTTGTGTGTATAAATACATTTTTAAAACCTTTAAAAATATTTCTTTTTTAATCTGAAATGTCGTTTCTAAAAACCTTTAATATTACTACTATTTTTTTTATTTGTTATATATTTAATATATTTATAATTCGTTGGTGTTAAGTTAATTTTATAAATCTGCAGAATTTAGTTGATATTTTTATGTTTTACAATATTTCTGCGTTATTACTATGTTTAATATATTGTAGCGAATGCCACGAGGAAATTCAGTACAAACTTTTAATTATTGGGATAATTAGATTGCAGATATTTCTTTTTCTTAATGTGATTATTTTTTTCATTTAGGCAAATATGTTTTCAATATTTTTTTGAGATTTTTATGGTAATGCCTAATAGTAGTTTTTGGATTTTGTGGAATCTAATTTTTATTAAATTTTTGTAAGATTCGGGGAAAATTGATTTGTAGGAATATGCTAGTAATTTTTTTATAAGAATTTTGTAGCATAAGGTTTTCTGTATGCAATTTTATTTGTAATTATTGAAGAAGCTTATTATTTTGATTGAGGGCTAATTGTTTAGAAGGGAGCTGAGCCTGTGAGAAAAGGAGAAGGATTGAGAGACTCCTATTTACATCTTGCTCGGACATGGGACAGGGCAGTCACTTTTTATGGACCTTGGCGTTGGTTATAAATAGCAAGGGTCTCTGGACCCGACACCGGTTCATGAAAACCTGCCCTGTCTCTCCAATGACGATCCGACTTGGCGTTGGGTTTCCCTAGTTCCAGAGCTAGGCACCCCTCGGATCGTCCCCATTTTATGTCCGGCTTCTTCGATTCACGGGGGGACCCAAGCATTGCCAGTCACTTGGGCACTCGTCCTCACCTGTGCTCTGAAGAGGTCATCGAAAGGCCTGCTTCGCGTCTCCCTAAAGATTTTTTTTTTAAGGTTAGTTGGGGGTAGTGTTTAACACTTTCTGTAGTTGCGGTAGTACTTTTTAAGGAATGGAATTTACGTAGAAATGGGAAAGTGAGAAAAAAATTCTTAATACTGCATAATTTTTTGTTTGCTTACAATTTCAGTTATTCTTTTTATTTGATTTTCCTCATGGTTTCTGGTACATTTATGTGAGTGAAATGACATGAAGTTAAATTTAACTCGGAGTGAAATATTTACTCGGAGTGAAATGACATGTCTATATATTTTTATAAAATGCAACAAGGATTATATTAATTGCGATGGACGTTCTTAAAAAGAATACAAAACTTAATTTTATTTTTAGAATTTACATTATCTTATATAACTCGTTTTAAGAAAAATTAATTAATCGAATTTCCATAATGAAAAACAAATTTATTGGCAAAGAAAATTTTAAAAAGTTGGGTGGTGACCCCTTACCCCTCTAATCGCCTGTAGTAGTGGGAAAGTGTTGGGGTTACGTTTCATTTTTAAAAGTACAATATTGAAAAAGTGAGGGGCAACATCCAACTCCCTTCTAGCAAAACAGTCAAGTGATTTTAAAAAGGTTCTTCTTTACAGAATGGATGCATAACTCTTCCTATTTACGAAAGGATAACTCTTTGATCTCTTCTTGTCGGCGGACATCGGGTCGGATTACCCAGTAATAAAATGCATAAATTGTCAGTACCCCGCACCGAAATTGTGTAATTTTTCTTGCAAACAAATGTAGGGTTTATATGCAAAAAAATAAAAAAGAATACGTTGTATTTTTTTTAAACTTTTTGTTTTGTTTTGGAATTTTTTATTAATCGGCAAAACAAGCATTATTTTTATACTGATTTTTTTAAATTTTCATACCGATGGGGTGGTCCCGGACCACCCCACCATTCTCCACTCAACCACCCCGTGCGTACGCCACTGGTATGGGTGAAAATGGAGAATGGTTTACTTTTGTCGACTCGATAAACGCCGTTCTGGCCATGCCTATAAGCAGCTGCTTATAGAAAGCCGTCTCAGGCTCGAACACCCGCGTGACCACATTCCAATTGGGTCTGTTAAAAGTTTTCAGTGACAAAATTTAAAAAAAAAATTATACTTTCTGCAAACAACGGTAGATTCTTAAATGTAAAAAAATACATTTGCATTTTTTTTTTAATTTTTCTTTTTTTTTCCCAAATAAAAAAAACATTATATTTTGAATTATTTTTTTAAACAGACTCGGAGTGAAATATTAACTCGGAGTGAAATGACATGTCTATATATTTTTCTAAAATGCAACAAGGATTATATTAAGTGTGATGGATGTTTTTAAAAGAGAATACAAAACTTAATTTTATTTTTAGAATTTACATTATCTTATATAACTCGTTTTAAGAAAAATTAATTAATCGAATTTCCATCATGAAAAACAAATTTATTGGCAAAGAAAATTTATTCGAGTTAACCAAATTTATTTTCATTTTAAAAAATGGTTGTGTGTATAAATACATTTTTAAAACCTTTAAAAATATTTCTTTTTTAATCTGAAATGTCGTTTCTAAAAACCTTTAATATTACTACTATTTTTTTTATTTGTTATATATTTAATATATTTATAATTCGTTGGTGTTAAGTTAATTTTATAAATCTGCAGAATTTAGTTGATATTTTTATGTTTTACAATATTTCTGCGTTATTACTATGTTTAATATATTGTAGCGAATGCCACGAGGAAATTCAGTACAAACTTTTAATTATTGGGATAATTAGATTGCAGATATTTCTTTTTCTTAATGTGATTATTTTTTTCATTTAGGCAAATATGTTTTCAATATTTTTTTGAGATTTTTATGGTAATGCCTAATAGTAGTTTTTGGATTTTGTGGAATCTAATTTTTATTAAATTTTTGTAAGATTCGGGGAAAATTGATTTGTAGGAATATGCTAGTAATTTTTTTATAAGAATTTTGTAGCATAAGGTTTTCTGTATGCAATTTTATTTGTAATTATTGAAGAAGCTTATTATTTTGATTGAGGGCTAATTGTTTTGAAGGGAGCTGAGCCTGTGAGAAAAGGAGAAGGATTGAGAGACTCCTATTTACATCTTGCTCGGACATGGGACAGGGCAGTCACTTTTTATGGACCTTGGCGTTGGTTATAAATAGCAAGGGTCTCTGGACCCGACACCGGTTCATGAAAACCTGCCCTGTCTCTCCAATGACGATCCGACTTGGCGTTGGGTTTCCCTAGTTCCAGAGCTAGGCACCCCTCGGATCGTCCCCATTTTATGTCCGGCTTCTTCGATTCACGGGGGGACCCAAGCATTGCCAGTCACTTGGGCACTCGTCCTCACCTGTGCTCTGAAGAGGTCATCGAAAGGCCTGCTTCGCGTCTCTCTAAAGATTTTTTTTTTAAGGTTAGTTGGGGGTAGTGTTTAACACTTTCTGTAGTTGCGGTAGTACTTTTTAAGGAATGGAATTTACGTAGAAATGGGAAAGTGAGAAAAAAATTCTTAATACTGCATAATTTTTTGTTTGCTTACAATTTCAGTTATTCTTTTTATTTGATTTTCCTCATGGTTTCTGGTACATTTATGTGAGTGAAATGACATGAAGTTAAATTTAACTCGGAGTGAAATATTTACTCGGAGTGAAATGACATGTCTATATATTTTTATAAAATGCAACAAGGATTATATTAATTGCGATGGACGTTCTTAAAAAGAATACAAAACTTAATTTTATTTTTAGAATTTACATTATCTTATATAACTCGTTTTAAGAAAAATTAATTAATCGAATTTCCATAATGAAAAACAAATTTATTGGCAAAGAAAATTTTAAAAAGTTGGGTGGTGACCCCTTACCCCTCTAATCGCCTGTAGTAGTGGGAAAGTGTTGGGGTTACGTTTCATTTTTAAAAGTACAATATTGAAAAAGTGAGGGGCAACATCCAACTCCCTTCTAGCAAAACAGTCAAGTGATTTTAAAAAGGTTCTTCTTTACAGAATGGATGCATAACTCTTCCTATTTACGAAAGGATAACTCTTTGATCTCTTCTTGTCGGCGGACATCGGGTCGGATTACCCAGTAATAAAATGCATAAATTGTCAGTACCCCGCACCGAAATTGTGTAATTTTTCTTGCAAACAAATGTAGGGTTTATATGCAAAAAAATAAAAAAGAATACGTTGTATTTTTTTTAAACTTTTTGTTTTGTTTTGGAATTTTTTATTAATCGGCAAAACAAGCATTATTTTTATACTGATTTTTTTAAATTTTCATACCGATGGGGTGGTCCCGGACCACCCCACCATTCTCCACTCAACCACCCCGTGCGTACGCCACTGGTATGGGTGAAAATGGAGAATGGTTTACTTTTGTCGACTCGATAAACGCCGTTCTGGCCATGCCTATAAGCAGCTGCTTATAGAAAGCCGTCTCAGGCTCGAACACCCGCGTGACCACATTCCAATTGGGTCTGTTAAAAGTTTTCAGTGACAAAATTTAAAAAAAAAATTATACTTTCTGCAAACAACGGTAGATTCTTAAATGTAAAAAAATACATTTGCATTTTTTTTTTAATTTTTCTTTTTTTTTCCCAAATAAAAAAAACATTATATTTTGAATTATTTTTTTAAACAGACTCGGAGTGAAATATTAACTCGGAGTGAAATGACATGTCTATATATTTTTCTAAAATGCAACAAGGATTATATTAAGTGTGATGGATGTTTTTAAAAGAGAATACAAAACTTAATTTTATTTTTAGAATTTACATTATCTTATATAACTCGTTTTAAGAAAAATTAATTAATCGAATTTCCATCATGAAAAACAAATTTATTGGCAAAGAAAATTTATTCGAGTTAACCAAATTTATTTTCATTTTAAAAAATGGTTGTGTGTATAAATACATTTTTAAAACCTTTGAAAATATTTCTTTTTTAATCTGAAATGTCGTTTCTAAAAACCTTTAATATTACTACTATTTTTTTTATTTGTTATATATTTAATATATTTATAATTCGTTGGTGTTAAGTTAATTTTATAAATCTGCAGAATTTAGTTGATATTTTTATGTTTTACAATATTTCTGCGTTATTACTATGTTTAATATATTGTAGCGAATGCCACGAGGAAATTCAGTACAAACTTTTAATTATTGGGATAATTAGATTGCAGATATTTCTTTTTCTTAATGTGATTATTTTTTTCATTTAGGCAAATATGTTTTCAATATTTTTTTGAGATTTTTATGGTAATGCCTAATAGTAGTTTTTGGATTTTGTGGAATCTAATTTTTATTAAATTTTTGTAAGATTCGGGGAAAATTGATTTGTAGGAATATGCTAGTAATTTTTTTATAAGAATTTTGTAGCATAAGGTTTTCTGTATGCAATTTTATTTGTAATTATTGAAGAAGCTTATTATTTTGATTGAGGGCTAATTGTTTTGAAGGGAGCTGAGCCTGTGAGAAAAGGAGAAGGATTGAGAGACTCCTATTTACATCTTGCTCGGACATGGGACAGGGCAGTCACTTTTTATGGACCTTGGCGTTGGTTATAAATAGCAAGGGTCTCTGGACCCGACACCGGTTCATGAAAACCTGCCCTGTCTCTCCAATGACGATCCGACTTGGCGTTGGGTTTCCCTAGTTCCAGAGCTAGGCACCCCTCGGATCGTCCCCATTTTATGTCCGGCTTCTTCGATTCACGGGGGGACCCAAGCATTGCCAGTCACTTGGGCACTCGTCCTCACCTGTGCTCTGAAGAGGTCATCGAAAGGCCTGCTTCGCGTCTCCCTAAAGATTTTTTTTTTAAGGTTAGTTGGGGGTAGTGTTTAACACTTTCTGTAGTTGCGGTAGTACTTTTTAAGGAATGGAATTTACGTAGAAATGGGAAAGTGAGAAAAAAATTCTTAATACTGCATAATTTTTTGTTTGCTTACAATTTCAGTTATTCTTTTTATTTGATTTTCCTCATGGTTTCTGGTACATTTATGTGAGTGAAATGACATGAAGTTAAATTTAACTCGGAGTGAAATATTTACTCGGAGTGAAATGACATGTCTATATATTTTTATAAAATGCAACAAGGATTATATTAATTGCGATGGACGTTCTTAAAAAGAATACAAAACTTAATTTTATTTTTAGAATTTACATTATCTTATATAACTCGTTTTAAGAAAAATTAATTAATCGAATTTCCATAATGAAAAACAAATTTATTGGCAAAGAAAATTTTAAAAAGTTGGGTGGTGACCCCTTACCCCTCTAATCGCCTGTAGTAGTGGGAAAGTGTTGGGGTTACGTTTCATTTTTAAAAGTACAATATTGAAAAAGTGAGGGGCAACATCCAACTCCCTTCTAGCAAAACAGTCAAGTGATTTTAAAAAGGTTCTTCTTTACAGAATGGATGCATAACTCTTCCTATTTACGAAAGGATAACTCTTTGATCTCTTCTTGTCGGCGGACATCGGGTCGGATTACCCAGTAATAAAATGCATAAATTGTCAGTACCCCGCACCGAAATTGTGTAATTTTTCTTGCAAACAAATGTAGGGTTTATATGCAAAAAAATAAAAAAGAATACGTTGTATTTTTTTTAAACTTTTTGTTTTGTTTTGGAATTTTTTATTAATCGGCAAAACAAGCATTATTTTTATACTGATTTTTTTAAATTTTCATACCGATGGGGTGGTCCCGGACCACCCCACCATTCTCCACTCAACCACCCCGTGCGTACGCCACTGGTATGGGTGAAAATGGAGAATGGTTTACTTTTGTCGACTCGATAAACGCCGTTCTGGCCATGCCTATAAGCAGCTGCTTATAGAAAGCCGTCTCAGGCTCGAACACCCGCGTGACCACATTCCAATTGGGTCTGTTAAAAGTTTTCAGTGACAAAATTTAAAAAAAAAATTATACTTTCTGCAAACAACGGTAGATTCTTAAATGTAAAAAAATACATTTGCATTTTTTTTTTAATTTTTCTTTTTTTTTCCCAAATAAAAAAAACATTATATTTTGAATTATTTTTTTAAACAGACTCGGAGTGAAATATTAACTCGGAGTGAAATGACATGTCTATATATTTTTCTAAAATGCAACAAGGATTATATTAAGTGTGATGGATGTTTTTAAAAGAGAATACAAAACTTAATTTTATTTTTAGAATTTACATTATCTTATATAACTCGTTTTAAGAAAAATTAATTAATCGAATTTCCATCATGAAAAACAAATTTATTGGCAAAGAAAATTTATTCGAGTTAACCAAATTTATTTTCATTTTAAAAAATGGTTGTGTGTATAAATACATTTTTAAAACCTTTAAAAATATTTCTTTTTTAATCTGAAATGTCGTTTCTAAAAACCTTTAATATTACTACTATTTTTTTTATTTGTTATATATTTAATATATTTATAATTCGTTGGTGTTAAGTTAATTTTATAAATCTGCAGAATTTAGTTGATATTTTTATGTTTTACAATATTTCTGCGTTATTACTATGTTTAATATATTGTAGCGAATGCCACGAGGAAATTCAGTACAAACTTTTAATTATTGGGATAATTAGATTGCAGATATTTCTTTTTCTTAATGTGATTATTTTTTTCATTTAGGCAAATATGTTTTCAATATTTTTTTGAGATTTTTATGGTAATGCCTAATAGTAGTTTTTGGATTTTGTGGAATCTAATTTTTATTAAATTTTTGTAAGATTCGGGGAAAATTGATTTGTAGGAATATGCTAGTAATTTTTTTATAAGAATTTTGTAGCATAAGGTTTTCTGTATGCAATTTTATTTGTAATTATTGAAGAAGCTTATTATTTTGATTGAGGGCTAATTGTTTTGAAGGGAGCTGAGCCTGTGAGAAAAGGAGAAGGATTGAGAGACTCCTATTTACATCTTGCTCGGACATGGGACAGGGCAGTCACTTTTTATGGACCTTGGCGTTGGTTATAAATAGCAAGGGTCTCTGGACCCGACACCGGTTCATGAAAACCTGCCCTGTCTCTCCAATGACGATCCGACTTGGCGTTGGGTTTCCCTAGTTCCAGAGCTAGGCACCCCTCGGATCGTCCCCATTTTATGTCCGGCTTCTTCGATTCACGGGGGGACCCAAGCATTGCCAGTCACTTGGGCACTCGTCCTCACCTGTGCTCTGAAGAGGTCATCGAAAGGCCTGCTTCGCGTCTCTCTAAAGATTTTTTTTTTAAGGTTAGTTGGGGGTAGTGTTTAACACTTTCTGTAGTTGCGGTAGTACTTTTTAAGGAATGGAATTTACGTAGAAATGGGAAAGTGAGAAAAAAATTCTTAATACTGCATAATTTTTTGTTTGCTTACAATTTCAGTTATTCTTTTTATTTGATTTTCCTCATGGTTTCTGGTACATTTATGTGAGTGAAATGACATGAAGTTAAATTTAACTCGGAGTGAAATATTTACTCGGAGTGAAATGACATGTCTATATATTTTTATAAAATGCAACAAGGATTATATTAATTGCGATGGACGTTCTTAAAAAGAATACAAAACTTAATTTTATTTTTAGAATTTACATTATCTTATATAACTCGTTTTAAGAAAAATTAATTAATCGAATTTCCATAATGAAAAACAAATTTATTGGCAAAGAAAATTTTAAAAAGTTGGGTGGTGACCCCTTACCCCTCTAATCGCCTGTAGTAGTGGGAAAGTGTTGGGGTTACGTTTCATTTTTAAAAGTACAATATTGAAAAAGTGAGGGGCAACATCCAACTCCCTTCTAGCAAAACAGTCAAGTGATTTTAAAAAGGTTCTTCTTTACAGAATGGATGCATAACTCTTCCTATTTACGAAAGGATAACTCTTTGATCTCTTCTTGTCGGCGGACATCGGGTCGGATTACCCAGTAATAAAATGCATAAATTGTCAGTACCCCGCACCGAAATTGTGTAATTTTTCTTGCAAACAAATGTAGGGTTTATATGCAAAAAAATAAAAAAGAATACGTTGTATTTTTTTTAAACTTTTTGTTTTGTTTTGGAATTTTTTATTAATCGGCAAAACAAGCATTATTTTTATACTGATTTTTTAAAATTTTCATACCGATGGGGTGGTCCCGGACCACCCCACCATTCTCCACTCAACCACCCCGTGCGTACGCCACTGGTATGGGTGAAAATGGAGAATGGTTTACTTTTGTCGACTCGATAAACGCCGTTCTGGCCATGCCTATAAGCAGCTGCTTATAGAAAGCCGTCTCAGGCTCGAACACCCGCGTGACCACATTCCAATTGGGTCTGTTAAAAGTTTTCAGTGACAAAATTTAAAAAAAAAATTATACTTTCTGCAAACAACGGTAGATTCTTAAATGTAAAAAAATACATTTGCATTTTTTTTTTAATTTTTCTTTTTTTTTTCCCAAATAAAAAAAACATTATATTTTGAATTATTTTTTTAAACAGACCGATGGGGGGGGGGTGACCCCCCCTTCCCCCCCCCCCCCCGCGTACGCCACTGCATTCAAAGTTTACAACTGGCCGACCCTTGAATGTATCTTTTTTTTGTTAAGATTTTAAATTAATTGTTTGAAAACTTTGCTTGGAAGATTTCAATCGAAGTTTGTTGAAAAACACTTTATAATTTAATTTATTTATACTAGTAGTTCCCAACCCGTAGTCCGCCTACCGCTGGTGGTCCGCGAGAGGTTCTAAGTGGTCTTTTGGAGACATTTTTCATCTCCACATATGTTTTCATTTTACCTTTTTTAAGAAAGGGTAAGGCGCCTGAGATGTTTTCCTTTTAAAACTAAAATGAAATTGTATAATATACTTTATAATAAAATAATCTTTTTCTTTTTTTTTTTAAAAGAGGGCTATAAAGTTTTTTTCAATTTAATTTTGGGAACAAATGGAAAAATTAAATATTTAATATTAATTTTACAATTTTTAGCAAAATTGCAGTTGGTTTAAAATTAAAATAATTAAAAGATACTATATTTTTTCTTCGTTTGTTTGTTGATATATTTTATGAATTTATATCTTTTTTATTAAATGAATTCTCCAATTTTCATTTTTGAATATACAAATTTGGCCCAAAAATATCTAAGTTTGTGAACAAGAGACATGTTTTGAAATACCTTAGATTAATTAAACGAGGACTAGAAATAGAAAACGACCTAAGTACCAAAAAAATCGAAAATCTTTTTTTTACGAAAAAATGTCCTAAAGACCAAGCTAAACAAAATGGAGAACGCCCAAAGTGTAAACTCCAGTAGTAATAGTTCAAAAATTTGAGTGAAATGGAAAAACCCCTAAGTACCAATTGCGAGTGCTTTTCATTTTTCGGCTCTCCTGAAAATTTTTCTTTTTTGGACTTAGGTCGTTTTCCATTTCTAGCCCTCAAATGTTGAAATGCTACCTTAATGAAACATATAGAGCTAAACAGTTTACTTTTTTAATTTAATAAATGTATTTACAAAATAAATACGGTTTTATTAAACTATATATATTATGTATCTAAATTATATTTAGTACCCAACAGGGCCTATTTTAAAATAGAGTTGGTGGGGATTTTTCCCTACCAGTTTGCAGAAATGCCCCACAAGTCATGCAGATTTGCCCCACCGGAATTTTGTTTTGTTCAATTTTCCACAGTAAAAACATAAACTTGAATATGTGGCATAGGAAAGAATAACGTTAGACAGAGACATATCCCCATTCCTGTGAAAAGGCCCGATTTCGACACTTAATCTCCTAACGAGGGAAAAAAACTTTCCCCTGCCCTTCCCCCGTCTAGCTATTTTTCCCATCCACAAACATCCTTTTGTTCAGAACCGAGTGGTCGAGCAGTTGACAATATATTTCGGATTGCCAACTGTTCGAAATCGTTTTATTGCACCCTTTCTTATCTACGCAGGATCTCTTAAGTGCGCACCAACTGTTTTTTTTATAGCCGAGAAAACGCTTGGCAAGTATTTGAAGGGATTTGGGCAGAAATATATGGCCTGGAGGTGTGGGGGTGTCATAAGGGGTGGAAAAAGTGTTTCAATAGATCCTTTTGGTATGGAAATGTTGCCAGTAAATAAAACAACCTGTTCAGAATCGACGTTCCAGTATTATTCCTTAGGCCCATTTTTCACTTCAATTTTAAACGATATTTTTACCTGCATTTAACAGTTACAAAAAGTAAGTAAATTACATTTATTTATTTTTATTTAGATTTCTTTTACGGTGTGTAGTTTAACTAAATGTTATTTGTATAGTTAAAAGAGATTTCAAATTTTTACTTTTGGGGGAAAATATATTTCCCGATGTTAATAACATTTTGAAGGGATCGTTATTTACAAATTTAAATTCATATAGAGGCCTAAATTTTTCAAAATTATTGTTGAGGGGTAGCTCTAATTTTTAATAAAATGCATAAACTATATGAAAATATAGCCAGTCTTTCAAAAGATTATGCTTATGAATATGTTTTAGTTTCTTTTTTAAATTTTGATTGGTAATTTTATATGAACAAAATGTATCATGGATGTATAATTCTAAGGTAGCCAAAATTAGCATATTTAAGTTATTTGTACTAAATGTCTAGAGTGAAACGACAGCAAGGTTAAAATAATTTATTTGAAAAATATGTTGTTGTTTTTTCGTTACTTATATATGATCGAAAAGAGATCAAATATTTTTTATTAAAATTGTTATGAAAATGTTTTATTTTTAGATATTCTCAATATATTGATACCAATATAAATTAATCAAAAAGTAAAAAAGAATTGGATATATTACTTTTTAACAAAGTAATATGCCAGGTTAATGCCAACTATCTTACGTAAAAAGCCATTCGGTAACACATTTAAATTCTGAGATAGTAAGTCTTAGTCTCGCCACCAAATCTTTCATTGGATATTTATTTTGTAGGTTCAGAGGCGTAAAGTTTTCAAAATTATTTTTGGGGGGAGGGGGGAGCCTCGAGCCCGTGGGCCCAATACCAGCTTACGTTTATGCGTAGGTTATATGAAATATATGAGTAACTTGAATAAATGTTGGTAGAAATGAAAAAGTATCTGAAAGTTTGATTTAAAAAAAAATACTTCAAACCGATGCAAAAAAAATAGTCAAAACTTTTGTAAAAGCCATTTAATACTATTTTTTTTTATTTAACTACTTATCTTAGATTTTTATTTTAGATGTGGCAATGCTTCCATTACTTTTCTTTTTAATAATACTTAATTATAAATCTCAAATAACTCTGATTCACAATAAACTTCTATTTCCCCACCAGAATAATTTATTTGTCTTGAAGAAGAATTATTTAATATTTTCAAAAAATGTGGGCTTTAAGGGAAGGGGAGTTTGAAAGAGGAGTTCCATTCATGTAATTTTAACTCTTGGTCGCACCACGTTCCATGCAAGTGAAAAAGGATAATTTCCTGCTACAACAAGTTGATGTCAGATCATAGGCAGTCAGATAACCTTGAAACAATTAATAATAGACTCATCATAGTCTTAAATGGAAAAGGAACAGCATTTTTCAATCACCGTCACAGTGCTAAAATTTCTGCAGCTGAAGGAACGGCGACAACAGTTGTCGGAGCAGCAATTTACAAAAACAGAGATTATATAAAAACATTTTTCAGAAATGATAACAAGTTTTAAGAAAGCAATAAAGCATTATGTTTTTAAAAAATTTAAAACTACTTATTTTTCTACATTTTTGTGCTGTAAAATAAAATATTTTTCGAATACAAATAAATAGAATATTATTGTTCATCTTATAATGTAAATGCTACTTATTAATGCACATTTTGTTTGTAATATGCTCGAAAACTAGTCTAAAATATACCTAAGTATACATATTTTAAATGTATATATACTATAGATTTAAAACTTTATTTGTGTGAAGTAAAATGGCGGAAATGTAGGAAATATATATTTTAAAATACAAAACATTAGGTTTTTTTAAAAAAAGAATATTTAAAAAAAAATTGCATTATAAAAATAAATAAAATATACTTTTATGAATCTTTAGAAAATTTCAAGAATTCGATCATTTCTTTTAAATAAACTTTTTTATTAACTTTTCATAAAATATATAATTTTAAACTAAGTTTATTAAATTAGTTTAAAATTTGCTATTTTAAGTACAAAGTTTTCATTAACATCTGGGGTTCTGCTTTCTGCAGAATTTAATTTGCCCCACCAGTTAAAATTCCTTAAAATAGGCTCTGGTACCTAAGTATTAGTTTTAATGTTATTAGAATATATTGGGTCGCGACTTGCCGAAATATCGAGGCAGTTGTCCATAGCCATTTAAAGGTTGAGAGCCCTGTATTTATACAGTCTTGAATTAAAGCTTCTTTTAAATGTAAAAATGAGATGTAAAAAATAAAAACAAGTCCTCAAAACGTAATATGTTACTCTACTTTTATTATGAATTAAGATTGGACAACATTCGCCAATAGCTCATTGTGCATTTCTTGTGCGACGTACATCCAACCAACCAACATTGGACACTAAAGTCACAAAGACCACACAAGTCCCCCCCCCCCCCCCCCTCCCCATCCACACCTCCAAAAAATATTAAAGGAGCTGTATAGGTTAGAAAGCCGCAGTGAGGTACGTGAAACGACTTGTGCGTGTTGCAGTGGGTGTATGGGCACTAGGGAGCTAATATGTCATGTATGTGTCGGATTTCTTGACAAGGCGATTAACTTCTAAATGTAGCTGTTAAACTTTGTTTATTTTTCATTGTCAACGGTTGCGTGTGCATCTAGCCAATACTCGGCTTTGATTTATGGGCGCAATGTCGAGAAGCAATTGCTTTACAGTTGTTGATTGGTTAGAATATGCAAGTGTTTAACGAATACTCATTAGTTGTACGATTAAAAGAAAGATTCGGCTTATCATATAATTTTGGCAACATATTTGCTGACTACGAATGTTAAAAGACGCCCGATTTACTTACGAAGAAATGTCCACACTTGCCACTCAAGTAAAAGGAACTCTCAATTCACGTTCAATCTCGCCCATGTCGACTGACCCAGAAGATTTAGCTCCGCTCACCCCAGGTAATTTCAGGGATGGGAATTCTGCGCCAGAGAGCGCCAAAAGTGGTATCCTGCGCCAACTTGCTACAAAACCACATTTATGTGCGATTCTGCGCCAATTTTGTTTTAAATCCTTGTTAAACACATGCGCCAAGTCTTGGTGCTCGTTTGTCTGGCCATAAACGAAGTTAAGGCAACCTTAGGAAGAGGAAATGGGAGAAAATTTAAGCACATTTTCTCAAGTTTAAATAGTATTTGTAGAAATATGGAGAGGAACGAATGGAGTATAAGCATGCTATACGTCAAGCAGAGCAATGCTTAAATGGAATAATTTCGCGTCATTAAACAGGACTTGATTCCTGATGTTCAACTTTTTAGACAAGGGCATTTCATTGTCATAACACATTTCCATCATTGAAATATCGGATCGTTTGTTTTTTTGTGCACAATCGATGCTCAATCTTGAAAAACTGAGAATTTTAAAAGAATGGAGAATCTTTTAACATGTAGGAATATTTGCGATCTTCGTCAAACGGAGATAATTCACTCGAAAGTTGATGGTTTCTGTTGATGTCTTTCGTTGCATAATGGCACTCACTGTTTAAAGAATTTTTTTCGCTCTTGAAAACTAAGATATTCACTAAACGCGGTCGGCTGCTATCTTCGTTGAAATGCTTACAATCCTTTTGCATCTGATAAATAAGTACTTGTTTTTCATTATTTTTTATTTCATCGTGATTTACTTTGCACTACCCAGGGGTGGTACTTTTCCGTTTTTTTTTTAATTTTCGGAACCCGAAACGAACGGGGTTTTAAAAATTTAGAAATGTAGAATTCAAGATTTTAATTTGATTAAAAATTTCTTCAACATTTCAATTTAAGCATATTTTCTAAATTTTAAATATTTGTAAAATTTAAGGTAATAACTTTTTGAGATTTGTCCGAATTTTTAGTCAAGGGTATATAATTATAAGACACTGGATCATTGGAAAATTTCAGTTCGTTTGTTGTTTTATGAAGAATCGATGCTCAATCTAAAAAAAAACATAATTTCACAAAAATTTAGCATCTTGAATATGTAGAAATATTTGCGATTTTCGTCAAACGGGGATGATATCACTCTGGAGTTGAGATGAATGATTATAACTATAATTACGTCGCATCTGCCGAATGCAACTTTCATTTGACACTCTTTTGTTATATATTTTCATTCATGGAAACCTTGAACTTGTAGAAATTCGCTAAACGCGATCTGCTGCGATCTCCGTTGGAAGACTTTCAATCCTTTTGCATCCGATATACACATTTATTATAATTCACTGCTTTTTGTTTTATCATGATTTGTTTTGCACTACTTAACAAAATTACATTACATTTTTCGAAAATATAATTTAATTCACGAAATTGAAATTTAGGACTTGTAATTTTCAGTAATAAAAGTGGATTTTTAAAAAAAAAAAATCTTGTTTCTTCTTGTTTGGATGGTATTCAAATTCCAATTTAATCCTTTTTTGTTTAAATGTTCATATATTTTATTAAATTAATTATTTTTTTTGGAAACTATTTAGCTTTTTGAAAGTTTTCAAATTGCTTATTAAACTAATTTTTAAGATACTAACTTAAGTGTAATTTTTAATGATTTAAATTACCATGCTTAAAATATAGCAAGGTATGTTTTCTATAAATTTATTACTATTTAATAAATCTAGTTTGTGTGGAAAAGTTAATGAATTTTATATCCCTTAGACAGTGGTGACATTCTTAATTGTCTTTTTCATGCACAAGGTATGCGATATTGTAGTTTGTTAGTGTTTTGGTTTATTGTATAAACAACATTTTACTAAAAAATTCAAAATTGAAAGTTAAGTATATATTGTAAAATATTGTATAAATTGATTAATTCTTAATTAAAAAACTCTTTTGGTTAAATATTTTTAACTGCCTTTAAATGGTTTCATAAAGCTTAACAGTATAAAAAAGATGTAAACAGCAAAATACAGTTTTAGGGTTTTTACTTCTTAGTTGAAAATATTATTTATTTACGAAATTGAAGTTTGTAATATTTTATGTAATAACAATGGACAATTTGAAAAAAGTTCTTTTTGTTGGATTTGCAATTCGTTTTGGCATTATTATTTGATTTAAATGTTTATATACTATTTAATAAATATTTTTGTGTTTAAACCCCTCACCCCTACGCTTAACATGCTTAAAAAAAGTAGTAACATAGGTTTTCCATCAAATTATTACTCTTTAATTCTAAAGTTTGTGCGAATAAATTAAGCAATTTTATTTCCGAACAGTAACAACCTTCTTAATAGATTTCATGCACAATATATGCAAGATTGCAACACTGTTTTGGTTTTTATAAACCACATTTCAGTGGGGGGAAAAATCAACATATGAAAATTAAATATATATTGTAAAAAAATTGAAAATTCAATAATTCTTAATTAAAAACTAATTTTTGTAGAATATTTTCAACTGTCTTTAAAATGTCTCATTTATAGCCTCTACCGGTTTTGATTTATTGCATAAAAAATGGCATAAATAAGCAATAGAGGCCTTCAGGGTTTTTACACCTTGGGTAGTGTACCACATCTGATTTAAAATCGCATGTTACAAATTTTAATTGCTACAATTGTTGTTTAATATGCTAAAATTCACTGCTACGTTTTATTGCATTCTTGCTACAAATCTACAGTTTTCTGCTACAATTTGTCGCGTTTCTTCTCCAAAACTTAAATTTTGCTGCTCCAAAACGCTACAATTTATTGCGTTCCTGCTACAAATATTCAGTTTTGCTGCTACAATTTGTCGTGTTTCTGCTCCAAAACTTAAATTTTGCTGCTCCAAAAATTGCTCCAAACTGGTCTTTAGCACTTCCCATCCCTGTAATTTCTTAATTCGAGATAGTAGCCTTTCTCATCCCCCTGAGCCTAGCTTGCTAAACTTTCAAGAAAATATAATACATCGTTGGCAACGAATCCAAAGGCTACACCAGCATTTTTGGAAAAGGTGGTCCTCCGAATACTTGAATCGTTTACAGGAGAGGCCAAAATGGAAAAAAACAAAGCCCTAATCTCGAAGTAGGAGAACTTGTTTTGATTAAAGATCAAAGATTGCCTCCAACCAAGTGGCTACTTGGTAAAATTTTAGGGGTTCACAAAGGGGAGGACGGACTCGTGCGTGTACTTACACCCTTCGCACGAAGGAGACCACCCTCGTTCGTACTATTGTAAAGTTATGCAAACTCCCTTTCTAATTTTTTCATTTTAGTTTCTTTCAGATTTCTGTGTCCGAATACTGATTTTTTGAAACCCGGGGTTTCAAGGCGAAGAGAATGTTCGAGCACCTTCAGCTCAACCTTACTTGCGCACGCAGTTACTCCAGGACCGCACTCGGACCGGAAGCCAGATTCGCATTAGCTGAAAAGGACCGCATTTTCCAGCTATAAATACCAACCTGTTCCTGGATGTTATTGTCTTTCTTTCTCTCTTTCGTATAAACCACAACAGCAGTGGTCAACTGTGTAATCAAGCATAAAGCATGTGAATTTATGATTAGTTTTTATTAGATCAACTGTTGTTTTTATAATTATATAATAAAATTTATTTTTTACTGTACCTGAAGACTCTAGAAATTTATTTTCGAGCTATCACTAAAGGAACAAAGGCCAACTTAGCCGGCGCAGTCCACTTTCCACTATGCGAGGATAGGCATGGCCAAGGGATAGGCCATTTATCCCCATAAGCTATGATTCCCCCTTGGTGTTACGGTTACGGGGGTTCTGAAATATCAACACCTTTTATGTGTGTGTGTGTCGTGCAAGTGTCTGCCAAATGACTACTCTACCAGGACGGCCTGAACCGATTTTAAAGACTTATTCATGTTAAATGTACTCTTGTCCTGAATTTCTCCACGGGATAAAATAACTGGAAGCAGACACGTAAGATATAGATTTTTATTGGAGGCGGGGTTATTCAGTGACTGATAGCAACGTAATTATTTAGGTACCTTATCCCCCCTCACTTAGATAGTGGGAATTCTTAACCGATCCCCTCACTTAGAGGGGGAATCCGTACCCCCCCCCCCCGAAAAAAATCAACACATTTCTTCGCCCCCCTCCCCAAACATTTTTTTTCCTCAAAAAATGTATTAATTTTCATTTAAGTAAACAGGTATACGTTGCCATATAAATATCGAAACAGCAACAGTTATCATTGCCATTAACTACCTTTTAACATTTGTCAATAACTATTTTTTAAATTAGTAAATTACACCCTAATTATGAAATAAATTTAGAGAACAAATTTAAACTTTGAGAATCCTTATAATACAGTAAAATCCGTTTATAACGATACGCCGGATATAACAATGTAAAATGCAAAGTAAGTTTGGATTTCTATAGCAGTCTACGTTAATATAACGATTCCGGATATAACGATCAAATTATGACGGTCCCTTGAACATCGCTATAAGCGGTTTTTACTGTATATGCGTGGTAACGTTAGTTAGAGAATTTATGGTTATGGTAATTTAAAGATCTATTAGCGGTTTAGTTGACCAAAACTAGTAAAGAATAATATAAAGGCTGTGTGATCTAAAGTAGTACCAATTAAATAATGGTTTTTAAAATTTTATTATAATAATTAAAATAGTAATTGTGCACGTTATTTTAATTATTTTTCATTAATTAAGATAGCAATTAATATTAATTACCGCAAATTACGTCAATATTTTAGGGGAATATTGTAGGCATTGAGCCATAAAGAAACGAAAATTAGCCTTAAAAATATATACAACCACTCATGTGGCAATATAAAATTTAATAATACTTCCTTCTAAAAACAAAAAAAATTCTCATAACCTATAATATTTCCGTATTTTTGCGTAATTATCAGCATTATCTAAAGAGCTGTATTTAGAGCGCAATGGGGGAGTTTCACGCCGAGAAAAAGAAGACCGCTGTTCCAAAGGAACATGGAAAAAAATTCGCGACCCCGAATAAGTTCCGTAGGATTAGTATGGAACTTCAGTTCCTGTCCTTTAATTTTAAGTTTTTGTCCTTAAATAATATCTAAATATAAAAATATTTACTTCATACACTGAGATAGATTGTACTAAATGTTTATGAAGCATTTTTGTATTTAAATAAAAGTATTTTTCCATATTTCGTTGTAACTCTAATTATATACATATATAATATAAGTATTTCTGCATTTAAATTTATTCACATATAGAATAAAAATATTACTTATTTGGAAAAACAAATATTATTAACAAACTTTCCCAGAATTGCAAGTGTAGCGACTAAATAAACAAAAGCAAAGTTGTCTGTTGTAGGGAAGAAATCGAAACTACTAGTAAGTTCCCATGTTGATACGTCGCGTGAAACTCTCGGATAAATTAAAAAAAAAAAAATCTTAGCAATGAAACTCCTATCTGTCGAGTCTTTTTTTAGTTGAGAGAGGAAAGCCGCCATACCTTGAATTCCCCTATTGGCAAAACTGGCTTCCAGTAACCATGTTAGAATTCAGTGGTTCATCCTATGGGAGTATTCTAATGTATTACCACTAAGCTCAAATAATATAATCACTGTTCCTGTCGGGGAAAATTATAAAGTTCGTCGGGGAAAAAGCTTTAATTTAACTGTTAAAAACAAGTGTTTGTGAAACATTGAATACATTTTTTTCTAATTAAATGGATCTGTGTCATCCCGACAGACAGAATTCCGCGACAATGTTAAAGTTCATTGAAATCCAGACAATCATGTCCGAATAAGGGGCTCGGATAAGCATCCGATGAGTACGAGTTCAATCCTCAGCATGTGAGTAACTTTTTAGTAAACGGATGGTTGTCAAATTCGCTCTTTTTACGACCAAAATATATTCACTGTATATGAGGCTGCTGGGTGGGCTGGATGAGGGGGATTTAACGTAGTTATTTAAGGGGGACCCGAGCCCCAAAATCCGGAAAAATTGCTAATTTTTTTTTCTTCATAAAACGATGCTAAACAAACTTGAGAAGGTGTATACAAAATTTCAAAACAGTAAAAGAAACAGAACATATGTTTTTTTACATGTTTATATGCCATTTATAATCCTTCTACATACTGTTCGTCTGCAACAATCGTCATTTACTCAAAATATTTTTTTTTAATTTTGGTCACGTTTAAAATGCTAAGGCTTTGTAAATAATTAACTTAAAACTAAACTGTTAATAGTTTTTGAAGTTCTAATATTTGTTTTATAAACGTATGTATAGCTTTTTTAAATTAAGTTATAAATTATTTTTTTACAAATTATTAAACTTAAAAGTTTGAATATATTTTGGGTTTTGAACTTAAAATAAGTTTTTAAAAACAATCAAAACACAAATCTGCAAAAGTCTATACATACGATTGTAGTGTGTACTTTGATGTTATTTAATCAATTAAAAAAATTTAAAAACATTAAAAATTTAAAAAGGAGTAGTGTTTTTAAAAAACGTCTTTTTAAGCTTAAAAAATTCCAAAAATATCAAAAATAATTTTTTAAAACATATTTTTGTTTTTGATTATTGTTTAGAAAAAGATGTTCTAATAATATAAAAAAATTGGTATTTCTGAATTCATTAATAAACAAATTAGGATTTGGGGCTCGGGTCTCCCTTAAAAAGTAATATCCAGTAAATTCAAGAACTTTTTGGGGGTTGTGGCATTTTATTTCAAGATTGGTTGGTCGAGCTTGATATCTCGTCGTAATTTTGATCCTGTCGATATTTTTTACGTTTCGGAACTTTAATTAAATTTTGTATACAATAATTTTCAAACAAACCAAAAAATGAGTAATAAAAAATTAGGTAGGCAGTGTCCCTCTCAAAACGGCCGGAATGTGTAAGGCATGTAACGTTAAACTCAACTCGAGCACTTTTTGGGTTCCTAAAAAACTCTGCGTGCTCTCAGACGAGTATGAGATAGATGATGATGCAATCGCGCCAATTTTACCGAATGTGGACAAATATATTGGATTTTGCACAGTCTAGTTCCAAACGCAAAATTTATTTTACTTTTCGTCAAGGTAACCATTGTCACTTGACCATAGAAGAACAACCCACGGCAGTCTGAGTCGCTTTATTTCCCAGACCTCTATAAGTCCCAGAAAGTGTCTGCCTCCAAAAGATAATATCAGTTTCGTCGGACCCAATGTGCTTCCTGACAAAGGGGAAGACGGCAAGATGCCACTCGACAGTATTCTATGGTTCTGCCTCGACTCGATCTTTCGGATCTTGTTCACCCTTGGTGGCATACTAACAGTCCGGCCGAGGTATTGGAAGGAGGCAATACCGCTAAAAGGGGCAAATAAGGTCGTAAAAATGTCATCTGTCACTTGTTAGCTTTATCTTCAAAGGAAAAGAACTATAAAGGGAAAATATTTTCATTCAAGAACACCATTTTCCATTCCATAGTATTTTTGTTCTTTTAGCTGGCTTTTCACTGGCAAGCTCTCTTTGAATTTCGAGGGGGTCACGAATCTGTATAGGATAGGACACACAGAGGACTGCTGACTGGTGTTGCGTCACTAGTATTTAAGGTCTTCAAGAAATAGGAGTTCAAGTAAATGATCAGGTCGCTATGTACGAAGCAGTAGAACAGTCGGAGTTTTTCTTTTGTCCGTTCCGTTCTTTTTGAAAGGTTTAAAAAACTAGATAAAGTTTGCTGTTTTTATTTTTTAAAAGAGTAAAAAAATGCAGGATAGTAGGCAATGCATTGAGACTAGTGTATTTGGGAATTAGTATCGTCAAAACTTTGATGCAATTCGTATAAGGTGAGATGTTTTAAAAAATATTGTGATTTTTTTTTAAATATTTTATTTGTGCCTGGCAACTTAATAATATTTTATTTATTTTGAACAGAATCCTATTTTGTTGATTTTTACAGGCCTCGCAACAGGTCCTTTTTTTCCCTAAAAGTCCTTTTTGTTACTTGAGGTACTTAAAAGTCCTTTTTTTCAGAATATGGTCCCTTTTTCCCTTATTTTAGCAAAAAATTATTTTTTCCACCCTTTGTGACTATAATAACACATTTCTGGCCCTTTCTCCTCCTTATTTAAATTTTTTTTATTATGTAATGGTCATTACAATCATGTTCGTATATGTGTTGAATCTGCTGCTAGAGTGTTGCAACTCTCGAATATCATTAAACCAGCAAAAGGCTAGCTGTTTTGTGTTTACAAATGTAATTAATCACATTAGTGTGGAATGTGGGGCCTAAGTCTAAAGTGTTCTCCCAGGACCACTGGATCTTGCTTATGCATTGCATCAAAAACAAATGTAAATGATGTAGGTGAAAGTGTAAATTGGAATTACACAATTTCCCAGTATTTCATATTCTAATTAAGCAAATACTGTTCGATTTACTTTTGATTTGAAAAATAGACTTTTCTTGTAGTAAGTAGCATCCCTGCTGAATTTCAAGAAATTTGGCCAAAATTAAAGAAGTTACAAATAACTTGAGATTATTACAACATGAATTTTTAAAAAACATTTTTGCACAAATTTACTAACTTTTTTAATAATGTTCCGATTTTCTTCAAATTTGGTTGTAATAATGCTTGGAATAATGTTTGAAATAGTAGAATGCTATGTAGTTAAAAAAACTTAATTAAATTATTTTTCCAAATTTTTACTAGGGGTACTGGAAAAAAGAGTGAAAAAAAGTAATAACGATTCAATGTACGTTCTTAAACATAGTTTTTTTGCTGCAACAAAACGCATGCATTCATTAATTTATTTTATGTTATACTAACTATTACCCCCCCCCCCCCCTCCCCCAGCAAAAAAAAAATAGATTCGATTTTCTTCAAATTTGGTTGCAATAATACTTGAAATAGAAAAATAGATTCGATTTTCTTCAAATTTGGTTGGAATAATGCTTGAAATAGTAGAATGCTATGTAGTTAAAAAAAACTTAATTAAATTATTTTTTTAAATTTTTATTAGGGGTACTGGAAAAAAGAGTGAAAGAAAGTAATAACGATTCAATGTACGATACGTTCTTAAACATAGTTTTGTTGCTGCAACAAAACGCATGCATTCATTAATTTTTTTTTATGTTATACTAACTATTACCCGCGGTTTCGCACACGTAAAAAATGGTCCCTCATTGGTTCTCCCCGACGTGTTTCACGTTCCTCTACACGACGGTATGTCATTTATGCACATAAGCTGTTTGCATATGAAGTTATTGGGGTTTGAATTGTATATTGCAACAATTACGTCTAATACCCCTTAACAATGCGGTGTAAAGGTCAGAGGGGGTGAGGGGAATAGGTTAAAAATACATCAGTTCGTAAAGTCCCTTTCCTGCACACGATCATATATTATTTATCCCCATAGGCTGAATCTAAGTGAAGTTACATTCAATTTACACGTGTCATTTTTTAGGCTGCGACTCCGACCCTGACCTAAAGCATAGACGGTATAGTCAGAAACTGGTATAGTGTTCAGAAATAGCTTGCATATATGAAACTTATCATTTCGAGCTTTCTTTCAATAGGATAGATTTTTTTTTTTTTTTTTATAATTTACAACTCTTTTAATCCGTTGCTTTGTTCCTATAATTTGGTCAACATAAGGTTTAAAATATTCATGAGATTTAACAAATTGTTTTAATAGTTTTACGGTGCGTTATTTGGTGATAGTTAACGAAAATTTAACGCAGACTTAAATTTTGTAGGTCTCTTTTTGTCCCTTTTTTTAAGATATTTGGTCCCTTTTTCCCTAGGGACAAATGAAAAAAGTGTTGCGAGCCCTGTTTTTATGTTTTCTGCATTTCGAAGAACTATGGTAATTTTTATATTGTCATTATTATTTATTATAGTAGTTTTTTCTAACAATTATTTTTTTCACGTGAAGATTAAAAACTACCCTTATTAATACAATTTTTGTTATTGTAAATTTTGTGAAATTTAAAATCATTTGAAATTTAATAATAAAATCTGATTATAGAATTAATTTTTCTTTTGGGATCCTTAAAATTAATACATTGATAATTTTTCTAAAAAAATCAGTTCAGAAGAAATCAAATCCTATTTTAAAGGACATTCATGGCTCAATTGTCATAAATTAGAAATGGACAGTATCATTAAATCCATTAATTTTTTTTATTAGTCCTACTAGGTGATTTAAACATGTTGGTGTTGGTGAAATGAAAATATAAAATTGAATTAATTAGAAAAATTTGAATTTGCAACAAACCTATATAAATTACAAATAGGTCAAAATATGAGATCCATTTTCTATGTATTAGACACAGGCGATTCCATTGTCAATTCAGCATGAATTTTCCAGGCTGACTAAGAAATTAAAAACGACCTTTTTTCTTATGTAACAAACATTTAATTTCATATGTTCCTATTCCATACGACATTAAAATTTATAGAAAAACGTAGATTAATTCTAAAATTGAACGAAATCGCTTCAAAGGTTTTTTAAAAAATCCTTATCATGGTGAAAGTGAAATGTTAAACAGATTGGATCGATTTTGAGATACATAGAAAGTTCAGTATTAAAAAAAATTCTTTTTAATATAAATTTTTCAAAACAAGTACAAATCCAAAATGTATTAGGAAAATTAAAATATTTCTTTAAAAAATATGTAACACTTTCTATTTTTTTTTTTTTTTTTTAGGACTTTTAAATTTGTTATCTCAATCGGACAGTCGTAAATATATTGTTTAGAAAAGTTCCTGGAAGCAATAAACAAATGCTTAAAAAATGTTTTAAAACTTTTTCATCTTCAATAATAATTTACCTACATCCCTATGTTACAGAGCATATTTTAAGGAATTTTAACTGGTGGGGCAAATTAAATTCTGCAGAAAGCAGAACCCCAAATGTTAATGAAAACTTTGTACTTAAAATAGCAAATTTTTAACTAATTTAATAAACTTAGTTTAAAATTATATATTTTATAAAAAAGTTAATTAAAAAGAAATTATCGAATTCATGAAATTTTCTAACGATACATAAAAGTATGCTTTATTTGTTTTCGTAATGCACATTTTTTTTAAATATTCTTTTTTTTAAAAACCTAATGTTTTGTATTTTAAAATATATATTTCCTACATTTCCGCCATTTTACTTCACACATTTGTAAATTTTAAATCTATATTATATATACATCTAAATTCGTATACTTAAGTAAATTTTAGACTAGTACCCGAGCATATTACAAACAAAATGTGCATTAATAAGTAGCATTTACTTTATAAGATGAACAATAATATTCTATTTATTTGTATTCGAAAAATATTTCATTTTACAGCACAAACATGTAGATAAATAAGTAGTTTTTAATTTTTTTAAAACATAATACTTTCTTAAAACTTGTTATCATTTCTGAAAAATGTTTTTTATAATCTCTGCTCTTGTAAATTGCTGCTCCGACAACTGTTTTCGCCGTTCCTTCAGCTGCAGAAATTTTAGCACTGAAGGGCGGTGATGGAAAAATGCTGTTCCTTTTCCACTTAAGACTATTATGAGTCTCTTATTATTTGTTTCGAGATTATCTGACTGCCTATGATCTGACATCAACATGTTGTAGCAGGAAATTACCCTTTCCACTTGCATGGAATGTGGTGCGACCAAGAGTCAAACTCCCCTTCCCTTAAAGACCACATTTTTTTTAAATATTAAATAATTCTTTTTCAAGACTAAAACAAATAAATTGTTCTGGTGGGGAAATAGAAGTTTATTGTGAATCGGAGTTATTTGAGATTTATAATAGTATTATTAAAAAGAAAAGTATTGGAAGCATTAGCCGTTTTCACCGAAGCATGCATATCTAAAATAAAAATCTAAGATAAGTAGTTGAATAAAAAAACTAGTATTAAATGGCATTTACAAAAGTTTTGACTATTTTTTTTGCATCGGTTTGAAGTATTTTTTTTTAAATCAAAATTTCAGACACTTTTTCATTTCTACCAACCTTCATTAAAGTTACTCATATAACCTACGCATAAACGTAAGCTTGTATTGGGCCCACGGGCTCGAGGCTTATGACTTATGACTGCAGTCCTAGGCCCCCGATCTATACCGAAGGTTAACAGGTATTGGCCCAAGACTGCTGCGTAGTCTGATTTGGGACAATTATTAACATACATAAAAAAAAATTTAGTTCTTCTCCTTGGTTAAACAATGAACTACTTGCACAGTAAACCCTCACCACAGCGACTCCTCACGGGACCAGCACTAAATGGTCTTAAAAGTTAAGTCTATACACCCCCCCCCCCCCCCCTCTAAACAAAAAAAAATTGAAAACTTTACGCCTCTGAACCTACGAAATAAATATCCAATGAAAGATTTAGTCGCGAGTCTAAGACTTGCTCTTCCAGAATTTAAATGTATTACCGAATGGCTTTTTATGTAAGATAGTTGGCATTAACCTGGCATATTACATTGTTAAAAAGTAATATATCTAATTTTTTTTTTACTTTTTGATTAATTTATATTGGTATCAATATATTGAGAATATTTAAAAATAAAAAAATTTCATAACAATTTTAATAAAAAATATTTAGTCTCTTTTCGATCATACGTAAGTAACGAAGAAAAAAAAGATATTTTTCAATTAAATTATTTTAACCTTATTCTTGCTGTCGTTTCACCCTAGACATTTAGTACAATAACTTAAATATGCTAATTTTGGTTACCTTAGAATTATACATCCATGATATATTTTGTTCATATAAAACTACCAATCAAAATTTAAAAAAGAAAAAAAAAACATATTCATAAGAATAATCTTCTATAATCTTTTGAAAGACTGGCTATAATTTCATATAGTGTATGCATTTTATTAAAAATTAGAGCTACCCCTCCCCAATAATTTTGAAAAATTTAGGCTTCTATTTATATGTATTAAAATTTGTAAATAATGATCCCTTCAAAATGTTATTAACATCGGGAAATACATTTTTCCCCAAAAGTATAAATTAGAAATCTCTTTTAACTATACAAATAACATTTAGTTAAACTACACACCGTAAAAGAAATCTACATAAAAAATAAATGTAATTTACTTACTTTTTGTAGTTGTTAAATGCAGGTAAAAATATCTTTTAAAATTGAAGTGAAAAATCGGCCTAAGGAATGATACTGGAACGTCTTGTTTCTAACAACATTTCAAGAGAACCATACCAAAATGCATTGGAACACTTTCCACCCCTTATATGACACACCCCCAGGCCATATATTTCTGACCTAATACCTATTCAAATAGATGCCAAGAGTTTTCCCGACTATAAAAAAACAGCTGGTGCCCACTTTAGAGATCCTGCGTATAGATAAGGAAGGCAATAAAACGGTCTTGAACAGTAGGCAATCCAAAATATATTGTCAACGGCTCGACCACCCAGTTCTGAACAAAAGGATTTTTGTGGATGGGAACTAGCTAGACCGGGGAGGGGTGTGAAAGCTTTTTTCCCTCGTTAGGAGATTGAGTGTCGAAATCGGGCCTTTTCACGTGAACGGGTCCCCCGTCCCTCTGTCTAACATCATTCTTTCCTATGCCACAGATTCAAGTTTATGTTTTTACTGGGGAAAATTGATTAAACAAAACAAAATTCCGGTGGGGCAAATTTGCATGACTGGTGGGGCATTTCTACACACTGGTGGGGAAAAATCCCCACCAACTCTATGTTAAAAAAGGCCCTGCTATGTTATGAAAAGAATTTCATAGGAAATAACTCATCGCTCATTTCCGTTACCTTTTTTAAATATAAATATTTTATCATTGTTTTTAAATTAAAAAAAACCCTATCAAGTTAAAAAACAGAGCAGTATGATTTGTACAGTTTTTTTTACTTATATTTTCCAGAACTATACTTCAAGTTCTCGAAAACTGTAAACGAGTTAGATATTAATTATTCCAACATAAAAATGATACTTGTTGATTGCAGTCCAGACTATTCGAAACTCTGCAAATCTTTAGTAATAACCCATTAAATATTATAAGCATTTATTTAAAAATATTTACTAAAATTTTATACGTGCATTTTACGTCGGGGATATTAGCCCCCCTGTCGGGGAAGACTACCCCCCCCCCCCGTCGGGCAATTCCTAGTGCCACTTCTGGTGTATACATATTTAGAGTTCTAAGCCTCTCTCCATAATTCATTCCCGAAGTACCCTGAATCATTTCTGTAGCTCTATGTTGAACCCGTTCTAATAAATCAATATCCATTTTAAAATGAGGTGCCGAGAATTGTACTGCATATTCAAGATGAGGCCTAACCTAACTCCTGTATAGTGGTAAAATTACGATTTAGATGATGCATTTCTTTTTATAAATCCTAACATTCTATTCGCTTTCTTACTGGCAGTCACACATTGATGTCCCCATTTAAAATCCCTATTTACTGAAACGCCAAGATCACTAACATGTCACTCACTGGCACCAATCTCAGAACTTTGCAGATAATAAGAAGCCTTTCTATTTTACATTAAATGTTACACATTTATTTTTTCTATATACTTACAAGGAAAAGAAGAAAAAGAAGACAAAAATATTAATTAATTCAAATACTCAAGGTTTTCTAAACCTTCTCTTCCGAATAGTAGAGGCCTCCGTGGCCGAACGGTTAAAGGTGTCAGCTGGGAATACGAAGATTCCTGTTTCGATCCTAGGCGATGGACTTGACAAAGGAAAGTAAAAAAAAAAGTAGTGATCTTGTGAACGGAGGGTTTCCAGGTTCGCTACAAAATACTAGAAAAGTCCAGAACATCCGCAAAAAATTAACGGCATGTATTCGGGACTGGTTCACGATAAATCTGATCAGAGTCCAAAGTCCCGACGTCTATTGAAGGCGTTGGGTGGTAGTTCAGGTGTTTCCTCGTCATCTGACCATGGTTCTAAAATAACGAGGTGCATGTATGAATGTGTGTGTGAATGCGTATGTGTTCCTGGGTCTTTCCTTCGAAATAGCCCCTGAACCGTCGCCAATAGCCCAATATGCAGCTCTAGTGCGACGTTGATTAACCAAACCAAACTTCCGAATAGTATTCACGTGCGCCACGGTAAAGTACATTGTCGTCTAATAGTAGTCCTCATTCCAGCATTTATATTATTTTAGCTCAGTACTCTTTTCTAGTAATACCACTACTTCTACTACTATTATTATTTAGCTTATGTTATGTTTATCCTTGACAATTTGCTTTTTCCGATTGTTTTTGCAGTTATTGCACACTAGTTGAATATTTTACTTTATATAAAGCTTAAAATTATCTATTGCAATATCAGCTTCGAAGTATGGTTGTCAAGTTTGAACTTGGTTTATCAGAAATTTAAAATTTGCCGGATGTGTCATAGCGATCTCTGTTCATGTATCTAATTAAACATTTTATAAAAGATGACTGATACAATATGAAGTAATTATAACCTACCTACTCAAAGTTAAGAAAAATAACGCCAATACAAGTATTATTTAAAAACTGTGTAAAATTCAAAATACTCTGTAATCGCATTTACTATGTGGATTTGAACGGCCATAAAGACTTCATTTGTTTGTTCTATAATTTGTAATGCAAATCGCCGTCAAAGAAATGTGGTGGCTCTAATTTGACATTGAAGATCAGAAAATATGTCGTTTTTTAGTAATTTCAAGAAGATATTTAATCTTGCAAATGTTACTGGATCTGAAAATAAACGTAGGAAAATTTATAATAATGTTAGATCCAATGAAAATCCTGAAGAAATATGGGAAATCGTTGGAGAATTGGGAGATGGTGCGTTTGGTAAAGTGTACAAGGTGAGTAGAAGTATTTGGACTTTTGCTATTTTCATTAAATATACTTTTTCAACCATAAGGTTTGCGATAAGTGAGAAAATATGTAATTACACTGTTATTAAATAAAAATTGTATGCACTGTTAATAAAATAAAAGTTGTTGGTGTCCATATACCTGTGGTTAACAATCTGTAATTCCCGGACAACTGATCAACTGTGCAAACAACAAAGTTAAGTGTTTCTTGATGTTTCTGTCATTGGTCATCATTTCTAAACCAAAACCAACCAATTTCAATAACTTTTCAGAAATATTTTTGAACTAATCCTGCCGTTTCTTGAATGCTCCAAGTATGATAAAGATCTCCATTGGGTTTGGGAATTCGGTATTCTTGATGCTCCATTAAGATGTTTTTAGACTTTTACTTCTTCCTAAAAGCAAATTTTTAAACTTCTTTAAATAAACTGTCAACAAGTTCCTTTTAAAAAACTATCCAGGAGAGAGGGGGTACATGTGAATAACTAAGCAAAAATCACTTAATATAATATTTACACTTTTTTTTTTTAAAGGGGGGGGGGATTTTTTTTTAATAAATTTATAAAGAATTCATAATTTTAATGCTCATTTTCAAAAATGAAGAAATACGGCTAGTAATTTAACAAACCTCATCAGGGCCTTTTTGCGACGTCTCTGTGATTAACTAACCTTTCACTTTGTTGAAAATACAACCGCAGTTCTTCAATATCGACCCGGCTATCTTCACAGTTGAGTTGAAGATTGCTGGAATATTTTTCTTTTACAACTCACTTGAAACTTCAAAGTCCTACAGTAGCATAAACAATAATTGAATCTTTCTTTTCTTTACATCATTAGATGCAGCTACGTAAGGGGCACAAATTGACTATTTCAGTTTATTTTGACCATAAAGTGGAACCCTTTCCTTTTTAATCTCGCCCATTCTTATTAATTTACATATTATGCATTCCATTTTATGCAAAAAAAAAATTATTCAGAAAGTCTAGAAAGATTTTTTAAATTTTATTTTTAATATAACACAAATATTTTTTTAATAACTATTAATTAATAATAAAAGCTTGTTTATTATCTGTCATAAATGAATAATTTATTTAAATGAATTGCAAGAATAGGTAATAAAGCTATCATTAAAAAATATTTTTAATGACATGACAGTTTTTTTACTACTGGATATTTTTTCTTTTACATTTAAAAATTCAGATAATATTGTTTAAAAAACATATATAATTTAACTAATCATTAAAAAACAGTATACAAGATTATACAATTCCTGTGGTTGAGTAATGTATTTGCATTAAATTACTTTATTGAAATAAAATGTGTTCGTTTTATTCTGAAAATCACTTAAAATTTCATAATTAATTTTTGGTAGTGTTTGCTCTATAATAATATGATGATTTATATATAATACAATCAGTGTTCACTCTAGAAATAAAAAGGGGCAGGGCGCTGTTGGCAGTAAAAGGGCTCTCCGTTTTTGAAAAGGCACTCCTTGTTTTTAAAAGGGCACTTTAAAAAAAAATGGGGTGGGTGTGGCTACCCGTTGATACATCGGACCATTGGCCAAACAAAAAAAGTTTTGATTTGTTGATTGATATTGCGCTAGAACTGCATATTGGGCTATTGGAGATGATGGTTCGGGCTTATTTTGAAAGAAATACCCGTACAAAATTGATGTCTATTTATGAAGATACTACTTAAAATCAAAAATTTGACATTTAAAAATTAATGTCTTTGCTAAAAAAAAATCTGTAAGTAGACCTAATCAGATCATTTACAAAACTGATACAAAGACTACTTAAATCTAAAATTTTAAATAAGAGCCCTAATATTGTAACCTCACTCCAAACAATCCCCTCTTTAAAAATAAAAATATCATTTTGTATATGGGTACATTCAACCAATAGAATCGAAATTACTGCGGAATCATCGTGATTACACAACGCACGTAGTTAAAAAGTAGTTTGTTTTTTTACTGTCATAACTCACTTAATTCCAATTTACAAGCACATTTTTTTTTAATCGATGCCTTTTTTAAAAACAACTAGAGAAGCAAGGACGCTTGTGCCTGAGTGAAAAGGGCAAGAGGGGCGGGATTTTTTTAAAAGAGGGCAGCATTTTTGAAAAAGGAGCATGAGGGCACTAACGTGATGAAAAAAGGGCGGGCAGGGTGGCCCGCCCTTCAAAAAACGCCTAGAGTGAACACTGATACAATGATTTATTTTAAAACTTAAGATTTTTCCTATCATCTCTCTTCATGACTGTCGTCCAAGCTTTTTGCTTTATCCTTTGGGACACTAAAAAACAGCTATGGAGAATTCACTGTTGTATTCGAATATCAAGGTACAATACAGTATTTGTATACTGAATTCATGATGAAAAGAAAGGAAAATATTAACAAATAGCGTAATTGAATAAATTGAATCTTGAATTCGGATTAGAATGTAAGCATTGAGTCGAGTGGGAGCAATTGATGTCGTCACTTCTGGTCTGTGACATTTTTCAGTCCAAAATCTGAAGTGCAACTTTGAAATTTTTAGCAATTTCTTGCATGAAAGTTTTTTATCTGCCCATTGTACAGAAGCATTAACTGAAATCATAAGGAATTTTACGTAGAACAACAAATAGTTTTCTCATTTACTGAATAATTTGATCATCTACCATATTTAAAACACATTTTCAGACTATCACAATTGAAATAAATAACTTTTTAAATCACTCTAAGCAGTATTATTTAGGATTATTGTTTTTATATAGGCAGTAAATAAGGAAAGCAAGGAATTTGTTGCTGCAAAAATATGTGAGCTGAAGGGTGAAGATGATCTGGATGATTTCATTGTTGAAATAGATATTCTTACAGAATGTCGGCATCCAAATATAGTTGGCCTTGAAGAGGCATTTTTTTATGAGAGTAAATTATGGGTAAGTGTTTTATTGATTCTTTAAAATTATAGCATAAATATTTCTGTTGTCTTGTTGGTCCTTATGTACATACTCGCATATAAGCTAATTTTTTTTTTTTAATTTAAAAGAATTTTTTTTTAAACATTTAAAACTCTCTTATGAGCCGAATTGAATTTTTTAGACATGAAATAGCAAATTACCAAAAAACAAAATAATAACATTCTATTTCTTAAAATGAATCGGGGTGCTATTATTTTGAATCTAACTTGGAATTCTGTATTTTATTTCGATTAAACACTTAGCGTATTTTCTAAATTTGCCATATTTATTGAAATGTTACATGGGTGGCACGCTTCTGACCGCTGTATTCGAGTATAAACATGCTATATGGCTAGGAAATGAAGGCGTGAACGAAGGTATTTTGCTTCACTTTCTTTGCAACTTGGCCAATAAGGACATTGCTGTGAATTATCAGAGAAAAAACATTGTTATCTTTTGAACATAATTTCAATTTAAAATTGGTGATCCAAGCAGAAAAGAAAAAGCATTTGATTACTGTTGTCCTATTTTTTTTAGTCTGGACATTTCATCTTTGAAAAATTTCTGATCTTTTTTTTTGTGTGTAATGCAGGATCGATTTTCAATATAGAAAATTGGAGAATTTCAAAAGAATATAAGATAAAAGCACCTAAAGCTGACATTTATTGTGTAATTGATTTGAAATAAGGAAGTACCATAATTTAGATGTCTTAGGTTGGTACCCAGTGGCAGATTTAAGAGAAAGGGTACAGGTGTCAAAACTTTCAATTAGCCCAATTTTAAAGTATTACGTAATACACCCTTGGGGGAGGGGTCTATCATGCAGGACTATGGCTGTGTGATGGGGGAGGGGGTTTCAGGGTTTGTGTGACTTTTATAGAAATCAATATCTGTCTAATCGAATAATTTTTGAATGTCATTGTCCAGCCCCTCCCCAAAATAATAACAATCTCAAAATATATTATAAATCTTAAATCATAGTTCATAGTGTCTCGTTGCTACATTTGCAAAGGGCCCTGCGTCTGCTAATGGTCCAGACACAGGCTGTCTATAAAGAATTTGGGAGCTTCTCAGAAATAGGAAGTGTAAGTACTATCTGCACAGGCCTTTTCGGTAATCGGGCCCTGTACTGTAACAAAGAGTGGGCCCGGGTCAGTCAAAGAAGGGCACCTATCTACACATATGAGAACAAGTAAGATAATCCAGAGAGAAAACTGCACTATAGTATGTTAAAAAAATAGAATCGCGTTTGAAATTGCAAACATTCCCTTACCTATGCTACAGTATTCCTATGAAGAATTGAACTATCGCTTAGATATTTTACGTGTGACTGCACTCGTTGTGACTGTATCAGTTGTTATTTGTAAATAAAGTTTCATTTAAATAATTATCTTCCCCTTCTTGCTTGAATATTAATATTTCTTTTAAGAAAGATGTTGCAAGAAAAAAACTTTTTAAAAAAATTGTACAAATAAAATATTATGTGCTATTTTTGCTTGTATGTATGTGTACAAGCAACATAACTTAGTTGCTTTATTTGGACACATTTTAATGGACATTTACGAATCCAGCTCAGTGTCAGGTTATATACCAAAAGTACTGAGAACTTTACATTGGGTGTTTTTCTTCCTAAAAGCAGGAAAGATATCTGTGATAAACTAAATTTATTTTGAATTACTACCTTGATGACCTTTCAGTTTAAGTTACTGGAATGACTGATATTTTGACATATTGAAATAAATAAAAACCAAATATTCAGCCTTGTTCGACAGTTTTAGATCCGGTTTCTATATTACATCTATTGTGGAGAATTGAAAAACAATGATTGATGATTATTTTACAATCGAGATTTTATTGGACATTTTAGAAATTTTTGATAACATCGACTTTGATGCTATACATAGAGCTCTAATAGAAAATCATATTCATCCTATGTTAATTAAATGGATTATTTTTATGATTAAAAACAGAAATGTATTGGTTCATCTGGCTTTCACGGGGAGGCGTACTTTCTTCCTCCTCGCAGAACTTGCTCTTTAACTCACTCCTTTTACTACTACAAGAATCTGCTTTCTCCCAGGCATATGCTGATGACCTGATTGTGTTATTATATGGTTTTGACATGATCACTTTACATGACATATTCCAGCAAATTTTTACACTGGGGAGGAAACAATAACCTTACTTTTTCCTCTATAAAAACTGAGATGTGTGTGATTTTTATAATTTCATTAATGATTTAAAAATATTTTTACGAATTTAAAGTTTATATGCATTGTTGTAAAAACTGGAGGTTCATGGGCATCTATAGACAGCTGAACCACTTGGTGAGTAAAACAGCTTTTAGAAACTTGTTATTCTAAAGATAAAACAACAACTTAAAAAAGATGGACTTCAAGGAGTTTTAATGTGCTATCTATCTTGTTTAATCACCTGATGATACAAATGTGTATATCCGTTCGAGTATTTCCAGTTTTTTCAGAGTGGTACACATAATATAAAAATCTCTTTTTTGAAATAATTTTCAAATTTAAAGCATCAGGAGGACTTTTGAAAACCTTCTCTACTGATACAATTAAAAAAAAATATTTTTGTAAAAAAGAATGTGTTGGAAATATAAATTAAACTTTCCTGCATTGAAAACAATCCTACAAATTCAAAATTTTGCTTATCCGGTCAAAGGCTTAATAAACCTGAAATTTTTCTGGAAAAGTCCAGAAATTGCAGTATTTCTGAAATATTGATTATTGGCAGGCGATTAATCTCAATGCCAAATGTCATCATCGTCCAAGCCTAGTGACAAGGAACAAAATTAAAATGTACTTTTACTGAATTTTTAATGATATTCTTATGTATGTAAATCCATGATATTTTTTTTTCAGATGATGATTGAATTTTGTGAAGGAGGAGCTGTTGATAGCATTATGATAGATTTAGAAAAACCACTTACCGAACCTCAAATAAGATATATCTGTCATGAAATGTGTAAAGGAATAGACTTCCTTCACTCTAAAAAGGTTATTCATCGAGATTTAAAAGCAGGCAATGTTTTACTTACTATGGAAGCTGGAGTAAAATTAGGTAAGTCTCCAAATAGAAAAGTTTCAGGAATTTTTTTAAAAAAAATATTGTAATGAAATCTAATAAATCTGTTTTTGTGATAAATATTACATTTAATCTATATGATTATTACGATTTCGCTTTGTTTCTGATTATATCTTGTCAATTTAAGATACTGTTCAACAGGGTTGGCATGGTTTAAACCAACTGTTTTTTTATATATAATTCTGCTTTTAAGCTTTTTTTTAATTAAATTAATATTTATTTGGCTTATAACTTCTATTTAAATCTCAACTCCACTTAATCAGCTTGTACCTGAAGAAGTTAAAAGTGCAGGCTAGGAATTGAAAAGGCTACAAAACTTGTTTTTGTTTAAAATGTTCAACTCCCATAATCTTGAACAATAAATAAAAAAAATTTAAGACTAATATTTTTCAATACATATTTTGGTAATTTCTATGATTTCTATGAAATGTTAATATCAAGTCAGATTTGAATATTATAGTATATTTTTGGTATGTTGTGAAGGATTTTTAGAAATAACAGTTCCATCTGAAGTTGTCCACACAAAGCTCACAATTTTATGTTCTTAATATTTTTATTATTCTGCAAAATATTTTTTGCTTCCTATTGGGCCAAATTTATATAAGAATTATTATTTATTTGTGTAGTTCATGTGAAATTTTAAATGTTAGTTTATTATTACTTTATTTAAAATATCAATGATTTAACTGGAATCAATTAAAAAAAATTTAACAGAACTATTCTAAGAGTAGGGCCTGATTTACCATCAGGCCCATGCCTAGGCCACTGTTGAGAAAAAAGTTGGGACCCCTTGTCCTTAGGGGCCCCAACTTTTACTTATTTACACATAAATTATAGAAAAGTTGGCTATGATTTGTAAAATTCGTTATTATTACAATTTTTCATAACTTTCAGCAATTTTTCCACAATCATGGTAATTTCTTCTTTTTTAAAAGCATATTTAATTTCTTCATGTGTGAGATATTTTATTCTTGAAAACTATGTTTTTAGATTGGCCGGTGCTGTTGTGCCTATATTATTGAAATTTCTAAATCAGGACCTCTAAGGCCGCTTTTACATTTAACGACACGACACCGATAAATCGTATACGATTTCAGTGGCACGATATCGGGGTACGCAAAATACACATACGAAGCCGGGTGCTTTTTCACTAGCCGATACGATAACGATATTGTCGTTTCCGATCAGACGATACAATTTATCGGAACGTTTTATCGTGGGCAGGCGCCTTCCCTACTTCATCGTGACGACATTTTGAGGTTGTTTTGGAAAAACTTGTTGCCGTCTACTATAGTCTACTGTGTTTTTTTATTTATATTATCAATATGGCTTTTAAGTTTGATATTGTGAACTTGTGTGAATTAGTGGAAATAAAGACCTGTATTTGGGATAAGCGAGATGAATTTTACAAGAACAAGATCGTTCGAGAAAAGGCATGGGAGGCAATATTTAGTCAAACCGTCGCCAATTGCCCACTGTGCAGCTCTAGTGGTTAGCTCTAGCTCTAGCTTTTTGCAGACGTTCAAATAAAACATAAAAATCTCCTTCAACATGTCTTGCTTTGATGATATCATGCACCCAGAAGCGTTTTGTTATTGATCTCTTCTTTCTCCTTAAATACAGCAAATACAACAATCGCAGTTTGTTATAATGTAATTTGTTGCGATGCGCCATATCGAGAACAGATGTGCTCTCGGCAACAGGCGAACACGAACTGAATGTAAAAATTGTCGTTTTCGGCGAACGATATCGGTGCAATGAAAAACTGACCATCAGACGATACGATAAAACGTTGTGTCGTCCCTTCGCGATCGTTCACGATTTATCGGTGTCGTGTCGTTAAATGTAAAAGCGGCCTAACAGTATGGAGTAATGGTCTTAAGCTTAGCATTTCATGTGAATTTTTTATTTGCAATAGTCTCATCTTTTGTTAACAAACTATTAAAGAAAGTGCTTTTCTGATTTATCTACTTTAATAGACACATGCTTAATATTTGAAAAAGAAAAAAAAACTTGTTTAAACCAAAAAAAACCCTCACAATTTTGATTTTTTTAACTAGGTTTTTTGCCAACCCTGATGTTAGTCAAGTTGAAATATTTATATGATATTATTGAACTAATTAAATTAAAGAAGGAATCAATCTAAAACTACTATAAGTTAAATGAGTTATCCATATGCAAAAGCAGCTATATGCACTAAAAGTTTTTATGAGTAAATTGCGAAAAACTGTCTAAACTTAACTATTGTTAATACAATAATATTTGTTGTAAAACTGAAGAAAAAATACACCAAAATGTGTTCTAGGGAGTAGTAAATTTTTAACTAAAATGTGTATAGGGTTGAGCGAAGCGTTCGGAGTACCGTAGGGGCGAAGCCCCTATTACCTCCTATATGACTATAAATATATAAAACATGTTGGGTAAATTGGGAAAAATTGCTTGCAGAAGCAAGTATGAACATGGACGTGACTTAATTAGCACAATGAGAACGGAAAGGCAAAGGCCTTGTAACATGGAAAGGTGAACTATATATACATTGGTGTTTCCAAGTCTCTGGGACTGGACATTTCTATGTATGACAATACATATTAAGGTTGAATAAGCAAATTGACATGAGTAAACAATTGGTATGGATAAGTAATTTGCACTAATAAAATTGGCATTTAGCCTATATACAGTATGGATAAGCAGGTTGCAGGAATGAGAATATTTTGGCATAAAGCCTTTGTACAGCACGAATACAGTTTGGTATGGATAAGTAATTTACACTAATTGGCATTTAGCCTCTATACAGTATGAATAAGCAATTTGCATGAATGAAAGTATTTTGGCATGAAGCCTCAATACAGTGTGAAAAAACATTTTATATTGTTGTAGAACAATGTTCCTGGGACATTACATGACTACTTTAATTTAGTCTAGGGACAAACACAGTAGACAAAGTGAGGTACATGTCTGAAGAAGTCGTTTATATGTGAAGCAACATTGCCGCTCTAGGTCGCCGCCTATTTTCCCTAAGTGTATGATACTAAAATGTGTATATGTTCTTATATTACAGAATAAGTTATAATCTAAATTTTAATTTTCTCTTAACTATTTTTGCAACTAGATGCATTGCCATCTTGTTTTTGTTCAAGAAGCAAAAGCCTCTATATCCACATTCCAGCCAATCAGAAATCAAACTATTGCTAATGTTCAAGTTTACTGGATATAGTTACTTTTGCAGACTTCTTTTTTGTGTTTGTATTAGTAAAAAACGGTTTTTGTTCTTTTTTTTATGTTTTAAAATTGAAACCAAAGTTATAAAGTACCTATTGGTACTGAAATCTCATTTTTCAAATTTTTGGATCTAACTGCTATTGTATTTGGGAAACTCAAGAAATGAAATTTTTTAGCATATACTTAGAATGTATTTCTTCCTAGATAAAAAAAATTATGTTATTGTAAAACAGTTTTACCATATCTGCCAAATGTTATTGTTTCTTGCATATTTTTATTTTTCTATTACTAGTATATAGCCTCTCACTTTTTTAATAAAATAATCTTGAACTATTTAAGAATAAGCAATTATAAATATATTTGCATACAAAAATATTATAAATCATTTTGTTCTTTCGAAAGTAACTAGTTTAAGCTGTAATATATTATTATTGTACAAAGTTAGTTATTGCTCAATTTTAAAATACTTTTTACCTTATTACTTAATGCATACAAATTATCATTTTGATAGACTTTTTTGTTCTAAATTCCTTAACTATATTTGTAGCTGATTTTGGAGTGTCTGCAAAGAATAAAAATACTATGCAGAAGAGAGACTCATTTATTGGTACTCCTTATTGGTGAGTTTGCTAGAATGCTTCATTACTATATTAGATATTTTAATACATTTCAATTTTAGCTATGAAATTTTGGCCTATAGTTTCACTTCACCCTAGTACAGTTAACTACATTTGTTTCTCATTGTCTTGTTATCATTCCTTCATGATACAACAAAGGTGATTTGGGCTGACTTTTCCAGTTTAAAGAGGAAAAAAATTATCTAAGTAGATGTTTGAGACGTTGATTCTTCTTCTAACACTTCTTACAATTAAATAAATTAAATATTATTATTTTTTATATATCAAAAGAACTTAAACTTCATGAAGAAACAAAAGCAGATCAAATCATAGTGTGTGGTGTAATATTGTCCATTTAAAAATGAGTAGGAAACGCTGAGGTATCAATGGTTTCTATCTGAAGCGTTCGGCGATTGAAAATTTCTTTGTGAAGTGTGAGCCGAGATTCTTGTCGGTTATGTTTACAAACATTGTGTGTGACTTCATACTTTTGATTGTGGATATATGATATATGTTATAAAACTATTTTAGATAACTTTTTATATCGATGTATTTTGTTTAAAAAGTATCTAGTACAGAAAAAAGAATTTAATAGAAATTGTTTGCCCTTTCTTAAACAGTTTTAGCATTTAGGAAACATGAAAATGGACTGACTCTTTAACAAAGCACCCATTCATTTGATAAACACCATTATTATAAACACAAGAACCCTCATTCTTTTGGAAGTAATGCAAAAAGTGTAATCAATTATAAAAAAAATTAGAAAAATCTAATTATATCGGGTTGTTCGGAAAGTAATTTCATTTTTTCCCACCAGAGGACTTAATTGTATTTTTTCACAGCCAACTTCACTCTTAAGCCACATAATCATTATATATTTTGACAGCTGATATAGCAAGACTTGCTTGTGAAAATGTTTGTTTGATTCTACGTAGTAGTTTTTGGTTGGTACCCTTTCAAATATGGAAAGTGAAAAGCAGCATTTTCGGCATATTTAACTTTTTTACTATCAAAAAGGTAAAATTATCTGATGTGTATGGAGAAGATGTATTGACAGAACGCCAGTGCCAAAACTGGTTTGCAAGATTTTGATGTTGAAGTTGAAGATGTACCACGTTCTGGAAGGCCAGTGAAGCTGATGAAGACACAATAAAGGCATTAATTGATGCAAACCGGCGAATAACAACTCGTAAGATCGCTGAGATATTAAAGTAATCGAATTCGACCATTCATTTTAATTTGAAACGCCTTGGTTTAATCTGAAAGCTCGACATATGGGTTCCTCGTGTTCTTACGGAAAGAAATTTGTGTCGTTGTGTTGATATCTGTGATTCGCTTCTCAAACATCAAGAAAATGATCCATTTTTAAAGCCCATCATCACTGGGAACGAGAAATGGGTTGTGTACAACAATGTTAAATGCAAGAGATCATGGAGTAAAAAAGATTAACCGTCTCAAAGCACTTTGAAAGCCGATATTCATCAAAAAAAGGTGATGATATCTGTTTTGTGGGATTTCAAAGGAATCGTTTTTTTTTTTTAGCTTCTACCGGACAACGCAACGATCAATTCTGAAGTGTTCTGTCATCAGCTGGACAAATTTAATGATTCACTTAAACATAAAAGGCCAGAATTGATCAATAGAAAAGGTGTAGTGTTCCACCAAGATAATGCGAGACCTCATACAATTTTGTTAACTCGCCAAAAGCTTTTATAGCTTGAATGGGATATACTGCCACACCCACCGTATTTTCCAGATCTGGCACCTTCTGATTATTATTTTTTCCAGTCTCTACAAAAAAATTTAAACAGTAAAACTTTTACTTCAAATGAGGAGGTCAAAAATCATCTGGATAAGTTTTTTGCCATCAAAGAACAAAAATTTTATGAGCATGGAATCATGCTACTGCCAGAAAGATGTCAAAAGGTATTGGAACAGAATGGACAGCATATAATTCAATAAAATATTTATTCACTATAAGAAAATCTTCTTTCATTTTCATAAAAAAAACGAAATTACTTTCTGAACAACCCAATAACATTTAGAAATCTTTTAAAATTGCCTGTTTTTATGCACATTTTTATTAATAGTTTACTTAAAAAAATCTGTGTGACTTTATTTAAACTGAAAAGTAAAGAAATTAATTTGTTATAAATATGTTTAGTGAATGCGATTTCAACTACTCGAAATAACTTGATCTGGGATGAAAAATACGCTTTTGGAAATGTTACAAAAGAAGCAGGTTCCCCTTCAATTCTCAAATAGAAATTCCACTCACTTGAAAAGCTTTATTCAAAATACCATGCAAAAACAAAACACCAAAATCAACACTATAGCGCAAAATATAGAAGCCCTATTTTACACCTGTTCTATTCGCTCTGTTTTTATGTTCCTGCCAACTAGCTGGATCCAAACAATAAGTGACGACTCAAAACAAAAATATGTCATTTGAATCTTTTTCTTTCGAGTTCATCCTACCTCCTATTTAATTCGCTCTGGGGGTATACCACCCCCTTAGCCAAATACGTAAACAATGTTATTTTCCCGGAAGAGTAGTGATAAGAATGTGTGAGAATGTAAAGCCTTCCCAACATAAGTTTAATTATAACATGAAAAAGTACAAAATGTATTTGTAAAATGCAAATTATAATATATGTTTACAAATTCTGATGCATCTGAAATCTGTTTTTAAAGACTACATTAGGGTGGAGCAATTTTTTTTTAGTTGCATTTTATAGGGTGCACAAAATTGTGTATGGGTATAAGATGTTCTCTGTGAAAATTTCACATTTTTTTAATAATATTTTGATTGAGGAAGAGGGTCCAATTTTTACGAAAAACTGAAGATGTTTTGTATTTTTAGAAAATATATTAATACTAGGGGGCTCTGCCAACTTAGGATTGCTACACAATCCTATTTTGTTTGCTTTGCAAACCAAAGCTGCCTTAGTTCTCGGATAGAGGAGAAAAGGAAAAATAAAGCAAAAGTTTGATGCATTTAATTTTAACTTGCTGTGCAAACCAACTTTAATTATGCAAAAGATAGCAGTTGTTATTTGGTTTATATTAAAGGTTAAAATGCATTGAACAATAACCCTTGTCGTCTTTTCTGAAAAAGTTATACTTGCAATGCTAACACATTTTTGGAGACAAAGGCCGCTTTCATTGTCAATCAAAGAACTTCATCTTCATCCTGCAGGGTTTCTGAAAACGGTTACCAGCGAAAAATCTGAGTGATTGTTCAATGCATTTGACAGCCTAAATCAACAATAATCATAAAAAATTTATGTCTGATTGCTTCACACCCACCTCTCCCTATTTTCATACATAAATACAGTTACAAATTAATTTTTAAACAGATGTATATAATATTTTAGGTTAAAATGCAGTGAATGCCCTTGGCCAATTTTCTTAAATTATTCTAACAAAAACTGGTTTTGTTGTCAAGCAAAGAATTCCCCCCCCCCCCCCCCACATATTTACAAAGCTTCTTCGTTAGCAATATTATTACATCAAAATGCATTGTTGACCTGTCGCCCTGCTTTTCTGCAAATCTGGTTACCCTTTTAGGCAGCTCCACATGGCAAGTTTTTATATTTTTATCGTCAAGTACAGTTAATGTAGCAAGTATAGAAAAATTGCCATTGGTTATCGTTCCTTGCATTTGAGCCTAAATTGTATATTCATCTTTTAAAAAAATAATTTTTAAATGTATTCATGTATTTAAATAGGGAGTGGTGGGTATGAAGCACTCGGCGTCCAGTAACCTAATTGATAAATTTTTATGACTACTGTCAATTTAGACTGTTAAATGCAATGAACTGTCACTCCGATTTTTTTGTTGGTTATCCTTTTCGGTAACCGTACCATGCAGAAGGAAGGTGGAATTCTTCAATTAGCAACAAAACCGGCTTTTATCGCTATTGCTAATATTGCTTTTTCAGAAAAGTCGCCTTAGGTGACCGTTTATGCATTTTAATCCACAATTTGCCTGACTTGCCATGACTATAAACAACATTTGATAGAGTTGGCCTATATGTGGATAAATATTCTCTTCTATTTTCTCATTGCCAATTATATGCAGTTTTGTTATGACACAAAATACATACGAGGTGTGGCTAGAAAAAAACCGAACTAGCGCAGGTGAAACAATAAAACGAATGCAATAAGGCTGAAAGTCGCCTGGCCTGTCACGTGACTCTTGCTCCGCCTACTGCTCGAGTTTTATCTGCCTCCTGCACTCAGTCTGCCCGTGGCGTCTGTTCTAAGTAGTTGACGTTTTGTCTGTGCGTCGGAAAAATGTTGAGTGTACAGAAAGAACAGCGTGTTAACATCAAATTTCTTTTCAAACTTGGAAAATCTGCAAGTGAAACGTTTGTAATGTTGCAACAAGTGTACGGCGATGATTGTTTATCGCGAACACAAGTGTTTGAGTGGTTTAAACGATTTAAAGATGGCCGCGAAGACACAAGTGATGACGCTCGCACTGGCAGACCATTGTCAGCAAAAACTGATGCAAACATTGAAAAAATCGGTAAACTTGTTCGAGAAGATCGCCGTTTAACAATCAGAGCAATGTCTGAGTTGACAGGAATTGACAAGGAAAGTGTTAGGCAGATTCTTCATGAAAGTTTCAACATGCACAAAGTGTGTGCAAAAATGGTTCCAAAGTGTCTCACAATTGAACAGAAGGAACGCCGATGAATGATTTGTTCTGACATCCTAGGAAACATTGAACGTGATCCCACCTTTTTACAAAATGTTATTACTTGTGATGAATCGTGGTTTTTTACTTACGATCCCGAAACCAAACGCCAATCGATGCATTGGAAATCTCCTTATTCTCCACGACAAAAAAAAGCACGAATGTCAAAATCGAAATTCAAGGCAATGATGATTGTTTTTTTTTATGTCAAAGGGATTGTACACATTGATTGGGTACCAGAGGGACAAACAGTGAATAAGCATTACTACATTAGCGTCCTGACTACCCTACGTGAGCGAGTACGGAGAAAACGGAACGATTTGTGGAAAAAAAAGACATGGATCCTGCACCAAGACAATGCCCCAGCTCACAATGCGTTGTTAGTGAAGACATTTTTAGCCAATCACAACATTCCCATCTTAGACCATCCACCCTACTCACCTGATTTGGCCCCCTGTGATTTTTTTCTTTTCCCTAAAGTCAAGTCAGCTTTGAAAGGAACTAGATTTGAGAGTGTTGAAGCAGTAAAAGAAAAAGCGACGGAAGTAATGTATGGACTTACCGAAAATGATCTGCAGCATTGCTATGAACAGTGGAAAATTCGTATGGAGCGGTGTGTAGACCGAGGAGGAGAGTACATTGAAGGAGATAACATCAAATTGTAAATAATGGAAAATAAAATTTTTTTATAGCATCAGTTCGGTTTTTTTCTAGCCACACCTCGTATTTACAAAATTTCTGTATAAGCAATATTATTATGTTAAAATACATTGACCGGTCACCCTGTTTTTGGCAAATCTGGTAACCCTTTTAGGCACCCACAAGGAAAGTTTTTGTATTTTTGTTGTCAAGTACAGTTAGCATAGCTTTGCATAGCGAATAAATTTAAGTAAATTTCATTTTACAGTCTAATTTGAGATCAGTAGTCACTGTTCGAAAGTTGTTATTAAGTCGTCGGTAATGATACATTCACCCTAATTCACTCGATTTTAGTTTTCAGCTTTTTTGCGTCTCATATAATTTACTCAGATTTTTGTTTCATGCTTTTTGAATGAGCGTAATTACAAAAAATTGGTAAAAGATTTCCGTGTAAAATAAATTTAGTACCAAAAATCGCCAATAAAGGGAATTTTGGTAATGTCCAAGCAAAAAAGAGGTATATTATATAGCAAAAAGTTGCAATAGAAACATAAAATTAAATTAGAGATTAAACTCAAAAGAATTTATCCTTTATTCATCAGAATTAGGTTCTCTAGAATACCATAGACTATTTTCAATGTGCTGACTTTTCTTGTGTATAACAAATTGCGTTAGCCCACAGCTTCGTTTGGAAAACATAAAATTGTTTGTTTTTCATGCAAATTCATTGCATCTGTTTTTGCTGACTCCGTGCGACATTGTCATTGCTAATGATTACGTATGCTGATGTCACTCGAATCAGATCTTGCCACCTTATATTCAGCTCGGTTGGCTGAATTTGGCACCAGTTGATGTCCAGCGGATTTGCGCATTTTTTATTTGTGCTGTTAGTTTATTTAAAATTATAAATATGTTTTAATTATTAATAAAGTTTTATTTTCACTGTACTAGTCACTGCTTTTACATACGATTTTTGAATAAATTGCATCTGATATGCGTTCCGATTTTGATGAATAAAAAATTATGTCCTTTGAGTTTAATCACTACCGTATATACTCGCGTATAAGCCGAAAAATTTAAGTCAAAATTTTCATCAAAAAGTATAGGGGTCGGCTTAATGCGGGTCAGTAAAATTTATAATACAATTTGCCTAACATTGAAAAAAGATAAGTTGAAATTAAGCGGATTATTTTAAAATCGCGCTGACACATTTCCGAGATCGCGAAGGTACGTTACTTGCTGACTGAAGACCTTTCTGCGAAAAATATTTGGTATCTTTGCATTTTTTTAGACACATTGAAATTGAATTTTAAGAATTATGAATGAAATATAAAAGGTGGTTGTGATAATTTTACTATGATTAACGTACAAAAAAATTATTGTAAATAAAATATATGATTTATATCTTATTAAAACATTTACACTTGTTATTAAACCTATTAATATTTTTTTTGAGGAAATTTGCTGCCTTATGTAAAGTATGTGTTCTTTTATTCATTTTAGTGTTATTTTTCCTTTCCACCCTTTAGGATGGCTCCTGAAGTTGTTATGTGTGAAACCTTTCGTGACAATTTGTATGATTACAAAGCAGATATATGGAGCCTAGGTATTAGTCTTATTGAATTTGCTCAGATGGAGCCGCCTAATCATGAACTAAGTCCGATGAGAGTGCTGTTAAAGATACAAAAGTCGGATCCACCCAAATTGGAACAGCCGTCTAAATGGTAGTATCTTTTTTCCAATTATATTTCTAAAACACCACAGAAAAGTTTAACCAAGGGGTCATTCCATGTCAAATCAACACAGTCATTTTCCTCACCATCTCCGATTTTTATGAAATTTGGTGAACTTGTTATACCTACTAAGAATGTAAAAAATGCAAAATTTTAACCTCTTAGGCCTATTAGTTTTTTAGTTATTTGCATTTCAAATTGGCTAAAAACGTAAATTTGCCCTCCGATGGATGCATTTAAATTACCCTAACTCCTGTTCTAATTAACATATAGAAATAAAATTGGTATAGTTTTAAAGCTCTTTAAATGACTTTTAAAATGATATGAAACACATGAAGGCTTGGTGAAAAATATTTCAAGGTCATATTATTTGACCTTTGACCTTGAATTACCAAAAAACGAATTTCTTAATTTTCACTATATTTTTTCCCTGAATACTACAACATTTGAACTACATGTATACCAATTTTCAGAGTGGGACAACAATGGGATCATACACTAAAAAAAAATTTCAAAAATTAGCAATTTTGAAATGCAAATAACTAAAAAACTAATAGGCCAAAGAGGTTAAAATTTTGCACTTTTTACATTATTAGTAGGTATAACAAGTTCACCAAATTTCATAAAAATCGGAGATGGTGCGAAAAAAAAATGCATTTTCTTGTGCATTTTTTTCCTACACTTTTGTTGATTTGACATGAAATGACCCTAATATAGTGCATATTTTTGTTTCTAATTTTTTTTTATATATGATCCCATTGTTGTCCCACTCTGAAAATTGGTATACATGTAGTTCAAATGTTGTAGTATTCAGGGAAAAAATGTAGTGAAAATTAAGAAATTCGTTTTTTGGGAATTCAAGGTCAAAGGTCAAATAATATGACTTTGAAATATTTTTCACTAAACTTTCATGTGTTTCATATCATTTTAAAAGTCATTTAAAGAGCTTTAAAACGATACCAATTTTATTTCTATATGTTAATTAGAAGAGGAGTTATGGTAATTTAAATGCAGCCATCGGAGGGCAAATTTACGTTTTTAGCCATTTTGAAATGGAAATAACTAAAAATCTAATAGGCAGAGGAGGTTAAAATTTTGCATTTTTTACATTCTTAGTAGGTATAACAAGTTTACCAAATTTCATAAAAATCGGAGATGGTGAGGGAAAAAAATGCCATTTCTTGTGTTGATTTGACATGGAATGACCCCAAGTGCAATTGTGTCTACCAACGCCCTTTATCTTGGGATCAAATAATATACAAATTTTAAATTTACAAAATGTATGTAATGCCATAACTTGTTACAGAAAATTGTATTTAACACTTTATTTGTGTCATTACAAGTAATGAAGAGTGATATTTGAATAAATTAAAAATATTACCTTTGAGAAGTAGCAGATTTTCAAATGCTAAATAAAAGTAATTTTTCGAAATCAAATAAAAAACAATTATGTTAAAATTGTAAAATACGTTATGTATGTAAAAAAATTAAGTATAATAAGTTATTAAATATAATTTAAGAATAATAATTATTAAAGAAATAATACACAAAAGCTTGCTTAATGCCAAAGAAACAGAAATGCTCAGTTTGCTTTATATGAAACTGGTGTCCTACCTCACGACAAAACCACTAAATTTTCTTATGTGGCAGCTGTTATGGAAACGAATGGTTTTACTCAATTCCAAGGAAGTAATATAGAAATGAAAGATGGGTACAATTCCAGTTGACCGATTATGAAAAAACCTTTTTAACCTAAACCCCTAACTCCCATTAGAACCTTTCGCAACAACAACTGTTCATTGGCTTTTTTCATGACATTTACACATTGTTAATGTTTCATTCAAAGCCTAACTCAGGGTATCACGGCAGTATGTGTCCTCAACTGAAATAGGTTAAAATATAAATAATTAAGAGTTTTTTGGCTCATCAAGATAACATTCGTCATAAAATTGAGACGGCTGTCTTCTTAAATTTGTGAAGAAATTCGAATTAAAGTATTTTGTTGGAATAGGTTGGGACGAATGCATATAAGTGTTTCACATTTTTTGCTCTCAAATATTATTTTATATCTTATATCAATTATAAAAACTATGCATGTTTCCATAAAACTCTTAACTTAGTATTAAAAAAAAAATAATGTTTTTTTTTTAATCCTTTACGGTTGTGACCCAAAAAAAAATTCTGGACAGGACACTGAAATCTGATCACCTGCTAATGGGAAAGCTGTTGTCTTTTTTGTTGGAAAACTGAAACATATCTGATAAGCAATAAGTAATTTTAATAAGCCTGAAATATTGATAGAAATATCAGCTAACCCTGAAAGGCAATACATGTTTTTAACATTTATTTTTTTTAGGTCAAAAGAATTTAGTCATTTCTTAACAAAGTGTCTTATCAAAGATCCACAGTCTCGTCTATGTGCTTCTGAACTGTTACGAGTAAGCGTTTTTTTTTTGTAACTAAACTATTAATATTTGCATTGTTTAGTTTTTGGATTACTGTACGATATTCATGTTTTATTATAGCACCCATTTATTGCCAGTGCTACTGACAGAAAACCCCTTTTTGAACTAATAGTTGAATACAAAGCTGATGTATTTGAAGAAGTCACTGAGGAAGCTGATGATGAGTCTGTAAGTAATATACCATTTGTAAAAATTACTCATCTTAAAGGTTCATGAACATGGAATTTTATTTTGCATATAATTCAAGTTAAATACTTGCTGCATAAATTTCAAAAACACAAAATATGAAAATATATACTTTTTTGAAACATATACGCTTAAATAATGTAATTTTTTTTCTTTCAAATTTGGTTACCAATTAACTTGAGTTGCTTTGTCAAGGCTATTATCACTAATTATATATCGTTGCTTAATCATGATGATATGCAAGTCAAATTTGATTAACATTGGACTTATGTGGTATCACGGCTTAAGCAACAATATGTTTTATTCACCTTTAGGAAAAAAATCCTTTTGTGTTAGAAAATATTGTTTTTTTTATGTAGTTAAGTGTTTAATTTCCGCTAACACGCTGATGGATTCATTAGTAAATGCAGGTTTCTATGAAATATGTCATTCTTACACTTATTGTTTTTGACATTTTTATCATCTATAGAAATGAGTGTATAAGGTTAAAGTCTAAAATGTAAGGTTATTCACTTACAATTTTCTTATAAATGATTCTTTGCATTGACCATAGAAAGTTATTTCAATGCAATTTCTATTTAAATATGATGTGTGTCCCAAGGCCTACCACTTATTTATGTTTTTAATTATGTTTATTTTTGAACAATCTGTTTTTAATTTTTTTTAATTTTGAATAAATTTATAAAGCTGAATACCAGAACAATCATAAAACATAGCGTAAGCTGCAAAGAAATGTTCATGCTGAATATGTAATAATAAATTCTCAAAAGAGCACTATTTAAAAGTATTAAAACATTTAATGACTGTCAACCAAACATCCTGTTTTGGAAAAAATGTCTTAATGTAACAAATAAAGAACAGCATTTTAACAAATAAACAAATAGAAATAAGATACATTTATGACACAAAACTATTTTAACTAAAAAATTAACTGAAATAATAATAAAACGAAAACAATTATGTGAATTAAGATATCTAAACAATAATATAACATTGCATAAATATTTTAATTTATAATTGAACTAGCTGAAATTAAAATAGCTGGGGAAAAACTGCTGCCTCGCACAAAACTGTAGATTTGTATAAACACAAACCCACAGACAGGTCTCGCAACAGGTTCCTTTTTCCCCTAAAAGTCCTTTTTGTTACTTGAAGTACTTAAAAGTCCTTTTTTTTTTTAGAATATGGTCCCTTTTTAGCAAAAAATATTTGTTTTTCCCTTTCTGCCTATTAACACATTTCTGGCACCTTTCCTTTTCTATTTAACCAAAGATTTATTTTTTGCATTTTGTAATGGCCATTACAAAAATCAGCCTTCATGTTCGTATTTGTGTTGAACCTGCTGATAGGGTGTTGCAACTCTCGAAATATCCTTAAATTAGGAGCAGGCTTGCTATTTTTGTCTTTACAAATGTAATTAATCACATTGGTGTAAATGTAGGCCTATGATTAAACAATATCTGTCCTTCCAGGACCACTGGATCTCGTTTATGCATTGTATCAAAAACAAAATGTAAATTAAGACCTTGTTCAGGGGAAGAATGTTCAATAGCAGGTGCAAGTGTGAATTGTAATTATATATATTCCCAGTATCTCATTGTAATTAGAAAAATACTTTTCAATTTACATTTTAGTTGCAAAATAGACATCTTCTGCTGTAGTGGGCATCCCTGCTAAATTTCAATTCGTACCATAATTAAAAAAGTTACAAAAAAAAATATGAGATTATTACATAAATATTAAGGTATTTTCGCACAAATTTACTAACTATTTGTATTAATGCTCCGATTTTCTACAAAAATTTGGTTGGAATAATGCTTGAAATAGTAGAATATTGGAAATAGTAGAAAACTAATTTTTTTTTCCTTCAAATTTTTACTAGGGTTACTGGAAAAACAAGTTAAAGGAGTCTAAACGATTCAATGTGTGTTCTTATACTTAGTTTTATTGCTGTAACTAAACGCATGTGCTGCCCATTATATGTTCATTCACTGATTTATGTCTATTTCTGCCAAAAGTAATAAACAGGCAGTGCCGTTACACAAAATATATTTTGGGGTGGTTGAAACAAGAAATTTCCCAACTTAACGATTCGAAATTCCCAGTGATTCTCAACTCAACTTTTCGAAATTTCCAACTCAACAGTGCTGAAAATTCCCAGTTCCAACTTATTGACATATTTGTTCTTTTTTTTATATATAATTTAGGTAAAATTAAACAGTTCTCTCATAAGCATTGATTTGTTGCACCCATATTCCAATGCAGTGTCCGTTCTGAGGTCTAATTTAAATGTAATATTACAAGTTGGGCAATTTCGTTAAAATTCCCAACACTCAGGTCCAGATTATTGCGCCCCCCCCCCCCCCCCCCCCAAAAAAAAAAACGTCCATCGGTGCAACAGGCCTTCAAACAGCTTATAATGCATTCAATCATAGGGGAAAAAATTATGTACGCATTTATTTAAAACGACTTGTGAAGAGTTGTACTTAATGCAAGACCATCTCAGTATATGCAGCCTTCGAAGAATTTCAATGGAATTGATGTTATAAAACTGGAAATTAAATGATACATTTTTGTAGTCAGCTGGTGTTTATGTTACTATGATTTGCAAATAGAATGTTTAGTGCATAACCTGTACACTATTTAACCAATAGATATTAAACCCTCTTGAAGAAAAAGTCACGGACTTGTGACTGATGTAATTAAATCTCTGATTATAAATTTTTGCGGCACAAGCAATAATTGCACTGCAACTTTTAATCAGCTGGGTGACTAAAAAATCACTCGGCAACTGTCCAACGATTATTTTAATTAAATTCAACTCAGGGCTGCCACGTTTCAAATTTCGATATCGCCAGAATAACGATGAAAAATCGTATGTATAGATTATGAAAAAATTCTTATTTTCATAATCCATACATAATCGCCAAATTGTCGATTATTTGACAAAGTTGTTAAAGCAGTATAGAGCAAAAGGATATTTTGTCCAATAGTTACATGTAACTAAACAGTTCATTTGGATGTCTGATAGTTGGCAGTATGTGGCTAGCCTGTATTTTTACATAGAAAATCTACCTTTTTTTATTTAAAACTCTTTTTGTTCTATTGCGTTTTTCCTATAATTTTGTTACTTTCACATTGATGACTTAAAATTTAATAAAGATTTAAATTTTTGTAGGACCCTTTTTGTCCCTTTTTTTAAGATGTTTGGTCCCTTTTTCCCTAGGGACATATGTCAAAAGTGTTGCAAGCCCTGCACAGGTGCTCTTCTTATGCTTTACGCAGAGTGTTGGCTGATTTCTTCACCATAGCGCCATTTGGTGGTTTTAGTAAGAAATCATTTCTGATAATTAAGGGGGTGGTTTTTTAAAATCTCAAATAGACTGTTAACCTTTCTCTTGTTTTGAAGGTCAAGTGTGTAAATAATATTAATTTTATATTCTTAACAAAAATTTCGTCATTTTTGGTGATATTTTTTCATATGACCATATTTTAGTTCATTTGGCGATATTTCCTCATCAGCCAATCAGAATGCATCGCTTATCCATCCTCATAGCTAACTATGTAAGATATGTTACATTGTTGGAATATTTCATTTTTTTACAGTATTTGATTATTGTAAATAGATTTTAAGAAGTCAATGAGGGAGTGGGGGAGGGTTTTGGTTGTTCAAAACTTCATGCAGACAGTGACCTTCCTTTTGCTTTCAAAGGTCAAATGCGCAAAATTTCATCAAGATCGGAATAAAACTATATTTGTATAAAGTACACAGACACTATATAAATAATAGTGTATATATATAGGTGTAATATGTATATATAATAGATATAATATTTATATATATAGATTAATAACAGTATAAATAATAATTAGACCGAGTGAAAAGCATATTCCAAACAATCTTCAACCATAACTAAATAATAAACCAATCACCATTTCATAAATTTCAAAACCCTTCTTCAAATATTCTACAGAGAACAGTCCATGGTCAGAATTTCTATTAGCAGTAGAAGTGAAGTATAGTTTATTGCGTTTTTTTTTTTTTTGTGACTTAAAGTTTAAGAAGTGTGTATGATTTGGGTGCACAACTTCAATAAATATTATGTAATTCTATTTACATGTTATACACATTTTATAAATTATTTGCATCATTTATTTACAAATATATCCAAAAAAGTTGTTTACTATTAGTTTGAAAGATTTCCAGAACTGTGTGTGGATACCCAAGTCTTGTATTGATACCTCAATTTCATGCCAAATTAAGTAGGGATGAACTGGATAGTGGTTTAGCTTGATATCGGATATCCGTTGCACATTACATACCGGATATCCAAACTGGATTTTGCCGGATATGCTGCAGTTAGTTTTTTATAAAAAGATTTCCTCTTGACAGTTCTTTAATAAACTGTTCGTATCATATTGATTTTGAAACGGTCGGAGCTGTACTGTACGATGTTATTGAAAATGTAATTTTGAAATATTTCCAAATTGCTGATTTGAATTGCGCTATATTTAAATGCTAAAAGTAGCTCTTACTAGACTAGAGAATAAAATAATTTCCAATATATAACAAACAGATGTAGCTATGTACCCTACACACCACCATCCATGTGGATTGTTCAAGCTCGAAGATACTCCAAGATAGCTATAATGGCTGGTCCCGATTGTCTGCAGCATTACTTACTATCAATTCTCTGTGACCCACTGTGTGAAACACACCCAGTCAGGTTTTAAAGAGCAAGTTGTCACTTCACTCCTTATCCACTTAAATAGCCTTAGAAAAATTCAAGGAAGAATCTGCAAGCTGGAGAATACATTGGTAGTATTTTCGAGAAAATACTTAAAGTGAGAACAAAAGATAATTGATTGCCACAAAAAGAAATCTGCTATGTTATATTCATCCGGATATCTGGCACTTTGCTTCCAGATATCAGATAATTACCGGATAGTTAAAAATTAGCCAGATAGCGGATAATTACCTGATATCCGTAAAAATAAGCAAAAAGTACCCTTTTTTCACGAAGTATTAAATGTTGCTTTGTCGTCGCTTTACTGTAATTTTTCACAGTAAAGCTTTACTTTAAATTGTAATTAATTTAAAGCAATTATTAGTTAAAACTTATAAACATGTTTAATAAGTTCAAACGAATAACATTACTTTGCTCTTTTATGTACAAAATTCGTACATATTAGACCTACCTATGATTTGCCATAAAACTGTACTTGATGGAATTTTTAAATTATTTTTTCAGTAATCCTTATCTGGAAACTGGATAGCGGTTTTGACTGATATCGGATATCCGTTGCACATTACATACCGGATATCCAAATATATTTTATATTGTCCTAAATATTTTTATCCTATCCCTTATACCCTATTATATTTTTATAAAATATATTTAAAAAAACACTAATTATATTTTAGACAATGTTTTTCATTGCAGACCTGTATAATCAACACTTTTAACCATTGTACACTAAGTAATCATCGTTAATTATGTTTCTAGTTTTTGCTGCAGCTTTTAGTGCCAGATACTATTGAATTATTTTGTAATTCTTTATTTTATTTTAGTAATGTATATTGGTATATATTTACAGGAAACTATAATGTCAAATGCTTGCAGAAATTCTCAACTAAGTATGGACAGTGAAGTTGGGCTAGATAATGTATCACATTTTAGTGAATCAATTGAAGATCCATCAAGGATATCAAAAAATGTTGAAGCTGCTGCATTTGATAGTGTTTCTAATTTCAGTGAATGTATTGAAGATTCATCAAAATTACCAACAAAAGAAAGTGAATTGAATAATGTATCTACATACAATGAAACACTTGACAAGACCATAATAACATCAAAAGATAGCGAGATTGAACTAGGTACTACTAATTTCACTGAACCTACTGATTCTTCAGAAGTTACTGACAGAAATTTAGGTACTAAGATACATTTTTTTTTAATGGTAATTTTATTGTTTGTTATAATTTTTTTTACATGCATTTATCTAGTGTATTGTATTTTATTTTTAGTTTTATAGAAATTGTGTTTCTTATCTTACTTCCAACAAAGCAGATGATTCTTTATTTTATATTAATTTACTAATTTTTTCCATGTTAAACTACTACAACTAGGTTCTGATATTACTTTTTTAATTAATTATATAAAATTAAAACAGTTTTTGTTTATTAAATATAAAATTAAATCTTAATCATAAAAAAAAATATCTGAAAATGTTCTACAAACAACTTACTAATAGAATGCAAATATTTTCAAATACAAAAGCCAGAAATGTGATATCTATTATGTCAGACAGTTAAAAATATATATATTCAATAGCTTCTATAGTGTATGGTTGGGGGAGATCTCTATTTTGTGCATTAGTGCATATTCTTTATTTTTACACTATGATTGTTTCTAGCATGCATAAAGTTACTAATCCATTAATTTGATAGTCATTCAGTTTGTGAGAAATACAATTTAATTTTTGCTATAAATTAACTAGTTGTGCTATTAAATTATTTTAAATTAAAAATTACTTTAAATTATTTACCTTCTTTTACTTTCAGATAGCAGAAAAGAAATTTTAAAAGAAGTTTATTCAGAAACAACCACTGAAGATAGTGATTTTAATGAAAAAAGTATTCTTAGGACGATCTCCAATTGTGCTATAAGTTTAACTAAGAGTTGTGATTCATTATATTTGATATCTTCAAAATTAAGTATGGAAAATGTAAATGAAACATTTTTATCATCAGGAGAATCAAAGAGTGAAACAAACCTCCTGCTGAAAAGTAAACCTAAATTGAATAAGTATTTTTCTGAAAGTAGTATCAATGATATATCACCTGGCAAATGTTTACCATCCATTTTTTCACAAAATTCAGTTATTAAAAATAATGCATGTGAAAATAGAACTGATTATATAAATGCTTCCATTAATAACGAAATGCGCGTCTCTAGTCAAGAAATTGAACAAGATCAAGAAAATATTTGTCAAGACCAGAATTCAATTTCATCTACTACTATTAATTCAAGTTGCATAAGTTCTACAAGAAATGATTCTCTTGAACCTGAACCTGAAATTGAAAATGTAAACAAAGAAATACATTCTACTAAATCTCTTAATAAGTATGTGTTACCAATTATTTTTCTTTTACACATTGTATATTTGAAAGCAGGGATTTGTCTTAAGTTTAAACTTTACAAGATGGCTGGTTCATATTTCGACCAGAATCCAATGTTAAAACCAAACACCTGTCTTCTAAACGTCGAGAGAAAACAATTAGGTTAAATTATTGAAAATTAATTAAGAAACAGTATTATGTCTCAAAATAATATTTTTTTTAAAACCTGATTAATGTTAAAATTACATTGAAAAAAAAACCCAAAAATAAATGTTTTCTAGATATCTTGTAATGTATGTGAAAGAGACTGGAACACGATGGACTTTATATAAGAGTTGATAAATGTTATCAGTAAGTTTGATGTATGAAGATACAAAGATACTTGATAAAAGAAAATTTTGCCATTATACAGATTTTTTAAGCAACTTAAAATAAAATTTAGCCATTTTATACAGATTTTTTAATACACGTAAAATAAAATTTTGAAGTTCTAAATTTGTAATTTTCTAATGATGACAATATACAAACATGCAAGATTGAACAGTTGTTATAAAATTTTAACCTAATGTTATTATTAAATATATTTATATACACAACAAAAAAAATTAAATTAATGGGAAGCAGATATGTCTGGGGAGTAGAAATGGAAACAAAATATGTTGGAAAGGGGTGTTTGGTCTCCATTGTGTGAGACCTCACTACGAGACAAGTCTTTGAAATGTCAACTTGCCATCTTGCTTGTGTTTTGTAAGTTTTTAATTTTTCCATATATTTTTGTTAACTATCTCTTAAATCTGATAGCACAACTAGTTGTATGCACAGAATATTTACCAAAAATTAATTAGCAGTTATGCTAATTTGTATTTAGCAATTGGTTGTTAACTAGCAAAAATTTGTTAATTACATAATTGGATTTACATAAATTTCTTAAGAAATTAACAATTTTGTTATTATTTAAACTTAGAATTAACATAATTTTCATAAACTGTTTGAAAAAAAATTGTGTTAAAGATTTTATTTGGGATATAAGTAGATTTTTTTTACTTGAAATCCTATGGGGGAGAGAGAGGAAGGACTTGAGCTCCCTGAAGCCTCCTTTCCTTTGGCTATGCAGTCTGATATGTTGTCTTTGAAGGTAGTGAAGTACATTAGCCCTTCTAAAGTTAGCTTTAGACTTACAATATCCCCCCCCCCCCCCCCCCATACACAAAATATTGCAGAATGTTAGATTTAAATTACTAACAATGAATAAGTAGTGTATTGTGCATATGTAAAATAAGTTTAATTTTGATGGTAAACATACTTCATTTGGTTTTTGACATGTGTAAGCTTTAAATGCATATATCTCAAAATCTTTTTTCGAATTCTTCACACAGGGAAAAGCTGAAGGCTTTAATTTTTTTTTTTTTTTTTTTTGTAATTCACTTACAATAGTCTTCTAAGCAAAACAGCATTAAAAAAATTAGTCTTTTTGTTTTTTAAAAATATGTTAAGTACAAAAGCCACAATTCTTTTATTAATTGCAAAATTTTGCTAATGTACACATATATATATTTTCTCAAAGCCTTAACTATTGTTTTTTTTATATTGCTATTTTTTTTGTCAACAATGTTCTCTTACTGAGTAAAAAAATTTAAACCTGTAACTTCAGATTTAAAAAAAAAAGTAAGCTTTTTAAAATCTTCAATTTTTTTCTACAGAATATTACTAATATTAGGGTACTGTAACTGTGTCACCTTAAACACAAAATCTATCAGCCTGAATATTTTAACCAATTGAAAATTTTGTGCTTTTATATATCATTAGTCCATTCCGAAGTTATAAGTAGTGTCTGTATTTTTTTTTTAATATGAATCCTTTCATAATTTTTTTAAGTTTTACTACACAGAAAATCTGTCTCACAGACCTGAAATTGGTGTATTTTGCAATAGGAGTGCTAGCTATTGGGTTAATTTTTGCTGTTGGTCTTGTAAAATATAAATATTAGACTAATGTTGGGATAATTTTTTTATTATTTTTATTTGTAGTCCTTTGAAAAAGATGATTGTGTTGCCCATATTACAAGTACCTTAAATACGGATTACTTTCTCCCACCCAGTGACGAACATTAGAACTCAATTGAAGGTGGGTTTGCCTAACTAGTACTGCAATCTTGCTTGAATTGCCGGTTAATATGGACACCTGGAGCAATCAGATTGTAGCATGCATAGTTCAGCCATTTTTTCGGTTGGGACAAAATAATATTCTAGGGACAAAGTAACCCTTATTTACAGTACTATTAAATGTTTATGTGAATAAGCCTAAATATATATTTTAATAGGCTATTTATATATTTCTATAGTTCAGAGGAAAATAATGAGACTAGTATTGAATGTGAACATGAGTTAACAGAAAGGACAATTGCATTTTGTACGTCGGATGAAAGTAACAATGTTCAATCTATGGAATCAAAAAATAACCAGGCAGAAAATTACTGGTCTGAATCACGTAAGTTTAACAAATTATTTTATGAAATTGCTTTTTTAAGTTCTAATAAGCATTCTAAATATTATAAATATTTCCCATTTTTATGATAGTTGAGAATTGTAATGAAAGTGACTTAAAAGTTTTACTATTTGTATATTAAATTAATTTAACAACTTATTTTTAGTATATAGCTAAAAATTATAAATACTTGATAGATGTTTGAGTGTTCTACTGTATACTATGCATTCCTATTAAGAAAGTTAATTTTTTTTATCATGAAAAAAGCATCTATGTAAAAAAAAACTAGCTTCACAAAATGTATTGGTAATTAACAGTGTGGCCAACGCAAAGTGTTCTTACATTTTCATCAAAGGTATGATTTAAACTATTGAAGTTAAAATTAAATTGGGTCCAAAGTGAGTTTAATTAACTATTTAAAGCACTGTTTAGAATATGGTAGCTTTTTTAGCACAATGTTAAAAAAAATCCAGTTTTTCTAAATTATTTTTAAAACAAAGGCTAAATTGATATTAAAGCGATTTTCATATTTTCCATTGCAAATTAAACTTCTCAATTTATTAATAATAAAAATTGGAAGTGCACTTAATAGGCAACTTTTATGCAGTTTTCAAGCATGGCTATAAATATACTGCAGAATAAGGTAATATAAATACAATTAACTTGATGTAACTTAGGGTACTATTCCCTTTTTTAAGATGAAAAAGCTAAATTTCCTTTAATCTTTTTACCTAATTTGCTTGAAAGAATTATAGTAATCAATTTAAACACTGATTAAAAGTCGAATTAAAGTATTTATACAATTTTGTTTAGTAGTTAATATTTCTAATAAAATAAAAAGTCTTAAAGTCAGAGCAAATGTAAACAGGATTTCAAGTTATATTTGCAACAGATTAATTATACCCTTAAATTACAGTAAACAAGTTGAAACTTTACATTAATTTTCGCATACTTAAAATCAATAAAATTAATTGTTGTGCAGCTATGGAAGAAATTAAACTACCTCTTATTATTTGGCCATCATAGTGTAAAATCAATACAATTTTGTAGATAATGAAGTTTTCTATAAATGCAGACCTCACAACAAGTCCCATTTTCCCTTAAAGTCCTTTTTGTTACTTGAAGTACTTAAAGGTCCTTTTTTTTTCAGAATATGGTTCCTTTTTCCCTTATCTTAGCAAAAATATTTATTTCCCTTTATGCCTATCACACATTTCTGGCCCTTTTCCCTCCTCTATTTAACCAGATTTTTTTTTTTTTTTTTCATTTTGTAATGGCCATTACAAAAATCAACATTTTTGTTTGTATTTATATTGAGTCTTCTAATAGGGTGTTGCAGTTCTCGAAATATCATTAAACCAGGAACAGGCTTGCTGTTTTTGTCTTTACAAATGTAATTAATCACATTGGTATAGGATGTAGGCCTATGTGTAAACAATTTCTGTCCTTCCAGGACCACAGGATCTCGTTTATGCATTGTATAAAAAACGAAATGTAAATGAAGAGCTTGTTCAGGGGAAGACTGATAAATAACAAGTGCAAGTGTAAATCAGTGTTCACTCTAGAAATAAAAAGAGGCAGGGCGCTGTTGGCACTGAAAGGGCACCCCATTTTAGAAAAGGCACTTCTTGTTTTTAAAAGGGCGTTTTTTTAAAAAAAAAATTGGGGTGGGTGTGGCCAAACAAAAACAAACCCGTGACCAAACAAAAAGAAAAGTTCCGATTGTTGGTTGACATTGCGCTAAAGCTGCAAATTGAGCTATTGTTAACGGTTCGGGACTTATTTCGAAGGAAAGACCTGTACAAAAGTTATGTCTCTTGCTTTTAAATTAGTGCAAAACAGTAATAAAATGCCTAATCTCGTAAAATCGCCCCAAACCATCTTTTCTTTAAAAAAAACACGGAAAAAAAACCTTAGCATTTCATATGCGGGCACCTCACATGCAACCCTGTGCTCAAAATTACCACGGAATCCTCTCGATTGCACAAAACGCGTAGTTAAAATAGAGTTTTTCTAGTGTCATAATTCACTTTAATTCTTATTTACACAAAAAAAATCGATACCTTCTTTAAAGACAGCTAGGGAAGCAAGAACGATTGTGCTTGACTGAAAAGGGCAAGAGGGACGGAATTTTTTCAAAAGAGGGCGGCATCTTTTAAAAAGGGACAAGAGGGCGCTATCGAGATGAAAAATGGGCGGGCAGGGCGGACCGCCCTTCAGAGTTAACACTGTGTGAATTGTAATTATATATATTCCCAGTATCTTGTATTGTAGTTAGGAAAATACTATTCTATTTACATATTTTATTTGAAAAATAGACATCTTCTGCAGTAAGAGGCATCCCTGCTAAATTTAAATTCGGACCACAATTAAAAAAGTTATAAAAAAACATGAGATTATTACAAAAGTATTAAAGTATTTTTGCACAAATTTACTAACTTTTTTATTATTTTTACTAGGGGTACTGGAAAAACGAGTGAAAGGAGTGCAAATGATTCAGTGTGTGTTCTTAAACATAGTTTTATTGCTGCAACAAAGCGCATGTGCTGTTCACTATATGTTCATTCACTGATTTATATGATACATGTCTAATTCTACCAAAAGTAACAAACAGCTTATAATGCATTCAATCATGGAATAAAAATATGTACACATTTATTTAAAGCGACTCGTAAAGAGTTATACTCAATGGAAGACCATCTCAATATTTGCAGCCTTTAAAGAACTTCGAATGGAATTGATATTATAAAACTGGAAATTAAATTATACATTTTTGCAGTCGGCTGGTGTTTATGTTACTATGATTTGGGATTAGTGATGTTTAATGCATAACCTGTACACTATTTAAGTATGCAAAACAAATGTTTTTATTTTTTCATTTAAATTTAAAACTGAGGAAATACTTTCGGTTGGGCTCTATTACCTATCGATTATTCAATAATTTTTAATCTTACAACTATTCTAATTTTGTCATTCACTTCTCTTTTGTGTTTCTGAACCTTTTAAGAATACAAATGCGATAACCATTTGGCATCTTTAATTACAACGTAATTTAAAATCATATTGAAATTAACAAATCAAAGTAAAATATGCAGTACCACTTTTTATTAGAATATTTGTAGGTATTATTATAATTTGCAATTTGGAAGTAATCCCTGAAATACAAGCAATTTCAGTTTATTGAATATTTCTGCAAATAACAATAGAAAATTATTGTCTAGTTTATTTTGAGGTTGTAGAACATTTCTCTCCCTCCTCTACATGTTAAGATATTTTTTTTTAAAAATAATCAACTGCTTCAATGTATAAGATGTTATATTCATTTTAAAGGTAGCATGTCATATTTATGTATCTTGTCTTATAGTTTCATACTTTTCTATTAATAGATGTAATATCGAAGGATATAAATTCTAGTGAAAATGAACAAGACATTGTAGTAACCTATGACCAAGATGTTTTATCTGAAATAACTGATTGCTCAAATAAAATATTAGAATGTAATGAGTAAGTATTTGTATTATAATTTTTAACAGTACATGATTATTTCTTTATTTAATATTTTAAGTACAAAAACAATTTAATATTTATTAATATATTTTATGGTTTTAATTCAGTTTATTGATAAATTTTCGGAATGTTCACTTGCTTTGATGAATTTTTTTAATGCGATTTACCGATTGCTTTGCAAATCAATGCTCCATCATTCATTTTAAAGTAAGCTGTGTCTGTTAAATGTCCATAATATTGTATGACACTTATAAGTGTCTTGCAATTTATTAATATATTTTTTTTTAATTTTGTTAACCTGTACATACAAATATAAAGAATAAAATAACAGAAAGGGATATTTTAACTTAGTTAGAAATTTATAATTAAAAATAGCTGCAGCTTTCGGGCAACTTAAACACAGGGTCTTTAGAAGTGCATAGTTGTATAATGTGTATATGTAAGTTGAAATATTTAGTTTCCAGTCCAATGTATCATTATTGACCCTTCATGCATGGTAGGTCTAAGAATACCCAAACCAGAAAATACCATTTGAAAATTATTTTTAAAAAAAATTCCAAATCTGAATGGTGTTTCTTCTGGGCGCATACTCCTGACTACCTATAGTTTGATTTTCAACCGTCAATTCCCAGCCTATGTCGAGAAAAGATAGCATTTGGTTTGTGATGCTACATTGGAACAGTCTATTCCATGTACATCAACTTTCCTTGTCCTTTCTAATAAAATTATATGATTGTAGTCCGTACTATGTAAAAATATGTCTATGCTATAATACAATACATTTTTTTCTTTAATATTTTGAACATTGGGTATATTGTGTTTTTTAAAATTAGTTCAACACAGAGCTATGAAAATTTATCAAATCAGCCTCTGTTGAAAGCTTAGAATTTAATACAGCCAATGAGACTAGATTTAAAATTATATAAATTGCTGTCAATGCAGAAGGTAGAAATTATTATTTCTATGTGCATAACATAAAAAAAAATCTTTAACGGGCATGAAATAATTAAAATAGTTTTTTCAATATAAATTTAAAAGTTTTATAATAAACTTTGGGTTTTCTCATTGATATATTCTAGACACTTCAACCTTGTTTTTAACTTTATATTTATTTTCACTGTAAGTCTGGTTATTTTAAATTTTTAAATTAATTTATTTTAAATAATTAAATACTAATAGTATTGAATATTTAATACAGGAATATTGATAAAGGAGAAGATTCAATTGATAAAGCTTTATTTAAAGAAGGTAATGAACAAATACAAGAATGTTCTCTCATTTCTCTCAAAACACATAATAATCTCAGCCCAAATAAATTACCTGAATCTAGAGTGATTGATATTAGTGATAATAAGTTGCATTCAGAGTTTGAAGTAACATCTGAAACAATATGCCCTACACAACTACGATTGGATTTGGAAGTTGCTGAAGAGACAAGCTTTTTTCTTGAAGATAAAATTGTTCTTGGAAGTAATGCAGATGTGAATTATATTAAACCACTTTACCAAACCACTGATCAAGTTCTGTGCTTGCATGAAAAAAATAAATCAATAAATGCATCAGAAACTGAACTTTATATTTATAATAATAGCTCCACTATTATAAAAGAAGACATAGAAACTGAAAAAGAAGTTTCTGTGTGTCATGAATTCAAAAGTTATGATTGTGATGAATCTAGCAGTATTGCAAGTAATGCAAACATATTGTTTCCCTTGCATCAAAATAAGGAGCAATATGCTGCAAAGGAAGAAATGTCCGATACTAATGTAGATAGTATTCTTAATTTGTCTATATCTGATGACAAAAATGAACAAATAAATAATACCAACAACAATTTTATTGAAAATAAGGATTTTTTGAAACCTGTAGAGAACCAAGTTCAAGTCATTTTGAGAAGAAAGGTAATTATATTATTATTTTTTTCTAATATGAAACTGTACTCTACTGATTAATGTAAATATATTTTTCTAAATATTTGTAATGCCGAGTATTTATTTATATTTTTATTTTCCACTTTTGATACTTTGGATTTTTCCTATTAGAAAAATAATTTAAATATAATTTTGCCTTTTTTTTCTTAATAAGACATCTCATGACAGTTTTAATACTTACAAAAATAATAAACTATATCACATTTTAGGATAATCCACGAACAGTGAATATTAAAAAGACAGGTTCAGCAAATAATGCTTTACAAAGAGTACGGCAAAAGACACTTAAGAAAACCAGGAAATTTATGATTGATGGAGTAGTTGTAACTACTACAACAAGTAAAGTTATATATGGTGATGAAGACAAGCAAGTTAAAGAAGATCACATATTAAGGTATTACTAATTATATAATTTTTGTATTTTCGTTTACTAAAAATAACTGCATAATTAATATTTATGTTGGTAATATACAGCTGTGGGGATATTACTAAAAGTTAGCTTGAAGTAAACTTGCGGCCGGGATAAAAAACAATTATATTTACCCTTTATCCGCCAACTGTACTTACAAGTACCACTCACTTTAATCATTCATCTCATAAAGAACATTTCTAATATTCTGACAGTATTTTGCAAGATTGCTCTTTTAACTCTACTTTTTCACGATAGATTGCAGTAGTAATTCTAGGCCAAATATTTTAGTGAAGAAGGGTGTTATCTTTGAAACAAACACTGTTTGTTGTTGCGGGGGCTAATTCACCTTTGTGGAGACCATTGTAGGGTTTATCAGCCACGCTATTATTAACTTTATTTAGTTTAAATTCAGAAGGATAGGTTTAAAGATAATAAATAAGTTGATGAATACCATACGTAGTATTTAAAAAACAAATAAAATGTAATAATGAAAATATAACAGTTAAATATTTACATTTAAAGGTAAATTGAAGGTTTTACAATTAGGATAAGGAGCACGTGAAAAACGTGTGTTGTTATTAAAATACAAATGCAACGTTAAAATACGCAATAAAAGTCCGTAATAATCCGGACATGTTTCGGGAGATACATCACCCTTCATCAGCGGAAAATGTAAAGTCTGTGTGTAATGAAATATAAATAAACCCAAAGAAATCTAAAATGTTGCCAAAGACTAAAAAACTAACTAAAAACTATTACAAACGGTTGGAGTTAACTATTGTGTGCCAACAAGCGGGAAACATTGGGACCGCAAACGTTTCATTGACAACCGAATCAATATTACTAAAAATATGAAACGCCTCCAGGAAGTCAAGTTCAAACGGAGATTTAGGTTTGCAAATTAAATGTGAGTTAGAAAAATTAAATATATGACCATGTTCCCAAGAGTGCTTGGCAATGGAGGACTTCTTTATTTCTTGTTTAACAGTATGTGCTTGGTGCTCCTTGATACGAAATCTTAATGCTCTCCTTGTTTGACCAATATATGACATGCCACATTGACATGAAATACTGTATATGCCCCAGTTATTAAGATCGTCAATAGGGTCTTTACTTTGGTGTGTTGTTACTTTGGCTGCCAGGCTGGGAAGGTTTGTGTTAAGTTAATGTTTATTGGAATCGACCTCTCCCGTCATGGGGAACCTTTTGTTGTCGATCTCCTCCCATTGGATTCTGGATGTAAACACTGAAGAAGGGGGAATGTTTTCTGGGAATTGCTTGAATTGGACAGAAAGGTGAACGAACTGCAGTGTCGCTGCATTGTGATACTATTTTGTAGGGATTGCTGCTGTTGTCTTTTGTGTGCTGCAAACATAGTAAAGGATTGAAGGTTTGTGTTTGATTTTTGTTATGTGTTGATTATGATCTTAGAATACAATTTGAATAGCTATTTTAAGTGAATAATGTATTTATTTGAAATAATAGTTGAATTACTTGGTGGTACTTAACTACTGCCAACTCATAGTAGCCCAAAACTCATAGATGATAAGAAGTTAAAAAAGAGAGGACTCTTATTAACTCTCAAATTTTTGATTAAGTAATATTGTTTTGTTTTTCAAGCAGAAAGTTACCCGATCATTTAATTTTCTTTCCAATTAAAATGGAAATGACACATGCTTAGTAAATTACCTGTTGGGATTTCACAAAAACAGTCATAAATTTAATGTATGATAAAAAAAAAATGGGGTAAAGTCAGTGTAACATGTTTATTTTATTAATTTGATAATTAGTAAATCCCATTGGGATATCATTTACAATTAGGTTTTTGATAAATTTGTCAGCATTGTAATTTTAAATTGATGCTTAGCTGTTTTTGCATTATTGATTTTAATAATTTCTGTAAATATTGTGTTGCGACAAACTATTACTTTTTAAAAAATACACGAATTCCAATTGAAAAATTTAATGGTATTGAATTAAAAATAATTTCTTGTGTCATTTACAGTGCAATTAGGTTTAATTTCTTTTGGGTAAATAATTTCTAATATTTCATAATTTTTATATTGTTTACATATATATAAAGTTTCTATAATTAGAGGGCAGTCGTCTTGATTTTTAGAGTGGGTCAGTCGTAAAAGTATAGTAATTAGGGCTGTTAAGTTAGAATCAAAAGATTTATTCCCTCCAGAGCCGACATGTTTATAGGATCATGGTTACATTAAGAATGAGAGAGTGTGTCCTCTTGTATGGACTTTTCATATTTATAGACAGATAATTTTAGGGAATATCCTCAATCAGATTGAGTCAGGGAAATCATCTAATTGGTACAAAATGGTTCGATCCAGGGACTTCATTTGGGAGGCACTAAGAAAGACCCTAAAGTGCTCTTGTGTGAAACTTATACCACATATTCAGTTTTTATGACTAAATAGAGACTGGAATTGTAGTCAGCAACAAAAAAATTATTAAAACTTTATTTCACTAAAGAAAGCAACGTGAATCTTATAGATAAGTTATGTTGGATGGTAAAAAGAGTTTTATAGACAGAAGATAATTATATGAAGCAATTAAATTATAGAAAATAGATTGTAGTTAAGAAAATTTTAAAATATAGTAATTTGTAATTTAAAGAAAATATATTCCAATTCACTGATTCCAAAGATTAATGTTTATATTTCTTTGAAAATTTCTTAATAAGGAATGCTTCTTCTGAGCTTTCTGCAGATATTTAATTACCAGCACAGACAATGTGGAAAGTTTAATAGAAAAGGCATTTAGCTAATTATTTAAATCATTGTTTTATTGATCGAATAATTTTCATTTTTTATGCTTCATGTACACTTTGATGCCTGCATAAAAAGTTATTTCTATGTGTTTTAATGTTGGTAAAGATATCACTTGATACAGCATCTAAGTATATAATTCAAATTTATATTCAAATTTATTATTTATATTTAAGATATTCAAAAAACGTTATTATTCAAAATCTATGTCCATTATAATTAGAAACTCATTATGATGAACGTCACTTACAATGGACAGTTAAAAAGTTTTTAATAATAATAAAAAAATCTTAATTTTATCTGACAAATTTTATATTTCCAATCAAGAGATTAAACATTTGACTGTTTGAGTGCAGATTTTGAAGTTGTTGAACCATTTAGAAAAAAACTGAATGATGTGATTAAAAATGAGGGTTAGCAATTAAATCAAATTTATAATTTTGATGAGCGTAGTTTGTTTTGAAAAAATCTACCTGAGCTACCTGTTTTTGAAGAAATCTACCACAAGCTTAAAAACCGAGAAAAGTATGCCTGATAGAAAAATAACAAGGAGCATAAGTTAGCTATACGAATGCAGATGGTAGCCATTTGCTTAAACAGTTATTGTCAGTAAAAGCAAAATTCCTAGTGCATTAAAAAACATGATGGTTGAGCGTGTTAACTGAATAAATAAGCATCAAATACAACCCAAGCAGAAAATAAATTATTTTTTCAAACTTCTGAATGTACAATCAACATGAACCAGAACCTTTTTGTTCTAAAGACTAATGCATTGTGTACATACACATCTTTTTCAATTTGTCCTAGTTTTTCATTTGATATATAAACGCTTTTTATAGCTAACTATTGTGGTTTCATTGATGTATTACTCTTTGTTGTAGTATACAGCTGTTTTATAATTTTTATTATAAACTGGACTTTTTAAATGGACAACCTTTAGCTCCTATTAGTCCATTATAAAGACGTTCTACTGTATATAAATCAGTACAGAAATACATTAAAATTTAAAAAAGGCTGTGTAATTTAAAACTTCTCCTTAATTAAATTGTAATTGCCGTGTAATTAATTAAATTAAATTGCTGTGTAATTTTAAACTTTTACTTTTGTCTTAATTTAGGGTCCTGTTTAAGTTTTGTACTCGTAGTATATATATTTACTGTTGTACTAAGTATCACTTGAACTATATTAAGCATCAAAAACAGTTTATATATGGCATTCTCTCTAAATATTTTTTAAGCACATTCTTGTATAGAAGGAATATATTTGAGAAGATATATGTTTTTACAGTATTCATTTCACTCATTCACACTTCATTCATTTGTTTAATTTAAATTTTTTGAAATTTTATTTCTGCAAAATTAAAAAGCTATTATTTTAGAAAACTGGAACTGCGAGAACTGAAAATGTTACAAAAAATTGAAACCAAACAGTTTCAAGAGATGAGTGCAAAAGCTCAAGCTGCTCGTGATCAAGCCGAAAAGCGCTTCGATCAAGAAAAAGCAGTAAGTACTTTTTAAGTTTTTATAGAACTATTTCATTAATCAAAATTATTTTAAACAGTTCATGTTTATGAAATCATTATGCAGTAAAAGCCTGTCTATCTGACATTCGATTTACAAGAAATTTTGTAACGGTCATTTTAGGGAAAAAATATTTGGGTTGCTGTATAAAACGAGTTGATGTGAAATATGTTTTTTTTTACTAAATTGCTCCTCTTATAACAAAAACCATCAGCATTGCACAAAAGCGTCAGAATTGGTCTTAACTTACAATAATTGTCATTCATTTATGTTGATTTTTTTTTTATCCGGAATCTCTATTGTCCTGAATAAATTGACTTACTATGTTTAATATGTTTTTATATCCAAATCTCTTATGTTCTAAATATTTGACCAATATGAATATGTAATACTTTTACATATGATGTGTACTATTCTAATTATTTTATAAATTTTTAATCAAACAATTTAAAGACACTTATATTTTGTATTTTATAATCATTTTTACATACATTTCTTGTAGAATTTAGTACGAGGATATGACACAGACCTTGAAGCTTTAACTAGACAACAAAAGCAACAGTTGGAAAGGGCAGAACAACAGCAAGATTTAGATCTTAAGATAGCATCAAAAAAAGTTAGAGCTGAACAGGTACAGTTAAAATACAGGGATTATAAAATCTATATTTGTTTAATATAGTGATGTATCCATTCTAATAGTTTAAGATTTTTTATAAATATATTTGCAATAGTCGTTCTTGTGGTATTTTTGAGTCTATCTAATAATTCTTATTTCTTTTAACAAAAAAATCTATTTGTCAAGTTATCAGACATAAGAATATTCAGAGTTTCAGCAAAAATCTGCGCTTTTTTTTGCCTCACAAAATTAGTTTTGTATCACAAAAATAGAACTCCTAAATGCTTATAAACATATGAAATACTAAATACCTAAATCATATTGAATTCCTAAGAGATATTCAGATAAGCAAAGTTATGCAATTGAATTTGTATTTGTTTATACTTCCAGATACTGTGAATTTGGTGTAAAACAGCAAAAGGTTTTTTTTAGCAAAGTTGTTAGTTTATTGACTGATATCTTCACAAATATATCAAGTGTCTTCTAAACTAAGTGAACATATAAAAGAATAATTTTAGTTATCCAACCTATGTTAAATATGCAATCAAACTAGATTTATTTAATTATTTTTTTAATTTGTTAAGATCAATAAACCAAAATGGCAAACGTTGGGTTAAACATAAAACATTTGATTAACTCGTATCAATTCAAAAGCTGTGCAAAAAAGGTTTTTAAATTCTAAAACTTGAGATCTCCTGAAAATATTTTTTAAGAAGAGTGGTGTGGTTGTATTTTTGCAAAATCAACACTATGAAATGCTGATTTTTAATCAAACTTGAACGTTAATAGTTTTATAATAAGAGATCTAGAAAAATCAATTTTTTTTTAGGTGAATCAATCTTATTGCATTATGATTATGGGTACATAATATGCTTTATATATAAAAATAATTATGTACTGAAATTTGTTGAGAACATTTGCATATACTTAATTTCATATTTACATTTCCTCTGTTTTTCAAAATTTTGAATGCTTATGCTTGAGTTATAACTGGCTGTCTAAACATAAGTTGAAGTCATTCTTCAGTAAAATTGTGATGAGGTATTTGAATGATATTCATAATTAGAGATAATCTGTGATTTACTGACAAATTGCATATTATTTATTGGATTTTTAAGAAAACCTTAATCACAAAAACGTTTTAAAACTTTGAAATATGTACCTTTCTCTCTGCTTTCTAGATTATTCTTTCTACTTTGAAGAATAAACTGCAGATTTTAGTACTATAAACATTAAAGCCTTTACGATTGGTGTGTGCACCTAAAATATTTTCTTAAATATTATATAAAATATTTTCTTAAATATTTTAAAGTCAAACTCATTTAAATAAAAACTTAAGCAATTATTTTTATTCAGAAAATGATGTTCTCAATAGGGCATACACCAGGTAGAAAGATATTCGTCTTTCTTGATTCCACATTCTTGTTGCATCATTCTTAATTCCACATTCTTATCGGGTAATTTTTTTTTTCACATTCTTGTCGCCAGTGCAATTCTTCCGGCTTATATATGGAGGTGTTTGAAAATGTCTTATTTAATTTTAAGAAAAATAAAGTTCTTTATTCGAATGAAACTTTACACTAAAACACACATTAGCTAATTGAAAGAAGCTATACATCAAAATTTATGTTAATTCATTTTAGTTCAATAGAATTTCTTTTGAAATAAAATAAAGTTGTGCACCAGTGGCTTATTGCTATTCCGACACAGTTTAATAACTATGATATTATACAAAAATGTTGGTTAGTTTCTATCTCACTGTAGTAATCCATTTTTATTACGGCATGTTTTCACAGGATCGAGAATTAAAAGTTTTTAAAGAAAGTTTAAAGCATGAAATGAAGCTTTTAAAACATGAAATTGATTTATTACCTAAAGAAAAACGAAAAGATGCTTATAAAGAAACAAAGGAAAAACTTGAAGTGGAACATTCAGAAAAAGTGAGTTAAATTGTTTATTGATTTTGAGATTTTAATAATTGTTTTTTGTAATGCTATAAATTTTTAAATATTTATTTAATTTATAAATTTTTATCGACACTTAAAGTTGAGCACATAAGATAAATTCTGAGTTTACAAATGGGTGGTTTGATTCCATAGGTTGAAAGTCATAGTGGTAGAAGAAGGGAATACGCAAATATCATATGCGTCAAATCGGAATTTACTTGCAAGAAATATACAAATTATGCATAGTTTAAAGATGATGCCTTTCTGAAGTCTTTCAGTAGATAAGTTAAAATTTTAATAAAGTTTTTTTGACAAATGATTCTAGATTTTTTTTTACGAACCAAAATTTGCTTCCTTACTTTGGGATTCAAAGCTGTTGATAAACAAATGGAAAAAAAATAGGAAGAGAGGCTTGCTGTACCATCTTACAAGCCGGGAAGAGACCAACAATCTGGCCATATCGTAGCTCAATCAACAGTGCAGTCATGGAAATGTGTGAATTCAGTAGTAAACATGCCCTTTGACACGACATCCAGCAATACTGCTCATGTCACTGTAACCTGCATCACTCTACAACAAAGAATTGGACACACTTTACTTTAGTATTCATGCTGTCATCGTGTCGGTGAGTTAATACTGACCCAGGTCTTCAATTACTTGAACATATAACTTCTAAGTCAGGAGAATATATGTTTTTCAGCCAATTCAAAGAACATTTTGATAAAGGGTCTCATGCAAGTGATGAGACTCTCGGTTCTTTTAAGAAGTGCTCAATCTGCATGGATGAACAAAGTTTTGTCTTTGGTTACAGAGTAGCACTGTTGCTATTGCTAAAGTAGTAAAGCATCAATGTGAAGTGGGGATGAGCTTAGTAGTTATTATAAAATAACGACAGTTATTACGATATTTTAATGAAATAACTAGTATATTTAACTGTTACTTGATATCTTGAGCGATATTAAATGACGCAACCTCAGAATTAGGCGGTACAAAATATCAAATGCTAAATTTTCATGAAGTTTTTTTATCAGCTGATCCAAGCTTTTGTTTTAGTTAATATTGCGCAATATACCAGACCGTGATAAATAAGAAAATTAATATTATTTCACATTTATGCTATTTACCTTTTACAGTACGACAAGGAGTACCAAAAAATCACTTTCAGTTAAAAATCCTTCACATAAATGCGAAACGCAAACAAAGTATCTTTCTCCAAAGAATTTCTATAATGTAAAGCAGACTCACACATTCATTCATCCCAACCATAAAAAAACACCTCCCCCCCCACACACACACATTAAATGAATTGAACTATCCTATCGCGACCCTTCCCATAAAACAATAAACTTTCGCCGACTAGAACGCACAAAAAAATATCCCGATTCAATAATCATATGATAAACACAATATCGAAAACTTCCAAAAAATATATTTTAAACCAACTTTCTGATATAAAATATATTTTTTTTTAATCGTAATCGTAAATATCAACAGTATTTCTGAAATTATTTATATCGTATTTTGGACACGTGCCAATAACGAAGTGAGTATTCTAATAATAAAATATATTTTGTTATAAAAATACCAACTTTAGCCTGAAATATTTTGGATCTCAACTTGGAAATGTTCCTAATGACGATAACTAAATGACGTAAAAATCTCAATTCAGCAATCTGCTATCCTTCTGCGGTCAATTACATCATGATATTGTATCATAGAATAAGTTTCGTTTCAGCTTTCCTTGGCCCAAGGCCCTCCTTGCATGGACTCTTTTTTTTCTCAAGGCCATATGTTTTTTGTTTTTTTAACATGCTCTTGTTTGACGGTGGAGGTGTTTCTGGTTAAAATTAAACAGCGCTTTTAATTGTTTGAAGTAAAAAAATTTTGATTTCGAAATACTCCTTTTTTTGAGCAAGTAAATAACTGTTATTTCTTATAAATAATATTTTTAATTATCAGAAATTGAAATAATGATATTTTATACCTATTATTAAAATCTCTCTCATCACTAATGTGAAGATTATAAGAAATTCAGTGAATTGTGGTTGTATCTGGACAACGGTTATAAATTAAAATCATTCGAAGTTTGCACATCATCCCAATGCTGTTCATAAAGCTTGTTGAATGGTTAAAACTTTGTTCCTAATAAAAGTTGTTCTTCTGAAGAAGCAGATCAGTTTGTTGCTTAAAGAAACAATCACCACTGTAACTTAACAGTTAAAGTTGTGTAATTTTGTAACTTTTGTGTGTTTGCTTTACAGTAGATGGTGGGTAACTAGCACATCAGCTGTCAATATTCCATGGCATGCATGATCTCTGTCTTTACAAAGATCTTCTGAAGTGCAGTAAAATTGATAATGGTATATCTGTCAATGGAATAACAGCAGATAACCGTCATTTGTGGTATTTGTGTTCTGAAATTATACCACTAGCATTATTCCAGTGTTCACTCTAGGCATTTTTTGAAGGGCAGTCCACCCTGCCTGCCCTTTTTTCATCTCGATAGCGCCCTCATGGCTCTTTTGAAAAATTTCCGCCCCTCTTGCCCTTTTTAGTCAAGCACAAGCGTCTTTGCTTCCCTAGCTGTCTTTAAAGATGGCATCAATTTTTTTTGTGTAAATAAGAATTTAATTGAATTTTGACACTAGAAAAACAAACTCCATTTTAACAATGCGTTTTATGCAATCGCGATTATTCCGCAGTAATTTTGAGCACGGAGTTGCCTGTGGCCGCATATGAAATACCAAGTTTTTTTGCTGTGTGTTTTTTTTAAAGAGAAGATAGTTTGAGGTGATTATACAATATTAAGCATTTTATTACTACATTTGGGATTTAAGTAGTTTTTTCATCAGTTTTGGGGGGTTGTTCATCGGGGTCTGATTAGGACTACTTACCGATTTGGTTAAGTGAAAAAAATTATTTTTAATATTGTTTTGTACTATTTGCACTAATTTAAAAGTAAGAGACATAAATTTTTTACGGGTCTTTCGTTCGAGATGATAAGTCCCGAACCGTTACCAATACCACAAAATGTAGCTTTAGCTCAATGTCAACCAACTATCAGAACTTTTTTATGTTTGGTTACGGGTTTGATTTTGTTTGGCCACACCCACCACAAACTTTTTTTTTTAAAGCGCCCTTTTAAAAACAAAAAGTGCTTTTTCGAAAACGGGGTGCCCTTTTACTGTTAATATCGCCCTGTCCCTTTTTATTTCTAGAGTTTTACTTATGATTGATTACTTCTTGTTTTTACTTATAGCCTACTTCCTTCTTTACGTACTTCAAATTTATCATTGAAATGAAACTAAATTGGATTTTTTTTACTTCCAGAAGACATATTTTATTAATTTCAACTAAGAGCTTTCTTAAGAAATTAAATCAATTCAGTAAGAAAAGTCTTAACATTCATGCTTAGCAGGTTGTAACAGGGGATAAGACGGAATTACAACCAGGAGTGTCAACTCCAGCTATTAGTAGAAAAACTGGAGAAAAATGTTTTTCAGACAAAGAATGTTAAACTCCCATTATATTGGAGGGGTGTAGGGTAAATCATTAAAATCGCTGATTTAAATCGACACCCTGGATATAACGTCCATGTCTGTCAATGGTATAAATCATTTTATCCCTTTGTACATATTCTTTAAGAAATGGAATTATATCATATAAATAAACTTTATTAGTTTATTGAAATGTATTTTTTTCTAGGAACTATCATTTTTAAAGAAACTCAGCATCAATCATGAGGTTTCTATGAAGCGTCTCAAAGATAGCTATACTGAAAAAATTTCCTTATTAGAGCGCCAGTTTTTACAACAAAAACAACAACTTTCACGAGGTATTTAACAGTTTTTAAACATTGCAATGCATGCATTGATATATTAAGGTCATTTGGTTTATTTTAATATATGTAATATAACTATTTGTACTTTCTGGCACATTCATTTTCATAAAAACTATGCTTCTTTTTATTTCTTTGTTACCACTTTATATTCAAATTATTCTTTTCAAAATCTTGTGCATAGGTCAATTAAATTTTAGAATGCACAATTTATTGTATGATTTTTTTAAAAATTCATTTCTTAAAGCGTGCAATATCACAAATATCAATTTAAGAAATAAATTCATAACTTTGTTTATAGCTATTACTGGGTTGTCATGCACCTGAAAAACAGGAAAATCCTGGAATTGTCAGAGAAAATGATTTAAAAAGTCAGGGATAACAAAAGTCAGGGTTGTCAAGGAAAATTTTAAAAAATTCAACTTTTCTGGAAAAGTTGGGGAATTTAAAAAAATATATATATGAAGGTGCCTTATTTTATTCCTTTCCTCATCATCAATGAAATTTTCTTTTCGTTATAAAAATATAATTTTGTAAAAATTATGATTTCTCGATTTTTTTTAAATACCTTGAACGTTATTATTTGCAGGCACTTCATTTTTATGGGTCCCAATACAAATCTTAAAAAAAAATCCATTACTTTTAATGTATTTCTCATTCGTGAATTGTTTGAAAACCTTTAGTTAAACCTAGAAAAGTTAGGTAATTTTAATCTTGGTGTTCAGTAGCAACTCTTTCTACATTTCTATCTATAATAAAAATTTAATTTGAGGCATTTTCGCTCATTGTGAGCAAGTATAATTTAATTTGAAGCATGCAAAATAACCAGTTTTGTGTTGCATGTCTTTTACTGCTCATCTCACCTGGTCTATTATAAATGTAAATGCATGATTTGTTCCTGCAATATACAGTATAAAAATACAAAAACTTTAAGTTTTGACTTAAGAAATGTATAATATGTAGGTTCTTGTAAATTTATTGACTGATTTATTTAAGAACTTCTGCTGTTGCATTGCGGGTATTCCAATTTCTATGAGTTTGAAATTAATGAGACATCAACATATAACATAAATTAATTTTTAATAAATAAAACCAACAATGTCCATTTATTGAGAGGTGTAGCCAGCTAGCTTGCAGTAACTTTTGAATTGTTGTAAATAAATATATATATATTTATATTTATTCATGAAAAATAATGTATTAACTATTTAAGAATGTGCAATTTATTAAGAAAACTGTTTAGCCATACTACAAACCAGATCTTTTCCTCTTTTGAAGGATTTCTGTAAAGATACGATTCTTTGCATTTATAAAATATCTTGTGGCTTTTTTTTTAGCACGAGAAGCAGCCATATGGGAGCTAGAAGAAAGACAACTACAAGAAAAACATCAGTTATCTAAGCGTCAGTTAAAAGATATTTTTTTCCTTCAGCGACATCAGATGCTTGTTCGTCATGAAAAGGTATTTTTCTTTCAAAGAAACAATAGATTATATAATTTACAATAAAAGTTTTAAGCTCTACTGATGATGTAAATTTATTTATTTGTATATATTTAATTGGGGTCTGGAGCCACAATCCTGACAAACCAAAATCCTTACAAGGTTGCAACCAAAAAGACCAATACTTGACATGCTTATTGGCAATTGGTACTTTATTAATGACTAGAAAATCCAATAGTCAAACATTTAACATTTGTAGTGGAAAAGTTAAAATAAAGGAACACTGGTTATTGGCCTAACTTCACAAAATTTATTCAAACAAAATATTTTTATATTTTTTGCAATAAATAGCAACCCCAAAATGTGTTCAACTAAAATTTATGTTCCAAAGTATCATCTTTGAAAATTTGAATTTTACACTGAATCATAATCTAAAGAAATATATTACTAAATAATTAAAATTATTGTTTTGCATCATGCACACAATATTTGATCATGCATATATTTGATACAGTGCCAAGAAACAATTTCAATTAAAAGAGATAACATAGTGGAATGTTCAAATGAATAGGAAATGTTCATATTAGTTTTACATTCTGACTGTCAATTATTCATAGTGTTACATATTACATTAACAAGAAATTTCTTAACAATATTTAAATGATGTTTTCAGATTTAAATGTGGGAATGTTTCTGCAAAAATACCGATTTAAATGCCTATGTAACACTTGAGACTAATTGAATTTTAAACCTTAAAATAAAATATCTGAGTTATTCTTCCACTGTAACAAAATCTGGTACAAATCGTTAAAGTGCATTTTGTGAACACATGTACCTTGGATACATTTGTACCTTGGATACATTTTGAGAACACATTATTATTGAGAGACTATTTAAAGAATGTTTTCTTAAAAAATATGTATTTGTCAATTATATTGTTTCTACTTTTTAGGAGCTTGAGCAAGTTAAACGGATGAATGCTTGTAAACAAGAGGAATTGCTGAAGTGGCAAACAATAGAAAAAAGACAACTTCCAAAACGAATTCGTGCAGAAATGAAAACTAGAGAGTTGATGTTTAGAGAAAGTTTGCGTATAAGTGTAGTTAATCTCTCTGAATCACCTGAAGAGGAAAGAGAAAAAATTAAAAAAGTAATTATTTTGTTTAAAGCTATGTGTCGACGAGTGAGAAACACGCCTGACTGTTTCCACGGGCAACGCTATTTTCCTCGTAATAAAGGGTTTTTGTCGTTTACAATTTTCTGCCCGCTAGATCGTGCAGAGCTGTGTCCACAGCTCAATGGCTCGCACCCAAAGGGAATGTCGTTTCAGCCAAAACGGACACAGCTAGTGATTAAAAATAAAGATTCTATTGAAATTTATTGTTTTACTCTAAAGAGATATATACTCGGTCTTAATTTTTATACTAATTATTTAATTATTTTCTTTTAATTTGTGTTTAGGGTGCGAGGGAAATTTAGTTGTTTAATTTAGAAATTTATATATCCAGGTAATAAAATTAACTCTCATGTCTTATGTGCTTTTAATATAATTTAATATAATCTGAAAGATATAAATAATTATTTAATATAACGTTTTCATTTTGAAAAATTACGAAACGCATTGCAAATAATGCTTTCATTTTGAAAATATAGAAAACGTAGTAGACGTAATGTAGAAAACGAACTAAAGAGCAGTTCCAATTTGTTACATTCTAGGGGATTTATTTGAATTAAGACGACAATAGCTGCGGTTTACAAAATATTTTATTAAAAAGTTAAATATTGTGCCTTTTTATATGAAATGTATGAGAATGCATTATAGTCTTTTCACAGTAGACTATTTCTCATGAAGAGCTATACAGACAATAAGATTCCTAACCCTTAAAAAGTAACTTCTTTTGTTTTTAGAAAACTTATTTGTACAACCTATAGTGGTTGTTATTGTTACAAGTTGGCATTCATCATGCCTAAAAGTATGCACCATTCGCAATGTTCTTGCTTGCTGACAATTTTATAAATATTAAGAATAATGAAATTATAAAACAAATGTATACAATTACAAGTAAGAAATATTTTTCAGATTATAGTTCAGCAATTATTTTAAACTAATAGCTCATACCATTTACAAAAAGTTTTTTAATGAATAAAAACTTTTTTTAATTCCAAAAAAACTATCACTTCAAGCATAAATTGTTTTAAAAAATCCAATATTTTGGTAGCTTTCAATGCAGTGTAGAAAAGCAACAGCTCTTTTAAAAAATGAAGTCCAACCCTATTTTTTTCTATACTATAGTATTTATACTGAATCATATAATTATGATTGCTAGGGTTATATTGATAACACAATTATTTTCCTCAAAGTTTCAGGATGGAGAAAAGAAACGATACAAAGCGGAACAGTTAAGGCATGAACAAAAACAAAAAAAGCAATTAGAAGAAATGCGTAATTCTGCAGAAACAACTTTGAAAGAACTTGAGCAACTTCAAGTAATATGCATATGCAATTGTCCCATTTTGTTTCATTGTCTTTATTTTTACTGTATTTAACTATTGTTTAATTAATATATATGTTTAAAATATGTGATAGTTAGAAATATTTAATCAAACATGTTGTTTATTATAAGACACATAGCAATAAACGTAAAATACAAATATTATACATACAAATAATAAATATAAAAAAGTTTTAGAAAACACAGGTTTTTATTATATTAAACGTGCTAAAAAATTTGAAATAAAATAAACTATTGTTCTAAATTGACTAAAAATAAGCATAGAGTGTTTGCACCATGAAATTCTTAAACAGTTTACTTGAACATTCCATGTTTATTTTTAGTAAATTTAGGACATTATTTTACTTTGAACTGTTTAGTACATTTAACCTTTTAAAATTATTTCTGTAGAAAAAAACACATCATTGTCTCAATGGCATAATTGGCTAACTTTTCATGTGTGCTCACTCAGCATTGATTGGTTTGTCGAGCATTTGTTTTATTTTCAATCTGGAAAATCAACAGTCAAATTTATTGAACCACATTTTCATTTTAGTAAAATTCACACTTTTTGCTTTTAGTTAAGCATATCCCAAATTTCTTAATATTTAAAAAATTTAAATGCTTAGCAAATCCGTTATTTTGATGTAAAGTTATACAAATTTGTGTCAGAAAGCTATTCAGTTGAAACAAAGCTGGTTCATTGCACATCACAAGATTTTCATGCAACAACATTATCAGACCAAGTGACTTAAATAAGGGCTTATAAAAAAGTAATTCAATACTTGAAATGTTTTGTGAGTACTTATGCTTCATAGACAATTCCTGTCGGGAAAATTATTAAACTGAATTTATTGTATTTTTTTTAAAATTAACTTACCTTGATGATATTGAGAAATATTTTCAATTTAAATGCCTAAAAATGACTGAGATTTTTATAATATTTAAAATTGATTCCTTTAATTCACAACTCTAAAAATAGTACAGTAGAAAGTCTAAAAACCAGTAAGATGCAATATCCAGACATTTTTTTGCATTTATTGAGAAAAGACTAAAGATTTTTTTTTAAATTATGGGAAAAAATTTTATTTTGATTTTTCATTTCCCCCATACAGCAACAAATCGAACAGCAGGGAGAGTGTACGAAGGGGGATGAAGTTCATTACATGGATTTGCATCAATTTAAACCTCACGAAGTTACCTCTCCCTGTGGCCCTCAAAATGGAACAAACCCAGAATGTGTAGAACATTAAGAAATTACGATTCAACAATAAATTTATTAGTAATTTTAGATAACAAATCGGATGGTTGGGTGAATGGAAATGAAGGAGGGGTTGAGTTTACCACATGGACTTCCATCTATTTAAACCTCGCAAAGTCACCTCTGTCCTTGGCACATAAAATTGACAAACACAGAATGTGTGGAATATTAATTTATTCTGTCTTTTATCAGTAATTTTCTGTAATTAATTGTTTGTGTTGGACAGTAGAAAAGAGGGTTGGGTTTACTACATGGTCTTGCATCTATTTAAACTTTGCAAAGTCACCTCTACCTCTCTCTTTGGCACCGAAAATGGACAAATGCCGAATGTGTGGAATGTTAAGAAATTTATTTGGTTATAATCTTATTTAGTTTTGGTGATACATTACTGATTTAGAGGTTTTGTATACATTATGTTTCCAAAAAAACTAATGGCTGACAACTTTTTTTCCTAATTTGGCAATTTCTTTGTATAGTTTTGGCATCTCTGCGAAAGAAAATTGAAATTTACTGCAGAAATTCTGATCCAAAATCCGGAATTTTCTTAAGTCACGACGATTCCGAATTTGATACTTTTTGTTGTATTAGGAATGCTTATATAATTGATCTGTGCAAAATGAAGAAAGCTGTACACATTGTTACAAAATGAAAAATTTCCAATATCATTACATTATCAATATCATTATCATTCCAATACATTAGTTTACTTTATGATGTAATTTGTTAATTTACACTAAAAGTTATTTATTTGTAGAATGAAAAGCGTAAGATGTTATTAGAACATGAGACATTAAAATTGAAGCAACTGGAAGAGCAGCATTCGATGGATCAACAAGAGTGGAAAACAAGTTTAAAGCCAAGAAAACAAGTAAGACATTTTCCTATGAAATTTTAATGTGTTAGCATAAAATATTCTGTTTTTTTTAACGTATATTTTTTTATTTGAAAATGTAGAGCTTAGAGGAAGGGTTTTTAAAACAACAGGACGAACAGGAAAGCTTATTAAAAAAGAAAATGGATGAAAACAATACTTCTTCAAGTATTTCAAAAGCTGAACTTTCTTATTTTGGTAATGAATAGTCAAAAGAAAAATTATGAGATTGTCAAAACTTTTTACAAGTGCCTTTGCAGTGCCAATACCCCGAGTTTTGTAAAGGAGATTTTACATGTGCAAAATGTATACATCTTGGCGAATACTAGTTTTGAAAGTATATCTTATAAAATTAAGAATAAATGTTATAAAAATCTCACACTGTGATATATTTGAGATCTTTATTTTGTGTTCTCGTAAGATTTTTTTTGTCCCACTGTTGTTAATTCAGAGCATTTCTTGAATTTTGGAAGATATATTGCTGTAATATAGTATTGCTGTATTTAAAACAGACGTCAACACTGGCATAGTATTGTCATTCATACACCTTTGTTAGTATGTGTCTGTAACTGTTATATTCAAAGGCTAAAGGTATCCAATGTGATAATGTATCTCTTGAAAATTTGAAAATCCATATTTCTCAAATCACTTGGCACAATATGTCAGTGTGTACAGCTTAATCATGTTCCGTGAGCAAAATCACCTGGACTGGCAGAATATGTATCCACTGGACAACTGTATGACATACTTGTATTATCATGAATGGCCATATCTCTAAATTTTTAGATCCTTCTTCATGTATATTACAGTGCCTGTTGTTGATTTATTTGATTTTTTATTTTTATTTTATTAACATTGCTACCTTTTTGGCATTATTATGAACTTGTAAACCCAATTTCCTGCATTTTTTTTTAACCTGTTACAACCCTGTATGGCTACATAGCCGCACAGGGTTGTAACCTAAAAATTATTTGAAAAATCCCATAGTGGGATCAGCCTATGGTGACTATCATCATGTAGAATAAAATTAAACATTTTGAACGACTGATTGTCATCCCATTCCCCCCTGTGGCCTTTGTATCACGTGGGGAATGTCATCCGTGGTTGCAGTATACAATTCCGCCCCCATAACTCTTTGGGGAATCAGCCTTTGGAGATAAATGGCTTACCATTCTGTAGAGGAAGGTGGGCCATGTCTACCAGGTTGACAATTAATCCACTGCTCCCTCTCACCTTTGTATTGTATGTGTGTGTGGGTGGAGTTAAATTTTGGAAGCAGCAGGCCAACAAAGTATTCACAAACCAAACCTTACTTTACAAAGGAGACTGCCTGCACAATTTTTAAATAAAATGCTATTTTCAGCTTTTTTAAAATAACTCTACCCAGTTTTATTAAATTTTGCATAACTTTTTTCTTTCTTCTATTTAAATTTGTGCTTAAATTTACTGCAAGTCTTGTATATAGTGATGCATTTTCCTAATTTCTTTATGCCACATTTGTTAGTATAGATCTGCATTTGCATGTGTCATCTAGTTCACTTTATATCATTTGTACTATTTTTATGACTAAATTTCTTTTTTCTGAATTGAATAATGTGTTTCACAAAAGTGAGGTATTATGAAAATGTATGTTTCTCGGAGTATATGTACGAGTTCAAGTTTGATTAGTTCATCAAAACAAACATATTGAAAAGTTGATATAGCAAATTGAGATGTATTGCATTTCTGTATTCATTAAACTTCCTCCTCATAGTAGAGTTAGCACAATTCTTATATGAAATGGTTGCCTATGCTCAAATTCTACACATGGATATTTTTATGGTTTAGAATACTTATCCATGTGATTTTAGTTGGGATTGTGTATAGAATAAATATAAACAAGTTTGTTAAATATCATTATTCAATTAATTTCTTAAAAGTAATGTTATGTTGTACTAAGATTTGTCTTCAGAGTGATCTCTTGATTATTCGTGTGGGCATTTGTTTACTACAGATAACTTAATCACAAATCTTCAGAAACCGAAAATTTGAAAAATGTGTATCGTTTTATCAAAAAACAATGCCACTGACTTGTTGTTAGTCCAAACATAGGTGTCGCATTAGCCCTAAGTTTACTTAATTTTTTTTTACTAAGTTGGAAGTTTGAAACTAAATGTTGTAGGGGATCTAATAAAATCAATGAATCCAAGTGATACCTTTTAACTCACATGTGATTGCACTCCCTTTTCATTAAGTTTTGTTACAGTAAATTTAGCAATAAACTTAATTTTATTTTATAAGATGTGGGTGCCCCTCAGAATTATTAGCTGCATGCCCAGACATCATATACCTATTCAGTAATCAGACTTTGGTTGTTTGTGCTTCCTTTTTACAAACATTTCTTTAATTTTTAATATATTTTAATATACTATCCATTTAAAATTATTTTAAAAGTCTTATAGGACTCGTTAACAGAACTAATTACTGACATTTCTTTTTTGTATCAGAAGAAAAGTATTAAGCTATATAATTCTGTTTTCATCACAAACTTGCAACTTTAGGACTCATTAACAGAACTAATTACTGACATTTCTTTTTTGTATCAGAAGAAAAGTATTAAACTATATAATTCTGTTTTCATCACAAACTTGCAACTTTTCATTGAAATGTGATTTATATTGTGACAGGCTATTTATTGAATCATAAACTGCTAAAGAATGTCACCTAGCTACCTTCTGTGGTCTATTAATGAGGGAAGGGGAAGGTGATGATTTTTTTTTATAAGTTAAAAAAAGATGCCAATTAGCTGTTAGGCAAATCTGACCCAACTGCTAGATTCGCAGTGGGCGTTGCTGCTATACCCTAAATCTGCCCCTGATGTTTGATTTAACGTAAAAATATCTGGACAACTTTTTGTTCTCAATAATTGATTTACAACTTAAATTAAACATAAATGTAACTGAAGAACACCTTGATTTTGTTAGAAACCTTTTAATATAATATGAAACAAATGTTTAGAATGTGGATATTAGTAGTATTATAGCTCCATTGGCTAAAAATATTAAAAAGAATTTTAATATAAAGTGCTATTCTAATGTAGTCAATTACTTAATTCATTTTGCATTGAAATTACTAATATCTAAATTAGAGTTTGAATTTGTATTAACTGAAGTCAAATACTTGTATGTCAAATTTTATAGTATAACATTACCTTGACTGATTCGAAAGGTAAAATATTTTTATAAATACTTTGTTAAGTAATAAAAATGCAATTTTAAATATCTTATATTAAATCAAAAGTAAAATTCTAAAGTAAAAATAAGCCTTTTGTAGTATTTTAAGATACATAATTTTTAGAAATTATCTATATTAAATCATTTAATTTATATTTCTATGGTTATTCTTTGAAAATTCATCTGTTACTTATAACATAATCATTCTAATATTCATGCTATTACCACTTACATACTACTAGCTGTTTGATCCCTCTCTGCTGTGAAACCTGTTAAGGTTTATGCATTAAAAAAAACGAGTTGCCCTTGTTCGGACTTGAACTAGTGACCTGTTGTTTCAAAGTCCCACGGTGTAACCACTAAGCTAAAAAGGCATGCATGCACAGTTCTCCCTCCCTACAGCACTACTATTCCTATTAGATGTAAACTTTAAATATTAATTAAAAATAACTAACTAAAATTTTTAAATTCTGGCTGTCAGGTGCACAATAGAGATTGAATGGTTATGTTTAAATGTCAGACATTTCCATGCAGTGGAAGGTAGTGTTTTGCATACCACAGGCACACACATGCTATTTCTTTCATTATTATAGACTAGCTGTTTGGATCTGACCTGCTGAGACACCCGTTAAAGCTTATACATAAAAAAAAATAGAGTATCCTCTGTCGAGATCTTTCGTTCCAAAGTCCCACTCTACTGGCTGAGCTAAAACGGCATACATGCAATACAATTCCCATTGGATGGAAACTTTAAATATTAATTTTAAAAAATAACTAACTAAAATTTTTTAATTCTGACTCTCAGGTGCACAGAGATTGAATAGTACTTATATTTAAAATTTCAGACATTTCTGAGGGGAGGAAGGTAGTGTTTTGCATACTTTCTTATTATTATAGATTACAAATGTATTTTTATAAATACAAATTATAGTACCTAAACTATAAATTTTATAAAAAATTATTTTACTGTTGTTTCCAAGTAGATTAATATTTTATCAAAAAAAAAATATTTTGTATGAATATTGCAAAATTGTGACTGATATTTTCTATATATGAAATTATAAACTATCACTAACGTTTTTATAAGTGTAAAGTATTTTTGTTTGTATTATAGTCTATAAAACTATTATACTTTTCCAGCATTAAATTCCGAATATGCTCAAATTAATTCGAATTCATATTAATACTTCTAACAACTTTTATTACAAGTTGTATATGGTCTGTGTTTGTTTTTAATTAAATTTATTGTCAATAATGTTCTATTATAATATAAAATATATAAGGCTTAGTTCCAGTTCTCATACTTATATTATTTCTTAAGCTATGACTCACTTTTTACAATTTATTTTAACATAGCTTTTATAAACTTGTGCATTTAATTTTACTATTGCATTTTACTATATTTAATTTATATCTAGTATTGTTCTGATTCTTGAGTTTAATGTTATGCAATGAAATGAAAGTACTAGGTGCTTCTTATGTTACTTTTTGACTTATTATTACTATATTAACTTTTTGAACTGAAAATTCTTTATATAGGTTAATAATGTGATATCTCTTATTCATTTTTAATCAACATACTTTCCTCTGATGTGTCACTAAAATGTTGAAATGTATTATTTAATACAAATGCTTATACATATGTAGTCAAATATTTTTGTAACTTCAAATAGTTGTTTGTGCATTAAATTTATTTTGCTTTTTAATAATATTCATGATTTTAGTTTTCGTAAAATTTTCCTTTCTATTTCATTTTAGAATTTACCATGTAAACTATGTAACTGTTCAATCTCCAAAATATTACATCTTAAATAGAAAATAGTTGCTCTGGAAATTCATACAATTATCAACCATAACACAAATATCTACTCTCTCATAAATAACAATGGATGGTACTGAAGTTTGAAAAGAAACAAGTATCTGGATTTTTATTTAAAGAGACACAATATCATCTAAACTTTTTTTTCTTTCTATTTTTGATTTTTTTAATCAAATTCTTAATGTATATTACTTAAATTTATACAATAGAACAATATGTCACAAAAAAAATTTCATAATTGTTTGTATTTTTTCAAATATTTTAACTTTTTCAATTTTTAAAACTCTATGGCTTATTTAAACATTTATATTTTTCACTAAAAAAATTTCTCATTTCATTTATTAACCTCCTTCTCCTTATGACAGACCAGAATTTTCTGACAAGTATAAAACTTTTTTATATTATTGAGAACATGGACTGACATTTAAGTTTGAAGGCCCTGTACACTTAGCAGACACAGCCTAATATATCACATAGAACAAACTCGTCATTTTCAACATAAAAGAAAATCTATTTGTCCAACTATTTTCCTAAAGATTTTTTGCTAGGCAAAAAATATATTCATATTCGTTAGTTCTTTAGAGGGAAGAATTATATTACATTTTCTAATGAATAGAACAATGATTCTGTGTTCTATAGTTTTAAATACAAAAAAAAACGCAAGAAGTTTACATTTGATATCGCACAAAAACAGTTCCAAGTCAAAAATGTTGTTAAATTACCTGGCAATATTGACTTATAAGCTGTGTTAAGTTTTATTTAAAAATAAGTTTAAAGGGATCAAGCAATATTAAAAACAAAACGAGTTTTTCTAAAAATTGCCAAAGTCACTAAAGTTATATTTTTTAAAGTCATTGGCTGCAAAGTATGGCTCATAGATAAAAAAAAATAACATAATGGGAGAAATGTTATGATGCAATGTTTTTTTTACAATATTGTATTAAGGTATCATTTTAAATGAAATAATTAAATATATATATATATAATAATATAAATATGTATTTTTCTAAAGACGTATTAAAAATTATTTTAAATCAATTTGCAATGAAAAAAGTTTAAAATTTGCTATTTCGCTTATCTGCTCAGAAAACTTTTTTAATAATTGAAATATAATTATACAACGCTGCCATTATCGCAAACGAAAGTGTGGACACCCGGGCCAATTGAACATTTCTCACCCTATTTATACATGGCTTGATATTTCCTTACAAGCAACGAACTAATTAGGTGTCAAATAGGTGAAGTCCTGGCACAAAAAAAAAGGATTGGGCTGCGATTTCGCCAAAAGATATTTACGATATAGAAATTAAATGGATTACATTGTCAGCTATCGACAAAGACAGACGACTATATATTGGTCTGTCAGGATATGGTACAGAAAACGTTCACCTTTCGGCGAAATGTATTTGATGCTCCAGCTCGTGTGTAACTTTTAAAACCTTATAATCACAAATTATAAATTGTTTTTACATTTTAAAAGTTGTTGTGCGATTTGAATATGAGTTGGTGGACAATATCTGCCATGCGAAAACATTGCAGTATCTGAACTAATGAGTTGTAATGTATAATATTTTAGCTAATTCATGATAGTTCATAATATTTAAGTTATTTAAAGAATATCATTGCTGAACATTATAAGTAATAATTTTCATTGCAGTATTTTTGTACTTTATTAATATTGCAATGTTCTCTTAATTAGTTATAAAAGATTAGCATTTTATTACTATATTTGTTAATTAGTATTAATTGATATTGTAAATCTATTTAGCTAATTACTATGAATTAATAGTGCAATTTTATTTTAGTTTAAGTTTAATACTATCTACTACAAGGGGTAAAATACTAAGTATGGTAATAAACATCAATTGACTTTTTCTTTGAAACATCATTTATTCCCGAGCAATGTTTAACAATCACTTCTGTCATTTATGGACACTAGTTTAAACAAATGTCTTATATAGTATGTGATAACATTTTTCTCCAATTGTACAAATGCTTCACGTATACATATTAATTCATGTCTTAATTACTTAATGCATTACTTATATTTTAAAGAACCATGTTAAAATTAAAAGAAAAACTTTTAAATGTGTACTTTTTACATAAAAGCCTATTTAATTTATTGTCTTTAATTTTTATTAAGCTGCTAATTGTGGACGTTAGTCAATAATTCTGAAAATATTTTTCACAGAACAGCTTGAATCATTTTTTACAAAATCATTTTAAGACATCCCAATTATTTGATCTCAATCAAAGCCCCCAACCCTTCCCTTCTGAACATACTAAAACTCATACGTGCAAACATTCAAATTGGTAGTTTTTATTGTAATGAGAGTGAACAATGGATGACATAGTAACAAGATTTTTAAAAAATCATTTATTTCAAACAATCGAATAATAAAATTATATTTAAAAACATGTGTGGCTTAAGTTACTTTTGACATAAGTAATGTCGTAGAAACGTTTTCAGTTGACAAACATGAGAAAGACAAACATTTGATACAATCTGCATTATACCCATAACATGTCAAATTGCAATATATAAACAGTTATCAGGGCCGCCCTTAGTTCCTGCGGAGCTGTGTGAACCTGGGCGCTGGCCTCTTTTGTAGGAATGTTAAAATAAGTCAAAATTTTGTAATTGTACCTCAGCCCCTTCCTAAAAAATGTGTAAACTTCTTTGTTAACCTCAGCTTTATAAAGCATCATGGGGAGGCGGGCATTTATTATGCAAAATCTTTTGAAAAAGCTCCCTAGCGAAAAAAAAATTTAAGAAATCTAGGAATGTGTTGGCGTAAAACAACAAAGGGGGGGGGGGGGAAATGTTTTTAACTTTTAACACATATTTGAGTAAACACAAAATTAAAAATTTTCATAATGGAGAATTAAAAAAGTTTTTTTTCAGTTGAAATATTTTTATAACTGAACGTGTGGCCCAAACGCGGGGCCCTGTGCGTTTACATGCTTAACACCCCCTAAGGATGGCCCTGACAGCAATTCCTAAACATTGCACTAAATTGTCTGGTAAGCCCTGAGTTTAGTTATGACATTTCAAGTTTGAGTTGCTTTTATATAGCATAATTTTTTATTATTTGTAAAGTAAGATATTTATTAGGATATATTACGACCTAAATCGTTTATACTAATATAATTTTTGCAGGGAATACATAAAAATGTGTTTTAAAATAGTTTACTAAATAAAAGAATGATCATCACTCTTACTATTAAAATACATTTCGTAAGTTTGATTGAAGGCAATGATAGAAACTGGCTAGTTTGCAAACTCAAGGACTCCTTTGGACTAGTTATTGTATAAATGTACAATAAAATCAAAAACAAAATGCTGCACTCTCACTTATAGTTTTGTATTTTCACAAGTACAAAATCTCGTTTATGCATAGCTTTCAAGTAATAAAATACTGTAATATCCTTGTGTCAAAGCAAATACGACCAGCGTATGGCTTTATTCGATGCTATTGATCAGAAAGCAAGGGTAGATATATAAAATACAGAAATTCTTTGACGAATATTTTCAATTTTTCTTTAAATAATTTATTTTTACATTTACCAAGATAATTATGATATGACACCCAAACACATACAGTATGTAGTTACGTTATTTCATATCGTCAAATGATTGATTGCAATATTCTAAAATGATATGTATTTCATATAAGATCACATTTATAGGAACACAATCTAGCACCTCAAAATCAGAATATTTTGTTCAGTTGGTAACAAATATTCGCATAGGTATAACTCATTGATAGCTTGGCATATTTTCAATTGTTTTACTACAGAATACTTAGTATGTATTTAATTAGTCGAGTAGTGTATTCCAGAATGAGATTGGAATACTATGTCAAATGTAGAAAAGGGAATGATTCTGAGCATGTTCAATTACTGCATGGACATACGTGAGTTTTAAGTTTATCACAATAGGGTACTGTACTTGACTGAAAAAATCTCAAAATTCATGTATGCATGTTATGTAGACATGCTTTTCTTTTTTTAAAAACACCACATTGAAACGCGGTAAAAATTATTAATGTAACATGGAGTAAAAAAATTGCCGTTAAAAACGCTTCTTAGTCTAATTACGTAGTATGCGTGACTGGTGAACTTGAGAAGATTTAAGTTGTAAAAAAAATTTAAAAAGGAGCACAAATCATTTAGTTTAAAGAGAAAAAAAATCAAGCTTTGATTTAAAGACCAAATTTGCAACCAGTGAGACTGCTTTATTAGCTAATTTTATGGCTAATTTGTTCTACTGTGTTTGAAAATATATTTAGAAATAAAACGTTGAAAAATAGGTTGTTTTGGCATTAGTTTATTACCTCTCACCACAGAAGCGTTGTGCCAACTTAAACCTACCCCAGTGCTTATGCCAACTTACCACGCTGGTGGGGCTGGTTGGTCAAGCTTGACTTGATGACTTTCAAGCATTCGCAACGTCTGATTGTTAGATATTCAGGAATGAAAAATACCATAATGTAGCCTCATATACGTAGTTTCAGTAGATACACAATCAAAATTGTCATAACTAAACCACACATTCCATAAAAAAACTTATTTGATTAAACAAAGTTTGATTAACAAACAAATTACCTTGAGTTTGACCTTGCACTGTATGTTTAAGTTCCACTTTTAATTACTAAAAGTAGTAAAATAAATGTGTAGTATTAGGCGAGGTAATGGGAAATACGTTCTGAAAAAGATATTTAACGGTATACAACTAAACCAATAGATCCAAATAATAGTTATCTGATGCAAGAAGTAAGTCACTTTACTTTTTCTTCATTTCTGGCACTGGATCCAAATTCAACAACTGTTTTTCTAATGTTAGTCAAATTAGATATTCGATCACTTTTTAGTACAATTTTGTGGTGACGTTTTTTGAAATGCTAATATAAAGGTACCGTAACTTGGGGTTGCTTGAATAAAAAAAAAATTAATCGCTCCTGGGTCTGTTGTCATGAATATATAGACATGATTCGCCATCTCTCCAACAATCACGTCTATATTTTCATGACAGGAGACTCAAAATTACGGTAAGTTAAAAAGAAAAGCTTTAAATAATGAAATTGTAATTATTTATCAATAATTTAATAAATTTTTACTCTCTATATATACACTTGTTTATAGATGTACATTACTCGGTTTGCAACTGCCCCATTACTTTTTTTTACTGAGGTAAATGGAATTTCTCCCCCCACCCCCTTATTCTTATCGCTTCTTATTAATGTAAAAATCTTTTTAATATCTATTTTTAAAGATTGTATCTTTGAAAATTTGACTCAAGCATTTTCCTTTCTTGTTTCAGCTTGAAATGCCACTAACATATATTAGAAAACGGTTTGGATCTACATTCAATATTAAAGACCATTTCTCAGTGCTTTTTTTATATTTTAATTTAACTATGACCTACGGAGAGGAGAGGCTAAACAGCACTACAGTGTACCCATCTCGGATATTTTTAATAGAGTAAAGAGATGCAACATCAACTTAAATAAAATAGGTGCTTAACTTAGCCAAATGCCTCATTGTTAGCAGTTCACAGATGATGGATTTTACTTGTGTAAAAGACGAACTTGTGCGATAATATATTTCTTCAGTCCAGATTTAAAGATAAACTTCCTGTAGATAACATGGTATCAGGGGTTTATGAAGATGCTTATCATTAAAACAGTCAGAAGATTTGCAGAAACCCAAAAAAATAATGCAAGGAACCCTTTTGTAATATATGATTTTTACGAACAAGGGAAGCAAGTTTACGAGTCAAATGCTATTACAGACGAACATGCTTGTTTCCAATAATCACAGAAGTCAGGAATAATTGAAAACAGTAGGATGGGAACATGCAATTAATTTGCAGAAATTATTACCAATTGAATCCGATAAAATATGAAATAGTTATTTAAATACAAGTCAGATAAAATATAATTGATATTACATTCCTTATTCCGCATTTAAATTATGTTTAAATGATTACACTAAGCCGTAATAACAAAAACTGTTTCCAAATACTTCGCCTGACCCTAATGTTATTTAGTTCTCTTCAATCGCTCCCCCTATAGCTGTGCTAGAAACCATTTTCAATGAAATAAATGTATGCGTGTTTTTTTTGGTCAAGAAAATAATGACGATGGGAATAATACTAAATTTTCCGGGTTGCAGAGCGAATTTACAATAATGCTATTTGGCAGTTAAAAGTTTAAAATAGACTTTCATTAACCTGCTGTCATATCTTCTAATGATATAAAATGATGATTGATGAATATGATATTATATAAAATTTGTGTGCAAAAAGTTCAGTTATTATCCATAGATTGTAGCATTGACTTGGAATACTTCCCTATGACGTCTAAAAGGTGAGTTATGCTGAGCATGACCTGACAGTCTCTGAGCGCCCTTCGAGAACATACGCTTAAGTTTGTCAACCTTTCCTTCTGAAGGGAGTTTGTAGCATTCAGCGTGAAGCCGAGTTCTTCCATTGTGATTTGGGTCATGCATGCCATATGCCTCTGCTTCCTGGCCAAGACGAGGGCTTCCCTCGCGAGCTTCTGCTCCCTGTCGATGCCGCTTTCAGAGCAACTGCCGCTCAAAGCCTCAAACTGATGATCGACAAAGTAGGCGTAGGCTGCATGCAACAGAAGAGAGGAATGGATTTGCTTGAGAGCTGCTTCCGCATCCAGTTCCTAAAAATAGAAAAGCAGCCGTTATCATAGTGAAATCCGAGACAAATCCAACTATTTAATAATGAGTTTCCATGATTATATAATTTGAAACAAGCATGCATTTGCGAGCAAACATACATAAATTACTCTTTCGTGCGTGAACACAGTAGTTCGATACACATTGCTCTTTACAAGGCAAAGCATTTGAGTGCGGGGTGGCACAATCGACGGCTCGAAGGTTTGCCTGTAAGCACCATAATCGACTGCTCGAAGGGGGTACCAGCTGCTATTCTGAGTTGTCCGAGGACGAAGGCCGGATACAACAATTGCCTGGAGCCTTAAATCGACGTTAGGAGTCTGTGACATTAGCGCACGGTGCGTGCGCTTAAAACTGTTGGCGTGATACCGCGTATGACACAACTCAAACAAAAAGAAAGCATGGCCTTGGCGCCCAATTTTCAGAATCGCGACAAAAATAGAAGAATCGCAACATAAAATTATAGCGACAATGAGTATCGTAAGTTAGAAATTGAATATAAATTCATGCAGGACAGATCATATCTTCTCTTTATTTGCGTTATGCAATATATCGACGTCCCCTCTCACGATTCCGCCAAATTTATCTACATCCCGGAAACGGAAATTTACATAAACGACCAAATAATTGTTTCGAAAGACATGAATGACGTGTAAACATATTTTACGAAAGCATGTAGATAAGGGGAATATAGCTTTTACTAAATAGCTTGTGGGTCAGAGTACTTCTCTGCCATGTTATTGGCATTGTCGTATGATTACCCACCACAATATTTCAGATCAATTAAAGTGTCATATAAGTGTTCTGTAGAACGACTATGAATAAGTAAAAAGTGTTAAAAAAATGTTCAAGTGGCTCGCTTTGACTATTCACATAACGAAGTACAACACACAGTGGCGTAGGAACTTCTTTTTTTCAGGGGGGGCTGAATTTTTTTTTCAATATATATATATTGTTATACAATATAAAATAGTACGGAGTTGCGAGCTATTAAACAATTAAAAAACAATCAATGCTTTAAATTTTTACAAACAAGTGTTAACTTGTTAAATGTTTTAACTTGTATCTGTTTTTGTTTGGACAGCTTTAGAATATAAAGTAACCAGGAAAAAGTTCATAGTAATTTCAAATGTCCGTATTGTACTCTAAAATATGAATTTTTTCAGATTTGAGGAATTCGTCTCTATTTAACTTTTTTTAACAAAATGTAATTTTTTAAAAGAAGAAATTTCAACTATATAAGCTGTTTAGAAAATAGTGCATGAACCTGATGGTTTTATTATTTCAAAGGGAATACATTACGATTATAATTTATGTAATGTCCATAAATAATATATTTTCTTTTATTTAAAAACATATTTTTTACATTATTCTTTAAAGCTTTAGCGTTGTAGACATTTATATAAATACTTGAAATTACGTTTATTTTAGATGCTTAAATTGATAAATTTATAAGTAGTTTTCAAACTAAACTTTTATATTTATGCTTTTCTGACATTTAAAAAGGACGTAATATAAAAAAAAATGTATGTGAACCAGAGTACTGAGTACAAAAAAAATAAAATTAGATATTATTGTGAAAACATATAAATTTTTCATTTTAAATATTACTGAAATGAAATAGACCATAACTAGTATTCTATTGATGCAATAAAATAATTAGCAATTTATACTTTATGTAAAAAATCATTTTCCTTACACTAATTCTACAATGACATTTCATTTATTATATGTAATTCAAGATTAAAATGAACTTCAACTTGTTTTTAAACCTAAGCATATGCTTAGTGTCATTCACTTAATAGTGTATAACAGAACTAAACATCATTATAATTAGAGTTACTGCCAATTTATAAGCATAATTACAAAACATTTATCGTTAGAAAAGATGATATTACTTTTAATTGCTTTTAGAATATAGAAAAAATTACTTAACTGATAAAACAGAGGAATATTCTGACAGATGAAATCTACTACCATTCGTTTGTAAAAATAAATGCTTCCTAAGATTGCTGTCTTTACACTCAAAAAAGAAACTGTAATGTGGTGGTAAGATCTCACCAGGGATTTTCTTTTGTTGCTGTAGCCCTTCCATGACTTCGACCCCTAGGGGCAAGTTTCAGAAAAGCCTATATAGAAAACTGTCTACACAACCCTACATTGGTCATTCACAATGGGGTCAATCAGCTAATCAATCAGCTAAAATCGACTATAAGCGGTGAGAGCCAGTAAATTACAAACAAATGGGGACGAACTATACAATTCCCAGCTTTGGTCGCCATTCACATGTCTTGAAGATGAGCGTCCGACATGGCTGGTCGAGTAACCAGATGGCGGTACATGGCTGTAGGCATTTTGCAAACGAAGTACAGCTGTTGACGACAAACAGGTAATTTTCATGCGTTTCTCACAAAAGGTGACATATGACTAATGATATGTACAAGTCGTCTTCGATTGGAAACAGTTGAGAAAGAAACTCATTGTCCTCCTGTACCTTTCAAAGCAAATTCCTTCCACTTTAAAACACGTTTAGAATAAATAAGAGGCGCTTCCTTTCGAATGCCTCTTTGTAGGAATTCTCTCTTTCTACGATTGGTTTTTTCAGTATTTTTTTAAAAAAAAATAGTATAATATTAGGGGGGGCTGAGCCCCTTCAAAATAATTCCTGGGGGGGCTCGAGCACCCCCAGCCCCCCTACTTCCTACGCCTATGACAACACATCCCCCAAAAAACTTTAGAAAAGTAAAAGACGCTAAGCCCGCCCTCCCCCCCTTTAAAAAAACCTTTGAAATTATGGATAAAAAGTTATGATATCTAGGGGGATCAACCCTGCACACCCTATCGCTAGCCTTCTCTCGGAAAACAGCTGTGCTTTCTTTTCTTAGCTCGGTTAAAAATGTATGTGTGTATAAAATTTTGAGTGACCGACGATCCGTTACAAAAAAATATACATTTCTTTTCTGCAATTAATTGATCATCCGCTGTCATAACCAGAAAACCGGGGTCATCCCATGGGGCAACTTAGGCCCTGAGAGATTCCTCATTAAAGACAACTGGACAGAGTGACAAAATGGGGCACCAGTCCACCTTTTTTGCTCGTATTTGGCTAGAAGGTTTCCAAGGTCAATTTTATGGGCTGATAAATTAGTATTTTCGTTTAATAATTAGTTTTAGCGTAGAGACATTAATTTGACTTTTTTAAAAAAATGTAGAATTTTCTTAAACATATATATTTGAGAGAAGAAATATGTATTCGAGTGGAAAAGTTTTCTACTTGCACAAATACAAATCTTGACGACCCACAACAGCTCGAGACCCAACAAGTTTGGTCTAATTTCGTATCTCCTAAGTATTCCCCAATGCATATCTAATTTCTTCTAAAACTAAGGGCAAAACACTAAAAGTAAGAAACTTTTCATTTACATTACAGTTTAAAATACTTATATTTGCTTTGGTGTTACCTGAAAAATATAATTTTAGAAAATACATAATAACATATTTTAATATGATAGGCTAATATATGTTAATTGTTTTGTTTCAGGAAACATCTTTTCATGATGATGTCAATTTATATTTTAACTCTAAAAATTTTTCTTTTTTTCTACAATAAAGAATAATTAATTAAAGAATAATTAGCTTATTTTAACTTAAGTATTTACACACACACACACATATATATATATATATATTTACACACACACACATATATATATATTTACACACACACACACACATATATATATATTTACACACACACACACACACACATATATATATTTACACACACACACACATATATATATTTACACACACACACACACACACACATATATATATATATATATATATATATATATATATATATATATATATATATATATATATATATGTGTGTGTGTGTGTGTGTGTAAATACTTAAGATAATAAATAGAGATAAGATTAAGATAATAAATACTTTATATATATATATATATATATATATATATATATATATATATATATATATATATATATATATATATATATATATATATATATATAATTATTTCTGGTTTTAAGATCCCTTTTACACCCCTTAGACGCAGCGAATCTTAGCACATGTGGTTTCAAAAGAAAGATAATTTCATGGACCAGTGACGAATCGTACTTCCATTTCATAAATATCAAAGTTAAAAAAAACGCATTTAAAAAAAAAATATTTTAATGGGATTTTTTAAACAAGCGTTGAAAATGCTGTCATCTATTAGCTGACAGTTGTTATTTTTTTTGGGTCATAAAAGATTCGCTAATATCTTCCATTCGAATGAGTGTGAGTATAAAGGGGTGTTCGTGCGATAATTGTCACACGGGCATGCTAGTGATATATTTATTTGGATAAAAAAAAACTCCCTTCAAAACTGATTATTTCGGTTATATCTCGTTTTATTTGTGCAAAAATAGATATTGGTATACGCTAATAGTATATTGGAAATGGCAAAAATTCGCAGCAATTTAATATTATTTCTGAGAGTTCAATTCATTAAAAATTATAGATATATTTTCTATAACTTTAACCATTTAACCCATATTACGCATTTTTTTAACTTAAAAATTAGTTAGTCTTTAAATTTAAGCTGAAACAAATACTTCTACTTCAAAAAAATCTGAATTTAATTCTTATTTTTTTTGTTGCAAAGTTTACTTATTTTACAAAAAGTTAACCAATGTTATACATAGTTTGAGTTTTATTATTTCTAAGTTTTTATTTTGACGCCAATTATTCAAACTCAACGCTTTTGACATTTTTCATGTTGGAAAAAAAGCTATATATTAGATTATATAAAACCTTCAATTTAAAATAAAGATAGGATATATTGCACTAGAATTGAAGTTTTTGAGGTGATTGTATTATACCGTACATAGTTTTATGCATTATTTTATAACAACCTATAAAAAAAAGTATATTTTCGTCTTTTTACACATGCCCTCCCTGGACATTTTTTTGGCCCCTTCTGAAAAGTTTTTCTAGCTACAGGCCTGCTTTGAAGTCGTTCATTTGTTCCGTTACAACCTCCAGTTCCAATTTGGAGGAGGAAGGGGGATATCGTACATGGCAATGGTGACATGGAGGGGAGAGAGAGCATTTATGGGAGGTAAAAATATATAATAAATGTTTCGGAAATTTTTCCACAGGCATTCATATTTGTCCCTTTTTATTTTACTTATGATCTTTCTAATAATCATTATTGAAATGTTTGTTAAAAAACAAAATTACTAAAACTGGTAACGCACTGTATTTATGTTGGAAGTAACTCAAAATAAAATAAGAAATGAGCATATGTTTTTAAAAGTTTTATTTTAAATAAGTTTTTATAAAACTTCAAATTCTAACTTTTTTTAAATCTTCACATTTCAAAACATTTTGCTAAATAAATCTTCAATTAATTCAAAACATAACACTTCAAAAGAATTAAAAATCGTGACTCATATAATTGTAAATTAAATTTGTGCAAAAATTGTACATGGCGGAGGTGGGAGTACAAAAGGACCAAAAATAACATGACGTAATAACTGAACACCCATTTTTTCGCAAACGTTCTATCAAATCAGTAGCATGTTAGGGTGCATAAGCAGGGGGACAATTTTTTATCTTGTCAACCAATTTCATAAACTATGCAACAATGGTCATAATTTATAACTGTACGTTTACGTACTTCGATTTTTTTTTAAATTTTAATCCTGGGTTATTTAGTTTAAATAAATTAACAAAATATCTTTTCAGTCAAATGCAGTGTCATTGTTCTTACGAAATAGCAGTAAAATTGTATTGTTGAGTATGCCGATGTTTTTATATATTATCTTCGTATACAATATTAACAAATAAAATAATAAGGGGAATATGCTTTATTTACTGAATAAAAATTTAAAAAAAATTCAACTGAATTCAAATTTTAAAACAAAAGGAATTTTTATTGTTCAATATATATAATTTTTTCTTTTACGAACATTGAAAATATTATATAATACCATACGTATGAGTGGGTAGATATTGTAAATAATATTAATAAAAAATACCAAATATATTACTTACTTAAAGACAGAAATCTGTTTATCCGAATTTTCAAAATTATTTTATTTAAAATAAATTTATGTATTTAAAAGCAAAACGTTGGGCGGACCAACTTATCTCCATTGAACAAAGAGTTTCATTTTATAACATGTCAATAATAGAAAAATCCGATAAGAAAGGCTGTTTATTAAAATAGATTTTGCATATTTAGAAATATTTTGAATATATTTGTACTTTAAATTCTGCTTAACCATTCACATAAAAAATATTTAAAATAGCATTAGTTTCAGAAATATCCCTTTTATGTAGTTGTCCGCCTAAAAGTGGAGTTTTTATGGCATAGAAATAACGTCCATTCAAAACAAAATTGTTAGTTGGGTAATGAGCAACATAATAAAAAGTTAACTTGCTTTTCCGTCAATTTCTAAGAAAATTTCTCAAATTATTTCTTGAATTTGTTTAATTTACGAAATCTTTTTTTTTTTTAAATAATATTTTTCGGAAAAAATTGTTTAAGGTTTTTAGTTTGGATAATTACTTAATTTCTGTTTATATTATACAAAAAAATCATTTTAAATAATGTAATGAGAAATTTTTTAAGTAAAACATTTCTTTAAAAAAAAATGAAAAGTCGACGAAAATACTCAAACACAAAAACTAGCGAACATGAAACGAAATGACAAGTCAGACGATTTGATAAAAAAAATACTGACCAAATATATTAAAAAATTTTAAGGACAATCTGCAATGCCAAAATATGGCATTGAAAAACCAATCTGGTTACCATTCTGTTCACGAAACGAATGTCTAAGGTAGCTCTGCGATCAGTTGGCGAAACATTTAGAAACTAGACACTTGGCAGGATTAGAAATAGCGGTTTTGGATTTTGAGTGTATTTTGTGTGAATTGATTGAATGGATTCATTTTTTGAAATTTTTTAAACGTTTTAAGTAAAGAAAAATTAAATAAAGCAAACAAACGTTTTAAAAACTTTTTTAAATACATAAATTTTTTTTTAATTAAATGCACATGCGTATGTATATATGTTTGTATAATTCAAAGCTCATAAAATAGGTCGAATAAAGGCAAACTAATAAAGGTAAAAACATTTCATCCAATCATTCAACATTTCATGAGGCTTAAGAAAACTCATTGTTAGAGTAAATTTTTTTTTAATTGTTGACTTTCTCACCCGGAGGGCACATCCAACAGGAAATATGTTTCGAATAAAGTGCCTCGACATATTTCATCAGTAATTATAACCAAAACAATTAGAAAAATAGAAAGTTCCAAAAAAGCGATATGTTGAAAAATAGAAAAATCAAATTGAGACAAAAATACAACAAAAACAGGGAAAAAATAACAACGTTATTTACCTGATGTTGTATATCCGTAAATGTGGACATAACATAATAATTTTACGTTTAAATTAAAAAATAACGCTAAAAATTATTCTAATGAAATTGACAAAAAGTAACATGCCGATTATAGAGAAGCGGGAAAACACTAAAATATTATTCTCGTAGCAATTCCCATCCAACCAAATTGCATTTTGTCTTTTAACCGAAGAAGTTGGCAGGATTCTCCCTTTATTAAACTCCATAGATCCGAACATACAATTCAATGTCAAATCTGAATCCAATAATACTCTCCCTTTTCTTGATATTTTAATTACCCGTAAAGATAACCATTTGTCCACCACCGTATACAGAAAACCCTTCGCTGTTTCTTTGCCACCTCATTTTTAGTTTTGTCACCCCATACAACAAAAAATGTCCGCTTTTTACACTTTTGTATAGTGCTTTAAACATTTGTTCTAAATCAGATTCACTCCAGGCTGAACTAGACTATTTGAGAGCTATTGCCGTGGATCGCGGTTTTTTATCCAACGTCGTTGATAAAGCTTTACACAAACTTAAAAATCCGCTTAAAAATTCTAATATATCTGAACTAATGCTTATATCCCCAGATAAGCCAAAAAATGTCTAAAATTCTCAGTAAATTCGACATACATTCCCTTTTTTTCACCTATCAATAAGATCACCTTCACACAACTTAAAGGCTTCATTGACGAATTTAATAACTGTGGCATATATATATATAGTATCGCATATCAATGTGGCATGTCATACATCGTTCGAACAAAAGGAGCATTAAGATTTCGCATTAAGGAGCACCAAGCACATACTGTCAAACAAGAAATAAAGAAGTTCTCCATTGCCAGGCACTCTTGAGAACATAATCATATATTTAATTTTTCTAACTCATATTTAATTTTAAAATCCAAATCTCCAGTCGAACTTGCCTTCCTGGAAGCGTTTAACGTTTTTAGCAATATTGATACGATTGTTAAGGAAATCTTTGCTGTATTTCCCGATTGTTGGCACACAATAGTTAACTCCAACGAATTCTTTGGCAATACTTTCAATTCTGGGTTTATTTTCATTTTATTGTGTACACAGACTTTTTAATTTCTGTTGATAAAGGGAGATGTATCTCCCGAAGCATGCCTAGATTTTATGTATTTTGATTGGGTAGTTTTAACATTGCATTTGTACTGGGGAACCATTGTATGGGTTAGGCCACAACTTGAGTATGCAGTACAATTTTGGTCGCCTTCTCTAAAAAAAAATATTTATGTGCTAGAATGGTTTCAACACACACAGGACTACGAAGTTGGCTCAGGATACTTTGGGAGTAGACTATAGAGACATACTTAGAACTTGAAGCATGTATACACTCGAGAAGAAGAGGACTAGCGGGAACTTTATTCAACTCTTTAAAAGGATATAGAATCGGGTGATTTGAACTCTTAAAATTTAATACAGGCAATTGGGTTAAAGGCCATGGGTACAAGTTATACAAATCACAACTTAATCCGGAAGTAGAAAAAATATTTTTATAATAGATGAATTGAATAGTTTTCCCTGAAGAGGTGGTTAATTTGTCAGGAGTAGGTAGTTTTAAAAGACAATTAGATTGGCATTGTAGTCCAGTCAAATGGTACACAAAAAGGGCAAATAGTAGAAAATTTCAGGGCAGTTTTGATGTTTAGTTCTGTTATGTTTTCGGTTATGTTTTCTGTTATGTTTTTTTCAAAATAACTCGAAAACTATCCGTTTTCCGCAAAAGTTGACTATACACGAAATTGCAGAGGATGAAATTTTCTACATTTTATTTATTTTAGGTTTTATTTGTCAGATGAACGGTTTTGCCGCGAGCGCGGGTCGAAACCAAACAACAAATGCACAAGCACGAAGCGGCAATGAACAATCTCCCTTCAATGTCTCTTATACGTAATCGACATAATTAAAATAAGGTTACCTTCTAATGTATAAGACGAGTATTGAACTATGGAACTACAATTTATTTAAAAAAAAGTAGCATAACAACAATTTTTTTTTAAAAGAAAGTAATTAAAAAAACATACAGGCAAGATTTTTTTTATGCAAGATATTGTTTATTACGTCAGACGTCTTCTTTACGTACGTCTCCTTGTTGAAGGTCCTGATTTTTTATTGTCAGCTACAATATAAAATGACAGAAAGCAGTAGTTGTTCTTATTACTATTAATATTATGCATATTGTTTCATTAAAATAGGTGTTATTATAGCATTGTATTCACTCCGGTGATAAATTAGAATGTTTGAAAAAGAAGTAGTCATAGAGGTATCATTTAAAAGCTCTCGGTTCTCTTCCATTTGAATCTATTCGAGTGGTTCAATTAATTGATAATCTAGCTCCTCTTTGTCTCCAGCTGCAGACTCTTCTAGATTGTTTTTCGACGCCTAGCCACTGCTGAACCTAATGTTATATATCGAAACAGTGTTGCCTTGCTACAGATGGTGATATTGCAGCAATGTTTGTTTTGTTCTTAAATGTAGCTTTAATGTAACTAAGATATCTCAAGTTATTCAGCAAAGGCACTCTCTCTCCACTGCAGCCATATACTGAAACTACACTGTTAAAAATTTCAATTCAACATTGCACCATATCTTGGTGTTCTGCAGCAACTTACACCATATTATGGTACAATCTAGGTTGAACCAAAAATTCTTGATCGAGAATAGCTTTTACCAAAACATGGTGCAATTTTCTAAACTGCACCTTCGCTGAATCTACAAACCGTTAATCCCATCAATCCTCTTACATTAGGGGCCCGATTGCCTAGTGGATAAAGGCGTTCAGCTGGTAATCAGAGGATTGCTAGTTCAATCCCGTGCGGTGGACTTGACAGAAAAACTAAAAAAAGTAGTGATCTTGCGATCAGAGGGTTGCAAGCTTCGCTACAAAAATACTAGAAAATCGTCCCGAACCTCCAACAAATTATACCGGCGTTTCACCATAATATGGGGCAGCGAAAACGCGAATTTTGGTTCAACATTTTACCGTAATAAGAGATAACGAAAACGTGAATTTTGGTTCAAAGTTTCACAATAAAATGGTGAAGCGGAAATATGAGTTTTGGTGCAACGTTTCACCACTAAATGGGATCCGTGGTAGCACCATAAAATGGTGAAACTAAGCACCAAATAATGGTTGCAGCTAAATGGATACCAAATTTTGGTGCAAGGTCGGACTAAATTTTTAACAGTGTAGAAAACGTTCACCAGCATTAGCAAATATCTGTTGAGTAGCGTTTGAGTTGTTAAATGCCTAGATCGTTTTAGCAAGATAGAAGTTTTTAGTCACAGTCTGAAAGAAATTCATTTCCCCTTGATTAAACAAGGATTATGTGGTATTACACCCACTCATTCCATGTAAAAAAAATTTATCTGCAATTGCTTCACTAATAACTGCATTAGTGGGGGTGTTTGCGTCTTCCAGGTTTCAAGAAGTACACATTTTTATGCTTGCAGAAACCTATCAAATTTACTAAGGGGTCTGCAATATCACATTACTATAAACACGGTCTCACGCGTTGGAGCCAAGGACAAAGTTGTGTCCACTATCAGCGTGCCCGCGTCTTCCTTAGCTTGCTTCCATGACTCCTTTTTCAGACATTCTAATTTAGCACCGTTGTGAATATAACACTATAATAACGCCTATTTTAATGAAACACTATATGCAATATTAATAGTAATAAGAACACCTACTGTTTTCTATTTGTCATTTTATGTTGTAGCTGACGATAAAAACCAGGGACATCAACAAGGAGACGTACGTGAAGAAGACATCTAATGTAATAAACAATTTCTTAGATAATGAATATTTTGCACATATGCTTTTTAAAAATTACTTGCCTTTAAAATAATTTGTTGTTATCCTATTTTAAAAGTAAATTGCACAATAGCTCAAAACTCGTTTTATTTATTAGAAAGTAACTGTTTTAATTATGTAGATTACTTATATGAGACTTAAAGGGAGAGAGGATAAGTGGAAGGTTATTGCCTCAGGAACATTGTCGCTGTGTGCTGTGCATTTGTCGCTTGGTTTTGACGCGAGCTCGCGGAGGAACCGTTAATCTGACGAAAAAAACCTCTTAAATAAATAAAATACTGGAAAGTTCACCCTCTTCAATTTCGTGTATAGTCAACTTTTACGAAAAACGGATAGTTTTCGAGGTATTATTTATTTTTTTAAAATAATTTTTGCATTTTTTTTTTGTGCTTATAACTTTGTTAGTGACAAAGATATGCGTTTGCAAAGTAGAAATTCATGTTCAACGACCCAAAAAACGTAATAGATCCAAATATCAAAACTACAACAATATTCTACCATTTGACTGGGCTATTGGGGTATAGTTACGGGGCGTTAAACGGGACCAATCTTTCTGAGCTTAGAACCTGTAGTTGGCCGTCATTATTTGTATTTGTATTTTTGTTACGTTTATTGTGGGTGTATTGTAAAATTACTACGTTAAAAAAGTTATTTAATTAATTGTTTTTTTCTGAAAAATTGTAGCAAATCAATCAATTTTATCATTTTTATTCATCTGACTTTAAACATCAAAAATACTGCACTAAATTGTCAAAAAATGTTTAAAATTACGTGTCAAAAATTGACAATGTGCAAAAATGGAACAAATAAAAACAATACATATGCAGTATATCTTACCATTAATTCTGATAAGTTTGGAGTGTTTGCGATAGTAGGTAAATTTAGAAATCCACAATCATTCATTGTAGACTATCATAAAAGAAAAGACATGATTAGTATTTTGTTATTGGTATTCATAAATACATTTACAAAATCTAATTAAATTGAATTTCTATAAATTGTATTTAACAAAAGCACGCAAAAACAATATTTTTAAAGTGGAAATCCTTACTCAATTTTTTTAAGAAGTATGCAATGCATCTAATGCGAAAATTAAATTTTACTAAGAATACATAGTTTTCAGATTTTATTCAGGCTGCATTTAATAAAATTATCTAATAAATGAATATGTATCTGTAGTCCGTAGAAACTTACCTCGAGGACGTAACTGTCACCCAAAGAAAAGTAATTCGTAATTCTTTTTATCATTTATAAAATTTTACTAGCGCTTTGGATAAAGAGGTGTTGCAAGTGTAAGCTAGTATGTAGTGTATTGCGTGTGGCAGTTTTGTCAAGCCTACGCTTCAGTGATGTGCTTATAGTATTGAATTATTTAATATTTTGGGTAAATGAGTTTGTAAACAATTAAAGTGGCAACCCAGCCCACCTTAAAAAAAGTTTCAATTTTTAAAATTTGTTTCGCATGACGTACGTATTTGGGAAATAAAGGCATTCAAAACTGATTATTTCAGTTAGATCTTGATTTATTTTTGCATTAATGTGACTACTAAGTATACTTTTTTACAGAAGTATTTGTGGAACAAGTTGTGTATTGGTTTGTGTTGTGAAAACACTTTGCATGTACGTTGTCTACTAAATCCTAGATTTTAACACTAATGGCTTCAAAGACATATGCAACACGATCCTCTCCTGTTGGAAATGGAATCCTGATAACTGTCATTAATTAAGAAACTTCTTTCTCAGAAACTAATACTGTCAAACGATCAAATTTTTCTTTTCCAGTCAGATCATGGATCAATTTTCCACTCCAATGAATAACAAAAGAAATAGTGCCTTGAAACTTGGTCTTTAATTTTTCATATAGCTCTATATTCCATTCTTTGTCGACGAATTGAGTTTTTTATTTAAAGCAAATTCATCAATGTTCTTTTTTAAGATTTTGGCTGTTGCTCATATAACATAAAATAATTTTTGTAAAAAAAAGGAAAATCGACTTTAAGAAAAATGCGCTAAAAAGTTTTAATTTAACGAACAAGTTAATAAAATGGAATTATTTAATATCAATTTTATATTTATTACAATTTTTTTTTTTAAATCGGCGCCAAAGTTAGGTATGCTTTTTGTAAATTGGCAACAACTTTAAAAATTGGAATAAATATAAAATTGATATTAAATTTTTTCAACTTTTTCGTAAAATTAAAAATTATTTTTTCACTTTTTAGCGCATTTTTCATAAAGTCGTTTTTTTTTTTTTTAATTATTTAATTTTTACCTTTTTAGTTTGTAATTTAACGGAAGGGGGGGGGGGGGGGCGGAGCCCCCTGCTATTATCTCGGATCCGGTTTAATAAATGCCGGGTAAACAAAACTATATTGTCTTAATAAAGTATATTGTAAAACAATTATTATCCATGCTAATAAATGCCGGGTGAGCAAAATGTCATTGTTGTACAATCTTTATTCAACAATGAAAATATTTTGAAATCGGAGACCTCGTTAAAAAAAAGCGCAGTTAATCGATATTTCCGGATATATAACAATCGGATAACCGATTCATTTCAAATTTAAATCGGACAATATTTTTTTTCAAACGGTCAGGTTTATTAAGAATTCCGGATAGAGAGTGTATAGTTAAATGCCGGGTAACCGGATACTATTTTTTCAAAAGGTGCCCAAATGAGACATCCCCTATCCAACAAAAAACGAATTTTCCAAATATCTGAATTAGAACAGAAATCTTGCGAGAACATATATAAAAAAATACACAATAGTCAAATTGATAACCTCTCTCCTTTTGGTGCGCTTTGGCGATATTGATTAGCGCTCTTTTCAGTCGATTAAAAAACAACCTTTCGGTCTGTTGTATTTGTACGATTTAGTGCTGCTGCAAGTTGTGGGGTTAATTATGGTTTTTCATCCTCCATTTAATTTTTCGTACTACTCCTATATGAATTGTATTGTTCTCAGTTTTCAAATCTTATGACAGCTTTTTGCTGAGCTGTTTTCATACTCGTCAGTAGATGACAAAAAGTAAACTTTAAAAAAAAATTATAGCCACATGTTTTTTGTATGCTCTTGTAAGGAATGTTTTGTTTCTGTCAGATGCTTTTTTTTCTTTAATAACAAGCGTTTTATCTACTCCATCCATTAATCCACATCTTCCCTCTTTTCTCTGTGCTAACAAAAATTCCCTATATTCTTATAATACTGATGAAATTGTTAATTCATCGGCATAAGAAATGTCTAAAAGATCTTCAAGCTTAAAAACCAAAGCTAACTCTTTAGCACCCTGAGTTGGTAAAAATTGTGCTTTGTTTTTCATGAAATCACCATTCTTCAAATAACTTTTCAAGCTTGATTTAGCAAAGTTGTTGATTTGGCATAGAAATTCTATCTTTTTGTCAAAATTTTGCAATTTCCTCAATGGTAAAAGATTATGCTGGTCTCTGTCTTTTCAAGATGTCATTTCAAGATGGGATGTAAAAAAAATCCGAGTCATTTGTAAAGATGGAAACTTGTACCATTTAATTCAGAAAATTAATCACTACGAAGATAGAATTGAGTTTGAGTTCTTGTTACTTTAGTCATTTTTAGTCAGCAATAAATACATTTACAGGTTATTCATTCATCAAGCTTAAACAGAAATGGTCAGGTTTTCAGAAATTTTATTAAAAGAGATCAATACAATGTATCAATGCAACTTGATCTCATTTTTTCCATGTTCTATTTATAGTTTAATATATAGTATAGGCCAGTGGTCGGCAAAATCCAAACTCGTCTTGTATTACGTCAATCTCCTTTCGTTCATCCTCTCTATATGTCCAAACCATCTCAACATACCTTTCTTAATCATAACAATGGCTGACAATCACTAATATAAACAATGGCCTAGCATCTCCTAGGAAAGTTTGGGAAAGTCAAGTTTGTATGTTGTTGTTTTTAGTTTGGCCAACGAAGTTTCACTCGCACTGTACGTGCCCGCCCGTACGTGGTAATTGTGGAAGAGCCACACTCGAGAGGCCAAAGATCCGCATGTGGCTCGCGAGACATTTTAATTCCTTGCACAGACCGGGTATTTCAGCTAGAAGTAAACAAATAGCTTACTTTTCTTTTTTAAGGTATTAGGGGGGCTCCAACCCCTGCTTGCTAGGGCTCGTCAACCTCCGGAGAATTGCTTTGCAAAACCAATTTCCGTTTTCTCACATTAATTCCATGCCTATCCTGCGTATTAGTAGAATTCAGCCCGTTTGGCAAAGTCATTTTATTGTAGTTTTTCTAATTTTGAGATGTAGATAGCACCACGATGATAACTTTCCGCTGTTTTAAAAAAGCTAAATAAACTAATTAATCGCTTAATATTTTTTAGTTTTGGAACGTTTGGGCACATTTCCAGTTCACTCCCTTTCAAATGACACCTTGATCATAAAAATTAGTTACATAGTCTAGAAGAAGTAACTGCCACAAAAAATCTTCTCGGCTATTAAATATATAGATGAAGAAACACTCTATAAAATTTCATTCACTTGGGTATATAGATTTTCTTATTTAAGATATAAGGAACCACTCTACCAAAATTCATCTTCCGAGGTATATCGAGAGTAGATTTTGCGTTATGTTTACGTTAGATTTTCTTTAAATTTATTTTGCCGATATGCCATTATTTATCGGGAAACGATTTTAAAATCACTACACGTCAAGACCCTGAAAATTATTGATTGAAAAGCTTTTACTTGTAATATAATATCGAAGAAAGCAATACAATCTGCAAAAATTAAAAACACTTGGCAATGCCAAATGGCATTGAAACAGCTGGCCTGTAGCCAGGTAGGGGAAAGGGCATGTATTTCTCCCTCTGATAAAAAATCCCCCCTCCCACAATTTATGAAAAAAAAAATACATATGTAAAAATATTGTCACATAACATTTGTCTTGGTTCTACAAAAAAAATTAATTAAAAATATAATTATGCGTGTCGATTTGTAAAACTTTCATTAAAAACAGTTTTTTTTCTCAAATAAATTTAAAAAATCAGTCATACAGATAGGGAGTTTCTACAAAGAGTAGCTGCGTTTTCGAAAGGAAAGCGATTTTTTCTTGCCCCGTTCATCGTTCGACAAGCGCCCTGTGGTGGAACAGCAGACAAATTTCCGAAACCCCTTTTTCTCAGAAGAGAGACAATACGTGCCGACTTATATAAATATACACATTACAGCTGCAAATGTAAATTAAGTGACCAGCTATCCATCAAACAAACATATGCAATCCCTTTCTGTAGTTAGTTAACAGAACACCCACTGCGATAACTAGAAAACGAGTGTAACCCATTGACCTCTAGGCCCTGAGGGTCTCCTCATCGAAGTCGGACGATACCCATAACCCTGAAAACACAATCGATTAACAAGTGAGTCCAAACAGTGACAATGACGGACCAGTCAACACCTCCTAGATAAGGTTCTCTACACTGTTAAAAAATTCAGTTCAAAGTTGCACTATATCTTGGTGCTCTGCAGCAACTTACACCATATTATGGTGCAATCTAGGTTGAACCAAAAATCCTTGATCGTGAATAACGCAGCTTTTACCAAAAAATGGTGCAATCTCCTAAACTGCAACAGAAACCTCCACTGAATCTACAAACAAGGGAATCCCCTCAATCCTCTTGCATTAGGGGCGCGGTTGCCTAGTGGATAAAGGCGGTCAGCTGGTAATGAGTAATGCTAGTTCGAGCCCGTGCGGTGAACTTGATAAAAAAAAAGTAGTGATCTTGCGATCGGAGGTGTACAGAAAATACCTAGTTTTTTATGCAACGTTTCACCACTAAATGGTACCCCCGGTAGCAAATTAAAATGGTGAAATTAAGCACCAAATAACGGTTGCAGCTAAATGGATACCACAGTTTGGTGCAAGGTCGTACTAAATTTGCAACAGTGTAGTTGCACTAGTCCACCAGCAGTCTAGTCAGCAATTCGGGAAAAAAATTGGGGAAAGCTGGAAACAAATCGCTTTTACGGTATGACGTTGTACCATTTAGTGGTGAAACGCTGCACAGAAACTATAACGTTGCGTAAAACTCGAAATTCGAGTTGTTTTTTTAGTTTTTTAGTAGTAATATTTTTGTAACGAAGATGGCAACCCTCCGATCGCAAGATCACAACTTTTTTACTTTTCTTTATAAATGTCACCGATCGGGCTCGAACTAGGAATCCTCTGATTCATAGCTGAACGTCTTTTTCCACTAGGCCACGGAGACCCTTGTCCGCCGCAGTCTTTCTTGAAAGGGATTCCTTGACTAGTTCATGTAGCGACAGCGAAAATTTTGATTGCAGTTAAAAAGGTTGAACCAATTATTGGTGAAACCTCCGCTTTTTTACGATAAAGGAATTTTGGTTTAACCCAGATTTCACCATAATATGGTATAAATTGCTGCAGAGCACCAAGATTCGGTACAACGTTGAACTGAAATTTTTAACAGTGTACCTTGAATTTAGACTAAGTTTATTTAATTTATACCAATTGATTAAGTAGGATTTGATCAATTACATTCTACATTAAAACATATTTTGAGACTGAAGAAAATTTTCCCCAGCATCTTTTATGAGGATAGTTAGTTGTAATTTGGTCATTAAATCACGTGAAAATGAAAGTACGTCTGTCTGGCATAAGATTAAAAGATTTGGGTAAAAGCTACCAAGTTTAGATTAATAATTGAATATCCATAGGGAAACTTAAATGGTTATTCGGAAAGTAGAAGTATGTTGTTGAAGTTCCAGGTTGGAAGAACTACTTGGAAAAAAATAGGGTAGATTTATTCTTCAACTCTAGGAGTATCATTGCGAAATCTCTTTCACAACTGGTATATAATTTATTTGCAACCTTAAAATCCCTTGGAAAAATTAACTTCATCTATGCTAAGCATCAAACAATATTTTTTTGTTAAAATATACGTGCATAAAGTATTAAGAGGGTTTTAAAAGAAAATAAACAAAAGCTGCCATATCAAACGATTTCTTGAGTTTTCATACCCCTTAGTGATTTAATATCCATTTATTTCGCTCTAGAGTCTAAACGGTGAGTTGAAGAAAAAAAAGAGTGTATATTGAATTTGTATATAAAATCTCTTGGGGAATAATTTTGTAATTGAAAATTTTTCTCAATAATTAATACCTAAAGAGATAATTACAAAAAACTTATTTTTGACGCCAGTTTTCCAAGATGACGACCAACAACGAGGTGGTGCAGAGATACAAACTTAATTTTAATCGTTTCTAAAAAGTGCTCTGTAGGATATATTGTTTCAAGCTTTCAACCTATCTTTTTCAGAAATAGTTCTTTTTTCATGCTTTTCTGACTGGACTACATTGTTTTTTTTACTCGTATTTGGCTAGTAGGTCTAAATTCTAAGGTCGAAGTTCCATGTTTGTACAAATACAAATATTGATGACCAACAACAGGCTCGAGCCCCAACAAGGTTGGTCAAGTTTAATATATTTAATATATATATATATATATATACAACCATACATTCACACCTAAAAATCAATAGTAAGTGACTATCCTACCATTAACTAATAAACTTCAAACTTATGACGTCGCGTAACTGTTCACTATACTTTGCTTAAAGGGAACTTTTGGTTGGATGGGAATGGGCAATGAGAATAATATTTTCGTGTTTTCCCGCATCTCTTTGGTTGTACATGATAATTTTTGTCGATGTCTTCGGTAATATTGTTCGGCGTTGTTATTTAATTTAAGAGTAAAATTATTATATTATATACAAACATATACAAAAAAAAAACAAAAAAAAATAAACCACAAAAAGATCAATGACGCATAAAAGCTGCTAAATCCAAAAATATCCTGAAATAACAGCATAAAAACACACATAAAAGAAATCAAAATAGGAAAATATACAAAAATAAGAACCATAATAAAGGAGAAAATCACTGCCTCCTTCATCAGGGGGCAAAGCCAAAAACAGTGTCGAAACAGAACATTTTGTTGTACAGCTTACAAAATAAATATAATCTGCTTGCCCGAAATGTGCAGGGAAAATATATACAAGATAAAATGTGAAATTCAAAAATACATACCATACCGAAAATAAGTACATACCATTACGAAAAAGAAGGCAAAATGTCCACTTAGTTTTTGAATACAAAGAGATCCGGGAAAGGACTATCATTACCCCCAAATGTATGCACTATTATTACGTATAAGAAAGTAAGGCAGACAAAAAGAGATTCTATTATTCCCTTTGTGAAGGCGGTGTAAATAAAAATGGGTAAACTCAATTTCATTGTACTCCTATGTAGACTGTCATTGAACTTGACCCTGTACTAAACTTTTTTTTGTTAGCATTATTCACTAAAAGGATACTATTGTGCGTGATGCAATAAACTTAACATCCAGTCATTTTATGGCAACAGTTCGTAGAGAAATCTATTTTTCTACTTGAGACTTGGAACGACGCGTGAAGATGCCATTTTATCTGTTTGAAATGTTTCTGGTAACATAGGCAAACTGATGATAAGTTGCAGTTGGTAGCGCATTTTTGCGTCACTTTTTTTTTCTGGTTTAGATATTCCCAATCCTTTAAATTTTTACTTTGAAATATAAAAAATTCTTTTAATTTTTAATATAAAATTTATATTTGACTGACTCAGTATCCGTTGAAAACAGAATTTCTTTAAAACTGCATAAGATGCATAACTATATGTTTCTAAAAAAAAAATCACTTAAAGAATTTCCTTTTTGAAGAACCATTAACTGGGTGGGGGAGGAGGTCTTTCCCCAATTTGTGGCGTCCAGAGGACTTGATTCAATCTTCTCAGAGGGTTTAGGCCATAATCTCAACAGAACTAAATTATGCTAAGGCCATAATCCCGACATACCGAAATCCCGAATATACCGAAATCCCGAAAGTACCGAAATCCCAACAGACCGAAATCCCAACAGACCGAAATCCCAACAGACCGAAATCCACAGACCGAAATCCCAACAATACCGAAATTCCGACACACAAAAGGCAAAATTAATTAGTACTATTTTAAACTAATATGACATTGATAGATAAGATTTTGAAAATGAATTTCTATGGGACGTGAAATAGAAATGTTTCTACGAATAATTGATTTTTAAAATAATATACACAAGGACTTTTTAAAACACACAAATAGAAAAAGTAAACTATTGGGTTGGAGGGAAAGTTCTGTCGTATTTTAAAGAAAATATTTGAATTCATTTATAAAAATATGTGTTTAATATTAATCAATTATATATGCTCCGTTATTTGTTACAACTTGTTGCCATCTTTCAGGTAACCTGTGAATTCCTGTTTTGTAGAAGTTCTCATCCTTGGAGTTAAAATAGTCAGCAACTGCCTTAGAAACACTTTCAAAAGACGTGAATTTTTTTCCCCGTTAGATAATTTTGCAGTAAGATTTTTTTTCTCTTAATATTCTCGTAAAGAATCCACTTTTCATCTCCAATAACCAGCCTGTCCAAAAACGGCTCCACATTGTGTCTAATCAGATGTGATGAACACATTCTTACACGATCATCCGTTAATTCATGTGGAACCCAAACACTTTGCTTTAACACAAACCCGAGAGATTTAATGTGATCTCCAACAGTTGTATGATGAATGCCAAAATCTTCTGCAATTTCTCGACTTGTTAAATGTGGATTATTTTCCAACATGGATCGCAAAACATCATTATCGGTCTTGGATGGTCTTTCAGATCGATCACTTTCTTTGAAGCTCAGATCCCCGGCACGAAATTTGCTAAACCATCTTTGACAAGTACGAACATTTACAATATCTTTTCCAAATACCGCACATAAATTTTTACATGCAACCGATGCATTGCTTCCTTTTTGGAATTCATATAAAATGCAGTGTCGTAAATGCACTTTATCTACTGACATGTTTTCACTTTAAATATCACAAGTAAATGATGAACGGTAAAAAAGGGCACCTTTTATATTATACAGCAGCTAAAAAAACAAAAAAAAAAATCCTATTGACTCACTAGCCAGATGTTCTTTTTATTTACAAGAAAAATCACCTGCCTATTTAAAATACGACAGAACTTTCCCTCCAACCCAATATTTTTGTTGTTTAACTAAAAATGAGTGGGCATCATGATAAAAAAAAATTCTAAAGCCGTACATATTTTTAATTTTAGTCAGTTAACAACGTTGTACTTTTTAGTACATTTGGTAAATACGTGTTTTATAAAGTATTTTTATTTGTTATTTTTAACATTTTAGTAACGAACTAATGTTCGGAAAACGTTTTTTAAACAAAGCACGTTAGTGTTCCAATAGCACAAACGATTACCGCCCCATGCGCAAAAACTGCGTTTTTAGTTTCATTCTGAATCGTCAATTAGTTTAATTTTCAAGTGGAAAGAATCACCATTCTGCCGGTTAAAAACAGTAATTTTCCTTTAGCTGGATCCGAACTTTTTTTTTTTACTGTAGTAAAGAATAAAAATACTAAAAGCCGCTTTTAACTTAATATTTAAATTGAAATGCAAAGTAATTATGTCATTTTGGTGCAAGTAATGCATAATGGAGCAAGAAAAATACTTGATTGAATCCATGTTGGTTTATTGCAGACGAGTTTGAAGCATTCTATTGATTGCAGGGGATCAAAATTTATCGCTATATAAAATAAAAATGCATTACTAATTAGTAATAAAAAGTAATTACTAGTTATTATGGCTATTATCATAGGGAGAAAAGAGGGTTTAAATTGTGATTTGAGATCACGCCCACTACAGAGAGATAGTCGGCCACTCAGCACAGCTTTACACCCCTAGCACGGGTGTAATGGGGTCGGCACGGCGTACCGGTACTCTTTGGAGAGTTGGTTGGTTGGTTGGTTGTATGGGGTTTAATGGCGCAAGGGCCAAATGTGGCCAAGCTGCGCCAAACTCTAGATGTTTCAAACCAACATTAAAATTCTAAAAATTTACACATAAACAAAATAAATTTCAAATCAAAGGCAAAAATCCTGTGTAATTTAAAAAGATAAATAGTGATGGATGATGTGGATGATTCAATAAATAGGACAATGAGGGAGATGAAGTGTTAAAAAAGCGATTATATACAAGTTTAAGACGAGGACAAGAAGTTAAAATATGAACTATGGACAGAGGTTGTTGTTTGGAGAGCCTTTTCGACGTACCGGAAACTTTATTGCCAGCATTATTATTTTTTATTTTATAAATTAACTTCTATCCAGAAAAATCAATTTCTAGTATAGTCTGCTCTGCTTATACTGACATACAATGGCGTTTTTTTTTCAAAGGTGTTTTTGTGGGGGGGGGGGGGGGGGGGTTAAAATAGTTTGAAATTGCGAGATATCAAAAAATCCATCAATATTATAATTTTTTACATTTAAATTTCGCAAATGGCCCTATCATAAATAAATATAATGTTTATGTGAGTATTAAAATTGTATTCATATGTTTTAAAATGCATTCGTTTTTGTTTGGACAACTTTAGAACATAAAGTAACCAGGAAAATGTTAGTAGTAGTAGTAGTAATTTCAATTCTTGGAGTTATATATATTAATAATTGAAACTGATTGATAACGTTGATAATGTGTATGAAAAAATATTGTACATTAAAATATGAATTACTATATTAATATTTATTTTAAAATTAGTTTCTATTTTGAGGAATTTATTTCAATTAAACTAAATGTAATTTTCTAAAAGAGGAAACTTCAACTACATAATACGTTTGAAAAATAAAGCATGAATCTGACGGCTGCATTTTTAATGGAATAATCACTTTGAAATAAAATATCGTTCTATCATTTGCTTACCAAATAAATTGATATATTTTATCCTTTAATGTTTTTAAAATATTCGAAATTAAAAATTATGTGAAAGTTCTGTGATTTATGAAATTTTCAAGAATAATATTTTATTTAAACATATAGATATAACGTTAGTAATTTTACGACGTGAGCCAGAGTATATTGAATACAAGAAAAGTAAAATGGAATAATATTTTGAATAAATATAAATTCTTTATATAAAACACATTTTCCTAGTATTTACACTAATTCTGCAACGCAATTTCATTTATTATATGTAATTTATATGTTATTCGAGATTAAAATGAGCTTCAACTTGTTTCAACACATGAACATGCGTGTTATTAACTAATAGTGTATAACACAAAAACCAATCATCATTCTAATGAGTCACAATGAGGGAGCATCTAACAACCAAAAACGGCTTCCAAAGGGAAAGGTTAGTAAATGATGATCTTTGTGGCTTTTGACAATTGTCTTGCTACAAATGGTTTGCTACACTTTCAACCCACGGGGCTGTTGGCGAAAGAACAGGTACTTTGAAGTGCTTCAGAAAAGGAGACATGACTAATGATATGGTGAAAGATTGAAAACAGTTGAGAAAGGATTGTTTCGATTCCCCTGTCAAAGCTCCGACAACTCATTGTCCTCCTGTACCTCTCAAAGCAAAACCCTCACCACTACCACTTCAACACGTTTAGTAATAAATAAGGGAAGAGAATGTCGCTTCCTTTCGAAAGCGGTTCTTTGTAGAAATTCTTTACTTATACAATCGTTTTTTTTAAAGGCAAAAAATAGTATAATATTACGAGGGAGGGGGATGAGCCCCTTCAAAAGATTTTCTGCGGGGGGGTTCTAGACTGTTCAGCCCCTACTTCTTACCCCTGTGCTGACATATTTTAAACTGCAATTATCAGACATCTATTTGGAGGCAACTCGTCTAGTTAACCCTTTAACTCCCAACTTTTTGTAGTGGTAATTCAAACAATTACTACTACAAAAATTACCATTTGTCTTTTAAATTGTGTTTTCTAGTCATCTAAACACGACATTTAATTTTTTTTAGATCTCTCATTTAGAAAATTAAAAGCATCAATGGAGCGAAAGGATAAATTGAATAATCTATAAACCATCCAATTTCCATCATATTTAAGACTAAAAATATTTTCTTTATTATATAAAAAAAAGTCGCAAAATGACAGATTTTAACAAAAATCACAATAAAAAAAAACTTATTTTTTACTCAATTCTCTGTGATAGTGACTCTTGAATTTTTCATTATTAGCACTTACAAATTAACTTAAAAGTTTCGTTATGCGCCAACAGATTGAGCTTTACGCTTCTTATTCACGCATGCTGTTACCTTGGAAAATATTGGGTTTCATCGTACAAATTTGTATACAGGCAAGACCACTGATGTAAAAGAAAAATGCAAAATATGTTTTTTTTCTTTCCTCCAATAGTCGTTTCTAGGAATATAGGGGTGTATGATGACATTCTTGCACCTTTTCTGTTCGTCGCGTGATCGATAGATGGCAAATGGGGATGAGATCAGGGGAGTAGCGGGATCAGGGGTGTTTAGCACTACAACCGTGACCCCTAGCGTAAGTTCGGGTGGTCTGGGTTTCCAACAAAGAGAGTGAGTTAAATAAAAGCGTGTAAATAAAAACACACATTGAAATTAAAAAAATTATGTTTAATTTTGAACACGACTTTTCTACACGATTCACCAGATGTAGCTTGGGTACGATACATTTGCCGATTTCGCCCGATATGGTAGGAAATGCATATATTTAGAAACTGGAATTGAAATCGATCCTGAGATTCAGCATATTGTTAGTGTTATTGTAGTGAAAATGTGGGTCTGCTATCATTCCACTTGTATACATTGTTCAAGTTTTCATAGATGTTTTGCAGATAATTCTAATCTTATACGATACTTATTATTACCTTACCTCATTGGCAACTCTTTGGGAATCCTGCTTATACAAAGTGCTGTAGGCAGCCATGTACCTGTAGAATGCTATGGCATACACGTGAAGCTCGGTTTGCGTTCGGCCTCTGTTGTAGTTTCTGCTAGTTCCGGGATTACACGGAGTCAAAATATAATTGGCGAATGGAAGATCGCTGATCCTCAAATTTTCTGAATCGCTGTCTTCAACTGTTGTGGCGTCCAACGTAGTAGGGATAGCAGCCCCTTCAGATGGAATGGCACTGAGCAGAACAAGTAACGCAAAGATACCTGAAATTTGTATTGTTAGTGTTACGAAATGTTTTATGATTGAGTGTAACGAATGATAAAGACTGATAGAGAGTATTTCAACCGCTGGGGAGATGGATATTCCCACGATAAAGAACTTACCAATTGAACTGTTGAAAAGAGTTGTATGTCGCTTGGTGTTAAGCTTTTAGCAGTAAATATTTAAACTAAAAAAGTGTATTTTATACTATTCATTGTAATATAAGTTATATTTATGAATCTAAAAATGTACATGACTAGAATTCATATATGGAAAATACTATAAGTTTTATTTTATATAGAAAAAAATCTCACTTTGATTAATTAAGTTGCGTGTGGAATCGTGTATTTATATAAAAATTCAGTATTTTATTACAAATAACAGCAATTTGTGAATATTTCAACCATATGTTTTAAAATTATCAAAATCTCATCCTATGATTCGTGTACATATCCTGTTAAAACATCGACATTGAGTAGTTGATATTTCATCTCTTAACCGAATAATATTGTTTTCATTCGGATAAAATTGATGTAAATCATTACGGAATGCATTCAGTCTAAGGGCCCAACTAATATTTTCTTCATCTTAAATGTATACTTTAAAAATTTTCAAAGCCCCATTATATGAGGTCGTCCACCACACTAAACATCACTACTGATCGGATGATATACAAGTCTAAGCCGAATAATATCATCTATGTACGGACAAGAAATATGTAAGATTCCGTACCATCACAATGTATAAAGGTCTGCTTGAATGTTCAGTGTCTTATATATATGCTACTAGTTCATGTTGGAAGATGCTTTGATAAAGACTCATGTTAATTTAGTATTAATTTGTTTATTTGCAATGTAAAATATTTTAAGTTTCATAGACATTTTCACAAGATGAAGTTTTTTTACTCTTATACGGATAGAATTATTTTTGAATATGGTATAAGTGTGTTTCAGTTACTCAATTCTTAACTACATTTTGGTGTAGTTTTTAGAGATTTTAACAATATTTTCATATTTCATACTATTATTTTTATAATTTTATATACTATTTTCTTCATATTGGTAGTAATTTAGTGTATTCGTCACCATTTTGCTATTATTTTTTTATATATTTTCTTAAGATCTACAATAATCAATAATTATTAACACTATTTCGTCTACTTCTTCTCGTAAAAAATCATTGACGTATGGATATGTACTATGTAGTCCTAGCCGCGAATAATATCTACTACGCCCGGGTAAGACTTATAAATCATAGTGGTTTTCGTACTATTATAATATGTAAAGACCTGATTTACCCTGATACACCTTACATATATGTTACTTATTGCTTGTTCATGTTTGGAAGACACTCGTGTCAATTTTAGTTAAGTACAAATATTTTAGAATGTATTTTTCAACTTCCTTTTTCTCTCACAATTAGATGATTGTAGTGCTGTTCTGTTAATTTCATAAATATTCTAACTTAGTTTCTTCTATAAGTATTAATTTCATAATGCCATTTAGCATTGCTTTAGTTATCTCACAATATTTTTCTTTGTTGTATGATCATATTTCATCCTTTCATGCATATTATTTTAGCATAAGTCATTATTTTTCTCATTTAGTATGATATTTTTGATAATTTTAATGTTATTTTAACGGTATTAAGTAGTATTTGATGATAAATATATAAATATTTCTTGATGTAATAGCTAGTTAGTACGGAAACAATTACTAACATCCCTATGAGCATGCACCTCATATGATGGAATGTTATACTATCCTTCCTAAGGGTACGCAACATTGATATTATGATTGTTAGTGCTTGTTGAATAGTTACTAACCTACCCATCTACTTAACTACCTACCCATGTACTTAAACCATGAGTATCCGTCAGTATTCTAAGAAATTTTGCCGTAACTTGGTAATATATTCATAGAAATGGTTAAATTTTTTTTCGTTATCACTCAATATACCTTAATATTCTTAGTATTTAAAAAAAAATAAAAGGTCGCTGTTCCTTAAGGATTAATATACGTTGGAAAAAGTTTATATCTTAAACGATTTCGTTTGTTCTTTCAATTTGTTGATTGTAACAATATTAATGGAGGAGCTTATATCGTCATGGATATCGTGTTTAGACATGATATTAATGAGTGTTGTCAATTAAATCACTAGTTGAATGCTTTTTACCGTGTTGCATGAATTTGTGTTTCTAACCTCTAGTAGAATGATCAATTGTTTTATCGACTTCGTAATAACATTTCTTAGTATACGGTAATTTTTACTCAATGTGAGTAAAGAAATGTAAGATTTTTATGTTTAAAAAATATTCACTATTTTAATTTACACTATCCATATAATCTTCATTATATATTCATCCATATATTCTTCATTCTAGCAACAGTGATAGCCCGACTGGTGGACTAATCTTTGCGGACAGGAGGGATAATATCCTCCACGTAAATAACAGTGCATACAAAATTACTTTATCGTAAAATATCAGTTGTAACTGTATTGAAGCACACTCAGAAGGATTATACGCGATCCGCCATTTTAGCACATCATAGAGAAATAGGAAATAGTCACCAACAGAAATCTCCTCAGCAAAAAGAAGGCGAAACAAACTATTCCACCTGACGCAGCGTGCTGTATCCACATCCCGTATATGCTTTGCTTTTATGAAATTTGCTCCTGATTTCGATTAAACGAGAGCAAATTTATGTAAATAGTTTTTTAGTTATAAATGTTTGAGAATAAATGCATTTAATAATTTATGTTTTTATTATTATTATTATTTTGCGAAATCGTATAGTAGTGCTTTGATGGAATAAGAATCTTTCAAACAAGGAACGTTCTTTTTGTATAAAAGGATAAAATCGCAATAATTTTGGGTGTAGGTATTCAGTAAACTATCTACAATGCATTATGCTTTCTTTTCGTTTATCTTCCATTTGAAATATTTAAAGAGACCCCATGCAAAACGATTAACGGTGTTTTTGAGAGTATCCTTTATTAGCTCGAAGCATTGTCACAAAAGTCTCTACGATTGAAGGGGTTCGTCCTTTTCGGAGGACAAGAGGAGTAAAATTGTCGGGCTTAGGACAAGAGAATATAAATATATTTGTATTTCAGCCGGAGCTTTGTTCTTGAAAAGTGCCATGAGGAGTGCAACTTTCAAAGATATTCATTGAAACCAGAGTTTACGATCTTGTTGATGTTGCTTTGAGTTTTAATTTATTCGTTTGTTAATTACTTCATACGCTGATTTAAAATTATTTTACAACAAAAAAATAACATTGTCAAATTTTAGTTTTAAATATACCTAAATGCATCTCATTGTTATTTAAATTATCTGTGGTAAATCGAATCTTATAAATAATAACTTTAACTAAGGTATTAATATTTCATTTGGTTTCAGTTTATTTTAATTGATTCAATTTTTTTTTTAAATCAAATTAGAAATATGGTATTTTGAGTTGTCTTATTGATCCAGAAAAAGTATTTCAAAAATAAGAAGCTTCTGTTAAAACACTAAATAAAGAATGTTCAACGGTAATTTAAAAAAGTTTAACATGCACTATTTAGAATCTGTCAGCATTTTTTACGGAATACCAACGAATATGAATATGTTATTCAACATTATAGATTTGAAATGTAGAACTTATTTATTATACGAAAAGTTTAAATATTTGAAAATACTACATCATAAATTTCATCCGAAATTATCACGAAAAGCCAATTTTACATCATAACGAGATGCAATAAAATTTATGAATGAAACCTTAATACGAGCTATATCTTTAATTTAAAAAAAATCTCATTATATTCAAAATGTAAGTTCATATCTTATGTTCGTACTCAACTGATCGCTTTTGCTAAAAATACATCCGTTCTACACCAAACGTTGTTTATGGGGGCACTGCTGCCCTCCTCTCCTTGTAGCCATTGTCAATACTTTGTCCAAAAAATGATCCAAGGGTTTTCGGGTATGAATTATGAAGATATATTAAGAAATTTGAATATGTATACTCTGGAAGAGAGGGTTGGTGGAGATTTTATCCAACTGTTCAAATTTATCAAATAAGGGGATGTGGAGGGTTTAGATTTTAATATGAGTGATAGAACGAGAGAGCATGGGTTTAAATTAAGCGAATCCCATTTTAATCGGGAAGGGAGAAAACACTATTTCTATAATAGGGTAATAGACAAATGGAACAACCTGCCAGTGAATATTGTTAATTGTAAAGGAGTAAAGGATTTTAAGAAGAAGTTAGATATGCATTCGCGGATAGTTAGGAGGTACTAACTGGATCAACCTTGTTGGGCCTAGAACCTGTTGTTGGTCGTCAATATTTGTATTTGTATCTCTGAAGTAAGATAATAGATAAGGAGTCACACGACACGTTGAAGGCAGTAAGTACCCTTGGGGTTTTTGGAGGGGTCCAGAGAGGCACTGGTTACCATTACGGTTTTTACTATAATCTTACATTAATTACAGTAAATACCGGAGCGTCCTATTAATTGAAATGCTGTTGGACCAGTTTTGGAATAGTGATGGGATTTTTTATCCGGTTTGGCACTGCCTTTTAAGGTTGGCAGCTTTGAAATTATTTCATTTAGGATCTTACAACTTTAATTTTGTTACTAGTGGCAAACTAGTCGAGGAAACTGGAGACAACTCCTGTCCAGGAGCGGCTCAAGCTAAATTTTCAACCTGAGCAAAACTTCATTTGGCGCCTTTCTCCCTCCTCTCCCCCTTCTTCCACTCCGACAAAATTACCGTTTGCAAATCATTTCTAAATAAAAAAAAACTTTTTTAATGTAGATGGTCAGTTGGTTAATTAACCAATATCGCACTAGAGCTGTACAATGGGCTATTGGTGACTTTTGCAGAACAATGTTCAATTATTATAAATCACTATGCAATTAACTGTAATCAACCCCCGAACTAAACCAATTTATACCCGGTGCAAAAGCTAATTTCGTCGCCCCCCCCCCCCCCCTCTTCTATATATATCGAATTTTTTTTTTAATTAAAGGATGAGATGTTACTGTCATTTATGTATACAATTTCTTATTTCAGTAATTGAATATATTTAACACCAACCAATTTATCATTATTTTATACATAATACCATGAAGGCTAAAGATTTAGACATTACAAGTGATATCTACAAAATATTGTGCACTCTATAACAAGAAATGTATTGATAAAAAAAATCATTTAATTTTATATATATTTTTTAATTACAGAATAATGAGTGTGACTTAAGAATAAATATTATTATTGATATATGAAGAGTCCAATATATTTTTATATGGCAATACCGTCTAAAATAAACACAAATAAAGAACAGCACAATTTTATATAAATGTAGTGCTGCTCAACTCTAATGAAAATAAAACTACGTAACATAGTGCAGAATCCTAATTTAAATTAAATTTAAAAAAAATATATTAAAGTAATGAAAGTTAGTGTATTTTGTTTGGGTTGTTTTGAAGTAGCATAGATTAAAAATATTAACTTAATAAAATAGTTATTTTGAGATATATAATTAAAAGTTTGAGAAACTCATTTAAAACATTACTTGCTCTAGGTTTTCCATACTTATAATTTAAAAACTGCTTGTCCGAATGACTTGCAAATTGATATCTGACGATTAATTTTGACAGAGATTCTAAATATTGAGTCAAAATTGGGTGTTGATATTGAAAACTTTAAAGTTGGTGCATATTTTTATATGAAGACAACCCTCTATGCAAATGTTTGCATATCATAGTGAAGCACACTTTATTCCCTACAAAATGGTATATTAATTTTAACCCTAGGATAAATAGTGTACAAATGAAGGGAAGGGGAATCCGAAATTAAACAAAGTTTACTTCATTATAAACATTCAATAATCATTCTACTTATACATTACTGTAATTGTCATTTGTGAGTATTTTAAGTTCTTAACTATTCTGAAGTTTATTGTCTGTCATCTAGTTTCGAAAAACATTATATTAACCAATAACAACTATTAAATAATAAAACAATAAATTATCATTAAATAATAAAACAATAAAATATTATTAAATAATAAAACAATAAAATATTATTAAATAATAAAACAATAAAATATTATTAAATAATAAAACAAATTATTATTAAATAATAAAACAAATTATTATTAAATAATAAAACAAATTATTATTAAATAATAAAACAAATTATTAATAAATAATAAAACAAATTATTATTAAATAATAAAACAAATTATTATTAAATAATAAAACAAATTATTAATAAATAATAAAACAAATTATTAATAAATAATAAAACAAATTATTAATAAATAATAAAACAAATTATTATTAAATAATAAAAACAATTATTATTAAATATAAAACAAATTATTATTAAATAATAAAACAAATTATTATTAAATAATAAAACAAATTATTATTAAATAATAAAACAAATTATTATTAGACAATAAAACAAATTATTTTTATTAAATAATAAAACAAATTATTATTATTAAATAATAAAACAAATTAATATTAAATAATAAAACAATAAATTATTATTAAATAATAAAACAATAATTTATTATTAAATAATAAAACAATAAATTATCATTAAATACAAATTTAAATTAAAAACAATTTAAAATTAATAAATTATATAAACAGCTAAACTTAAAAAAAAAACTATTAATGAAATGATTTTTTAATATTGCTTTCTTGCTATACCTCTGCAAACTAAGTTCCGGCGCCACTAGTATTGGTATTCTAGGTCAAGGGTCGGCAACTTTTATTTACCAAAGGGCCAAATAATTTCATTTTGAAAATGTTGGTCAACGCCAAGGGCCGCAGTACAAAAGTCATATTTATTTATACGAAAAAAAAATAGAAGTTAAAGTTTACCTTTTTTATTTATTTGTTTCATTCAATTAAAATTATTTTTTAATAATTTTCTGCTATATCTAACAGTTATATTTTGACCGACATTTGTAAAATAGTTTTAAAGCTTTTTTCATCGATACATTTAGAAAATTGCAAATTAGTATCAGAACCTTTTTTCTGATTAGCGATATGAATAAACTACTAATAGGTGCTTTTTTTGTAATCATTATATCATTATATTTAGAAATATCTATTTTTTTTAGCTTCTTTAAACATATATATATATTTAAAAACTGAGAATAAAGGAGCGATGAAAGGAAACGTACATTTTCATTCCTAATTCAAATACGTATATTCCTTTTGTATTAATATATCCTGATATTTCCATTTTTTAATAATGTATTGTGCGCCAATCGATTTCTTATATTGACATAGCTTATGTATAAAAATAATAATTTGCACATTTATCAGTCGACCTAAAAATGAAAAAATTCCATGTGTTTATTTTTATATATTTATACCATAACAATTATACAATCGATACACCATTTGTTTACATTTTAAAGTTAGTGTTCACTTTCCATGTTCTACAAAATCTGTTGTATCACCTGTGACTTTATTGATCAAATATTTATTGATTTAAACTAATGTAATCCAAAATCAAAATCTTCGGAAATAAATATCAGAAAAAGATATTATTCTTTTCAAAACTTCAGCTTTTGATAGGGCCGCATGCGGGTTGCCGACCCCTGTTCTAGGTAGTAGGACAAAAATATAAAATAAAAATGAAGACATGAACATGAATAGAAGTTTAGTCATGAAGACAAGCCTTCGTAACCTTCGAGCATGAATGGACTGTAGTAGAGCGAATATGACGTCATAATCGTGAAACCAACATCTCAGACCGAATGGCCTCAGACACATGACTTCTTTTCAAAATTATGAATTAAAAAATACTCGCGATTGGCTGATGAATTGGGAAATGTGTAACAGTGAAAATATATGAATGGAATGACGTAATTAACCACGTGTCTGAGACCATACATGTTGGCCTCACTTTGATGTTAGCGAGATTATAACATTATGTTTTCTCTACTATGAAGGATCCATGCTCGAAGTTCGTGACTAAACTTTTATTAACCATTAAAATGTAAGCATTTTTTTTTTTTTTCAAATTAATAAAAGAACACTTTTAAAATATAAATTTCCAGACCTTTTGATCAAAAGAGAAGATTTCAAATTTGTATACCTAGTGGGTTTTTTTCTACAGAAATAATAGTAGTTCTGATGAACAGTATACCTCGCGACCTAAAAAAAAAATATTTTAATAAAAAAAATCGTATATTTTAATGACTTTAAGCAACATTCATACTAAATTTTAAGAAAATCGAACGCGTTTGGTCGTAAATGCGTAACAAGCAAATTTACAGACAAAATGCTAAAAAGTCGAGTTAAAACAGGGACCTCGCTAACACTCGATTAATACTTCAACGATTTTATCCAAATATTTATTTCTTTATTTTTTACTGGTTAAAAATATTCCCATAAGACTTAAATCCATGTTGATATTTCTTCGCTTATATATGTTTTGTAGATTTTGTAGGGTTTTATGAGAGATCTGCTAATCCTTAGAACTTTAAGTCGATATCTACTCCCCTCTGTGGCTGGCAAACAGGGCCGCCCATAGCAGTCACTGGGTCAAGTGCGAATCTTCTAGCGGGTTCAAAGGCGTTATATCGCGCAAACCCTAGTTGGATTAAAAAAAATCTACATTTTTCTATATAACGATAACTTTTTATGTGTAGTAGAGCTATTTTTTTATTGAATGCAGATTATTTTTATTTTTATTTATGGTAGAAATAATCGTTTATTAACTAACACCAGTAAAATTATGATCGGTGAACAAAAAGAAATACTCTAAGATATACGAGCAATTCCAAATTAAAAGTAATTCGAATAGTTTTTTTTAAAGTAATTGATTCTCATGCCGAAATCTTAATTTTATCATGTGCGCTATGCGCGGCGGGGCTCACTCCAAAAATGCCAAGCCCTGTGTGGTGGCACTCATCGCACACCCTTTAAAACACTACCTGTCTGCTGCTTTCCGCCAATGCAAATGAGTGTTCATCTCAAGCATTGGCACAATGAAACGCTTTAAAGTAATTGTCGTTCGACAGTGACCTTCTAAGATTCTCTCCTTCTCTATAAATCTTTTTCATGCCGACAAAAGTCGCTGACCCAATCTGGAAGCGTGCACTCCAACCTCCACCCTATCGGTAGTATTGACCCTGGCTGTATTTGTATCAACAGGAAGTAAATCGAGGAACGTGAATGTTGCAGGAAACAAATTACCAGAGCAATTAGTTATAGCGATTTATAGCAAACATGCTACCGAATATTTTGATAATAATGGATTCGGAAAAACGTTTTATATGCATATCTGAAATTTCGTGATTTTCCTCTTTGTAGTTTTTTTTTCTACATTAAAATGTGCATTAAATGATCATTTCAGGGGTCATACAGGGGTCATAAATTTAAAATCAACAGTACTTAAAAGCAATCGTTGCCAATTTTGCGAATTAAAAGCGCTGTCATCGCGTTGGCATAAAATATTAAATTCTTATATACCGGCGAGGGCTACACGGGACTGGTGCACGTTAAATATGACCCAAATTCAATGTCCTGTCGGCTATTGAGGTTGCGTCGGGCGCCAGCTCAGGTGTTGTCCCCCGTCATTTGACCATGTTTTAAAAATACGAAGCATTGTTCCCGGGTCTTTCCTACGATATAGACCACGAACCGTCGTCAATAACCCACTGTGCAGCTCTAGTGCGACGTTAATGCAACCAAACAAACAATGAACCAGCCGAGAAAACAATGAGCTAGTTTTAAATTTTCAAAACGTAGGGTGGCACTTGCTTCCGCTCATCACCCCTAATCTGCTTTACTTTGCTATTACTTGAACATTGGCTATTGTAAGGTTTGTAACGTTTTGGACCACAACAACATATGTGGCTTTATTTAAAAACTGATTTTTAAAAAGTGCAAAAATGTTACGCACATTGAAGTGCTGTAAACACTTAAGAATCTTGATTCTTTCTTTATTAAATGCAAATATGCATATTTTTGTTTTTTAAATGAGTTTTAAAAGTATTAAAATACTTTTTAGACACCCTGTATAACCTAAGACAAGTACGATCTTATGGGAAAAAATAAGTAATTAAATAACCTCAATTCAAACTAAGTGTGTAAATATAACAATTACGATATTTCATTTAAATTTAGAACTGAGAAACTACGTATTGGTAAAACCATAATTAAAATATTTTTCTAAAAAATTGTTCCATCTGAATTTTAAAATTAAAACAAATCATTGGTATATGAATTTTAAACATGGAATAAATAATTTTTTCAAGATATATACTATTATTTTTAATTTTTCTTACAATATTAAGTTTGTCATTTGTCTACCTAATTTCAGAACATCCTAAGAATACAAATAATAAAATTTGACGTCATCAAAAATACTATATAAAATCACATTAAAGTAGTAACATATCTTTAAGTATAAAACATACTGCATAATATTATTAGAACAATTCTAGGCGAGTCTGACCACGCATAAGAACGCCAAAACATTTTCTACCAGCGTCCTTCATTTCGTAGTTCAACTAATACTTTGATCAATGTGGAGGTAGCCCCTCAAATAAGATCAATACATATTGTCTAATATCTCTGCATATAAGTGTGAGCCTCCGTGACCGAGTGGATTGTGGCGTCAGCTGGGAATCCAAGGGGTCCCTGGTTCGAGCCTTTGCGCGGACTAGACTAAAGAATAGTAAAAAGTAGTGATATTGCTATCGGAGGGTTGCCAACTTCACTATCAAAATACTAGAATGTCGTCCAGAACATCCACAAAAATCAACGGCGTGTATACGGGACTGGTGCACGATAAATCTGATCGGGGTCCAAAGTCCCGACGTCTATTGAAGGCGTTGGGTGCCAGCTCAGGTGTTGTCCTCGTCATCTGATTATGGTTCAAAAATACGAGGCACCGTTCCCGGGTCTTTCCTTCGAGATAGGCCCCGAACCGTCGTCAATAGCCCACTGTGCAGCTCTAGTGCGACGTTAATTAACCAAACCAAAGCATATAAGTATAGAAAATTAACAAAAATTTTATATTTAGAGTATTTTGAGGGCAGGGAACATTTCTGCGCTATCAAAAGTAGGTGTTGCTATTGAAAATTTTAAAGTTGGTGCGGATTCGAGTATGAAGAGAATCCCCTATGCAATTTTTTTGTATAACAATGTGTAGTAGACTTTATTCCCTACAAAATGGTATATTAAGTTTAGCCTATAATAAATAGTGGCCGAGAAACAAGGGGTGGTTCGTTTTTTTCCCCCGGCTGTACAAATCTGTCAAGAAAAATAGAATTTTTCTCTATTGTAAAGGGATTGTGATATACCATTTTCAATAGGATTTGGATTGCCATCCTTCTACATAAATTTTTCGAAATTTGATTTTTTTTGGGGGGTGTTAAGGTGCGGGCCCCTAGGCTGCAGCCTATGTAGTCGATGCTTAAATCCAGCTCTGTTGCTTACATCTTACAAGTATAGAAGTGTCACTTCACCGCCTTTTTGGTGCGTAACGCCATATTGGATTTGTAGATCGAGAATCGAGCTGAATGCGCGATAACGACACGAACTGATAATGGATAGGTGATCACGTGACATCTTGGGTTGGGGAACGAATTTTGTTCCTCATTAAAATTGTTGATAAGGTTAATGGTTGAGTGTTTCTGTTTATTTACGATAATTTTGAGGGGGTGTTTAGTATTAGGGTCGATAAGGGGTTGGATTTCACATTGCGTTATCGTAGGCAATTGGAATCGTAATCAATTCGAAAAACTTTAAGTCTTCCCGTAAAACAATCGAAACCGCATTTTGACAATAGCATTTTCACGCTACTTTATCAAGTAATTTTTAACCTTATATAATTTAACCAAGTATAAATAATGGACTTTATGCACGTGGACGTTGTCTTGTGGATAAAAAATTCCGGATTTTTTCGGTTTTATACCGTATTTTTTCACATATTGAAATTATCGCAGTGGTGTAAGAACTCCTTTTTTAAGGGGTGTTAAAATAGTATGCAATTGTGAGCTATCAAAAAATCAATCAATATTACAATTTTTTACATTTAAATTTCGCAGATGGCCCTATCATAAATAAATATAACGTTTATGCGAGTATTAAAAAGTGTATTCATATGTTTTAAAGTGCATTCATTTTTGTTTGACAACTTTAGAACATAAAGTAACCAGAAAAATTTTAATAGTAGTAATTTCAATTCTTGGAGCTATATATATTAATAATTGAAACTGTTTGATAACGTTGACAAAGTATATGAAAAAATATTGTACGCTAAAATATTAATTTATATAATTATATATTTTAAGATTAGCGTTTTTTTGAGGAATTTATCTCAATATAATTAATTTAAGTTTTTTAAAAGAGGAAACTTCAACTACATAATCCGTTTAAAAAATAAAGTAACAATTTGATGGCTTCATTTTTAAGAGAATAATTACTTTGAAATAAAACCTCATTCTATTATTTTCTTACCAAATAATTTGACAAAATTTTTCCTTTAATATAATTCTAAAATAATCAAAATTAAAAATTCTGTCAAAGTCCTGCTATTCATGAAATTTTCAAGTATAATTTTTTTTAAGCCTATTTTTTACATTGTTTTCAAATCGCTATCGTAGCCAATTGTTTCTATCAATTGTCTGAACAATGTTAATCATCTATCAATGTCACGCTTCGACGGGGGGTGGAGGGGGTCCATGAAGCTGTGATAGTTTATGACAATGGGGGGGGGGGTTTACAAGAAGTATGGCATCACACACATCGCCTAAAAAACATGACAAATCAAGAGAAAACCGAAACAAACAAAAATTTCCGAAAAATAAACAGTTTAGCTTCCGGTTTAAATCGATTATGAAGTGAGCTGAAGTGATGTTGTAAATAAATATACTGAGGTAAAGTTACTGTTGAAATATAAAGTTGTAAAATAAAGTTGTTTCTAAACTGCTAGTATATGTTTATAATTTATTATGTGATAGATTAATATTGTTGGTAGGAAAACGTGATATGTGACAGTTAATGGAGAGACAGAGGTGGCGACAGTAGAGGGGCTGTAGCCCCTCGTCCGGGAAGGCCAGCCCCCCACCTCATCGAAGAAAATATTGGAGTTCGCCGGTGAAAAGGCGTTATTTTAATTGTTAAAACCAAATTTTAATGAAAAATTGAGTCACATTTGCTTTTTTAATTAAATTGATCTAGGTCATAAACCCGAATTTTGACAATCACAATCCCGACAAAACTATAATTCCAACAGACCGAAATCCCGACAGCCTGTGGTGGCCGAATAGTTATAATCTCGGACAAGCATCCAAAAGGCACGATTTCTATCCCCAGCTTGTGTGTTGCGAGTCGGTAATCAGAGAGTTGTCAAATTCGTTCCTTTCGTGACCAAAAAAATATCCACCGTATGTAAGGGACGTTAAATCTGATTGTGGTCCAATCTTTTGACGCTTATTGAGGTAGGCTGCACCAGATGTGGTGATCTCGTCATATGACCATGGTTCAAAAATACGATCAGACAGTGTTCCCGGGTCTTTCCTTCGATATAAACCATGATCCGTCGCCAATAACCCACTGTGCAGCAGATTGAATTTTTTTAAGCGTTCTCCCTGTTTTTATGATTTTTTTTAAACCACGAAACTAGATGATAGAAAAAAGTGCTAAAACGTAGCACCGTTTTTCATTGCATTGCTACCAATAAAAAATGAATTATATTCGGAAAAGCAAGGGGATTTTACAGAAACTACATACATAGTATAGTGATTTACCACATATCGTTTCACCTGCGCTATTACTTACTTTTTATTTATTGCTTACCTTTTCTCGCCCTCCCTCCTTTGAACAGCCCAACCTCTTCAGATGGTTACATTTATAAAGTTTTGAAAACATTTTGAGTACTATTTATACAGTTTTTTAGTACTTATCTTTTCCAAACGACTGCAGCTCAAAATATTCAAACCACTACAACTATTTCATTTATTAATTTCAAATATTTATCTCGACATATTTATTTTTTGGATTGATACTGAATATTTTATATGCACATTTTACGTCGAGGATATTAGGCTGATGATACCTGATTTTGCTCCTTATATAAAAACAAAGACTTATTAATACCACAGTAATATTCCAATTGACAGGAATCGACTTACAAGTTTAGGGGCCCAAGGCAAAAACATTTTCCCCGCCCCATTAAAAATAACTAAAATATTTTTCCCCCCTAAAAATTTGAAATAACATTAATGGTGCAGTATTTCCCAACGAAGTTTTTTATACGCTTCATATTCTGTACTTTTTTCCTTTTAGCTTTTTTTTTTTGAGCCAGATGGGTATATTTCTACATTTTTTTATAGCAAATCAATGATTGCAATAACAAAAAATTTGGAAAAGGACAAATGTATCTGTAAATGACATATCCACAAGCAATTAGTAAACACTATAAACAATTTGTTTATGGTTTTGGTCATGAGTTGAATTTTTTAAGTAATCCAAAAGGCATCCTTTGACAAACGCGATTCGAAAGATGAAATGCGTCATGGACATGCAGAAATTTTGAAAGTTATTTGATTGGATAAAATAGTAGAAGTTTTACAAAAAGGCTATAGATTTTTAAAAAAATCATTAGTTAGCAAATTCATTTTTAACTTTTTTTTAGCTTTATAAGCATTTTTGAGAGCCCCTTTACAACAAGGACCATGGGTAAGTGCCCCGAATGCCCTGCCTTAAATCAGTCTCTGTCAATTAATAAAATATCACTTACCTATGGTGGCAGAGGGCGCCGTAATCCAAATAAGCATCGGCCACAAAGTAACTTCAGATCCAAACACTTGAAATTTCAAAATCGTGCGGAAAATAATTTTTAAGCATAAATATAATAATTTGTTGATGCGCATTTGTGAAATCATAAAATTATTCGGGAGAAGAAATTAACGCTCGCTCCCAATTCCAATCGACTGTGTGTGGAATCGGCAATAATTCTTTGCAATCCCCTTTCTCTCTCCGAAATCTATCACTTTGCGGTACACCGCTTTGTTGCCCCTTCACAGTGAAGCATCAGGCAGTTTTTGATTCTCTTGGTGTATTTCCAACGCGAATCGAATCATTTCACAGACTGGGAATTTCCTCAGCCGCGGTTCCACAGCAAGTCTTGGCCAGTGCCTCAGCAATCGGGAAGGGAAGCGCCTCAAGGAGTGAGTGAAGGGAGGGAAAAGTGAGAACGGAACAATGAGTCCGTTTCACTCAATGGAACTGCTTCACAAACGGGTATTGTTGTGCACACGCCGGCTGGCTGAATGCTCTGCTTATCCCACTCATTCGTTCCGTGAAGTTTCCTCGCCACGTTTGTTTGTTTTTACAGAAATAGCAGGGTTTGCCACACAGTTGCGTGGTGATCCAGGCGCAAGGACGTAACTGATGACATCATAGGGTATGCACGCGCTCGCCACATTTGACCCTCACGACAAATTCTGTTCCAGGTCACCGCCGGACCCTTTTACTCCTACTCCCTTTCGATATTTCCGAAGCAGACTCTCAATGAGAAATAAAAAAAAAGTTTCCAAAAAACGAGAATTTACATATTTTTATGTTTACAATCCCTTACTTCACTTACCCTAATAGCACATGTTATCGTGTCGATAACGAAAAAGATCACCAAAACAATATCGGATCAATATCACTAACAATATCTAACTACGTCGAAATGGCATACACCATGCTGTATGTCGTTTTTCGATAATAGAACAATACGAGAAACGATATTCTGCCGATGTTGATGTACGTTTTATACGACGTAGTGTGGATACTGGAAACAGAGGTGCCCATCCCCCGCAGAAATCTTCTCTACCCCCATCCCCCTCAAATCCAGTTTACTATATAACTTAATTGGAATCTCAAATTTCCAAATGAATCCACACAAATCTCTACTTTTTGTATTTTCTAAATAAGTTAAGAGGTAATCAAGAGATACATTTGAATGAGATAAATAAATCCAGAACAGCTTATATATCTACAGTTTATATTTGTAACAACAAGCATAAACGATGATATTACGTACACTGCAAATAAAAATAACTAGTATATAGTAAAACTAGTAGTTGTTTTTTGAAAGATTCTGAAAACTGTATGAATAAAACATTTATTCTTGAACTTTTGTATAAGGATAATTTTTATATTTATAAAAAAAAACTAAAATTGAGAGAACGAAATAATAGAACATTAGTTCTTAAAAGGTGGTCCGCGGGGTCACAAAGAAAAAATGGTTAACATACACTAATTTTTAAGTGTGAAAATATCAAGCTTTCAACCAACCTTGGACGAGATAAAGTCAAAAAAATAATTTATTTAATCCTATACATCTCAAAATTTAGTGGAGTAAACCAATATAAGTGGCTATTACAATGTTTTCATGGGTTAGGATGAGAGTTAAATTTACAATTAAGATACTAAAAGTCATTAAACTTCTGATTGTGGTGATATCTTTTATATGTATCATCCGTGCAATTGCCCAGTGCCACAAATCGACGTTAGGAGTCTGTGACATTAGCGCACGGTACGTGCGTGCGCTTAAAACAGTTGGTGAGAAGCAGCGTATGACACAATATTTACAGGGGAAAAAGCATGCCCTCGGCGCCAATTTTTAGAATAGAGACAAAAATAAAATAATCGCGACAAGGGGTACCATAAGTTAAGAATTAAACATAAATCCATGCAGAACGAAAATATCTTTCCTTATATGTGCATTCTGCAACATGTGAACGACCCCTCGCACGATCCAGCCAAATTTGGTTACATTCGGCCTAGGAATGGGCAGGGCAGGGCAGGGCAGGTGCACAAAAAAGATTTTTTTTTCATAACATTCTTATAAAACTATGGTTTATAGTTTTTTTTTCTAACGTGATAAAGGTCTAAAGTGTTGAAGCTGAATAACATTCGTCAAAATAAAAACTAAGAAACAATAAAATTCAAACTATGTATAAATTTACTTAACTTTTGCAAAATAAGTGAACTTTGTGCTTAATTATTTTTAAATTAAATTTTGTTTATACTAGGAATTTAAAGACAAAAGTTATTTTTAAGATATAAAAAATACACAATAATGGGTTAAATCTAAACGTTACAATAAAAAAAACGTATAATTTTTAATGAATTGAACACCTCAAAATGTTTTCAATTGCTAGAATTCGATAATTAATAATTTTTTCCCAATATATTATTAGCGGCTCCATTTTTAAATAAATTAAACGATATATAACCGAAATAATTAATTTTAAATGGAGTTTTATATATCCAATTATATCTTAAAACATACGAAATAATTTAAAATATACTATTCGAAGTTACACAAAGGCGGGCAGCTACGTTAAAATCTTTCGCAAAATCTTACATGTCGGAAACTTTAAATGTTTACAAAATCATTTCATGGAAAATATTATAGAAGTATTTTAATTAACATGTTGAAAATAATCATACTAAAATTTTCGACAAATTTTTTTCTGATAAATAATTCAATACCGGAATACTGTAAAATATATATTACTTTTAAAATATCTATGTTAAAGGTTGCTAAACGTTTTTTAATTGATATACATTATTACGGAAAAACACAAAGGTAGAGTTAACATGTATTGATATCACTATCAAAAGATGTTTAGTTACTAATAATATATTTTTTGTTCTGTTAACAACAAATATAAGCAGTTTAAACTGTAATGCAAATGAAAAGTTTCTTACATTTAATTTTTCTCCGTCTTATTCAGTCTGGCCTCCGTGGCTGAGTGAATTAGGCGTCAGCTGGGGATCCAAGGGTCACCGGTTCAAAACCTTAAGATGGACTAGACTAAAGAATAGTAAATAAAGTGATATTGCGATCGGAGGGTTGCCAACTTCGCTACCAAAATACTAGATTGCCGACACTCATGCTAAAAATCAAGCACCCATGCCTCCGAACACGGGTCCGAAGTGTTAAAGGATGGACACGCCGACCTCAAACTTTTTTTTATTAAAGTGCCTTTTTAAAAACAAGAAGTGCCCTTTTTCTACCAATATCGCCATGCCCCTTTTTATTTCTAGACTGAATATTGATTTGGTTTGGTTTTGCTTAATTAACGTCGCATTAGAGCTGCACAGTGGACTATTGGCGATGGTTCGGGGCCTATCTCGAAGGAAAGACCCGGGAACGATGCCTCGTATTTTTGAACCATGGTCAGATGACGAGGACAACACCTGAACTGGCACCCAACACCTTCAATAGACGTAGGGACTTAGGACCCCGTTCAGATTTATCGTGCACCAGTCCCGTATACACACCGTTAATTTTTGCGGATGTTCTGGACGACTTTTCTAGTATTTTGTAACGAAGCTGGCAACCCACCGATCACAAGATCACTACTTTTCTATGTCAAGTCCATCGCCTGGTATCGAACCAGGAACCTTCGTATTCCCAGCTGACGCCATTAACCGCTCGGCCACGGAGGCCTGCATCGTTCTCGGGTCTTTCCTTCGAGATAGACCCCGAACCGTTGCCAATAGCCCACTGTGCTGCTATAGTGCGACGTTAATTAATCAAACCAAACCAAACTACACGACGGATTATTTTTGGCATGCGATGGTTGGATGGTTTTGTTTTGTTAATTAACGTCGCACTAGAGCTGCACAGTGGGCTATTGGCGACGGTTCGGGGTCAATCTCGAAGGAAAGACCCGGGAACACATACACATTCACACACACATTCATACATGCACCTCGTTATTTTAGAACCATGGTCAGATGACGAGAAAACACCTGAACTGGCACCCAACGCCTTCAATAGACGTCGGGACTTTGGACCCCGATCAGATTTATCGTGCACCAGTCCCGTATGCACGCCAGTATAATTTGTTGGATATTCTGGACGACTTTCTAGTATTTTTGTAGCGAAGCTGGCAACCCTCCGATCGCAAGATCACTACTCTTTTACTTTTCTATGTCAAGTCCTTCGCACGGATTCGAACCACCAATCCTCTGATTAGTAGCTGAACGCCTTACCAACTGAGCAACTGGGGCTCTGCGATGAATGGAAGTTCCATTTTTAAAAGAAAAGTCGTCATCTGACCATGGTTTTAAAATAACGAGGTGCATGTATGAATGTGTGTATGAATGTGTGTGTGAATGTGTATGTGTTCCCGGGTCTTTCCTTCGAGATTGACCCCGAACCGTCGCCAATAGCCCACTGTGCAGCTCTAGTGATGATTGGTTTGGTTTTGTTAATTAACGTCGCACTAGAGCTGCACAGTGAGCTTTTGGCGACGGTTCGGAGTGTCGCACTACAGATTGGTCCAATAGTGTGGTAGAGTATTCGACTCATAAACGGTGGACTGTGGGTTCGAATATAGACTTTGGCAGTGCAGTGACCTCGCAATTGAAAATTTGCCGTTTCGTTCTTCGTCGACCACAAAAAAACACCAGAAAAAATCCGCAACGAACTCGTACCTTGTTGTCCTTTAAAAATGAATATCCACCGTGTATAGGGGCGGGTGCACGTTAAATCTTTCATGGTATAAATATCCTTACGCCTACACAGGTGCGTTTTGTGCCAGTTCAATTGTTATCCTCGTTATCTGATCAGGGTTCAAAATTACGAGTCAGTGTTCATGGGTCTTCGCATTCGATTTTCGGTTTGGTTTGGTTTTATTAATTAACGTCGCACTAGAGCAACACAGTAGGCTATTGGCGACGGTTCGGGGCCTATCTCGAAGGAAAGACACGGGAACGAAGCCTCGTAATTTTGAACCATGGTCAGATGACGAGAAACACCTGAACTGGCACCCAACGCCTTCAATAGACGTCGGGACTTTGGACCCCGATCAGATTTATCGTGCACCAGTCCCGTATATATGCCGTTAATTTTTGCGGATGTTCTGGACGACTTTTCTAGTATTTTGTAGTGAAGCTGGCAACCCTCCGATCACAAGATCAATTCAATGTTCGATCCACTGATCTCTAACTGTAACTTCTGGATAGGGCAAGACATTTTGTTGACTTAAAGCCGATATGGAGGCCGCCATGATGGGGCACACTTTTCTTGATACCGCAATATTTCGCATATTTTTCATGTTAAAATACGCCGACATATATTATTTTTGGGTAAGTTTTTTTAATTTTATTTTTAAACCCATTTTTAATGTAATCTGCTATTAAAATAGGAAGTCATTTGCAAGTCAAAGTAGAAGTAGTTAAAAAGCAAGAGCAAAAACTATCTGTTTGGCAATATAAAAATTAATTCTATAAGAAGAAAATACAATATTTATATATATTTAATACTTCTGCAATGCTTTGGTAATAAAAAACACCACTAAATCATTTTTAAAAAAATGTTGGGGCACCGTATGGCAGCTTTCAATTGGTTTCAACGCGCCCGTAGAGGAGGAAACAAAGTTTGAGCCTTCCAGCAGTTACAGTTAGAGTTCAGTGGTTCGATCATCCGATTAATAACTCGTTAGTTTAAGCGCTCAGCTACCGCGGACTTTGTATTGAATTGGAAAATGATATCATATTTGCTAATTTCTTAATTATTTCCGGGGCCTCCAGTGGCCTAATGGATAAAGGCGTTCAGCTAGTAATCGGAGATTGCTGGTTTGAATCCTTGCGATGGACCAAGAAAAGTTCAAAAGTAGTGATCTTGCGATCGAAGGGTTGACAGCATCGGTACAAAAATACTAGAAAGTCGTCCAGAACATCCAACAAATTATACTGGTGTGTATACGGGACTGGTGCACGATAAATCTGATCAGGGGCCAATAATGCCCTGACGCATATTGAGGTTGCATCGGGTGTCAGCTCAGGTGATGTCCACGTCATCTGACCATGGTTCAAAAATAATCGTTCCCGGGTCTTCCCTTCGGGATAGGCCCCGAACTGTCGCCAATAGATCACTGTGCAGCTGTAGTGCGACGTTAATTAATCAAACCAAACTTAATTATTTCCAATTTTGTTGAACATTGTGCAGCCTAGGTATGGTTTAATTAACGTCGCACTATAGCTGCACAGTGGGCTATTGGCGACAGTTCGGGGCCTATCTCCAAGGAAAAACCCGGGAACGATGCCTCGTATTATTGAACCATTGTCAGATGACGACAGCAACACCTGAGCTAGCACCCAACGCCTTCCGTAGATGTCGGGACTTTGTGTGCAGCCTAGAAGTTATCCTTGTCATCTAGCCGATAACTCATTTTGTAGAACTAGTACGGTGTTTATTCAACCATCCAATTATTTCTTAGATTCCAGTCTCCAATAGCTCATGGTGTAGCTCTGCTCTAGTGCAAACTAATCTATTCCAGAGACGATTGAAAGTGTAACCTTTCGCAACACGCCAACTTATTTCCTGTCGGGTTGGTTTAAAAAACGTCGGACTAGAGCTGTATAGTGGACTATTGGCGACGGTTCGGGGCCTATCTCGAAGGAAAGACCCGGGAACTATGCCTCGTATTTTTGAACCATGGTCAGATGACGAGGGCAACACCTGAGGCACCCAACCCAGGCTTCAATAGACGTCGGGAGTTTGGACCCCGATCATGCACCAGTACCGTATACACGCCGATAATTTTTGTGAATGTTCTGGACGATTTTTCTAGTATTTTGTAGCGAAGCTGGCAACCCTCCGATCACAAAATCACTAATTTTTTACTTTTCCTTGTCAAGTCTATCGCACAGGTTCGAACCAGGAATCCTCTGATTCACAGCTGACGCCTTTATGCACTGGGCCACGTATGTCCCATTTTCTGACGGGATGGTTGGTTAAAAAACTTCGCACTAGAGCTCAGGCCTGTAGCTAGATGGGGGCCAGGAGGGGGCGTTGCCCGCCCTAGAAAAAAAAATTGAAAAATGGTTAATAAAACATGTTAAAAAGTGTTAATAAAATATGTTAAAGGGTTAATAAAATATGTTAAAGGGTTAATAAAATATGTGTAAAGGTTAATAAAATATGTTTAAGGGTTCATAAAATCTGCTAAAGGTTTAATAAAATATGCTACAGGGGTAATAAAATATGTTTAAGGGTTAATAAAATATGTTTAAGGGTTAATAAAATATGTTAAGGGTATGTGTTAAAGGATTAATAAAAATGTTAAAAAAGGGTTATAAATATGTTAAAAAAGGGTTAAAAAATATGTTAAAAGGGTTAATAAAGATGTAGAAAAAGGGTTAATAAATATGCTTAAAATAGTTAATAAATTTGTTAAAAAAGGGTTAATAAATGTAAAAAAAATTTAATAAAACATGTTAAAAAGTTTTAATGAAACATGTTAAAAAAGGGTTAATAAAACATGTTAGAAAAGCGTTAATAAAATATGTTTAAGGATTAATAAAATATGCTAAAGGGTTAATAAAATATGTTTAAGGATTAATAAAATATGTTTAAAGGTTAATAAAATATGTTAAGGGTAAATGTTAAAAAAGGGTTAATAAATATGTTAAAAAGTATTAATCAATACGTTAGAAATAATAATATGTTAAAAAGAGTTAAAAAGAGTTAAAAATATGTTAAAAAAGGGTTAAAAAATGCTAAAAAAGGTGTTAATAACTGTTAAAAGAGTTAATAAATATGTTAGAAAAGGGTAAATAAATATATTAGAAAAGGGTTAAAAAATATGTTAGAAAAAGGATAATAAATATGTAGAAAAGGGTTAATCAATATGTAGGAAAGGGTTAATCACTATTTTAAAAAAGGGTTAATAAATGTTAAAAAGGGGGTTAATAAATGTTAAAAAGGGCTAAAAAATGAAAAAAGGGTTAATAAATATGTTAAGGATTAATAAAAATGTTAAAAAGGGTTAATAAACATTTTAAAATTGTTAAAAAATATGTTAAAAAGGGTTAATAAATAGGTTAAAAAAGTTAATAAATATGTTAAAAAGGGTTAAAAAATATGGTAAAAAAAAGGTTAATCAATATGTTAGAAAAAGGTTAATCAATATGTTAAAATTGGTTAATAATATGTTAAAAAGGGTTAAAAATGTTTAAAAGGGTTATTAAATATGTTTAAAAGGGGTTAATCCATGTTTTAAAAGGATTAATAAATATGTTAAAAAGGGTTAATAAATATGTTAAAGAAGGGTAAATAAATATGTTTAAAAGGTTTAATAAATATGTTAAAAAAGGGTTAATAAATATGATAAAAGGGTTAATAAATATGTTAAAAAGGTTTAATGAATATGTTAGAAAAGGGTTAATAAATATGTTGAAAAAGGGTTAATAACCATGTTAAAAAGGATTAATAAATAAGGGTTAATAAATATGTTAAGGGTTAATAATAGGTTAGAAAATGGTTAATAAATATGTTAGAACAGGGTTAACAAATATTTTTAAAAAGGGTTAATAAATATGTTAAAAAACGGCTAATAATTTTGTTAGAAAAAAGGTTAATAAATATGTAAAAAACGGGTTCATAAATATATGGAAATGGAGTTTATAAATATGTTTAAAAAAAGGTTTAAAAATATGTTAAAAAAATTGTGAATAAATATGTCAGAAAAATGGTTAACAAATATGTTGGAAAAGGGTCAATAAATATGTTAATGGGTTAATAAATATTTTAAAAAAGGGTTAATAAATATTTTTAATAACTATTTTTAAAAAGGTTAATAAATATGTTAAAAAGGGTTAATAAATATATTAAAAAAGGGTTAAAAATATGTTAGAATAAGGGTTAATAAATGTTAAAAAAGGGTCAATAAATATGGTAAAGAAAGTTAATAAATTTGGTAAAAAAGGGTTAATAAATCTGGTAAAAAAAGTTAATAATTTTGTGAAAAAGGGTTAATAAAGGTTAAAAAAGGGTTAATAAATATGTTTAAAAAGGGTTAATACATGTTGAAAAGGGTTAATAAATATGATAAAGAGTTAATAAATATGTAGAAAAAGGGTTAATACACATGTTAGAAAAAAGATTAATAAAAATGTTAAAAAGGGGGTTAAAAAATGTTAAAAAAGGGTTAATAAATATGTTAAAAAGGGTTAATAAATATGTAGAAAAAGGGTTAATAAATATATAGAAAAAGGGTTAATACATATATAGAAAAAGGGTTAATACATATGTTAGAAAAAGGGTTAATAAATAATTTTTAAATGGTTATGTTAATAAAATATGCTACAGGGGTAATAAAATATGTTTAAGGGTTAATAAAATATGTTAAGGGTATATGTTAAAGGGTTAATAAAAATGTTAAAAAAGGGTTATAAATATGTTAAAAAAGGGTTAAAAATATGTTAAAAAAGGGTTAATAAACATGTTAAAAGGGTTAATAAATATGTAGAAAAAGGGGTAATAAATATGTAGAAAAGGGTTAATAAATATGCTTAAAAGGGTTAATAAATGTGTTAAAAAAAGGATTAATAAATATGTTAAAAAGTTTTAATAAAACATGTTAAAAAGTTTTAATGAAACATGTTAAAAAAGGTTAATAAAACATGTTAGAAAGGGGTTAATAAAATATGTTTAAGGGTTAATAAAATATGCTAAAGGGTTAATAAAATATGTTTAAGGGTTAATAAAATATGTTAAGGGTATATGTTAAAAAAGGGTTAATAAAAATTTTAAAAAAGGGTTAATAAAAATGTTAAAAAGGTGGTTAATAAAAATGTTAAAAAAGGGTTATAAATATGTTAAAAGGGTTAATAAATATGTAGAAAAAGGGTTAATAAATATGTAGAAAACGGTAAATAAAAATGTAGACAAAGAGTTAATAAATATGCTTAAGAGGGTTAATAAATTTGTTGAAAAAGGGTTAATAAATATGTTAAAAAAAGGGTTAATAAATATGTTAGAAAAGGGTTAATAAATATGTTAGAAAAAGGTTAACAAGAAGGTTAATAGATGTGTTAAAAAAAGGGTAAATAAATGTGTTGAAAATGGGTTAATAATTGTTAAAAAGGATTACTAAATAAGGGTTAATAAATATGTTAAGGTTAATAATATGTTAAAAAAGAGTTAATAAATATGTTAGAAAGGGTAAATGAATATATTATAAAAGGATTAATAAATATAGTAAAACAGAATTAATATGTTAAAAAAGGGTTAATAAAATATGCTAAAGTGGTCATAAAATATGTTTAACTATTAATAAAATATGCTAAAGGGTTAATAAAATATGCTAAAGGGTTAATGAAATACGTTTAAGGGTTAATAAAATATGTTTAAGGGTTAATAAAATATGTTAAGGGTATATGTTAAGGGTATATGTTAAAGGGTTAATAAAAATGTTAAAAAAAAGGTTAATAATTATATTAAAAAGGGTTAATAAATGTTAAAAAGGGGTTAATAAATGTTAAAAAGGGGTTAATAAATGTTAAAAAGGGTTAATAAATATGTAAAAAAAGGGTTAATACATATGTTAGAAAAAAGATTAATAAAAATGTTAAAAAGGGGTTAATAAAAATGTTAAAAAGGGGGTTAATAAAAATGTTAAAAAGGGGGTTAATAAAAATGTTAAAAAAGGGTTATAAATATGTTAAAATGGTTAATAAATATGTAGAAAAAGGGTTAATAAATATGTAGAAAACGGTTAATAAAAATATAGACAAAGAGTTAATAAATATGCTTAAGAGGGTTAATAAATTTGTTGAAAAAGGGTTAATAAATATGTTAGAAAAAGGTTAAAAAGGGGGTTAATAGATGTGTTAAAAAAAGGGTAAATAAATGTGTTGAAAATGGGTTAATAATTGTTAAAAAGGATTACTAAATAAGGGTTAATAAATATGTTAAGGTTAATAATATGTTAAAAAAGAGTTAATAAATATGTTAGAAAGGGTAAATGAATATATTATAAAAGGATTAATAAATATAGTAAAACAGAATTAATATGTTAAAAAAGGGTTAATAAAATATGCTAAAGCGGTCATAAAATATGTTTAACTATTAATAAAATATGCTAAAGGGTTAATAAAATATGCTAAAGGGTTAATAAAATATGTTAAGGGTATATGTTAAAGGGTTAATAAAAACGTTAAAAAAAGGTTAATAATTATATTAAAAAGGTTAATAAATGTTAAAAAGGGGTTAATAAATGTTAAAAAGGGTTAATAAATATGATAAAAAAGGGTTAATAAATATCTAGAAAAATGGTAAATAAATATGTAGAAAAAGGGCACATGTAGCACATACGTTAGAAAGAAGATTAATAAAAATGTTAAAAAGGGGGTTAATAAATTTTAAAAAGGGTTAATACATATGTTAAAAAGGGTTAATAAATATGTAGAAAAGGGTTAATATATAGAGAAAGGGTTAATACATATGTTAAAAAAAGGATTAACATAACTGATAAAAAGGGTTAATAAATATTTTTAAATGGTTAATAAAATATGTTAAAGGGTTAATAAAAATGTTAAAAAAAGGGTTATAAATATGCTAAAAAAAGTTAATAAATGTTAAAAGGGTTAATAAATATGAAGAAAGAGGGTTAATAAATATGTAGAAAACGGTTAATAAATATGTAGAAAAAGGGTTAATAAATGTGTTAAAAAAGGGTTAATAAATATGTTAAAAAAGGGTTAATAAATATGTTAGAAAAGAGTTAATAAACATGTTAGAAAAAGGTTAAAAAGGGGGGGTCATAGATGTGTTAAAAAGGGTTAATTTGTTTAAAAAAAAGGGTTAATAAATATGTTTAAAATGGGTTAATAACTGTTAAAAAGGATTACTAAATAAGGGTTAATAAATATGTTAAGGTCAATAATATATTAGAATAGGGTTAATAAATATGTTAGAAAAGGGTTAATAAATATTTTAAAAAGGGTTAATAAATATGTTTATGGGTTAATAAATATGTTTTAAAAAAGTTAATAAATATGTTAAAAAAGGGTTAATAAATATGTTAGAAAGAGGGTTAATAAATATGTTAAAAAGGGTTAAAAATTATGTAAAAATAAAAAAGGATTAATAAATGTAGTAAAAGAATTAATAAAATATGTTTAAAAGTATTAATGAAATATATGTTATGTGTTATAATATGTATATTATAAATAAATAAATATTATAATAAATATAAAATATTATAATATAAATATGTGTTAAAAGTTCATAAATGTGTTAAGAAAGGGTTCTTAATGTTAAATGGGGGGTCTTAAATGTTAAAAAAACATGATAAAAAGGGTTAATAAAATACCTTAAAAGTTAATAAATATGTTAAAAAAGGGTTAATAAATATGTAAGTATGTTAAAAAGTGTTAATAAATATGTTAGAAAAGGGTTAATAAATAAATTAGAAAAAGTGTTAAAAATATGTTAGAAAAAGGGTTAATAAATATGTTAGAAAAATGGTTAACAATCATGTTAAAAAAGGGTTAATAAATATGGTTAAAAAGGGTTAATAAATATGAAAAAAACGGTTAATAAATGTTAAAAAAAAAGTTTTTAAAAAATGTTAAAAAGGGTTATTAAAATCCATTCAATGTTACAAAATATGTTAAAAAAGGGTTAATAAATGTGTTAATAAATATGGTAAAAAGGGTTAATAAATATGATAAAAAAGAGTTAATAAATTTGTGAAAAAGGGTTAATAAAAATGTTTAAAAAGGGTTAATACATGTTAAAAAAGGATTAATAAATGTTAAAAAAGAGTTAATAAATATGTTAGAAAAGGGTAAATAAATATATTAAAAAAGGGCTAATAAATGTTAAAAAGGGTTAATAAAATATGCTAAAGCGTTAATAAAATATGTTTGACTTAAAAAAATATGCTAAAGGGTTAATAAAATATGCTAAAAGGTTAATAAAATATGTTAAGTGTATATGTTAAAAAAGGGCTAATAAATATGTAAAAAATAGATTAATAAATATGTTAAAAAGGGTTAATAAATATGTATAAAAGGGTTAATAAATATACTTAAAAAGGGTTAATACACGTTAAAAAGGGTTAATAAATGTTAAAAAGAGTTAATAAATAAAGAGTTAATAAATAATAAAGAGATAATGAATAATAGAGTTCATGAATGTGTTAAAAAAGAATTACTAAAATTTTAAAGAAGAGTTTTAAGTACAATAATAAAATGCAGAAGAGGGTTAATAAAATATGTTTAGAAAGGAATATTTTTTTTAAAAAACTGAATAAAATATGTTAAAAAAGAATAAAATATGTTGAAAAGGAATAAAATATGTTAAAAAGGGAAAAATTTTTAAAAAATGAATAAAATATGTTAATAAATAATAAATAATATAATATATAAGGGTAAATAAATATATTAAAAAAGTTTTAATATAACATGTTAAAAAAGTTTTAATATAACATGTTAAAAAGTTTTAATGAAACATTTAAAAAGGGTAATAAAACATGTTAGCAAAGGGTTAATAAAATATGTTTAAGGGTTAATAAAATATGCTAAAGGGTTAATTAAATATGTTTAAGGATTAATAAAATATGTTTAAGGGTTTATGAAATATGTTAAAGGTATATGTAAAAAAAGGGTGAATAAATATGTTAAAAAGAATTAATACGTTAGAAATAATAATATGTTAAAAAGGGTTAAAAATATGTTAAGAAGGGGTAATAAATATGTAGAAAAATGGTTCATAAATATGTAGAAAAGGGTTATTACATATGTTAGAAAAAGGAATAAATATGTTAAAAAAGGGTTAATAAATATTATAAAATGGTTAATACATATGTTAAAAAGGGTTAATCAATGTTAGAAAAAGGGTTAATTAATATGTTAAAAAAGGGTTAATAAATATGCAGAAAGGGTTAATATATATGTCAAAAAGGGTTAATATATATGTTAAAAAAGGGTTAATAAATATGCAGAAAAGGGTTAATATATATGTTAAAAGGGTTAATAAATTTGTGAAAAAGGGTTAATAAATATATCGTAAAGGGTTTTATAAATATGTTTAAAAAAGGGTTACAAATATGTTAGAAAAAGGTTAATAAATATGTTAGAAAAAGGATAATAATTATGTCGAAAAAGGTTACACAATATGTGGAAAAGGGTAAATCAATGTTAAAGAGGGTTAATAAATATGTTAAAAAAGGGGTTAATAAATGTTAAAAAGGGTTAATAAATATGTTAAAAAGGTTAATAAATATGTAGAAAAAGGAATAATAAAAATGTTAAAAAAGGGTTAATAAATATTTTAAAATGGTTAATAAATGTTAAAAAAGGGTTAACAAAAATGTTTAAAGGTTAAAAAAAATTTTAAGGGTTAATAAAATCTGCTAAAGGGTTAATAAAATATGTTTAATGGATGATAACATATATTAAAGGGTTAATAAAATATGCTACAAGGGTAATAAAATATGTTTAAGGGTTATTAAAATATGTTTAAGGGTTATTAAAATATGTTAAGGGTATATGTTAAAGGGTTAATAAAAATGTGAAAAAAGGGTTATAAATGTTAAAAAAGGGTTAATAAATATGTAGAAACCGAATAATAAATATGTAGAAAATGGGGTTAAAAAACTATGCTTAAGAGGGTTAATAAATTTGTTAAAAATGTTTTAATGAAACATGTTAAAAAAAAGGTTAATAAAACATGTTAGAAAAGGGTTAATAAAATATGTTTAAGGGTTAATAAAATATGTTTAAGGGTTAATAAAATATATTAAGGGTATATGTTACAAAAGGGTTAATAAATATGCTAAAAAGAATTAATTAATACGTTTGAAATAATAAAATGTTAAAGGGTTAAAAAAGGGTTAATAACTGTTAAAAAAGAATTAATAAATATGTTAGAAGAGGGTAAATAAATATATTAGAAAAGGGTTAATAAATATGTTAAAAAAGGGTAATAAATGTTAAAGAAGGGGTTAATAAATGTTAAAAAGAGTTAATAAATGAAAAAAGGAATAATAAATATGGTAAGAAGGGTTAATAAATATGTAGAAAAATGGTTATTACATATGTTAGAAAAGGGATTAATAAAAATGTTAAAAAAGAGTTAATAAATATTTTAAAATGGTTAATAAATATGTTAAAAAAAGGGGTATTAAATATGATAAAAAATATTTAATAAATACCTTAAAAAGGGTTAATAAATATGTAAGGAAAATGATTAATAAATATGTGTAAATGGGTTAATAAATATGTTAAAAAAGGGCTAATAAATATGTTAAAAAGGGTTAATAAATGTTAAAAAAGTTAATAAATATGGTAACAAGGGGTTAATAAATATGTTAAGGGTTAATAATATGTTAGAAAAGGGTTAATAAATATTTTTAAAAGGGTTAATAAATATGTTTATGGGTTAATAAATATGTTAAAAAAGGTTAATAATTATGTTAAAAAGGGTTAATAAGGTAAAAAGGGTTAAAAAATATGGTAAAAAAGAGTTAATAAATTTGTGGAAAAGGGTTAATAAATATGTTTAAAAAAAGGTTTATAAATATGTTTAAAAAGGGTTAATACATATTAAAAAAGGGTTAATAAATGTTAAAAAAGGGGTTAATAAATATGTCAGAAAAGGGTTAATAAATATATTAAAAAGGGTTAAAAAATATATGGAAAAAAGGTAAAGAAATATGTTTAAAAAAAAGGGTTAATAAATATGTTAAAAAATGGGTTAATAATTATGTTAAAAAGGGTTAATAAATATGTAGAAAAAGGGTTAATAAACATGTTAGAAAACAGGTTAATAATTATGTTAAATTTTTTTAAATATGTTAAAAAAGGGTTAATATGTTAAAAAAAAGGTTAAAATATGTTTAACTATTAATAAAATATGCTAAAGGGGTATATGTAAAATACGTTTAAGGGTTAATAAAATATGTTAAGGGTATATGTTAAAGGGTAAATGTAAAAAACAAGGTTAAAAATGTTAAAAAAATTGTTAATAAATGTTAAAAAAGGGTTAATAAATATGTAGAAAAAGGGTTAATAAATATGTAGAAAAAAGGTTAATAAATATGTTAGAACAAGGTTATGTTAGAAAAGGGTTAATAAATATCATAAAAAGGGTTAATTATTATGTTAAAAAGGGCTAATAAATATGATAAAAAGGGTTAATAAATATGTTAGAAAAGGGTTAATCAATATGTTAGAAAAGGGTTAATAAATATGTTTAAATGTGTTAATAAATGTTAAAAAGGGTTAATAAATATGTTAAAAAAAGGGTTACTAAATAAGGTAAAAAGGGTTAATAATATGCTAAAAAAGGGTTAATAAATATGGTAAAAACGGTTAATAAATGTTAAAAAGGTTAATAAATATGTTAAAAATGGGGTAATAAACATGGTAAAAAAGGGTTAATAAATATGGTAAAAAAGGGTTAATAAATATGGTAAAAAAGAGTTAATAAATTTGTGAAAAAGGGTTAATAAATATGTTAGAAAAAGGGGTAATAAATATGTTTAAAAAGGTTAATAAATATCTTAGAAAAGGGTTAATAAATATGTTAAAAAGGGGTTAATAAAATATGCTACAGCGTTAATAAAATATGTTTAACTATTAATAAAATATGCTAAAGGGGTTAATAAAAAGGTTAAAAAAGGGTTAATAAATATTTTTAAAAGGGTTAATAAATATGTTAAAAAGGTTAATAAATACGTTAAAAAGGGTTAATAAAATCCCTTCAAAGTTAAAAAAATATGTTAAAAAATGGTAAACAAAAATGTTAGAAAAGGGTTAACAAATATGTTAGAAAAAGGTTAAGAAATATGTCAAAAAAGGGTTAAGAAATATATAGAAAAAAGGTAAAGAAATATGTGTAAAAAAAGGGTTAATAAATATGTTAAAAAATGGTTAATAATTATGTTAAAAAAGGGTTAATAAATATGTAGAAAAAAGATAATAAATGTGTAGAAAAAGGGTTAATAAACATATTAGAAAAAGGGTTAATAAATATTTTAAAGGGTTAATAAAATATGTTTAACTATTAATAAAATAAGCTAAAGGGGTATATGTAAAATACGTTTAAGGGTTAATAAAATATGTTAAGGGTATATGTTAAAGGGTAAATGTTAAAAAAAGGTTATAAATATGTTAAAAAATGGTTAATAACTGTTAAAAAAGGGTTAATAAATATGTAGAAAAAGGGTTAATAATTATGTAGAAAAATGGATAATAAATATGTAGAAAAAAGGTTAATAAATATGTTAGAACAAGGTTATGTTAGAAAAGGGTTAATAAATATGATAAATGGGTTAATAATTATGTTTAAAAGGGTTAATAAATATGTTAAAAAGGATTAATAAATATGTTAAAAAAGTTTTAATAAAACATGTTAAAGTTTTTTACTAAAATATGTTTAAGGATTAATAAAATATGTTTAAGGGTTAATAAATATGTTTAAAAAGGGTTAATACATGTTAAAAAAGGGTTACTAAATGTTAAAAAAGAGTTAATAAATAAAGAGTTAATGAGTAATAGAGTTAATAAATGTGTTAAAAAAGAATTACTAAAATTTTTAAAAAAAGAGTTTAAAGTACAATAATAAAATGCAGAAGAGGGTTAATAAAATATGTTTAGAAAGGAATAAAATTTGTTAAAAAATGAATAAAATATGTTAATAAATAATGTTAATATGTTAGGAAAAGGGTAAATAAATATATTAAAAAAGTTTTAATGAAACATGTTAAAAAAAGGGTTAATAAAACATGTTAGAAAAGGGTTAATAAAATATGCTAAAGGGTTAATAAAATATGTTTAAGGATTAATAAAATATGTTTAAGGGTTTATAAAATATGTTAAGGATATATGTTAAAAAAGGGTTAATAAATATGTTAAAAAGAATTCATCAATACGTTAAAAATAATAATATGTTAAAAAGGGTTTAAAATTAGTTAAAAAGGCTTTAAAATTAGTTAAAAAGGGTTTAAAATTAGTTAAAAAGGGTTAATAAATGTTAAAAAAGGGTTAATAACTGTTAAAAGAGAGTTAATAAATATGTTAGAAAAGGGTAAATAAATATATTAGAAAAAATGTGTTAAAAAATGAATAAAATATCTTAAACATATGTAGAAAAGAGTTAATAAATATGTTAAAAAATGGGTAATAAATATGTTAGAAAAAGGATAATAAATATGTAGAAAAGTTTACAAAATATGTAGAAAAGGGTTAATCAATGTTAAAAAGGGTTAATAAATATGTTAAAAAAGGGTTAATAAACGTTAACAAGGGTTAATAAGTGAAAAACGGTTTAATAAATATGTTAAGAAGGGTTAATAAATATGTAGAAAAAGGGTTATTACATATGTTAGAAAAAGGATTAATAAAAATGTTAAAAAAGGGTTATTAAATATTTTAAAATGGTTAATAAATATGTTAAAAAGGGTTAATAAATATGTTAAAAAAGGGTTAATAAATGTTAAAAAAGGGTTAATAGTTATTTTAAAAAGGGTTGATCAATATGTTAGAGAAAGGGTTAATAAATGTTTAAATGGGTTAATAAATGTTAAAAATGGTTAATAAATATGTTAAAAAAGAGTTAATAAATATGTAGAAAAAGGGTTAATATATATGTTTAAAAAGGGTTAATAAATTTGTGAATATGTTAGAAAAGGGTAAATAAATATATTAGAAAATATTTGTTAAAAAATGAATAAAATATCTTAAACATATGTAGAAAAGAGTTAATAAATATGTTAAAAAATGGTTAATAAATATGTTAGAAAAAGGATAATAAATATGTAGAAAAGTGTTAATCAATGTTAAAAAGGGTTAATAAATATGTTAAAATTGTTAATAAACGTTAACAAGGGTGAATAAATGAAAAACGGGTTAATAAATATGTTAAGAAGGGTTAATAAATATGTAGAAAAAGGGTTATTACATATGTTAGAAAAAGGATTAATAAAAATGTTAAAAAAGGGTTATTAAATATTTTAAAATGGTTAATAAATATGTTAAAAAAGGGTTAATAAATGTTAAAAAAGGGTTATTAGTTATGTTAAAAAGGGTTGATCAATATGTTAGAGAAAGGGTTAATAAATCTTTAAATGGGTTAATAAATGTTACAAATGGTTAATAAATATGTTAAAAAAGGGTTAATAAATATGTAGAAAAGGGTTAATATATATGTTTAAAAGGGTTATTAAATTTGTGAAAAAGGGTTAATAAATATATGGTAAAGGGGTTTATAAATATGTTTAATAAAAATGTTACAAATATGTTAGAAAAAGTGCTAATAAATATGTTAGAAAAATGGTTAACAAATATGTTTGAAAAAGGGTTAATAAATATGTTAATAAGTTAATAAATGTTAAAAAAAGGGGGAATAAATATCTTAAAAAAAGGGTTAATAAATATTTTTAAAAGGGTAATAAATATGTTAAAAAGGGTTAATAAATGTTAAAAAAAGGGGGAATAAATATCTTAAAAAAGGGTTAATAAATATTTTTAAAAGGGTTAATAAATATGTTAAAAAGGGTTAATAAATGTTAAAAAAAAGGGTAATAAATATGTTGAAAAAGGGTTAAAAAATTTGTGAAAAAGGGTTAATAAATTTGTGAAAAAGGTTAATAAATACGTTAAAAGAAGGGTTAATAAAATCCCTTCAAAGTTAAAAATATGTTAGAAAAATAGTTAAGAAACATGTTAGAAAAAGGGTTAATAAATGTTAATAAGTTAATATGTTAAAAAAAGGGTTAATAAATATGTTAAAAAAGGGTTAATAAATATATTTAAAAGGGTTAATAAATGTTAAAAAAGGTTAATAAATATGTTGAAAAAGGGTTAAAAAATTTGTGAAAAAGGGTTAATAAATGTTAAAAAAGGTTAATAAATACGTTAAAAAAGGGTTAATAAAATCCCTTCAAAGTTAAAAAATATGTTAGAAAAATGGTTAACAAACATGTTAGAAAAAGGGTTAATAAATATCTTAAAAAAGGGTTAATAAATATCTTAAAAAAGGGTTAATAAATGTTAAAAAAGGGTTAATAAATATGTTAAAAAAGTTTTAATAAAATATGTTAACATTTTTTAATAAAACAGGTTAGAAAAGTGTTAATAAAATATGTTTAAGGGTTAATAAAATATGCTAAAGGGTTAATAAAATATGTTTAAGGATTAATAAAATATGTTTAAGGATTAATAAAATATGTTAAGGGTATATGTTAAAAAATGGTTAATAAAATCCCTTCAAAGTTAAAAAATATGTTAAAAAAGGGTTAATAAATATGTTAGAAAAAGGGTTAATAAATATGTTAGAAAAGTATTTTTAAGCAACACATACAAAAAATTTCTTATATACCGCATTTTTTTTAAAGATTTTGTCGTTTTATGCTTTCTGAGGCTCCTTATGTGGTTCTAAGGTAACCAACCGCACAAAATGTCTAAAGTCCGTACACGGTACGGACTTTTGCCCTACCTGGAATAGTGTCTGCCTCCCTCCCCCCTGAATATATTGTCTGGCTGCAGGCCTGCTAGAGCTGCACAGTGGGCTATTTGCGATGATTCGGGATATATCACGAAGGAAAGTCTTGGGAACATTGCCGCGTATTTTTAAACCGTTATTTCCTGGCGGGAATTATGGACGTTTTAATTAAAAAGTACAGCCGGGGGAAAAAACGAACCACCCCTGGTTTTTCGGCCGCTATTTATTGTAGAGCTAAACTTGATATACCATTTTGCAAGAAATGACGTCTACTACACATTAATATACAAAAAATTTGCATAGGATTTTAATCTTCATATTAAAATCCGCACCAACTTTAAAATTTCCAATAGCAACACCCAATTTTGACTCAATTTTTAGAATCTGCAACAAAATTTGTCGTCGGATATCAATTTGCAAGTCATTTGGTGAAGCAGTTTTTTAGTTATGGGTATAAAAAGTTTAGAACTCGTAATATTAAATGAATATTTTAAACTCTTAATCATATTTGTCGAAATAACAATTTTATTAAGCTGATATTTTTATCTGTGTTACTTCTAAGCGACCCAAATAAAATATACTAACTTTCATTACTTATATATATATATATATATATATATATATATATATATATATATATATATATATATATATATATATATATATATATATATATATATATATATATATATATATATATATATATATATATATATATATATATATATATATATATATATATATATATATATATATATATATATATATATATATATATATATATATATATATATATATATATATATATATATATATATATATATATATATATATATATATATATATATATATATATATATATATATATATATATATATATATATATATATATATATATATATATATATATATATATATATATATATATATATATATATTTTAATTTTATTTAAATTAGGATATTAATATTCAAAAAATGTATGAATAGCAACCATGCTATATTTTGACAGTGATAGATTCAGAACGTTATATATGCATATCTTATATTTCGTGATTTTCCTCTTTGTAGTTTTTTGCTATATTAAAATGCGCATCAAATGATCATTTCAGGGGGTTATACGCAAATTTAAAATCAGTAGTACTTAAAAGAAATCTTCGCCAATTTTGCGAATTAACAGCGCTGTTTTGATATAAAATGTGAAATTCTTATATACCGGCGAGGGGTATACGGGAGTGGTGCACGTTAAATCTGATCCAAGTCCAATGTCCTGTTGCATATTGAGGTTGTGTCGGATGCCAGTTCATATGTTGTTTTTATCATCTGACCATGGTTAAAAAATAACAGACAGTGTTCCTGGGTTCTTAATTCGAGTTCGACCTCGGAGAGGAGGGTGAGGGGATTCATGGCCCCGAGGATACATCGTCAGCTAGCAACCAGAGTTCGAGTACGGCTGAGATTGACTTGACAAAAAAATTTAAAATCCAGTGACTTATGATCGGGCGGATTCCCGTCGAAGTAACAATATGTCGTCCGAACTTATCCTCAGATTTCTACGGCATGCATACGAGACTGGTGCACGTTAAATCTGATCGTGGTCCAATGTCCTGACGCCTGCAGAGGTTGCGTCGGGTGTCATTTCATGCGTTGTCTTCGTCATCTGACCATGGTTCAAAAGTACGAGGCATTGATTCCGAGTGTTTTCTGCGAGGTAAACCACGACCCGTCGTGGACTTATCTCAGTTGCCTAGTGGATAAAAGCGTTCAGCTGGTAATCAGAGGATTGCTAGTTCGAACCCGTGCGACGGACTTGACAAAGAAAAGTAAAAAGTAATGATCTTGCGATCGGAGGTTTGCCAGCTTCGTTACAAAAATGCTAGAAAGTCGTCCAGAACATCCAACAAATTATACTGGCATGTGCCCAAATCTGCTTTATTGTGCTATTACTTGAATATTGGTTATTGTAAGGTTTGCAAGGTTTTTGAACCACAACATTATATATGATTTTATTTAAAAACTAATTTTTTAAAGGTGCAAAAATGTTGCGCACATTGAAGTGGTGTAAACATTGTTAAACATCTTGATTAAAGAATCAGGCTTTATTAAATACAAAAAAACGTATGTGCATATTTTTGTTTTTTTAATGATTTTTAAAAGTATAAAAATACTTTTGGGACACCATGCATAACCTAAGACAAACACAAACTTATAGAAAAAAAAGCAATTACATAACCTCAACTCAAACTGAGTGTGTAAATATAACATGTACAATATTTCATTTACATTTATAATTGAGAAACTACGTATTGGTAGAACACAAATTAAAATATTTTTTTTTAATTGTTTCACCTGAATTTTAAAATTAAAGTAAATCAGTGGTATATGCATTTTAAACCTGGAATAAATATTTTTTTAAGATATATTCTATTAGTTTTCATTTTTCTTACAATATTAAGTTTGTCATTCGCCTACATAATTTCAGAACATCCTTAGAATATTAAATAATAAAATTTTGACGTCATCAAAAATACTATATAAAATCACATTAAAGTAGTAACATACCTTTAAGTATAAAACATGCTGTATCATATTATTAGAACAATTCTAGGCGAGTCTGACCACGCATAAGAACGCCAAAACTTTTTCTACCAGCGTCCTTCATTTCGCAGTCCAACTAATACTCTGTTCAATGGGGAGGTAGCCCCTCAAATAATATCGATACATATTGTCTAATATCTCTGCATATAAATGTAAGAAGTTAACGAAAATTTATATTTAGAAACTTCCTATCATTAGGATTGATTTTTGAAATTTATTTGGAAAAAAAAACTTTTTTAATGAAAGTTTTACAGATCCTCACACATAATATCTTTAATTAAAAAAAACTTTCTTTTTGCAAAACCGAGATTTTACAAACGTATTTATTTTCATCATTTGTGCTAGGGGGGCAATGAACCGCCCTGGCCCCTACCTGGCTACAGGCCTGAACCATGATCAGATGACGAGGACAACACCTGAGCTGGTAACTGATGCAACAGCAATAGGCGTAATGGCATTGAACACCGATCAGATTTAACGTGCATCAGTCTCGAATACACGAAGGTGGAAATTGAGGATAACTTCAGACAACTTTTGTTATTTATAAGCAAAACTGGCAACCTTCAGCTCTCTCACAAGATAGCTTCCGATCAACCTTGTTAAGTCCATGTCGGATTCAAAATCGCAATACTCCGACTGCTAGCTGAATACAGTTCCACTGGCAGGACTTTCAGCAGCTTAGACTCCCCCAAAAAAAGGGATTTAGGGACCGAAAATCTAAAAAAAAAAAGGACTTAAGGGTCGATTGGTTTATTGAAGTTTTATGGCGCAAGAGCCTAATTTGGCTAAGCTGCGCCCAGTAATGGCGCCAAGAATTGCCCGGCGGGGGAGCTACCCTTCCGCAGCAGGGGGGCTAGTCGTTACCTCGACGTAAATTATGCAAATAAAATTATGTTGTAAAAAATTAGGTGTGTTTGTGTTGGAGTATGTTCACATGGGTTGTATGTGAAGCTTTACTTTAGCAGTATGTATATAGATATAAAAAATTGTCGCCAACAGAAACCTCCCCATAATCGGAAAGAAAAACAGTCTGTTTGGTTGAAGCCGCGCGTTGACCCATCCTGTACGTGCTTTGCTTCACTTCAAAATTTTACACGCATCGACGCCTAATTTCCTATCACATGATACAAATTATATGTAAATAGTACTATTTATCACGGAGTTATAGTGTTGAAATGGATCACTCTAAGAGTAAAAACGCAATACTCCAAATCGCACAGTTATTTTTTCAGATTGAAATTGTATTTTTATTTGTTTTTAATTGTATATATTACTATTTAATCCTTTTATTTATATTCATAAACCTAAAATATATTGCAGTCAAACCTCATTAACACGAACTTCATTGACAGTAAGAAAACTTCGTATTAACCGTTGTTCGTTGCATACGAATTAAAAAGAAAACTATATTTGACATTGACAATAAAAAAAAGACTTACCATATAATGTAGTTTCTTAGACGCCGTGGGTCTTTCCTTCGAGATTTTGGGAGCCTCGGTTGGTAAGGCGTTCAGCTACTAATCCGAGGATTGGTTGTTCGAATCCGTGAAATGGACTTGACATAGAAAAGTAGTGATCTTGCGATCGGAGGGTTGCCAGCTTCGCTACAAAAAATACTATAAAGTCGTCCAGAATATCCAACAAATTATACTGGCGTGTATACGGGACTGGTGCACGATAAATCTGATCGGGGTCCAAAGTCCCGACGTCTATTGAAGGCGTTGGGTGCCAGTTCAGGTGTTTCCTCGTCAACTGACCATGGTTCTAAAATAACGAGGTGCATGTATGAATGTGTGTGTGTTCCCGGGTCTTTCCTTCGAGATTGACCCCGAACCTTCGCCAATAGCCCACTGTGCAGCTCTAGTGCGACGTTAATTAATAAACCAACAAACCAACCAACCTTCGAGATTTTGTGTATCTGCAGATTTGCTAGTGAACTTACAAATACACTGATACTACCTGTGAAAGTGTGAATAAGATCCTTGCTCGAACAGCAGCACGGTTTTTGTATGCTCATTAAGTTCGTAACTTTTTAAAAATTTAATGTTTGGTTTGGTTTTGTTAATTAACGTCGCACTAGAGCTGCACAGTGGGCTATTGGCGACGGTTCGGGGTCAATCTCGAAGGAAAGACCCGGGAACACATACATATTCACACACACATTCATACATGCACCTCGTTATTTTAAAACCATGGTCAGATGACGAGGAAACACCTGAACTGGCACCCAACGCCTTCAATAGACGTCGGGACTTTGGACCCCGAACAGATTTATCGTGCACCAGTCCCGTATACACGCCAGTATAATTTGTTGGATATTCTGGACGACTTTCTAGTATTTTTGTAGCGAAGCTGGCAACCTTCTGATTGCAAGATCACTACTTTTTTACTTTTCTATGTCAAGTCCATCGCACGGATTCGAACCAGTTATCCTCTGATTAGTAGCTGAACGCCTTACCAACTGAGCAACTGGGGCTCTTAAAAATTTAAGAAAATTACGTAAGTGCGACCACTCAGTCTCGACTTTTGATCTATATTACGAGGCCTCCGTGGCCGAGTGGTTAAAGGCGTCAGCTGGGAATCCGAAGATTCCTGTTTCGATTCCATGTGATGGACTTGACAAAGAAAAGTAAAAAGTAGTGATCTTGTATTCGGACGGTTGCCTGCTTCGCTACAAAATCCTAGAAAAGTCGTCCAGAACATCCGCAAAAATTAACGGCGTGTATACGGGACTGGTGCACGATAAATCTGATCGGGGTCCAAAGTTCCGACGTCTATTGAAGGTGTTAGGTGCCAGTTCAGGTGTTTCCTCGTCAGCTGACCATGGTTCTAAAATAACGATTTGCATGTATGAATGTGTTCCCGGGTCTTTCCTTCGAGATAGGCCCCGAACCGTCGCCAATAGCCTACTGTGCAGCTCTAGTGCGACGTTTTTTAACCAAACCAAACTTGATCTATATTACATCATTAAAATTTAAGTGTTTTTTTTTAATCGTATGTGATTTTTGAGTATCGTATGGGAGATGCGAAAACTCACCCCCCAAACGACTAATGCAAGGGGGTACCAGCAGTTTTTAAACAGTTATTAAGGTTTGGTTTGAATAACGTCGCACTAGAGCTGCACAGTGGGCTATTGGCGACGGTTCGGGGCCTATCTCGAAGGAAAGACCCGAAAACGATGCCTCATATTTTTGAGCCATGGTCAGATGACGAGGACAACACCTGAGCTGGCACCCGACGCAACTTCAATAGGCGTCAGGACATTGAACCCCGATCAGATTTATCGTGTACCATTCTCTTATACACACCAGTATAATTTGTTGAATGTTCTGGACGACTCTCTAGTATTTTTGTAGCGAAGCTGGCAACCCTCCGATCGCAAGATCACTACTTTCTTACTTTTCTTTGTCAAGTCCATCGCACGGATTCGAACCAGCAATCCTCTGATTACTAGCTGAATGCCTTTATCCACTGGAGGCCCAAACAGTTATTATGAAGCTAGATTCTAAAAACTGACTGCTGGTTGAGGGTTTTAAAGTTTTCTTTAAGTAATTATGGATCCAAGGATAGACCACTCAATCACGCCTAGATCAATATTTTATAATTAAGATTTGAAAATTAAAAAAAAAAAAAGGAATGAGGTTTTTAGTGGAGAAATGCCAAAACCCCGTTTGCTCAAAGGGTATGAGAAGCTCCAAACAACTGCTCTAATGGGGTACCAGCTGTCTTTTTAACAGTTATTATGATGCAAAATTGTAAAAACGACCGAGATTCTAAAAAATGCTGACAAGTGTTAAAAATAATGCCAATCATTTATTTTCAGATATCTAAAGAACAAACTTTCACGATTGGGAATATGTGTACCTATAGATTTCCTAGAAAAAGTGTGGAAAACTTTTATCTTGTATATTATTTCGCACTTGCACTAAGCAAATTAGGGAATTTGCAGATACACGGCTTTCACACTTACACGGTAACATATGGGCATCTTGGCCGCCAAGTGGTTACAAAAATCTGAAAATAAACTAACACCATTTTCCATTACTAGGCAGCTAGATCCATCGTTTGGCCAAGTGGTTTGGCTCCAAGTTCAAAAGGTTTCTCAATAATACGGTGAATGTCATTTCACTTAAATTCATAGACAAAACAAGTTGTAAAGTTTAATTGTTATCTATTTTGTCACATGCAAATAATTTTATCTAAATGCACTGACTCATCTACAGATTCCAATCTTAGCAAGTTAGTTTCAATTGCACAAAACATGTTTTTAAGAAATATTATAGTTCAAGGTTTGTACGCAAATAAAAAAGGGAGTTTCTAAGGACTTTTTAAGGACCTTAAAAGCAATTTATTAAAGAGGAAAATAGGCGCAATCAGCTAAAAACTATCGGGTGCAAAGAAAATATGGGTAACTCGGATACAAAGTTGCATTTAATTAACGTTAAGGTTAAAATAAAATTTAATAGAGGTTTAGTAAAATGGCAGTGGTTTTAAGGCTTTATAAGTGCCTTCAGTAAGTTGAAAGTTTCTAAGGATCCTTTGGAAAAAATAAAGAGTTCCTAAGTGCTTTATAAGGGCCTTTATGGACATGAAACGAAAATAAGGAGTTTCTAAGGACCGTACGAACCTTGTAATAGTTCACTTTGATAGATAGAAGCAAATTCAGTGATGTAATAATCTAATTTTTAGAAATTTTGGAGAAGAAAAACATTTGAATGTTTGCTTCTCAATGGAGACCATATAGAAGAGAATATTCATACTTCATCAAGAAACATAAGGGTTTTTGTAAATTGTTTATGATATTATTGTTTTAACAATTGTCAATTTAACAGAGTTTTCATTTTAGATTAAACTTCCCAGACTTTTTCCAGAAATTTTTAAAAAGATTCCAGATTGAAAATTTAATGCAGAATTAATTTTTTTTTCACATATTATTATTAAAGCCTATAAAAATGAAACATTGCTAAATAATAACCTACCAGTAACAAAACATATAAAAAAAATTACATTTCTTCAAGCTGAAATTTTTATTACAGAAGACATATTCATCGGGTGCAAAATTTTATTAAATTTGGTGACATAGACATTGAACTTTTTTTAAGTAACTGTTATTATAAATTTCCGAATTCGATAATAATGGCAGGGGCTGAGTTGCCATATTTTTATGCAAAGTGGCATTCGCACACGCTTTCATCTTTTTTTCAACTTGTTAAACTATAAATCACAAATAAAATTACATGAATTTCATATTTAGCAACTTTTTTCAAACAATGGCAGTTTCCCAAATAAAAATTTTTAACTTTGACATATATGTCAAATTTTGTAAACACTAGCTTACTTTCAAAATTTAGATATATTGGTTTTTAAAATAACAGAATCACACAAAAACATATTATAGAAGTTAGATTTGCGGTTTAAAAGGGACAACAAAAATTGTCTCAATGATATTTTTTCAAAATTTTCCTTAATACAAGAAAGCGACTTTAAGGGACAAAAGGAGCACTGCTAAACGGCATGCACTGGGTTACCAGCCCTGCGATGTTAATAAAACCTGCCAATTAATAATTATTTCATAGATCTCCAAAGCCAATAGTTCAATTATTCTATTCTAACTAACCAACTTTCCTATATCCTCCTTTGCAGAGGTAAGGTTAAAAACGTAATCTTTCGCAATGCGTCAGCATTTTCTTGCAAAAATTACGGACATTACTCAACAAGTTAGAAAAAATTCTTAGTTTTAAGAGTGTTAATTGGTTCTTGAATAAATTACAACAAAAAAATGGATACATTAGAAACACTGTTTTTACTCTAAAGAATTAAAACAATATCTTTGATATGGAATCTGCATAGGTTATATAGTATCCTTCCATTACTTTGTAATATGCTCGGTAGCAGAAAGCTTCTAAACAGTGTGTGACATGATTTTGGAAAGTAAAAATGGTCTACACCTAGTTTATATATATATATATCAGTATACATCTCTTGTAAAAAAAAATAACACAGCTAAAAATTTAACCTTGTCATTGTTTTTTACTAATTTGTTCCCAACTAATTACTTTCTTGAAGTTCTACTTTACCATTTTAATTTAGTAAAAAACAATGAAAATACAAAAAACCTAAAATTTTAATTTCCCTTACTTGTCTTGCTTAACCTATCATGGAAAATTAATCTAAGCATGTATTATTTTTTATTCTATTCTAATTATTTTCGAAAATAATGCAGCCATAGAAAATACGTTATGTATCGATTTCTGCAAAAATGAGTCCTTCACCTAAAATCTGCGACTAACAAAAAGTGTTACCGTTTTTATGCTATTGGGGTAATTATATGTAACATTTTAATTATGAAGAAAGTATATAGACTAGAAAATGGATGAATTTATTTTTATTTAATATTCTTAATGCAATGCTCTATAAGACGAGTTTTTATCTTAATTATATATAGTCTGGAAATTAAAGCACACTTTGTGTAGATTTACTGATGTTTTATTTTCTTCATATTTTTGCTTACATTTTAGGGCTGTAGTGGTAAAATTGTCAAATATACAATTGTTTGAAGCAATACAATTTTCTGGTAAAAACAAGCCTTTAAAATGTAAATAAAGATTTAGAATTTTGTTTTTTTTGTGTGTTGTGATAAAATATTAGTGCATCCAAATTTTATAAAGATATTGTTTTGAATATTTATATTTGACTAGCTGAAATACCTGTTCTACGCACGGGAAGGAAATAAGTTACAAAATAGATACAAATACAATATTTATAAGCGAAATAAACAATATGCTTAATTTGTTACTCATCAGAGGGAACCACAGTATTAAAAGTTACAATTTGTAAAGAAATTTTATTAGCAAGGTCCCGCAAGATTGATAATATGAAGAAGCTTCTGCTTGCTGCGCCGATACTCTGCCAGTCAGGCTAAAGTGATCACACCAGCCTAAGTGGGAGTATCGGGTATATGAAGTGAACCCCACACTACTAACATCGAAAAAAGGGTTTTACACCCCCTTAAATAGGTTTGATCGGAACAAAATAGCTTACTTTTCCTATTTAAGGTATAAATAACAAATTTCTTCTTCATAGGTATACGGGAAGTTGGAGAATTAGTGATGAGTGAATGAGGGTTTTTTTCGCATTTATATATACTAGGAGGCTCCGCTAACGGTCCACCAACCCCCGGAAGATTGCTACGCAATCCTCATAGGTTTGCTCCGCAAACCACTTCTCGCTTCGCTCGCTAAAAGGTAGGACACAATAACAATGTGTCCTAGTAACAATACTTTTTTTAATTATATTACCAAAAACTTTAAACGTTGAAACTAAATTTTAATTATAATTCATCTTGGCATCAATACATTTTTTTGCCATGTAAATCAATATAAAATCATTTAATTTAATTTCTTTTAAACTACAAATGAAAACAATGGAACCACTGGCAAGCCATTATTTATTATTTTATTTCTACCATTATTTATTATTTTCCACGTTATTTTCACACCTTTCCTGCGTTTTAGTTTAATTTTTAACATTATTGGTAGTTTGTTTTGGCATAATTAACGTTAATCTTACTATACTCTTGCCTACCAGAAGTGTGTACTGAGTTAATACGTCATAAAAATAAAGTTATTAGAAATCTAGTTTTCAAAATTGCCAACAGATGGCGCCACATCAATGTTCCGCTCATTTGAAAACTCAAAAGCGTTTTTCAAAACTTCTATTTTTAATGTAATAGGGTTTATATTCTTTCTAATTTAAGCTGACATCAACAAAATAATTATTTACTAATGAATTGAAGGGGCTAATCATCAAAATGGCTTACATAATGGCAAAATAAAAATACGGGCACAACAGAATTTCGTAAACACACTAACTGTTGCCACTCAGCGTACAGAAAAACAGCGTTTTTCAATCACCGCGTAAGAGAAATATATATAAAGATAGTTATTTTTATTGATCAAGGAAAATAATGCATAAATTATAATTGATATTTCTTATTATATTAGCTCTCGCATGCAAAAATTTCTATGCTGTTTACCAAAATATACAATGGTCGAACCAAAAATTAGCAGAAATTTTATTTTCACGGTAACCAATGAATGCATTTTTTAGTTGAAATCAGTTGTTCAATACAATTAAATTCATAGAAAAGTGCCAGATATAAGGAAAATTTAATTTTTTTTTATTGAGAACACATAAAAAAACAATTACAAAATCACAAGCAATTTTTATTTTTGTAAGACTTATGAAAAATACAATGTGGATGGTTTATATAAAAATGTGCTAATATCACATTACATAAACTTTAATTTTAGCATAAAAATACAATTCACATTGACTGCAATATCACAGATGCATTTAAAACTACTCTTTTTACATTTTCATGCAAAATAACTTCTCAAAAAAGATTAGATTTTTAGATTATCTAAACATAAATCTTTATTTGTATAAGAACAAGTGCAAGGATACACCATGCTTACTTAAATTTTGATACAAACATGGAAACACAGTAATTTTAAGTAAATGTAGAAGTTATCAAAACCAATGTCATTATTCACAAAAACTTACAGATTCCTTTTAATGATTAGCAAAACAGATCCCTTTAAATGATTAGCAAAATTATAATAGCAAATACCAAACACAACACATATTGAAATTTACATATCTTATGCGACACATGCCCCTGCATACCAAAATATATATTTTGCACTAGTTTATGATTGAAAGCTTTTAAGCAAATTCTCCAAAACAATATTAGTATTATTACCTTTTACATGTTTTTTGCATACACATAATAAATCTGGGATATTTAGTGAATGGAAGTTGGCAAAAGCTGCATATTTTGCAATTGATAAGGTTCCAATAGCAATGAAACCTTTATACAATGAATCAGAATCAACAACAATCTTTAACATTTCAATTAAATTTGAACAAAGTGATTCAGTATCCAAATTTAAACCTCTGTAGGAAGCAATAGCATAATTTAAATATAAAGACGAAATGGATTTATGAGTTTTTTCCGATGAAAATAAAGTTTCCTTTACAGTGTCACAAATTTTTAACTGATATTTTATCATCAATTGTTCTCCTTCTGGAAAATCAAATAGATTACATAGGACTTTAATAAGTAAAATGTGATTTATACTCTTTTCGCTTGTTCTTAGAACATGCAATGAATGATTCATAAAACTTTGATTACCAACCCTTGACCCAATAGGCTTACACTTTACAGCAAGTCGAAGCAAGTCCAAAGCTGGATACAAATATTCTGAAAGGTAAAACACAATGTTATCCAAACTAATGTGTATGACATATTTCTTACTTCAATTCAAGAAAATCATTAACACCAGATGGAACAATTAAAAGCACCAGAAAAATGAATGCAGCTGGCTTTCTTTTCCAGACAAGCCCCCTACTCGCTCATATGCCCCATGGGACTGCATCACGGCCAACTGCAGCACAATTTAGATACTTTTGAGAATAAATGCTCATTCATCGCAGGCAAAAAGATAAAAACAAATTTAGTTTTAAGTTGCTTTAAATCCTAAGAATCATTAAAAATATTAAAGAGCAAATAATTATAAATTGATATTTTTATTTCTCAGCATTTTTGAACTCTAAATATGTGCATTTAATAGTTTTTTCAAAGATAGTATTCACAGCATAAACGAAATCAGTTATCAAACCTAATAACAATAGAAACCCAATGAACGAATGAAGATGTTTTAACAAACATAGTAGCATATGATTATAATTCGAAGGGGGATTGAAACTTTAACTTTTGGAGAATTTGCAGCCCCAAAGTGACGATTTTCACTAAACTTGGTATTAATATTGATCGTTGGATAACTAATAGCTTGACAAACCGTAAGTAAAAAACTTGAAAATCAGTTATTTAAATTAATACTCATAAAAGGCATCCTAGACTGAGTAAAATCTGCAAAAAAATAATAAATAAAAATTCTATATATTTTTCTTGCTATCTTTGATACAAGATATCTATGTAATTTTATCAAATTTATAAAAATATGATGTAAATCAAACTATTAAAAATTCCTGAAAATAGCCAGACAAATATCCTACAAACAAATTGAAATTTTTTTCTTTTAATTTTTCAGAAATTAGAAGAAAAAGGTGTTAGGACAAGCAAAATATTGAATTAAAATCCACTTAAAAAGGTGAAAATACATATTTTTTTTATATAGATTTTTAAGCATAGAGAAGCGATAGGGATTTGTGTATCAACGTTGGGAACGACAATGGCTCCCCAAAATATGTATTTCCTAAAAAAAAAGGTCACAACTTCTCTCGGGCTAATACTGCCAGTTTAGCATTTTTATTGCCTGCTGATTAGAAATAGTGCAATAACACATTTGTAGTCAAACTATATGAAACAACTAACTATACATACATAGATGGAAGTTAATGAAACAAACAATAAGATTGTAGCTTAACATAGGAAACAAGAAAAGGCCACTTGAAACTAAGTAAACTAGAAGTTTAAAATTTTATATTACAAAATTTCAATAAAATAAAAAATCTTATTTTTACTAAAGATGGTTTCAAGTTATATAAATTGTTTCTTATTACTAGCAAATATACAAATAACAAACAGATTCTTACTTCCCATTAATTTCTTTCATAAATACGTATTGCAAAAAATTCAAATACAAAAGTCCAAGATAATTTTTATTTGCAATATTTAATTAAATTATAAAAAGAGATAAATTACCATCACTCCATGTTAATATAGTATCCAAAGCTTGCATTTGTTCTTCCGAAACTTCTTCGGGAAATTCTGTAACTAATACAAGTCTCTCGATAATCTCTTCTGGAATATGTTGTGTCTTTGGCACACAATGTGTAAATTCAAGCAGCTTTTTCTTTAACCCAGTAATATTGGCATTAATGTAGGTATAATATTTGTCCAATGGAAAAAACTCATTTGCACGTGGAGGTAATTTTACAGCTAAAAGAAAAATAGGATAATAAGGAATTACGCTATAAATTGCTTTCAATTCAATCAATACCAAATATCATTGAAGAATCAAAAAGCATTAACATTCAGGTAGTTTGATAAACATTTGAATTTAATGCATATTATTTAAAGGCAACTAAAATATTGAAATTATTTTCCATCAGATGAATATTTTCAAATAAGCTTTCATTATCTTAAACCCACCAAGGCTCAAGCCCTTTTTGCAATTGCAATTTTTTTTTAAATGCTTTCTCTTATACATATTTTATATATATTTATGAAAATCTTAATCGTTTTAAGGAGAATAGCTTTAAAATTGTACCTCAAAAATTAGATTAAAAAAATATGATAAAATTGAGTATTTTTATGCATTTAAAAATTTAGTATTTTGCTGGAAAATCTGCTCAAAATCTGAAACGTGGGAGCACCGAGTTGAATGCAATTAAAATAATCGTCAGACATTTGGTGAGTGATTTTTTAGTCACTTAGCTGATAAAAAGTTGCAGTGCAAGTATTGCTTGCACCATGCAAATAATTTATAATCAGAGATTTGATTACATCAGTCACAAGCCCGTGACTTTTCCCTTACCAAATTCAAGAGTTTAATAACTATTGGTTAAATAGTGCACAGTAGGTTCGGTATTAAACATCCCTATCCCTAAATCATTGTAACATAAACACCAGCTAACTGCAAAAATGTATCATTTCATTTCCAGTTTTATAACATCAATTCCATTCGAAATTCTTCGAAGGCTGCATATATTGAGATGGTCTTGCATTGAGTATAACTCTTTGAAAGTCGTTTTAAATAAGGGTAGTTTCGACTCCTTTCACTCGTTTTTCCAGTACCCCTAGTAATAATTTGAAGAAGAACAAATAATAATTTGAGTTTTTTTTTAACTATAGCATTCTACTATTTCAAGTACTATTCCAACCAAATTCTTGAAAAAATTCGGAGCACTAATAAAAAGTTTGTAAATTTGTTCGAAAATACTTTAATATTTTTGTAATAATCTCATGTTTTTTTGGACAAATTTTCATTGTCTACAGTGTATGAAGCCAGCATTGGTTTGCGAAGCATACCAAAGAGATTTGCGTAGCAATCCTCCGGGGGTTGGCGGAGCGTCAGCGGAGCAGGGGGCGGAGCCCCCTAGTCAAATAAAAAAATAAAACTTTAATGAAATGTATAAACATTGCAACAAAACGGAAACAAATTAGAATATTAATATCAGCCAAACAAATATTAACAAGCTGCTTTTAAAAAATCAATTTTTATTCATTCAAATGACAAGTCCTAAACTTCAATTTCGTAAAATATATGATATTTTTGAAAAATTTAATGCAATTTGTTAGGTAGAGCAAATCAAATCATGATGAAATAGGAAGTAGTAAAGTATAAGGATTTATTTATAAGATGCAAAAGGATGGTAAGTTTTTCAACGTAGATCGCGTTAAGTGAATTTCTCCAATTTCAAAGTTTTTATGAATGAAAAATTATCAAAAGAGTGCCATTTGGAAGTCTCATTTGCCAGATGCAACGAAATTTGATTTATAACCCATCTTAACTTTCGAGTGATATCATCTCCATTTGAAGAATCGTTCTCTGTTTTTTTTAGATTAAGTAATGATTCTTACCAAACGAACTGAGATTTTTCAATGATGAAGTGTCTTATAATAACGAAATACAATTGACTAAAAAAACGAACAAAAAGAATCAAAAGTTCACTTTTTTTTTAATGCGAAGTCCAGCCATTTGTCTTTCTCTTCTCGAGTCCTTGCCAATTTACACTTGCATAAAACTATCAAAAGGGCGCCATACATACCTTATATTTCTACAAATATTATTTAAAAAACCAGGAATTCTGGGTTAGTAACTGGAAAAGTAGCACCCCTGAAAGAAACATCTAAGCTTTCTCAGAATGCTCATTACAGACAGGTTTCTGAGGTGCATTCGAACGTCACCTTTCTCCGCTTTCGGATTTTTATTTCTCTGCGGATAATTTCTTTGAAAATTTTCTAGTGGATCTCAGTCATGAGCCCGTATAACGACATACCGAAATTTTAATGCAGATTTGCATCAATCCCAGCGATTATAAAATTAAAGTCTGATCCGCGCTTCCGTGGACAGAAAAAACAGAATTCCGCTTTTCTGTGGAATTGTACCACGTCCGATATTTACACAAGTGTATAGCGATCAAAAGCATGCCATTCGTTGCAAATATTTGAAACTTAGAAAATGTGTTTAAAATTAAAATTTTGGCGGAATTGTTAATTTAAAAAATCCGAATTTCCGCATTACAAAACTTTTAAAACATTGGGAATTTCAGGTTTCAAAATTTTTTTTTAAAAAATTAGTATTCCTGGTTAAACGCGAAAAAGTACCACCCTGACGAGATAAGATACTGACTGTTCAGTGCCTGTGTGCACGCATCGAGTACAGCCTTCGGTAATGCCGAAAAAGTTTGCAGTTGTTTCCTGCATATACATTGCTTCATAAAAAAAATTACCATTCATCGGAGAAACACGAATCTGCGCACCACTTATACTTTGGTGGCTAATATCTAAAATATGGGAAAAAAAGCAACAATTTTTAAAAAATAGGAGGTCTGCGATCCCTGCTTTAGAACTAAACAAATGTTATCAAATTTTGTCCAGTAGTTTAGAGAACTTGGAAAATTAGTATTTGTGGTGTTAATTTTGAACACTAATGTACACTAAAATAACTTTCTGATTAGCCGACTAAGAATGTTTTAGACAAAGGTCATAAGGTTCCCTAGAAATGCACACAACTGTTAGTTAAATTCATAAAATTAAATTGAATGCTACAATATTTACAAAAACACAACATTCTGTGACATCATTACAATTTGCTTAGCTGTTCAAAGGATTTAAGATTTCAAGAGCTTTTAGAAAAACTTCAATAAAGATATTTTGATAACTCAAATAAAAAAAAGTTTAAATTTATACTCACTCAAATGAGAGACTTTGGAAAACCCAATCCAGTTTTTAATGACATAATTAAATATATCATTAACATGAGATGGATTCAAATCATATTCAGCCATAAAATTCAAAGTAACTGCATAGGGGTCATCATTTCTATTATATTCCAATTTGCATAATTTATTGTTTACATCCAAGTAGAATTCCAGATCTTTTTTCTAAAAAAAATTAAATCTATAAACAACGTATTCTTCATTCAACCACCACATACACTTGCACTGCCAGCAACATATGACAACACGTCATACAATTCGTCACTACACATACATACATCACCAAATACAAACAAATAGTACACAATACAGGGTTGCAACAATATTCTGGAAAAACCCTGATATTTCCATGATGGTGTCACAAACTAAAGCCTGCATGTCAAAGTGCTCAAGACATTATCTGTTGTTCAACGTTATTCCAAGCACAGATTGACAAATGCATTGCGCCTAGAATATCAATTTCGTAAGGCTGTTCCAACTCCCAGCCCATGATTACTCTTTGCAAAAGCACCGAGCGATATTTGCACTTGAAACTATTGATTATACCTTGAACCATTGGCTATAAAATTAAAGTTACATTCCCCGGAGAAACTCCACATGGATTACTTTAAGTTCCAGACTTCATCTCTAAAACACCTAGGTTTCAAATATTTTTCAAAGAAAATCAGATTGAGTTTTTGAGTTCCATTCATCTTGGCTGTGATTTTCTGCTTAGCTTTTTTTCCCCTCATTACATATATCCCCAAGTGCCAGGCAAGATCTTAAAATCCAAACCTGTCTTGTTCGTGTTAAAAACATCCTCTGGAGAATATTCGGAAAGTAATGATTTTAACTCTCCTTCTTTCCATTCCATGTCTTGTTTACTACTCCACTTTCGCCACACGGTTTTCTGAAGCTCAAACCATGCCTGGATTTAAATTTTTGCAGCCAACGTTCGATGCCATGAAGTCTTTGATATTGAGCTTGAAAACAAAGCAATTCCTTAAGCACATTACCATCAATTAGAATGTTCATTCCTATAATTTTTCTCATCCAAAAATGCAAAGCTTTTGCCAGTTCGGAATATTTTGCTTTTCTAAAATATTTTCGAGAGGGAGCACTCTTGCTGGTCTTGTTTGCATGTCCAACGAATTTTTCACTTGTTTTTAAAATTGTCGATAGGCTATTCTCTGAAATTCCATATTGCTTGGAGATTTCTGTCTTGCTTAAGATTTTCTTGTCTACTTCTTTTAAAATGTTCTTTTTTATCAACCGTCACAAGACTAAATTTTCTTAACTAAAACTGGCTCAAACTCCATCTCGATTAACGAAACTTTACACATTGAGTGTCCACATGAAACTAAACCAGCTACAGAGCATAATCTTATAACAAAGCACCTCTTTCTCTGCTTGACATTGACACATGCTTATTGAATGTAAGGTAAGGGGTCACAAGCAGCACATGTTTTATGAAAGTCTACAAACTTTCAGTTTCATTCAAAAATAGTTCAAATAAAATAAAGACTTAATTATAATTTGTGAATTTATTCCTCAAAACATGGTGCAATGCATATTAGAAATCTTTAAAGTTATGTTTAAGGAAATGGTTAGCCCATAGCTCTTTTAAATGCACATCATCCCACCTGGTTTGCCATATGACATCTTTATGAACGTTCATGATTACATGCTATCACACAGCGCAGATAAATCGAATCCAGCTACCTTTCAGTTGCATGTATATAAACAAACTAGATGTTTTCTGTTCAATACTTTACTACAATATTCTCTGTATGCTGATAATGTTCTATATGTTATGTGTTGCTTTATATAAAGTATTTTTTACACTATACTTCGTTGTGGTAATTATGCATTAAAGACTTATGACGTTGTCCCATATTATCTGCTGTGTTGGGATTCAAACATCAGAAAGCAAAAGTATTGTTTGCGTGTTGGTTACAAAAAGCTTGTGTGCTTGTTGTTAGGGGCGGTTATGTTTTTTACATGCTACAGATCGATCACTGGTAGTGTTCAACGACTATTTCCGGTTTCATAATTATGCACAAGTAGTTTTACTCTGCTAATCAAAAGATGGTTTGGTAATAAAACGTAGCCTAATGTACTTCAAAACGCGGCTTGTTGGTTTTCTATCGGGATGGTGCAAAGCACAATCTGGATGTGTTGTGCGTGGCCACTCTGAAGGTCAGCTAATTCTTTTGGCAGTTCGGATCTTATGTGACTGGATAGAAGGTTATCTCCGCAATGACATACCATGTAAGTCCGCCAGTCCATGTAAGTATTACCAATAACTTTCTTGCAGCAATAATGTGCCAGAACTGTGTTGTAGAGCTCTTCCTTATTCTTTTGAAGTTCTTTCTTGGATGGAGTATGTAATCCTACCTAATTTGTTATGTAGTATTAATAGAGTGTTTGAATAATTTATATATCCAGTATTATTGTTATTATTTCTGCATTCAACTTAATTATGGCCATCCAGCTCCTTCCCATGGACATAACGCCCTTCACGTACCAACAATACAGTTGTGTGCCTCGTAATACCACTGCTAACAATGATGCGACATCACTAGTACTGGTATTACGCACTTTATTTTATTTACTGGTATTTACAAAGACCGTTGCTAGGCTACAGTGGACTCTTTTTAATTGCCAATAAGTTGTTGAGCTGTTTAAATTGCTTATGGATGTTTATTTTTCAGTGCTCACAACAGTTTTTACATTGAACCCTAGGGGAAAAAAGGACCAAAAATATTTATTTTAAGACTATATTAAATTACCCTTAAATTATTTATGACTATAAACTTCACACCATAAAACTATTGATATTACTAAAACCCTTTTGCTTATTCTCATGAAGATCTAAGTTATCAATGAAAACACTTTGCAAATGCTATTTGATAAAAAATTACCAAGAAAAAATTAAAGCAGTGGACCACAAAGTTGTTAATAAAAAAGAGCTCATCTTTTAGGTATAAAAAGTAATAATGGTTTGATAATGGCTTTTAGGTATAAAAGTAATAATGGTTTGCATTTAAAATCTCACTGCATTGGTACTTTACAAAGACACAATATTTCGAATGTTCAAAGGTTAAATAGAGGAAGTTTTTACGTTTACTCAATTAAAATTTTTTCATGAAGAAACAATGTTGTACTTTTTGTACAGTATTTTGAATACTATTTGGAGAATTGTGTAGCAATTCTCCGGGGGTTGGCAAGAGTGTCAGTAGAGCCTCCTAGTATATTTATAAACATTTTAAAATTGCAAGGAAGTTAGGTTTACAAAGGTGATAGTATTTCATAATTAAACATCAATGTACAGCCGGGGGGGGGGGGGGGGGGGGGGGGGGAAACGAACCACCCCTGGTTTCTCGGCCACTATTTACTGTAGGGCTAAACTTAATATACCATTTTTTAGGAAATAAAGGCTACTACACATTGATATACAAAAAAAATTGCATAGGGGACTATCTTCATACTCGAATCCGCACCAACTCTAAAATTTACAAGCAACATCTACTTTTGATAGCGCAGAAATGTTCCCCGTCCTCAAAATAATCTAGATATAAATTTTCGTTAATTTGTTACATTTATATGCAGAGATATTAGACAATATGTATTGATCTTATTTGAGGGGCTAGCTCCACATTGAACAAAGTATTAGTTGCATTATGAAATGAAGGCCGCTGGTAGAAAATGTTTTGCCGTTGTTATGCGTGGTAACTCGCCTAGAATTGTTCTAATAATATGATACAGTATCTTTTACCCTTAAAGATATGTTACTACCTTAATGTGATTTTATATAGTATTTTGACGACGTCAAATTTTATTATTTGTATTCTAAGGATGTTCTGATATTATGTAGGCAAATGATGAACTTAATATTAAATGAAAAATAATAGAATATACCTTGAAAAAATGTTTTATTCCAGGTTTAAAATTCATATAACAATGACTTACTTAAATTTTAAAATTCAGGTCGAACAAAATTTTTAAAAAATATATTTTAATTAGGGTTCTCAATTTTAAATTTAAATGAAATATTGTAAATGTTATATTAACACACTCATTTTGAATTGAGTTTATGTAATTACTTTTTTTTCCCCATAAGATCGTGCTTGTCTTAGGTTATAAAGGGTGTCCCAAAAGTATTTTAATTCTTTTAAAACTCATTTAAAAAACAAAAATATGCACATGTTTTTTTGTATTTAATAAAGAAAGAATCAAGATTTTTAACAATGTTTAAAGCATTTCAATGTGCGCAACATTTTTGCACCTTTAAAAAATCAGTTTTTAAATTAAGCCACATATGGTGTTGTGGTCTAAAAACCTTACAATAGCCAATATTCAAGTAATAGCAAAGTAAAGCAGATTAGGGGCGACGAGCGGAAGCAAGTGCCAACCTACTTTTTGAAAACTTAAAACTAGCTCTTTGTTTTCTCGGCTGGTTCATTGTTTGTTTGAATTAACGTCGCATTAGAGCTGCAAAGCGAGCTATTGACGCTGGTTCGAGGTCTATATCATAGGAAAGACCCAGGAACGATGCTTCATATTTTTAAAACATGGTCAAATGACGGGGACAACACCTCAGCTGGCACCCGACGCAACCGCAATAGGCGACAGGACATTGGACTTGGGCCATATTTAATGTGCACCATTCCCGTGTACCCCTCGATGGTATATAAGAATCAAATTTTATGCCAACGCGATCACAGCGCTTTTAATTTGTAAAATTGGCAAAGATTTCTTTGAAGTACTGTTCATTTTAAATTTATGTATGACCCCTGAAATGATCATTTGATCCACATTTTAATATAGCAAAAAAACTATAAAGAGGAAAATCACGAAATTTCAGATATGCATATAAAACGTTTTGCTGAATCCATTATACTATCAAAATATAGCATGCAGTGTTCACTCTAGGCGTTTTTTGAAGGGCGGTCCGCCCTGCCCGCCCTTTTTTCATCTCAATAGCGCCCTCATGCCCCTTTTTAAGAAATGCCGCCCTTTTTTGAAAAAATTCCGCCCCTCTTGCCTTTTCAGTGAAACACAAGCGTCATTGCTTCCCTAGCTGTCTTTAAAGAACGCATCGATTAACTTTTTTGTGTAAATAAGAATTGTATTATGACACTAGAAAAACAAACTCCATTTTAACTACCCGTTTTGTGCAATCGCGATGATTCCGCTGTAATTTTGAGCACGAGGTTGCCCGTGTCCGCATATAAAGTGTCAAGTTCTTTTTTTGGTTTTTTTTAAGAGAAGATGGTTTGAGGTGATTTTACAAGATTAGGCAGTTTATTACCAAATTTTTGATTCAAGTAGCAGTTTCATCAATTTTGTAAGGGGTCTACTTAGGACTACGTACCGATTTGGTTAAGTGAAAAAAAATATTTTTTAATATTGTTTTGTACTATTTCAACTAATTTAAAAGTAAGACATCAATTTTGTACGGGTCTTTCTTTCGAGATAAGCCCTGAGCCGTTACCAGTAGCCCAGTACGCAGCTTTAGCTCGATGTCAACCAACAATCGGAACTTTTTTTTTGTTTGGTTTCGAGTTTGTTTTTGTTTGGCTACACCCACCCCAAACTTTTTTTTTTTAAAAGCGCCCTTTTAAAAATAAGAAGTGCCTTTTCGAAAACGGGGTGCCTTTTTACTGTTAACAGCGCCCTGCCCCGTTTTATTTCTAGAGTGAACACTGTAGCATGGTTGCTATTCATAAATTTTATGAACATTAATATCCTAATTTAAATAATATACATATAAGTAATGAAATTTAGTGTGTTTTATTTGGGTCGTTTAGAAGTAACATAGATAAAAATATAAGCTTAATAAAATTGTTATTTTGAGAGATGATTAAAAGTTGAAGAAATTCATTTAACATTACCAGTTCTAAACTTTCGAAATTAATAATTAAAAAACTACTTGACCAAATGTGACCAAAATTGACTTGCAAATTTATATCCAACGATAAATTTTTTCATAGATTCTAAATATTGAGTCAAAATTGGGTTTTGCTATTAGAAATTTTAAAGTTTGTGCGGATTTTAATATGAAAATAGTCCCCTATGAAAATTTTTGGTATAACAATATGTAGTAAACTTTATTCCTTACCAAATGGTATATTAAGTTTAACCCTACAATAAATAGTGGCCAAGAAACCAGGGGTGGTTCGGTTTTTTTTCTGTGGCTGTACATGCATATATCTTGACATAAATGACAACCATAAAAGAACATAGAATTACACGAGTTTTTCAAAAATTCTTACATGTTGAGGTCTTTCACTGATAACGAGTTCAATTTCATCAAAATTAGAATCTTGGTTATTCGGTTCACTTTGGATCAAAATCCACTTCTGTTTCGAATCATCCCATTGAAACCCGCGAATACACAAAACGGATTGATCCAACTCCTTGTTATCTCCAAATTGAAAATCATTTTCTAAAATATAATAAAAATAATTTATTTAAAAAATTTAAAGATTAAAAAAGGTAAAATTTACTTTTATCATTTGCAATATATGTTTTGAACAAATTAGATTAAAATTAAGGCATTATTGAAACTTAACACATTAGATAAATTTTCAGATATGTCACTGCTCTTTTAAAAACTTAAGCGTCAAGTGAGGAGGCACAACACGATATATAAAGCAAAATTTGCCCAACATAAAAATGATTAAAAATCAATAAAAAAAAAATTTGGCATACAAATGTAACATGACAATAAATTAAATTATTATTAATACAAATTAGTATATAGAAGTTATCTTACTTAGTTTTTTTTAAAGGGCTAAACATCTAGATAACATAAATTTTAAATTAAGAACATAGTAAAACAAAAAAAAAATATTTTACTAAAATTTTATATTTTAGCAGATGTTCTAGACCAGGGGTCGGCAACCTGCGGCTCGCGAGCCGCATTTGGCTCTTTTGATGTAAAGTTGCGGCTCTCCAGTTCCATACGAAAAAATTAATAGTTTATTATCAAAACCCTTAAAAAATAAGAAAATATAAGTACTTAATTTCTCAATAGATTCATTTTTCATAATCGTTAATTACAAATCGCCATAATAAGTTTCATTGTGGTATCGGTAGATACCACAATGAAACTAATTGAACAAAATCTAAAACTACAAGGAAAGGGCAACCTAGCATACGCCTTGCTTGAAGAAGTAGTTTGTTTCAAAAAATAATCACTTCTTTTTGTTGAAGACATGAGAGCGGTAAATTACTTCATTTTAAAAATCTGAAGCAATGTCGCGATGAGACCAATGCAACTATTGACAGGAAGTTATGGGAGTATTGGAGTGGCAAGTTCACAGAACTCAAGAGCAAGTTGGAAGAGTTGGAGGTCCAGAAATGCATGAACATCGCGCAGCACAAGTGGACAGCTCTAAAAGAAATTCCGCGAGTTGAGGCCCTCGTATTCTTCGCATGGAAGAGTCTTCCAGAATGCTACAGCGAGGTGAAGAAGCTGGAGTGCTGACGATCTTCGGGTCGACATATTCGTGCGAGCAAGCGTTCTCTTGCATGAATATAATGAAAAGTAAAGTTAGAAGTCAACTAACAAATAAAAATCTAGAGTCGTGCTTGAAACTTAAAACAACAAGTTAAAAACCAGATTCAATCAAACTTTCAAAAGGCATGCAAAGTCAATGCTCCGATTAATGTAACTATCTATATTTGTGTTTTTATATGACTAAATATTTTTCTGTATTTAAAGCCGTTTATTTTAAATCAAAAATCAAATATACATAAGCAAATACTATAATATTGAAACGAAAATTTTTAGTGGCTCTTTAAAAATTGGGAAATTTTGTAAATTGTAACTATTGGCTCTTCCGTTTCAATAGGTTGCCGACCCCTGTTCTAGACGAATTGAAGTATATATACGACATGTTATATATATATATACATAAGAGTGCTATTTACATATTATTTGTCCCAACTGCAGCATAAAGTTCATTATATAAAAAGACCTTTAAGAACAATGTGATTTTTTTATAACAAGATTTAAATAAAATTAATAAAAAGAGTGAGGCTAGAAAAAAAAAAGAGTATATACAGACAAACCTTGCATAATGAACACGGGATATAATAATCCCTTGGTTATAACGAACTTTTCAAATGGTCCCAACTGAATTCCTATGTCACTAACATATTTTCAAATGCTTGCAACGATCTTTATAAGTGAGGAATTTGGATGTAGTGAACTAAAATTAGCAGTTTTCAAGCTTAGTTTCAGATCTTTCATGGAAATTTTACTTGCCCTGACAACATTCCTTACCATCTATTCTTTTGACAGAAGCCAGAGATGCTTCCATTAACGAATGTTGAAAGCAATTTTCCCCCATTTGCAGATGAAAATGGAGCTCCATTTCAAAATTTCCATCAGGACAATGCATGTTTTTAGATCGTTAACTAATCTTGGGAATGATGTCTAATAAACTGAGAGTAGGTTACAAAGAGTCCCTCTTGCTGTCATACACCCACACAGTTGTCCCTCTTGCTGTTGACACAACACAGAAAGCATCTCTGGCATTCTAAGCAGGACGGAATACATCAATTCGAAGCAGTATGAAATTTATCAACTATTGGAAAAGCATTTAACTAAAAATGGGAGACTATCAATTCACATACATTAAAATAGCTAGTAGACAGAATGCCTAATCTATTTTTTTTTAAGTTATTCATTTACAAATTATCTCAACAAGGTTCATTTACAAGTACTAATTGCTAGTGGTCTTATTATTTTGCAACAGCATATTTAGATTATTATTATTTTTATAAAAAAATAAAATCATGTATATAGTTTTTGTTAAATTGTATCCATTGGTATTTACTATATAGACAGCACAATTTTTTTATTGAAGGATTTGTGTCGGTTATTAATATGCTAGGTTAGAAAAAAATCTAATGGTTATAACATTTTGTAACCAAGTGTTTGTTTGTGTGTGTATATATATATATATATATATATATATATATTTATGTATATATATATAAAGGGTGATCAAATAAGAGCTATATATTTTTAATTTGAAATAAAGATAAAACACAGGGTTCCCACTCAAAACCTAAAACAAAATTCCCTGACTTTTTAATTTAGTTACATGATATGTCCACGCAAATAATGCATCATAAAATTCTGCAATAAAAAAATTATCCATTTCGCAATATATGGAATTAAAAATTAAAGAAAACCTTTATTGTAGGAAATAAAAATCTGCAAAGGATCGTCTGGAAAGGATTGCATTCGAAAATTTGGCAATAAGGGCAGCTGAAATATTCTTGTTGCATGGTATTAGAAACCAAAAACGTTGACAGAAAACTAATGTTTGGAAGTGATGGCCCCTAAAAAGATTAATTAAAAAATTCGGCAACAAGAAAGTGATCCCTTACAGAACAGTATATGGAGTTTCACATCGGAATTTTTGGAGATTACACGGTCATTAAACTTTTCTCTCAATAAATTGATTGTGTCACGAGATGTTTAGCATGTTGCACCATCTTGTTGAAACCACATATCGTTCAAGTCTAAATCATCTAACTCATGCCACAAAAAATCAGTAATCATGTGTCTGTAGCGTTCTTTATAGATAGTAACATTTTCATTTTCAAAAAAATATGGTCCAATTACACCTCCAGACCATAAACCACACCAAACCTTAAATTTTTGTGGACGTAAACGTGTTTCATGAACAGCCTGTGGGTTTTCTTCACTCCAAATGAGACAATTGTGCCTATTTACGAAGCCATTTAACCAGAAATGAGCGTGATTTTTCCATGAAATAATGGATCTATTTCAAGTTGCTCTAAAGCCCAGTCTGCAAAATTTCTAAAGGATAAATGGTCATTTGGTTTAAGTTCTTGGGTCAACTGAATTTTATACGCATTGAAATGCAAATATTTCATCCACACTTTGGTTCACAGCATCGATATTTTCAGCAGTACATTTACGTTTTTGACGGGTTGGATTCTTAACATCACAAACACTACCATATGTCTCCAATTTTTTAATTACATTACGAATAGTATGCTCTGAAGGTCGATTATGTTGACCATAAATTTCGCATAATGCGTGAAACGTAGCCCGAATAGATTCCTTATTTTTGTAGTAAATTTTAACAATTTCTAACGCTGTGTATCTGTATCTTTCCATGGTGATTTGCCAATCAATACTAAATGCAAATGTCAATTTTGAAAGTAATCGGAAAAATGATGGCCGTTATACTGTTTATAAAATATATAATACTAATTTGATCACCCTTTATAAATAGTGCTATATATATATATATATATATATATATATATATATATATCTTTATGTTTCTATTTTTCTGAAAATTTTAAAAAAAATTGTAAGAATAATTTTTATTTCTGTGCACTTGTTAGTATTTTAAATAATTATTTTTTTAGATATATATTCTAAGAGGCATGAGCAATAGACTTGAAAAATGTAAAAGTGTATTTTTGAATTTGAAAGAGGAAAAATAGCAGGAAAACTAGAGATCAGTGAACATATCACTTGTGTGACCACCAGTGTGTCAAGCAAAAAACTATTAATGACAAAATGATTTAGAATTCAAGAAACATAATTCATTTTCAATTTAAAAAATATGACCAAGAAAAGGTAAACAAAATAATAAATATAAATAACTTTCTGAATTACAGTCAGGTTATGACATCTGTTTTTAATAGAAATTAATTAAACTGAATTTAATAAATAAAAAGTTATCATAAATTTATTACATTGAGTTTACTATAACATAAAAATAAACTAATGTTCTAAATTCATAAAAAATAAAACTGTAAGTCAGTCATCACTATGAAATTATAAAGCTATTTTCTTGAACGACAATTTTTAGTCAATGAGAACATTAGTTTATTTTAAACTTTTACCATCAAATAGAGTGACTTTGCCCAATATTTTCAAAAATGTTTCATGCTCCAAGAAAAATAATAAAACGCCACCAGAGCTATCAAAAGCCCTTGACTCAATCTTTTCAGATAAAACCTTGATCTCCATGAATTTTTTTCGGCAAAAAGATAGATCAGTTCCTACTTGTGATTTTTAATAAGAAAAATTTGATGTGTAAAACTTTGTTTGTGATATTCTAAAACAAAAGATAAGTTTAATTGGCTTTATTTTCTAGTAAGGCATATAATGACGACAATGGCATGTTGTTTAATGTTTCTAAATTTAAAGACAAAAAAGGGGATGGGCTACGTAAACTCAGGATTTACGAGAAAAACAGGATAACTTTGCCCATCTTCATTATTATTTTTTTAATTACTGAAGAATCACTCACTACTTATTAAATAAAATCTAATCATACTAATTTTTCTTCAACATAAAATATGGGGAAACTCTTAGAAAAAAAGTCAATGGTATATATACCAAAAGTTAACATTTGTGATGACTTACAAGTTCTCTATTTGTGAATATAGTACAAAAAAAAATCATTCAGATTCTCAGAAACACCAGACCAGTCAAACATCCAACACAAGATGTTATTACTAAATCTGACTAATCCTCCCTCCTTACAAACAGAACAAAAAATCATTTCAATTTTAAGTTTATTAGTTATGTTTTGGAAGTTATTAAATTTTATTGTAGAAAAAAGTTTCACAATTCGAATTTTTTTCACAGTTCTATTTTTTTATTCTTTACCTGGTCCTTTTAACATCCAAGTGAGGTGTAGTTGCCTTAAAATGATATCTCCGCCTTAAATTTAAAAAAAAATAGTAGGTGGGCAAAGTTGCCCTTTTTGAGGAAATAACTAGGCCTCCCTCTTAATTTTTTTTTACATACCAAGTAATTAACGTAAAAAAAAAAAACTTTAAACGTACTAATAGCATACTAAGCAGCTGATCCCTCCTCTTAATGGATTGAACTTCCATTCAATAACATATTGATGCTACCATTCCTAATTATTTCATTCCAGACAAGCGAATGCAAGACATTTGCCAAACGGAAATTAATGATACTAGGTAATATTTCAATGACATTTACTCCATATAATTTTTTTTTTAAATAATTCATTTATATTGGGTAGAAGGTACTCAAACCACATACAATTGAAAAAGAAATGCATCGAACATGACTCGGAATATAAGCCCCACACCCCACAACGCTGTTCCGATCAAAGCATGAAATAAACCGTGGCAATGAAGCAATACGCCTTAAAATTGCTGTGACCATAATTCCTTCTCACAACAAGCATATTGCTGCAAGTATTTGCATCATCAATTAAAAAAAAAAAAATTGTTTCCGTTCCAAAATGTGCGATTTAAAGACTTTCTGCACCTTACAGAAATAGTTTTAATTTCTTTTTCAATATCTATTGTAGAAGGGATGTTTAGTGTCATGAAATGTGTAAAAATTGACTAGAGGGATACTTTAAATGAAGGCACTATGTGCCTTAATCAGAATAATAGTGGTCCTCCACTATCCAATTTTAAGACTGATGAAGCAGTTAAGAAATGGTTCTCCACATGTAATCATAGACCTTGATTATAACTAATGTGAATCATCTGCATTCTACAATACTTGTATGTATATTTTTTTTAATCTGATGTATTCAAAGTCAAGTATTTTTTTTTATCTAGTATGTATTTTTTGTGTGTCTAGCATATTATATAGCTCCCAAACTAAGTTAGTCAAGTTTTTTTTTATTATTCATTACTTCAATTGCTCATAAAAAAAAGAAACACTCAATCGGTTCTATTTTGAATTTGCCATGAGCTCAATAGCTTTTGCTGAGAGCTTATAAAAGCTCACAGCAGTGTTTGCTACCAGCTTCAAAATATTATTTTCAGCACTGGTTCCACCCCTAACTGCAGTATTTTTACCTCATAAGATGGATTGGAATGTATTTAGCATATATTTAATGTGTTGATAACAATATTCAAAGCTTTTGATTGCAAATAATGCGTAAATGACTCGTAGCTAGAATTTTTTTTTGAAAAATTATATTTCTTAAGCTTAAAAAAGGCTTACCTTGGCAATTATTCTGTCATTTTTATTTCAGGGCTGAATGCATTCAAGATTGATATTTTAAAATAACCTTGTGTTATTAAGTGCTTCTGAAAATTATAGAATTTTTTTTATCTATTATTTATATATTATTTAGTATCATAAAAACGTGGAATATTTCCATGCCGGATTAAATAAACAAAAATGACTTAGTATTGCATAATTTGTATACGAACACACTCATTTTCTTTAAAAATTTCTGCTTGCTGTGTATTGTCTAACTCTTAATTTTCATTAAAATTGCACAACATAAGCATAATACTATAAATTATAACATACTATTTTCCATTATATCTGTGGTTAAGAAATTTCTAAAATAATAAGAAAAAAATTAATGATTTTAAAAAATATCAATTCCTTAAATGTTTCTAACTTTCTTCGAAAAGGAGTAGAATCCCAATCTTCGTGGAAGTGTGAATTTTTTTTACAGAAATTGAGAGAGAAGTTTTGATGCACCTTTTTAGAATAATTAACATTTAAAGCCATTAACATTTAAAATTGAATTTAAAGTAAAATAAATAAACAAATAAGTTAAAGGTATAATATTTTGCCATACCTGTATCCATATTTCCCAGAACATAAACAGATCCATCACTAAAAATACAATAAACAGTAAGTGGGTATATTAAATTTTGTTGATATTGCACAGAAAAATAGTAGACAAGAAAAGAATTTTCCGAAAAGTAATAATTTTCCAAAAAAGCAATATACAAAAAAAATATCAGCTTGTTTTTAACTCTTATTTAATTTACTTGACAGCTAACCACAGGATAACCAACAAAAATTACAGGACACTTAAATGTTGATCTACCACTTGGGGCTGGTCAGTAAATAACCTTAATGGCAAGGCCCTTAAAAAATTTATTCAAGATCAAAGCATCACTCTTGCCATCTCAGATTAACTGACTTATTTTCAGCCACCCTTTTACATATTCTAGACTAGCGGTCTCCACAGCCATTTCAAAAGTTGAAGTTTTAACAAAAAATAAACTAGTAAAATTAATGAAAAATACATATTTTTCCCTTTTACTTCTATGTTACATTTGAAGAATATATATTAAAGGTGAATTTTGAATTTTAAGTAGACTAGAAATAAGTTGCATTTATATGTTTTATGTTATATGTTAAGATAAAAATAGTTGTATAGTGTGTGCTTGAAAAGTGTAGTGCGTGTAATGAAGATTTCCCATAACAATATTTAACCCAATTTTTCTTCATTTTTGTTTGCATTTAGAATTTGCCTTCTATTATCCCAGTTTACATTTTTGATGGTTCAAGTGAAATTATTCCTCAAAATTGCAAATGCTTGAAATATTTTTCAAGGTGTGATTTAAAGCAAACATGAACACGTAACGATTGAGTAGATTGACTCAAGGTAAGTGTGAATGGGAAAATGATTGCAAAAATAATTATTGTAAAATAAATAATTTTAAAATTACAAATTATATTATTAATTTTTTTTATTTATGTTATTAAAATATGCACAAGAAAGGAAGTTTGTAAACCGCCATTAGTACTCAAGATGAAACATTTGAGTAGATTGCACACCAATTCTTACTCTACTTATATATTTTAAAAGGGAACGGTTTGCTTGATGGTAAAGTATATGGCTCGTAATCAGAGGATTGTGAGTTTGATTATCAATGTGGACTTGACAATTGTAGGGAGCTCGTAATCTATGGGTTGCCAGATTCATTTCTAAAAAAATCGTCCTAAAATTATCCACAATTTCAAGAGCCATGTATAAAGAACTGGTATATATTAAATCTGATCATGGGCCAATGTCAAGGCTTCTATTGAAATAACATAGGGTGCCGGCTCAGATAATTAACGACCTTGTCATCTGATCATGGTTCAAAAAATATGATGCATTACTTGTCTTTATGTCACTTTTAAATAAGGGTTCTTAAATGAGGTCAGAAATAGGCAACTGGAAATGTACAGTGGGAGAGGGGGGGGGGGGGACGAACCACTTCCCTTCATTCGTACACTAATTATCATAGGGTTAAACTGAATATACCATTTTGTAGAGAATAAAGTCTGTTACACAATGTTATGCAAAACATTTGCCATTTTTCCATAAAATTTTAATGGCAACACCTAATTTTGACTCAATATTTAGAACCTCCAACAAAATTAACCAGATATCAATATGAAAGTCATTTTGATAAGTATTTTTTAAATTATGAGTATGGAAAACCTAGAGCTTGTAAAATTAAATGAGTTTCCCAAACTTGTAATTCTATATCTCAAAATAAAAATTTTATTAGTGATATTTTTATCTATGTTACTTCTAAACGACTCAAATAAAATATACTAACTTTCAATACTTATATATTTTTAAATTTTATTTAAATTAGGATATTAATATTAAAAAAAATTATGAATAGCAACCATACTATATTTTGATAGTGACGGATTCAGAAAAACGTTTTATATGCATACCTAAAATTTTGTGATGTTCCTCTTTGTAGTTTTTTGCTATATTAAAATGTGCATCCACTTGATAACTTCAGGGGTCATACGTTAATTTTAAATCGACAGTACTAAAATGAAATCTTTGCCAATTTTGTGATTTAGCAGCCCTGTCATCGTGTTGGCATAAAATATTACATTCTTATATACCAGCGGGTAGACAGGAGTGGTGCATATTAAATTATAACCAAGTCCAATGTCCTGCCGCCTATTGAGGTTGTATCGGGTGCCAGTTCATTTGTTGTTCTTGTCATATGACTATGGCTCAAAAATACAAGGGATTGTTCCCAGGTCTTTCCATTGAGATAGGCCCCAAATCGTTGCCAACAACCCACTGTGCAACTCTAGTGAGACATTAATTCAATCAACTAAACAATAAACTAGCCAAGACTTAATTTTTTTTTTGCTTGATTGGTGAATTAAAAAAACATTAAGGTTTACTTCAGTGGCGGCAATTGTTTGTCAAGACTGAGGGGCAAACGCACAAATTTTTAATAATTTCTATAAAATTAGTTTACATTTTCAAAAAGTAGGGGGTCACTTGTTCCTTGATACCCCTAATCACTGTCACTGCTTTACTTTGCTATTGTAAGGTTTACTACACTTTAACAGGTGGATGGATTAAAGTGACCCCGAATGTAGGACTGGAATGAAATTGGTGAGCAAAATTATTTGTAACCTCAATTAGAAGCAAAAAGGCAAGAAAGCCCATTAGTATACTTTTAAATTGATTGTTATGTAACACAATTGTGCACTTACTTTATTCAGGGTACACATGGCTAGTGTAAAATATACAATTTTTTCCACTGGAAAAAAATCAGTGCTATACCTATACAACAGCACTTGTAGCTGTAACTTTCCCCAACAGAAAGAACACCTTGCCTTCCGACGAGCAGCGTGGTTTGTATCCATTTTTAAACTAAAGGTTAAACTATTCCCCTTAAATTAATGCTATATCAACAATAATTAAAAGTATTACATTTTAATTTATCTAATTTAGGACATCCCTCGCTTGCCACCCATAATCACAGCCACTGGTGTAGCACATCAGCTAAAAGGCAGTTTTTTTAACCCTAAAAGAGTAACACTTTAGGCCCCAGTGTCTTCAATTTCCATTAAAAGTGCTAAAATAAAAGTCTGTGCTATTTTCAAAATTTTTGTTGAATTAACATAGCTTTAGAGCTACAGACAATGGGCGGTGGTTTTGGATATATCACGAAGGAACTATACAGGATTTCTCATTCGTAATTGAAAAGTTTATTTCAGAAATTACTTAACAGTTTTTGGAAATTTGACTTTTTTTTACGGAATCTGAATCTCACATGGTAAACAGATATTTTTGTCCAAAAGCCATCCAAGTTTCATTCCATTTTATGGATTATTTTTCACTCTTAAATTTTTTTTTAAAGAATCAGAATCTTGTATGGGAAAACATATATTTTTGTGCATAATCTTGCCAACTGCCATTCCAGCAAGTGCCAAATATATATTGCCAAAATTATCTATTCAAGTCAATTACTGAATATATAACCACTATTTTTTCTGATGTTTCATGTTTCTTCACCTGGGTATTATATATAGTTCAGTATAACAAAGAACGTCACATGCACTGACTCCAGCACAGCTAGAGTGCTTTTTCTCCATAGTTGAGTGATTATGTGCTGTATGGTTAGCTTGCAATCTCACCATCTTTCAAAAGCCATGTGTTGGTCTAAGATCATTAACAGGGTACAATAACAATAAGCGACATATGATTGCAATGTGTAGCACCAAAGTATAATTATCTACTTCAATGTAACATATGAGGTTTATTAAGAAACAAGTCTTGTTTACCACGCAAATTATTCTTTGACTGAGCACATGCCCTATATTTTTCGAGGGCATCAATAGTTATTTGAGTCGGAAAGCCTTTTTAGAATATTTCTTTTAAATGGGCAAAGGTTCTTTATGGTCCTTCCACTCTGTGGGAGTAAACACTGGGCTAGATACGTACCAGTAAACATTAAAAAAAAATTATGTCATCATTTAAAAGGACTTTGTTGAAAGAAACTACTGTATTATTCCTGTAAATTTCAAATGCATGTAGACGCTAAGTTTAAATTTTCCCTGACTTTAGAATAGGTTTATTTAATGTGTAATTCCTATCAATTGGTTAAATAGGATTTGATCAAGGACAGTTTAAGAAATTTTTTGAACACAAGCAAGCAATTTTGGAGCTCTTCTTTCATTTGAATAAAGTAATATTTTTCAGGTAATCAGACAAATCGATTAGTCTAAAAGTAATATAGCAATTTTTTTAAACATTTTAAATGCAAAATTTGGAAACTCTTGTGTTATGCACAATTTTTTATATAAAAAAATAATGACATAATCGAAATAAGAGTACAAAGAATCTTTAGTAATCTAATTTAACCTTTACACTAAATTTGGCACCCTCCGTAGTCCAAACCCCTAAGTCGCTTGGGTCTCAAGCCAGACCTATCAGTTTTGTTTTCATTACACAAATGTTTTATTTGTGAGAAACTACTATCAGGTTACAATACCCGGGACGTAAAAGAAAAGGTACTAAAAAGGTAATTGAATATAGTTTGAAATGCGATAATGTGAAACATACGCAAATATGATGATTTGAAAATGATAATGTTCAGGGAAAATATAAATCTACACTCAAAAAGGTTCATAACATAACCCTTTAAGAGATTCATTTAGGCAATTTGTGTTTGACATTTCTGATGTTAATATTCATACTTCGGATGATAATATTAACAGATTTGTGGAAATCTATTAAGTTTCGATTATTAAGTCAATATCCATACGACAATTTAAATGGATATTTGGAAAGCAGAAGGATGTTCCAAGTCAAAATAGCTACTTGCGAAAGCTCTTTCAGAATTGTGAAATATAACTTATTTGAAAAGAAACCCTTGTGAAAGAAAACAAACCACTCCCCGCCTGGGTCCGATCCCTCAGTCCGCTAATTTAAGCAATAGATCACTGTCACTTGAAAACCCCAAAGGGTGGGAAGGAACTTTTTATTAAAACCTACCCTGACGCTTGAAAGAACACAAGCTTTTAAGATGGGTAACATTTGCAAGGCAAATGAAAATTGAGAGTCTGACAATAGGAGGGTTAAGTATATGATTAATCATTGCATTACTTAAATGGGCACAAAAGGTTCCCATATCCTTTTAGTTTTAACAGAGCATTTTGTTTCTATTGTTTTTGTCAATAACTAATAATTTGTTTTGGTAGCTAACATTTCAAACACTATTAATTTCAAAATAAAATTATATGTAACAAACTTTATGATACCGGTTTATTAAGTTTAATTCCATTACGATGAGGCTTTGGGGAAATATTTTCACACATGGCAGTTATGCACAAGTGTGTATGATCTCAAATTCTAAACTTACCTTCATACATATCGAAACCTTTTGAGTTAGTGTCTATGATACAATATATTAAATAAGTGCAATATCACAAAACTCTTAGTTCTACAAAAGATATAGAATCTGGAGAGACAGTCAAAGGTCAAATATGCCTTTTGTTAACAATCTAAGGAGAGAAATAAAAGCCAAAAAGAAAATTTGAAGAAGGGAAGGAAAAGTAAAAAAAAGTTATGAAGCTATATATTTATATAATATTTTTACTTTAAAAAATGTTTTTCTCAAAAACATTAACTATGGCTATAAAAATTTTACATGTTCCTTGTAGGTATTTGTCAATACTAAAGTGAGAATTTACTGTTTTTCCTAAACTTTTTTTAAAAGAGGAAGAAACTTCCTAAAAGGAAACTATTTTTTTAGGTTCAGTTTGAAATAAAAATAAACATAACAGGTTTTCAAAAGGTGATGAGGTCATTTTTATCTTAAACTAAGCCTAACATGATGTCATCGTGTTTCGTTACCTGGCATTTTGATTTCAGCAACAAAGGGTAAAGATCGCCAAACGGGGCTGTATAAACAAGATTATGTTGCTCCCTTACTTTTTAAATTTGCACTTTTTCGTATTACCTTTTGCAAGCACGCAGACAGCTAATACACATTTAGGCACCACAGCGCCTTAACTCCTGTTTCCGTCATTACAAAATGTTCAACGTTTGACTTAAAATAAAGGAAAAATAAAATAAGCAAAGGAAATAGGTCTCGGTTTTAGAGAGTGGGAAAAATATTGGGGCTGATATATGTCTATTTAATACTCTAATAATCTACTATTTAATAAGCTGATCTTAAATATTTTGTTTTTCAATAGTAAATTAAATATCGCATTTTTTTGGTTTAGAATTTTCTGTTTGTTTTGACTATTTAATAAGCTGATCTTAAATATTTTGTTTTTCAATAGTAAATTAAATATCGAATTTTTTTGGTTTAGAATTTTCTGTTTGTTTTGACTATTTCATAAGCTGATCTTAAATATTTTGTTTTTCAATAGTAAATTAAATATCAAATTTTGTTTGGTTTAGAATTTTCTGTTTCAAAATTTTTTTCGCTGGTATAAATTAGAATATATATAGACATTTTTAAATTTTATTGTATAGAAGTAGAGGACAAACTATAATTGCTAGGTAATATAAAGGTCAAATAAAAAGGTATTTTGAACAGTTTCTACTTTTTATACTCCTACTGATATACTTCAAATAACACAAAATAGTAAGTAATACAAATGCGCAATACAATAACTTTCTTTCCAACAGGTAGGAAGGGTGGTCAAATTTTTAGTAGTCCCTTCCTCCCCCCCCCCCCCCTCCCACTTGGAGGACTTCTTGTTTCCTCTTTATCTTGCCCCCCCCCCCCTTTTAGCATCCAATCACCGCCACTGGCCAAGACCGCATAATTTTATCAATCTTAAAATACATCATTGTCAGTTGCTAGTTTTTTGCACCATGGTCAAGTACGAGGACAACACCTGAGCTGGCACACGTCAGCATTAAGTCAGAAATTTTTAATCGTTAAGTTGGGTAATTTCTTGTTTAAACTAAAATGCTTATTATATCTTTAAATTACCATAGTTATAAATTATCAAACTAATCGTTACCACACATATATTATAAAGATTCTCAAAGTTTAAATTTGTTCTCTAAATTTATTTCATAACTAGGGAGTGATTTATTAATTTTAAAAATAGTTTTTGACTACTGGTAAAAATAGGTCACGACACAAACGAAAATTAATAATTTTTTTTAGAAAAAAAATTAGTAATGGGGGGGGGGGGGATATTTATTGAATTTTGTGGGGAGTAAGGATTCTCCCCTACAAGTGAGAGGGGGGGGGGAGGATAAAGTGTCTAAAAAATCTGTTGCTCAGTCACTGAACCCCCATGAAAAATCTATACCTGGGTGCCTGATGAGTAGGCTTGGATTTTTTAAGTGAATTGAAATTTATATTAAATTTTAAAGTCCTATATAGGTTTGTCAGTATTGTGAACAAGGTAGTCATTGTGTGTGAAAATAACAAACAAATTTTTTTATTCAGAAATTGCAATCTTTCTCATTTTCAAAAAATTTACAAGAAATTCAGAATAAGCCGAAATACAACCATCATATTTTCAAATATATAATATTTTATGTAGACAAAAATAAACATTAAAAAAAATAAACTTTTATTTTTATAAATTTTAGTTAATACGCACTTTGGGATTTTTTTTAATTTATCAAAAACTGTTATTCTCTTATTTCCTTCCAAATAACATTTCTAACACAGGGGTGATAATTGGAAGATTTATAATTTTGAGACAAGACAGTGGCAATGCATGTGCAGATGGATATGAGGTATAATTCCTTTTTTCTATGTATTGTTGTAAAAAAAAAAAAAGGACTTGTACATGTGGAGAGATTGGCACCAATTTTCCTGAATAAAGCTAAGTTACAAACAATTATACAAATACCTTTTTTTTAATAAAAAAACAGTTTTCTATATTTGTCACTAAATCATTCTTTTAGGGAGTACATTATTTTTAGCACTAAACTGAGCTTCACAGTTAACGGAAGGTTGGAAAAATACATATTACTCTATAAGCAATATCCACTAATCTCAATGACCAGAAAAATTTTGCTTCTTAATGTGATTTTAAATTCATTACACACTTCCTTAATGAAAAACAAAATTTATAAAACAAAAATTATAATTTTACAATTGAAAGGCACTTTATCAGTGGAATATTTCAAATCATGATTTTTGAAAATAGCCTTTTGAAGTAAATATAGTTCTTTAAAGTAATGAAAAGTAAAGACTTTATTACCTGCATCCTACAGCTAAATCTCCATTCTTTAAGCAAGCAACATTCCACAAAGTATTAGAAGCTATTTTTACAGACTGCACACAAATACCATTTTGCCATATTTTTACATGCTCATCTTCACTACATGTTGCAAAATCAATTCCATTTTTTAAGAGAGTAATATCATATATGTAGTTATCATGACCTTGAAAAATATTCAAACATTCTCCTTGAATATTCCATAACCGCACTGTGGCATCATTGCTACAAGATAAAATATTCATATTCAAATCTTGAACAATCACCAGGCCTCTAACACAGTCCTCGTGACCTAAAACAATAGAAATAAAAACTTTAAGTTATGAATGAAAGACTTTAAATTTAAATTTTTAAGAAAATATAATGTATTTTTGGTCAAAGAAAAGATTAGTAGCAGAAATTGTCAAATGGTGGAAATTGAAAGTTTTTTAAAATTGTGTTAGGAGCTATGATGTTCTCTGAAAATTTCATTTTAATAAAGGAATTGTAAACAACAGTGCAATTGACAACAGTTATTTATGTTATTTTTATATAAAATAATATAAAATGACACTAGAAAACTATTTGGCTGAAGGAGATAAAAACTTAAGGCTACCCTTCAGGTTTCCTTTAAGGCTTCTTCAATATAAAAAAAATCATTAATTGAAGAGGTTATTTTTAAGATGAAACATTTTCCTGACTGGGATATAGCAGCTGTAGTAAACACTGCTTGGTGATGAAATTCAAGTGATTCACTTATATTGCCCCAATTCTGCATTTAGAAGTGAATCTCTCAAATTTAATCGCCAAACAACACTAACTACGGCTGTTAAATTCCAGCCTGGTAAATGTTTTCTTTTGAAAATAAGCTCCTCAATTAATAAGTAGTTAATAAACTACATGCTCATTTTCAAAAGAAAACGTTTTCCTAGCTGGGATTTAGCAGCTGTAGGAATGCTGTTTAAGTTACTAACATAAGTAAATATTGTATTGTCATTAAGAGTACCAAGGATCAGGAGTATGCCAAGCTGCAAGTTGATATGACATTTAAATGGGAGTTAAAACGGAATTACCTGATTTGAGACCACAACAGAGAGATTGATTGTGTTCAAATGGAATATATAAAATTTCCACAGCAGCAATGAGCCTATGTTGTATTCAAGATGAAATTTCAGTCTCGTCAAAACAGATATCAAGTGGTAAACATTGACCACTGCTCTAACATTGACCGTGTTTTGGCCAAGACAAGTTTGTTTATGTCTGCTATATTGGATATTAAGCTTGGAGTTAAAATAATTTGGCAAAATCCAGCAAATGTATTCTTTTTGACATACATTAATATATTCTAGATACCTAGGGTATGGCCTAAACATATAGCGAAATACAACTTAAAAACTATATATATATAATCTTTATTTTACCATAAAGAACTTTTTCACATTGTCCATCACGCCAGATACGAATAGTATGGTCAGCTGATCCAGTCAATATTATATTTTGCAAAGGATATACTTCTGTAGCCCAAACAGTTGCATTGTGACCTTCTAAAACAGCAGTGCACTGTTGTCCTGACCAAACTCTAGCTGTTCCATCCCAAGAGCCACTAACAAAAAGCCCAAATCCAGCAGATAAAGAGCAGACTGAAATAAACATAGAATCATGAATTTGCAATACAAATAGTGCTAATTAAGAGTTAAATATGAAAATTATTGGAAAATAATTATAACATTAGTAATCAATACTTAATACCCTATTGTTTACTACTAGACACTTGATTTTCCAGAATTTCTTTTTCTTACTTAAAACGGAAAATACTTTAAACATCAGAAAATAATGCTGGGATCTTTGTTAAACAAAACTGCTTTTAAAATGATTGTATTTCACAATCAGTAGAAATTTCCTCTTAAATGACATGTCTTAATAAAAACTTTAAATGGCATAAAAAAAAATTCTTATTTTAACTTTAAATAGAGTTACAATAAGAATTATTTTTACCTGTTTATACTACAACAATTATTTTACCATTAGAGTTGTTAAATAATCATCAATGTTGCTCTAACAAAAATTTACATTAAATGTAAGCTGAGGGTATGAAATTGCAAATAAATTTTATTACTAAATATATTTAAATTTTTCTATAAGAATTGCCACATGAGTTCCAACAAACATCATTTTAGCAGGTGATGAACACTTTCCCTTTGTATTTTATGGTCTCACAATTAATTTTTTATATGCTTTACAGTTATCAGAAAAAAATACTTTCATCCATGGTATTTTTTTTACTAATAATGTTCTAGCTGAATAGTTGGGAATAGAGAAAAAAAAAATGTACCCACACAATTGACCAAAAGTCCACTACACAAAAAAAGGCATGTTACAATGCTTTTTTTTTCTTCTATATGTTAAATTTCATCTATTTTAGCAATTTTGCTATTTGATAAAGCTCATCTCTGATTCTCAACAGCTTACATTAGGAACTGTAGCCGAGGTTCATCTTAGATTAATAATCTGCTTAACTCTTGAATAATAGCAATACCATGATTAATCCAGTCAGCAAAGCCTGAAAAAAGGGCCAATTCGGAAAAAAAATCCGGGCAGCTGGAAACAATTTTAATCCATTCTCAAAACTATTCTGTATGATATATTAATTTTGTACCCCTTCACCACCTCGCCGTTGGCCGTCATCTTAGAAAAATGGCGTCCGGAATTTTTTTGGAATTATTTCTCTAGGTATAGATTATAGAAAAACACTTTCTATTACAAAATTATTTGCCATGTAATTTTCAACAAAAAATTTTTTACACTTTTTTTCTAACCGTTTAGGCACTAGAAGAGAATTAAGTTGGTATCAAACCACTAGGTAGCATGAAAATTCAAGAAAGTGCTTAGATATGAAAAAAAAATTTGCCGTTACCTTTGTTCAAAACGTCTATTTTTATCTTATGCATGTATATTTTAAGTAAAAAATTAAGAGCTTTTCAGAAAAAAATGAGAAATGCAATTCAAGATTTCATTATTTATAGAAATTAAAAACATTTTCAGTTTAAATAATTATACCTATTATTTTTCTATTTTATTATTGTATACAGGTAGTTCTAAATTTCTTTATTTACACTTGTAAAATTCTCTACTATGCAAGTCGTAGACCTTATCAACATCCATTTTCTTATGTTCACCTGTGCAACGCTGTTTTACACATGTGTTCAGTATTACAAAGTATGCAACGTCTATTCACTGCAGCACAGAAAAAGTTATATGTCCTCAGGGTTGAGTAAGTGTGCGTGTGGGGGGATCTCTTGTTTGGTTACATTGCGATCTCACAGTTTCCTTCACACTTTGAAAAGTAAAGTGTTGATCTAAAACCGCGGAACATAATAATAAAAGACATATGTTTACAATGTGTAGCAACAAGGTTTCATTATTGGCTTTTAAATGTAGTAGTTGGGGATAATTAAGAAAATCTGCCTCATTTGAGGACATACAGTGCATTTACAAAAGGCATCAATAGTCATCTGAGTTACATTATAGCAAACCCTTTTTAGAGAATAATATTTGGCAAATGTTCTTTAACTCTAATTGATTAAACACTGTACATGAATCGGCCTTTAGTATTACCGTTAAACTCGAATGTGTGCAGACGATAAAAATTAAGTGTGTCCTGTCTTTTAAAATATATTTATTTTATGTGTACTGTATACCAATTGGATTAAATGGGATTGATCAGTTATGCCTTAACCAGAAAAGGGTTTAATTTGCAAGTCCAGATTGCTACAGCATGTGAGAAATTTATCCTTCAACACTATATAGATCTATATGGGGACTGAGCTAAGAAATCACTCTCACATATAATATATAACTTATTTGCAAAAATACTTTAATACAATCAATTTTAATTTAGCATCATTGCTTCCTAACAGAAGCCGCTCTTCAATTTCATTCTTTTAAAATGTATCATTAATCTAAAATTTAGATGGGAAATGAACTGAGAATAAATTACTTGATTACACAAAATGGATAAATTCCCATCCCAATAAATAAAGAACCAGCCCCTTCTGCAAATATCTGAAAGGTTACAAAAAGGCTGTAGTTGCAGAAAAGCTGGACTAAAACTAAAATTTCACTATATTTCTTTTAAATAAGGTATTATAATTTTTAGTTATTGATAAAATAGAGTAGAATATCGATTGTGTCAATACTATTAATTTAAAATGGACAGTAATAAAATACATAAAAGATATCATCACCTTTTGAAAAAATAATTAATTTGAAAAAATAATGTTATATTAATTGAGAACGTAGAAAATGTACACTATAAATGACTTATGGGCGTGATTCCAAAAAGGTTAGTGCGATTATTTTAAGAAGTACAGGTTAAATAATTAACATATAATCGGGATTTTAACATATATTCCATACAAATTATTACAAACTAATACTTTTTTTTATATATATTAGCAGTTCAATTTTACTTACAGGTGTTTTTAAAAACTTAAAGGCAAAAAACTGTCAAATCTAAACGGTTTCTTGAATTTCCAAGCTAATTAGGGGTTTAAAACCAACTTAATTATCCGCTAGCGTCTGAACAATGAGTCGCAGAAAAAAAGTGTAAATAACATTTTTGTTGGAAATTACTTCGTAAAACAACTTTGTGGTTAAATTTTTTTTTCTATAATTTATACCTAAAAAGATTTAATTACAAAAACTGATTTTAGACGCCATTTTTCCAAGATGGCGGCCAACGTTAAGGTGGTGCAGGAATGCAAAATTAATATACCGTACTGGACACATTTAAGAATAGATTAAAATTGTTTCCAGCTTTCCCGGATTTTTTTCCGAATTGAATCCTTTGCTGACTGGACTAGATGTTCTACATTGTTGTTTGTGATTGCAATAGTTTTCATAATTTTTAAAGTTTGGTGGAAATCATCGATTTTCCCATGTAATTGGGTCAACAGGAAGAAGTCCATCTGGAAACTCAACTTTTTAAGCAATAAAATTGATATTTTTATCAAAAAATATTCTACTTTATATGTCCTTAGACTTTTTGCATAGTTTCAACCATAATCTGCTTTGTAAAAAGAGGCACATACATCACTGTCTAAAAAAGATCATCCTACAAGCAGGCGGGTTCAGTGCTGAGCAACTGATTTCTTCAGCTATCTTATTTCTCCCTTACCTTGGTAGAGATAAGCGAGTTCATTAATTATTTCCATTGAAGGGGATGTCCCTTTTTGAATATTTATTCTGCTGTTGAATATTTGTATTTTTTATCATACTGTCTTTGCCTGTCAAAGGGAAAGCATCGTATGTCAATAAATATATTACTTACAAATTCGAATAAGCATTTTTGCCTCTTCAAATACAAGGTTAGCACAGTGGTTCCCAAAAGGTGGTCTTCGGACCCCAGGGGGTCTGCTGGTCAATGTTAGGGCTGGGTAAAAAAAAATGGTTGAAATGCACTGATTTAAGAGTGAAAATTTCAAGCTTTCAGCCAAATTAGAGGAGATTGTGAACCAAAAAGAAAAGAAAGATTTCACTCTATCATACAATTTGAAAATCAGCGAATTATCAGTCAACTCTTACCACTTTGGAAATAACTTGCCAACCCTGCTTTGGGACCCTTGAGCTACCTCTAAATTGTAAAAAAAAGATCTAATAAAAATTTCCTGCTGAGTTTTTTTATACAAAATAAACCATTTTGGAGAATATAAAAAATAAAGTAAAAAGTTTTGTTTTTAAGAACCATCCAAATGGACATCCTGTATGTAGTAAAATAAAAATTTACCATCCTCACACCAATGAGATAGCCTCTAATCCCCCCCCCCCCTCTTTTTGCATACACTACTATGAGTTATCATAACTTACCAACATTTGAATGCCCTAGAAGCTTCATAACTGGGTACTGAGATTTAAGAGTAAATCCATAAATAGCACTATCATTGCTTCCAGCTAAAATCAAACCATCAGGATATTGTGTACTAACTGGAAGAGCACATAGACTTGCAATGAACTTAGTTGCTCCTATAAATGTGTACTCATCTTTGTATTCATTTTCACTATAAAAATACACAAATTAGATATATAGTAACTAAACATGCATTAAAAAAATTTAAATATTTTTTATAAGTGGATGCAATTTTCTACAGTATACATTTTTAAAATATTTTTCTTTAATTCTATTTCAGAGATTGTTATATATATTTAAATACTGCATACTTTCAAATATTTTATTTTATTTTTTTTAAGTACTTTTGGAGCTAAAAAAATTTTTTAGTATGATAAAAATTTCTTGAAGACAATTTTTAATATGAAGTCTTTTTAATATGAAAATACGTCAATTCATTAAAAAAGGAATTTTAGTTATAAATTTGTTTAGTCATAATTTTGCAATTTTTATATATATACCTTTTGAGTTTTATAAGAATAATATTCAATTGTAAATATTTGTTTAGTTATTAATATTTTTATAAAAATACTGGAGGGGAAGCGAGGTCATATTTATTCTCACTCGAGTGTGATTAATTTTTCCTTGAATTATCGGATTTAACTAATGACATGGGAAAACAAATAGTAATTTTTAAACAGTTTAAATGGTGATTGGTCTGACATTCTCTAAAAGGTGGTTTGAAAAAAAAGACTGATATCCCCCTTAAAAAAACTAAAAATTTATGTGTGTATAAAATTTTAATCGAGCTAAGAAAAGAAAGCGCAGCTTTTTTCTGGGACAAAGCTAGTGTGTGGGTGTGCAGGGTTGAGCTCTTGGCTTGTTTGTTTTTTTATATCACAACTTTTTTAGCCACAGTTTCGAAGATTTTTTTAGGGGGGAGGACGCTTAGCGTTTTTTACTTTTCTAAATTTTTTTGGGGGGGGGCTCAAGCTTACAGCATACGGTTGTTTTAAATTGATGTATTTTTTTATTAATTTTTAACTGATTGGCATAGCCGTTGTAGAGGTGCTGGTGGTGGGGGATAAAGATAATAACATGCAACTTTTTTCATTATTACTGTAAATTTCTTACATTTTATTTTCCCAACTTATTTGTGTTGATTTAATTATATTCCTGAAATTCATTAAAACTGCTCTGAGATATACTATATTGGAATATTTAAATACCATATTATTTGTCATTTCCTGTTCAAAATGCTTATTGTTTGTAAATGCTTTTGTGCTTAATACACAGTTTTATTTATAGTTTATAATACTTTTGGAATGCATAGCTCTGCATGTTACATTATATATAAATACTAGAACTTCCTTGTATTAATTAAAAATTTTACTTAGTATTACCTTTTTGAAAATTCACATGATAGCATTTATAGTTATGTTTGTTTGAAAAATGTTCTCTTTCAAGACATTAATTGAATAAAATTAATTCCCTTTAGCTTGTTTATTTTGTTTTCCTATAAAAATATTAATATAATATCTTTAAATAAGAAGTGTTAATATATGATGACGTCTTTTGATTGAGGTCTTGTTGATTGAGGTTGCTGTAACATACTGTGAAGTTTGGTTCGTGAATACATTTGAGCCCCATGCACTACAAAGGTCAGGGGATGAATAAATGGCCAACCTGGTTGACGCGTCTCACCTATGGTATGTCACACGATTGTACAGTAAAACATCGGTATAACGAACCCGGGATATAATGATCCCTCGGTTATAACGAACTTTTAAAATGATCCCAACCAAACTCCTATGTCACTAATGTATTTTAAAATGCTTATAACAATCTTAAAAAGTAAGGACGGTTGTAGCAAACTAAAATTCACATTTTTCAAGTTCAGTTTTAGGATTTTCACAGAAAATTTTACTCGCCCCGAACACATTTCTTAATCTTTGTTCCTTTGACAAAAGCAATTTCCTCAAAGGTGACAATAGACTGCCCTGCTCAGCTCCTCCTCTTACCCTGTTCAACTAGTTAGCATACATGCTTTGCCTATTCCTTTCATTCTATTGCTGATTATCGTTTGACTTGTGGACTTCACTTAGGTTTAAAATCGCTCCATAATAAATCGTTCATAAGCAAAATGCTTTTTCCATTGAGGATAAAGCGGAAATTATTAAACGGTTATTAGCGTTATCATCAGATATTGCACACGAAAGTGATGTAAGTTCAGGTCCTTCAATTTCTGATACTAAGGCAGCTGTGAACATTTTGCGTAATTTCTTTGCAACAGAAACTGTGGACCAGAATGAAATGGACTCTTTTGATGCTTTCAACAAAAAATCAAAACTTTCTTTTTCATACTTCAGATTATTTGGATGTAGACGTATTTGAAGTTAGAGAAATAACCATGACCCGTACAGAAAATATTAACTTTTATTAAATCATTTAAGCATATTAAAAACACACGAACCAAGAGAAAAAGGGACTAGCAACCAGTACAGGTAAGAATGTCATTCCATGTGAAATCACCCAACGGGTGTTGCTCCATAGTCACCGATTTTTATAAAATGTATACCACTGTTGGATATCACATTCAAACCACCAAATCTCAAATATTTTTTTAATTTTATTCACAACGAGCCAAGATATAGCCTTTTGAAAATCAGCCATTTTTCTCAAAAGGCAGCCATCTTGGATTTACTACAATGTCTATAAGTGCTTGTAATATAAGAACCAGAGGCTCAAATTCGACAAAATTGGTACCAAATTAAAAAAAAAAAAGAACACATATTTAATATCTAAACACTTTCTGATATTCATTTTAATAGCTTTTACTATATTCAAAGTTAAAAAAGTGCTTTAAAAATGGGTCCAGTTTGAGGGGTCATAAAAAAAATGGCTCACTTTTTATTTTGCTATAACTTGGTAAATATACTATTTGATATGTCTATATTTAATACAAAAAAAACCTCAAGGGTATTATTCTTGATTGCAAAAAAAAATTGATATAAAAAAAGTTCTCTACTTTATATCCAAATAGGGCTATTTGCAACAAAATCTGGCTATTTATTGCTAAACCTGGCTTTTTTTGGACACTTTTCAAAGCTGGGAACTATAAGAGATCAGTGGCGGCTCGCCCACTACAGCAAGTACAGCCAGGCTGCACCTAGATTTATTAGTGTATTTTAAAACTAAAATAAGATATTTAACTATTTTTTTTTAATGAAGATTATAATTATATATTGATATTATAATTGAAAATGAAATCTCTACGGCAGTAAACGAAATCTCCGATAAATAGCAAGTCTGTTACCGTAATGCATAATTCAGGAGGGGAAAAAACTCCATTCAATCAAATTGCAGCCAAAAAGCGAAATTCGAAATCAGCTGCATCGTTGCCATGGCAACCTCTACGTAGTATGGAGATTTCCCCAAGCTAATGCACTGCATTTGTGATGAGAAGGTACAGCCGAAATGAATATTCTTGTTTTAGCTGTACTTGAGGTTCGATTGTGCTGATTGGCTATCGTTGGTGAAACGAGAACTTACGAGAATATTTCCAAACGGAAATGGTTTTCGTGATACATTTACTGTGTGCTGTTGTTTCAGGACATGGTCCTGCTGTTGTTTTGTTATGTAAGTTAATATTGAAATTGACCGATTCGCATGTTTAAAAGAAAGCAGGATTACTTTAATTTTCAAAAAATAAGTAAGTGTTTTCCGTTTTTCGCATGTTATCATTTCGTAAAAATTGAAAGGAAACTTTGAATTGAGTAGTGAATAATAAAGAATTTCCGTTCATGTATGGTTTTTGGAAATGTATATTCTGTTCATGTATGGTTTTAGGCGGGGGGGGGGGGGGGGGGGGGGTCACATGATTTCGGCTGCACTAACATTTTCGACCACGGGCCGCCACTGTGAGAGATAGTATGCTATGCATAACATATAATGAAATTATGCAACATATTGCAAGGTCAAAGCACTGAATGTCTCATTGCATCATTTTTGTTTTAGAATGTATGACTTCATCCGGGAATAGTGATATCAGGGAAAAAACTATGTATTACTTGTTATTCACATTATAACTCATCAGTTGATATAGTGTCTACTCCTCCTTACCCTGCAAATCAATGCGGCAAGGATCAATATTTCAATGATTTCTTACTGTTGGTAGAGCAATTGGATAAAAGCTAAGAAATATTAGAAAGATCACCAGTAAAGATGAGTAGAATAGCAGCCACTATACTAGGCTATCGAGAATATTAATGATCAAAATGAACTTGAGCCAAAGAAATGTAAATGTTCAGAGTGCATATTGTATGATAGAAAAATTATTGCATAAGTTTAGGAATGCATCTTTTAATGAAAAGGTAGGAGATTTTGACATCAGTCCTAAATTCCAGGACAATGGTAGGAATAAAAATGAAATTTAGCACTACAAAATATTTAGTGAAAAAAATTTGGATACTTAAAAAAAAAAATACTTGTCTATTATCAATACCCTGTGAAAAAAAAAGTGTCAGATTAAGTTTGGATACTGAAAATAAGGTTATTGATTTTTATAATGATGACAACTATAGTAGGATATTATTCATTCTGTGTGTGTTTGCATTTATTAACAAAATGTCAAACTTATGCACTATGTCAATGACTATATATCATTATTGAAGAAACTAGTATGTTCTACAGAGTCAGAAAAGTGTATGGTACATAGGTGTGATGAATGTCCATCTCCAAACATTTTGAAGGAAGAGTTAATGCTTTATGATTTATTAACAAAACATTTATTAACAAAATTATTTAGCGACCAGTTTAGAAATAACTTAAAAACAGTGGGATAAAAGTGATCTTGCCGAGTTGAAAATAATTATTACACCAGTTGATGAATTTGTTGGTACATTAATCACAAAATTGATTTCTTTGTGTGCACATAATTTTTTTACAAAAGCTCAGAGTAACTACTTTAAGAAATCTAAGGCCGAGTTATTGGCAGATAAAGCCATTATTGTTGCAGCTTTTTTCGAAAATTATGCGTGTGTTGGGAAAGATGCTACTGAAAGTGCCCATTGGCAAAAAGAACAAGTAACATTCCACCCCTTTCTTGTTTATGCAAAAGATAGTATTGGAACTATAAAAACTATTTCTATGTCCATAATCAGTGATCATCTTATACATGACACAACAACGTTGTGAGATTGAAATACCCAGTCATAAATTAGAAAATAGATATGCTTTTGCTGACACAATTCTAGAAACTAGAACAAATCACTGTTTTGTACCATTAAATCAATCACAATTAAAGATTTCCAGGGTATCAGGTTCATCATCAACTTTCATAGCTACTATGGCATTTGAAGAAAATATAAAACCATTACATTTGAAAAAAGAACAATATTTGTTTTATGGAAATAACTGGTGGATTGGGAACATTTTGAGTTTTTTAGAAGAATACCGATGATTATAAAATTATGTTCATGTATCCTCATGGCCCAAGTTCACACATGTGGCCAAATCCCGCAGATATATGTTGGATTCCATATGAAGACATAATCTTACCTGTGACTCCTCCAACAACAACTACAGGCAAAACATATCAGATCACAAAAATAGAGAATAAATCAATTAAAATGTTATTCAAATCTTGTATATTGAATATATTGGCTTTTGAAGACTACAAAAAGTATGATTAAATATTATTCTTTAGCTTTATTTAATTTATACCTGTATAAACATTTTAATGTAATAACACAATTAACAACAATTTAATATAATTGGTATTTGCAAACATTTTCCAGAATTAGGGTCATAAATTTGGCATGACTTGTTTTTACTATGAAGCATAATACCCTCTTGATTTTTTTCCTAATAAATGTAGATATATCAAATAATATATCTGCCAAATTATAGCAAAATAAAAAGTGATCCATTTTTTTTATGGCCCCTCAAACCTGACCAATTTTTAAAGCACTTTTTTAACTTTGAATATAGTTAAAACTATTAAAATGAATAACTGAAACTTTTTAATTATTAAATATGTGTTCTTTGCTTATTTTTCTTTAATTTGGTACCAATTTTGTTGAATTAGATCCTCTGGTTCTCATATTACAAGCATTTTTAGACATTATAGTAAATCCAAGATGGCCGCCTTTTGAGAAAAATTGCTGATTTTCAAATGGCTATAACTCGGTTTCTTTTCAACAAAATAAAAAAATATTTGAGATTTGGTGGTTTGATTGTGATATTTAACAGTGGTATCAATTTCAAAAAAATCCGTGACTATGGAGCAACAAATTAATTCTTAAATGGGTGTTTTCGTATGGAATGACCCAAGACAAAGATGTACAGCTAACCTAGCTGTATATATATACCTCCAATGGGAGGTTGGCAAGTTCTGATTGGCCGCCGCCGCATGACATCAACGCACGTAAACGTGAGTGACGTCACACTGCGTCGGTCAAAGCAGACAGGATGATTTGCATGATTTTATTTTATTTTACGTTTTCTATCCTGAAAACGGAGTTGTGGTTTAACACAGATAAATAAATGCAAGTAGTAGTAAAATTAATTTCATTGTTTAATTGTTTTTTAAGAACAAATATGTATCTTACTTTATTATTACCCATTACTAATTAATTTGTTTTAGACAGAAATGTGTTTAAAGACTTTAGGAAGTTTTTATATTGTCAATATTTGAAAATTCGAATATAGTGAACTTCTGAACCAGTCTGTTGAGGGTTCGTTATAATGGGATTTCTGACAGCATAATATAATTTCTTAGATATCTGCTAAAGCTTTTTTATAATTACAATAATATTAAAATTGTGAATTACAATCAAAGAAATAAAAGTCAATCAAAGAAATTAATTTAATTTTTTTTTATATCAATGAATTGCATGTTCTTAAATTATGAAATATTCTTTAAAGTTTTAAACAATAAAACTAATTATATATTTTGAATATTTAGAGAGAAATTTTCTTTCATGTTGGGAAAACCTACTTTCTCACAGAATCTTACCACAAATCTTTCAAGCGAAACACCGTTGTTTTTGTTTTAGCTCTACGAGCTCGCTCGCCTATTATGCATCAACGGGTTGATGCGTCATCCGTATCAGATGGGTATTTCCCATATGCAGACCCATCGTGCGGGACTTCAACGAGACGTTTGTTTATTCTTTGTCGGCCTGTCGCCTTTTTTTTTATTTATGACAGCTTAGCAGTATATAAGATTTTCAGTGAGTTCTCCCTCTGTAGTAATTCACTGGTAACTAGCTGTATGACTATCTCTTTTTAATCTTCCGTTCACCATGATGCGATAAAGAATATATCAACTAGGTTCGTTAAAGTGAAACCTCATATATATTCACCATGATAGAATGTTCTTTTATTACTTGATTTCAACTTTGTAAATATTTTTCTCAAGACACTGTTCATATCACCTTTACTGTCAATAAAGAAGTTTGAAGATTTTTCAATACTGTTTATTAACTTTTTATCTCTGTCCACATACTAAACACTTATTGCTGGAACCAAGGTACATTTCACTTCTCAGCTAATTATAAAAATCTCATTATGGTTAATATTAAAAACCATATTATCAGGACTTAACCATATTACTTCATTAATCAGGGCGGTCTACAGATGCTAGTATGATTGACCGATAAATGCTAAAAACCTTCGCCCTCTAAGCATTGATAACTGGACTAACAGTCAGAAATTATTGTGGTATCCGGAAGAACCTATTCTCAGTGGCGAGGCGTAACTTTTTGTCATGGTCATAGCTAAGAGCAGAACCCTCACTTTTTTTTTTAAAGAAAAGCACTTGCATTTTTGTTGTAATTAACTTTAAACTCTACTTTTGGTAAAGAGTTGAGTGCAATAGCGGATTTGGCTGTGTTTTCAAGCAGTCGGCAATTGACGCAATGTTTCGTGTATGCGTCATTCTGACCTTTATGGTTACTTCCGATTAAACACACAATTACAGTTAACAACACAAGCCTTGCGTCGTATTTTCGAACCGTGGTCGGATGATGAAATTGATTGATCGGATGCCGTCCACTGTGTGCACACAGAGTTTAGTTAATATTTTAATTTCAGTAAAAAGTTTCAAATTTGGTAGCCTATATTCTTAATAGTGTTCACTATAGAAATAAATAAGGGCAGGGCGCTGTTGGCAGTAAAAGGGCTCCTTTTTTTGAAAAGGCACTTCTTATTTATAAAAGGGCACTTTAAAAAAAAAAAGTTTGAGATGGACGTGGCCACCCGTTGATATATCGGACCAGTGACCAAACAAAAAAAAAGTTCCGATTTGTTGATTGAAATTGTGCTAGTGCTTCATATTGGGCTACTGATTACAATTTGTGGCTTATTTTGAAGGAAAACCAAGTACAAAATTGTCTCTGTATGAAGATACTACTTAAAATCCAAAATTTGACACTTAAAAATTAATGTTTTCGCTAAAATCCAAATCTGTAAGTATCCCTAATCAGACCCCTTACGAAACTGATGAAAAGGCTACTTAAATCTAATATTTAGTAATAAAAGGCCTAATATTGTAACCAAACCATCTTCACTTTAAAAAAAACATAGCATTTCATATAACAGCATCAGGCAATAAACAGGATTAGTGGAATGCCCCATGCTCGAAATAACCGCGGAATCATCGCGATTTCACAACACGCGTAGTTAAAAGGAGTTTGTTTTTCTACTGTCATAATTCACTTAATTCCAATTTACAAACACATTTTTTTCAATCGATGCCTTTTTTAAAGACAGCTATAGGGAAGCAAGGACGCTTGTGCTTGACTGAAAAGGGCAAGAGGGGCGGAATTATTTCAAAAGAGGGCGGAATTTTTGAAAAAAGGGGCATGAGGGCGCTATCGATATGAAAAAAGGGCGGGCGGGGCGGACTGCCCTTCAAAAAACACCTAGAGTGAACACTGCTTAATATGCTTTAGCATCATCTCAAAAATGGATATCTCCTGAAAATAACTTAATGTGGATAATAGATACGGGATAATTCCTAGTGTCCGGTGCCCTCGTCAAATGGGATTTGGCGACAAATGATTGGGTGATAAAGTTTATATTTTAGCAACCCTACTTTGATGCGTGTGAAAATATCATGTTCTATGGCAACCCTAAATTTTTTACCCACGTAGCTGCGCCATGCTGCGCTTGATGGTGCGAGATGCATCTAGTTAAATGACGCTAAACTAGATACGCCGTGCATCTAGTTTAGCCTTGGTTTCACGCATTTCTGCCATTTTTGAATAGATGTTCGGCAACTACGTGGGGATTTTGATTTTTCTGAGCTAACGTGTTTACGCGGACGACGTTTATTTGAATAGCAGGTATTTTTGAAAATTGGAGATGAAAGGCAAACGTGCCGTGATTCAGTGATGCCGGATTGTTATTGTTGGGAAAACCTACCTTCTCACAAAGTCTTACCACGAACCTTTCCGGCGAGATGCTGATGTGTTTGTTTACGTTTTGGCTCCACGAGCTCGCGGGACTGTTATGACGTCATCGGGTTGATGCGTCGTACGCATCGGATGGGTGTTACCCGTATGCGGGACTTCATCGAGACTTTTATTATTCTTTGTCGGCCCGGTGCCTTATGCTAATTTAGGATAGCTTAGGACTATATAAAGCGATGCGTCAGCGAGTTCTCATTCTGTAGAAACTCTGTAACTATGTAGTAACTCCCTGATAACTGGCTGCGATAACTAGCTGCCTGACTAGTTCATTTTTTAAATCTTTTTATTCAACATGTGTTAAAGAAAGTGTCAACAAAATCGTTGAACTAAAACCTGCTATGTTTTTCCATATCACGTAAGAATGTTCTGTTACTTCTATAATTCAACATTGTAAATATCGTTCTCAAGACTGTACATATCACCTTCAATGTTAATAAAGAAAATTGAAGATATTACAAGGCTATTTATTAACTTCTATCTCTCTCCACATAATAAACATTTTTCTGGAACCAGGCTACTTCTGCAAATTATAAAATATCATTGTGGTTAACTTTAAAACCCTAATTACTAGGACTTAACCCCATTAAGGGTTATGGGCCCAGCCAGCTCAGTTCAAGTCAAATTTCAATGTGGAGAGTTGTAAATATTTTTGAGAATTTTCGTTGAATATTTTTCAAGTAGTAAACAAATATTTTTGACATAATGGAATTACAGAACCCGAATTCTATTGAGAGGTTAGGCCGATATAACTACGGGACATGGTTAATGGATAAGAATGCATGGAGGATTACAATTGGTACAGAAGTTAAACCCGAGGGAGATGAAACCGCTAAAAGCAGATATTTCCAATTAAGGTCGGATCGTGCATATAGCACAATTTATCTAAATACTGAGAAGGAATACAAGTCCTTAATATTGGATACAGAAGACCCTAAAAATGCTTGGGAAACCCTCCAAACCCATTTTCGTCCTGAATCGAGAGCTAGAGCCATGGGACTTACAGATGAATTTTTTAACTGCAGAATAAACGAAGGGGAACCAATTGGTTTATATGCTGCTAGATTACAAAAAATAACTAGTCAGCTAAGGGATGTTAAATTACCACTGGAGGAATGGTTAAAGAGTTTCCAAATGATTAGATACCTACCAGTAGAATATAACAGTATTGTCCAAACAATATACCGATGGGAGGACGGGGACTTTATTTTTGATAAAGTAGTCAAAGAATTGCTCGCTGAAGAAGCAAGATTAAAGCAAGCCCACAGTGATCAAGAAATTGTTGCCCTTCAAACTAAAGGTACAACTGATCCCTTTGTAAAGAAACCGAAAAATAACCAAAATATCTCGAAAACTAAAAGAATTAAGTGTTTTAAATGTGGCAAGATCGGTCATAAAGCTGCTGAATGCCAAACTAAGATTCATAAGAATATAAATAAAGAATCGAATTTTGTCACTGAGGCAAGTCTTAACGAAAATATTAATCGTAATGCTTGGATCGTGGACACCGCCGCTAGTGCTCATTTTTGTGGTAACAAAGATTTGTTTATTGATCTTAAACCAGTTACGAATACAAACATGTTCGTTGCAGTTGAGGGCGTATCCTGTCCGATTGAAGGAATAGGGACAGTAAAATTACAATTTAAAAATAAGAATAATGAAGAAATTGTTAATCTTAATAATGTTATGTATTCACCAAAACTGAGACGTAATTTGATGGCGGGCCCTTTAATAGATCAAGCAGGTGGAAGTTTCGTTGGACGTAAAGGAAAATAGAAGTATTTTCAACTGAAGGTAGAAAACTTTTTATTGCTAAGAAAGAAAACGGATTATATTATTGCCATCCTACTTATCCTAAAAAGTTAGAGGGATTAACAACGACTAAAAAGGAAAGTTTATTTGATTGGCATCAAAAATTTTGTCATGTCAATACCAAATACATATTAAAATCAAAAGAAAGTGTAGTAGGGATGCCGAATTTTGAAGATAAATATGTAAATTGTGAACCTTGTAAATTGGGTAAGTCTAAAAGAAAAACCTTTAAACCGATTAGTAAAATTAAATCCCAAAGACCCTTAGAACTTTTGCACATGGATCTGTGCGGACCTTTTCCAACCCAATCTCATGAAGGTCATAAGTACTTTTTGTCTATAATCGACGACTACTCAAGGAAAGTCACAGTATACCCTTTGCGTAACAAAACTGAAGTTTTTAGTTATTTTACCAGATTCCAAAAGCGTGCTGAGCGATTTACTAACCAGAAAGTTTTAAATGTGCGTACAGACAACGGCCTCGAATTTTGCAATGCAGAATTTAACAATTTTTTTGAAGACCAAGGTATCAAGGCTGAGAGGACGAATATGTATAGTCCTGAACAAAACGGAGTTGCCGAAAGATTTAACTACACCGCAGTAGATGCTATCAGAAATAATCTTAAAGACAGCGGCCTAGAAGATAAATTTTGGTCAGAAGCTTTACTTTGTTTTACTTACGCGTGGAACAGATTGTGCCACGGCAATCAAAGCAAAACGCCTTTTGAACTTTAGGGAGGTCGAAAACCGTCAATCAAGCATCTTAAAACTTTTGGTACACCTGTGTATGTAGGAACACCCAAATAACAAAGAAAGAAGTTTCACATGAGGGCTAAACATGGTATCACGATGGGGTACGCTATGAAAACCAGAGGATACAGGATATGGTTACCCGATCAAAGAAAGATCATCGAAACCATAAATGTAAATTTCGATGAAATGAAACACAACGTGGATACCCAAAAACCAATAACTTTTATTAACCCTTATTTAGAGGAATCCGAAGAAGAAACCGAAAGTGATGGGGAAAGGGAAATAGTTAAAACAACGACTCCTAGCATTTCAGTAACCCCTAGTATTTCGGAAACAACAGAAACTCCTACCATTTCAGAAAACCCTAACTTAAAAGAAGTTATATGGTCAAGGGAGGCGGTACCCAGGAAAGACAAATCCAGAGTGGATATTTACTATCGGATACAAGGAGAAAGGGCAAGGCTTCGATCAAAAAATGAGGTGGAAGAGTACTATAGGGTGCACAATATAAATTCCATTATATAAAGTATGATCCCAGTGATTTTAATTTTTCTGGAAATAATACTTATTCTGGTATTGTAAGCAAAGAACCAGAATGTTCAAGCATTGATGCATGACTAACAGTAGATGTCAAAATTCCACATAATTTAAATTCAGCATTACGAACACCTCAAGCAAATGAGTGGCATAGTGCTATGCAGGAGGAATTTGCCGTAATACAGGATCGAAACGTCTGGGACCTTGTAGAAAATCCGGGAAATGTTAAAGTTTTGCGAAATCGCTGGGTTTTTACAACCAAACGAAATGAAAATAATGAAATAGTTTGTTTTAAAGCTAGACTAGTGGCTCAAGGTTTTGATCAATTGAAAGGGATACATTACAAAGAAGTTTTTAGTCCGGTAGTGAATTTTTCAGTCGTAAGACTACTTTTCTCCATATTAGTATCGTTTTATAAATGGGAACACTGCCAACGGGACATAAAATGTGCGTATTTGTATGCCCCTATATCAGAGTTGATCTATATGAAACAGCCCCAAGGTTTTGAAGTTGAAGAAAAATCAAATTACGTGTGTCGTGTCAATAAAGCTTTATACGGATTACATCAAAGTGGACGCGAGTGGTTCCATGAGATTCATAAAACCCTAGAAGATCTTAAATTTAAAAAGTTAGACTGGGTTAATTGCGTTTACATTTATGAAAATAATATTGTATTATTATTATATGTTGACGACATAATTCTGTTTGGGAAAAAGAAAGAATATATAAAGTCCATGATTTCTAAATTAGAAGAAAAATTCGATTTGAAGATTTTGGGAAGGACCCGAAAATTATTAGGTGTAGAATTTGAAGAAACGGAATCCACTTTATATATTCATCAACGTACTTACATTCAGAAAATCTGTGAAATGTATAAAAAATATAAAATGCCAATATCATCTCTTCCAATAGCCCAAGGGACAATATTATCGAAATTACAGTGTACAAACACAGAAGCTGAAAGAATGGAGATGGAAAGTTTTCCGTACAGAAAAGTATTGGGATGCCTGTCATTCATTGCAAGTCGAACCCGACCGGACATCACCCATGCAGTCAACATACTCTCGCAATTCCAGACCAACCCAGGGAGGTGCACTGGAGCGCACTTCTGAAACTTCTGGGATATCTTCAACAAAGCCAAGATTTCAAGTTGAGCCTATCTGGGGTTCAAGATCTACAGATCAAGTGTTTTGCAGACGCCGACTTTGCAGCCAATCGGGACGACCGTGTTTCACTTGGAGGCTACATCCTATACCATGACCAAGCTCCAATCCTATGGCAGACCCACAAGCAGAAAAGTGTCGCCCTTTCTATGATGGAGGCTGAATTCATGGCTCTGACTGATGCAGCTAAAGAACTCATTTGGATTATTAGAATTTTTAAAGAGTGTTTTGATCATAATGTAATTGTAAATGAATGTAATTGTAAATGACTGTATCCCAACCCTATTTTGTGAAAATGAGTCAGCAATCAATTTTTCTAAATCTTCTATTGAAAATCATCGTACTAAACACATACATGTTCGTTACCATTTTCTTAGAAATTTAGTTTTAGAAAACCTCTTTGATCTTAAGTATATTAATACTAAAAATAATCCTGCTGATTACTTTACTAAACCTCATAGTAAATTGAATTTAAAAGGATTTTATGATAAAATTTTTGTATAATGATAATCAATTTGCTAATTTTTGATGGATGTAAATTTTTTAAAGAATTTTTGTCAAATTTAAAATTCTGAATTTTATAAATTCTTTGTATTGAAATTTTTACTTTTTGCATTAAATGATTGTAATTTCATTTCAACGAGTTGTTTAGGCAAAGTAAATTTTTATTAGAATTTTTTTAAAAATGTCTTTGTGCTAAGATATTGTGAGAGGCGGGCCAATTGTTGGGAAAACCTACCTTCTCACAAAGTCTTACCACGAACCTTTCCGGCGAGACGCCGATGTGTTTGTTTCCGTTTTGGCTCCACGAGCTCGCGGGCCTGTTATGACGTCATCGGGTTGATGCGTCGTACGCATCGGATGGGTGTTTCCCGTATGCGGGATGTTGGGCCTGTTAGCTCGCGGGCCTGTTATGACGTCATCGGGTTGATGCGTCGTACGCATCGGATGGGTGTTTCCCGTATGCGGGATGTTGGCAACAAGCGCTACGCACAATAGGCAAATTGTGATGTGACGTCAGTTATGATTTCTTAATAAAAGTAAGAAGCAGAGTCTCGGTTTTATGAGATCCGCTCTATTCACCTCAAGCATGACTCGACTGATTTCTTCCCCAATTATCTCACAAATGGTAGCAGAGCAGCGTGGTTACGCTCGTGGTTGTTACGTCCATGGTTGCTTTCGTAGTTCTTTCAATGATTCGAGTGTTTTAAACTATTACTAAACGGTGTTTCGAGAATTGTTAAGCATGTCTGAACATAAAAGTTTCGACTTCGAGAAACTGAATGAACAAAATTATCGTACGTGGGAGTTCAACATGCGACTACTGTTGTGTAAAGAGGACCTGTGGACTATTATCAACGAATCTGAAAAACAGCCAACTGCAGATGCCGACGCTAAAGAGATGCAGAGGTATCGTTCGAGGAATAACAAAGCCTTTGGATTGATTGGTTTGGCTGTGGACGACCGACTGAAGGAGCACCTCATAAAATCGAAAGATGCGGTTGCTGCGTGGAAGAAATTAAAAGAAGTTCTTGAACCGTCATCAATAGCATGGCTGGCTTCTTTGCGGAGGAAATTTCTGGAACTCAAGTACACTGGAGAATCAATGGCTGCGTTCATCAGCAAAATTGACAGAACGGCTAAAGAAGTATGCGAAGCTGGTGGAAAGGTGGATGACTGTGATTTGGCTTATCAAATGCTGGATAAACTTCCGGATGAATTTGAAGGTTTGGTATCTCAAATATACCAGGAGCCTAAAGAAAACTTTACCTCGGAGCTGGTAAGATCAAAGTTACTAGCCGAGTACGACCGCAGAGTATTGAAGAACGAAAGGTTCGCCAGTCAAATGAACTCTAAAGCTTTTGTTTATCGAAATACAAATGCTGGACTCGATAATCGACCAAGTTCAAGTGAAGCAGCTAACTACTCGAATCGAAGAGTATCTAACCAAACGTCCCAAGGAGAATATAGAAGTTCAGTTCCTCAACATAGGAGACCAGGCTGGAAACTAAGAAGAGGTATTATATGCCACAGATGTCAACGAAAGGGACATTTTTCTCGGGACTGCTTGTCAAACAGACCGGCGTCTTACTCCTCTCCAAGACAGGGGAACTCTTCCTTATTTTCGGATGTGAATTACACTCAAACCCAGGACTTGTCGGACTGGATTATAGATTCGGGAGCAACGGAGCACGTCTGTCCTCAGCGAGATTTCTTCACGGAGTATGAAGATATTGAACCTATCGAAATGGGACTTGCTGAAGGTACGTCTATAGTCAAAGGCAGAGGGACAGTAAATCTAATTGCTAAAGTTAGGAATGAATATAAAAATATTGAATTAAAAGATGTATTTCATGCACCTAATTTAACTAAGAATTTAATTTCAGCATCTCGAATAGATATAGCAAACTGTAGCTTGATTATTAAAGATCGAACGTGTAAAATATTTGAATCGGATGGGTTAATTTTAGAAGCAAAATTTGTAAATAAGTTGTATATATTAAAAGCTAAGGTTGTTAAACGTAACTCTTGTACTAAGGATTTAAAGTACAATAAAAGTTCTAGTAATTTTGTAACGAGGTCGATGAGTCGTAAAATTGAAGCTGAAAGATTAAATAAAGATAAAGAAGCAATAATTCGCGAACTTAACCCTACATTAAAACTTGAAGAGGCTATTGTTCCGGAAATTATTAAAAGTAACTTAGAAATCGAAAAAGAAATGGTTAATAAAACGTGTGTTCCGGATAAATTAAGCTTATGGCATACACGATTTTGTCATCAAAATATCCCTACTCTAAAGCGTTTAAGCTGTAGTAATTTAATAAGAGGCCTAGATAAACTTGAAAGATATCAGTACGTGTGTTCTCTGTGTTGCGAAGCAAAAGCAACTCGCGCGTCATTTCCAAAAATAGACCGTAGAATCTCGAATAGTAAGTTAGAAATCGTGCACATGGATTTATGGACTTCACCCGTGGGTTCGTTAGGTGGTTCTCATTATCTATTAATTATCGTTGACGATTATACTCGATATTCTTTCGTGTACACATTAAAATATAAAAGTGATGTATTTCAAACTTTTTTAGAATTTCAGGCGACAGTAGAACGATCTACTAATTGTAAAATAAAGTCAATTTTAAGTGACAGGGGATTAGAATTTTGTTCCAATGAATTTAGTCAAAAACTTCAAGAATTGGGGATAAGGCACAGACGAACTTGTAGTTATAGTCCAGAAATGGATGGCGTATCGGAAAGACAATTCAGGATATGTATTGAAGGTGTTCGTACAATATTGTGTGAAACTAATTTACCTTACTCATTATGGGCTGAATTAGCAAGAGCTTTCATTCACGCGAAAAATAGGTTCCCGCATAAAAGGTTAAATGGGCAAATTCCCTATAATTTGTGGTTCGAATGAGTATGTAACGTATCTTATCTTCGTGCCATAGGATGTGTGACATACGTGTACATTAACAAAAGGTACAGGCATAAATTAGAAGGTAAAGCGTGGAAAGGGATTTTAGTGGGTTATGCAACGTCTACTCAGGGATATCGTATATGGAATCCTAGTAACGGGAAGGTTGAAGAGACTAAACATGTACGTTTCGATGAATCGCTAAGAAACTATCAAAAATTTCAGACGGGAAGTGTAAAAGTAAATATCTTTTCGAACGAACCTGAAATTGATAGCAACAATGAAAGTGTTTTCGACTCAAAAGAAACAAAAAATTGACCCCGTAGTAAAAACTGAAATGAGTGAAACTGATCAACTTGAATTAAGGGGTCATTCCATGTCAAATCAACCAGGGTCCGACACCCATGGTCTCAGATTTTGATGAAATTTGGCATGTTTGTTCCTTTTATAGATTTAAGTAAGAATATAAATTTTTTTTGCTCTGTCTCAAGCGGTTTAGGTTTTACAGCCTGTTAAAGTTTTCGGAATTTCTCGGATTTCATCGATCGGATAGAAAAAACGCAATTCGCGTTTTTATAGAATATAAATTATATCTTCTTTGTTTACCGACTAATGTTGATGAAATTTTTTTATGAGTATATATTAATATGTAAGTAATCCGGAAAAAAATAAATCAAACCAGCAAGTATATACATATGGTCAGAAAAAAATCTTAAAGTTTTATTTATAGATATTTTTAAACAAAGTAGTGAGTTCTACTCTAAGCGGAATATCTTCAAAAGGGAAAAGGATAATCAAATTTTTAAAAAAAAATTCTTATTCTAAAAGATATGCTCTACCACATAGAAAAATAAAAATAATGGGTAATTCACTCCTTCATTATTTTTTTACACTTCAAAGATAAAAATCCCTTGACTCACTCATTTCCTTGAAATCATTAAATTAAAATTACAATTTTAGTAAAATTATATTAAAAATTTCACATATCAAACAGTTAAAAATAAAACAAAGAATTCAAAATTTACATAAATTTAAAAGAATAAGTGGTTTTGGCATATGATTAAAATAATATAGTAAATTCAAAATTGTTAATCAGCCCTTACCAAAAAAAAAAAAAAAACGTTATAAAATAGGCTATCCATAATTATATTTTGAGATTATTTAGAAATAAGATTGTAATTGATTTCCTTATTTTTAACAATTGGGCCTAATTAAATAAAAGCAAATTACATTACAATTTAATTTTAAAAGCTAGTCTAAACTAGTCAACTCACTAACAGTAACTAATTTCACGAAATCTTACAAGCAATCCAATCATTCATTTCAAGCTGTGATAAAATCATTAAATGGTGCTCTATCTATTAAACTGGATTATTGTTTTAAATATGGAACATCTGTCTAAACTTGTTTAGACTTAACTTTCCAGATTGCTCAGTAGACAGAACTTGGCATCTATCCAAAAATCACAGTATGTCACCTGTTCCTTTGTGTAATCTGCATAACTTTGTTGGATTCTTTTAATGCCTGGTTGGTTAACAAGAAAGAGTACAGCTAAACATGTTCAATTTTGATTAGTATCTAATATTAATGTTATTGTAAAAAGAATATTTAAGTATTTTTTAACTGTGTCTTGGAAAAATGGAGAAGTGCAGTGTGGGGGAAGTTACTCATAGTGATTGCCATTTATTAAACTATATCCAGAATAAATCCATACAAAGTATTGAAAAACTGTCTGAAACTGATTTAACCCTTTTAAAATTGAGAACGGCATCAAGTTATGAGTTCAAGACTATTTATCTTCATCATCAAAGTGTGTTTTTGAGCAAGTATGAATTTTTACAGAAGGTGTGTTGTGACCCTATTAAAACACATAAAACTTCAATTAAAAAAAGTATTTTAGTTGTAACTGTAGAGCAGAGTAGGATAATTTTATCAAAGGGTTACAAAGTGAAACCAGGACAAAAACTTTGTGCTTTTTTCAGGAAGAATCTACTTAAAGACGAACAAATTGATGAGAGTATTGTGGAAAGAAAAAGTAGCTTAAATGTACAAGGTGAAGGTATTGCTGATGTGGGATTAGCCTCTGACGAACAACTCCAGTTACAAAAAAAAAGTGTGGTGGATGAACTAAATTCTTCGTTCCATGAAATTGGATGTTCTCCAATGAAATTACATGCACTTAGTGAACATAGCAACAGCTTATGGTATTTTGATATGGTGAGTGAGGTGAATACAGAAGAAGAAGATGTCACTGTTAAATTTTTACATCCTCATGGACCTTCACCATCATTTTTCTGGCCCAAAAGGGAAGATGAATGTGTTCTACCCATCCCTCATGTCATTGCAATTGTGGAACCTCCAAAAACAACGACCGGAAGAACTTGCCAATTCTCTCATGAATGCATGACACATGTTCAATCTAGCTTATGAAAAAACTGGAGAATATTAAAGAATACATAGAATTTACATACATGAAATATTTTAATGGTAAGTTTTGAAATAACACTGATCCACAGTGAAATTGCTTCTTAGATGATAGAAACCAATCCTGAATTATTGTAGCTGAGAAGCCAGCTGTCATACCATAAACTGTCATAAGTTCCTCTCATTTCGTCCATACTTTTCGAAGCTGTAACATACACATGATTGTTACAGTGTAAAATCAACAGTGTAATACCACATACTTGTGTTAATAGTGCTAATAACTTCTGTTATATTTGCGGAGCAGTGACATTTGCTCTACACAGTAAAAGACCATCAGCGCAATAGTTAAGAAAGCATATAATTTTATGTTTTGGTTGCAAAAACAGATCAAAGACTGGGCCCCACACATATGTTGGCCCACTTGTGCTGAAATATTTCACAATGGTTTAATGGCAAAAGAGAGGTTGCTGTTCCCAGTATTTGGAGAGTCGACAAATCATGTTGATGGTTTATTTCGGCATGATAGTTTCTGGAGTCATCGCCAAAAAAAAGAAGGATTGTTCCATTCTAATGAACATTATAAATATATTTTAATTTAAAGATTTCAAGAAAATGAGTGAGTAAAGTAATTTTTATCTTTGAAGTGTAAAAACATAATGAAGGAGTGAATTACCCATTATTTTTATTTTTCCATGTGGTAGAGCATATCTTTTAGAATAAGAATTTTTTTAAAAAAATTGGATTATCCTTTTCCCTTTTGAAGATATTCCGCTTAGCGTAGAACTCACTATTTTGTTTAAAAATATCTATAAATAAAACTTTAAGATTTTTTTCTGACCATATGTATATACTTGCTGGTTTGATTTATTTTTTTCTGGATTACTTACATATTAATATATACTCATAAAAAATTTCATCAACATTAGTCAGTAAACAAAGAAGATATAATTTATATTCTATAAAAACGCGAATTGCGTTTTTTCTATCCGATCGATGAAATCCGAGAAATTCCGAAAACTTTAACAGGCTGTAAAACCTAAACCGCTTGAGACAGAGCAAAAAAAATTTATATGCTTACTTAAATCTATAAAAGGAACAAACATGCCAAATTTCATCAGAATCTGTGACCATGGGTGTCAAAACCTCTTGACCCTAAGGTAAAAAATGACCCTAAGGTTAACTTCTGCCCTAACTATCGATGAGGTTAAAAATATAATCCCGTGCTCTTCATTTCTACCTCAAGTTCCGACCACTTCGGCAATCGAAATACCGAAGCAGCCCGATGTTCAATATGAGGAGAAGGAAACTATTAGGGAAATTCAAACTAAAAGATCTAGTAAAGATTGGTTGCATGAAATAAAATTTCGTAAAACTGGTAAAACTGCAGGTAAAGCGGATGTTTATTATTACCCTCCAGGTCATTCAAAAGAATCCATCAGATGTAGGAGTTACAAAGATATTTCTCGATATTGTGATGCAAATCATCTAAGCTTTAATGAGCGAGATTTTTCATTTAATGGAAATATTTTATATCTAAATGAAACGGAAAAACAAGATTTCCCAAATATTGGGGCAAATTTTTGCATAATCCCAAAAATTGAAAAAAGGGGCATGAGGGCGCTATCGATATGAAAAAAGGGCGGGCGGGGCGGACTGCAATTCAAAAAACGCCTAGAGTGAACACTGCTTAATATGCTTTAGCATCATCTCAAAAATGGATATCTCCTGAAAATAACTTAATGTGGATAATAGATACGGGATAATTCCTAGTGTCCGGTGCCCTCGTCAAATGGGATTTGGCGACAAATGATTGGGTGATAAAGTTTATATTTTAGCAACCCTACTTTGATGCGTGTGAAAATATCATGTTCTATGGCAACCCTAAATTTTTTACCCACGTAGCTGCGCCATGCTGCGCTAGATGGTGCGAGATGCATCTAGTTAAATGACGCTAAACTAGATACGCCGTGCATCTAGTTTAGCCTTGGTTTCACGCATTTCTGCCATTTTTGAATAGACGTTCGGCAACTACGTGGGGATTTTGATTTTTCTGAGCTAACGTGTTTACGCGGACGACGTTTATTTGAATAGCAGGTATTTTTGAAAATTGGAGATGAAAGGCAAACGTGCCGTGATTCAGTGATGCCGGATTGTTATTGTTGGGAAAACCTACCTTCTCACAAAGTCTTACCACGAACCTTTCCGGCGAGATGCTGATGTGTTTGTTTACGTTTTGGCTCCACGAGCTCGCGGGACTGTTATGACGTCATCGGGTTGATGCGTCGTACGCATCGGATGGGTGTTACCCGTATGCGGGACTTCATCGAGACTTTTATTATTCTTTGTCGGCCCGGTGCCTTATGCTAATTTAGGATAGCTTAGGACTATATAAAGCGATGCGTCAGCGAGTTCTCATTCTGTAGAAACTCTGTAACTATGTAGTAACTCCCTGATAACTGGCTGCGATAACTAGCTGCCTGACTAGTTCATTTTTTAAATCTTTTTATTCAACATGTTTTAAAGAAAGTGTCAACAAAATCGTTGAAGTAAAACCTGCTATGTTTTTCCATATCACGTAAGAATGTTCTGTTACTTCTATAATTCAACATTGTAAATATCGTTCTCAAGACTGTACATATCACCTTCAATGTTAATAAAGAAAATTGAAGATATTACAAGGCTATTTATTAACTTCTATCTCTCTCCACATAATAAACATTTTTCTGGAACCAGGCTACTTCTGCAAATTATAAAATATCATTGTGGTTAACTTTAAAACCCTAATTACTAGGACTTAACCCCATTAGTTATGCAGCAAATGCGCCTAGCGAAACAGACAGTCACTGACTGTATGATGTTCTGCCGGGAGGTATGTACAGAGTGGTTCATTCATAATCCTGTTCCTATCGGTGGAGAGCATGTCGTCGTTGAGATTGACGAGTCGAAGTTCGGCAAACGCAAGTACAACCGGAGCAAGCGTGTGGAAGGCCAGTGCGTGTTTGAATTCTGTACCAACAAGTGCTTCATGATTGCCGTGGACAACCGGAAATCGGAAACTTTACTCAACGTTTTGCAGCAGTTTGTTTTGCCTGGATCCGTTATTGTTTCCGATTTTCATATAAAATGTTGATTTAACGATCAACGACTGCCCGAAGGATTGCCTGTAAGCACCATGATCGACGGCCCGGAGTGGGTCACGGATGTAATAATGAGTAGTCGGAGGCCGAAGGCCAGAGACCAAAAAATCGAAAGCAGGAGTCTGTGACTTTAAGCGCGCGGTACGCGTGTGCACTTAAGAGTGCCATCGAAATGCCCCAAACAACTGCCCGAAGGATCGCCTGTAAGCACCATGATCGACTTCCCGGACCAACGCAATGTCCGCCATTTTGCGTCAGCTGTCCATGGTTCAAAAATACGAGGCATTCGTTCCCGGGTCTTTCCTTCGAGATAGGCACCGAACCGTCGCCAATAGCCCACTGTGCAGCTGTAGTGAGACGTTAATTAACCAAACCAAACCGCCATTTTGATTTGGCGACAAAAAAAAAACACGTAATTTTTACCTTGGCGACAATTTTTGTACTTGGCGACAAAGGGGCACCGTACACTAGGAATTTACCTAGATATGTACACACTGAAACTTCAGTTAAAATTAAAGTTATTACTAAAATTAATTGTGTACCATTTATTGAACATTCAGAATTTTTTTTTTTAAAAGTAAAGTAAACTCTTGGTTTTCATAGAAAAAAAATTCACTTTAGGCCTGGGGGGGGGGGGGGGGGGGGGAGGGCGTCCGCACTTAGGTGTCTACAGTACCTGATATATAAAAAAAAGGCAGAGACCGTTTACGTTGTTCTTTGTGGTATACAGAAAAATGAAACGAAACTTACTCAGGGATCCAAAGCTTGACCAACGTATCTCGAGAACCGGTAATAAACCCCCCATCAGGAACCCTTGCTGCTTCAATAACTCGTACATCTGAAGTATGACTCTTAAACACCCCTTTTACGGAATACTTGTAACTTGAAATTGTATTGGACAATGCCATATTTAATATAAGATTTATTTAACTATGAAAAACAATAACAACCATGAAACATTACAAAAATAGCGGTATTGCCAACAATCTAAAAGTTGTTTAATTAAATAAACTCTATGCATGTGACGTCATCATTTTTTAATAGTCCATATAAGGCCGAGATTCCTCCGAGGGTATCCCGAAGGAAAGACCCGGGAACACATACACATTCACACACACATTCATACATGCACCTCGTTATTTTAGAACCATGGTCAGATGACGAGGAAACACATGAACTTGCACCCAACGCCTGAAATAGACGTCGGGACTTTGGAACCCGCGATCAGATTTATCGTGCACCAGTCTCGTATACAAGCCGTTAATTTTTGCGGATGTTCTGGACGACTTTTCTAGTATTTTTGTAGCGAAGCTGGCAACCTTCCGATCACAAGATCACTACTTTTCTTTGTCAAGTCCATCGCCTAGGATCGAACCAGGAATCCTCAGATTCTCAGCTGACGCCTTTAACCGCTCGGCCTCGAATATTTTTTTGGAAAAAATGTTTAATGTTTTTATTTTGGGTAATTAGTTGATCGCATTTTTATTATACAGAAAACCGTTTTCCATAATATAATAAGCAATTTTTTTGGAAAAACAATTCCTTAAAATAAAGAAATGTCAGACGAAAAAACCCCAAAACAAACTAAATTTAACGAAATGACAAGTTAGACTAAATCAAATTAATAAAATCATATGCTCGAAACGAATGTCTAAGGTTTCTTGCATAGAAATGTATAAAGACCTAGAAGGAGGAAGGGTAGAGAATACGATGAAGCCTGCAAGGGCGAGAAAACGGGGTAGAGTTGGCGAGAAACGGGGAAGAACGGGGTATATGGCTGCCAGATTGATGACATTTATCGCTTGCTTTGGATTTTACTTCAACTTTCATAACGCTTGACGTTGTTTTACATAATAATTGCATTATATAGTATTTTAATTACGGCAATATTTTAGGCATTAAAACCATAAAATAACAAAAATTAGCGTTAAAAGTTAAAAAATTATGACCACACATGTGGTTGTATAAAACTTCTAAATAATAATATTTCCCTTTAAAAGCAACACAAACAAAATTTTTTCTCATAATCTACAATATTACCTTGTTTTATTGTAATTTACAGCATTATCAAAAATGCTATATTTAGAGCGCAATAATTTTTTTTAAAAAGCGATTTTACCATTGAAACTCCCATCTACCGACCAATTGAGGGAAACAGTTGGCGACGGCCGCCATACCTTCAATTCCCCTATTGGCGAAACTGGCTTTCAGCCTTCCAGCAACCCTATTAGAGTTCAGTGGTTTCTTGAGGAATCGGTAAAATTTCTCGATGACTAGCCAGCCAAGTTAATTTAGAGACTATTGTCTCTAAATTGACCTGGCTGGCGAGGATTTTTTTAGCACTAATGTGATTGTTTGACGCCATAAAAATGTATAAAGAAAGAGGGTGCCCGTTGAAGCCTGCAAGCAGGGCCGTGGTGGGGGGGGGGGTGAAACAAGAAATTTCCCAACTTAAATATTCGAAATTCCCAACTCAACATTGCAAAAAATTTCCAGTTCCAAGTGACTGACATTTTTCATCTTTTTTATAGATTTAGTAGAATTATAGGCTTAAAATAAACAGTAGGAAGTTACGATACATGTATTTATATTGTTTTAGTTCATTTCATTTATTGCATAATACTTTATTTGAAAATAATTCATGTATGAAGATAATTTGTAATTTTTCTGAGAGAAAACTTTACATTAATTGAGAATTTAATGCAAAAAGCCTATATGAATTATACTTAAATGAACCTCAACTCTTAACTAAAAAAAATGTTACAAATTAATTTTCATTTAAGTAAACAGGAAAAAATACGTTGGCAGATGAATATCGAAACAGCAACAGTTATCATTGCCATTAACTACTGTCACGGTGGATATTTTTATAAAATAATATCTACTTTTATAGTTGGTATATTAGAATAACTTTGTCTTGATATATCATCATGTACGGCCAGTGATGTATCATAAGGGTTACATTTTCTACGCGTTGTGCCCAAGTGACCAATAAGGCTTTCTTAGTGAAAGAAAAAGTTACTATATTATTTTGAAAAAAGGCAAACTAATACAAATTTAAAGTATTAACTTGATCACTCAAATTCAGTCTAAAAGAGGATGATAAATAAAGGGTACAAACCAAAACCTCAAAGTCCACACCTCATCTCCCCAAAGAAAAAGTTCCCGGCCTCCCAAAAAAAATGATGAGCGTCAGACAAATTATTCACGAAAGTTCTAGAAAGAAATATAGCGTAACAAAAATGCGACGAGCTCCATTTTTCTCGGTTTGAAATAAAACAAAATATTGGAGAAGGTCTGAACATGAATACTCCAGTTGTTACTCAACAAAAAAAAAGCATAGCAGAACTATTCAATCCCCAGGGATTCATAAAAAAAAATAACATATGTGACTAATTACCAATCATTCCAAACTTCCGACATGATGCATAAAGTGTGCACTGCGAAAAAGCAACAAGCAGCGAGGTGCTTGGAAAAGAGCAATATCTGTAAAAATATAAAGATGATCGGTCGGTAAGCATTTGCTTTGTAAAATAAAAAATAAATATTTATTCAATAATTAGAAATATTACATGTAAGGGGCTGACTTATAAGAGCAACACCACAACTACTTTTAACAGTAGTCAATAACTATTTTTAAAATTAGTAAATCACTCACTAATTACGAAATAAATGAGTTAAAAAATTTATAGTTATGGCAATTCAAAGACATAATAAGCGTTTTAGTTGACCAAAACGGGTAAAGAATAATATAAAGGCTACTTGATCTAAAAGTATAGTGGGAGTCAAAGACTCGACATTGCATGGTACTGTGCAACCCATTCAAAGGAATGTCTTTACTTTTGACCAATAAATATTAACTTCTATAAATTCAATTTGTAAAAGTCATTTTAATTCAAAGTTGTAAAAGATAGATTTTATCTTATTATAAAATCTTGGTCACGAATTTCAATCATATTAAATTTAACGAATATTTAAGAAGGTCTGAAGTAGGGCGGAGATTACATCGCAGATAAACGAACTCCTTGGCCGGTAAAATAATATAATTTAGATGCCATCGCAAGTAATGTGTATTTTAAATAACAGTGGATAAAATTAATAAGTAATTCTGCAATATAAACTCAAATTGCAATATAAACTCATTTTTCTAAATATGAGGACACTTTTTTTTATAAATATAATGATATCCAATAAAATACGTAAACAATCAGAAAAAGTTTTACTAATTTAATACACAAATTCGTCACTTGAAATACTTTTTGAAGATACAACTTTGTCAAAGAAATTTCCTAACTTAACGGCGCCAGAAGCCTCGGGTGTTGTCCTCGTTATCTGGCCCCAAAATACGAAGCATTGTCCCCGGGTCTTTCCTTCGAGATGGGCCCCGAACGGTCGCCAATAGCCCAATATGCAGATCTAGTGCGACATCCAATGCAGTGTCCGTTCCAGAGCATATTTTAAGGAATTTCCACTGGTGGGGCAAATAAAATTTTGAAGAAAGTATAGAACCAAAAAAGTTAATGAAAACTTGGTATTTAAAATATCAAATTTAAACTAATTTAATAAACTTAGTTTAAAATTATATGTTCAGTAAAAAGTTTATTTAATTTTTTTTATCTAATTCAGGAAATTTTCTAACGGTTCATAAAAGGATGTTTTATTTGCTGTCATAAGGCAAAATTTTATTTAAATATTATTAAATTTAATTCGGTTATTCAATTTATTAATTATCTAAAAAATAAAGTACATATACATCTAAATATGTACACTTAGGTAAACTTTAGACAAATACCCGACCATATTACAAACAAAATGTTCATTTATACATTAATAAGTAGACATTACATTAATTACATAACATTACATTAATAAGTAGACATTACATTAATTACATAACATTACATTAATAAGTAGACATTACATTAATTACATTAATAAGTAACATTTACTTCATAAGATGAACAATAATATTATATATATTTGTATTCGGAAAATATTTTATTTTATAGCAAGCACAAAAATGTAGAAAAATAAGTAGTTTTAAGTTTTTAAAAAACTTTATCATATCAGTGTATTGTAATATACATTAGCTAAGGTTAGACATAATAATTTCTTTAAACTTGTTGTCATTGGTGAAAAATGCTTTTACATACTCTCAGTCCTTGTAAATTGCTGCTTCTGGCAACTTTTGTTGCCGTTCCTTCATCTGCAGAAATTTTAGCACTTACGGGCGGGGATTGAAAAAGGCTGTTCCTTTTCCATTTAAGGCTATGATGATTCTCTTATTAATAGTGTCGACGAGATTAGCTTACTGCCTATGATCTGACATCAACATGTTGTAGCAGGAATGAGATACTACGTTAGTAATATTCCTGGCGTAATAACATGAAAATTATGTGAATAAAACTCCTCTTCCAAACTCTACAATCCTTAAAACCCCCATTTTTTGAAAATGTTAAATAATTCGTTTTCAAGATTAAAACAAATGAAATATTCTGGCAGGGAAATAGAAATTTATTGTGAATCAGAGTTATTCGATATTTATAACAGTATTCTTTAAAAATAAAAATATTGGAAGCATGCCTTTTTCCTCTAAGTATGCTAAAATAAAAATTTAAGGTAAATAGTTAAAAAAAAAATCAGTATTAAATGGCATTTACAAAAGTCTTGACTATTTTTTACATTGTTTTGAGGTAATTTATTTTTTTAATCAAACTTTTAATTTCATACACTTTTTCATTTCTATCAACCTTTCTTAAAGTTACTCATATGTTTAATAACGTTTCATGTAACGTACGAAATAAATATCCAATGAAAGATTTGGCGGCGAGGCAAAGACGTACTGTCCCAGAACTTGAATATATTACCGCATGGCTTTTTATGTATGATAGTTGGCAATTTTGTTAATAATTCGATTAGCCTGTTAGCCATCAGCGATTAGACATTTTTAAAAAGTAATGTACCCAATTTTTTTGTAACTTTTTGATTAATTTCTATTGGCATCAATATATTGAGAATATATAAAAATACAACGTTTTCATAGCAATTTTAATAAAAAACATTTGATTCATTTTCGATCATACGTAAGTAACGAATTATTTTAACCTTATTCTTGCTGTCGTTTCCCTCTAGACATCAGTACAATAATAACTTATATATCCTAATTTTAGTTACCTTAGAATTATACATCAATGATATATTTTGCTCATATAAAGAAAACAATCAAAATTTAAAAAATAAACTAATACATTTATATTCATAAGTATAATCTTTTGAAAAATTGGCTCAACTTCCATATATAGTTATCCATTTTATTAAAAATTAGAGTCTTGAGTCCCTCCTCCCAATAATTTTGAAAAGTTTACGCCTCTGTTTATATTTATTAAAGTTCATAAATAATGATCCCTTCAAATTGTTATTTACATCGGGAAATATATTTTCCCCAAAAAGTACAAATTAGAAATATCTTTTAACTATACAAATAAAATTTAGTTAAAATACACACCGTAAAAAATCTACATAAAAAAAAAAAAAAAGTAATTTACTTACTTTTTGTACGCTGGGTTAAAATGTCTATTAAAATCGAAGTAAAAAATAGGTCTAAGGAATAATATTGGTACGTCTACCCACACCTCAAGTCTATATATTTCTACCCTACCCTTCAAATACATGCCAGTTATAACTATAAAATGCCCGACTATAAAAAAAACAGCTGGTGTCCACTTAAGAGGCGTAGATAAGGAAGAGTGCAATAAAATGATTTTGAAAAGTAGGCGATTCGAGGTGTATTGTCAACTGGTCGAACACAGAAACTTTCGGAAAGGAAATTGGGTCGTAAAATTGAAGAGTGTGGGTAATTCGTTATCAGCAAGTCAGGGAAACTTGACAGTTATCTTCACTAATGAGACAATTCTCAGTTCTGAACAAAAAAGGAGTGTGGATAAGAAAGACGGGGGGAGGGGTCAAGGGATGTGAAAGCTTTTCTCCCTCGCGGCGAAATAGGACCTTTTCATAGGAAGGGACATCTGTCTCTGTGCATTCATTCCTATGCTACAACTTCAAGTTTATGTTTTTTCAATGGAAAATGGATTAAACAAAAAGTCCGGTGGGGCAATTCTGTATGACTGGTGGGGCATTTCTACACACTGGTGGGGAAAAATCCCCACCAACTCTATGTTAAAATAGGCCCTGGTCCGTTCAGATGTCTATTTTAAGTTTAATCTCACAAGTTGGGCAATTTTTAATCTTCCCTCGATTTCATTTGCATAATTTTCTCTGGGCTTAAATTTTCCCAAATCAGGGATTTTTAAAACTCGAAATTCCCAACTTTTGAGGTTTCCCCCGATTATATGGGGCTCGAGCTTCACCCCCCCCCCCAACCCCCCCGGCGCGAAGCACCTGACGACCGGAACAAAACCGCAAATAACAGAGTAATAAAACAATTTTTATTATCGAAATAACGTCAAAAATGCGCAGACGTTCGGCGTCTATAGGATATGCAATACTACATTTTAATATAAAAAGGTATTAAAGTATTGTTTGTTTTTTCAAAAATAAGAACAGAATAAGCGGATGCAAGCATTAATTTTTACAGGGCCAATGGATAACGGATTATCGGGGACAACCTAAGTTGAGCTTTTAAGCAATTGAATATTTATACATATCATAGCTCCCGCTTAAGGTTCAACTTAGGTTGTAGCTATCTGTCTGGAACACACTGGCGTTGTGTTGGCTGCAGACTGCATTAGACAACTCCATCTGTAGCGTTGGGAGCTTCAGCGTCGTATCGTGAACTCTGAAACCCAGTGGCGTAGCCAGGATTGTCCGAAGGGGGGGGTCCACAAATTATTTTTGGTCCGACCAAAACCAAATAATTTTTTTTTATTAATAATTGATTTGAATTTTTTTTAACTAATAATTTTAATTAATCATTTCAAATAAATTTAATTAATAATTTGAATAAAATTTAGTTAATAATTTGAATAAAAGTTAATTAATAATTTTAAATTAGCAATTTTAATTGATAATTTTAAATTAGCAATTTTAATTGATAATTTTAAATTAGCAATTTTAATTGATAATTTTAAATTAGCAATTTTAATTGATAATTTTAAATTAGCAATTTTAATTGATAATTTTAAATTAGCAATTTTAATTGATAACTTTAAATTAGCAATTTTAATTGATAACTTTAAATTAGCAATTTTAATTGATAATTTTAAATTAGTAGTTTTAATTAATCATAATAACTTTTAAGTAGTAATTTTAAATTAGTAAATTTAATTTATGATATTTTTTAATTTAAGCAGTAGTTTTAAATTAAAATTTTAATTAATAATTTTAATTGATTAAAATTATAATTAAATTATAAATAAGATGTAAATTAAAAGCTTAATTTTCGCAGGTTAATCTTTAGTCATTTCCTAATTTAAATTACTAACAAACCTAGCTGACATTTTATTGGGATTTAAGTCTGTAGCTAAATATTGATGGGGAGGGGGGGGGGGGGGTCCGGATTGAAGCAATTTTAAATTAGTAATTTTAATTGATATTAATAATTTTTTAGTAGTCATTTTAAATGTGTAAATAATTCTTTATTATATAATTAAAATAACAGAATAATAATCATTATTTTCCGGTTAATTTTATCATGCATGACTGTGGCATGACATGGGGGAGGAGGTTTCATTGTTTGCGTGACGCAGCAAAACGGTTTATTGCGGCAAAATCACAACGGAAATTGGCGTTGCTCGTAAAAAAAATCAAACAACTGAATAAAAAATATATTATTATAAAAAAAACATTGATTTGTAGAATCTGTGAAGCTAGACAATGGAAAAATGCTTGCCTAATCATCAGCACGAGATGCAGCGCCGCAAAAAAAAATCAAGAAAAAGGTTATTAACACAGATTTAAACGAGAATCTGTTGACCCCACCCTTTGTAAATAGAGCCAATTTTATTCCCAGTGATACTCAAAATTCCTTAGACAGAGTTACTCAAAGTATGCTTGTTTTAATTTCTATAGAGAATTAAATAATTAAAAAAAATTAAATGAAAAAAAGTTAACAAAGTATTCATTTCCTAAATGTTCGATTATCAAGTAGCTTTTGGAGAGGGGGCTAAATTTGGGGTTCATGATAACACCACACTGTATTTCCCCCCTAACAATATTCTCTGGATCCGCCCTTGGAATAACACCCCCCCCCCCCTTTCCCATACACACATTCATTCGGGTGAAAGATGTTCGAGAATCTTTTAACACTATAGTGCATAGTGTAGCATATATGCTACACAACTTTAAAATGGCCACTATTTGCATCTATTGAGTTTTATGTTAACTATTGTAGTATTGTCACGTAGGAAACCATGTGCCTAGTTTATATAACCGCCGATGGGTCCTTATCTTTATATAATTATTGCGATAAATGCAATCAGGGGCTTGGAAGTCTGTAGTTCTAAAACTGGCTCATGAAGGTTAATTTTTCGAAGATAGTTTTATTACTTATAAGTATAATCTGGCTTTACAAAAAATCCTAGCTAATACCAGAGGTCAGTAGATTGTATTTAGCTATATTTTCATACTTTTTGAAAATTATTTTAGTAATTACGTCAACATTTACATGTGTTGCATATCTGCTACATCATGGGCTAAATGAACTTTTCAGCCGAACATTTTTAGGAGTGTTATGTTTTAGTTATGTGAGTTTTTAACTATTTTTTCGTAATTTATTTATTTTGGGGGTATTTTATTGGTTTTAGATGTCCAAAACATTTACATTTGTAGATAAAGATGGGAAAAGGAGCATAAACATGTTGCAACGAGAGGACAATGAAACAAAATTCTTAGGAAATTTTAACCTTCCTAATGAAGTACTCAGTTTGGAGACTCCATTTCAGTTCTTTTACTTTTTAGATGACAGCTTTTATGACTATGTGGTTCAACAGACTGTCATTTACAGCACCAAAAAAGATCATAACAAGGTGTTTAAATTTTCAAATAGTATGCTGCAAAAATATCTTGGAATTTGTATTTTTTCTTCACATATGAACGGCCTGCTAAGGGATTTATGGAACCAGTGCTGGGAAATGAACTTGTAAAAAGTACAATGGTGTTAAACACCTTCGAGAAAATCCACGGCCTTTTGCATTTCAACAATAACGTAAATAAGTTACCTCATGACCATCCTGATTACGATCACCTTTTCAAACTTAGACCTATCGCAAAGCACATGAATAAAATATTTCTGACTAACTCAATGGAGGAATTTCTAAGTGTTGGTGAGCAGATGTGCTTCCCATAACTGGCTGTACTGACTGGTAACTGACCAGTATCCTCCATAATGTGGTAAGACAACAAGCTGGTTCATTTGATCTCTACATTATATGAAGTTGAGCCAACTACCACAATAAAGAGATACAACCAGAAAACTTAAAAACGTGACGAGGTTGAATGCCCTAAAATAATTAGAGCCTATAACAAACACATGGGTGAGGTAGATTTACTAGATAGTCACATTGGAAGATATAGTATCACTATGAATGTAAGGAAGCATTGGTATCTAAGGCTGCTCTCTCTTTGTTGTATCTCGCAGTAATAAATAGTTGGATAATATACAACAGACTTCCAGAACAAAAATTCTGAAAAGAAATTGCAACCACCCTGTGTCAAATTTGTAACGAGGAAACACCACAAAGGGGATGTCCAACATGCTTGGACCATCCAAGACAAAAAAAATCTGCTGTTTTTAGGCCTCTGCATGATGTCAAAAGAGATGCGTTTGACCACCGGCCCGAATGGGAAGACAATAGAAACCGGTGTAAAAACACAGGCTGCAATGGTTTTACCTTTATAAAGTATTTTAAATGTAAATTGAAACTTTGCCTCAACAAACACAAAAATTGTTTCAAATCTTATCACAAATAAACTTTAAAAAAAAATATTTTCTTAAATTACTAATAATTATTTTTATCTACCTTAGATATTTTTTTAATTATAGATTTTGTTTAATTCTGACTCCTGCATGTTCCAAACGTATTTTCCTTGTAAAAAGTTAAAATAGAACAAAAAACGCTTCGTTAGCGCATGGTGTTGCATATATGCTACACAACGGTTTTAATTGATTATTTAATTAAATAAGCACTTAGGATTTTTTTTGTATATTTTTCCAGTGGTCCAGAGGCAAAAAGTAAAGCAAAACATTTTATGTCAATAAGAAAGAAAAAATCATGTACTACAGGGTTAAAGTAAAAAAATTTAAAAGTTTAACGGTCTGTTCATAGTTTGCAGCATGATTAACGGCTTGTTTAAAAAAGCCTGTTAAAACGAATTCTTTTAAACACATTAATATTTATGAAATAAAAGCCGTTGCGTCTAAGGGCATATAAAAGGATCTTTACTACAAAAACAATATATATGATGTGATACAAATATTCGGATATTCGTTTCAGAATACTGATAGGTAAAAACAAAACTTCATTTGTAGATTATAAAGACTGTTTGTTTAATAAGGTAAAAAATATAGAATGATGAATCTGTACATTGTATGATGAATCTGATGACATTGAAAGATGACATGAAACCTGGAAAGTTTCATGTATATAAATATGGATGTCAATTGGTTAGAGGTGTCTAAGCAAAGAGTGCTCAAACACTCAGTCTTATGTGGAATTTTGAAAATGTTGTTGATTAGTCTTTATAGTTTCAAGGTATCAAAATTACACAAGAACCTTTAATTTTAGAATAGAATATCATTATAGAGTAGATTGGGATTATATCTCAGCATATATAAAAAATTTCCGGAAAGATTTTTAAGGATGATAAAATTGAAACTAGAGTCAATTGAGATATTGTTTCTCGATATGAAAAGCTATCCGAGCCGTTTATAAAGTCCCTTTCAAATGTCCCACAAGGTTAACAATGGCGGTTCGTGGACAACAGCAAGTACAGCCAGGCTGCACCTAAATTTATTAGTGTATTTTAAAACTAAAATCAGATATTTTACTAATTTTCTTAAATGAAAATTACAATTGAAAATGAAATTTCTACGGTAAGTAAACAAAATCTTAAGTTTTCACTTCGCAGTTTTCAGTAATTTTGTTATCAAGACTGATATTTTTGGGAACAAATATAAACATGCTTCTAATTTTATGCAAAAGCTTTAACGATTACGAAAATATTATAACAGTTGTGGTTGGCAGTTCTGCTTCAGCAATTTAATTTTAAAATTTTGGCAACTAAAGAAAAATTGCTAGGTGCCAATGACTTCTAATTTTTGTCTCCTAATTTCAAACCCTGCTAGTGCTACGTTAATTCTACCAACCATGTCCGATGAAAAGTATGGAATTTGGTTATATCAGAAGATGAGGACAACACCCGAGCTGGCATTTCACTCCACAAACTTCTACACCACAACCAATGAGAAGACATTCGGACCACGGCAGCTTTATCTCATTGGCAAACAACAAGGATCGAACTCGCAACCTTCTGATTACAAACTTGCTGCTCTTCCGAAGACAGGGATCGAATATGCTATCTTTCGATTACAAGTTCGTTGTTCGAATTTATAACGAATTAGAGTTACACAATAGACTGTTTGAGATGATCAGATAATAGTACTTTGTAATTTTAAACCACGGTCAGTTGATACGAACAACGAATTAGGTAGCATCTTATTCTCCATAATTGACACAAGATTTATCTTAAGAGTGTGATTGTTTCATGTTCAGTGATGAATATTAATAATATAATTAAAGATGTGGGTGTAAGAACAAGACAGCTCAAGTTTAAAAAAAATTTCAGGATGAACCAAAAACACTATGTTTTCCACCACCGTATGGAAAATCCAGCACAGCTTCTTTCCATTGTATCTCTATAGCCATTGCTTAGAGCTGTTTGGTTCTAGCACCAATCGATAGAGGATTTTTTTATAGGAATAAGAGAAACTGTTAATCAGAAAAAGTGGAGCTGTCTGGTTATTACACCCACATCTTCAATTTGTTCAGAAATGTTTTTTTTAAAGTCAATTTACTATATAACTGTGTACAATTTTATTCTTTTAACAAAATGTGTCCCATTATTAAGTCTAAAATATGCTTTACAAACACGTTCAGTTAAATATCCAGATGGGGTATTTTGTTAACGGCGCCAAGATCGAGCTCCGCTGTCTTCTTCATCTTCCTCTTCTTCTTCCTCTACTTCATCAGACTGCATTTCAATCTTTAAGGAATGCATTTGGTGTTAATACAGAGTTAGGTATAAATAATTTATAGTTCAAATTTAATTTATTAAATTGAAAATAATAAAGGATATTAAAAAAAATTATACATGCTTATTTAGGATCAAGAAAATTTTACAATTATTAATAGGTGGATAAAAATAGAATATTTTTATGTATACAAAACAGCTAAAATGTATTAAGGTAATTTCAGTTCTATATCCAAATGATAAAATTTAAAATTGTGGTTTATAGTTGCATAATGAATATCTTTAAATAAACTTACAGTTTTTTGTTCTGGATTCTCATTACTAAAATCAGGAGTATGATTGATATTTAACTGAGTATCATTAAACCAAGAAAGAGTCAAGTTCTTGTCTTCAAATTTGGCTCCATAAAAGTATGCCTAAAAATATATTATGGTATAATTTTTTTTCATAAGATCAAACACAAAGTGTTAAAATTAACCAAAAAATATTTCAATTGAATATTTTCGGCTACTTATTTTTATGTATACAGATTATAAAAGGTGTATTAACATGTTTTTAAACTACACTACATTCTGCCTTTGCATCCTTGGCGTAGTGTCTGGTCATCTAAAAATTCTGCAATCACCACAAAAAAAAAAAAATTGATAGAATTTTTAAAAAACTTCTCTAAAGAGAATTTCAGCATTATGCTGTCATCAATTTAACAGAAAATTAGTTTAATTTTTCATAGTCTTTGAACTGAATACGAGATGACAAGTATGCAAAAATTTCCTGCAAGTCACTGTTTGTAGCGTATAAGACATGGAGAGACTAAATGAGTAGTTCAAATGCGAAAACAGTTATCTACAAATTCGAAAAATTAGATTTTGGTACCAATAGGTACTTTATAACTATGGCTTCAATTTTAAAATATCATAAAGAAGCAATATCCATTATTTAATCATAAATTTGAACATGAGCATCAGCAAACGGGATTTCTGATTCCATGTCAAATTAACACAAGGAAATGCATTTTTTTCTGCACCATCTCCGATTTATTTTTAAATTCAGCGTGCTTGTTAGACATATTAAGAATGTAAAGCATACAAAATTTTAACCTCTTTATGCCGGTTTGTTTTTTAATTATTTGCATTTAAAAATGGTTGAAAACGTAAAATTTACCCTTTGATGGCTACATTTAAACTACCATAACTTATGTTTTAATTAACGGAGAAATAAATTTGGTATCGTTTTAAAGCTCTTTAAAAGAGCTTAAAAATTATTTCAAACGCAAAGTTTTTAGGGGGAAAACATGTCAGGGTTATAACATTTTAAGGCAATTGAAATGTTTTCCCCAAAAAAACTTGGTGTTTGATATAATTTTAAATCCCATTTAAAGAGCTTTAAAACAAAAACAAAATTATTTATCTGTATCAATTAGAAGAGTAGTTATGGTAATTTAAATCTAGCCATCGAAGAGTAAATTTTACGTCTTTAGCCATTTTTAAATGCAAATAACTAAAAACTAATATGCTTAAGAGGTTAAAATTTTCCATGTTTTACATTCTTAATAGGTCTAACAAGTTCACCGAATTTCATAAAAATCGAGCTGGTGAGGAAAATGAGTGTGTTGATTTGACATGGAATGACCCTTAGTTGAAATGGGGTTGTAGTGGCCTTTGCTGCTTAAACAAAAACAAGATGGCAACACACCCAGTTGCGAAACATCAGACATTAGATATTTTTTTAGAATACTTTTTAAAACACTTTATATAGATGAAAGTAGGCATGGCAGCTGCCATGCCATGTTTTCTATAAAAAAGTTTCTTACCCCCCTGTTTGTGAGGAAAAAAAGTATTTATCTTCAAAGTCACTTTTGCTATGTCACGCAAGAGACCCTTTTCTCTCATGTCACGCCACAGTCGCGTATGATGACTTGAACGTATAATGATGAAGTTTGCAATGCCCCCCCCCCCTCCCAATTAAGTCTCCAAAAATCGTGAAATGGGCAAATTATGAATATACTATAGATACAATTTAAATAGAGAGCAATATTTACAGAAGAGTGATAATTGTATTTTATATATAGGGTCATTAAATTAACGCCAAAATTACGAACGTCACAGTTTTGGAGCAGAAATCGAGCATTGCAATTCGGGTAGGTGCAACACCACTGCATATTCAGTTAAGTCAATTAGTTTTGCAAAAAAGAAAAAATACACAGCAATTTAAAAAAACTGATATTTGACAGATTGTGGCTTTTAGCAAAAAAATATCCTGCTTCCTCATTAAAGTGCATTTTTCTCAAAATTGCACTCCACTCGCCCCTATATAGAGTGAACACTGGTTGTTTATATAAAAGTCAAACTTTCATAAGTTGTTATCTACATCCAAATTCAATTTACTTGCTAAAACAGTTTCAAAGCGCAACGACAGAAATTCGGAATTTTCCGCAATAGCAAAAGTACACAAATTAGTAATCTATTAGTTTGTCTACAGATAGTATAAAAAATTATATTCTAGAGAAATCTTTATTTAAAAGTAGTTCCTAATTAAATCAAAAGTAAAACAGATGTTTAGCTGCTAGTAATTTACTTACCGCTTCAGCCTCAGCTCTAGTATAAAAAGCTATGACAATGCCTCCAGAAATTTCATCCAATTTTTCAATTTTGCCAAATTGCTGAAAATTATTAAAAGTATTAACACAGTACAACTACTTAACCTACTGTATTCCAAACAAGAATATTAAAACAATTTATTGACAACAATTTAACTATTTTGTAATTATTTGACTACAATTTCTGAAAAACAATGTGTATCCAGTTTTTTGCATGATTTATTTATCTTCATTTAATAAGTTAAATACCTGGGCATCTTTTGGAAAATTAAGTATGTAGTTACAGTATAGAATTTTATGTAAAAAAAGTCTTAAAAAATATATATTTTTTCAAACATATTGTGTATAGAGCTGCTATTAACTACCATCTGATACCAGAAGATGTTTTTACCTGAATGTCAGAGTTCTGCTCTTTTGTCACATTAATCTTTGCATATCAGGTTTGTATATAAGAGGCCTTAATTACTCCTAGTGAAGGACAAATGCATATTTATCATCTAACTAGCACATGTTTTACTCTACCAAGAACAACATTCTACCTTGATACCACAGGTATAAATACAGTCAACCTTGCTAACCATATGACAGAGCGAGGAGCGCTATCTATACATCCTCATCACATAACACCTAGACCACAGGGATTTATACCAGTAGAATGTAAATATTGTACCAAAAATTAAGTATTCTAATGTCCATAAAATGACTAGTACCTAAACATATAAAAAAAAGTGTTTCAGGGCCCTGATGACATGACAAAAACTCTAAATATAGTAGTAATATTTTCAAACCTCTTCAAACAGTCATGTCAATACCAAAGAACATAAGCAAATTATAAATGGCAATTAGACGTGTCTATAATAAATCCAGGATCCAGTATTCGTAGATGTCTAAATAACAAAAAATTAAATTTACTTATTCTCTATCTTTTCATGTCTTATCCATCTAATTTTATTGTTTATTTAAGCATTCCAATGCACATGTTATATGTAAATTATAATTGAAAACTGGGAAAGTAGAAAGGTAAAAATAAAAGTTTTGAAATATTTTGAATAAATAAAATATATAAAAACAGCATTATAAATTAAGTATCATAAAATAATTATGTTATTTGAGATGTAAAAAAACAAAATCAAGTAAATGTTTAATAAACTAGCATGTACAGTATTTATTATATATAGTAAAAGCCCTTTTATCTGGAATAATCGGGAAATGAGAGTTTCTTTTTAAACAAATTTTCCGGTTAATTGAATATTACTTTTTCTCGTCAAATTTCGATTACTGTGCAATATTTGGAAGAAATTTAGGTGTATTAGAATAAAAGCACTTTTAAACAATTAATTTATAATACTATAAGAATATTATGATTACAATTTTGTTTTAGGTTTGATGAAATATTCAGAATACCTGCAGAGTTCAGATCAGGTGAAAATATATTGATTGTTTCTAAAGTTCAATGTAATTTTGTAGAAATAAATGAAAGAATTTCAAGCAAAATATGCTCTTCCAATTAGCAAAAATAGCATCATGAATAAACAAATATAAAAAGCATTCTAGGGCCGTTACTGGAATACGATTTCACACTATACTATTTCCAATTGAAAATAATTCATAATTACACAAATTATTCTTTAGATTTAAAAGGAATAAATATATTTTTCCAACGCCAACCAATTCCTCGTTTACATTTGTTAATGATAAAATGCAATAGAAAAATCAAAACATTGCTCAGGAATTGTTTACAGCTACTGCCCAGCTCAAATCAGAACAATAATGTAACCAATGTCATGTATCCGCATGTTTGCTACAAAACAGCCTACCTGTTTGTATTTTCAAGGTCAAACTGTGGTTTGGGCAGTCAGATAAAGCAGCATACAAATTGAAACTTTCACTTTTGATTCTCAAATAGAAACTCGGTTTGGGAGAAAATCCATATTTGGAGAAAATAATTCTGTTGGAGGGAATTAATTTTTCCCACACTAAATTTTGTCGCCAAATCCCATTAAAAAAATTTACAGTTAAGACTATACTATAGGGTATGGGGTGTCTTTTATTTGTCAATAGATGGCACCACTAAAAATTTCTAAGAGGGGAAAAAAGTACAGGATTTTTTCCCGAAAGTCTTCATTTCACTCTAATTTATCCCTATATGTCCACAGAAGCACGGGCAGAAGTTAGTAATTTATTGCTTCGCCCTCTCCCCGCCTCCTGTCATTTTCACTTGAATGGACGGGAGAAAGATCCCATCCATTCAAGAAACCCCCCTTACTTTTTACGACTTTCAACAACTGACATGCCCCCACTTGGTCTTTCTCCTACATAACTGTGTTCCGAACATTTTCAAACAAAATAATGTGAATGGAAATGACTAACAATCACACACATGATTTGTTTTACGTTTTCTCTTTTGTTCAGAGCATTACGAGGAGTAATGTGTTTTACTCACTCAATTTTATTTTTCATTAAAATTAATAAATATTGAACCTCATCGTTTATCTCCTTGGACCAAAACTAATAGTTATATTACTTGTATATCAATTATCAGTCATTAAAATGTGTACAAAAAATTATTAATGTTTTTATAAATTATCATTAAACTCGAAGATAGGTAATAGGCATAAGACAGATACAGATTGCATCTGATATATGCATTTATAGCGTTATTTTTAAATTGGTTGTTATTGAAGTTTACTCCAAGTTGAAATGTTCTCTATCCAAAATAATTTAATTTTTATTAAAATCGAAGAGTAGAACAATAGAGTCATCCACTGTATCATAAGGTTTGGTACGTGAATTCTTTCTACGCACTGCGTTCTCGTTAAGATCTAGATCTCTCCGCACTTTTCAGTAGATTAGAATTATTGGTATTATTTTGTTCGTCTTGAGCATTTCTTTCAACACGTTTCAATTGATTTTACCACAATTTGACTTCAATGGGATATTTTGGCTCTAAAGTGAAATGTTGGTGATTCTCTTCAATTTAAACAAACGCTCGCCACGATCCGTACCTGACGATTAGAACTGAAGTTACAGCGGTTAAACCGACCAGAGTATGTTCATATTTGGAATAATTTTCCCTCCTACACGGTACAAATGACATGCGGGATGGTAGTGGATTAGTGACTAGCTTGGGAGGCGTCGGCTACTGGCTACGTGATTATCAGTGTTTATCAATCCAAAAATTATTGAAGTTAAGAATTATTGACACATATATTTAGTTATCATACAAATGTTAAGTTAAATGTACGAACACAACAGTGCATATTTTAAGGAATTTTAACTGGTGGGGCAAATTGAATTCTGCAGAAAGCCGAATCCCAGAAGTTAATGAAAACTTTGTACTTAAAATAGCAAATTTTAAACTAATTTAATTAATTTAGTTTAAAATTATATGTTCTGTAAAAAGTTAGTTAACAAATTTATTTAAAAGAAATTATCGAATTCATGAAATTTTCTAACGATGCATAAAAGTATTTTTCATTTGTTTTCATAATGCAAATTTTATTTAAAAAAAAATTTAATATTTTTTTAAAAAAAATCTAATGTTTTGTATTTTAAAAAATATATTTCCGCCATTTTATTTCACACAAAATGTAAAGTTTTAAATCTATAGTATATATACATCTAAATCCGTATACTTAAGTAAATTTCAGACTAGTACCCGAGCATATTACAAACAAAATGGGCATTAATAACATTACATTAATAAGTAGCATTTACTTTATAAGGTGAACAATAATATTCTATTTATTTGTATTCGAAAAATATTTTATTTTACAGCACAAAAATGTAGAAAAATAAGTAGTTTTAAATTTTTAAAAAACATAATACTTTCTTAAAACTCGTTATCATTTCTGAAAAATGTTTTTATATAATTTCTGCTTTTGTAAATTGCTGCTCCGACAACTTTTGTCGCCGTTCCTTCAGCTGCAGAAATTTTAGCACTGAAGGGCAGTGATTGAAGAATGCTGTTCCTTTTCCATTTAAGACTATTATGAGTCTCTTATTAATTGTTTCGAGATTATCTGACTGCCTATGATCTGACATCAACATGTTGTAGCAGGAAATTACCCTTTCCACTTGCATGGAATGTGGTGCGACCACGAGTTAAAATTACATGAATGGAACTTCTCTTTCAAACTTCACTTCCCTTAAAGCCCACATTTTTTGAAAATATTAAATAATTCTTTTTCAAGATTAAGACAAATAAATTATTCTGGTGGGGAAATAGAAGTTTATTGTGAATCCATACACGTAGGTAAGAGGGTGGTTCAAGGGGTTCAAATCCCTCCCATTGAAAGTCAAGAAAAAAATTCAAAAAATCGAATTACTGTAAAAATCATAAAAATACTTTAAAAAAATAGAAACATTTCAATTTCTAGTATAGTACTCCTTGTTGAGTTGCATGACGGAAAACCTGTTATTTCCCGGGGGTCTTACCTAGTTTTCAAAAGGCTTCAAAAACTTGTTTAGTAGTCATTTTATCCCTAACTAAGTCTAACATGACGTCATCGTGTTGCATTATCTAGCATTTGAATTTCGGCGACAAAGGAAAAGGTCGTCAGACGGGATCTATATATTATTTTAAACAAGGAATCTTAGAGTTTGTATTTGTTCTCTAAATTTATTTTGTAATTAGTGGCGATATTTACTAATTTTTAAAAAGAGTTCATGACTGATATTGGTAACAATTTTATGAAAAATAAATTATAACTGTTGTTGTTTCAATACTTATATTCTAACATATTTACGTTTACTTGAATAAAAATTAATAAGTTAAAAAAATGAGGGGGGTAGTTTTTTTTTTTTTGGGGGGGGGGAGGGGGAGATAAGTTAATCAGTCACTGAACCACCCCCATGAAAAATTTATACCTACGTGCCTGTGTGAATCAGAGTTATTTGAGATTTATAATAGTATTATTAAAAAGAAAAGTATGGGAAGCTTTGCCGTTTTCATCGAAGCATGCACATCTAAAATAAAAATCTAAGATAAGTAGTTGAATAAAAAAAACTAGTATTAAATGACGTTTACAAAAGTTTTGACTATTTTTTGCATTGTTTTGCAGTAATTTATTTTTTTAATCAAACGTTCAGACACTTTTTTATTTCTACCAAACTTTATTAAAGTTACTCATATATTTCATGTAACCTACGCATAAACCTAAGCTCCCTCCCCCCCCACTCGCCTTTTTCACAACCATACACGAACGGACATTCTTTAAAATTTATTACTCAAACCAAAGTTTCCTTTCAACTTTTATGAAAGATAACATGTAAAAATAATAGAAAACACTTACTTATTTTTTGAAAATAAAATCAATACTCCTATCAAACTTGCGAATCGGTCAATTTTAATATTAATTTAAGTAAAGAAACAACAACACACGTGCAAACTTATCGAAAACTGTTTCCGTTTGGAGAGATTCTTTACCGTTTTCCGTCCTCCACCCGCCTCGTGGAGGTTAATAATTCTGAAATTATCGTTTTCCTCCACCCCGCCTCGCCGATTCAGCAATGAACCAATCATTTATTTGAAATCCCTAGTACAGCTAATTTGAAAAAATCCTTTTGCGCTACGTTTGTGTCGTCACATCCTCCATTTTAGCGTGCTGGGGAAGTCATACTACGTAAGGTTGCCATGGCAACGATGCAGCCGATTTCGAACTTCGCTTTTTAGCTGCAATTTTGATTGAATGGAGTTTTTGTTTTTTCTTCTCCTGAATTTGTGCATTACGGAAACACGCTTGCTATTTATCGGAGATTTTTTTTACTTAGAGTTGAAATTTAATCTCCATTTCCAATTCTAATCTTCATTTAAGAAAATTAGTAAAATATATAATTTTAGTTTTAAAATATAATAAAATTAGGTGCAGCCCCGGCTTTGCTGTAGTGGGCGAGCCGCCACTGCATTTCACTCTTTATTTTACCAAACAAACTTTGAAATTAATTATTAAAAAGGATTAATATCAATGTTTTAAAAGTAAATATCAGCATTTTTTCTACAAAGTTTTGCTAAGTCACGCAACCACCGAGTTCCTTGTTACGCCACAGCCAAGCATGATAACCACTTTTCCCCTAAGGGTGCGGGACGTAATAAATCAACGGTCCCGGATTTGGGGTGTTTTATTTTAAATTAAACGTAAATGTGTTTTAGTATTATTGAGTAGAATTTTTTATTTGTTAAATTGTTTTTTTCACTCATGTGGCATGAAGAACAAGGAAAAGTAGAGTTTACTATCGTGAATACGTTCTGCAGATTTTTACCATATTAATTTTTTGTAGCCTCTTTCTGAGAAGAATGCAAACATCATAAAATGAAACAATTTTAGAAATCAGTATTTATAAAATTTTTATTTATGAAATTCAAAATTATAAAGGTTTCATTTAGTATTTCTCAGTCAGTGGCTAGCCTGGAGAAGGGTCGATGGGGTTGGGCACACTTTGAAATTTATATTGGAGATACAAAAGCATCAGAATTTTCCTCACATTGTTATTTCATTACATTTTAAACAAAATATAATAATTTTCATTTTGTGCTTTTTTACGAATTGCTTTATACCAAAATCTCATCGTCATATTCTTTTACACTCGCTACCTTCTATAATTATATATAAATCAGAAATACACATAAATAACTTATGCAATACTACAACCTTGAGAGTTTTTTTTTTTAATTATTATTAAACCTTTTTTATATTCTCGTACATTCTTTCTACAAGACCAAATCATTTATACAAATTTAAGGTAACATTCGTATGTAAACAATTAAAGTATCGCAGCTAATTAACTAATTAATGATAATTTTGATTAATTATCACTTATATAAGTAATTAAAGTATATTCTTTCTTTGACTTGCTTGGATAGGATCCTCTTTAAATTAAATACTGGCTACGCTATCTGCTCACACGCAACTTATGCCGATGCCTCTATGATGGAATTGGAACACCATGACTATAGTTTCTTACAACGGACACCACTTCAAGGTCGCTGTGGAAAGGAGAGAAAGTGGAAAAAGCGAAGCTGGCGGTCTGTCAATAAACCGCTTCTGTTCCTTCCCCTCTTGCATTTTGACTGAGTTGCCCCCCTCCCAGCTCCCAGCAACACGGCCATATGTAGGTTTCAGCCCTAAATGGGGGGGGTGCGCTCTGAACCCCCCCCCCCCTTTTGCAAGTGGGGATTTTGGGGGTAATATACCAACCCTTGGGCTCTGAGGAATATCCTTCCTCCCTGTCCACTTGCTCTGTCTCTTCTCAACAATCGCCGTTGAGAAAAATAAAAAGTCGCTAAGAATAATGATGGGTTTGTAGGTGTAAAAATTAATGCTAATTTATAATGAATGCTCATACTAAATTACTTTGCGATTATAAACAAAAAAAAATAATAATGGCTTATGAGAAGTTGAAGTATGAATCTCATTTAAAACACAAAACTACCTGGATAGTCGCTTTTCAAGAAGTCATTGGCAATATAATATTTCAATTCTTTAAAAAAAATACATTGTCTACTCCACAGTGTAAAACATTTATATGATTTTAATAGAGTTGGTTTTGGCACTAAATGTAATTCATGTATTAAATATTAATACGGTAAGTTATATCAGCAGACTAAGTTGCTATAAAAATACGTTTTAACTAAAATGCAAATTCTTTATTACCAAATACTTCCTGTATTAATAAAAGCATCATTTTGAAAGTTGATAATTGGGGTTCCAATGCATATCATTGTGTCAATTTTTTTTTCAAATACACAGTTACAAATATGACATTTTATTTGAATAGTTCGTTAAGTAAAAAATTTGCAATGTTTTATTCTTTTCATTGAAAATTAAAAATAGGGATAATTTCCTATCAAACAAGAGAAAATTGGTGTCAGTCTTGCTATTTTTCATATCGTTAGTGTCGGTATGGTCACCCTAAAAGCATAACAAAGTTCTTCTATCCTAATATCCCATTTAGCTGATTTTAAAGTCAAAAGGAAAAAAGCATAATACACTAATTTTATCTGTTGCATTCTCATTTTACGCATCGTTCACTAATGATCGCGGGACTGTGCGGTGACACGCATCGCACCCCCACACTGATAGGGTGGGTAGTTCTATAAAGCGCAAACCGTCATCTTTACAAGTACTAAATAAATTTCACTTCAAATATTATTTTGCTGCTAAATGTAATTCATGTATTCATTAATATGTATATATTCATTAATACGATACGATATGTGGAGCGTGCATGTGTGCAAAATCAAACATTTGAAAAAATATAAAAAATGAGATAAATGCATTAAATTTTATGAAAAAAAGATTACCTCTATCTGTTTTAGCAACAATAAAAAATAATAAATTCATATATCCAAATACACATTTCCATTTAAAAGTTGGAAATCCGGAAACCTGTAGAAATGCATTAGCAGCAGCCTAACTAAGTCGATTTAAAAGTACGTTTTCAATAAAATGCGCAACGTTATGAAAATTTAAAAATGGGTTTCTAATGCATATAATTGTGTTTTGTTTAAACGCATAAATGTCAATTATAATTTTTTTTTGTTTAAAACGAATAAACATTAAAAAATACCTTTAAAAAAATCTCAGAAAAAAACGTATTGATAATAAGATAATAGCTGCACTGCCCACTTTAGATCTCTCGTTAACCACGAATGAGTTCATAGACCACAGGTTGGGATTGAAATCAGGGACAAGGCACAGAGCAGGGGCACAGAGGGGCAATACAAAAAAGAGAGAGAGAGAGAGAATAAAAAAGAAACACTGCTGTCACCCCCTCTGCCCCTCCCCTTTCGTGTCCCCCTCCTCTTTCGCAAAATTTATTGCGCGACCTATCACCTGGAACGCAGGGGGGGTCTGGGAGACTAATTCTTCCCTCAAGTAAATCCCTATATGGAGGAGGGCGCCACCGTACAATGGCTAAATACTTCAAAAAACTTTCTCAACATCTTACAATTAAATTGCTCCTAACTTGAGTCCAAATTAACTTTTTAAGATGGATTTTGCAGCAATTTATAAAAAAAAATTTTCAAAATGGGTTTATTGTTTTTTATTTTTAATATAATATTTTAGACATTTTTAAAATTAGTTTAAATTGCAGCACTATCTTTCTTTAATTTAAACAAATAAATAATGAACTACAGAAAAAATTATGATAATAACGATTTAGAGAACCTCTTGGACTTCAATATGCAAGAAACCGCGAGTTAATTACCTAAAAATTAAAGTCAGTAGAAGGCATATAGTGTCCCATAGAGATAACATTACGGGCGATTTTCGGTAACCTGGACTAGCACTTCCCCTTAATTGAATGCCGGATAAACGGAACTGTATCATTTTATGAAACTCAAAAGGAAACATGAAAAAAATTCAAAGTTTTAAAGGGAAATTCATAAATACCCAGGGTGTTAATGGATTTTGGGTATATTTACTCAGGCAACACTAATATTTTATGTTTTTCCCATTCATTTAATAATTTTTCTCTTTCACACTAATATTTGATGACAAAAGGTATGTATAAATTGCTTTCAATTTTTTTGAATAAACTATATTGAATTGTTCTTGAAATAGTAGTATTCATATATCCAAAATAAGTATTTCAATTATCTACTACTTTTATTAAGAAATTTACTTTTTAACTTGAACATCAGTTGTCTTACCTTAAAGTGTTTCTGTATATCTTCCTTGTCTGTTGATTTTTTTCCAACTACTAAAATTTTTCTAGGTCGGTGATCAATACTAAGACAGTTAGAGTATCTAGAATTTAAATTCCTTCTAAATGCACTTTTGGGTGAACATGAAGAACTTTCAATTAGACCTAAAGCTTTAGCCTGAAATATATAAATTTTTATACTAATATTTATTTAGAAATTGAAATTATACCAATTAAGTTAGGAAGATAGCAATATTAGCAAAAATACCTGTTCTTAACACATTTCTAATAAATTATAAATTAAAAAAGTACTAAAATATCTATTTGGTTGCTAATATACCGATAAAAACACAATACTCTATGCCAGCGGTTTCCAATGAGCATTAAGCCAAGGACCGCTAGCTAAAACCAAAATATGACATCTTTTTTCATATATGCTCATGAAAGTTTTCATGCTCATTTTCGTGAAAAAATCTCCAATTTTAAATTTTTTAAAAAGCAATCAAATAAAGTATATTTGTTTACTTTAGTTATCTGCAAAGATAACGGCAGAAAAGGTTTAATAATTTTTTTTAAATTCTGAATTCTTTGATTTCGATAACATCAAGAAAATAGTTTCTACAGTCAAACCTCAGTATAACGAACCCGGGATATAACGATCCCTCCATTGTAACAAACTTTTCAAATGGTCCCAACCGAACTCCTATGTCACTAATGTATTTTCAAATGCTTATAACGATCTTCAAAAGTAAGGAACTAAAATTCACAAAGTGTAGTGAACTAAAATTCACATTTTTCAATTTTCATTCATTTTTTCAAGAATTCTTTTCATTCTATTGCTGATTATCGTTTGACTAGTGGACTTTGCATAGGTTTAAAGTCGCTAGTTCGTAAGAGAAAAGCTTTTACCATGAAGGATAAACCGAAAATTAAGAAAATAAAAAATGGTGATCAGCATTTATCTTCAGATATTGAATACGAAGGTGATGTAAGTTCAGGTCCTTCAATTTCTGATGCTAAGGCAGCTGTGAACATGTTGCATAATTTCTTTGCAACAGAAACTGTGGATAAGAATGTAATTGCCTCTTTTATGCCTTCAACTAAAAATTACAACTTTTTTTCAGAATTCAAATAAATATTAGAAGTATAATTAATGTCATTGTTTAATTGTTTTTTTAAGAACAAATATTTCACTTACTTTATTATTGTTCATTACTAATTGTAATTCAGTGTAATAATTTTTTTTTCTCACAGAAATGTGTTTAAGGACTTGAGAAAATTTTAATATCGCCAATATTTAACAATTCGAATATAGTGAACCCTCGGCTATAGCGAACTTCTGAACCAGTCCGTTGAGGTGTCGTTATAATGGGGTTTGACTGTATAATACAAAAAAATTTAATACATCTCAGTAGAATTAATCATCCCCAAGTGTTTTCAGTTTTATATACAAGTAGTAAAGGAGAAAAGGCAATAACAATGCCAAATATGACTACTCTGACACATATATTTTTTTAAAAGTCAGCGGATAAATATTTTTAGCCAATCAGGGCCATAGCTGATCCTCTTTACATATCGTAGCCTTCACTTAAGGTTCAAGTTAGATTGCCCTGACTATAATACCTATATGGCGATCAAACAGTGACCGTGTTTGAATTTAAGAAATGAGTGAATGATTTTTGTGGTACACAATTCAAGTAAAGCTATAGGTTTTGGCCCGTTTTCAACAGAATTTTTTGCTTTTCTAAGCAAATTACCTACAGCAAGTTAATATAGGGATGAGTGATATTAGAATAACAGTTAAAATATATCATTATTTCAATTTACGATAATTAAAGATATTATTTTCAAAAAATAAGTTATTTATTTCTTCAAAAAAGTAGTATTTCAAAATCGAAAATATATATATTGAATAAAATAACTTATTAAAAAATATAATATGTTTAATTTGATCAGAAACGCAAAAACAGTAAAAAAAGAGCAGGTTAAAAAATAAACAAGTAAATAAATTATTAATATGATACTAAAGAGGAACTGGAATAGAATAACGCTTTTCTCCCACTTTCAAAATGGCCTTGGCCGAAACAAACTCTTTCCTCGACACATCTGATATCACAACAACGAGCTGGATTAAATATTATTTACTTCATTATTAGCACATGTCCAAATTTAACGAACAATTGACAACGACCCAAACCATTTCTACGATAAAAAATATTATTACGATAAAAATTATTTCAGTTTCAGAACTCATTGATTCAAGATATTTTTTTTTTATACTATCGATATTGTATCATTTTATCTTGCTATTGCATCACGATATTTTGGCAGAGTTTAATTGATGTAGGGGGGTTTATTCAGTTTTCGGATGGGTAATTTTTTTTTGCATTACTTCGTTAAAAGTTTTGCTTTTGTTGGGCGAATTACATTAATTTAAATGTGTGGTTTTAATCATTGCCTCTTCGCATTTTCGGATGAGAGATTTCAGGTGAGGAATATTCGTGTTTTTCATATAATTTTTCTGGTGTGCTTTTTATGCAACTATCTAGGATAATTTGTGTGTTCGTATGACAAAAGGGGGAAAATTTCTTTGTAACATGGATGTGTGTGTGTTTTAACTCGGCACTTATTTAGTAGTTCGAGTGCATTTGAGAAAATTTCGTTGTTGCTACTGTGTTGAGTATTTCCTTGCCTTTAAATGATATAGTCACATTGTTTTCAGAAATGTCATGTACATATTTTTGAAAGAAAGTAATTAATTAAAAAAAAATTAAGAAACAAATAGAATTGCCAATGTAACTGAAATGATATAAATGGTCTAAAAATAATTGATTAAAATATTTAAAAAAAGATGGCTCAACGCAATATAAAAATTTAAATTTTACGTTATTTTTTTATTTTATATGTATTACATTTTCCATCCTTTTTTTTCTAATATTGAACCATATTCTAATAAGCATGAAATAATGTGCTAAATTATGTTACATTGTACTATAAAAGAACATGTTAGTCTAAAATACGAAAACTTTTTACAGTCTTTTTTGAGTGATTTTGGTCGAACACTTTTATATATATATATATATTTTACCTTCTCGCGAAAAATACCTAGAAGTAACAGTTAAAAGTAACTGTTATTCTTCAATAATATCGTAATAACTACTGTTCTTTTAGAGTAACTGCTAAGCTCATCCCTCAGTTAATGAGCCATTTTCACTATTTCAGGAGGAACCATGGATTATAATTACTAGTTTCTACAAGAATATACTTTTAAAACATTGAAAACTACATTTTTGTTAAATTAAGAATAATATTTAGTTTAATTGATCTTTTGTCAATTCCAAGTTAGTTTCAATGTGTGTTTTTTAAGCTTCTGGGGTTTAGCTTTTCACACATTGCAATTTTTTTTTTGCCCCACCAGGAAAATTCTTTAAAATATGCCTTGAATGCAAGAAGAGTATGTAATGGTTATGAACATTGTGATGATCTAAAATCCAGAACCATTAAAGTCTCGACGATTCCGGATTTGAGACTTTCTACTGTAATACAAAAGGGCACCAGAAAACTATTTGATTGAAGCAAGGCATATTTATTGTGGGTGGTTAAAAGTATTCTACTGTTTTGTTGGGATCTGATTCTTCAATATTAAATAACTCATTATTAATAATTCAATATAGTAATGATAAAAAGGCAGGGTATTTTTAAATTAAAAAAAAATTCTTAACTTGAGTACCCTGGATGGAAAAGCAGATATATAAAATTTTAACGTTTTTGAGTAAATTACAAAAAACTGCCAAAACTTAACTATTGTTATTAAATAATTCTTTTCTGTAAAAATGAATAAACAATACAACTATTTATCACTAAAATGTGTAAATTCTCAGATTACTGAATAAGTTATAATACAAATTAAAATTTTTACATAACTTGTTTTGTAACTGGATGAAGGATTTAACTGTTTTTGGAAATTTTTGCACCACCATCTTGTTTTTGTTTATGAAGCAAAACCGGCTATATCCACAATCCAACCAATCAGTAATCATTTGCTGACTATAACAGCTAAAGCATCTGTATCCAGCATGGAAATAACTACTTTTGCTTGGAATTATTTTTTGTTTTTATTAGTAAATAACAGTTTTTGCTCCTTTACTATATAATTGAAGCCCAAGTTATAAAGTAGATACCTATTGACAGTGCTGAATTTAACACTAGGCCGCTAGTTCAGGGGCATGCAAGCTACACATATATATTTTACAGAAGTATTTGTAGAACAGCTTCCTTATACTCAGAAATTTAATGACTTAGTTAAAGTTTTTTTTTATCTCAGAATGCATGAGATGTTGATGAATATGAAATCATTGTCTAATCTTTAATAAAGTCATTAGTTTATTAGTAACAATAATGTAATATTTTTGTACAAACTCCGAATAATTTTATGTATGTTTTTAATAAATTTTAATTAATAGTACATTTTTACTTTAGATTTGGGCAGTTAAGAGCAAACAGTATAGTCATAATACTGAAATACATAAGCTTACAAATAAAAAGGTTTGTAGAAATATAAAAAAAAACTTATAACAAAAAAACCCCGCAAGTTTATATCTCTTCTTAAGCCATAACCACATAACCCAAGTTATTTAAAAAAAAATATATATATATATATTTTTAAATATTTATTTAAGAGTACAAATCTTTTTTCGCAACATGTCTTATTTATACTTTCCTTGATATAATTTCATTAACTTACATAGTATAACTTATTAGTTTCCCATTGGCATTGTCTCTTTAGTCAAAGAATAAAAAAAAAATCTAAACTTTTTTTTAATATTATAAAAGTTATAAGAAAATTATGTATGGGTTTACCTAGAGAATACAAATATATATATATTTTTAATATTTAATGTCTAAATAAGCTTAAGTTACTCTACTTGAAAAATAAATTAATTTCCTCAATTCTTTTGCATAGCTCTTAATGTGGAAAACTTTGCTAATTGAAATCACGCTTTTTTTATAGTAACCTGCTGGTTTTAAATTTGATAGTACTAATCTGATATCAAGTGACAGTACACATATTACTTCAAAATCGAGGAAGTGCACTCAGGAACTTGGCCTAGGGCCTCAAAAATCTGGCACTGGCTATTGATAACAAAATGTAATTTTTCAAAATTTTGAATATATCTGCTTTTGCATTTGAGCTCCTCAAATGATCCCTGTTTTAAATTCTATTTTTATATGACCCTTTTTTAAACATGAACATATACAAATTGATAATTCTGGTATTTACTTTAATTAAACATCTCTTTAAAATTAAAAATCAACAGTATCCTTTTAAATTAGTATCCCTATGCAGAATTTTATTGGGTTAACCTAGAATGTTAAGAAAGCTACACAGAGACATGAAAACTAATGCCATGTGACACATATAAACTTAAATTTTTTTTGAATGAATTCTAAGGAATATACAAATATTCCCTTTGCGAATTTATATTATTTGCAATATTTATATTAAGTTATCTTTGTATAAAAATATTAGCTAACCTTCGTTTTCATTAAATTAACTTTCTTTAGTAGCAGCTCAGTAGTATCTTCTTCAGAATTAGTGTGTTGTTTCTTGTATAAGTCGAGTTCTGCGTCAAGTAGCTCTTTGGCCTAAAAAATATCATTGTAAAGTTTGATTTTCTGTAATGGTTTAACATTTATTTTTGTTACAAATAACTTATAATTTTTTTTATTGAAAGAGTCCGAAAACTCATAAAACTAATCTAAGGAGTTTCCAATTTTAACATCAGAAAAATCACATACTTTACTGTTAAAGGCTATACTATAATTCAAATATTGAAAAATAGTATTTATGTTCAATTTTTTTTTAATAAAAACTTTTTCACATACAGCGACAGTTGGTGTACTTTTTAGAAGACTTTTCAACTCTTCATTGTCCTTCTTTAAATCTTTGGTTAAATCCACCACCTTTTTGGAAATTTGGTCTAAAGTCTGAATAACAAAATCAAGATAAATTATTAAAGTAAAGTACAGTTATCAATATTTATAATTTAATTCACATGTGCAAATATTTATGAACTACATCTTTTACAAATATAATCAAGCCTGGTCTCTAGTGGCCAAGCAGTTTAACCTTTTAATTGTTTTGCTTATGAAATGTACATATACTGTTTTCCTTCCTTTCCTGATTACAATTTCATTTCCTTGTGGCTTTTTTTGAAAACATTATAAATTGAGAAAAATAGCTTTAAGCTTTTAGAATGCGCTTTCACATTTGATAAATGTATTTTAGTATAGCATACAATTGGAGAATTTAGTGCCAGAACCGTAAAAGGAAATTATTTAGCAAAAGTAAGTTAAACTGAAGTACATCAATATAAATAACGCAAAATTTTCTGAAAGAAAGATCAGCACTTTTGAGGATATTTATATGACGTGCAGTTTTAAAAAAATGTGTAAATATACTTTCTATTAATAATCCAGGTAGCATGGCCATATGGGCCACTTGGGTTGGTAATGGGTTATACATGTGGGCCCTGATGGACAGCCCATGTGGATCCAGAAAGAAGTGCCCCTTTTGTTCTATACTGGCCCAGTTGGGTTTCCTCACATGAGCCTATTTGGGACTGCTCAACTGGCCCCATGGCCCGCCTGTCCCATATGGGCCCACATGGGGAAAACTCAACTGGGCCAGTGTAGAACAAAAGGGGTTGTTTCGTTCTGGATCCGTATGGACAGTCCATCTGGGCCCATATATATAATTTAACTTTTCAATGAAGTTCTTACAGATAGAGATTGTTGTCATGTTTATTTGGATGAAACTTTTGTTGCTTTGGAATCTGAAGAGCAACATAAAAATGTCTTAAAATGTTTATGAAAGACTTTCTAAGTATGCGTTGATAAATGCGCTGCAATGAAATTCTTTTCCAATTGCAAATTTTAGGTTATTTAGTCATGGCTGAGAGTATTGCTCCCTTCCTTGAAAAAGTTTGTGTATTGTATACCTTTTTCCCGAATTTACGGATTACTTAGGTTCTTGGTTAAATCAAATTTTTACCATTAATGTCTTTGCCAATACCAAGGAGATAGAATTGTTAAGAAATATTGATTACACAAGAATGGCCCAATAGTGTAAATATGTTTCTTCCTGGAATTATGTGAAATACTAAATATAAAATTTTACGCAGGATACTCATGTGCAGGGTTAATTTTAGGCAGGATACTCATGTTCATTAACAGGGTTAGTACTGGTACAATCATATGTGCAGAAAAATTATGGCAAGATGTGTTTTGTGTTATGTATAACTTACCTCACCCTAGAATAAGTGGTCATTCATTTATTATGTTACACACCCTTGGGAAATGGCATGACATGGCAGAGGGGATTCTCAGTGCTTGTAAGGGTGTAGCAGAAATTTGTAGAAAAAAAATGATTACATTTCTTCACAAACTTTAATAAGTAAATTTTTATAGAAATCACCATCTGTCTAACAGATGTTTGATAAAATACACATAATAGGCCACCTTATTCACATGATTTCATTCCCAATGAAAATCTTTGGCATACCCTTGGATATATTGTCTCAATCCTTTTAACCCCTTTATAGACTCTCAAACAGCTATAAACTGCCTAATTAGAGGATTAACCATTTTTGCCTAATTAAAGGTTCCTGCTTAGCTTGTTTGAAAATCTCAAGTGGTCAGATACTTTATTAAGATATGTTTAGTTTATTTGCACAACTTAGAAAAAAAGTGTTTGAATGTGCGAAATTTGATATACATACTTAAATCATTAAAAACAAAAATCTTGAAATATTTTAGTACATTTATGAATAAAGAACATAATTCCTTACAAACTATGAAATTTTGAGCCAATGCAAGAATTTTTTTTTGTTATATCCAATTTACTAACGAGTGATTAACTTTTGGAAAGCAGTGTACATTGTCATACTCTTTAGCCTCCCTGTCGGGGAAGGCTAGCATTCCTGTTAGGAAATTCCTGGTGCCACCACTGGGTAGATTTACAAATTAAATGTACCCACAAAAGTTTAACCTATGATTGTTTCCCAAGAGTGTTTGGCGATGGGAGGCCAAATGAGATTATTGCTGCTTCAACTTTCCTTTCCTATTGACATACAATAGTGAAATCCAACTAATACAAGTAGTTTTTTTTGGCAACATGTCTATTTATCAGATATATTTGAATTCTTTTCTACACGTATGTTTAACTCTGCTGATGATAGGAGATGGTTTCTCCTAAAACATGTCCATTATATTTTAAATTGAATATTTTTCCCATTAATTTTGTTTTTAATTTAATAATGCATCAGAAATTTTAGAATTGAGATAATTTACTAATGAAACAGCATTTTACAATATATTTTCATTTGAACTTTATTCATCAATTCAAAATTTTAAGTAATGAAAAACAATTACCTTTTTCAAAAAAACCTTTTCATTTTTTTTTGTTGTTTTCATCAACTGGTCTAATATCAGCTATAATCAAATAAGGAATAAAGTTTTCATAAAAAATATATATTGACAGTCTAATATTACAATTTGTAAATATTGACAAAACATTCTGGATGGACGTATGTGTTAGAAAATACAATTTGTATTAGCTGGCAAAATTGAACAAATTTGAAAGAACTTTTACATCAATAATACTGTACCTTCACCATAACTAATTAATATATAAATTGTATAATAAATTTATATTTTTAAAATGTAAATAATGATTCAAATACCGACAATGCCAGCAAGTATAATATAAAATAACTTACAAGTGGCATAATTTTTCAGTAATTTAAATTAATTATATAGGCAGGTGGTCATAAAGTCACTTTGTTGATAAATGAGCCCAAACCAGCAAAAAAGATCAATGAATGCAAATGAAATTCGCAAGATATAGGTATTTAAAATTATGCACTTCATGCTATTTTGCTTATAAAATTTGGAATACATGGGTGAGATAAAGGTGAAAAAAAAGAAAATTTGTTAGTGGCCAGCAGCTACTAGACTTAATAAATGCAGTGGCCACTTTATGTTACTATTACGTTATCAATTTCACACAGTATTAAAAAAAATTAATCTGTACAATGCATTAATTTACACAATATTAACAAATTGTTGATTATGTGAATTAGGCAATTATTCAAAATAATCAAGTTGCAAAATATAATATTTAAAAAAACAAAAATTCTATAGCAAAGTAATATGATAACAACAAATTGTGAAAATCACACTAATAAAAAAAAGATACACAGTGGCATTGGTGAATTTGCTTGGTTTGATATTCTCAATAGTCACATTGTTAATAAAAATGAACAGGTTATCCAGAAAGAAAAGAATTTGAAATTCCCAGATATTTACTTCTCGTATAGTTTTTACAGTGCGATAGAAACAATACCGATTCACACAAATAAAGTATGATAACAGGAAAATTGTCTATACAATATACGGCACTACATATTATTTTATAAGTTTCCAAAAAATAAACAATTTATAATTCTTAAAAAAGTAAATTAATTTGTAAATTTTAAGATTTTTCCTTTCTATTGTTTTCTTCAGTTTAGTAAATGTTATAAGGCCGTTAAGGCATATAGTACATAAACAAATTGAGTTGTGTGATTTATATTTGATACTTTGAAGAGCTGAATATGTTTCAATTTCCTGCTTATTTCTTGATTGTTTGTCAAGAATATTTGCCATCTTGTTGAAGGTGCTTTCAACTTGAGGCCCTTTGAAAGCAACTTAGCATAACTTTTACAGTTTTGGAAAGGGCTAGATACCGATTTTGTTGAAACATGCACCAAATATCAATTTGTGTTGGCTTGCCATCTTCATCGACAGGTGGAGGAAGGTTTCTATTTACCTGATATCTATGTATTTTGGAAGCGTATAGTTCCATGCCTTCCTCATTCAAAACATTTTTAACTAAATGTGGAAGTCTTTTTTTTAGTCACCAAAAAGTGATTGTGTGACCCCTAGCAGTAGGGTCTAGAGCAGAAACACATGTCAAGACATCGCTAATAAGCAGAAGTTTTTTCTGCAAGTGTCTTGCATAAGCAACATAAGCTTTTATAGCTTTGTCCAAGAAATCTTTTACACATAGTTCATCTGCAGATTTTAATATGATGGACACATTTTCTGTACCCAAAAACATATAAGATATTTCTAACTGATGACACTCATTTGCAAAATCGCAGTTCTGTAGTTGTTTTACCATTATGCAATTCTTGCCTAATGAAACAGGCCAAAAAAATCAAGGAATCTCTCAAAAACAATAAAAGGTATTGCATTAAAAATCTTTAAACATAAAAAAATTAAGCAGTGGCGGCCCGTGGTCGAAAATGTTAATGCAACCGAAATCATGTGAATCCCCCCCCCCCTTTCCCCCCGCCTAAAACCATACATGAACGGAACATACATTTCCAAAAACCATACATGAATGGAAATTCTTTATTATTCACTACTCAAATCAAAGTTTCCTTTCAATTTTTACAAAATGATAACATGCAAAAAAAACGGAAAACACTTACTTATTATTTGAAAATTAAAGCAATCCTGCTTTCTTTTAAACATGCGAATCGGTCAATTTTAATATTAATTTACATAACGAAACAACAGCAGGACCAGGTCCTGAAACAACAGCACACAGTAAATGTATCACGAAAACCATTTCCGTTAGGGGATATTCTCGTAAGTTCTCAGCATATCGAACCTCAAGTACAGCTAAAACAAGAAAATCCATTTCGGCTGTACCTTCTCACAAATGCAGTGCATTAGCATGGGGGGAATATCCATACTACGTAGAGGTTGCCATGGCAATGATGCAGCCGATTTCGAATTTCGCTTTTTGGATGCAGTTTGATTGAATGGAGTTTTTTCCCCTCATGAATTGTGCATTACAGTAACAGGCTTGCTATTTATCGGAGATTTTGTTTACTACCGTAGAATTTTCATTTTCTATTCTAATCTTCATTTAAGAAAATTAGTAAAATATCTGATTTTAGTTTTAATATACACTAATGAATCTAGGTGCAGCACGGCTGTACTTGCTGTAGTGGGCGAGCCGCCACTGAAATTAAGTCGAAGTTGAGAAAAACAATGCATGAAAATGTATCAAGAAATAGTTAAAAATTGAGGGTGTAAAGTACCTGTCAAAACAAATCTTCAAATTTTAACATTAAATTTAAAAAAAAAATCAACATATACAAATTTTGTAGTTTTGATTATAATTTGCTTTTTCTGTTACAAGAGTTTTGTGGGAAAACCTGATATTAGTCTATTCAAAATTACTCTTATTTTTTTGTTACTCTTAAAAATTAAATAGAGTTTTCAATGTATGTAAACATTTTGAGGTTCCCCAAGGCCCATTCTACATAGAGAAGAAAAATGTGTATTGAATTTTGCAGAAGTTTCCGTGATTGATGTATTTAAACCATGTGGTTTTTATGTTCCTATCAGAGTTCCTGCAATATGCCACACACGTTACCAAGACGATAAAAGAGATTTTTGTGTCATTTCTAACCTTATCTGAAGAACTCCTAACCACTCCTTAGAATTACTCATTCTTAAAATTTTCTAAACACTCTGGCACTCCTGGTATAAGAAAATATACAAAAAAAATCCTTAACCTTTTGATGCTGTACAGCATTATGAACAAGTTCAGATTTTGCTTGATGTAGCTTCATTTTGTGTGTAGCAATTTCTCCCTAAAATAGAGAAAAGTCATAATGTTAATCAGAAAACTGAACAAGTAAAGTGCAATAAGAAATAAGTGCATTATTCTAATAAAGACTAAATCTTCGAATATCCAATTTGTTAAATACCTCTTTTTCCTGCATTCCTTTTTTAGCTGTTAATTTTGAAAAGACCTTCTTTACACCTTGAGGAGAAGAGTTTAACATATATACAGATCGAGGTATACTTCCTGTTGAGGCTGAAGGCTGAAATAAAATTAATACTGAAGATTTTACATAAATAAAGAATTGAAAGAAATCAAAATATGCATTATTACTACTAATATAATACTCTTTACTCAAGTAAAATATACTTTTCTTTACTGAAAGCCTTTTCACTTTACTGAAGAACATTATCAACAAAAACCATCTTGTTGCAAGATCTTTTAAAGAACAACTTATAGTTATAGAAAAAATATAGCTTATAAATTTCAGGGATTTAACAATAGCTTTTGCTTTGGCTAACTCTTAATTTGATTGCAAAAACTATTTCTTAAAATTAAATATACTTCAGATATTTATAACTTTCACATAATTGATCATTCGTTAAATATGGAAGTAATGAAATCTGAGCTTTTATTAGCTGTTTGATAAATATTGTCTTCATGCACACACACAATCAGTAAAGAATTTTTTTTATATATCTGTCTAACCATATCAGGTTAACATGCGGTTAATTGATTTTGGCACAGAATATGCATTATAGTGAAATTTGCACCAATTAACATTTGGATTCCTACAACAACTCATCTGTAAGTAAACAGAACAACCATGCAACACCTCCAACATTTTTAACAATTGCAAAGACCAAATTGGCACATCTTTGATTTGCCTCTGAGAAATTAAACATGTTTTGTGAACTCAAAAGTAGTTTTAATGTCTTTTTAATTGGGATTTCATACCAAAATCTTGTTTATAACCACTCCAGAACACACTAAAATAAAGTATAAACTTGTTTTGCTGTAAGACTTTATGCTGAGATTGTATTGACTGGTTTGTTCTCCGCTGACTGGTTATTATTGTTACTTTTGTTCTTAAAGATAAATACTATACAAAATAAAGCTAATCAATGGCATGTATCAATGTAACTCATAATAGGGGCAGACTGATATATTTTTATTTATTTTGGGAAAATATCAATTTCATAGAATTGTATTAATAACAAAAATACAATTTAAATATCAAAACACATTTATAAGATTATTAATTTATACAAAATTATCAGCTTCGTGTAAAAACTAAGCGAATTTTCTACCAGTTAAAAAAAAGGGTATCCAATGACATTTATCTCCCACTAACATTTGGAAGTTTGATTCAGCAGGGGTTTCAAGAGATAATTTGCAAAATTTATTGAAATAAACATATTAGAAGCAAATGCAATGCTGTCCATTATTCTAACACTCAGATGTTTGAAATGTCAATATCATGGTAATAATACTTCCATATAGAAAATAATGCAAGCATGTAGAAAAAATAATTATAATACAAGATCATCATATGAAAACTGAAAAATAGACAGAGATATTTGCAATAGAACTTGAGTTATCCTGCATAGTCCAAATAAATAATTGACTAAAGTCGGTCAACTAGAATTTAAAATGGAGATGATTTTGAAAAAGTTCATTTATACACAATTGAAATTAAAAACAGAGTTAAAACATACCTCTATATTCACAATATTGTCAAATTTTGAGAAATGCTGATGCAAATTTTTTATTGTGTTCAGTCTACTTGGGATTTGTCGTACATTCAAACTTGTGGGAGGACATGGACCTAGTCTAGAAAAGTCGAATCTTTTTGCTTTAAAATCTCTTTGTGTGTTTGTGTGATTTGCCGATTCATTTGAAGCTCCACAGCTATATACACTATTCAAGGGTTTCAGGTACGTTCGATGATCTTTGTTGTGGTCGCTGTCTAAAAACATATTTAGAGGAAAACACATTTTGTTAAAAAAATTTCAAAACTTTAAAGAGTTTGAAATACTATATGAATTAAAATAGATTATTAGAAAAAAATATGACTAGTGAAGCAATAGTTGAAATTTAATAAAATTAAAATACACATTACATTAGTAACTAGCTGCATGACATACATGCACTGTTGGAAATAAAAATAAAATAGGCAGCTTATGAACTAAAGTTAAACTATGTCTTCATAGTTAATTAATATCTCTAATTACAATAGTTTGTTCACAAATTTCACCATTACCTTATGAAACATGCCATAGAAAAGGAGATTTCGTTTTCAGTAGGTGTAAAAAAAAAGAGTTAAAGAGGTGTAAATAAAGTAATTGATTATTTTTATGTATATCCTATAATTTTAGAGATAAGCACACTAAGCTCTATAAATTTCTACTAGGGGCACAGTAAACAGTCTCCTCATATAGTGCATAGTCACTTTCTTATACCGAGACACCACTTTTACGACTACAGCTGTAGGCATTCAAAAGTTAAGGAAGCGAGAAAGAACTTTAGTGGACACCCTGTATACCAGCTAGCTAGGGGGTAAAAATTTAAGTGGCCGATCTAAATCATTCAAAATCAAAAACATGTCAAAACTGCATGCCCTGCAATTTTTTTTTTATATTTTAAAGTATCAAGTTCTTTTATAGTACAACATCACATAATTTGAAACCCATTACTTCATGCTTATAAGAATATGGTTTAAATATTAGAAAAAATTATGGAAAACAGAATGTGTAAATTACAAAAATACATTAAATTAAAAAATTTTAATTACGTTGAGCCATCTTTTAAAACTAATTTAGTTTTTTTTCCAATCAACTTTTTTAAACAATTGATATATTTGCACTTAAATTGGCCTTTCTATTTGTTTTGCAGCAAAAACTTAAAGCTATTTACATTCTATCAAAAATATATGCATGAAATTTCTACACAGAGAAATATTTAGTGAATTTAAATTAAAAATGTGAATATACCTTTTAAACATCAAGAAATACTCAATACTTTAGCATCAACACCAAATAAATCAAAAGAAACCAGAGCCTACTAAATAAGCATAAAATAAAAAAAAGAACCTGCAACTTCAAAAGTACCCCACCTTTCCTGACCCAAACCGAATCACGGGCAGAGGGCATCTTCTTTTCAAGGACATACCTAAAAAGCACATCCAATAAGCATCCCTTCTTTTACACACCTAATAAGACCTCCTTGTAATCCTACAGTCCTTCACAAACCAAAACATTCACACAACACAAATTATTCGTTTAGTGAAAGCAAAAATCCATCAGTCACAAAATAACCATTACCAAGCTCATTATAAAAAAAAAACGTTGATATATTTTTTTAAATATATATCGTACGTCTGTGTACCATAATAAAACAGTTAATGTGGTTAAAGAAGTTTCTTGATCCAAAAACACAAAATAATCCTTTTAATAACGATCTTTGCCAAAAATGAGTAACATATAAGGGAATGACATTGTACAGAGGTTATTGGTTATTACGATAACTGTGGAATTATACATTCCATTGGTATAATAGATTGCGAAATGCTCCTATTTCCAACTCTAAGTTTTGGATTGACATTTTGTTGACTTGAAGCCAATTGAAGGATTAATAACTGTACTTCAATTTCAACGTTACTCTCATATTTCATAATATTATTTATTTGATTTGATTTTTGGAAATTGAAATAATGATATCATTTAACTGTTATTCAAATATCTTAAAACTGTTTTTCAAATACCTAATAAATATTATATCGCTCATCACTATAAGATTGCCAAATTTTCAAGGTATATATTTCAGATCATTGGGAAATGAATTATTTATAAAAATAAATTCCATAAATGACCTATACAGGGAGCAATGGTGCTGCGAACTGTATATAGCAGAAACATAGTTCACCTTTTGAACATGTGTTGTCACATGGTACCAGTTGTTGCTTATTCAACATGGTGGAAACATTGAATGTCCACCAATGACGTCGTTCTACAGCCTTCTTTGTTACCTGTGTAACATGTTTTAGAAACCTTTTATAAATTGATATTTTGGTGGTTATGACAATTGTCAGTGTCAATCACAAGCTCATGCATCTCACAATTCCCAATTAATATACCTCCCGAATGCCAAGTTGTTTCTTTGAATAATGTTTTCAATACAAAATGTTCGAAGCCCCATCCCAACTCTTATCGTCTATTTTTAGAAATATATAATAAAATGAACATAAAAAGGAAACATTTAAAACACAATAAAGGAATAATAAAAAAAAATGAACAAAATTCATAGTATAATGTGCTAAAAGCTGCAGTAGAAGTTATTTAAAATATTATTAACATATTTTTATTTTATTTACAAGAAAAAAGCTATTTATGGTTTTACAGTTTAAATGAATTTATTAAATTTTTTGAATTGGCACAAAAGGGGAATATGGATATATCTATCATCATATGTGATTTTTTTTTCAAGTAGAAAGCTAGTGTAAAGATTTTCAAAATCATAAGTGTTCATATTTTAAATGTTCATTACTTTTAATTAAACTAGTAATTAATTTACTATTTTTAAGGATCCAGTTATGTTGGTTAGTACTAATAATTTTAAAGTGATTTGTAACTTTTAAAAAAGTATTTCTTGAAATTTTCAGTTTACGGCTTTTTTTATATATAATTACTAACACTACTTTCTATAAATCTAAATTTTATTGGATTCTTATGGAATTTTGGCAAAGCATGTAAATAAAGGAAGTTTTTCTCATCTTTAATGCATTTTTTTTTGTAGGTAGTTTCATTTGTTAATAATTCTATTTCAATTCATTATAATTCTTACAAATTATAGCAAAGTTATTTTCTGCTTTATAAATTGAGGTAAATATATATATTAAGACTTATCTCCAGTTGCTTTATGTAGTTGTATTTCAGGTTTAATTTTATTTTCTAATCATCTAGTCAAATTATATTTTTATTCTTCAAAATCTATAAGTGGAATGCAGTATTTTTGCTTATTTTAATAATACAGGTAGGTGTTAAGGTTTTCTACAACAGAATGTAAGTGTTTTTGTTTACCACCTTTTCTAATCTAATAGTAATCTAAATATTAGTTTCTACCTAATAGTAATAATTATCTCATTTTAGTATTTTCAACAAAGTTTACATCTTCTGTTATTATGTGGTATGTTCTAGGTTAAAATATTTAGTATTCTTTAATATCTGATAATTACAAACAAGATTTTCATTGATATCAATTGTCCTTAATGGATTTTGATTATACTACTACTTATTTTATTATTGTATTCAAAACTCAGAGATACTTTAATGTATTTGGGAGAAAAATATTAATAATTGTGTAAAATTTCTTCCTATTTTAGGATGTCAAAAAAGACTTACCGTATATACTCGCGTATAAGTCAAGAAATTTAAGTAAAAATTTTCATCAAAAAGTAAGGGGGGGTCGGCTTATACACGGGTCAGTAAAATTTATAATATAATTTGCCTAAAATGGTAAAAGGAAAGAAGTTAAAATGAAGCGGATTCTTCTAAAACGCGCCGATACATTTCCGAGATCGAGAATGTGCGTCACATGCCGACTGATGACCGTTCTGCACATTGCGGCGTAATCGTAACGCAAAATTGCACTACTCACATAAATAATCTGTTTAACTAAATAAAAAGTATATATTTTGATAAATATTTCATTGGTTTGTAGAATTTATGAAGCTAGTATACGTCACTTTAATAGAACTTTGGATGGAAGAAGTTGACATCGTGCGTAGCGAATGACACCACTTTAAAGTCAATGTCTTTCTTGCTCGATTGAAATAATTAAACAAAATTTACTTCCCAAAAACAGATTTTATTCCTTGATAATATTATGTACAGATATTAATAGTTGTTTTATTAGTATTTTGGATGGAATTAGCTTTAAAGCGGTAAAATCGGGACGTTGCTAATCGGCGAATTCAAGTTCTACTTTCAAGTCATTTATTTCGTAATTAAAAATTTAATTTAATAAGAAGTATATATTCATCCATAAAATAGTAGTATTTCCTTCTGAGATGGATAAAAAAAATACTCATCCGTATTTAATAGTGACAGTAGTCAACGATGTTGACAGAAAATATTTGATGTTTTCTAAGTTTTTTACAAAACGATGTTAAGGATTAGAAATTGCACATTTTGGTATTTAAGTATGTGGTTTAAAATATTTTATTTGATAATAAGGGAGATTTAATTTAAGAAGTCTGATAGATGTTTGAAAGACACCAGAACATCGCGAATGGTACATATGCGAATGGCACAAACTTCGAGGAAGGCCGTTTCTCCAGCCACTTTCTTTAAACTTTTAATTTCTAGACTTAAATATTTATTTTTCTAATTAAAATTTCACTCTTTTGTCGATTTTAATCGGAATTTTTAATGTACGAAAATACAACTCGGCTTATACGCGAGTTTCCGATTTTGGACAAAAAACGTTCAAACGGCTTATACGCGAGTATATAAGGTAGTAATTAAGAAATTTTATTGTTAAATAATTTTTATTTAATACTTTTATATTATTTTTATTCTTAAGATTATATTTGTATAAATCTTCAATATGATCATCTAATTGCTTATTTTCAACTTTATAACATTTTAAAATGTTTAATTTATCTATAAGTCTTAAGGAAAATATTAAATTGTTTAATTCTTTGATAAAGTAATTATTATTACAAAGATAGATTATTAACTTTCTTTCTAATTTCTTTAGTGTTTATGGTTGTTTTTTAAGTCTCCTTTCACCTTGGTTTATGATAAGTTTATCTTTATTACTAAAAATATAGTAAATACTTTGTTTCTTATTATAATTTGAGGCTTTAAAAGGTCAAAAGCCTTATTAAATGTTGAATTTTTAAGATAAAAAGTTTTATTTGTCTTTTTTTAAAATCTATTTTTCCTTAATAATTTTAACATACTCGCATATATATATAATGTGGTGGATTTACCTATAAATTAACATGGCAGTCGACGAGGGCTTCACTTTCCAGATATTGTAATTACTCAATTATATATACATGTTTTTAAGTTTCTTAAACGTTTTTATCCTAAAAAACCAGTATGTTTTAAAAAGAAGTCATGTCTGTTTTAAAGGTTTTATATTGGGACTGTAAGTGATGGTTCATAAAAAACCTATAAACAAACGCCGAGAAGCATACACAACGTATTTTAAAAAGTGAAAAACTGTAAAATTTAGGACAGTATTCACAAGGTAATAAATATGCCTTCTCAAACTGGAAATCTGGATTCTAACGACAAAAAATGTATTTAATTGCATTTTCTTGTGTAGGGGTATGGGTTGCATATTAGGTAGAACATTATAAGCAAAAGGAATAGGCCATCATTTAGGAGGGGGGGGGGGGGGGGGGTTGGCCTAAAGATTTTAAATCTTGCCCTGTATATATTTACGTGGGATAAAAAAAATCATACATATATGTATCATATATATACATGTATATTTTGTTATTCTACATTCTAGTTTCTGCTGCAGTTATAATGATTTTATGAATCATGTTATTTCTTATTATTCCTGTCTTGTCTTTTCATCTTTATTTATATATATATATATTAGGGCGGGTCGAATTTTTTTTTTCTTTTCGATATCGTTATTCTAATAGTGCGGAAAGGGTGACCAGTGTGGTCAATAAACAGGCTGTAAAATATTTTTTTTATCAGATAATATCTTCTGCCTCCTCATTGCACTTAAAATTTCGAAATTTAGGTATGGTTTATTTCGCTTATTATAGGAAAAATAATATTTTTCGAAATAGTTATCCTAATAGCACGGAAAGGGTGTCCAATATGATCAATAAACAGGATGTAAAATATTTTTTCGATCAGATCATATCTTCTGCCTCCACATCGCACTTGAATTACCACTATTTTTGTTAAAAAGTGCACTTTCTCATGTGATAAAAATACGGTTCGAATACTATTTAATAGATGCATGTACACAAATACACTTACAGATGACTAGATTGCAGATGTTTGAATTCATTCTTATGGTCGAATTCATTGGCGGATACAGTGAGGGGGGACACAGGGGCCCGTGCCCCCCCCCCCCCCCCGTTTTCAGACAGGCCCATTTATTTTTTCCTTATGTAATCGTGGCAGATATAATGTAGGTAAAAAACTTTTTTTTTACAGTTTTTGTCTACAAAATCAGGTAGTCAAGCATTAACAACCTTTGTACAACAACCACTAAATCAATATATCGTGCAGTGATCTCCAACTCCTTTGAAATAATCACACAAAATCTTTACATAACTTTTATCACTGAATTTGATAAGAACGTTGTTCTAATGAATTCATCTCTATTGTCAGCCCCACATAAACCTCAGCAGATGCTTCTGTTACTGTTACTAACTTTACACATCGTTCAACTACCTGTGTGTGAAATGGGAAGTGAACTATAAGTCCCATTTCGGGTTGTTTTTATCTCTCCAAATGAACCAGAATATGTCAGTGAACGGAGCATTGGACGAGGAGTAACAGTGGTAGATGACCAGTCAATCATTTCAGTACAGTTATCAGTTTCAAAGTTCAGCTTTGCTGGGAGAAATGAACGCACACCCCTCTCTACATCAGCTTTGGAAAGTGACACTCTTACCTTAATTATGAGCCCTGCAACAAGCTCTCTAATGTACGATTTTCTGTCCATCAGCATTATCAGCAAATGGTTCTAAGGATGCGCGAAGTATGGGTGGCAATAAATTGCTGCATCAACGAAATTTTTTAGTTTCGACTAATATATTTTGATCTATAGATAGCTATCCAAACAGGCTTATAACCACGTTTTAGGAACGTGTAGACTTTATGTCGACCCATGTTGACGTGTAAACTCTCATAATAAACTTAACTATGTGATTGGAGAACTGACATATAATCGTAGTACTCTGTTCGCTGTGTCATACAGCGTGAATGCGATAGTGTCCTAGGTTTCTCTTCCAATGCTCCATGATATATCCACTGACATATTTTGCTCCATTGTGAGAGATAAAACTAACTCGAAATGGGACTTATAGTTCACTTCCCATCTCACGTACAGGCAGTTGAACGTTATGTGAAGTTAGTAACATAGGCATCTTCTAAGGTTTATGTGGGGCTGACAATAGAGACGAATTCATTAGAACAACGTTCTGATCACAATCAGTGATATGATTTATGTAAAGATGTGTGATCATTTCAAAGGAGAGGGAGATCACTGCACACCATATTGATTTAGTGGTTGTTGCCCAAAGGTTGTTAATGCTTGACTTTCTGATTTTGTAGACAAAATAAGTTTTTTAACTACATTGAAACCTTCCACGATTACATAAGGAAAAAGAGAAGTGAACCTATCTGGGAGGGGGGGGGGGGGTGCACGGGCCCCTGTCGTCCCTCACTGGATCCGCCAATGAATTTGACCATAAGGATGAATTCAAATATCTGTAATGTAGTCATCTGTAAGTATTTTTTTTATTTCTGTAATCGTGGAAGATTTAATGTAGGTAAAAAACTTAGCACAGTTTTTGTCTACAAAATCAGAAAGTCAAGCATTAACAACCGTTAGACAACAACCACTAAATCAATATATCGTGCAGTGATCCCCCTCTCCTTTGAAATAATCACACAACATCTGTTACATAAATCGAAATCTTCCATGATTACATAAGGAAAAAAAGTGGGCCTGTATGGAGAGGGGGGGGGGGGGGACACGGGCCCTTGTATCCCTCCCCACTGTATCTGCCACTGAATTTGACCATAATAATGAATTCAAACATGTGTAAACTAGTCATCTGTAAGTGTATTTGTGTAAGTGCATCTATTAAATAGTATTCGAGCCATATTTTTATCACATGAAAAAGTGCAAGGGGGGGGGGGGGGGGGACACGGGCCCTTGTATCCCTCCCCACTGTATCTGCCACTGAATTTCACCATAATAATGAATTCAAACATGTGTAAACTAGTCATCTGTAAGTGTATTTGTGTAAGTGCATCTATTAAATAGTATTCGAGCCATATTTTTATCACATGAAAAAGTGCACTTTTTAACAAAAATAGCGGTAATTCAAGTGCAATGTGGAGGCAGAAGATATTATCTGATCGAAATAATATTTTACATAGTGTTTATTGATCATATTAGACACCCTTTCCATGCAATTAGGTGAACTATTTCGGAAAATATTATTTTCCTATAATAAGCGAAAAAAGCCATTTTTTACCCAAATTTCGAAATTTCAAGTGCGATGAGGAGGCAGAAGATATTATCCGATCAAAAAAACATTTTACAGCCTGTTTATTGACCACACTGGTCACCCTTTCCGCACTATTAGAATAACGATATCGAAAAAAATGTTTTTTCGACCCGCCCTAATAATATATATATATTAGGGTGGAGCGAAAAAAATCAAAATTTGATTAATGTAAAGTAATAGTGCGGAAAAGTTGCCTTTCGTATACATTATTCACCATGTAAAAGGATTTTGATAGCAAATAATATCTAGAGGTTCCCCTCAGGCCTTGAAATTTACCAATAATAGGTAAAAATTGAATAATGTTGTAACGCACTATTAGTCCAGTCAGCAAAGGGTTCAATTCGGAAAAAAAATAGGGGAAAGCTGGAAACAATTTTAATCGCTTCCAAAAAGTGTTCTGTATGATATATTAATTTTGCACCCCTGCACCACGCCGGCGTTGGCCGCCATCTTGGAAAAATGGCGGCCAAAATCAGTTTTTTGTGATTATCTCCTTATTTTGTAAATTTAGAGAAAATATTTCAATTACAAAATTATTCCCTAAGTAATTTTACACAAAGCTGCAATTTACGTTATGTTTCTGCGACTCACCATTTAGACGCTAGAGGCGAATAAAGTGGATACTAAATCACCAAGTGGCATGAAAACTCAAGAAACCGCTTTGACAGGACGTCTTTTGTTAAAGTTAATTTTACTGAGGGAATTTTGCAAATAAGTGTTATATTTCCATTTCTAAAAGAGATTTCACATTGGGCTTCCATAGAGTTGAAGAATAAATCTTCCCTATTTATTTCCAAGTAACTATTCCGACTTGGAACACCCTTCTACAATCCAAATAACATTTTAAATTCCAATATTAATATTGAATTATTATTCAAAACTTAAAATATTTCCATAGAGCTAAATTTTATCATTCAAAGTATGAATATAAGTACTATATTACTTTTAGTTGTCTGATTGCTTGAAAAGTATTACTTTGTTCAAAAAGAGGAAAAGCGCCAAAATGGCTTGCTTCTGTTAAAAAAATTTCTAATAGTGTCCTTGATCAAATCCTACTTAACCAATGGATATGAATCACACATTAAAAAAAAACCTATTATATACTCAGGAAACATTCAAATTTAGCATTATGTATTCGAATTTTACAAAAATACTAGAGTATTTTCTTTCACCTGGCTTTTAAATGATGACATAATTTTTTAAACGTTTGCTTACACCCAGTGTTTACTCTCATAGTGTGTAACTAGTGCGACGTTAATTAATCAAACCGAACCCACAGTGTGGAAGGACAATAAATAATCTTTGCCCAATAAAAATAAATTCTTTAAAGGCTTTCTAATGTTGTAATGCAAATCACTATTGATGCCATTGGAAAAATATAGTACAAATACTCAGTCACGGAATAGTTTGCAAGGCTTGTTTCCCTAATAGACCTCAATTGTTACATTTAACTTACTACTCTTATTATTATTGTACCCTGTTAATGATCTTAGACTAACGCATGGCTTTTGAAAGCTGGTGAGATCGCAAGATCACCATACAACACATACTTACTTACCATGTAGAAAAAGCACTCCAGCTGTGCTGGAGTCAAATACATGAAGCGTACTTTGTTGTACCGAACTATAATATGAAGGTAAAGAAATATCAGAAAAAAATCGTAGTTGTAATTTTTATATATACGGAAAATGACTTGAAGTAAATGATTTTGGGAGTGTACATAAAGAAAGTTTTTAGTTTTATGTATACGAAATACATTACTAAAAAGTTAATTAAAAAATATTATGCGTGAATGAGGTTTTGAGAGGTTTTTAAACAAAGTAAGGAACAAAAGACGTCCTGTCAAAGCGGTTTCTTGAGTTTTCATGGCACTTGGTGATTTAGTATCCACTTTATTCGCCTCTAGCGTCTAAATGGTGAGTCGCAGAAACATAATATAAATTGCATTTTTGTGTAAAATTATTTAGGGAATAATTTTGTAATTGAAATATTTTCTCTAAATTTACAAAATAAGGAGATAATCACAAAAAACTGATTTTGGCCACCATTTTTCCAAGATGGCGGCCAACGCCGGCGTGGTGCAGGGGTGCAAAATTAATATATCATACAGAACACTTTTTGGAAGCGATTAAAATTGTTTCCAGCTTTCCCCTATTTTTTTTCCGAATTGAACCCTTTGCTGACTGGACTAATAGTGCGTTACAACATTATTCAATTTTTACCTATTATTGGTAAATTTCAAGGCCTGAGGGGAACCTCTAGATATTATTTGCTATCAAAATCCTTTTACATGGTGAATAATGTATACGAAAGGCAACTTTTCCGCACTATTACTTTACATTAATCAAATTTTGATTTTTTTCGCTCCACCCTAATATATATGTCAGAGGGAGCACTTCTTTTTCATTGAATTTACATTTTACATACATAGGGAGGTAGAATTGATTAGAACATGCAAACTACTACAGCTGTACTTACTGGAAGAATCAATAGTTTTCGTAACATTAATAAGCTCGCGAATTCTTTCCTGCTTTGGTCTATTGTAAAAAGAATCAGCTTTACCAAGGAAAAGACTGGACATTCGAGATGAAGATGTTGGTGGTGGTTCAGTAAGATTAAATACATTTAAATGTGTAATCATATTCATCCCTGGAGATTCTGGGTTATATGGCTCAGCAGCAAAACCTTTAAGAGAAAACAAAAGGCATAAAATTAAAATATGGTACAACCAGAGATAGTACACACACTAGGATGATAAACACCGATGCATTGCTTTTTTTGTACATTCAAAACAGAACTGGAAAAATATACTACTCTTTACACAGTTAATATAACCCAAAATATTTATTTTGATTGGTTAATGATACTTTCCATTTTTAAGAACATTTAAAACTGTACCAAATATAGGAAATGTTTGTAAACAAAATGTTTTATGACAATAAAAATCATGGAAAATATTAATGTTGATAAGAAAAAGCAATGAAAGAAAATATTACTGTATATACTTGTGTATAATCCGACTCCATAATTTTAGGAGGAATTTTTGTCCAAAATTTAAAACGAGTATAAGCCAAGTTGTACTTTTGTACATGAAAAATCCTGATTATAATCGACATATCATTGAAAAAAGAGTGACATTTTAATTCTTGTGTGCACCATTTGTGATGTTCTTGTGTATTTCAAACCTCCATCGGACTTTGTAAATCCACCTCGTTATTATAAAAAAAATCTTTTAAACTGCATACTTAAATAACAAAATGAACAATTTCTAATTCGTAATATGATTTTGTAAAGATTTAAAAGCTGAGAAAAAGTAAACTATTTTCTGTCGACATCGTTGACTGTCGCTATTAATTACGAATTAGATTTTTTTTATCCATCTAGGAAGGAAATACAAGTATTTTATTAATTAAAAGAATATTATCGATGAATGTAAACTTCTTATTCAAATATTAAGTTTTAAATTACAAAATAAACGACTTGAAGGTAGTTTGAATTCGTGGATTGGTAATGTCTCGATTTTACCGCTTCAAAGTCAACTCCATCCGAAATTGTAATGAGAAAATCATTAACATCTTTATATAATATTATCAAGGAATAAATGTTGTATTGGTGAAAGAAATTTTGTTTAATTATTGCAATCAAATAAGAAAAATAGTGACCTCACTTTAAAGTCAATATCATTTGATATACACATCAACTTCCTAGTCATCCATTTAAAATCTTATCGAAGTAGTAGCTTCATGGATTCTACAAACCATGTGATTTTAAATCAGGTGTGGTACTACCCAAGATGTAAAAATCCTGAAAGTATCTTTTGCTATTTTATGTCATTTCTTATACAATAAATCAAAACTGGTATAAGCTCTAAATGACACAATTTAAAGACAGTTGGAAATGTTCAATGAAAATGAATATTTTTAATTAGGAATTATTGAATTTATAATTTTTTTTATTATATATACTTAACTTTCATATGTAGATTTTTTCCCCCCAGTGAAATGTGGTTTATACAATAACCAAAACAGTGTTGAAATCTTGCGTATTGTGTGCATGAAATTAATTAAGGAGGTTGCACTGCTGTCTAAGAGAAATGAATATACTTAATTTTAAGCATGTTAAGCATAGGGGAAAGAAATTTTAAATACTTTCAAAAAACTAAATAAAAACCATGTTTTTTGAAGTGGGAGGAGTTGTTAGATAGGAAAGTCTTAAATAAAAATAATTTAATAAAAATATATGAACATATAAACAAAATAAGATTAAATTGGGATTTTAATACCATCCAAACAAAAAGAAACTAAGTTCTTTTTAAAAAAAATCTGTTTTTATTACTGAAAATTACAAGTCCTAAACTTCAATTTCGCGAATTAAATTATAATTTCGAAAAATGTAATGCAATTTTGTTAACTAGTAAAAAACAAATCACGATAAAACAGAAAGTAATGAAATATATGAATTTATAAATCAGATGCAAAAGGATTAAAGCCTTCCAACGGAGATCGCATTTAGTGAATTTTTACAATTTCAAGGTTCCCTGAATGAAACAAATCAAAAGAACGCCAAATGAAAGTTGTATTCGGCAGATGCAACTAAAATTATAGATATAATAATCTCATCTCAACTTTCGAGTAATATCATCCCCGTTTGTAAAGATCGCAAACATTTCTACATATTAAAGATGCTAAATTTTTTGTCAAATTATCTGTTTTGTTTTTTTTAGATTGAGCAGTGATTCTTCATAAAACAACAAATGAACTAAGATTTAACAATGAAGTGACTTTTAATAATCAAATACCATTGACTAAAAATTCGTACAAATCTCAAAAAGTTATTACTTGTTGAAATGTTAAAAAAATTTCTAATCAAAATAAAATCTTGAATTCTGCATTTCTAAATTTTTAATACACCCTTAGGGTTCCGAAATTTTTAAAAATCCGGAATTCCGGGTTAGACCCGGAAGAGAGCCACCCTTGGGTCAAAGCAAATCACGATGAATAGAAAATAATGAAAAATAAGTATTTATTTATCAGATACAAAAGGAATTTAAGCATTTCCACAAAGATTTCAGCCGACAGCATTTAGTAAATATCTACAATTTCAGAGTTTTCATGAAAAAAAAAAAAATTCGAAATTGACGAAGATCGCAAATATTCCTACATAGTAAGGATGCTATATATATTTTTTAATTCTCCGTTTTTTAAGATTGAGCATCGATTGTACACAAAACAAGAAACGAACTGATATTCCAATGACGAAATGTATTATGATCATGAAATACCCTTGTCTAAAAAATTGGACATCATTCGTACCTTACATTTCTACTTTAGAAAATGTGTTTAAATTTCTTCCATTTCCTCTTCCTGAGGTTGCTGTACCTTCGTTTATTGCCAGACAAACGTGGACTAAGACTTGATGTGTGATGGCGCACGTGTTTAACAAGGATTTAAAACAAAATTGGTGAAGAATCGCACATAAATGTGGTTTTGTAGCAAGTTGGTGCAGGATACCACTTTTGTAGCAGAATTCCCATCCCTGAGATTTATTTTGAAGTGAAGTGGGCTCTAGATTATTTACGATCCAACAGAGCACCGCAGCAATCCAAAACGTATGAACATCATAGGCAAAAAATAGAGAGAGAAAAACACAAAAAGTAAGTAAACTAATTTTGATATGTTTTTCCTAACATGATGAAATTTTGACTTAAATTTCTCGGCTCATACAAGAGTATACACAGACTTCTGTTTTTCAAAAATGGAAAATAAATTTGACTTTTATTGAAAAACAATATATAAAGAGAAAAAGAAACAACCATCGCAAAATTTTCACTTTCCGATTTGTATCATTTGTTTTATACAACTTCAAAGTTGGTCTTTTTAAAGTGTGCAAAATCAGGCTAAAGTGTATGAAGGGGTTGCAATGTCACAATATCCTAAGCCCAGTGAAGAAGAAACCAAGACACCCATGGTGGTACATGACCTTCAACATGTCTAGGGCGGAAGAAGCGAACCACATCGGGGCCAAAAAGGGACAGTCGTAAACCAACGTCTTTTTTTTCGACATCGCATATATTTTAATTAAATCCATAATGGAAGCTTAAAACATTTTTTAAAAATATGTTGCTGTAATGGTTTACCCAGCAGCCTATTAATAACAATTATACTTCTGAAATTCATTAAATGCTAAATTTGAAGGCCAACTTACACACTTTTTTGTTAAAAAAATAAGATACAAACGATCTACGGTCATTTGGGTTTTAATCTGTGTCTCTTTTCGGAAACCTATATTAAAAACAAAAGAGTTGTAAAGCTCGGGGTCCATTTTTTTTTTGAGATATGAATGCATGCAACAACGGTTCTTTTTGCTTCAAAAGGTACAGGAAAGTAAATTCTAAAACCTGATCAAAATAGCTCAGTAAGGAAATAAACTTCATATTTTATTTCGTCTATCAAATGCAGTAATAATGGAAATAAAGACAAACTTAAATATTGGATATTTAAATGATAATTATAGTTATATTAGAAAAATATGCAAATGGTGTACACACACTTCTCACTTTAACAACAATTGCTGATTTAGATCAGATCTATATTTTTTTAAAAAAGCAGTTTTTAAGCATTTAAAAAAAAATGTGAGAATTGTCCATTAGATTCTTGTTAGTTTTCCAATGAGTCTCCAAACAAATTGTAATCATTATAAAAGCATTCTATAAAATAATATAATTAAAATTAACTAAAGTTTTTTTTTTTTAATTCCTTGAAAACATTAAATTTTGAGAGCCTTGATCTACCCCTAAATTTAAAAAAATTGTACTAAAACTTTTCCTACTGTGTTTTTTAAACAACATGAACAATTTTTGAGGGCAGGACAATCAAAATAAAAAAAAAGAATTAGCCGACTGAAATGAAATTCCTTAATTATTCCAGAAATTGTCCAAATTCTGCGAATTTCCGTAACAATTACAAGTGCATGGAAACACTGTTATATGTGCATGTCACTCAATGTTAATTTAAGCTTTCACAATACATATTCAAGGTTATATGCTAGACCAGGCATGTAAATTTGTGTATAATTTCCTGGACTTACCAGTAGGAGGTGGTAATGGTGGTGGGGGTGGAGGAGGCTGTACTCTCGGTGGAGAAGTTGGTAATGGTGGCAACGGGGATTTTGTATCTAGAAATAATATGTATATTAAAATGTAGCAAATCATTTTGTCCCATATCAGAGATTGACCTTTAAAATAATATATTTATCATTTGAAAGGTACAATTAAAAACTGAAAAAATGTCTAAAACTTCAGTATACCTTAAAAGGTGGCCCTACACACACTACTTGCCAAGAAGTGAGTAAATAATTACTAAAGTATCACTGGCATGTGTGGATGGGATGATTGTACAAATACTTAGTATTAAAATAGAAATTTAACGTTAAAACTACACAATTAAAATGCATAAAATCTAGACATGTTTCGGGATACATCTCCCTTTATCAGTGGAAATGAAAAGTCTGTGTGCACAAAAAAATTTAAATAAACCCAGAATTGAAAGTGTTGTCAAAGAACAAAAACTAACTCAATCGGTTGGGGTTAATTATTGTGAACATATATTAATTGCGAAGGAAAATCCTGTCAAAAAAAGGAGAATGTTAAATTACATAAATCCTAATATACAATTCACTGCCGAATCCAACAATACTCTATCTTTTCTTGATGTTTTAATTTCCCATAAAGGTGACCATTTGTCCACCACTGTATACAGAAAACCTTTCACTGTTTCTTTTTCCTCTCATTTTAAGTCTTGTCACCCACAACAAAAAATGGCTGCTTTTACACTTTTGTTAACCGTGCTTCAAATATTAGTTCTACACCAGATTCACTCCAGGCTGAATTTGACTATTTGAGAGCTGCTGACGTGGATCATGGTTCTTCATCCAACGTCGTTGACAAGGCTCTACACAAACTTAAAACTCAACTTAAATTTTTTAATCTATCTGAGCACTAATGCTTTCGTTGTTTTGCCATATTATCCCCATATCAGCCATAAAATTTCTAAAATTCTCAGTAAATTCAACATACATTCGGGATAGACTATCATACTTTTATTCTATATTTCAAGAGCCAATCATCTTATGCTGTTTTCAGACAAGTCCAAAATCAAACATCTTGTTTTTAGACTAATATTTTACTATGGAAAAATAGAAGATTTTGGGTATTTAAAGTCAACCATCATAAAAAAAAAAAAAATAGAAAAACATTTAAAGCACTCAGAATAAAAAAAATTTTGTAAAATTTATAAGATTCTTTTTTAATCAACAAAGCAGCATTCAAAGACTTTAAGGCTTAAAACTGTATTTTGGAAGTTTTTAAATAAATCAAAAACGATTTAATAATTTAATTTAAACTGCACTATTAAAAGGTTTGAAGTTGAATATATATTTTTGCTACTTATGCAATGAAGAAAATATTAAATGCATTTTTTTTTACATTGTCAATTGTATTTTGCTTTTACAGTAACTTAAAATTTAAATTACACATACAATTTTGGTACAAAAGTCTATAAACTAATAAATTTTTATAAAACTAATGATTATTAGTTTAATATTATATACACCGGAGGACAGTTGCCAAGGACCGATGCCAATAGCAACCACAAAATGGAAGGCAGGAAAATGTGGAAATTAACATAAGTGCGGGATACAGTAAGACGTGTTGTGTGTACGTAAATTTTGGATTGTCGAACTTGTTCGCCAGATGATAGCGCTGATAAGAGATATAAAGGATTTGATGCATATTGATCAATGTTGTTCAAAAGCAAAGTTGAATGGGAAAGAATCAATTGACAAACTGTTAGGATATTATTACCTAACATTAGAAATAAAGTCCCATTTGATAGCAGAGTGCAGCGGTGCCGAGTTTAAAATCCTACTAATATTAAACAAAGGTAAAATAAATTCAACTCCTATAAAACTAAATCATTTATTTAAAATATAAGTTATTCCAGCACTTAAATTAGCAGTTAAAATTAACAACAGAAAGGAAAAACACCACGACATGTGGCTTGACATCTTACGAAATAATAGCAGCTAATGGCCACAGCAGACATCCATGATATGATCGGAAGTTCATGATCGATTGAGCATGTGAGTGCCGGAAAAAAACAGAGATATTACCGACTAACAGAACAAGCTAGTACAAGCCAAGAATAAGAATGAAGTTGGGTTAGGTTCTTATATGCCAACTTCATTTACATAATAGGGCACAGTTACATGCAGTTACATTTGCATATAATATTATAAAAATCATACAAGTATTTGCATAAATTAAAATGTATTTGTTTTACTTTATGTATTATGCAAAAACAAAGAAAATACTTCATAAACTGATCAAATAATACTTATATATGATCAGATAAAATAAATCTGTTCCGATCTGAGAAGATCGTTTTTGGAAGAGATTTATTCTTAAGTGAAGTGAATAGATCTCTGGATTGTTTATCAACATAGAAACACCGGCAATTACAAAACATATGAGTGACATAGGAAAAATTATAGAGAGAAAAACGGGCAAAGATAAGTAAACTAATATTTGAAACGTTTTTCCAAACACAAACTTGCAATTTTCAGTATCTTTTCCTGACATCACTAAGATGATTTTACTTGTGGCCGTATTATTGGCAAGGTTAAAGAAGGGCAAAAAATAACAAATGTTGCCAGGGAATTCGACGTCAACCACAGTGTTGTTTCAAGGCTTTGGAAATCATTTCAAACAACTGGAAAGTGTAGCAAACGTCACGGGGGAGGTCGTATTCAAATCAGTGTCTTGCTGCTATTGGCAAGCGGATCTCCCGAAAAACTGTACCCAGATGTTTGCAACAAGGAGAACTATACGCCCGCTGTCCTGTTGTGTACATCTCATTGTCCAGACATCACCGTACCGCACGTTCAGGGCCCGATTAAGACATTAAATCGAGGGAAGCCCGCCTTTAAATGGGGGCCCCACTGCTCTAAATAAACTCTGGAATACCAAATCAAGCTTTAACATGTACTAAATTCTTGTCCATGAATGAAGTTAAAATTAAACACATTACAATAAAATATATTAATAAGTAATGAGTATTCCTAATATTCTGTATGTTTTGATTTTTTTCGAATATTCGAACAAAATTAACACAAGGAGCAATTTTTTTTTACTAAAGCTTGGAATGAAATTTTTTAAGGTAAATTTAGTAGTAAACTAAATTATATTTTAATATAATATTAAATATTTATATAAAGTGTGTGATTTGGGGGGCCCCTTGAAAATGTCAAGTGTAAGCCTGGGCTTCACGGGCCTATTCGGTAATCAGGCCCTGCGCGCGTTTGGTGTTGTCAGCATCGTGGTTGGAGGGAAGCGGACTGGACTTGCATAGGTTCAGTCTCTCGTCTATTGTCGACGACAACTGATCTGACGTGAGAGTGGTACTGCATATTGTCCGGCAAACATACATGAAAGGGACCAATATCTTACATGTAGTATCATGGTATGGGCTAGCATCTTGATCAATGGCCGTATGACCCTCTATGTGCTTACAACTGGGACTATAAAAGGCCAACAATACAGTAATGATGTTTTGCTGCCTCATGTTCGCATGTTCCGTGGTGCTGTCGGTGATAGATTTGTTTTCATGGACAAAAACGTAACATGCCATCAAACAGTTGCTGTCCAGGAGTGTGTAGAGAGCGAGGATATTCAATGCCTCGTATGGCCAGCTCCGAGTCCTATTGAAAATGTGTAGGATGCTTTGGGGGCTGGTCGACAATACCCTCCAATAAACAAGCATACCTCATCTGTGCACTGACAGAGGAATGGGATAAATTACCCCAACAGCTGCTGGATAATGTTGTGCAAAGCATGACACGACGTGTGGAATATTGCATCGCTGACCATGGTAGCCGTATCCCGTATTGATATCTTATGCCGGAACGTCTGAGGACAGTAATTTAATTTTTTTCACTTTTACGTATTCAGTACAAAATGACCATTTTGTCCGTTGAACACTTTTCAAAGCTTTCTGGATTTCAGAGCACAATAAATTATCTTTATTGTAATATCCTAGCATTCTGAAATTATTTTATGTCACTTGGCATCCAACCACGCTTACTTTTTTATGTGCTATTTAGCCGATCGTGATCCGTCCTTAGCAATTGTCCACCAGTGTATCACCAAAATAAAATTATATTCTATTAAACTACCAATTTTTTTAGTTTTAAAATATATAATCAGGTTGTATTTGAGGCTGTTTCTCTTGCTGGGGGTTCAGAGGGAGAAATTTGTATCTCCTCCCCACAACAACTCTTTTGGTTATTACATTGATATCAATAATTTTCTAGTCTTTAGTTACTCAACCCCCCCAAATAAATTTACTGTCATTTTTAACGTAACATCAAAGCTTTAGCTTAAAAATTTGTACACATGTTCTTCATTTAAAGCTTACGAAAAATATTTTATCACAATTTAGCCAAAAATGGACTTATGCAGTTTTGCACAAACCACTTCAATTTCAAATAGTCACTACATACAATATAGTTTAAATTAATATTTGATATTTAATTATGAAATAATTTTTAAATGCATTTACCTTCTCTCCCAAACTGATCAGCTGCTAAATTAACACCAAAATTGACAGCCTTCAAACTGGTCAGGAATTGGTCTGGAGTATGTTCAACTAGAATTGGGTCTGTTCCATGATCATAGCCACAAAAATTCCCCCGTAGGCAATAACCTTTTACTAAAAACATGTACCATTATAAACAATTTTAATTTAAAACATATATAATTGTAACAAAGAAAAAAACATTTAGACTTTTAAACTGTATTTTTATTCAAGGAAAATTCTTAATTTGAGTAGCCAAGATGAAAAAGCAGTTATATAACTTTTTTGAATAAATCACGAAAAACTGTAAAAACTAAACTATTGTTAATATAATAATTATTTTTTGTAAAAATGAATAAAAAATACAACATGTTTTAAATCTGGGCAACTCGCTTGTTATCAACCATATTTTTTCCTTTAAAAATTTTTTAAAATGCAAAGTGACCACTTTTGAGAGAGATAATTTTTAGTTATATATTTTCTTTAATAAACGTGACTTATATTTAACATGTTCGCAGCCAACTACGAGATATCACGTACAATTAGCATACAGTGCAAATATATGGTAACAGTCAACGTGTCAAAGAAAATAATTACTATTATGAAATAATTATATTCATTACTTCTTAAAATAAGAATTTGTTTCGTTGTTGAATCAATAATGCTAAAACTCTTGTTTTTTATGCTTTTAATATATCAAGAGTCTATTCATAACTTCAATTTGTAACAAAATACATTATTCACTTTTATAATATGGGAAAACTTTTAGCAAAGTTATATTTAAAATCTATATTTTGTTATCATTAGGAACAGTATTTAATGACATTTGCAATATTATTATTGCAAGTAATATTAAAAGGAATCAAATATGCAACTTCTGAAGAAACACTGGCTATTCCCAGGTGATGTGATCAAGTGTTTTAGATGATGCAATACTCGGAGACAACCTATGTTGAGCCTAAAGCAATTGAATATTTATACACATCATAGCTTCCATTTCAGGTTCAACTTAGGTTGCCCCCGAGTATAGTAATCTAGGGGTGGAATAGCCTTTAAAAAAATATTTTCCTACTATGTTAACATAAAAAATTATCTGTTTAGAACAACATTACAAACTCTCTATGGAAATTTATTTAGGATACATACATTCTTCTAGCTAAATGTGTAATAAAAACTATTTTCAAATGAAATTTAAATTATTTCTGAATTATGGTTTGATTTTTCATGATTTTTTTTATTACGTAAATGTAACATGCATTTGAAAGTTATATAATGGAAATTGTAGTCAATCCTGTTTACCATTCTTAACAGTTTAAACTTTACTATTTTGATATATAAACTAGAATATAAAAGAAAAAAGCCTATCAAACTTTACTCAGAAACTCTTGAGTTATAAGACATTTATATATAAATTTCATTTTATGTATTAGTCAGAGATTCAGAGATACATGGTACAGGCTAAAAGCAAAAAAAAGCTGAACTACCCCCTCCCCAAAAAAGCTGAACTTTTACAGAAAAAAAAGCTGATTTTTTTTCCAAAGTTCTAACATTTTCTTGAATTCTTTGTAAAAAATTTTTTGCAATCCCAAATTTCATTTGTGAAGCACAATTTCTCTTTAGAGAGAAATGATTCAGAGCTTTTTTTTTAGTTTAGCTAAGTAGTTTAATAAAAAATGTGAATTTTTTTCAAAACTAAATAAAAGCAATTTTTAAGAGTTTTAATTAAATTTAATAAAATATATATGAACATTAAAACAAATTAGAATATTAATGCTAGCCAAAAAAAAATAAGCTTCTTTCAAAAAATCCTATTTCATTACTATTTTTTATCTATTCCAATTATAATCCTAAACTTTAATTTCGTAAATTATATTATATTTTCGAATATATTAATGCAATTTTGTTACATGGGGCTAATAAAATCACGAAGAAATAGGAATTAGTAAAGTATAAGCAATAATTTATCAGGTGCAAAGGGATTGTAAGTTTCTCAACGGAGATCGCAGCAGATCGTGTTTAGTGAATTCTTACAATTTCCAGGTTTTCATGAATAAAAAAATTCTCAAAAAAGTTCCATTTGCCAGATGCAACAAAATTAAGAATTATAGCCATCTCAACTTTCGAGTTACATTATCCCAGTTTCACGAAGATCTCAAATATTTCTATGTGTTAAAGATGTTACTTTCTTGTGAAATTTTCCATTTTTCTGGATTGAGTATTGATTCTTCACAAAATAACAAACAAACCGAGATTTTACTCTGATCAAGTGTCTTATGATATTGAAATACCATTGACTAAAAAATCGGGCAAAAGGGATCAAAAGTTCACTTTTTTCTGAGGCAAAGTCTCTCCATTAACGCCTTTCTCTCCTTGAGTCCTTGCTGATTTATACTCATGCACATCAGAAGTACAACCCCCTATATAGAAATATCGAAATTTTACTGCAAAGTTGCATCAATCCAAGGGATGATAAAAATTAAGGTCTAAAAAAGTGGATTTCCACGGAATTGTACCATGTCTGATTAGTATTACACATTGTTAAACTTATGCTTTGATCTCGTTCTTTTTTAAAAACAGTACTTTGTTTAATGATGTACATTTTAGTAAAAATCAAATTTCTGGGCGATTTAAATCAAGTCTAACAGTTGATTTGTTTGAGTTTACAAAAAGAACCTGCGAGTGTGAGGAATGAAAACTTCTATATATAAACTATAAAAGTAGAGTTATTTACCAATATTCCCGGGTTTTACAGAAAAGAAAACTTTTAATACAGTCAAATGAAAAAATGTAGTTTATTTGGCTTTTTTTTAATGATTTGCAAGGTGAGGTAAAATGGGTAATTAAATTATTAACGCTAAAGAACATGAAATTCGGAAAACTTTTTTAAAACAAATTGTGAACATAAAGGACACATTTTGATAATAACCCCACCCCCCTATATTTCAAAATGGTGGATTTATAATTTATTTTTTAGAAAGACTTACAATAACAGTCGCTTAATAGTCAAATATACTGAGTTTTTAAGAGTTGATGGCTGTTATTTATTCATGTTGCTAATTTGACCTAATTTTTTTTAAAAATGCGTTTTTACACAAAAAATTACACGATTCCCACTGGTAACCCCTTTTACACCCAGCTGTGGTTGAAAGAGGATAGAAAAAAACTAAAAATTTAACAATTTTAAAACATTATGAAACATATTCAAAGATGTCAAGGAACCCATTGAATAAATACACCAAGAAAAGTTAGTCCAATGAAAAATTGGCACTTTCATACCCATTTTACAGCACCTTACCCTACTTACCATCATAATCCTTGCACCGTGTAGTATGCTTAGTAGAATAGGCCAGACTTTCTCTCTCCTTGTGTACATTTTCCAAGTGTGATGTGTTTAAACTTTGTAAATCGTCAATTTTCCTTTCCCTGTAGTCAGTGTCACCATGAGGGATTGGATCACAAAGTTTAATCTTTTTTGGACTAGGTTCAACTATAGAAATTAAGTCAGACCTGCTTTCCTGAAGGGGTACTGTAAAAACATATAAAGATATTTTGTTATTTAAATTGTATGTAAAAGGGAGAAAGTAGACACAAATTTAGCAATATATAATCATTATTCAGCATTTGCACTCAGTTTAAGGACTATATTAACTATACAGAATGCTATATTTTTGAACGTTTTAATGTAATTTTAATGAGTTTTTTGTAATGTTATTTTAATGAGTTTTTTGTAATGTTAAATATATTTGCATTTGTGGTCTGGGTGGAGCATGTGCTCTTTTGGTCACCCTACTTATATTCTTTGTTCAATAAACAATAAACTTTGCATTTTGGAATAAACAGGGGTGTTGCCCGGCTTCATGCCTTTTGGAGCAGTGTTCGGAGCAGGAAAAATTGAAATTTGGAGCAGCAAAAATGTATTTTGGAGCAGGTAAAATCGAAATTTGGAGCAGCAAAAAGGCGTTTTGGAGCAGTTGAAATTGAAATTTTGGAGCATCAAAAAAGTTTTTTTTGAGCAAATGAAATTAAAATTTAATGCAGAATAAAGCTTTTGGATGTAGCTAAATTTCAAAACTCTCATGTACCTCATGAATTAACATGTAACCTCAGAAAACTAAGGCCTCTAGATCATAGCCTAATTATAAAAACTTCAATGAACACAGAAGTTTTCATTGTACCACTAAAACTAAAATGCCCAATTTTGAAGAAAAAAACATAATAGTAAATGCTTAATGTTACATTGAAATTAGAGTAAATGTACCTCTAAAAGTAAAAATGTAATATAACTTGCAGGAAAAAAGAATACATCAATAAAAGAAAAAAACATAGAACCCTACTATAAAATAATGTTAAAAAAACCTTTAACAAAAAAAAAACGCTAAAAAATAATTTTAAGAACAAACTGAAATTTTTTTAATATTTAATACAAAAAATTTAAGTTAGGTATTTGTAAATTGCCTCCAACTTAAAATTTTTTAATAAAAATAAAATGAATATTAAATATTTACATATATTCAACTTGTTCGTATTTTTAAAAAAAAACTTTTTAGGTCGTTTTTCTTTGAAGTTGGTTTTAAAAATAAAATCTCCTTTCTAGCTTTTAATTAGCAAGATGTTTTGTCCATCACTATTATTCACCAGGAAGCTTATGTTTTTGGATAACTTTTTTTCAAATCTTAGATAGTACATTTGAAATTATCCAGTTTAATAAATGAAATTATATTGTAGTTAGACAATCAATATCCAAAAAGGAAAATATTTTGAGATAGGATAAAATGTTATAAAGGCTCGAATAATCGATATTTCTGGATAAATAAAAGCCGGATAACTAACTATTTTTTCATTTTCTGCCAAAGTACAATTTCTCCTATTCACCAAAAAAGAATTTTCGAAATTAAACAATATTTTTTTCCTACAACGATTCAGTTAATTGATAATTTTTTATACTTAAATATATATAGCCTCTACCTTGATGTGTTTGGCTGTATTGGTTAATGCGTTTTAAGTCGGTTAAAAAGCAAATGTACAATGTGTATCCTTCACAACAAATACCAATTGTATTTCAAAAAGTGTACTCCTTTAAGCAAATGAACTACTAAAATAAAATTTCCAATTTACCCCCAAAATAATGTGGAAATAACTTCATAAAGAAAAGTGCAATGTACCTCTAATTGAAAAACCCAAAATACACTTAAAATAAAACCCAAAAAGAAAAATCCCAATATATCTTAAAAGAAAAAGCCCTGTGTATCCCTGTAAAGAAAAGCCCAATGTACCACCAAAGGAAAAGCCCAATATACCACTAAAAGGAAAGCCCTGTGTACTACCAAAAGAAAAAACCAGGGTACACTTAAAATAAAACACCAAAGAACAATTAATAGCGTAATGTATCCTAAAAAGAAAAGCCCCAGTGCATCCCTAAAAGGGAAAAAAAATGTACCCTTAAAAGTGAAAGCCGAATCTATCCAAAAAACACACACACAATGTACCTGCACAAGAAAAAAAATGTATTCGTAAAGGAAAAACCCAATGTATCCCTCAAAGAAACAGCCCAACATGAACATACCTTTAAAATAAAACTTAAGGTGCCCTTAAAAATAATAGCCCATTGTGTTAATAAAAAAGTCCTGTACCGCTATAAGAAAAAGTCTAATGTACGCCTCAAATTAAAATCCTAATTTATCCCAATAATAAGAAAAAAAATAACAATGCACACACAAAAAAAAACAGTGTACCCATAAAACCTATCTCTAAAAAAATATAAATATACTTTTTATGTACCTCTACAAGTAAAAGCCCAATGGCCCCTAAAAGTTAAAGTCCAAAAGTATTAAAAAAATTTACCCCCCCCCCCTTTAAAAAATAGATCAATGTATCTCTTTAAAAGAAAAACTAATGTCAAATGTTAATGTACCCCAATTTCTGTAACTTAAATATATTCCCAAGACCTAAATTCCAATGTATTTTAAAAACCAAATCTAAGTGTACTCCAAAATATATGAAGTTTTTTAACTAAGAAAAAGTAGCGTCCAAACGAAAACTATCATGCACCTTTTAATTTTTAAAGTACAAAGTCAATATGTCTTCATGATAGATTAGAGTATTTGCAAAAAAATTTAACTTTGCAATGAAATCAAATGTACTTCATCAAAGTCCATTGCACCATTACTATCAGAATATTTGCTATGAACTCCCTCCTCTTTCAATTAAGTATAAAGAAATCGTGAAATGGTCAAATTATGAATATATTATAGATAAAAATTAAGTAGAGGGCCATATTTACAGAAGATAAATAATTGTATTCTATACATAGGGTCATAAAATTAAGATTAGCGGCAAAATTATGAATTTGGCGCAGGTTTGGCTATAAATTAGAGTTTTGGAGCAGCTTGGAGCAGAAATCGCGAATTGGCGCAGTTTGGCACAATTTGCGCAGGCGCAACACCCCTGAATAAATCATAAAACCTATGGGCAGCTTGGCCACCAAGTAGTATAACAAATTTCAAGATAAGAACATCTGAAGTTTACAAATAGCCCTGGCTATAATGTTAAATGGAATCACATTCAACTTATTGACAACATATTTAACTAGGACCCATACGAACTGGCCAAATGATAGATATAGCTGTTGAGTAATAAAAAATAGTGTTGTTAATTTTCGGATTTTTTTTATTATATACAAAATAGTTAAAATATGTACATTGTACAGACAATCCACACACTTTGGCAGATGTCATAAAAACCTAATTTTCAGATGGAAATACCTTGAATTGTATATCTCAGAATGCAAGAAAGCACACTGAAAATATATATATATATTTCATTCTAAACTTGCATCAGATCAATAGTTAATAGATTTTATAAAATGTTAAATTACTTACTCATCATTTTGCAATAGAACTTTGCATCAGAATTATTCAATCAAATTTTAGATAAATTAAGTTAAAATGTGTATTTCAACATTCAAATTAAGAATTACAACTAGTGCAAAAATAAAATACAAAAGATTGAGGAGCAATTTTAATAATTCAAAAAATCAGGTTTTCTGAACAGGGTATTATTTTTGTGAAAATCCTACATAAGAATAAAAAAACTTTTTTAAAGTGCAAAAATTAATTCTTAAAAAAGGACAGGAGAGTTTAATTAAAAAAATAAAACATACTTTTACATAATACACATAAATAGGCAATAGAGTTAAAATTTATATTGTGTTCTTATACAGAGCTAAAAACAAACAAAGTGTTGTTGCCTTCAAGTTGCAAAAAGCGGAACAAAATTCGTCGATACACAGATTTTTTTTGTTTTGTTCAAAAAGCATAATTTTTTTAATTGCTAAAAAAGCAGGAAAGCCATGAGTTCAAGAAATATTTTGATCTCTATATCCAATATCCTATAACAACAAATTTACTTCCTCCAAAAAGACAAATGCCTATCGTTTCTTCAGTTTCATTGTAAAAAGTGGAGGTTACAATTTTGTGAAGGGTTCGTTTTTTTCGGAAACAGAATTTTGTGAAAATTCCTTTTTTCTCAAATGGAATTTTGTGAAGGGTCTGTAAACAGATCAAAATTCTTCTGTACAGACCCCTGATAACATGCAATTATGAAACATTATTAACTTTGTATTCCACCTTAAAACTTTGCAAATGGATGTGTACAAATTTGATACTCATATAAATAGATAATCTCATTTAAAATATATATATATAATAAAAGACAACAAGATTACCACCATTTTATAAAGAATTAAATCAATTTTAAATTAACAAAAACTATTAAAAATATGTTAAAAAATTTGGGAGGGGGATAATACATAGGATTAAACTTGGATGACATTTAAATGAATTTCAAATTCAAAATGTTTTCAGCATTTCAATTTATTTATGTGAGGCAGTTATCTTTAGTTTAATTTACAAGCAAAGTTGTACCAAAATAAATAACTTACCACCTCCACACATCCCCACAGTGGGAATATATTCCTCTGTCTTTCTCTCTTCACCCTCTTTTAAACTCAATTTGGAATGTAACTGGGTTTCTTTACTATAGGAAGGTTTACAAGACTTTTTGTGGACGGCATTGTGCTTGTCATCAAAAATGCTTTTTCGCTTGTGGGACAAATCAGAATTTTCTATGCTAGAATATCATAAAACTTTAATTATTACAGAATTAGACGAATTTAAAAAATTTACCTTCTGTTGTACAATTTATAAAATTCTTCATTTGTTGGATATAAAAAAAAATCACATAAGAATAAATATAATAAAAGTGTGATAACTTAACATTTAATTGGAAGCTTCAAACAACAGTATTGTTTCCCTACTAGGAAAATTTAATTTAATAAGTTTTTTTTACAAACAAGCATTTTTTAAATTTTAATACGTTAACTTATGAATGAGAAGTGTCCAAAAAAAGCTGCCAAGTTTCTGAAGTGCTGCTTCCAAAATGACTTTCAAAGAGGACAGCATACTATTTTTTATCACCTATAACTCTGCCACATTCGTTCAAAAATACTCGTTAAAGATGCTAATTCCTTTATAAATTATTGTTATATAAGGCCAAAGTCTGAAAAATTTATATTAGCCTTTGTTTAAAAAGACAGATGTTATAAAAACAACTAAAGTATATTATTTTATATTTTAAGAGCGATTATTCTAGTTTAAAACAATATTTTTATTTTGTGAATCCCATAAATATTAATGGAATTTTTCAACTTCGAAGAAAGGGAAGCAAAGCATTAAAAAACCTGAATGCAGTTGGCTTTAACCACTTAATAGTTTTGCCTAATTATAGTTAGTGTTACATTCTCGTTTATTGTCTCAGATAAATAGCTTTTAGATTTTTGCTCTTGTATCTTTGATGATGGACCGGTTTTTGAACTGTAATAAACGTCAAAGAACAGATTAAGGTAATACGCCCTCAACCAGTAGCACGACTGAAAAAACGAAAAAGTCGTAAATATGATGAAGGTTATTTAGTTTGGTTTTACATCAACAGAAATTAATGATGAAGAGAGACCACAATGTATATTATATATGAAAGTTTTGGCACAAGAATGTATGCTCCCAAGTAAATTGAAGCACCATTTAGAAACTAATCACCAAAACATAGTTAAGAAACCTTGTGACTTCTTTGCCAGGAAGCTACAAAAACTGAAAAAGCAAAAAATAGGTTTTCAAGACTGCGTCAATACAAAACAATGTTTTGCTAGCATCTTACAAGGTACGTTATAGAATGTAAGAAGCCCCATGCCATTGCAGAATAACTTATCCTAACGTCTGTTTTAGGTATGGTGAACATTATATTTGGTGAGTTTGCTGCGAAACTGCTTTCAAAAGTGCCTTTGTCTAACACAATGGAGAATTGTTGCATATTTTAAATTTGTCTCAAACAGAGTTAAATTAACAAAAAAAGTTTCCATGTTTCTTAATATCTGAATTATATATTCGTGGAAAATTTATTTTTAAAATAAAAAATTCAACAAAAATTGCCAGAAACATGATGCAAACAAAAAACGCCCTCTTATTGGTTGTAACGTACTAAGATCCGATTCTGAAGATCGAAAAAAAGTGTGGGCCTATTCGTAAACAAATTTGCAGTTGTATTCACAAATCCACACTTGTAAACCCAAAATATTATATCAATATTTTACGATTTGAGATAATGTGTAATGATTTGCAGGCTCATCCAGCCCATTAATTCATAATTTAATGTTAATGAAATCAATATCTGAATAACAATGGACTTTTACTTAGGGTTGGATGCCGTGGGAAAAACTTAATTCAAAACAGGCGCTGCGACTCAAAACAAATTTGGGAACCACTGGTGTAGAGGGATTTCCTGCACAAATCTGTAGTAATTATTTTTTTGCTAGTTGATTTTGCAATAGTAGTTTAGGAAATGGAAGATTATAATAGGTTTACAGCTCAAGTTCCTATTATCTGTCCATATCTTTAAATTAAAGAAGTTTAACTTTCAGACAATTTTCAGACACAAGTTCGTTACAATAGAGATTGTGTGTTGAATTATCAGGATTTTTTTAAATTGCTTACAAAACGAAAAAATTTTCATTTTACATCAGTGACACCTTAGGGACCACTGAGCTAAAATAATATAAACACTGGAGTGAGGACAAAGCGCGACAAACACTTTATGCCTTTTTTGAGCGAAGATAGTAAATATAGTCCTTCGGCATGGTGTTTGTTATAGGATCAAGTGTTTTTTTAACATCCTAGTTTTAAAACCACATTTCTGGCTTTCAAAAATACATTAAATGCTACACATTTAATGTTTTTCCATACTTAATTTCTTACTTACAAGAAAAAATTAGACAAAAATATTATTTATAAATTAATATTAAAGACAAAAATATTAATTAATTAATAAAATAATCAAGACCGATACAACACAACTATGCAATAGTCAAGGTAGAATGTTTTCTCAACCTTCCCTTCTGAATAGTATTCATCCGAGCGGCAAAGCAAAATACATTGTCGCCCAATGGGAGTCCTCACTCCAGTGTTTATATTATTTTAGCTGAGTGATCAGGGCTTGGGCTAGTGACTTATTGTTCTAAAATCCCACGCTGTACGCCATGATGAGCTTAGTAGTTACTCTGAAAAAACTGTAGTTATTACAATATTATTTACAATTAAAAGTTACTTTTAACTTATTTATGTATTTTTCTAGAGGAGGGGGTTAGGGGGGGGGGGGGAAGTAAAATATAAATATTAGATCTAAATCATTTAAAAAAGACAGCTCTGAAAAAAATTCATGTATTTTAAACTAACATGTTCTATCAACGACATAATTTGGCGCATTAATTCATACTTATAAGAATATGGTTAAAATATTAGAAAAAAGCACGGTAAATGGAATACATATATAACAAAAATTAAATTAAATTTTGGTGAGCCGTCTTTTTTAAAACTAATTTTGAATTTTTTAATCAACTATTTTATAGACAATTTATATAATTTCAATGAAATTGCCCATTCAAATTGTTTTTAAAAAATTAAACTTATTTACTTTCTATCAAAAATGTGCATGAAATTTCTGATAACAATACGAATATACCTTTTAAAGGCCAAGAATAACTCAACACAGTAGTATCAACGAAGTGTTTGAACTAGCAAATAAACGCCAAAATTAAAAAACACACTAAAAAGGCATTTCCCCCTCCCCTCTCTTTCATAAATTCTCCTGGAAAGTTACATAAAAAGCACACCAGAAAATCTCCTCTCTGAAATAAAAAAAAACCACTGATATTCCTTACCTAAAATCCTTCATCTGAAAATACGAAGAGACAATGAGCACCCAAGAGCCGACACATCATGTTAAAACCATACAATTAAGTGAATCGCAAGTGACGTACAAGCGCTCACTTAACCGAAGAATAACAAACAAAATACTTTACCCATTCGAAAACTAAATTAAACCTCTCCAAAACCAACTGAATTCTTCCCACAAGACAAGCTCATTAAAATATCCTGATTCAATCATAAGATAAACGATTACAAGATCGATAACTTCCAAAAAATATATTTTGAACCAATGAGTTCTGATATTGAAATAATTTTTATCATAATAAATATTACCAGAATGATGAAATGGTTTGGATCATTTTCAATCATTTGTTCGATTTGGACATGTGTCAACAACTAAGTAAGTACTGCAATTCAATCCAGTCCGTTACTGTGATGTGCAATCTTTCTGGGATGTCGAAGTTTGTTTCAAACAAAGATCATCTTGAAAGTGCCAGCAGACCATTCTACTGTTTCTGTTCCTTTTGAGTAATATGTTAATATTTTTTTACCTGCTCTTTTTTTGTTTAGGGTTTCTGTATTTCTGATCAAATTAAACAGCACATTTATTAATTGTTTGAAAAACATAAAGATATTGTCATAACAAAATTACCTTTCTAAATTTCAATTACTGTCATATAATACAAAATTATAAATTATCTTTTATAAACTACAATAAATATCTTTAAAAACCTACAAAAATAATTAGATTAACATTCAGTATATGTTATTTCAAATTTAATTCAAGCAGTTTAATTTTTAAAAAAATCAAGGTAACTAGACTTACTTATGTGACTTATCTGTAAGGTCATTTGTTTTTTGAGGCTTAGTTTTGAGTTCTTTCTCATCCTAAAATGTATCAAAAATTAAATGTCACAATAGAAATTGCATTTTATAAATTTATTTAAAAGGAACCTTAGATATTATAAAAATGGGATGTTACAATGGGAATTGCAACACATAATTCAAGTTCCCCTAATCAGAACTGCCTACAGCCGTAATTACTTATAAAAAAAATTATGAAACTTCGGTTACCTATTAATTGTTGGTTCACTTAAAGAAGGGAGTTATTGTATCATTTTGCAATAGAAGTTAAAATTTAATGCTGAAGGTAATTTTTGTATTTTAAAATAAATAAAGTCTTATTATGCAACTGGGTGTATTATATTATTTTTGGTCGATATCTCGCCAATTCTGTTGTATTATATTTGTTAAATGTCTTGTCTTAACTGTGACTGTAATATATTCAGTACTACATGTTTGTTGATCATGTCGTATACCACGAGATAGTTGCTGTGTTATAATTAAATGTGTAATGATGACTTCCAGTCTGTTTAATTTCATTTCTAATTTACATTCTGTGTGTGTTCTAAAATCATAAGATACATAAAAAATCACAAAGTTCCCATATATGGTTGCTTTTGCTAAATGAAGCATAGTTTAAAAACAAAAAAATATCTTTTGTAATCTACTTAATCTTCTACTCTCATATACTGACTTTATTTAAAAATAGGAATAAAGAAGTAAATTGCCCATAAAAGCTTAGAAGTGTAAAATTTCATTTTTTTTTCAGTAGAAGGCAAAGTTACTCTTGATAATCAATTCCATTTTATTTGAAACTTAAACAAAATTTAATTTAACAGTTCTGGCACTAAGTTCACCAATTTTATAAATAATTAAAATAAATATATTTACCACGTCTGTCGAATCCAAGGTGCTTTTTATGTTTTTAGTTGGCTGACTAGAAGCACTGGGAGAAATATCAAGTGTAGAGGACAATTCTACAACCACATCATCTAGGACTGTAGACTTTATATACGATTTTGTTAGCAATGTGTCAAACAAGAGTTCGACAAATTTGCTTGTCTCATCCATGAGAAAAATCTCAAGCTGTGTCAACAGAAAAGTTTTCATTTCTTTTTTGTCTCTTTTGTCCTTTTTAACAAGTGCAAATATATATTTTCCTACAGCGACAGGATCAGCATGACACCTGTGCATGGAAAATCGGTCTTTACTTTTAATAGACAAAAAACCAGACACAGACTTGTGAAAGTAAATACAAGAGATTAACAATTTGATTATTACATAGTCTGCAAATAACCAAAACATCACACACTGTTAAAATATTATTGCAAAAAAAATCATATTTAATTCATAAATATCGGATAAATAAACAGCCTCAGAATAAAAGTACCAAATATCCAAAATTAATAAAAAAAATAAAGTCAGAGGCTGAAGTACTTGAACACTGGTTTTATTTTAAATTAAAGCAAATTTGCTGCTTGATTATAATACTATTTTTCAATTGTTATATTAAAAGAAACTATTTCTCAATTTCAATAGTTTGGTAAAAAAATAACTTCAAAGAAAACAAATAAGAATGTTAGTATTTTAAATACCTGGCAATACTAAATATTTAGTTAATAATTAATATTTTTAATTAGATCATATTTGAATTTTATTAAAATAATCTCTCCATTTAAAAAAAAAAAATAAGCCTTAGGGGCAATTTTCAATTCTATCGCTGTTATTCAGATCGTATCTCAAAAAGTACAACTTCTAAAATTACGAAATTAAGTGACTTTGTTAAGAAATGTTTGATAAATAAGAAGAATATATTTTTGTTTCAATACGATTGTTAGTTTATAATTTATTTAATATTAAAGTTGTCGTTGCTAAAATTTCGCTTACAAGTAATTTTATACGTCGAGTTTCTGACACACTGTGAAGAGGAGAGATCCAATTTTTTTTAGGGAATGTAGGAATAGGTTTGAACTGGAAATCCAAGTAAGAATTTTTTTGAAATTCGAATTAGTTTTGATTTTATAAATTTTTTAAACATGCTCCACTCATTAGAAGTTTTTCACCCTCATTTTTAAACTGCTATAAGTAATTTAAAATTACATATTTTCTTATTAAAAAAATATACAAATGTTCGTTAGAACTTAATTTTTCTGATGTCATAAAGATTATATTTCTATCTTTATAATTAAATTAGATATAGTTAATTAAGCTAGGTATTAATAAACTGAGTTACAAGATTTGAGGACACATCACACCAGACAGCGAGAGTTAAATAAAAGCATGTAAAAATAGTGAAGAAGCAAGATTTTTTCTTATTGTTCCCCGCTCGCATCTCAAAAAGTAAATGTTCTAAAATTATTAAATTGTGCAAGTTTGTTAAGAAATGTTTGAGAAATTAAGTGACCCCCCCCCCCCCCCCCCCCCCCCTCATAAAAACTGTAGTATTGAAATTATTTAATAATATCAGCAACTCCGAGATCAGTTCTCTAAAAAGTGGATTTCCACGTTTTCGCGGGATCAACTAAAGATATAAAATGTATGCAGTTAAAGACTAGAAGCTTCCATAGAAATAGGGGACTAATATTTGTGTACTTGTATTTATTAATTTGTAATATTACGATAATAAAAGAACAAACACTGACAAATTTACCTTGGCGAGCTCCATAAAAAATAAGCAAACACATATAGCATTGCAGTATTTTTTAAAAATTACGTTACTGAAGTCTTAAGATTCATAATATATTTTTGAAAGAATAATGTGATATTATTAGTTGGGATATTAGAATAGGTGGAATTCTCGCCTTTTATACGCAAAGGAAGTTGGTGTTTTGCGATCCACACACAAACGATCTTTTATTACTATAGATAATTTCACATTGAACTGTTCAAATAGAAATGAAAATCAATGCTGAAGGAACACGAACAGTACCGAAACTTACATTTTTTTCAACGTACTCGTTAACCACTCTTTTAACATTTCTGGCTTTTCGATAACCATTTTTACCCTTCTGTTGTTGTCTTTTTTTTCACTTTTACCAATGTTTACACGAAATACACACTTATTTATTGGACAATTTCAATTACAATAATTATTCACACGCTAGAAAACATTAAATCACTGAACTAAAACCGTAATTTCTGGAACGCTCATAACCAGTTCCTTCTATGGGCGTGTTTGAAGCGTTGAAGCCATACTGTATCCCAACTAATTTTTGAAAGTGATTTTGTTGTTGTTTTTTTCTTCTCAAACCGTTATAGAAATATTAAATATGTTTATATATTTTATTTTCCATATATAGAATCAATTTGTATAACGCATAAAATATAGTTTATATTTTTTCTGCGTATCCACTCATTATTGGTTAAAATGATTAATGGTTAATTCAAAGAATAGGCATTCAAAGTGGGTTTTAAAGGGAAAAAAAGCTATAATCGCTACAATTCGACATATTTTAGCATGAACAATATACAAAATATAGAGGTAGAAATAAAATGGGTTACAGCTTTTTTTTAACCCTCAATTGGCTCCAAGTCAAAAAACTGCTTTGCTCAATCCAGAAGTTACATTTAGAGGTCAGTAGAGACGTTGATGAACTATGCTGATCTAACCCGGTGAAGCTTACAAGTGTCAGTGGCGGCCCGTGGTTGAAAATGTTAGTGCAGCCGAAATCATGTGAATCCCCCCCCCCCCTCCCCCATTTTCCCAAAACCATACATGAACGGAAATTCTTTATTATTCACTACTCAAATCAGTTAAGAGATAAAATCAAGATATAAATTTGGTTATACTTAAGTAAGAATCGATCTGGTGTTTTCTACAAAATGTCATCGATTTGTCTAAGAAGTTAATTTGAATTCCACCAGAAAATATAATTTACAAATGGACATTTTCAAAATCTTAAATCCCGATTTTGGAATTCAATTTCGTAAACACCTAAAAATAGTTACTGTAGAAATGCTGACGGTAATCTCTGATTGTTCAATTTCAGAAAAACCCTTGTATCGCTCTATTTAGACTAAAATAACTACCTACAATATTTTATTTTATTACATTTGTCAGTGATATATACAAAATCACTCTAATTAGCAGAAACACATGATGTAAATAGGTTTTACACTAAATGCTCAGAAACAATTGCCTATACATATCAGCCAAATGCCACTGAAAATGCTTAAATACTTTATATATAAGAAAGAGAAGCTTTCTGACTGAAATATAAAAAACAGCTTTTTTTTTAAACACATCATGACATCCAGTGGCGGCGATTGGGTGATGAAAGTGGGGGGGCAAGATAAAGGGGAAACAAGAAGTACCCCAAATGGGAAGGGAGGGCGGGGGGGGGGGGGGGGGAAGGTGGACCAAAAAAAAATGTGCTATTATATTGCTATAAAAAAGCTATGGTATTGCACACTTGTATTTACTCACTATTTTGTGTTATTTGAAGTATACCAACTTAAAATACACAGTAAAAAACTTAATAACATAAATTTAAGAAAAGAAGTTTTCATACCATAAAGCTGATTTGAGACAAGTTAAAAGCTTTATTTTTTCGTTATTCTGACTTAAAAAGGCAAAAGCACGATAACTTTCAGAAATACTATATAAAAGGGCCACAAAAACTAAAGTCCAATTTTCAGGAGTATAAAAAGTATGAACTGTTCAAAACACCTTTATATCACTTGACTATTTTAGCTATAGTCGAAAACAATTTAACTAGACCCTTAAGCGAAGGCTACGATGTGCAAAAAGACTGAGCTATGACCCTGTGGCCTTGATTGATTAAAAAAAAATCAACGGCTGATTTAAAAACAAATAAATATCTATCGGAGTAGTCATATACAGTATGCTCTGTAGACTCCAAAATGACTGTACAAACGAGAGTCATAAGTCATATGCGGCGCCGTTTCGCCTTTTTTCCTTACTGCTTATATGTAAGACTGAGAAAACTTGGGATTGAGTCATTCTGCTAGATTCTGTTTATTTTGTAGATTTAATACGTAGTTACAATAAACTATTTTCTTGATGTTTTCGAAATCAAAGCATTGAGAATTTTAAAAAAAAGCTATTAAATCTTTTCTGCCATCATCTTTGAGAACATTCGCTGATAAGTAAAGTAAACAAATATACTTTTGTGGATTGTGTTTTAAAAATGTTAAAATCGGAGATTTTCTGACTAAAATAATCTATTTCATAACCAAACTATTTAATAAGTAATCATAAGTAAAATTATTATAAACTATTTCTTTCAGAAAAACTATAGAAATTATATGGTTGGTTAAAAAAGTTAATCGCTTTGATTAGACTTTGCAAATGTATGTTTTGTTCTGATTTAATTTAACAATTACTGGTACTTTAGAAGCAAAATTTATTAAAATATACTACTTGATTTAATATTCGAACTCGCAATTTGGCGCTCTTTAAAGCGCCAAAGTTCCTTACCGGGAGGTTGCAAGCCCGTTCTCCCATCGTCCAAACGTTTGGAGGCGACTAGTGCACATTAAATCTGTGAATAGAGAGGGGTTTGAACCTCCTGAAACCCCCTCCCTTATTTACGTTCCCATAGTAGTGTGAGGAAGTTGGAGTTCAACATTTTTCCTTTGTTAGGCAATGCAGTAAAACAATTGACTTGTAATTTAGTTTTAAAAAGTCCAATATAAAAAAAGTTGCGGGGGCAACATACCAAAAAGCGCGGGGGCAACATCCGTAAAAAGTGCGGGGGCAACCGCCCCCCCTTGCCCCCCCGAATCGCCGCCACTGATGACATCAAAGAAATAAAATTGATGTTATTTACGCGCGTTAGATACAGATGGCTCTACGAGTGTATATGTAAACCACATAATTTGTATTCCCCAATCTCAGGGCCATCTACAAAAGCTAATGCGCTTTAATAATGTCCCCATTCTACACAGACGTTATTTGCGCACGTTAGCTTTTGCAGATAACTCTGCGATTGGTCCACCACGTGGTTTGAATGCACCAATCAGAGGCTTCTGCAAAATGCAACGTGGCGTAAATAGCGTCCGTGTAGAATGGGCCTTAGAATATCTGTTTTTTACTGGTTAAGTAAACTTTCTCTTGCCTAATGGTATAAACAAAACTGTTATATATAAAACACAGCTACATATATGGTCAAACAGAAATATTTATGAAAAAGTGAGAAAATCCATGTCTTACGGTTAGATGTGTCAACGTGAACTAAAGTGCAGATTATAAGTACTGAATAAACTTGTGAAAGTTTTATTTAAAAAAACATCTATTAAACCCCAAAAACATAGACAGGTGAACACAAAGATAGATTCTCGGCGAAATTCATGAAAAACACTGAACGTTATTGGTTTTGTTTAAAATCATTCGTGACCTTCTACTCTCATGTTTGGCTATTTTAAATATGACTATCAAATGCAAAAACTTTATTTTATCGAATTTTAAGAAATCTTTTAAAATTAAACTTTAATTTAAATAATGCCGTATAATATTTATCTACTTACCAGTACAGTTTATCAAACTCAGAAAATACTTTTCAGTTAGGTTTTTTTTTTACAATTTAAATATTCGCAGCTTTGCTCCACATTTAAACTGCATGTTCTCAAAAACCATTCATCCTTGCTGACTAAAATATATTGTCCGTTCTTTTATTGCAACACCATTAAAATTATTTAAACTGATTCGACGCCAAGACGAAACAGAAATATAATAAAATCACCTACGTTCAGTAGCGGCGATTGGGTTTTAAAAGTTCAGTTTGTCTTTCATAATATTCAATGTAGATAACTATCGGCGCCAGTATTTTTCCCGCTTCTCTAAAATCGAGACTTATGGTCGTGCCTATTTCCTTTCGTTTTTTTGTTTTTCTTTTATTTGAACCATGAGTATTTTGTAATGACAGAAAGTGGCTCCTAAATGTCTGTTAGCTGTCTGTGTGCTGGCAGAAGATACAAGATAATACGAGAAAATAAAATCAATTGTAAATGTGTAATATAAAGCACCAGAAAAAAATTAGGAGGGGTACGAAATTTTCTTTAGTTCGTCAATCGTCAATTCAGTAACAAAATTTACTATATATTTTTTTAAGTTTAAATTTAAAAAGTATGGGGGCAACATCCAAAAAAAGTGTGGGAGGGGGGGGGGCTTCCCCCCTAATCGCCACAACTGATGCTTATTAGTAAACAAACGTATGAAAGTAATTAGTTTGTTGTGGAGTTGTATATAAAAATCGTAATTTACGTTTAAGTGTTATTGAGATGCGGAAACAGTTTATGCTTCCATCACTACAGTTTTTTTTTAAAAACATATGCCACATATTAACAAACGAAAGAATTAACTTTGTTAAAGTCACCGTTTTTTTTCCAGTTTTTGTTGCAGTCTGGAGTTTATAGCAATCTTCATATTTATTATTATTTTTACATTCCTTCTTCCTAACGGAAAAGTTATTGCCTCACAGCGTTTTTTAATTTAAATCTCAGCACTGAAGTGTATAGTCTGAATGTATGAACCGGACAAAGATCAGTAAACGTGTATGTCCTAGATATACATATGAGTAACATGAGATATACATATGAGTTAAAAAAAATCTTAATGGAGTTTTAAAAAATATGATTTTTTCTCTAAAGTACTTTTCTTGGGTTTTTTTACTGAACACCCCCCCCCCCCCCCCCCAAAAAAAAAAGCGGGGGTCTTGTGCGGTGGCATGCGCCGCACAACCCTAAGATTCTTCCATAACCATTAATCAGATATTTTTTGTAATTTATTCTGTAGATCTTTCTAAAATGGCATTTAGTTTTAACAGAATAAAGACTTGCTTTTCAAGCAAGATAATTTTTTTACAATTTCGTCAGCTTCTGTGTCGAAGAGGCGTTTCTTGAAATGGCTGGAAATTCCAGTGACATATTATGTTTCGAAAATATTTTTTGCCCAAAACATTTCCCCCTAAAAATTAAATAATAATAAAGCAATGAAAAAAAATCCCCCCCAAAAATTCTGATGGCGCAACTTGCGCCATGATCCCCCCCTATGGGCACCCCTGATACTACGTAGACGTTGCCATGGCAACGATGCAGCCGATTTCGAATTTCGCTTTTTGGCTGCAGTTGGGAGTTTTTTCCCCTCCTGAATTGTACATTACGGTAACAGGCTTGCTATTTATCGGAGATTTTGTTTACTACCGTAGAAATTTCAATTCTAATCTTCATTTTTTTTTTTTTTTTTTTTTTTTTTTTTTAATACCCAAGACATGTCCTCTAATCCACATTTAAGAAAATTAGTAAAATATCTGATTTTAGTTTTAAAATACTGAATTTAGGTGCAGCCCGGCTGTACTTGCTGTAGTGGACGAGCCGCCACTGCAAGTGTTTCATAAAATAAATTATTATTTGCACTAATAATATACGCAGTGAGCAAATTTCTTTTATTCCGATATTCCTTTTTCCGTTGTATTATTGTTATTGATTATAACTAATACCAACTAAAATAAGTTATCGTAAGTATTTGTAAATTCGCTTATTGATAATTATTTAATCAATAAGCGAATACATATGTATACTTACTAATTAATAAAGCATATAATTTCATAATATTTTTTTATATATATTTTTCAAATTAAAACGTTAAATCACAAAATTTTAATAATTGTTAGTTCATTATTTACTACTTGTTTCAGAAATTATAATTAAAATTCGGTTTATTTTATTTACTTTATTTAATTTAATTCCAGTACAAGTAGTAATAAGATAATTAAATTACTAACTATAGTAGTTCTGGGAACAGTAAACCATCATGACCAAATAAAAAAAAAACATACACGTCGTTTTTAATGACTTCAAAAGGAACATTTCATGCAAATTTAAAGAAAATCGAACAACGCGTTTGGTCATAACTGCGTAACAAACAAATTTACAAGCAGACGAAGTGGAAGTGCCAAAAAGTTGAGTTAAAACAGGGCAGTCATTAAATTTTACAAATTAGATTATTGCGATATCTAAAAACTTAATTAACCAGAAATGAACTATTCATGACAAAACAATAAAAAGTTAAATAAAGAGAAAAATTAGCGTGATCTTTTTGGTAGAGTGTTTTTTTTTTTTTTTTAAACTTGATAATGCAGAAAAAAATATTTTCCTGGCCATCTCGAAGAAAGAATTTTTACTTCTAATTAAATGGTAAAATAGGAATTTAGACAACGCCTTAGTTTGTGAAAGAATAAATTCTTATGCCTTTTTTTATAATTTTAATTTTAATTAATGAACATTGAAATACAAAAAAAAATGGAATCTTTAAAGATCATCGAAAATAATTGAGTTTTTTAAACAGCTTTTAAGTTAGAATATAACAATTTCTTTGCAACATGAATCTTGTTGACAGTTTTCATAGAATTTTAAACTTTTATATTAGAGCATTTTATAAGCAATTTGCTTTAAAATTAAAATGTATTGTAATATAGTATTCCATTTAAATGCAATATTATCTAAATATTACAATTAAAATAATTAAATTATTAATATTTTATTTATAAGTATAAATGGTGGTGCGAATGGTAGTAAAAGTATATATGATAAAAATTACTAAAAGGTAAACGGTTTTTAAAATATTTATACAGTCGCAAATTTTCTAGAAGAACATTATACAATTTATTAAAAATAGATAAAAAGAAAAAAAAAATCAAAGATGATTTTTACAGAATAGAGTAGAACGTGTTGGTATACGTGTGTTAAATAATCAGTGATTATTTGAAGCCTCCCTGTCGTGCAAGGCATGCCCCCCCCCCCCCCCCCCCGGGGAAAATTATATGAAGTTCGTCGGGGAACAGTGTTATCTCAATTGTTAAGACCAAATAATTTTGGAACATTGAATCAGATTTAATTGTTTTAGTGAAAATAAGTCAAAATTCCGACAGATAAAATCCCGACCCGACACACCGAAATCTCGACACCAAAGGCCTATCGTGGCCGAATGTTTAGAGGCTCGAACCGATGAGCGCGAGTTTGATACTGAACATTTTGGGAAGCGACATACAACAATTTGGTTATCAGAGTTGTCAAATTCGTTCCTTTCGCAACCAAAAAATATTGGCCATGTATAAGGGATTGGTGTACCTTAAATCTGATCGTGATCCAATGTCCTGATGCCTATTGAAATTGGTCGGGTACCAGATTAGGTGTTGAACTCGTCATCTGACCCATGGTTCAGAAATACCGGGCAGTGATGTTCCTGAGTCTTCCTCGAATCGTAATTATTACACTTAAATAAATTTCTTTAACGTTAATTTATTACTTTATTAACAAGTCAACTTATTTTATAGATGATTGTATAGATTGGGTTTTATTTTATTGTATGGAAACACCATTCTTGACTGTATAGACCAGTGTTGGCGTTTGGCACGTAAAACTATATAATATTTTAGTAGATAAATTTAGAAAATATGATTTAGGCAAATTGGAGACCAAAATCATGTTCGGTTGTGTTGCAAAAATTCCTTGAATGACCATTGAATACGGGGATGGTCTAAGAATTTTTTTTTAGCTAAACTAGGCATACTTTTTGAGCTTCTATCTTCCTTTTACACAAAATAATATTTTGTAGACAATCAGACAGCTTATTTGTTTCAATGCTTTAAATCATACCCTTAAAAATAACATAATGGCTGAACATTTCGGTAAGATATTAATATGTAAACTTACACATTATCTATGCAATGAAAAATATATATTTTAAAAAAATGAAACAGTCATTTAGTAAAGTACAAACATTGTCTTCTACAATTTGACGCCTTCCTTTGTCTGGCGGCCTAAGCGGTCGCTTGGACCACCAGATAAAGTTAAGCAGCTCCAGTTGTACAAACTATTCCCGCGCCGTCAAGCGGTTTCCAATTCTTTGTCACAGTCCAGCAGAAAAATGAAAGTTTTTCGCACACCGCAATACTCTTTTCTTTGTAATCTAGGGGATCAGAAAGGAACCCTACCCTACTTCGTTTTTTGTTTATGGATAACACGTTTCGGAGAGGAGAGTGACCCCAGGCCATCGCCAACAGAACACTTTGAAGATGGCCCCCTCAATAAAACGTCTAATTCACGTCTAGGGTTCTGGGTGGCGTGGACTTGTGTCCGTGTGAAAAAAATATCCCTACAGTGCTCACTCGCTGACTATTTTCTGCATATTATAGCGTAAACGAAAATTTATCTTCGCGTATGTTAAATTTTTGTGAGTCTAAATGTTTTTTTATACGCATCTTTTTTTCAATTCTGCATATCTATCATATTGAAGTAAGTAAATTTTTCTATTTTCTTATAACGAGGAAACAAAATAAAACTGCAATGTTGTATTTGTGATGGGATAAAAAAAAGCTATCGGGATTGGTTTTTGCTTGCTATAATGCCCGACGCTCATTGGTATAACGATAATTCTTATAATTACCAATTAAATTAAGTAAAATAAAAATATTTAATCAGAATATCTTGTTTGTGAAATTAGATATGTGAGATTTGATTATTTTACCTGCTGAAGGTTTAAAACAAATATTTAATTATGGGTGAATTATGTTTTGCTAGTTTTCTTTCCTCGATAAAAATCTAAAGCCTAAAAAAGGTAAAACCAAAATTAAATGAATAACTATATTAAATTTAATTCTTAATTAAATGAACTTTATATGCACGGATATCCGTAAGAATTTTGAAAATAATTGCATTATAAAAGTCATACATACTTTAAAATATTTTATTTCTCAAATGTAAATATTATATAGTATTTTTTTATTAAGCATAATTATTGCTACAAAGGATAACTTAACAGACTTATTAAATACCTCATCGTTTGTAATTTGTTTCAAGGAGTATCATTAATTCAATTACATTACTCCGGTATCCAACTGGTAGGCATTATATACTTTGGTATAAACATTTGTAATTTGTTACATTTAATGAGAGTGGTTTGTAGATAAAACGAAGTAAAGCAAGCACACCAATGGATCAACCATCAGAATTACTTGTAGTGCTCCATTCGAAAATGGGAGGAGCATACCATGTGAATCAGACGTTGAAATTTATCAATGATATTTTAAACTTATTAAATACTCTTAAATATAAATGTAATTATAATTTTAAAATAACTAAAATTTTAGTATCTAAAAAATAAAATGTTTCCAAGATACTGCAGGATGGAAAGTTTTTTTATTCTCAAAATATAGCTTTTTTTAAAAAATTAATCGAACAATGATTATACAATTTTTTTTATAGTTATATTTTTTTTATTAAGTTAATTTTAACACGCATCGTTTGACAGTAGTACGATTTGTACAGTCTTTGTAACAATTATATGCTTTCCACAATGCTTTAATAGTTTATGAAAATACGTAAAAGGGCGAGATTGAGTACTTCTTGATTTTAGCCCATAATTATAATAACAATAAAACCTAAACCTGAAAAATTAGCTGTTTTATTCCTATTCAATCAAAGCACTACTATTCATCTCGTAATACTATTAAAAAACATAAAATATTATATACATTAATTTTCAAACATTTATCACTAACAAATTTACAATATAGATTAATACTTGATTTTTGAAGTAAAACGTCTTTAAAATTGCAACTACTTGGCGTATCTGGACAGAGACACCATGTAATCGCTTTTAGAGTGATAATTTATGACACTTTTACTGACAGACAAATATTACTATTTACTTAAATTGGTTCTCGTCCGATAGGAAATTTGGAGCCAATGCGTGTAAAATTTAGTAAAAGCAAAGCACACACAGGGCGTGGATGGAGCACGCTGCATCAGACGGAACAATTTGTCTTCCTTTTGCTTGAGAGATTTCTGTTGGCGACCATTTCCTATTTCTCTATAATCTGCTAAAATGATGTTTCACCTATAATCATTCTGAATGTGTTCCGATACAGCCACATCTGAATGATTTTTTTACGATAAAATAATTTTATCACAACTATTTACGTAGATAATATTAGTCCCCTTGTCGGGGAAGGCTAGCCAGGTAGTTTTTTTAGGTACCAGGTATAGTTTTTTTCTAAAGCAGAGCCATATTACCTGGTGTCCAAACAGAGCATATTTTAAGGAATTTTAACTGGTGGGGCAAATTGAATTCTGCAGAAAGCTGAATCCCAGAAGTTAATGAAAACTTTGTACTTAAAATAGCAAATTTTAAACTAATTTAATTAATTTAGTTTAAAATTATATGTTCTGTAAAAAGTTAGTTAACAAATTTATTTAAAAGAAATTATCGAATTCATGAAATTTTCTAACGATGCATAAAAGTATTTTTCATTTGTTTTCATAATGCAAATTTTATTTAAAAAAAAATTTAATATTTTTTAAAAAAAAATCTAATGTTTTGTATTTTAAAAAATATATTTCCGCCATTTTATTTCACACAAAATGTAAAGTTTTAAATCTATAGTATATATACATCTAAATCCGTATACTTAAGTAAATTTCAGACTAGTACCCGAGCATATTACAAACAAAATGGGCATTAATAACATTACATTAATAAGTAGCATTTACTTTATAAGTTGAACAATAATATTCTATTTATTTGTATTCGAAAAATATTTTATTTTATAGCACAAAAATGTAGAAAAATAAGTAGATTTAAATTTTTAAAAAACATAATACTTTCTTAAAACTCGTTATCATTTCTAAATAATGTTTTTATATAATTCTGCTTTTGTAAATTGCTGCTCCGACAACTTTTGTCGCTGTTCCTTCAGCTGCAGAAATTTTAGCACTGAAGGGCAGTGATTGAAAAATGCTGTTCCTTTTCCATTTAAGACTATAATGAGTCTCTTATTAATTGCTTCGAGGTTATATGACTGCCTATGATCTGCCATCAACATGTTGTAGCAGGAAATTACTCTTTCCACTTGCATGGAATCTGGTGCGACCACGAGTTAAAATTACATGAATGGAACTCCTCTTTCAAACTCAACTTCCCTTAAAGCCCACATTTTTTGAAAATATTAAAAAATTCCTTTTCAATATTAAGACAAATAAATTATTCTGGTGGGGAAATAGAAGTTTATTGTGAATCCATGCACGTAGGTAAGGGGGTGGTGCAAGGGGTTCAAATCCCTCCTATTGGAAGTCAAGAAAAAAATTCAAAAAATCGAATTACTGTAAAAATTATAAAAATACTTTAAAAAACTAGAAACATTTCAATTTCTAGTATAGTACTCCTTGTTGAGTTGCATGACGGAAAACCTGTTATTTCCCGAGGGTCTTACCCTAGTTTTCAAAAGGCTTCAAAAACTTGTTTAGTAGTCATTTTTATCTCAAACTAAACTAATTCTAACATGACATCATCGTGTTACATTATCTAGCATTTGAATTTCGGCGACAGAAGAAAAGGTCGTCAGACGGGATCTATATATTATTTTAAACAAGGAACCTTAAAGTTTGTATTTGTTCTCTAAATTTATTTCGTAATTAGTGGCGATATTTACTAATTTTTAAAAATAGTTAATGACTCATATTGGTAACAATTTTATGAAAAATAAATTATAACTGTTGTTGTTTCAATCCTTATATTCCAACATATTTATGTCTACTTGAATAAAAATTAATAAGTTAAAGAAGTGAGGGGGTAGTTTTTTTTTTTTTGGGGGGGGGGGGGTGCGGGGAATCAAGTTAATCAGTCACTAAACCACCCCCATGAAAAATCTATACCTACGCGCATGTGTGAATCAGTTATTTGAGATTTATAATAGCATTATTAAAAAGAAAAGTATGGGAAGCATTGCCGTTTTCATCGAAGCATGCACATCTAAAATAAAAATCTAAGATAAGTAGTTGAATAAAAAAACTAGTATTAAATGGCATTTACAAAAGTTTTGAGTTTTTTTTTTATTTATTTTTTTGCATTGTTTTGAAGTAATTTATTTTTTAATCATATTTCAGACACTTTTTCATTTCTACCAACCTTTATTAAAGTTACTCATATATTTCATGTAACCTACGCATAAACGTAAGCTTGTATTGGGCCCACGGGCTCCCCCCCCCCCCCCCCCCCCCATTTCCTCCGTAAAAAAAATGAAAGAAAAAAATTGAAAACTTCATGCCTCTGAACTTACGAAATAAATATCCAATGAAAGATTTGGTGGCGAGACTAAGACTTACTTCCCAGAATTTGAATGTGTTACCGAATGGCTTTTTATGTAAGATAGTTGGCGATTTTGTTAATAGTTCCATTAATATGGCATATTGCATTGTTAAAAAGTAATATATCCATTTTTTTAAACTTTTTGATTAATTTATATTGGTATCAATATATTGAGAATATCTAAAAATAAAACATTTTCATAACAATTTTCATAAAAAATATTTGATCTCTTTTCGATCGTACGTAAGTAACGAAAAAAAATATATTTTTCAAATAAATTATTTTAACCTTATTATTGCTGTCGTTTCACTCTAGACATTTAGTACAAATAACTTATATATGCTAATTTTGGTTACCTTAGAATTATACATCCATGATATATTTTGTTCATATTAAGATACCAATCAAAATTAAAAAAAAAAAAAAACATATTCATAAGCATAATCTTGTATAATCTTTTGAAATACTGGCTATACGTTCATATAATTTATACATTTTATTAAAAATTAGAGCTACCCCTCCCTAATATTTTTTAAAAATTTAGGCCTCTATTTATGTATTAAAATTTGTAAATAATGATCCCTTCAAAATGTTATTAACATCGGGAAATACATTTTCAGTAAAAGTAAAAATTAGAAATCTCTTAACTATTCAAATAAAATTTAGTTAAACTACACACCGTAAAAGAAATCTACATAAAAAATAAATGTAATTTACTTACTTTTTGTAGCTGTTAAATGCAGGAAAAAATATCTTTTAAAATTGAAATGAAAAATCGGCCTAAGGAATGATACTGACACGTCTGGTTTGTGTATAGAGTTTGTTTTATGACTGGTGGGGCATTTCTACACACTGGTAGGGAAAAATCCCCACCAACTCTATGTTAAAATAGGCCCTGTGTCCAAACCAACTGTCCGAAGGGAATGAGTATAATACATGTAGTATTTAAAATATATCAAGCATTTTCATTTATTTATAAAAAATAACACTAATAATTATACATTTTGAATATTTACAGAGGAAATGCGATAAAGTGCATCATAATTAAGAATATATTTTCTATTGTTTATAAAAAGCGAATTTTTATCAATATTTTGTTATTTTCTTCCTGTGCGTAGAACGTTTATTTTAGCAACATATATTACAACATATATACACTCTAAATATCTTGGATCGTTATCACAGTTTATTGTAAAAAAAATCTATCTCTCCTATGCCACATGTCATTTAAAAAAAAAAGTCATGACTGTTAAAAAGTACAACAACCTTTCTCTCAACGTAGACAGCCATTCCTTCAACAGGGTTGCGAAATAGTAAACTTATATCAATATACCCAAAGCTGGAACAATTATCGTGCCAAGATGCTTTATCTCCATCAGCCGCATAAGGTTAGAGACGCTGGTGTTCAACTCAGCATTAAACTCTCCTCAAGTGGTACAATGGTCCAGTGTGGGAAGTGAATTAATGGGCGACGAGGCCTACATTCCTCTACACGATGGTAGGTCATTTATCCTCCTAGTCTAATTTCCCCCTGGAGTTATCGTTGGTTTTAAATAAACACTTTTTATACTGCGCAAGTTTCTGCCAACAACAGCTGTAATTTGTCAAAATACAAAAATTATATATAATTGAAGACATTCTTAAATTTGAATAACAGCCATACTTATGGATTATAAAATTTAACCAATTTGGAATAATTTTTTTGTACGTGTAATAAACATTAGGCATGATTTTTTCTATAGTATTCCAATATCTAAACGTTAATTAATTCGGAATATCCATTCTTATTTATATTTATATAGTTATTAATTCAACACTGCGCATAAGTTTAGAATGGACACCACGATATATTGACAACCGTGAATAAAACATTGGATCGCATTCTATAAAATTACTATGACCCAAATCTCAAAAAAAAAAAAAAAAAATTAACATCGATATATATATTGAATATATTGGTTAAATTATTATTTTTCTGTATAGATTTAAAAATGTCTGTTTTCATAAATATATGCTTTAAATTTTTCTTTAGAAAATCCAGCGTCATCCTTTAAGTAATATCTGTAAAAATTGTTGGTTTGTCAATAGAACTATCGCGCCTCGTATGACACGCAATGCGACCACCGGTGTGTTTGAAGAAAGAGAGGAGGGAGGTGGGGAGGGGGGGGGGGGTACCACTGAACTCTAACTGTAACTGCTGGAAGGCTCAAACCTTGTTTCCTCTACGGGCGCGTTGAAACCACGGAGTAAAGAGGAAGGTTGAGGTGCGAACAGGTCTAAAACCGGTTTGCAATGTGAAGTAAGCAATCGCTTAAAAAGTAGGAACTGGCGGGGTATTTGGCGCTATTCCAAAGCACTACTTTGTACCAGTACTTGGCGATAATTTATTTTATAATTTAATTTACCTATGAATTGGAAATAATAGCTTCCTTTATCGATTTGGAACTTGTACTGCATCCCACAACTGCACAAACAGTCATTTTTTAAGTTTTAGCATGTGTTTTCTTAATTTGAAAATAATGCATCGCTCGTAGGAAAACTACTGCAAACTAGGTTTGTTTGTGCCTAGTTTGGGGTTGCTAACTTACTTCTCTTGATTTCTCGCCAATTCATCTCCACCTTTTTCTTTACTCCGTGGTTGAAACCAATTGAAACCTGCCATACTGTGTCCCAACATTTTTTTAAAAATGATTTAGTGGTGTTTTTTATTACCAAAGCATTGTAGAAGTATTAAATATATATAAATATTATATTTTCTTCTTATAGAATTAATTTTTATATTGCCAAACAGATAGTTTTTGCTCTTGCTTTTTAACTACTTCTACTTTGGCTTGCAAATGACTTTCTATTTTAATAGCAGATTATATTTAAATTGGGTTTAAAAAATAAAATAAAAAAAACTTACCCAAAAATAATATATGTCGGCGTATTTTAACATGAAAAATATACGAAATATTGCGGTATCAAGAAAAGTGTGCCCCATCATGGCGGCCTCCATATCGGCTTCAAGTTAATAAAATGTCTTGCCCTATCCAGAAGTTACAGTTAGAGATCAGTGGGGGGTACCAAAATCAAATAATGCAGATTCAGAGTTTAGGTTCTATATAGTTTGCCCATAGAAAAAATAAGTTTAAAACAAAGTTATAATAGAATTTGTAACATATAACAGTCATTGCAAATACATAACTTACACTTTTTGTTAACACCTTTTACAGAGTCTGTTAATATATAGTCGTGAATCTGAATTTTGGACACGTCAATAAAATTTTTACTACACACGTTTTAACACCACACAATTGATATTTTTTACTCTTGTTTTGTAATCAGATTTAAGTTCTACTATAGATATCTATATAAAAAAAACTCGGAAATACCCGTTCTTCGCATGAGAAGAAAATAACTTACAAAATAAATACAATACAATATTCATAAGCGAAAGAAAAATATTTTTGTTTCAGACGGACTCAAAGAAGTATAAGTTCGAATTTTTTACTAAATTTTATTAGGAAGTGTCTCGAAAGAAATAGAAAGCTTCGGGGACGATGGCGATAAAACGATATGGACATGGATATGGTATCCCCGTTGATTAACATTCAAATTTTAAACTATAACATCCCAAAGATATAAAAAAAAATTGAATAAATGTAATAATTATTAATAGTAAACAACCTGTATTTTTCACCTCGGAATTTGCTCGGGATAGTATACATCTAGATGAGTAAAGTTTTCAAAATTAAGGAGAGAGGGGAGAGTCATGACTCTAACTTTTAATAAAAGGCATAACATTTATAGAAATTAAGCTAGTGTTTTAAAATATTGGGAGATCTCGAGCATATGGAAAAAAAATACAAGTTTACGCCTTATGCTCTCAAATGTAAACTCTTAAGATTATTTCGTAAATCTTTACTTAAATATAATTCTTACTACAGAAGAATTTTACAAATTTTAAATTTAATAATCCTTAAATATGTTCCCGGGTACACGGTGCTTCCTTCGGGATAGCTCAGGTGTTGTCCTCATCATCCGACCATGGTTCAAAATACGAGGCATCGTTTCCGGGTCTTTCCTCCGAGATAAGCCCCGAACCGTCGCCAATAGCCCACTGTGCAGCTCTAGTGCAACGTTTATTAAAACAAACAAACAAACAAACAAATCCTTCGGGATAGATAGCCCAATGTACATCTAGTGCAACGTTAATTAACCAAACGAACCTTGGGAAGGCGTTCAGCTACTAATCATAGGATTGGTATTTCGAATCAGGGAAATGGACTTGACATAGAAAAGTAAAAAAGTAGTGATCTTGCGATCGGAGGGTTGCCAGCTTCACTACAAAATTACTAGAAAGTCGTCCAGAATATCCAACAAATTATACTGGCGTGTATACGGGACTGGTGCACGATAAATCTGATCGGGGTCCAAAGTCCCGACGTCTATTGAAGGCGTTGGGTGCCAGTTCAGGTGTTTCCTGGTCATCTGACCATGGTTCTAAAATAACGAGGTGCATGTATGAATGTGTTCCCGGGTCTTTCCTTCGAGATTGACCCCGAACCGTCGCCAATAGCCCACTGTGCAGCTCTAGTGCGACGTTAATTAACCAAAACCAAAAACCAAACCAAAACCAAACGAACCTTCGGGATAAATTCAGATTGGTTTTGTTTATTAACGTCGCACTAGAGCTGCACAGTGGGCTATTGGCGACGGTTCGGGGTCAATCTCGAAGGAAAGACCCGGGAACACATACACATTCACACACACATTCATACATGCACCTCGTTATTTTAGAACCATGGTCAGATGACGAGGAAACACCTGAACTGGCATCCAACGCCTTCAATAGACGTCGGGACTTTGGACCCCGATCAGATTTATCGTGCACCAGTCCCGTATACACGCCAGTATAATTTGTTGGATATTCTGGACGACTTTCTAGTATTTTTGTAGCGAAGCTGGCAACCCTCCGATCGCAACGATCACTACTTTTTTACTTTTCTATGTCAAGTCCATTTCCCGGATTCGAACCACCAATCCTCTGATTAGTAGCTGAACGCCTTACCAACTGAGCAACTGGGGCTCGGATAAATTCAGAACCGGCACCGATAATCCAATGTGTAGCTTAGGTACGACCGTTTTTCCACAAACCTACCTGCCGTGGTTTAAATATCCACACGTGCACAGGTGAATTTTATTCCCGGGTCTCTCCTACGGGGGTATATCACGAATTTCGTCATCTGACTATGGTTTAAAAATTCGAGGCAGTGTTCTCGGGTCTTTCCTTCGAGATAAACCCCGAACCGTCGCCAATAGCCCACTGTGCAGCTGTAATGAGACGTTATTTAACCAACATATTTAAAATTCAGAAAACACAACGATAAGTTAATACAAAATAGCAGCAAATTTTTTTTTTAACAAAAAAAAAAAAGACAATTGTTTTTTTGTTGACGTCAAAGGCACAGATGCCATTTCAAAACCTAAAAATTTAATATTTATTTTCATTAAAAACAACTACTATTTATTTAATTTAGTCTGCGCATGCGCATGCTTGATATTGGGTAAGTTGAAGATATTTGGGAGGAGTGAGTTTGTGTCTGTGTACTTTAATAAAAATATCAGGAAACCAGTATTCATATTCAGAAGAATTTATGATTGAGATGGCTGAAGATATTAATGAGCAGAGTAGTGATACTCTGGATGTTCCGGAGATTGAGTTAATTATTAAGGTAAGTAGATATTCCTAACGGCGCCTTCTGCTTTAACGGAAGTGATAAGAATGTAGGTCATAGTAAACGATAATTAAGGCTTCTTACTTATTTGAATGCTCAATTGCCACTCCCACGTGTTTCTTTTCACTGCTGTCAATAAGAATGTGTGGTTGGAAGGAGTTGAAAATATTTTTCGAGTTTTACCAATGTAGTGCTAAAGGACCATGTCATCGTTTTGCGGAAACTTTTTGTTTCTCGGTCCATTAATATCAGTTTTTTTTTTTTTTAATTTTATGACTTTTAAAATATTAAAAACTTTAGATGTATCCAATTTTAAAGTTTAGTTTAAAGTTTTATATAAAATTTTTATTATTGTTGTTCTAACTTTCGTTTTCGACGTCATTCTTACGCAATATGGCATTTCTCTATGTGTCACTTTTGAAGGAGTGTTCTTTCGGTGCAATTTCAATTTAATTTTGAAAACTGTCGATCAAAATTGAAAACAAAAAGTTAGTTTTGTAAGGCAGTGGTCACTATAGACATGAAAAGTGCAGATTGCTATTTTAAAGAAAAGGGCGCTAAGGGACCGTCCATAAATTGTGCCACACCGTTTCTTCATATTTTTGACCCCACCTCCCATATGTCACAAACTGTCACTATTCACAATCTCCCACCCCTGTCACTTTCTTCTACCATAGGTGTAGTAAAAGGGGGGTGGGGGGAAGTTTCAGCCCCATCCCCAAAAGTCAAATTTTTTTTACCTAAAATCTGTTAATATCTTTAGAAATAAATGTAAATTCCTCATTAACAAATTCTAAATAATTAACAACTAATTGCTAATTATTGACTCATTAATAATTAGGTAGTGTTGTACTAAACGGCCTCAAGTAGCAGTCAAATAGTCTCTAAGTGCAAGTTTGTCAGCGTATTGATTGTGTACTATTTCAAATGTTGCTATCTCTGAAATAAAATGTCAAAATCAGTTGTAAATATGATATATGATTTAGTAAAAACATCCGAGCTGCAAAGTGGTTTATTGGTGTCGGATCAGGGTCTATCTCCAAAGAAATGCCTGGGAACACTGCCTTGTATTTTTTAACCATGGTCAGATGAAGAGTTTGATTAACGATCTTGTAGCTTACAGATCTTAGCAGCTACGTCCGTTTGTTGCTGATCGAATGTTCTATAAAAGACAATCTTTTTCTGTTCATTTATTCAGAGATGATTGCACTTTTTAGAGATTGCCATCTGCAGAAGCTATAAAATTTCAAGAACGTTCAATCCTACATAAAGTTACGACATTGTGATCGAAATCGTAAGATAAGTTTTAAAGTACCGTATATACTCGCGTATAAGCCGAGTAATTTAAGTCAAAATTTTCATCAAAAAGTAGAAGGGTCGGCTTATACGCGGGTTAGTAAAATTTATAATATATTAGGTTGGAGGGAAAGTTCTGTCGTATTTTAAATAGGCAGGTGATTTTGCTTGTAAATAAAAAGTACATCTGGCTAGTGAGTCAATCGGGTTTTTGTTTTTTTAGACTGCTGTATAATCAGTGTTCACTCTAGGTGTTTTTTGAAGGGCGGTCCGCCCTGCCCGCCCTTTTTTCATCTCGCACAATCAAGCACAATCATCATTGCTTCCCTAGTTGTCTTTAGCATCGATTAAAAAAAAATGTGTGTAAATTGCAATTAAGTAAATTATGACAGTAGAAAAATAAACTCCTTTATAACTACGTGTGTTGTGAAATCGCGAGCATTCCGCGGTAATTTCGAGCACGGGGCATTCCACAAATGCTATTGGTTGCCTGTGCCTTCATATGAAATACTAAGTATTATTTTCTGTGTTTTGTTTAAAGAGAATATGGTTTGGGATTAGGTAGGGATTGGTTTGCAAGACTAGGTATTTTATTACCAAATTTTGGATTTAAGTATCTTTTTTATCAGTTTTGTAAGGGATCTGATTCCTACTTACAGAATTGTTTTTTTAGGAAAACAATAATTTTAAAATGTCAAATTTTAGATTTCAAATAATATTTTCATAAAAAGACATCAATTTTGTACGGGTCTTTAAAAAATACGAGGCATCGTTCCCGCGTCTTTCCTTTGAGATAGGCCCAGAATCGTTAACAATAGCCCAATATGCAGCTTTGGCGCAATGTCAACCGACATTGTTGGGTCACGGGTCCGATGTATCAATGTGTGGCCACGCCCACAGAAAACATTTTTTTTTAAAGTGCCCTTTTAAAAACAAGAAGTGCCTTTTCAAAAATGGGGTGCCCTTTTACTGCCCACAGCGCCCTGCCCCTTTTTATTTCTAGAGTGAACACTGTGTATAATATAAAAGGTGCCCTTTTTTACCGTTCATCATTTACTTGTGATATTTAAAGTAAAAAACATGTCAGTAGATAAAGTGTATTTACGACACTGCATTTTATATGAATTCCAAAAAGGAAGCAATGCATCGGTTGCATGTAAAAATTTATGTGCGGTATTTGGAAAAGATATTATAATTGTTCGTACTTGTCAAAGATGGTTTAGCAAATTTCGTTTCTGGGATATGAGCCTCAAAGAAAGTGATCAATCTGGACGACCATCCAAGCTCGATAATGATGTTTTGCGATCCATGTTGGAAAATAATCCACATTTAACAAGTCGAAAAATTGCAGAAGAGTTTGGCATTCATCATACAACTGTTGGAAATCACATTCAATCTGTTGGGTTTGTGTTAAAGCAAAGTGTTTGGGTTCCACATGAATTAACGGAAAAGAATTTGTCTGATCGTGTAAGTGTGTTCATGACATCTGATTAGACACAATGTGGAGCCGTTTTTGGACAGGCTGGTTACTGGAGATGAAAAGTGGATTCTTTACGAGAATATTAAGAGAAAAAAATCTTACTGCAAAATTATCTAACGGGAAAAAAATTCACGTCTTTTGAAAGTGTTTCTAAGGCAGTTGCTGACTATTTTAACTCCAAGGATGAGAAAAAACAGGAAATCACAGGTTACCTGAAAGATGGCAACAGGTTGTAACAAATAACGGAGCATACATAATTGATTAATATTAAACACATATTTTTATAAATGAATTCAAATATTTTCTTTAAAATACAACAGAACTTTCCCTTCAACCTAATAATTTGCCTAAAATGGGAAAAGGAGAGAAGTTGAAATTAAGTGGATTCTTCTATAATTGTGCTAACACATATCCGAGATCGAGAATGTGCGGACTGAAGGCCGTTCTGCGCATCGCAGCGTAATTGTAACACAAAATTTCACTACTCGCATAAATAATCAGTTTAACTTAATAAAAAGTATATATTTTGATAAATATTTAATTGGTTTATAGAATTTATGAAGCTAGTATACATTACTTTAATAGAATTTTGGATGGAAGACTAAAAAGTTGACATCGTGCATAGCGAATGACACTACTTTAAAGTAAATGTCTTTCTTGCTGGATTGCAATAATTAAACAAAATTTATTTCCCAATACAGATTTTATTCGTTGATAATATTATGTACAGATATTAATAGTTGTTTTATTAGTATTTTGGATGGAATTGGCTTTAAAGCGGTAAAATCGGGACGTTGCTAATCGGGGAATTCAAGTCATTTATTTCAACAAATTAAAAACTAAATATTTTAATAATAAATATATATTTATCTATAAAATAGTAGTATTTCCTTCCAAGATGGATAAAAAAAAATGCTCTTTCGCATTTAATAGCGACAGTAGTCAACGATGTTGACAGAAAATAGTTGACAATTTCTAAGTTTTTAAATCTTTACAAAACGATGTTAAGATTTACCCAGTAGCAGAAATATTCTTAACAGTCTGCGTCAAGAATTTAGTGAATAAGATTTGTCTGCAACTTAATTTATTATATAACTATTGGTATACCTTTCATGAGCAATAATTCGATTAAAGGGAGAATCTCAGCAATAGTATTAAATTCTTATTCACGTTTTTTTTCTTCATGCGCTGTTTAATCATTGCTAGATTATAAGTATTCATCACTTAAATAATAAAGTACAAATTATTTAACATATTCATGAACAAACACATACCCTTTTATTAAATAGTTTCAGCATTTAAAACAAAAACTCCTTATATGAACAATATTTTCTATGAAAATGACAATACAAATTAAAATTTTATTTCATTGTTAAAATTTATAAATGAAACAAAGAAAGATTATTTTCAGAATTTCCTTGGTAAAATAAAATTGGAATTATAACTTTAAAGTATGGTAACTTAATTAAATTTCAGAGTTCATTATGGAAATAAAAAAGGGAAGGGTGCAAAAAGAAAGTATTTCTTTTTTATCTGCTGGTACTTTAATATGCAAGTCTCAAAATTGCAAAAATTAACTTCTAAAGCATTTTAAATTATTATTTATTATGGTTTTAGACATTTACTGTAAGTTTCATAACAAGCAAGTCTGATAAATTATGCTTTCCTTTTCATTGAAAAATAGGCATAGTGAATGAAATTTAATGCCAACTAACTGTAAACTAATGTTCAAGCTGTCATTTTACATGCAAAAGAATCATGATATAAAATCAAATATTTTTATAGTATAAGTCTATTTTAAAATACTAGATTGGACTACACTGGACTACTACACTGGATTTTTTTAGAAAGAGCAAAATTTTCTCTTTTCTAAAAGCTTTTTTTTTTAAAGTTTGTATTTAAATTTAGCATTTTTTCAGAAATTTTTAAAATTTTACAAGAAAATTAAAAAAAAAAAACTGTACTACAAAATCGTGAAAAATCTCTAATAGTGTTTTTTTAATAAAGTTTAAATATCTTTTGGTTTATTTAGAGTAAATCTAAATTTTTATTTTATGGAATATGTACCTCAAATTACACTATACTAGCATTTAAACCAAAAATTCCAAGTAAAATATTTATCAAGAAATAGTTTACTCCTGAGTCGGTAAGTATTAGAATTAGACACGATACAGGCTATAAAAAAACTTTTTTAAAAAGTGAAAATTTCAAAGTTGTCAAATTTTTTAGAGTTTCTTGTAAAAAAAAATTTGCAATTTCAAATTTCATTTTATGTGAAGCTCAATTTTTATTCAGAGAAAAATGATTTAGTTTTTTTTAGTTTACCTAACTAATTTAATAAGATATTTGAAGAGAAGTTTCAAATAATAAAAATTTATATATATAAACATTAAGGCAAGTTAGAATATTATACCATTAAAAAAAAGCTTCTTTAAAAAAAATTATTTTTAAAACTCCAAATGACAAGTCCTAAACTTCATTTTCGTATATTAAATTATCTTTGCGAAAAATTCAAGGTGATTTTGTTTAGTGCAAATCAAATCATGATGATATAGACAGTAGTGAAGTATAAACATTTATCATATGCAAAAGATTGTACGTCTTTCAAAGGAGATTGCAGCAGATTACGTTTAGTGAATTTCTACAATTTTAAGGTTTACATGAATGCAAAAATTCTTAAGAGTGTCATTTGAAATTTGCATTCCTCGGATGCAAATGATATTGGAGTTTAACCATCTCAATTTTCGTGTGATATCCCCGTTTGACAAAGATCGCAAATAATCGGACAAAAGAAAAAAAATTCACTATTTTTCTGATGCGAAGGTTGATTTTAGGGATGGGCTCTTTCAAAAAAAGGGAGGGAAAATTCTACCAACATTGTGAGGGAGCGAAGAGGATCAAAATTAGGGGCGTTAATTTTTTTTTTGACAAAGTCATTCAGAATCCTTTCTTGGAAAATTCCTTCCTTCAAAGTAAGCAAATTTTGGATTGATGCATTGTGAATTCCGGCTCAACTGCTGCCCTGTTTCAAGTGTTAAGAAAAGTAATCCTTTACACATGTACAAACAATCTACAATTATCTTTATTGTGGCCAACTGAATATCTATAGACCTCAGAAAGGCTTTTTTACTTTAACTAAGTTGGTCAGCAAATGTGACGTGGTTGAGGTACGATTGGGGATACCAAGACAATCCTACAGACCTAAGTTTTTGCAGAATTTTTTTTTTAGTTACAGGGCAGGGCGTAAATGGGATACTGAAAAAAAGCCAGGGTACATTTTTTACTTCTAAAAAGGGCAGGGCATGCGCCCTTTGAAAAACGCATAATAGGAACACTACCATTGAAATCGTTTCCTTCTTTCTTGACATGACTCGAGATTCACCATAAGGTTGCGACTAATTATTTTTCCAGTTTTCAATGTGTTATTTGCATTTAATAAAAGATTGTTGTAATTATTGTTTGGAAGAACTATGTGCTTTATTATAAATAATTTACTTTATGTACATAAAAAAAACTAGATTTTTTTTTTTTTTTTAATTATGTGTGCAACATCAAGTTTTGGTTATAATGCATTGAACTGCCATTGGTGAATTTTCTAAAAGAGCGATGTTCGCAACGCTAACACTCTTGGTGACAAAAATCTGTTTTGTGTTTAATAAAAAAAAACTTCAATTTTCTCCTTGCCAGGGTTCCTGAAAAGGATAACCGGATTTAGAGAAAATCAGGGGAACCCATCAATATGAACCCAAATTTTATGTAGCATTTTATTAAATTCACCTAGCAGTTTTTAAATGTACCAATAAGCTCTGAATTTAATTCTGATTTCAATTGCTAATTCTATACCTAGGATTGGCATTTTAATTGAGATATTCATAATTATTGTACATTCTAAAAGATATCTTAAAATCATCTATGCATTTCTTTGATTTTATAATGTCAACACCCAACTGATACGAGAATGTTTTTAAGCAATCAATTTAAAATTCAAGATTTAAAAAAAAAATGGCAATTCACTTTTTGAAGTATGCTTTTTGGTTTAATCCTACTTCAGTTCCATGAACTTTTATACCAAATTTCATTTTTGAATAACTTTTTTCTTGTATTTGTTTTTAGTTGCATCATATTGCTGTACATATTGTAATTTTTAAAAACTTGTATTTTGCCTTGTATGAAGTGACATTTTATACTCTATTACAAATTAAAACAGCACACCATGAAAACTGATAAAATATATTTTCTCTCCAAAAATTTATTTTTAATGAGAATTTTCCATTTCAGATTGCTTTTTCAGTAATATTTTTATCGAACTAAAAATAGGAAAACAACAAATCGCAATAAATTATTATTTATATTTAAGTTTTTAATGCCATTTACCGTTGTTGAAAATGTGGAATATTGTAGAATATTTTAGAATCACCTTTCCACTTTCAAAACATTTAAATTTCTGACAATTTGCTAAATGTTTTAAGAGTATAAATTTATTAAATATAAATGGTTAGTAATGGTATGGTTTCTAATATTTTTTTAATTAGGCTTCTACCATTGATGGTCGTCGTAAAGGAGCATGCCTCTTCTGCCAGGAATATTTTATGGACTTGTACCTACTAGCGGAATTAAAGACAATTTCCTTAAAGGTTTGTTTTGGTTACATCTATAGTATTTTTCACATACTAAAGGATGCTAAGTTGGGTCACTTCTATAAATAAGTTTTTACAGTATACAATAAAGGTGAAAATTTGATAGCCAGTAACCACTAGACTTGAAAAATGCAGTACTAAAAACATTAATCTATAAAATGTATTCACACTGAAGAAGCTGATGATTTTGTAATTAAACTATATGCAAAATAATAAAATTGCATAAAATAATTAATTTTCAATTTCCAAAATTATAAAAAAATACAAATTTTTGTTTCAAGATCAAAGTAATATATCTCTGATAAAATTAAACAATAAATATGAAACTCACAATAAAAAAAGATACACAGTTGTGCGTTGAAGAATATTCTTGTGTGTTATTTTGTTAGCAATAATTAATGGCTAAACAGGATGGTATATAGCTTAATAAGAATTGGAAATTATAAGAAACATCCACACAGACTACTTGGATAAATTATTTTGTTATTAATATTTATTTGTTTATGATTAATTTACAATCTTTGTAGAACAGAAAAAACATAGCTTATGCAAAAATAAAAAGTCTGAAGTGCAATGAAGAATTGCCGCATGTTTTATATTCATCTCAAAAAGAGCTAGTTTAACAAAAAAAGTTTCCACGATTCTTAATATCCGAATTATATATTCATGAAAAATTTATTTTTAAAGTTATTAAAGTTTGAAGCTCATCAGATATTTCCGGAAACGTGATTCAAACGAAAACACTCTCCTATTGGTCGTGACGTACTAAGATCTGAATCTGAAGATCGAAAAAAAGTGCAGGCCTATTCGTAAACAGATTTGCAGTTTTCGCCGATCCACACTGGTAAACCGAAAATATTATATCGATATTTTATGTTCTGATGTTTAACTGAATTAAGTTAAAAGGTATTTATAAAAATAGATTTTTTTTATAGAATTTTTTTAGTAGTCAAGTGAGTTTTTGAAAAAATGAAACTTTTATGAGTAAAAGTTAAACTTTTTTTGCACAAATTCAAGTTTCAATATTGCAAATAAGCGGCCTATATTGTCCGGTTGTAGTAAATTCTTCATGCATTGTTTTTAATATTAAGAAAAGTAATTATTATATTTTATTATACTAAGAAAATTTATAATATTTAAGTGCAATCGATATTAAAACCTTTTTAAACTTACAGTTGTGCTTTTTTTTAGTTTGGTTTTTAAACAGATAGAGGGCAGCACATATGTGTAATATTTGATTAGTTTGTATTAACAACATAGTTTTTTTTTGTTTAATTATTCCGAGAAAGTTCTGACAAATATTATTATAAACCATACACAAATTAAAGCACAATTTGCAATATATCCTTAATAATTTAAATTAAAAAAAAAATAACTGTCTATTTTTTATATTTTAAGCTCAAACTTTCATTTCACAAAACTGCTTGACAAGTAGAAAAACAATTTTGAACTACTTGAAATTAAACAGTGCTCTTCTTGTATACAGTTTTTCGTGTTAAATTATAAACCTTTGGTATTGAACTTATTACATGCAACTTAACTGCTTGAGATAAAAAAAAAAAAATTTAAAAAAGTTATCCACTCTTTCATATTTTTGTCTAATATGTTATAAAAATAAAATACATTATTACTGTACAATAAGAACTATGTCTTCGTATGTCAATGTTTTTTCCCGCTTCAGATTGAAAAAAAGATAAACATATATCTTAGCTAAAAAAGAACGAATAAAAAGTTTATACACTGGAATAAACTTGCTTCGAAATAAAATTTCTCCTTTCAGATAATTTTGAAAACGCATTATATCATATCTCTAATGGGTATTTATTCTTTAAGTGTATGCTTCAGTGGTTTATGCAAAGTTACTAAACGTCAAAACTACGAAGGAAAGCTTCGAAATTTTTAAAAATGTGAAACTAAATTTTTTGGTCATTTTAGAACATTTTCAATCAATTTAAAACAAGAAAAAATGTGACAATTCTCCATTGCACCAAGTTAAAAAAGCAATTATCCACAAAATCAAATAATTATTGTACAGCAATTCTAGTTATCCTTAACATATTGTTGGTAACTAAAATCGATTCTTTAAGGTCTTACCAATTTGCAATAGACAAGTAGAACTCGCTGCTAAACAATTTGACAATGCTGTCTACCAATGGTGGGCTGTTGATGCTGGATGAAGGAGTAATCCAGGACTCTGTGTTGAGTGTGTGTTGGTGCGGGTGGCAAGATTTTTCGGGACCACCCGGAGTTTTTGCAAGCGAGAATGTGGCACATGTGTTGTCTCCATTTAGTTAATATTAAGAAGGTTAGGTTTAAAAATAAGCTGATGACTGCCATAGTATTTCGAAAACAAATAAAATTTAAAGGTGAAAGTATAATAAAGATTTAAAGGTAAATTAAAGGCATTACTTTTATGATCAGGTGCACGAGAGAAATGCGTGTTGTTTGTTACCAGTCTAAGTTTATCGGAGTCGGCCGCTTCTTTCAGAGGGCCTCGATGTTGAATATCTATCATTGTTTATTGGGTATAAACACTGGAAGTGGAAATGCTTTTTGTGAATTGCTTGAGAGAGAAAGGAAAATGAACTGCAGTGGAGCTGCAGAAGAAATAAAAGCAAAAATGTCTGTTAAAGAGAAGGAGAAAATGTGCTAGTGACTTTGGGTTTAGATGGCTGGTTAAATGTCCACAATGAACCTATTATCTGTGTCACCTTAACTACACAGGGTGGTGATGCATTTTTAACAGACACCATTGATACTTACGGTACTGCACATTCCGCTGACAACTTCGATCAGATGGCTAAGGACACTATTATAAAGTGTGAATCTGATTTTAAATGTACTGTTGATTTGGTGGTAACTAGCAATACAGGAAACGTAAAAATTGGATATTTTCTTGTGGTAGATAATGACTGTGACGTAATCACTTGTAAATGCTCAGTGTATATTTTGCATGTGTTATCCAATGACATTGATTACCCGAAAGCTAAAAGAACAAATTTGCACATTATTAAGTACTTTAAAAATAATCAATTTTACTAATGCATGTTACAGAATGAAAAATTGCCAAAACTAACATTACTGAGTGGAGTTTGATAGAATTCCTTCGCATACACTCTTGAAAAAACTAGTTAAAATCATGGGGGCAGAGCTTGTAAAAAATTTGAAAGTAATCCAAGATAAGATAGAAACTACTGTTCACAATTTAGTTTCATTGAAACGGAATGTAGCCAATCAGCAGACTTCAAAATTATCGTTTGCTAGGCAGATTTTGCACCTAAAAATCTCAATTTGACTTCGTAACTTTACACCCATTCGTCATCTTTGACGCCTAACTTTTTATAAAAAATTGTTTGACAACCGTATTTTTACACCCAGTCATATTTTATGTCTAGCATTGATTTTCAATATTGCTTGAACTTTTTGGTAATTTTGTCAATAAGACGGTGATAGGATATTCTCATCAAAATCAAATTTAGCTCTTGTATCAAGATTCAGTGTGAGCTTTCTTAAATGCCATTCATTCATTTCCGAAGAATATTGACAAATACCTCAAGGGTGTTGAAGGTGCTTTTCATCCTCTGTACATTCAGTCTTCAGGTTAGACGTTTGATTACAATTATAATACTTAAATACAATATTTGTACAGATAAATTTTCATTAGAAGCTGCATTATATTTAATGAATAGTATGTGAAATATTTTTTTAGGTAACGACTGTGGATATGTTAAAACCACCACCTGATTTCCGTTCAAATTTTGATTCTACACCTCCACCAATTTTAATTGATAGAGGGCAAAATGTATTAGAAAATGAAAAGATCGAACGCTACATAATGAAGAATGTTCCTGGAGGTCATAATCTTTTTGTCCAAGATAAAGATACAGCAACCGTCATAGAAAATCTATATAGTGTAAGTATTATTACGATTACTTATTTTATTAACTATTTTAATGTTTTAATACGAATTATAGCATAAATTTTATTCGAATTGTATCAAGCAATATATTATTTTTCTGTTTTGTTGGACTAGTAGAAAAACATCGTCATTTGAAGATATGATTTTGTTGATGTATATGGGTTGAGGGGAAAAAGTAAAATATTAAGAATATTCCGCAATATATTACTACATATTTTGTTATATTAGTTTGAATTAGATTTATATAAAGGACACTAAAGTTTGATGTTTGGTAAAACAAAATTGAGCATGCAATAAATTTGAGGTTTGAGATACTAAAACATCAGTTTAGCTTCCTTACCAGAGTAATTTTTTTACATTTTCATTATACCAATTTCTGTATTTAAGTTAATATTTGCAGGCACACCATTATTAATGTGTGAAAAAATAAGTAACTTAAGTTTTTAATCTCTTATGGCGGCCTACATGGGCTGTGTGCGGGTACGTTAGTTTGTCAGGATTCATTGAAACATTTTCTGTTTGAATTTAATTTTTCCAAGTGCAAATGCATTGATATCCATAACAATGATTACTCTAGGAATCAAAAGTGGCTGGGTGCTATTTTAAGAAAGAGGTTGTATCTTTTTTAGGGAAATGATAGCACGGTTAATTTTCTGTTAAATTAGCTGTGAGTTAACCAAAGTTAAAGTAATCATTGATTCATATTGCCTATTTTTCAGTAACTTTACTTCATTATCTGTTGATAATGAAATACCTAACAAATACAATGAATGCTAAAAAAGTCATTAAAGCTTAAAAAATGCAGTAAATCCGAAAGAAAACAAGCAACATCTCCCAACAAAAAAATTACTGCAAAAACTTTGTTTTCTATTGGTGCCGATTTGGTTCTTAAAAAGAAACTATTTTTTGCTACTGAAGTGAAAAGGATGGAAACGAATATTTCATAAAATGGTCAGATAAATTGTGGAATTTTAGGGAGAATAAGAACTGTTGCGATTCATGCAAAAAAACGCCCAGAATAAACATTGAAAACTTGACTTTTATGTTAGATAGCCTTTTAGGTATTAGATTAGCCTTTGATTAGCCTTTGACCTTTGCAACATTAATTTTGCGTCCTTGTATTGCCAGTTTTTCCAGATATATTTTAAAAGCTATTTAAGTTAAAATAAAAAAAATTGAATTTTGTTTTCAAAAGATATTTTGTTGGAAATACATATTAAACTCTTTTGCAATAAAAGCGATTTTACAATTGAATCTCCCTTTGTAAAAAAAAAAGGGATGTAACGTATCCCATTTTTACAAATTCTAATTCAATTCTAATATTTCCCTCGCTGTAGGGTTAAGGTATTTGTCTTTTTATTAATATATTTGTAAATTGCCAATTTATAAATTTTTTGTATTTTGCTAAGTTAATACTTGCAGGCACTTCATTATTAAGCATGAAAAAAATCACAAATTTCTTCATGCATTTCTGAGTAGTATTTTTGAAAACTTTCTAAAAGACTTGGAAATGTCAGGGAATTTTTATCTCAATATTGAATAGCAACTCTTTAACATTGAAAAGACACATTGGGATTTATATAAATAACCAAATTTATAATTTGATATCTCTTGATGTAGTATTTATTCTTTTTTATAGACATTAAAGTGGTAATTTTTTTATACTCTGTTGATTAAAAGTTGATCATACTCAGTTTTAAATAAACATTTAAAAATTTTGTAATTTAACATCACATAAGCCGAATCATCTTAAAGCAGCAGTTCTCAAACTTTTTACGTTGTGCCCGCCTCCCTTTATGGGATATATGGCCTCTTCCCCCATATATACCTTTTTTTCCCATACAACATTTGTACTGGTAATCCACTATGATCATAGGCTAAGGGGTTTGATGTTGAAATAACTAAAAGCTATATTTAATAAACTTTTAATACTGTACTAATTAAAAGCTATAGTTACAAATATATCAACATGTATTAAAACTTTTAATACTGTAATGTGATGGATGATCCTATTTTTCTTGGCACAAAGCTTGTAGAAAGACTGAGTTAGTCCCGACAGTGAAACTCTAAGTTATCTTGTTGCATCTAATCTCACACGATATATTTTCATAGCAACAAGAGCAGAAAATAGTTTGGGAAGAAGTATTTAAAAATTTTATGTCAAAATTACATTTTTAATTAATTACAATTTTGGCTTTTTTTGGTTGATTATGCATTGGATCTCAAAATGCTGACATTCTTTTCCTGATACAATATATTTTTACTTTTGCAGCAATTTTATGCTAACTACCAATTTTGGTAAGCTTTTTGTGCTTGTCATCTTGCATGTTAGATTTAAAAATTTGTTTTTATGTGCATGTTATTTTTTTAAAAATATATAATTTAAGTTTATGAAACAAGGTCTTGTATGTCAACTAATACCATGGATATCAAATATGTAAATTTATAATTATCAGGTTGTCAAAATGAGGCAAACCTTTTAGAAATTATAGTATTGAACTGAGTTGTTAATTTTTTTTTAAAACAGTTTTTTATTTGGCTATTGAGCTTATTGTATTGAAACGGAAAGCAAAATATATAGTTTCATTAAAATAAATTCATACTGTAAAATCATTTGTTTTATAAAAGTTCAAAAATTTCTTGTTTCATAAAGACAATATTGTCAATTACTTTTGCACTTGGTTTAAATTTAGTCAATATTTTTTTGTTATAAAGACAATCTTATTGACTCATTATTGCAAATTAAAATCTAATAGCATCCTATATTTTAAATTGGAATCTTACATATTTAAAAAGGGATGCAGATACAATCTAAAGTTACATTGGAATTTTTTTTTGTCCAGTAAAGCTCAATATTTTAAATCTTAAACTACAAGTATCGTTTGCAAATTTCTTATTTTCCATATTCTAGGCGAATTCTTGAAAGTTAATCTAAAACACTTTAATAACACAGTAGTTATCGAAATGCTAAATTACATCTAAAAATGTCTTTTGTTGTGTGTTGAAGTAGGCATTATTTTGAAAAGTAACTTTTTCTGTATTTTAACGTAATGCACTGTTTTTTAGAACTAATACAATGCATGCATTAGTTGTATTATATTTTGCTATAATTTTTTTTATAAAGTTTTGAAGTGCTTTGTAATAAATAAATGTTTTACATACCTGCCAAATACTACTGATTGTTCGTAGTTTATAATGATTGCGATACCGAACTGTGGAATTACATAAACCTTATTGAAAACCGTATATACTCGTGTATAACCCAATTTAAGTAAAAAAATCTCAGAAGTCAAGAAAGCATCGGCTCATTTAAAATTAAAATACAAGATCAGGGTGTCCACCAACATGGAATTTGACCATTATGGAAATATCAAGGGGTTTAGGATTTAAAAAAAAGAATCTGAGAATTTGACAAACAGTTGGTTTTGGCAATGGCGCATTGCTTTTAAAAAAAACCAGCTGGTACCCCAAAAAGTTTTTAAAAATGGCAGTGCGGATTTATAAAAGGGACTCTTTTTGTTATGAAAGGCACTTTCTGTTGAGTGAAAGGGCATTTTCTTTAGCTTTCACTGTTTTTTTTTTCAGATTGGCCAGAATTTTCTCTTTTCTAACAGCTTTTTCTGAAGTTTGTACTTAAACATTTTTTCAGAATTATTTAAAATTTCACAAGAAAATAAAAAAAACTTTAAAAAATAAAAACTACACCATGAAAAATCTCTAATAATAATGTTTTTTTAATGAAGTTAAAATGTCTTTTGGTTTAGTTAGAGCAAATCTAAATTTTTTACCAGGGTGTCCACCAACAGGGGAAATATCAGGGAATTTGACCAATCTGAAAATATCAGGGAATTTGGGATTTTTTTGAAAAAATCAGACAAAAAAATATTTTCTAGTTGAATTCTGGCTGTGAAACATCGTTGATTGGTTGGTTGCAAATATTCAAATACTTTCTAAATGTAATCAAAGAGGGGGGGAATTGCGTATGGGACTTGAAAAGTGTGCAAAAGTGAATTTTTCTCTCTCAAGATCTTAGAAATTGCACCAAACTGCTGATGTTTCCATAATTTGGCAAACCAATTGGCTGCATATTGACTTGCCTGCCCACTTAATTATATTTAAAAATAGACTGTGTTTAAAACTTGCTAAAGTCCTAGTGAACTTCGAATTTCTCTTAAACATCCCTAAAATGATTTTTTTTGTTGCCAAACTTGATGAAACTGAAACTGTTGTTGCCTCTTATGTTTTGGGTACATTTTAAATTTTAGGAAATATATTTGGTGTACTTGGATTTTTTTTTAATATTGAGGTTACTTTTGTCTTAGAGTCTGTAGGAAATGTTTACAAGTTAAAAATAATACTCGCTAAACATGATTTATATTCAAATGACATCGCTTTCTTTAGGTTTTTAAATTTATATTTAGGGTGCGTGTGTTACTTCTAGAATTCGCTGAACGAAGCAAAAAAAAGATACTCTTCAAGGATGAAAATGTTCAGAGAGGCTCTGCTGTTTTCCGTTTTTTTTTTATTACTATAAATTTATCGAGTTTGTTTTAAGAAATTTTTAAAAAAGTTATCAAGTATACTCAGAAAAATAGTTAAGATTTTAGTTAAAATTTTCATTTAAATGCAGGGTTGGCCTATATACTTGTTAAAATTATTGCTTAAAAAAGTGAGGAGAGGAGTGGATATTTGAGCTGAATCTCGGCTATTACGTTTTATGGTGTCGGTGTAACACAATTTTAAACAAAAAATATCATTGGCATAAATAATCAATTTCCCTTGAAAAAATATACATATTTGTTAATTATTCATTGGTTTTTAGTATTTACAAAGAAAATTTTATATTGGATATTATATAGATTTTAGATTTAGATAGGTGTTTTGGAAGTTTTTCAGACATTGTTTTGTAACGAATGAAACCACTTCGAAGTCTTAACATTTATCTTGCTTAATTGGAATAAAAATTTATTTTTCAAATTAAAATTTTGTTTGTTGATATTGTTATGTAAATATATTTATAAAAGTTTTAATATAATTATAAATTTTGAAGTTGATAAACCCCGACCATTGGTACTCCGTAAACTTGTGTCGTTACTTTCAATGCATTATTTCATTATGTAAAACTAAAATAACATTTAAAATAAAATGTATTTGTATAATTTTTTTTTTTTAAATTAGATACTTTTTTTAAATTTATTTTTGAGATGGATCAACTGCATCAACAATGTTGGACAATAAATTGGAATAAGATTTTTAAAAAACAGTAAATGGTTGAAAAAAATCGGAAGAGTAGGGTACTTTAAGACGGCATGTTACGAATTTGGAGAATTTTTTTTTGTTCTATGTTTTTAAAAAATAATTATTTATTTCTTGGCTTCAGTAATAATTTTTAAATTTTATATTGAAGTTTTTTTTAAATCTGATTCGGCGCTTTTCCGATCAGATATTCCATGTTCCAAATCGATTTCCCGTACTTGGCTATTTCTACAACTTCGAAAGTTAAAAATAGTAGGAGGATCGGAAAATAACGTCGTTTTTTTTACATTAAATTAAAACACAAATTTTTAGCAATGTTTTTATTTTTAATTAATGATATACTTACCCTTGTTATCAACCACCTTTTGCCATCTAATGTGTAAATTTCAATGCTGGATCGATAAAAATCAATTGTTTATTGAGCAAAATAACTGGCAATGACATTTTTTATATAATCCAAATTAAAAAAAAATGTCACTTGAAAAGTGTTGTAGCGATTGGAATAAATGGAAATCTGATCATGCAATGTCGGGCGAATATGGTGGGTGAGGCAGTACCTCCCACCCTAATTCATTCTTTCCAGGGTTCTTATTACGCAGGCAGTCTTGCATTTTCGTGTAGCAGAATAATGCCTTTTCTATTGGACACTTTTCAATTAAAGATTGATTTACTTGAACCAATTGTTCAAAGTAAAGGTCTGTATTATCAGTTTGTCCAAATTCTAGTCTGCATTATCAGTTTGTCCAAATTCTAGCACTTCAAAATTAACTATTCTATGAATATTCCACCAAACACACAAAGGCGCCTTTTTAGGAAGTAAACCTGGCTTAGTAGTAGTTTGTGGCAATTCATTCGAAGAGTGCCACTGCTTTTTGCATTTTGGATTATCATAGAGGACCCTTTTTTCATCTCCAGTGATCATGAGACCAAAAAATGCTTCTGCAATGTGCCGTTGAAGCAATAAGTTGCATATGGTGGATCGGTTGTTTTGTTTTCTTTGGACAGATGATGCAAGACCCAAACACCTGCTCTGCTAACTGCTTCAGAATATTTAAAGATAAAATTTATATATTTAGATAGGATAATTTTTATTTATATTTTTAGATAATTTTTAGAATAATATTTATTGATAAACTGTATTTAAAATTCTAAAGATTTGTAACTATGTAAACGTTTGACTCTTGTGTCATTAAACACATCCATCCAACGAAAAGTCAGGATGGTCGAAAAAAAATTTAACAATTTATCTTTTAAGAAGCACACAGCAAAGTTTTTAGAAAAACATTCATAATTAACAAACGGATTCAGGCGCAACATCCCATATAATGAACAACGAAAATCTATTCTTCAAATTCCTTAAACTTTAACATAAAATTAGCAATTGATAAAACTGATAATTCGGATTACAGTTCCGGTCATTCAATCTACAAAAACAGTTTGACTTGAAAATGTGTTGTGTTCCGAAACTAAAAGCTAACCTGTTTTCAACTTTAAAATGTACCACAAATTATCATGTCATTCATTTTTAATGCACACGAAGCAAAAGTAGTTGAAGAAGCTGTCTGTCATGTTGCATGCAAAACATACAGGAGATTTATATTTAGTCGAGCCAAGCATAGAAACATCTGCTCACAACAGAATTTCAATTATGGCATCAAAAATTTAGACACTTGAATGAAAAAGATTTAAAGAGATTAAAAAAAAAAGAAAAGGTACAAGGATTATCTTTCAGCAACGTTGACTCTTTAAAGGAAGTTTGTTTTCAAAATAAACAGCTATTCTTTATCCGAAGAAGTCCAAATTGTTAGTAGACTTACTCAAACTAGTTCGTTCTGATCTATGCGGATCATGAAAATTCCATCACTTGGCAGATTACGTTATTTTGTGACCTTTATCGATAACAAATCTCGTTATGTTGAAATATACTTCTTGAAAACAAAAGATGAAGTAAAGGATGCTTTCCTGAAGTACAAAGCCTGTGTAGAAAATCGTATGGGAAAGAAAATAAAAGTTTTGCATACAGATAATGGCTTGGAATATGTTGGTAAAGAATTCGAAAAATTCTTGCACAAAAAAGAATACCTTGAGAAAATCTACTCCTTTTTCCCAACAATAAACTGGTGTTGCAGAACGCACAAAGAGAACAATCGTCAAAATTTCGTGTTTACTTATCCAAGCAAATTTGCATCCGACCTTCTGGGGTGAAATGGTCTATACTAGTGCTTATTTGCACAACAGATGTCTGTCACAGCATTATGCAAAATAACACCTCATTTGAGATATTTTTTAGAAGAAAGCCAACTGCATCATACTTCAAAGTGTTCGGACAGAAAGTATTATATAAAGTAGTATATGTCAAAAATCGAAGTTCGACCCACGATCAAAAGACTGTATCTTCATTAATTTGACAAAATTGTACACAATAATGTGTGTTTACACATGAGATTCTCATTCTATAAAAAAAAATCTAAACAAATTTCCAATGTATTTCTGAAATAATTAAATTGAAGAATTTGATAAGTAGTGTCGTGAAATTATACAAGGTTATTTTATTCTAATGTACTTGTTCCTTTGTAATTGTTGAAATTAAAATTTTTGTTGTTATTTTGGTCTGATGCACTTTTATATTTATAGAAATTCAAGCTAATGCTCACTAGGAGAGATGAGCAATCAAAACGAGCTCTTTTAAATCAGCTGCGAAATATTGATGCTCACATGGAAAAGAAAGAAGGTCGATTTTTGACAGGGGACACCATGTGCTGCTTTGATTGTGAGCTAATGCCGCGTCTCCAGCATATCAGGGTAGCAGGTAACTTAAATATTTTAGATAATTTTTTGTGCCACATATTGCATACTTGCATGGATTAAAACATTTTGTAAAAGTTTGTACTATTGGCTTATAATTTGCAGATTTCCTTAAAAAAAATATTAAATGGTTTTATTTCATGAATTTTTGTTACCGTATATACTCGTGTATAAGCCAACCCCCTAATTTTACAGCGTTTTTTTTGTTGTCCAAAATTGAAAACTCGCGTATAAGCAGGGTTGTATTTTCGTACATGAAATATTCCGATTAAAATAGGCAAATCATCGAAAATAAAGTGAAATTTTAATTCTTAAAATAAATATTTAAGCTGATAAATCAAAAATTAAAAAAAAAAGTGGCTGGGGAAACGGCCTTTCTTGGAGTTTGCGATGATCCATCGTGTTTAAAAAGTATATATCACTCGCGATGTTCTTGTGTCTTTCAAACCTCCATCGGACTTCTTAAATGACATCTATCTTAATATCATAATGAAATATTTTAAACCCCTAATTTAAATACCATTTTTTCTAATTCTTAATATCGTTTTGTAAAGATTTAAAAACTTAGAAAACTTCAACTATTTTTGGTCAACATCATTGACTACTGTCGCTAGTAATTGCAGATAAGCATTTTTTTTATCTACCTCAGAAGGAAATACTAGTATATTATGGATGAATGTATACTTCTTATTAAAATATTTAGTTTTTATTTTTAAATAAATGACATTAAATTAGAGCTTGAATTCGCAGATTAGCAACTTCCCAATTTTACCGCTTTAAAGTCAATTCCATCCAAAATTCAGACAACTATTAATTTCTTTACATAATATTATCAAGGAATAAAATCTGTATTACGGAAATAAATGTCGTTTAATTATTGCAATCGAGTAAGGAAGACATCGACTTCTTAGTCTTCCATCTAAACATTGTCAACTTCTTAGTCTTCCATCCAAAATCCTATAAAGTAATGTATACTAGCTTCATAGATTCTACAAACCAATTAGATACTTATCAAAATATATACTTTTTTTAGTTAAACTGATTGTTTATATGAATAGTGCAATTTTGCGTTACGATTACACAGAACGGTCTTCAATCAGCACATGTGACGCACATTCTAGATCTCGGATCAAGGAAATCTGTCGGAGCGATTCTACAAGAATCCGCTTAATTTCAACTGCTCTCCTGCCATTTTAGGGAAATTATTTTATAAATTTTACTGACCCGCGTATAAGCTGACCCCCCCCCCGCGCTTATTGACGAAGATTTTGACTTAAATTTATCGGCTTATACACGAGTATATACGGTAAATGCTTTTTAACTTTTTCTATTAAATAAATTAATGAATGTGTTCGATTAAAAAATAAAAGATTACAATTTAATCTTTTCCTTTTTAATCTCACCCATTCAAATGGGTGTTTTTATTAAAGAGTTAAACAATTAGTGAGTCAATGTTTAAAAAAAATCTTTTTTTTATGTTTGACACATTATATTAAAATTTTTTGTAATGTTACACTTAAATAATTATTTGTTCAAACCTGGATCTTAAAAAATTGTACATTTGATTTTTGAAATAATGGCAGCTATGGTATTGTTTTAGAGACTTAATGAGGCATGGAAATATTATTTTAACTTTGTATGTTGAAAAGTCTGTAAAATATTTTATTTATCTATTAACTTTGGGAAATATAATTTGCTGGTATAAAAATTTATAAGATCTATTTCGTAATAATAAAATAATTATAACTTAATAATAATGCAGACAAGTGTATTTGTAATATTTTCTGTTTATGCAAGAAAAATTGATCCAGTCATACATTTTTTAGGTTATTTGCTTAACCACACATCTAATTTTTTTTGATATTTTTAGGGCTTTTTGATATTTTATTAATTAAAAATTTCTGATTAACTTTTTTAGGAAAATACTTTGCAGATTTTGAAATACCCGATGATTTGCGCAACATTTGGTATTATATGGGTCGCATGTATCAACTTGATGCTTTCACTCAATCTTGTCCAGCTGACCAGGACATTATAAACCATTACAAACTGCAGCAAGGCACAAAAATGAAAAAGCATGAGGAATTGGAGACACCAACTTATACCACTTCGCTTCCCGAAGGGATTCTTGAATAAGTCAAATTGTTTATACTTTTGTAGAAAAACAAGTTGCACATATACAAGTGCGGCCTGAGTTCTTGACTCCTAAAACTTTGTTATTTTTTTTTGTTTCTTATCTGTAAAATTTTCTAAATATCATCTGATACTGTAGTGTAGAAAAAGGCTACTTTAGGCCTAAGAATTTTCATCTGTAGTATGTATAATATGCACAGGCATTTTACTTTTCATTCAACAGTATATTTTAAGTAGTCATTCCTAAGTGTCAATTAAGAATTGAATTGTGCATTTATGTAACTTTTGTAAACAGAATATGAAAAAGTGTAAGTTTTAATATATACTATTAGATATGATATGATTATGACTGTTTTTAACTTTGAACTTTTCTAAAAATGTATTGACTGTGCATAATACCCATGTATAGTGTTGTGATATTTTTGTATATGTGTATACAGATAATTTCAGAATTATTAAATATATTTTTCAAACTAGTTTTATACAACCAAATTGATATCTTTTTTTAGTGTAGTATTTTTTTGTAGGAGATTTTAATTAAAATTTATTATTTGATAGTTGGAGCGTGCATTTAAACTCGGTAAAATCATTTGAAATAGATTTTTATTTTAACATCAAAAAAGCTCTGCATTCTATTTTAATTTCATGCGTTCTTTGCATTTTCTTATTCGATGGTAGTATGATTATCCGATATATATTTAAAAAAGCATGAATAATCCGGATTATAGCAGTTCCTTTGAAAATGTTAAATAAGTAAAAATAATTGCAATATTAGTTGTATTCTGCCCATTAGTCATAGCAGTCTTATCAGCCTGTCATTGAGCTGTTAAAGATTGTGATTAATGGATTGTGGATAATTAAAGTTTGCATGTGATTTTAGTTCAGTAATATATACTTTTTGTAATTGTGTAATATTTAAGGTCACTTACCATTTTGAATTTAAACAGAATAAATTGTGTAGGAATAATTTATTTCTTAAATTTTTTTCTATCTATAATACTTTGATAGATTACAAAAAACATACTAATTCTTTCAAATTAATATTGTAAAAAAAATTCTATGCATATATATTTCTTCCAAATATTTTTTTAGTCTGTCTATAAAGCAACAAACTTTACTTGTATCATTCTTGATATTTTTAAAATAAGTATTACAGAAATATAAATTTAACAAATGAAACTGAAATCTTCCTGACATATCCTGTAAATTTTGTTAGTATTATATGGAAGCTCTGGTTATGCAAGTATCTTAATTGAAGTTTAATGATCTCTTTATTAGATAATTTACATGATTTTGTACTTAATTAAAAGCTTATTTATTTAAAAAAGTCATTTTTATTATAAAATATAGTTTAATTACATTTCTGTTGTATTAGGTATTTAAAAATGCAAAATAAAAACAAATAATATACAAGATGGCCATGCAATAAGTTTGTTTAGAAGCCTCCATAGCTAAAACTGATAAATAGTATTAAAGCAAATTTCATATTAAGTATATTGCAGACATGGGAAAAATATTTCTGTAAAAAAAATTAGAACTAAAATTCACTGATGGGAGGAATTTTGGCACTGTCCGAGCAGAAAACAAATAAAATTTATAAACAATTGCGATAGACACACACATTAATTTAGTGATTAAATTTAAAAGAAATAAAAAAAATTTAATCTTAATCAGGGTCTCCAAAACCAGACTATTTTGAAATATGCAACAAAATTCTAATGAATAAAGAATTATTTCCTTTTAAGTTTAATAACTAAATTAAATTGTCTGTATTGCAACTTTATATATAAATGTATAGTGTACCTCTTTTCTGCTTGGATGTAGGCAGTGCCTCCCTATCCCCATCAATGAGTTTTGATACTCACATTTTTTTTTCTTGCAAAAATAATCTCTCTATGCCTTCAATAATTTGAAGTTGGCAATTAATATAAAATTTGGTGCAATTCTCTTCATTACTCTTAGCTACAGATGCCAATAAACGGGAACTTATTTTATGTCCATCCTGTACATTGTTTCCTGATTGTGTAATTAAAAAAAAAAAATCTTTATTTAGTAACATTTTCTTATATGATTAGTTTTAGAATAATGTAATGTTTTCATGTTTTAACAACATTCTTTAGAAACAAAGCTTGTTCAATGGCTTTGATTTGAAATGTATTTGGATTCTATACATTATAAATTGATACCACTGCCTGAACATTTCATTTGTAAAATGTGGCTTTACTTTAAGGTGCTTACATTAAAGTCAAGAAACAGGATTGTGTTTATTATTTCTTACAATTTCATTTGATACATTTTTTTATTTCTTTATTTGTTCAGAATGGGTAATAGCATTTAAAAAAATTCCTTTTTAATATTAACTTTAATAGCGCAACTTTCTATTGTCATTTTTACCTTTCTTTCGTCAAACATTAAAAAAGAAATCGTATGCGAACAAGGTTCGAAATTAGGAGATAAAAGTTGGTGTCATTGACACTTAACAATTGTTTTTGCCAAAATGTTTTGATTAGACATAATTTTAAAATCATTCAAATTGTTTAAACAGAGCTGTCAACTGTTAAATTTTTGTAATCATTAAATCTTTTTTTTTGCATAAAATTAGAAGCATGTTTCCATTTGTACTCTAAAAATAAGTCTTGCTGATAAAATTAAGAGAACAATTATTACAAAGCAATTTTTATTATTAAAAACTTTTTATATGTTGGCAGCTTTATTTAAGTGTATGCATATATATAGACACTGTAGCCGTATAAGGGTAAAAAGCAAAACAGAAATTTTATAATTTACAAGGAAATTTTTTTTATTAATGCAAGACGTCATTCGGAATTATATAAAAAATGATGACTGTGTAAATACGGTTGTCAAACTGAAAATTTTTGTTGAAAAATACGACTAACTACCGCTAATTTCGAAATCTGTATGCTAACAACAGTGGCTTTTTTTTTAAATGTTCGATTTTGACGCATATCATGTGCTTCCCCATCTCATTGACACTATACTAACTTGGTTATCAAATTGGTAAAGTGTTGGAATAATTGAGAAATGGCTTTCACAGACTTAAACATACTAATTTTTATAAAACACTTTTTTGAACTCTGGATGCATATAAATATGTAGAAATTCCTTAATACTTTTCCAATACAACAATGAAATTTTGACCTAAAAACAAGAATTTCCTATAAATACATTTAAAATAGAGAAATAATAAAAATACAAATAGGGGCTTTCATTTGTGATGTCAAGCAATTTTTCATCCTTTTTTACCCTTGACCAGCTCCACCCCATGTCACATCACCTACTTTTTTATGAACAAATTTTCTCCACAATGCCTTTTGTGATAAGCCGTTATTGAAATAAATGATAGTAAAAGAATATTTTATAATATATTGAAAAGCATTTTATCGCATCCTCTTTCTACCCCCACACTTTGTGTGTTTTTCAGAAAGACCCAGGTTTCAATACAAAATGATTATCAAATTTTAATATATCAAACATATTTTAATCATTTTTTTCTAGAATTTTTTTTTTCAAGTCATGATCTGTCCCTTCCCCATATATTCCACAATATTAAAAAAAAATGTATTGTTGAAAAGTTATAAATAAATTTAACAATTTTTTTAAAAAAATATAAACTTTTATTTCTTAAATATTGCTTCATATTAAACATGTTTTTACATTTGCAACTGCAGGTCTTATCAACAAGTCCCTTTTTTCTCTAAAAGTCATTTTTGTTACTTGAAGTACTTAAGTCCTTTTTTTCAGAATATTGTCCCTTTTTCCCTTATTTTAGCAAAAATATTTTTTTCCCTTTATGCCTATGATAACACATTTTTCTGGCCCTTTTCCCTCCGCTATTTAGCCAAGATGATTTTTTTTTCATTTTGTAATGGCCATTACAAAAATCACCATTTTTGTTTGTATTTATGTTGAATCTGCTAATAGGGTGTTGCAACTATCGACATATCATTAAACTAGGAGCAAGCTTGCTGTTTTTGTCTTTAGAAATGTAATTAATCACATCGGTGTAGAATGTTGGCCTATGTGTAAACAATTTGTCTTTCCAGGACCACCATATCTCGTTTATGTATTGTATCAAAAACCAAATGTAAATGACCTTTTTCAGTGGAGAATGATAAATACAAGTGCAAATTTTAATTATATATATTTCCAGTATCTCATATAATGAGAAAAATACTGTTCGATTTACATTTTATTTTTAAACTAGACATTTTCTGCAACAAGTGGCATCCCTTCTAAATTTCAATTCGGACCATAATTTAAAGTTACAAAAAATATGAGATTTTACAAAAATATTAAAGTGTTTTCGCAAATTTACTAACGTTTTTATAATGCTCCGATGTTTTTCAAAAATTTGGTTAGAATATTGTTTGAAATAGTAGAATGCTATAGTTCCAAGGAAAACTCAATTTTTTTTTCTTCAAATTTTTACTAGGGGTACTGGAAACACGAGTGAAAAGAGTCGAAACGATTCAGTATGTGTTCTTAAGCATAGTTTTATTGTGCAACAAAACTCATGTGCTGCCTGTTATATGTTCATTCGCTGATTTAATATCTATTTCTGCCAAAAGTAACAAACAGTAGCTTATAATACATTCAATCATAAAAAAAAAATATGTAAGCATTTATTTAAAACGACTTCTGAAGTTATACTCAATGCAAGACCAACTCGATATATATATCCTTCGAAGAATTTCGAATGGAATTGATGCTATAAAACTGGAATAGAAATGATACATTTTTGCAGTCAGCTGGTGTTTATGTTACCATGATTTAGGAATAGGGATGTTTAATGCATAACCTGTACACTATTTAATCAATAGTTATTAAACTCTTTTGAATTTGGAAAGGGAAAAGTCACGGATTTGTGACGATGGTCATCGCCCCGAGCGGCATGTGCCCCCACCTCGAGGTAAGAGCTTTACGACCGCCAACTGTTGTTGTAGTCACCCCCCCCCCCCCCCCCCCCCTCCCTTTTGTGGGAGAAAATTGTAGGAAATACTTTCCAAAGGCGTTCATATTTGTCCCTTTTCATTTATCTCACGATCTTTCTGATATTCATTATTAAAATGTTTGGTAAAAATGAAAAAGTACTGTATCTACGCTGAAAGTACCTCAAAATTAAATAAGAAATAAATATGTTTCTAAAGTCTATTTAAAAAAAAAATTCTAAAAAAGCAATTTTTTTTTAAACGAGTTTAAATATTAACAAAAAATCTTTTCGATTCAATGCAATGCCATTGTATTTAATTATAAGTAGCCAAATTGTTTTTTTTGAACATGCCGATGTCTTTACATATACACATCTATATTTGCCAAATTAATAAATAAAATAACAAAGGAAATGCGTTGTATTACTGAATACATATTTACATTGGAATTATGTTATGAGTTTTTTGGACGTAGGAATAACGTTCATTCAAAACAAAACCGTTAGTTGACCAATGTACAACGTAATTAAAAATTAACTTACTTTTCTGTCAACCTTAAAGGAACTTTTTCAAAATATTTCTTGAATTTGTTAATTTCTGAAATATTTTTTTTTCTACTTACACAGAATATTTTTTGGAAAAAGTTTGTTAATGATTTTATTTTGGGTAATCAGTTGTTTGCAACTTTTATTATACAGAAAAACCGTTTTCCATAACGTAATAAGAATTGTTTTTAGAAAAACAATTCTTTACAATAATGAAAAGTCACGACAAAAAAAAAACACACACACAAACGAAATGACAAAGTTAAACGATTTAATGAAAAAATACAGGCTAAATATATCGAAAATAATTAAAAACAAAAAATTTCTATTGCCAAATGTGGCCTTACAACGCCAATCTGGCAATCATACTGTGCACGAAACGACGGTCTAAGGTTGCTTGAAGAAGCTGTGAAATCCACAGATGACCAGCAGGCCAAATCAGCTTAGAGACCATTGTCTCAATCCGGACCTGGCTGACGGGAATATTTTGAATACGAATCTGATTGGTTGACGCTCACAAACGAGATTCGGTCTCCGTTACAGATGAGTTGGCGAAGTTTTAATCAGCAGATTCTTGACTCGTGGCACGATTAGAAAGTGCGGGTTTTGTTTCCGTGTGTTTTCGGTTTAAATTGATTTAATGGCTTCATTTTTGGGACGTTTTAAAAGTTTAAAGAAAAGAAAAATTAAGTAAACAAATGCATTTAAAACTTTTTTAATTAATAAAATATAGAAAAAAAAATTGATTTTTTTTAAATTCATTTTTTTAAAAAATTTTTGCGTGGCCATCGGCGAATCTACCGATGACCGGACCCTTCGCCACTTGCGCCCTGTGTCTTGCACTGCAACTTTTAATCAGCTGATTGACTAAAAAAATCACTCGGCAACCGTCCGGCGATTATTTTAATTGTATTCAACTCAGTGCTGCCACGTTTCAGATTTCGAAATCGCCAAAGTAAAGATGAAAAATCGCAGAAACTCATATTTTCACAATTCATACAAAATCGCCATATTGTCGATTATTTGACAAAGTTGTTAGCGCGGTATAGAGCGAAAGGATATTTTGTCCGATAGTTACATGTCCGATAATTACTAAATGAGCTGATACAATTTGAATTTTTCAGTTGCATGCAACTAAATAGTTCAGTTGGATGTCCGATAGTTGCCAGTGCGCGGCTAGCCTGTATTGTTACATAGAAAATATAACTTTTTTGCTCTATTGCGTTTTCCCTATAATTTTGTCACTCACATTTGATGACTTAAAATTTAATGAGGATTTAAATTTTGTAGGTCACTTTTTGTCTCTTTTTTTTTTAAAGATGTTTGGTCCCTTTTTCCCTAGGGACATATGTAAAAAGTGTTGCGAGCCCTGCAACTATTATTATGCATTGTAATATAATTTAATGATGTCAAACAAAAAATCTATTATTTCGACTATTTCAACCTGATAAGATCTGGTCCACATTGAATGAAAAAAAGAACGCTTCCCTAACATAGTAAACAATTCAAATATTAATTCGAAAATTACTCTTAATAATAAGTTACGTTTACGAAACACTTTTTGAAATTGCGAGTATTTAAAACCCTCTCCTTCAGATAGAAATAGAAAATGCGCTGGTCCTTCATTCTCAATTACCGAGCGTAAAAAGTGAGAAAAGGGAAAAATCGCGCAGGGGGAGAAGCATAAAATGTAGGTTTTACCAACTTTTTTTAGTCTGGTAATTTACCAGTTTTTTTCTGCTTGGATTTGAAAAATTAGTTTTGGATGGTACTCCCGACCAGGAGTAAAATGTATTAAAATTTTGCAGTTTTTACAATGATTTACCTAGGCTCATTATCACATTCAGTGGTAATAGCCAGGGGTGCCCAGAGGGGGATCATGGCGCAATTTGTGCCATCCTAATTTTCGAGGGGCTTTTTTCAGGGCGTTTTGACTGAATATGTCTCTAAAATCGGTATTAGTTCATCAACAGAAACTTAGGTGACCTAAAAATTTTGATTTTTTTAAAGCCCCATATCTCCAGGAGGTATCATCTCATGGGGATAAATGGCATACCATCTATTATATATAGAACAGTGATTCTCAACTCGTGGTCCGTAGAACTTTTTTTCCAATAAAACTGTTTTCTTTTTGTTCATATAAAAAAAAAACATCAGGCATTGTTTGTATTCTTTTTGTGTCGAAACAATCTTATAAGGAAAGCACAATTTTCTCCATAAAATAAATAAAATTTTGTGAATTTGGAACCCCATTTTTATACTTTCTTCTTTGCTTTAATTTTTGTGGATTTTAACCTAAAATTATTTTTCATATTTCTTCTAAGAAGTACCATTTTTTTTTTGTGTCGTCATTACCAACACCGACTCAAAGACAAGGTCGTGCCTCTGATTTGTGACGTCATCACTAGCGGTCAGGATTTCTCCTTCCTCGCTCCGTTTCTTCGCTTGCTTTTTGGTTCCCAATATCCTTGGTCCGCGGACCACCGGTGGTTTGCGTGAGGGTCCGAAAATTATTATTTCAATCAAAGCGTTATGTTACTTAAAAAAAATCAGGCATTGCTTGAAGAAGTATTATTTTATGCCAAAAAAATTAAATGGGAAATCCAAACTTTGCTAAAAAGGAATACAATTTTATGCATTGGAACACTATATTTTACACTTTTGTATTTGTTCTTGCAGATGTTGTGTAAATGATTCATAAATTCATTTTCATGAATGAACTAGAAAAAAAATCATGAATGGAATGACGTAGTTAACTAAGTGTTTGAAGCCGTACATGTTGGCTTTACAAACCATAGCTTAGATCATAATGAATTAAAATCAAAGATTAAAACACACAATTATGACTTATTTTGAGAGATAAACAAGGAAACTCGTTTAAAAACCCGTAGTCCCAAGCAGGGAAATATCGTCCTGCCCGCTTGTGATGACGTCAGCTCTCGGAATATCACGTGAGGCACGGCTTTGTCTCAGAGTCGGTGTTGGGCGAACTGGCCATAGGATGGTCCGGTTTAATTTAATTTTTTAAAATTTGAAATGGCCATTTTAAGAATCAACATTCATGTTCAATTTCTAACACAAACAAATAAAAATCTTAAATTTAAAAAGAAAAATTAGTTTATTTTTCTTTTGGCCAGAAAGAGTTTTTTGAAATTTTTTATTACAAACATTGTGCTCTTTGTTACTTTCCGTAAAAGATTGGCTTTCATGATCCAATGAAATATTCTGCCTCATTAGTTAAATTATCAGACATTAACATTTCTGTTTCAAGATTAATTTACTTCGTTCAGAATTTAACTCGTTCAGAATAGTGTTCGATTAATTCACCAACTGATAAAAATGCAATTGCAAGGCGTAAAAATGCAATGCGCCAACTTATTAATGAAGCAAGAGAAAAAAATAGCATTCGAGCATCTCGTGTAAATGCAGCCACAAAAAATAGATTGCCAATGTAAGCAATATAAACTGAGAGCAGGAAATTTTAAAGATAACCAAGCTTCGAGTTAATCCTTGGTTTGAGGAGATTTATGTTTCCAACAATCCACTTTTCGAAATTGTAACTGGTCGATTTGGCAATATTTCAGAAAATAAATATTAAAAAAATTAAATGTCACTGTGGCAGGGTTGACCATTCTTCGGATTGAGCAATTTGGATGAGCATTTTTTTATCTTTCATGATAATAAATAAAAATATACTATTATTTAAAAGAATATACTGGGGTAATATACACTTCCTTTTTAAATACTCAGTTATTTTTAAATTCTGAATAGTGTAAAATAGCAGCTTGAATTTGCAAAGTAGCAATTTTATCGCTTCAAAGTCATTCCATCAAAAGTTTAATAAAAGGATTATTCATATAATTTTATAAATTATAAACTAGTCGTACAAACATACAAAATGGTTAAAATCCATATATTATATGGACTATATGTTCGAATTGACAGGAATAACCTTTCTTTTCAATTAAATATTTTTATTTTAATAATAAACTGATGCGTATATAAGAATACTTTCTAATTATTAACCATTGTAATGTATACAAGAAATATATACAGGACAAAGTAGAAAAAATATTTTAGATTTATGCCATGTTTTATATCTGCGGCTTGAAATAAGAATGACCACTGTCACAATTGGCAGTTTTGAGAGAAATGACTCAAAGTTTAAGACTTAGCCATGTTGAAATGTTACAAAAATCACGGGATTATTTGATTTGAAGGGTTAGAGAAGCCTAGCAACTATATTTTCTATTACATTTAGAAGTTTAAAATTATATTGTAAATAGTTTTTATTTGAGAAAAAAGGTTAAAATTGAACTTGATCATTTTTATTCCAAGCCAGAGATGTAAATTTGATAAAAAACATATATTTTCTTTAATTTTTTTTATTTTGCATCAATTTACATTGACAGTGAGACATTTCAATAATTATAATGATAAATGAATGAGACATTATTATAAGAGTTGGCAATTTTAACCTTATATCTGGATTCTATAAAAAAAACAAGCAATATGTATAATAGCCACATGGCTGCAAGAATTATTTCAGTTTATTACTTTTTGGGTCTCCTCCAAACAACACATAAAATACTTTAAAAATACACTTGTAAATATTTTAGAGTATTTAAAAAAATGAAATACAATTTTAGGAGCATCTTAATTTAACACTAATACAAGCAAATTATTAGAAGCAATTTTTTTTTTATGATGGCTTGTAAGGATTAAATATTAGTATGTTTTTAGAATTCCAGTAAATGTCTGAAGAGTGAAAAATTACAGACCATAAATAAGGTATAAAGAAATCTTCAGGCTGGCCTTCTTCAACATATTTAAACTTCAACTCTGGTAGTTTCTTCATTTTGTCTTGAGACCACTGTAGAGAAATTGATTTAATTAAGTTAGTCACTTCTGAAACTGACAAATTTTGTTCCATTGACTCTATATGTGATGAAAAGAATGTTAAAACAATATCTATATTCTGCATTATATCCTGAAAATTTGAAAATGATCGAAACATATTGAAAATATCCTTTTTGTACAAAACAGTATATAATAAATTTATGTTATTTTTAAGTTGGAAAGTTAAACAAGAGTTCAAAATTTCCAAAAGCATCCTCAGAACCTCATCCAAAACTGACAAATCTTGCATCAAATCAGTTGGTAGTAATTCATCATTAATTTGTTGACATCCAGATTTAGACTGGTCAATAATACGTACATAGCGTTTTCCCATATTTTCTAATAAATTAACAAATTTTTCACATATATATGCATGCAAATCTTGAGTATGCGCAGACATATTAGCTAATGCTGCTAAACAATTTGTGTGAAGATACTTATCATGTGTTCTGGTTATATTATATTGTATTGTTCGTATAAGAATGAGTACTATCAAACTTCCAAGAGAAATTTCCGATAACATTCTTTCGGAATACCAAGTTATATTTTTTAATTTTATAGTGTGAACTTGTTTGTCAAAATATTCTTCCTCACTTAAAATAAGTAATACAATTAGTGCCATGTAAATTAAATGTGAATTTTTATCAGGAGCATCATATAGTATTTTAAGCAGTGGTACAACTAAAGCACTTATATCTGACAAATATATTATATAGTGTCGAAAACTTGGGTTTTGATGCAATAAGAAATATGCCAATAGTGCAGTTTGGTCATCCTTCATTGTAGTACACAAAGTCTTAAATAATACGTCATAGTCATATCTGAAAGCTGCCAAACTATCAATGGGCAATCCTTCTGAAGAATTATTGGAATTGGCAAAAGAAAACAAGGAAGCTCGATAAGGATTTTTCATTTCCTTATCGTTGGTACAATGATTAACTAGTACTAACAATAATAATAAACTTTGATTGGCAAGAACAGTAACTGAGGATGAATCTTTTTGGGAATTTTTGCTTCCATAGTTCAGCGTGAGAACATTCCACAGGCCAGATGCAAGGCCAGCAACGAGGCTTCCACCTTCAACAGCTGAAATACAGTGAGGGCACAACTCTTGGCTGCTGTAATGATACAAGAGTGTTTTGACCAGTTGAAGAGAATGAATTGCACATTTGCCATTCATGACAATTGAATAAACAGTAGATATAGAGGCAGGTCTGGAAGAGAACATTTGTACAGAAAGTAAGACTATTAATGTATAAACAGCTTCGACTGTAATTGCATAAGTCTTGCAATCAAGGGATATATCAACAATAATTTCAAACAGGGCATTAATCACAGATTCTAGCAATTTCTCTGGCTCAGAAACATTATTTGGGTCACTTTTGTGTTGTTGGGCATCTTCTAACTGCTTTAAAGTACCATCTTCTCCTAAACTTTCAATGAAATATTTTAAAATACAACGCAAAATAAAGAGCGAGTTATAGGCTTGCCAAATAAAAACTTTGTTTTCACATAGCACAGCTGCTTTAAGCTCAGAAGCATGCACAAGGAAAACCTTGATTAATGCTACCACATTACCAGTAACTGGATTGCTGTTCAGTAAAGTATCAAGCATAGGGCGAATACTATCTTCCAAGAGTCGACAATCTGCACAAGAGTGTGGAGGGGCAAATGTAAATGAGAGGAGTTGATTCCAGAACGGATCATTTGGAGAAATTGATTCCTTGCCAGAGAACTGCTGTAGATATTTATTGTCCCGCAGTTCATGCAAGCTGCTACTGGAAGTTCCCATTTCAAATCTAGAAAATAGATTTAAATGCATTAAATATTTCAAGAACAAAATTTAATTTTAAATATTTCTTTGGTAATATTTGAATTCTTTGTAAAGAAAGGGACGAGTGAAGTTTTTGCATAATTGTGTACAAAGTATGTTAGTACCCCAAATTAAAAAATAAAAATACTTTTGTAGAAAAATTAAGTTTCATAATGGTAAAGAAAGTTTTCATTAGTTTATGAAATCAATCATTTTGATTGAACTATCATTAACAAAATAATTATTTATTATACTAATCCACTTAAAAATATTTTTTATATACCAACAACCTAAAAAAACAAAATACAATATTCGAGACATTAACATTTTAGACCTCCCATATCTAGTAAACTCCTCTCTTTTAAGGTTTCAGCTCAATTGCTCACACAAAGGCTTAGTTGTGAACTCAACGTTACTTTGTATCTGCGCACATATATTTAATTTCATATTTTACATATATTTAAATTGATGTTCCAATTACTCTTTACGACTAAAAACTTATTACAGTTATCCAAATCGCTTTGAGGAAAAAATATCGGCATTCTAAAAGTTTCTTATCGGCGAATGATAAAAAAGTGCTCAAGTGTTGCATAATTAGATAAAGGAGTGTCTGGTAAGCAGTACAGTTTGCTGAGATGTATAGCATAGGAACATCAACAATTTCGGACCTAAAAATTCCAGTTAACCATAACTTAATTGAAATCTCAAATTTTCAACTGAATCCACACAAATCTTTACATTTCGTATTTTGTAAGAGTTAAGATATAAAATCAAGAAATACATTTGGATGAGATAAATAAATCCAGACCAGCTAGGAAAATGAACAGTTTATATTTGTAACACAATTTTATGTATAAACGATGATATTGCGTACACTGCAAAAATAACTATGATATAGTAAAAATAATTGTTTTTTGAAAGATTCTGAAAGCCGTATTAATAAAACAAATATTTTTCATTAACTTTTTGTATAAGAATAATTTTTATATTTATAAAAAATACCCTCTAAAATTGAGTGAATGGAATAATAGAACAGCAGTTTCCAAAAGGTGTTCTGCGCACACCCGGTTCGAAAGTCGATGTTAGGGGGTTTTCGGAGTCACAAACACATAATGGTTAAAATACACTGATTCTTAAGTATAAAAATATAAAGATTTCAATCAAACTTGGACAGGATTATAAACCAAAATGTAAGATTTCACTCAATCCCATACAGTTCGAAAATCAGTAGAGTAAACCGACTTAAGTAACTATTACAATGTTTTCATGAGTTAAAAGGATATTTAAATGTACAAGTAAAAAATTTTTAAATAATTTTTATAAATTTGAAACTTTTATATGTTTTTTTGTTACTCTTGTGACAATTAAAGCATCACTATTAAATACAATTAAAATTGTATTCAAAAGCTAATCTGAAATATTTCAACTACGTATATGTGATAAATAGGGAAATAGAGTGATATTATTTTTGGCTTAGCATTGCGAACCCGATCGGGTCGATTGATTAATTTGTGTATATAATAATTTGAAAATATACAATAACCGAAGTGATATTTTTGGAACCAATGTAAATGAAAAAATATGTCAACTTTTAGAACAATGTCCCTGCAGACTATTATTCTTATGAAATAATACCTTACAAATTCATATGCACCAACTTCTTATGATAAATTCATATGCTACACTTAGAGTTTGGTTAACATTTTAATTTCAGTAAAAAGTTTCAATTTTTGGTGGATTTTTCATTGACCGGAGGCATGATGCGGTTAATCATTAATGTGAAAATGCCATTTTATTTTTATTTATTATAAGTGATGCCTGCTGTTCTTTTGAAAGTTTGTAAGTCGAGAATGAATTTCAATTTAATAAACAATTCTTCTTCTAAACTAAAGTCTCCTGCTTTGAATGCAGCAAAACATTACATTGCATAACAATTAGTGCATGGCATGTGCGTGCGCTTAAAACAGTTAGCAAGATGCCGTTTGATTTTTTTTCTTGTTTAACTGTGCTTTGCTCATTGTGCATTCCTATATTGATTAAATCATGTTTTTAGGAATTAATGTGAAATTCATCTTTACTAATATTGGAACATGTGGTAACTTTTTTTGTCAGCAAAATATTTGGCAAGAAGAAATCATTATACTGTTCCCATTTGACATAACCGACTGCTAGAAGGGGATACCAGCTTTGATCCTTAGGAGTCAAGAGGTTGCAGCTCGGACACCAATATTGCACGAGGAAATAAATTGAGGTTAAGTTAATTGTTCTGCTTTTTTTGGTAGAATTAGGTTGCAATTTTTTCCCTTCATAAATTAAATCTGCCTCTGAGAATAGTCTATCCCTCTATATACTGCTGGCAAGTACAGAAAGATTTTTTTTTTCACTAATTTTGATAAAGTAAGAAAATAGTTGCTTTGATATTTCACCGATTGACTAGTTTCGAAAGATAATTATCTAACTCTTGAAGGAGAACTAATTCATCAATATAAAGGGTACGTCCATTGTTACTCTTGTGACTGTCAGAGAAAATTTTCATAAAAAAATTAAATTTACTAAACATATTTAAGATAAAATTAAAAATTAACATTTAAAAGTTCATGTCATTCTGCTTCATAACACATATCTAATATGTAATTAAGTATATTTTAGTTGTCTAGGAAATAAATCAAAATTTTGTTACCTTTATGACTGACTACTGGAAAATGCAAAAAGTGTTTTTAAGGTAGAATTCATGTGAATTATATGAGAACACAGAACTCAAATTTACAGATATAGTAGAGTAATTATATCTCTTCAAAATGGAAAACTATTGAATCTATTTGATAATACCTGAATTATTGGCATTGTTGAAGTAAAATGATAAATGTTACTCTTGTGACATTTTGTATGACTTTAATATGAGTGATAGAACAAGAGGTCATGGGTTTAAGTTAAACAAATCCCATTTTAATCGGGAAGGAAGAAAACACTATTTCTATAATAGGGTAATAGACAAATGGAACAACTTGCCAGTGAATATTGTTAATTGTAAAGGAGTAACGGATTTTAAGAAGAAGTTAGATATGCATTGGGGGATAGTTAAGAGGTACTAGATGGACCAACCTTGTTGGGCCTTGAGCCTGTTGTTGGTCGTCAATATTTGTATTAATATATGAGCTAATACATGATTTTTTTTTATATACACAACAGTTTTAAACATTGATAGGAGTCTAAAATAGCTTAAAAGGGTATAGAAAATTATATGAAAAATAGTTCATTAAAAAAAAGTTTACAAATGTGGGAGCAAAAATATTAACCACAATTTGGTTTCTTTTGTACCAAATAGCCATGATCATCAGAGACTGATTTACGGCAGGGCATTCGGGGCACTTGCCCAGGGCCCCCAATTTAAGAGGGCCCCAAAAATGCTTATAAAGCTAAAAAAAGTGAAAAAGTTAAACATAAATGTACTAACTAATGATTTTTTAAAAATCAATAGTTTCTTTGGTTAATTTTGTTTTAACAAAAATTCTATTATTTTATTAAATCAAAAATCACTTTCATGTTTCCTGCATATTCATGATGCCTATCACATTACAAATTGGGTTCGTCAACAGACTGCCCTTTAGATCACTTACAAAATTCAATTTAATTCATGACAGTTCATAAACAAACTGTTTATATTGTTTACTAATTGTCAAATAATAACAAGGGAAGAAAGTATAGAATGAGAAACGTATGAAGAAACTCTATAAAATAATTCTAAATATATAATTTTTTGCAGTATTACCTAACAATAAAGTTGATTATGTTATTTTGCCTTTTGTACTTGTACATAAATTTAATAGTTTTAATTTAAGGTACTTTGGGGGGGGGGGGGGGAGCAAATGTTTTTTTGCCCTGGGCCCCTTAACATGCAAGTTGGTCACTGCTGATCATAAGGTTCAAACTTTTGAATTCCTTTTATTTTTGTGTGCATTAAAGTACCTTATTCGATATTCATCATATATTGTTTGAGTTAAAAGACCACATCATATTTTACATTCATCTACTGGCTATATTGCAATGGCATTTTTGGTAGCTTCGAGAAAGTGTGTTTCTTGCGTGCACTTCACTATGCAATTTCTCCCAGAGTAATACGAAAATGGATTCTTTGGTTTTGATTTCTTCATTTAGTGCAAGTATGTGTACCATTGTTGCACAATGTCTGCAAAATCAGCAGTTTATTGTACAATTGCTTTTTTACCAGGCACTTTATTTCATATATCACTTAGAAAAAAAAAGCCCCAATTCCAGCTACAGCACCCTTGTCATAAGCTGTTTAAAAAAATTGTATATTAAAATTCTTAATATTCAAGTTTGATTTAATTGCTGGCATGTTTATAAAGTTATATTTTTGTTTAAATTGGCCTGTACAACCACTAGAAAAAACTGGCTAAGGGAACGTCCAGCAAAAATGAAACTTTTTACTGAAATTAAAATTTTAACCAAACTGTAAGTGTGGTATATCAATTTAATCCTAGAAAGTTGCTGGTTATGAATTTGTAAGGTATTATTTCATAAGAATAATAGTCTGCAGTGAAATTGTTCTGAAAGTTGACTTATTTCTTCACTTTTATTGGGGCCAAAAATGCCACTTCGATAATAGTATATTATTTTCTTAATTTTGTTCATTAATTGAAATCATTATATATACAAATTCATAATCCATTTATCATATATATATAGTTGAAATATTTTAGATTAGCTTTTGAATAAAATTTTAACTCTATTTAATAGTGCCGTTTAATTGTCACAAGAGTAACAAAAAACATATAAAAGTTTAAAATTTGTAAAAACTACTTAACAGTTTTACTTTAAACTTTTTAATCTCTGATTTGGTGGAATAAGACATATTTTACACCATTTATTTTTTGTGTGTCATGCATAGAACATCCTCTGTGGTGTTGTCACAAGAGTAACAAATGACTGTGTCACAAGAGTAACGCATAACATTTCTGGCAAGTAAATCAAATAGGTTGTCTTCAGACCAAAACAAAAACAATATTTTAAGTTTATTTGGCTTTGCCCTTTTAAAAATAAGTACTTGAGTAGTTTTTCCATAATTAATTATATTAATAATTAATTACATAATTAATTTAAAACAAATTAAATTGCATTCATTCATGTTTTTAAAATGAATGAACTTAATTTTTTATTTATTTTAAAATTACAGAACAATTATGACAGCAGGTCCTCAGAATGTGTGTATTTGTGGTTTTTATAAAAACTTTCAAAATAATTCATAGGACAGTTGCAGATTTATTTTCTCCATTACTAAAGATTTATTGATTTAGAGTGCTGTGCAGGCCCGTTGCACCGTGGGGAGCACGGCCCCACTATAATCTGGAAACCCTGAAAGTTGGGAATTTCTACTTCTAAAAATCCCCAATTTGAGAAAATTTATGCCTGAAGAAAATTAATATTATTAGCAAATGAAAGCTAGGGCAGATTAAAAATGGCCTAACTTGTATCATTGCATTTAAATTAGACCTCAGAACGGACATTGCATTGGAATATGGGTGCAAGAAATCAATGCTTGTGAGAGAACTGTTTAATATTACCTAAAATGTATATAAAAAATGCTGATAAGTTGGAACTGGGAATTTTCAGCACTGTTAAGTTGGGAATTTCAAATCGTTAAGTTGGGAAATTTGTTGTTTCAAGCCTATTATTTCAATTTTGTTATGTCACTGGTGCTTTGATACTTTACTTGAATGTTGGTAGACATTCAGAATGTGCATTTTAAAAAGATATCATAGAACGACTATTATATAATACAAGACAGATTTTCTGTAAATGTGTTTGCACAATATTTTAATGCAGCATCTCCAAGAAAATACATCGGTCAAAAGTGTATCCAGTTTTTTTTTTATGGTTGCACAGGCCGATTTAAACAAAAATATATTTTTGTAAACATGCCAGCACTTAAATATTAACAGTTTTCGTGGACATTTTTTCCCCAACAGCTTATGATACAAGTGCTGTAGATGGAATCGGTGCTGTTTTTCTTTTTTTGAGTGTTGTCTATGAAATGAAGTGCATGGTAAAAAGCAATTATACAAAAAGCTGCTGATTTTGCAGAACTTGTTCATGGTGCAACAAAGGTAAACATACTTTATGTACCAAATGAAGAAATCATAGCCAAAGAATTCATTTGCGTATTACTCTTGGAGAAATTGTATAGTGAAGGGCACACAAAAACACACTTTGTCGAAGCTACCAAAAATGCCACTATCTACCATTGACCATAACACACGATAATTCCTACAAAAAGTTAATATTTTATAAAGGAAACAGCAATAAAACTGCAAGTGAAACCGATGATGAAGACGAAGAGCAATTCTGCTCAATAACAGAACGCAAAGGAGCCGAGAAATTGCAATATAACCAGTAGGTGAATATAAACTATGTTGTGGTCAGTTAATTCTAACAGCATATGATGAATATCAAATACGGTGCTTTAATACACACCAAAGTAAAAAGAATTCAAAAGTTTGAACCTTATGATCATGCTATTTGATACAAAAGAAACCAAACTGTGGCTAATTTTGTTGCTCTTATATTTGTAAAATATTTTTTTAGTAAACTTTTTTTTTAATATAAAAATTCTATACCCTTTTAAGCTATTTTAGACTCCTATCAATGTTTAAAACTGTTGTATATTAAAAAAATTGAGAATTAGTTCATATATTAATGATTTTTTGAGGTTTTTAAGCAGAAATTCAATTGTGGACAAAATGTCACAAGAGTAACGTCACAAGAGTAACGCTTAGCCTTTTACTTAAAACAATGCCATTAATTCAGATTTTGTCAAAGAGATTCAAAAGTTTTTCCCTTTTGAAGATATATAATTGCTCTATTATATGTGTAAATTTGAGTTTTGTATTCTCATATAATTCACAGGAATTCTACCTTAAAAACACTTTTTGTATTTTACCTTTTCCAGTGGTCACAAGAGTAACAAAATTTTGATTTATTTCCTAGACAACAAAAATATACTAAATTACATATTAGATATGTTTTATGAAGCGGAATGACATGAACTTTTAAATAGTAATTTTGAATTTTATCCTAAATATGTTTAGTATTGTGAAAAATGTACGTTTTTATGAAAATTTTCTCTGACCGTCACAAGAGTAACAATGGACGTTCCCCTAAACTTTTGACAAATGCATTTTCTTAGAGATGCTGCATTAAAATGTTATGCAAACACATTTACAGAAAATCTGTCTTTATGATATAATAGTCTTTCTATGAAATCTTTTCAAAATGCACATTCTGAATTCTTACATTCAAGTAAGGTACCACAGCACGCTAAATAAAATTTTTATGAATGCAGAAAATAAATCGACAACTGTCCTATGAATTGCTTTTAAAGTTTTTATGATAACGACAAATACACACATTCTGAGAACCTTCTGTCATAATTAATTTTAAAAACATGAATGAAAGCAATTTAATTTGTATTAAATTTACCGAATATAATTAATTATTTTTACAATAATTAATTATTGTCACAAATTACTTAAGAACTTATTCTTAAAAAGGGAGAAAACAACTAAACTTAAACAATTGTTTTTGTCTGAAGACAACCTATTTTATTTAATTGACAAAAATGTTACTCTTGTGACGCAGTCATTTGTTACGTGACAACACAGCAGAGAATGTTCTATGCATGACACAAAAAATAAATTATGTAAAATATGTCTTATTCCATCAAATCAGAGATTAAGAGGTTTAAAGTAAAAATGTTAAGTAGTTTTTACAAATTTGAAACTTTTATATGTTTTTTGGGTACTTTTCCATTTTGCCGTCGCAAATCTCGCCAAGCAGACTTTTTTGGCGACAACACACAGTATACACATAAAAAAGGTTAATAAATGCTAGTTCTAAGAAATTTTTATAATAGTTTAAGTATATTATTATAGTTTATATAGTTTAAGTATGTTATTAAAGTATAGTTTAAGTATATTATTATAGTTTACATAGTTTAAGTATATTATTATAGTTTACATAGTTTAAGTATATTATTATAGTTTACATAGTTTAAGTATATTATTATAGTTTAAGTATATTTTGTATAATTTATACATAGTGAAGGGACATTCCGTTTGGTGTCGGTTGTATCATTTTTGGCAACTTTTTCGCCGCCGAAATAGAAAAGTACCGTTTTTTTGTTACTCGTGTGACAATTAAACATCACTATTAAATACAGATAAAATTGTATTTAAAAGTTAATCTAAAATATTTCAACTATGCATATATGATAAATATGGAAATAGATTATTAATTTGTATATATAATAATTTGAACAACATCAAAAAAATAATATACAATAACCGAAGTGTCATTTTTGGCCCCAATAAAAATGAAGAAATATGTCAACTTTCAGAACAATTTCACTGCAAACTTATTTTCTTATGAAATAATACCTTACAAATTCATGTACACCAACTTTCTAGGATTAAATTGATATACTACAGTTACAGTTTGGTTAAAATTTTAATATCAGTAAAAAGTTTCATTTTTAGTGGACATATCCATAATCATTGTTATCTACATCCAATTTTAATTGCACTTTAATACTAACTTTTTGGAACAATCCCCAAAATATTAATGATTTTTTTTATCATTATTTGGTTAAACATTTGATTTTATTGCATGCAATTCTTTTAGAGGAATTCAGAAGAATGTTGCTTTTGTTTCATCAATTTGGAAGTTTTAACAACTTCAGTTGTTCTTTATTAAAAAAAAGTATTTTAAACATAGGAATTGAACCCTAATTGAAATGCTAACATGACACAACTAATGATTTAAAAAAAAAATATGTATTTATCAAAATAAAATATTGGTTCTGAAGTGAAAATTATAAAGAAAAATTAATGTTATTGGGAAAAATCAAATGAAATAGAAAAAGCTGATTAATATAAAAAAATAAAAGGAGGAAAACATACTGCAGCCGCAGCTAAAATTTATATCCGTTGCGTCACTAATAATTTCAGCTATTAATATTAAAGCCTATAAAAACGAAGTGCTGCTAATTAATAATTTAGTAATTGCAAAGTGTATTAAAAAAAATAAGAATTTTAACATTTTATATTGGACACATTCATTAGGCACATAATTTTATTAAATTTAGACTAAATTTAATAAAAATACCAAATTATTTGGTGACATAAGCCATTGAAATGTTAAAAAAGAATATTATTTCAAATTTTTAATTTTCTATTGAACTTTTTTGTTCAAATGGGATACGATTCACTTTTAAATTTTTATATTACGGAAATATTTACTTTTTATTTTTGTCCACGATTTTTTTTATCTCATTTCCTACATTTTTAAATGTATTGTATCTCTAAAGTATAAAACAAAGTTAAACTTCCAGTATAACATTATAATTTAAAAAGTAAACTTACCGTAACAAATTAAATCAAGCACTGGAAGCCCAATAATTGATGGCAAGAGACAGATGCATTTTTTTGTGTGAAACATGTGTATGCACATTTTCAACTTGTCAAATTGTGTTTTAACTAATGTGCATTAATATATTGATTAATTCACAAATGAAATTATATGAATTTTATATTTTGGCAAACTTTTTTAAACAATGGCAGTAAAAAAAAAAATTGAACAATTTTTTAAATTTTGATACTGGTTTGGAAAATAATAGAATGCTAATTAAATACAGGAAAAGATTGGATTAAAAAAAAAGTTATTAATTTTTACAGTACTAGTGAATATAAAAAAAATGAATAACTTTTAAAAACAGTAATTTAAAGGACCAAATGCCGAAAAAAGGGGACCAACAAGGAAAAAAAAAGGGACCACTGTTAAACGCAATGGAATTTGTAACAACATTTTAGTCAGATATTAGTAAGAGTGCAAGCCATTTCTCCCACATAATGCGGGAGAATTGGCAGGTCTACTAATATATTTTACTAATTAATATTATAAGTCAGTAAGGTATATAAAATTTAAATAGGCTGGTTAATATGTTTTTTTTTAAGAAATATTTGAATGATTTGACAAAAATTTGCTTGGGCCACTTTCAAAATCAAATCCTGGTCACGTCACTGTTGTGAATCCCCACTTATCTATTATGTGAACAGTCACCATACTACGCTGTAAAAGTTTTGAGGTATTTTTTATTACATATTTTTAAATTACATAACATGTTATTGCGCAATCTAGAAACACATTCAATATATATTTACCTGTTAAATTACTAAAATCAAAGAAAGAGAGTGCATCAGATTCTTTTTTGCAAACTTCGTAGATTTAAATTCACTAATCTTGCAATATCAAACTTAAAATAAAACACACAACAAATATATGAAACTTCTTTCTAGTACAGTACAGGGAGGAGAAATGAGAAGCCCTACTAAACCTCATATATGAAGTATTACCGACCGGTTTTGCGCAGCATTCTGTATCCCGTGATGCACTGCGCCGATGAGGATTTTTTTTTTTTGTGCTCTCCGACAAGTCATAAAATCCTGAGCATAACGAAACTATTAACAATATGCAATGCGGGGGCCTTCTTTTGTTCGCCACTGTGGATCTATTAGGGACTATCATTCTCCTCCATATCTTTTTTAAAAAAATTAAAAAAATCACTTTTTAAAAAAAATTATTGCGCTCTAAATATAGAATTTTTGATAATGCTGTAAATTACAATAAAATACGGTAATATTGTAGATTATGAGAAAAAATGTTGTTTGTGTTGCTTTAAAAGGGATATATTAATATTTAGAAGTTTTATACAACCACATTTTATACAACCACACCATCATAGTTTTTAACTTTTAAAGCAAATTTTTGTTATTTTATGGTTTCAATGTCTGAAATATTACCGTAATTAATTTGGGTTAATTAAAATTAATGGACGAGTAGAATGACCACGCCACAGTGACGTCAGAGCCAGTTTGTTTGTGGGATAGCGTTAGAATTTCAGTCAAAGCTACTAATATATTGAAAAGCACGATGATATGTTTTTAGAATATGATGTTAAAACACAAGTTAAACGTAATTAATGCAAAATTCGAATTTAAAAAAGTTATATTATTGTTTGTTTACCAGTAATCGGCAACTTGCACGTGCTCCAAATCCCACAAACAAGGATAAACTCCGTCCCGTTCTAGTTGTCCATTACTATCAAAATTAATCACAAAGTAATTAAAATGATTTGCATAATTAAATAATTATTATTTTTAATTTTAAAATAAAAGCTTAAAAACAATGTTTAATTTGTACTAATTAACATGTATAGTACCACTTAGCCAGTGGCGTTGAAATTCAAAAATTATGAAGGGTGTTATAAATAAATACTAAGATTGTTAATAAATAAGTATTTTTAATTTAAATATATGATAAAATTTCCAGAATATTTACCAACTTAAAAAAAATAAACGTTAACTAGCAATTATGTTGATTAGTAATTAATTATTCATTAATAATTATTAATTTTCAATAATTTGTTAATTGCTGAGGAAATTTTATTGATTCTTTAAGATATTAACACTTAGTTATAATCAATATAACAATAATACAACGCTAAAAGTAATCCTTATTGCAATTTTATCGGAATAAAACACATTTTCTTGCTATATATTTTTTAGTGCATATAATGTTTTTATTAAACTATTAATTTTAAATAGCCAATCTGGCAGCCGTAACTAATTCTTCCCCGTTTTTCGCCAACTATACCCCGTTTTCTCGCCCTTGCAGGCTTCATACGCTACTTCCTTCTAGGTCTTTATACATTTCTATGTTCTTACCATGGCGTGCCTCCAACAACAGAATAAAGAAGAAGGTGGATGTGCGATCAAGTCAAAACCGGTTTCCATTGCGAAGTAAGCAACCGCTTAAAAAGTAGGTACTGGCGAAGTATTTGGCGCTATTACAAAGCACTACTTTGTACCACGGAGTAAAGAATAAGGTGGAGATGATTTGGCAACATTTCATGAGACATAAGTTAGCAACCCCAAACTAGGCACAAACAAACCTAGTTTGCAATGATTTTTCTACAAGGGATGCATTATTTTCAAATTAAGAAAACGCATGCTAAAACTTAAAAAATGACTATTTGTGCAGTTGTGGGATGCAGTACAAGTTCCAAATCGATAAAGGATGCAATTATTTCCACTTCATTGGTAAATTAAATTATAAAATAAATTATCGCCAAATACTGGTACAAAATAATGCTTTGGCATAGCGCCAAGTTCCTACTTTTTAAGCGATTGCTTACTTCACATTGCAAACCGGTTTTTGACTTGATCGCACCTCCACCTTCTTCTTTACTCCGTGCTTTGTACCAGTACTTGGCGATAATTTATTTTATATTTTAATTTACCTATGAAGTGGAAATAATAGCATTCTTTATCGATTTAGAACTTGCACTGCATATTTTAATTGCACAAATAGTAATTTTTTAAGTTTTAGCATGCGTTTTCTTAATTTGAAAATAATGCATCCCTCGTAGAAAAATCACTGCAAATTAGGTTTGTTTGTTCCTACTTTGGGGTTGCTAACTTACGTCTCGTGAAGCCTCACCAAAATATCTCCACCTCTTTCTTTACTCCGTGCCTCCAACACTGAAATGTAATAGGGTTGCTGGAAGGCTGAAAGCCGGTTTCGCCAATACGGAAAATGAAGGTATGGCAGCTTTCCCCAACTCAACTAAAAAAACTGACGGGAGATAGGAGTTTCCATACTAAAATCGCTTTATTTAAAAATTTATTGCTCTCTAAATACAACCCTTTTGATAATGCTGATTATTGCAAAAAATCACGGAAATATTGTAGATTGCGAGAAAAAATTTTGTTTGTGTGTTTTTATGGGGAAATATTATTTTTTAGAAGTTTTATACGTCCACATGAGTGGCTATATTTATTAACTTTTAACGGTAATTTTAGTTATTTTATGGCTCAATGCCTAAAATATTGCCATTATTAATTTAAGGTATTTAATATTAATTAATATCTTAATTAATCAAAAATAATTAAACATTAAAAAAATTATAATCAACAACATAAATAATTTTTAATTGTAATAAAATTTTAAAAAATCGGCACTAATTAGCATGTATAGTACCACTTAGCCAGTGGCGTAGCAATATGGGAAGAGGGGGGGGGGAAACTAGTTCCATTCCTAGAATATTTACCAATATAAAAGATAAACCGCTAATTAGCAGTAAGTAATTATACGTTAATTCGTAATTCTTAAGTTTCATTAATTTGTTAATTGAGAGTAAATAGCTGTAATTTTAGCAATTTTTGATAAAAAATGCGGATAATGAGGGGGGGGGGGGGAGCGGGGGAGGGAAGGGAGGGGTAGAAATAATAGATGCTTTCTAATTTTATGATAATATATATTATTTGTAACATTGTTGTAAGTAATTTATTCTGTATATTACTTTGTTTGCAAGGTTTTTGTTTTAACTCGACCTTTCGGCATTTCATCTGTTTGTAAATTTGTTTGTTACGCAGGTACGATCAATCGCGTTGTTCTATTTTCTTTAAATTTGACATGAATGTTCCTTGAAGTCATTAAAAACGATGTATTTTTTTATTTGGTCACGACGTCTATACTGTTCCAAGAACTATACTAGTTATAGTATTTTAAATATTTTATTACTATTTGGTACTGGAATTAAATTAAACAAAGTAAATAAAATAAACCGAGTTTTAATTATGATTTATTACACAAGCAGCAAATAAAAAACTAACATTTTTTAAAATTTTGTGATTAAATTTTTAATTTGAAGAAAATATATACAAAAATTATTATGCAATAATACTCTTTACTAATTAGACTAACTATACTTTATTAATTATGCTAATAATTATATTATACTTTATTAATTAAACTATTAATTATATTATATACTTTATTAATTAACTATTAAATACTTTACTAATTATAGACTACACTTTATTAATTAAACTATTAAATACTTTACTAATTAGACTACACTTTATTAATTAAACTATTAAATACTTTACTAATTAGACTATTAAATTCTTTACTAATTACTACTACACTTTATTAATTGTACTATTAATTAGATTATACTTTATTTATTAGATTATACTTTATTTATTAGATTATACTTTATTTATTAGATTATACTTTATTTATTAGATTATACTTTATTTATTAGATTATACTTTATTAATTATACTATTAATTAGATTAAACTATGTTAATTAAACTATATTTTATTAATTAGATTCATTTATTAATTAGAGTAAGAATAATTAAATAATTATCAATAAGCGAATTTACAAATAATTACGATAACTTCGGCCTTATAAGTCGGTCTTATAGTTATAATCAATGAATATACTTTTGTAATACAATGCAAAAAGTAATCCCTATTGCAATGTTACTGGAATAAAACAAATTTACTCACTATTTTTTATTTCAAATATGGTGTTTTTATGGAACTCTTAATTTAAAATTATAATATAATTGCTTTTACAACGTAATTAAACATTATAGTAACTTTTCAAAAACGTAATAAAAGGAAATTTTATGTGATTAATGATTTATTATATTTCTCTTTACAAAATCTGTATCTAACGTCTAAACTCGTTAAATGCTATAATCCAATTATTACGTAAAATAGCTCGCCAACCGTATTCAAAATATAATTGAAACAGCATCAAAGGCGAGCGATAAAGTCGACAACCTGGCAGCCATGTGCCTAACTCAACCCATTTTCGCGCCCATGCAGGCTTCATCGGTGTTTATCCGCTTTTTCCTTCTAGGTCTTATCACTGAACTCTAATAGGGTTGCTGGAAGGCTGAAAGCCGGTTTCGCCAATAGGGGAAATGAAGGTATGGCGGCTTTCGCCAACTCAACTCAAAAAAGTAACGGGAGATAGGAGTTTCCATGCTAAAATCGCTTTATTTAAAAATTTATTGCGCTCTCAATACAACTCTTTTGATAATGCTGATTATTGCAAAAAATCACGGAAATATTGTAGATAGTGAGAAAAAATGTTGTTAGTGTTGCTTTTATGGGAAAATGTTATTTTTTAGAAGTTTTATACGTCCACATGAGTGGCTATATTTATTAACTTTTAACGGTAATTTTAGTTATTTTATGGCTCAATGCCTAAAATATTGCCATAATTAATTGAAGGAATTTAATATTAATTAATATCTTAATTAATAAAAAATAATTAACATTAAAATAATTAATAATTAACAACATAAATATTTGTTTAATTGTAATAAAATTTTAAAAACTATATTTTAATTGGTACTAATTAGCATGTATAGTACCACTTAGCCAGTGGCGTAGCAATATGGGAAGAGGGGGGGGGGGGTCAACTAGTTCCATTCCTAGAATATTTACCAATATAAAAGAAAAACCACTAATTAGCAGTAAGTAATTATAGACTTTAATTCGTAATTGTTGAGTTTCATTGATTTTTTAATTGAGAGGAAATAGCTGTAATTTTAACAATTTTTGATAAAAAATGCGGATAATGAGGGGGGGGGGGGAGCGGGGGAGGGAAGGGAGGGGTAGAAATAATAGATGCTTTCTAATTTTATGATAATATATATTATTTGTAACGTTGTTGTAAGTAATTTATTCTGTATTACTTTGTAAGGTTTTTGTTTTAACTCGACCTTTCGGCATTTCATCTGTTTGTAAATTTGTTTGTTACGCATGTATGATCAATCGCGTTGTTCTATTTTCTTCAAATTTGACTTGAATGTTCCTTGAATTCATTAAAAACGATTTATTTTTTTATTTGGTCACGACGTCTATACTGTTCCAAGAACTACTAGTTATACCATTTTAAATATTTGATTACTATTTGTTACTGAAATTAAATTAAACAAAGTAAATAAAATAAACCGAGTTTTAATTATGATTTATTACACAAGCAGCAAATAATAAACTAAAAATTTTTAAAATAGTGTGATTAAATTTTTAATTTGAAGAAAATATATACAAAAATTATTATGCAATAATACTGTTTAATAATTAGACTAACTGTGCTTTATTAATTAAACTATTAATTATATTATACTTTATTAATTAAACTATTAATTATATTATACTTTATTAATTAAACTATTAATTATATTATATACTTTATTAATTAAACTATTAATTATATTACTTTATTAATTAAACTATTAATTATATTACTTTATTAATTAAACTATTAATTATATTACTTTATTAATTAAACTATTAATTATATTACTTTATTAATTAAACTATTAATTAGACTACACTTTATTAATTAGACTACACTTTATTAATTATAATGCTAATTAGATTATACTTTATTTATTAGATTATACTATCAATTAGATTAAACTGTGTTAATTAAACTATATTTTATTAATTAGATTCATTTATTAATTAGAGTAAGAATAATTAATTAAATAATTATCAATAATCGAATTTACAAATAATTACGATAACTTCGGCCTTATAAGTCGGTCTTATAGTTATAATCAATAAATTTACTTTTGTAATACAATACAAAAAGTACTCGCTATTGCAATGTAACCAGAATAAAACAAATTTACTCACTATTTTTTAGTTCAAATATAGTGTTTTTATGGAACTCTTAATTAAAAATTATAATATAATTGATTTTAAAACGTAATTAAACATTTTAGTAACTTTTCAAAAACAGAATAAACGGAAATTTTATGTGATTAATGATTTATTAAATTTCTCTTTAAAAATCTGTATCTAACGTCTAAACTCGTATACTATAATCCAATTATTACGTAAAATAGCTCGCCAACTGTAGTCAAAATATAATTGAAACAGCATCAAAAGCAAGCGATAAAAGTCGCTAATCTGGCAGCCATGTGCCTAACTCAACCCATTTTCGCGCCCATGCAGGCTTCAACGGCTTCAATCGCCTTCTTCCTTCTAGGTCTTATACATTTCTATGGGTCTTATACATTTCTATGCCTCCAACCAAACAGACAGAATCGTAACTCAGTGGAGTGACGGGGAGGAAAAGACCATAGATATGTATAAGAGACGTAGATAAAGAGTAGGAATCCCACTGGTGAAGCCCGTAAGGGCGACATATCGGGTTAAGTTAGGCACATGGTTGCCAGATTGGCGACTTTTATCGCTTGCGTTTTACTGTTCCAACTAACGGAACATGGAGATCAATTTTCGAGATTTCACGGGAAATAAGATAGCAATCTTAAAGTGGGTATAAACAAACACACTGGCAGTGCGTTTTCAACGTGGACTGCGTTATTTAACACACGAATTTTAAAGTATAAAAGTTCAAAAAATAACTGTTTGTACAGTTGTGAGATGCAGTACAAGTTCCAAATCAATAAAGGATGCTATTATTTCTACTTCATAGGTAAATTAATTATAAAGTACTGGTTAAGGCGTTCAGCTACTAATCCGAGGATTGGTGGTTCGAACCCCTGCGATGGACTTGACAAAGAAAAGTAAAAAAGTTGTGACTTTGTGATCGGAGGGTTGCCAGCTTCGCTATAAAAATACTAGAAAAGTCGTCGAGAACATTCGCAAAAATTAACGGCGTGTATACGGGACTGGTGCACGATAAATCTGATCGGGGTCCAAAGTCCCGACGTCTATTGAAGGCGTTGGGTGCCAGTTCAAGTGTTTCCTCGTCATCTGACCATGGTTCTAAAATAACGAGGCACATGTATGAATGTGTGTGTGAATGTGTATGTGTTCCCGGGTCTTTCCATCGAGATAGACCCCGAACCGTCGCCAAAAGCCCACTGTGCAGCTCTAGTGCGACGTTTATTAACCAAACCAAACCAAACCAAACCAAGTACTGGTACGGTTAGGTTTGGTTAATTAACGTCGCACTAGAGCTGCACAGTGGGCTATTGGTGACGGTTCGTGGTCTATCTCGAAGGAAAGACCCGGGAACGATGCCTCGTATTTTTGAACAATGGTCAGATGACGATCCAAATACTGGTACGAAGTAATGTTTTGGGATATCGCCAAATACTTCGCCAGTACCTACTTTTAGGGCGATTGCTTACTTCACATTGCAAATTGGTTTTGAACATGCTCGCATCCCCACCTTCTTATTTCCTCCGTGGTTTCAAATATAGGGTTGGTTTAGTTACGCTTGCAATGGGCGCGCTCTCTCCAGGCCTGTAGCCAGCTAGGGGCCTAGGGGCCAGGGGGGGGGGATAGGATTATTATAGGATTTTATTTGCTCGTCCTAGAATTTTATTTGCCCCCCCCCCACCTCCCGAGCAATTAATGTAATTTTCTAGAATCTCACACTGAAAAACAAAATATTTTTCAGGACAAAAAAACAAAAACACAATTGAGTTCAATATTTGGCACCAAAACAAAACCTCCCTTTCTATGCATTGAAGCCACTCAAACGCCCCCCTTCCCCCCTCAGCGTCAGTGACGATCTCTGGCAATTGAACCTGACCAGGGACCAGACATGTCATTAGCCCCATGGCTTATTTGTCGCCAATTTACTCGTCTTTTTGAAAACTAGTGGGGAGTAGTCCATCTCGTACATAGGCGTAAAGTTGTCAATATTTTTGGGGGGGGCCCAAAATGTAACTTTTAATTGAAGAAAATTGCGTTTTTTTTTTTGGGGGGGGGGGGGAGAAGGGGGGGGGGGTAAATATAATTGAAATCCGAAAATTTATGGTACTGTAATTTTCCCTTTGTCATGATTTTCTAGTTTGTCCATTCAATTAGATTTATGGCCAAATTCAGTGGCGTAGGAACTTCTTTTTTTCAGGGGCGGCTGAATTTTTTTTTCAATATATATATTGTTACACAATATAAAATAGCAAGGAGTTGTGAGTTATTAAACAATTAAAAAACAATCAATGGTTTAAATTTTTACTTGTTAAATGTTTTAACTTGTATCCGTTTTTGTTTTGACAGCTTTAGAACATATATTAACCAGGAAAAGTTTTATAGTAATTTCAAATGTCCGTATTGTACGCTAAAATGTGAATTTTTTCAGATTTGAGGAATTTGTTTCTATTTAACTTTATTTAACAAAATTTAATTTTCTAAAAGAAGAAATTTCAACTATATGAGCTGTTTAGAAAATAGTGCATGAATCTGATGGTTTATTATTTCAAAAGGAACAAATTATAGGAAATACGATTATAATTTATGAAATGTCCATAAATAATATTTTTTTTTATTTAAAAACGTATTTTTTACATTATTTTTAAAATTACTCTTTAAAGCTTTAGCGTTGTAGACATTTATATAAATACTTGAAATTACGTTTATTTTAGCTGCTTAAATTGATAAATTTATAGGTAGTTTTCAAACTAAACTATTATATTTATGATTTTCAGACATTTAAAAAAGACGTAATATAAAAAAAATGTACGTGAGCCAAAGTACTGAGTACAAAAATAAAATTAGATATTATATTGTGAAAACCTATAAATTTGTCATTTTAAATATTACTGAAATGAAATAAACTATAACAAGTATTCTATTGATGCAATAAAATAATTAGCAATTTAGACTTTATGTAAAAACACATTTTCCTTACACTAATTCTACAATGACATTTCATTTATTATATGTAATTCAAAATTAAAATGAACTTCAACTTGTTTTTAAACATAAGCATATGCTTAGTGTTATTCACTTAATAGTGTATAACAAAACTAGAGTTACTGCCAATTGATAAGCATAATTACAAAACATTTATCGTTAGAAAAGATGGTATAACTTTTAATTGACTTTTAGAATACAGAAATAATTACTTAACTGGCAAAACAGAGGAATATGCTGACAGAAGAAATCTACTACCATTCGTTTGCAAAAAGAAATGCTTCCTAAGATTGCTGTCTTTACACTAAAAAAAACAACTGTAATGCGTTTGTTAGATCTTACCAGGGATTTCTTATTTGTTGCCGTAGCCCTCCCATGACTTCGGCCCCTAGAGGCAAGTTTCAGAAAAGCGTACATACAAAAACTGTCTACACAAGCATACATGGGTCATTCATAATGGGGGGGGGGGGGGGAATCATCAATAAAATCGACTATAAGGGCGAGGGCCAGTAAATTACAAACAAATGGGGACGAACTATACAATTCACATGCTTTGAAGTTGAGCGTACTACCCCCTGGTACTACCCGACATGGCTGGTCGAGTAACCAGATGGCGGTAAGCATTTTGCAAACGAAGTACAGCTGTTGACAGGTAATTTTCTGGTGTTTCTCACAAAAGGTGACATATGACTAATGATGTCGTCTTCGATTGGAAACAGTTGAGAAGGAACTCATTGTCCTCCTGTACCTTTCAAAGCAAATTCCCCCCACTTTAAAACACGTTTAGAATAAATAAGGGGTGCTTCCTTTCGAATGCCTCTTTGTAGGAATTTTCTATTCTGCGATGGTTTTTTAAGTAATTTAAAAAAAAAAAATAGTATAATATTAGGGGGGGGGGGGGACAGTGGCGGCTCGTGCACTACAGCAAGTACAGCCGGGCTGCACCTAATTTTATTAGCGTATTTTAAAACTAAAATTATATATAAAATTATTTTGAAGGGGCTCAGGGTATTGCATTTCAATTAACACAAAAAGCTTAAGTTTTTAAGAGTAATTAATGAAATGTAAGTTACCTGTTAATAAACTTGATATAGTTGCATTGTGGCAAAGCATTTAAACGAACCAGTAATTTCAACAAGCATCCAAATGAAGATTTTGACATTTACACTGCAGTACAACAAGTACAATAGGAAAAGTCCTAGACGGGAATCCACTATTAGCCGACACTCACGTCTACTGAAGATGCCCAACAGGCCTTTCTGGAGAGTATCCCTAAAGTCTGTTTCGGATAGTTGCATAAATGTCGACCCCTGGCCACCCACTGTGAGACGAGGCTGAAACTTTAAAAGGGGCAATCACAATATAGGGCCAATTACTTGTCACCATTCTTTGCTTTAACCCTGGGATATCGGCTATCTCTTGATCTTGTACTAAGATCTTGTACTCAGGACCCACGTGATCAATTCGCGGAAATCTCCTCAAAGTTGGCCACTGTTACTAGTAAAAAGGGGTGTGGCCAGTATTCACTAGAGGGCATACTACCCTTCCCCCCCTAATACACCGCCTATTCTTCCCATTCTTCCACGTAGACACTGGTTCTAGCCTATGCTTCTGTTGAAAATAGAGATAAGGGAATTCTGTAGTTGCTTGAAAAGGTTGATGGTACATGTTGAAGATTAAAAAAAAGAAAGGGATTTTTTTGTTGCAAAATATAAGTTAGAACTTTTGAATTATTGGAGGGGCTTACCGGGTTTTAAAATTATTGGGGGGGGGGGGGGGGGTTCAGGCCCATGGGCCCAATACAAGTTTACTCCTATGATCTCGTATGACATGTGTTGCTGTCCCCTTCCCCCCTGCAGGGAGGATATAATTCTTGCAGACAAAAGGCGTTGCTTTTTTTGGGAAACAGCAGCATAAACACTTTCGATAACAGATAGTGTAACTCAGACCCTCAAGCAATACTTGTCAAGAATAACTCGAACCCATTAATTAGGACATCGATTTTTAGCAGGGAAACAGGAAACTCTAAATTGAGTATTTATGGTTAAAGTCCCAAGTTCATCCGACCCCTGTTGAGTTTGTCCTAGTCCTTTGTCAACCTGTTTTCTCACCAGTGTAATTTGGCCTATACTGCCCAGGGTCGTATGTATTTCCACAAAATTGTTGGGGCTTTTGATGCTTTCTTTCACCGGATTGGCTGTTGTATCTGCAAAAGCCCCGCACAGTACTGCTCAGAGTTGCTATACGTCGTTTGTTGCAATAACTTGGTTAAGACCATGGAAGTTGCTTGAACATCATTAAAGTTATGGATATGGTTAATGGCTATGGCCTGTTTTTTTTAAATAAATACAAATATTGGACAAGAAAGGGAATGTGTTCAGCGAGACTAGCAACATCCTAGCACAAGTGATGTAAATATTACTATATTTTTCATTTTAACGATGTTATAATATGGGTGGGTTGGTTAACAAGTGGATGCCAAACATGATGCCCGTGGAAATGTAAGGGCGCTTCGAGCTGACACATTGTTAAATCCCAAATTAAGGTAGCAAAGTAAGTGTTACCTTATTAAATATGCTAGTTAATTTATAAAAATTACATTTTCAAAAAATTAAATAAAAAAAAGTTAGGGGCTATATAGCATCTAATGATAAATGTCATTCGTTAAATTATCCCTTTTACAAAATGAAGTTAATTATTCTTTTGCAATATTTATAAATTGAGATCAAAATACTATTTTTATGGTAGACCCCATGGTTAACTTACAAACGTTTTTAAATTCAAATTTTTAAGAAAATATAATTAATCAAATTAATGTGGTTAATCAAATTAAATTGTAAATTTACTAAAATAATTGCTTAACCTTAAAATTTTAATGTGCAACGGAATTTAATTTGTTGTTAATTGTAATGAGTTATATGTAGGAAGAATTTCCTAAACCAATTACGATTTACCTAACTATTCAATGCTGCTACATCCAAAGTCTGAATGTCGATAGTAAAAATGTTGTATTATACATAAAAATATAAATTATTACGTTATGTTTTTCGTATTTTAGTGTAATTCGTGAAAACTTAATATTTTGTTATTTTATGTGAAGGCAGTTTCTTATTGTTATTTTTGGTAAAGATATATCAGAAGCAAAAAAAAAAAAAAAATAGAAAAATTGCATTTGACATTTACAGATCTTTTTATTTAACGTAATGATAAGTCCATTTCAAGAGATATAACATTAATAAATTTAACATGTTAAGTGTATCTTAACGTTTTTAAACCACGTTTTATTGTTATAAATTACCTAGGGCAGAGTTTTATAAATTCTTATCAAAGAATATTCCAATTATAGAATATTAAAGATTTTATAATTCTTTATTATTAGTTCAAAGACTATTTTTTGAAATCTGTACCACATTTTATTTTATTATTTTGTTGTTGACGTTAATTTTTGCCAGCTTAAAACGGAAGAGTACATTTTTTGCGTGCTTTAGAAATATTGTTCAGTGTAATTTTCAAAAAAATATTTACTGCATAAAAATGTTCTCCTATTTAATATCAAAAGCAAATGAGATTTTTACAAGTATTTATATTATTATATATTTTTTAAAAAACTTAAACAGTATTATACTATAATTGAATGGGGGAGATTAAAAAGGAAATTTTTCAGTTGCAATCTTTTCCTTTTTAATCTCACCGATTCAATTATGCTGGCTTGTCGTTAGTAAAAACATACCAAGCAGATTTACATTCTTACTGCAAAACAATTGATGATGCTATTATTATTTAGGTTCTATCTGATCTGTGAATATATAAGCAAACTTATATTACATACATACTTGCCAATTTTTTGAAAATCAAATCTATACAATTTATTTTTACAACAATCTTGTATGAAATGTATTGTATAACATTACAAAAGTCTAGTTTTTAAAAAATATTGAATGTTTACTGTTCATTTTGCTTTTTTTTACTACCATCCTGATGAAATTATTGACTAGACATAACATTTTTAAAGAAGAAAAAGTTAAGCATTTTCAGCAAAAAAAATCATTTATTCACCATATTTTTTTAAGTATTCTGTTGTTTTCAGAGTTTTCGAAATTCCTTTGATGATTTTTGTAAAATAAAAAATACCTTCGAATTCCATTAAAATTTTATAAATTAATCATATAAGCGTACAAAATGCTTAAAATTCGTACATACAGACAAATCGCATACGTTGGTAGGTGCATGTGTATAATACAAGAAAATATAGATATTTGATTCAGAATAAAAACAATAGTATGTATTTTAATGGTACAAGGTTTGAGAAAGTATGTATAATTAAACTTCTAAATTTTTATGGAATTAAGTTGAAAGTTGACCCCCCCCCCCCTCTTGCCCTACCTGATATAGTATTTGCCCCCCCTGAATATATTTTCTGGCTACAGGACTGGCTCTCTCCTCAACCTTTGTAAATAAATGTAAATAATGTATATACGTTTGGAAATAGGGGGAAAAAACCCAGAAAATAAAATAAACAACTTGTTTGAATGTTCTTGGGGGTACACTTGCTATGTTAACTACCTCACGACTTGCGGATCTGTCTGCTGACTGGACCCCCTTCGCCCGCTGTTATGCCTTTCCCCCCTCCCCCTGTCTACCCTTATGATAAAAGTATCCAATGCAGCTTTGTGCTCATGTTATGTAACGATATATTTTGTTATACCGGAGGCGAAGGCCACTTCGTGGCCATGTCCTTCGTAAACCCTATTAAACTTGAGTTAGGGTTGGTTTAGTTTGGTTAATTGACGTCGCACTAGAACTGCACAGTGGGCTATTGGTGACGGTTCGCGGTCTATCTCAAAGGAAAGACACGGGAACACATTCACACACACGCATTCATACATGCACCTCGTTATTTTACAACCATGGTCAGATGACGAGGAAACACCTGAACTGGCACCCAACGCCTTCAATAGACGTCAGGACTTTGGTCCCCGATCAGATTTATCGTGCACCAGTCCCGTTTACACGCCGTTAATTTTTGCGGATGTTCTGAACGAATTTTCTAGTATTTTGTAGCGAAGCTGGCAACTCCCCGACCACAAGATCTCTACTTTTTTTAAACTTTTCTTTGTCAAGTCCATCGCCTAGGATCGAACCAGGAATCCTTGGATTCCCAGCTGACGCCTTTAACCACTCGGCCAACTGAAATCTCGGCCAACCAAAAGAAATCTGAAGGCAGGAAGACGACTTTCGCAGTTTGTGTTCAGCAAGTTCTCGATCGACCAATGCAGTAATAACCCATTTGAGAATTACTTGTAACTATCTATACTGACTAACTATATAATTTATAAATAAAGTTCTATATTTCTTTATCATTTATAAGTTATTTTGATTTATTTTAAAGGAATTTTAGTTATTTTTTAAAGCTTTTTGATTTTTATTAGTCACAATTATACTTATTTTTTATGTATATTTATAGAACTAAAATTTAAATATATTATATATTTTATTCGGCGTCAAATTCAAATTCCAAAAACGTTATGTGCAGGGTCTGATTAAGACTTCAAAGCAAGGGATAAGCCGCTTTCAAACATAGGAGGCCTCTCCCCTCTCTCTCTCAAATAGAACATGGCATATAAAATCGACATTTACATGCACTAAAAATATATTACAACAAATTAAAAACTGTTTAGTATTCCTACTAATCTTTTGTATAAATTTATTCTTCCTAATTTACAAACACATTAAACCACACATAAATTGATAAAAAAAATTCCACTAAAGTATATATTAGGAAAGTTTTTTTCAAAAAAATTTAGTAGTAAAGAAAATTAACAGTCAGGGATTGATAGTATTTTTCTGGCTGAGTGATATGGGGGGGGGGGGGGGGATATACATTTAAATATAAATTAACAAAAATCTT